>CM077303.1:8807500-10057500 GCA_039655065.1 Glossophaga mutica
TGAGAGAGATGAGCCCAGGGGGCTGTGGGAATGTGGACAAAGACTATCTGGCTAGCCCCAGAGGTCAGAGAAGCCTTCCTGGAGGAGGTGGCCTTTGAAGGATGAATAGGAGTTTGACCAGGCAAAGGCTCTGGGGAATGGTATTGATTGCTGGGATAGGTAGCAGTGGCAGGAAGGTGAGAGACTGTTTGGAAAACAACCCAGAGGCCAGAACGATGGGAACCAAGGACGATGAGGAGGTGGGAGATGACCAGCAGGGGGTACACTGCGAGGTCTCAAAAGACAGGGCCCTCGGTGGAAAGGAGGGGCTCTTCTGAAGCCCACCTGGGAAGGGAGGTGGGCTGTTAACAGGCTGCCTGGCTGGCTGGGCAGAGCTTCCGAGTCTTGAGAGAAGGAGATACCAGTTTAAAAGGACTTTTATTAAACTCTCCGCACACGGTGCCTCTCGCCACAGCCCTGGGGTGTCCACCAGGGGAGGGGCCCTGTCAGTGTTCTGCTCCTGGGCGGCTGGGGCTGGGCTCGCCCAGGCAGCCACGGAGCTGCCCCCGTTCGGTGGTCCCGGTGCGTGTCTCACTGCCTCTGGAGGCGCTCAGAAGCTGTGGGAGGGACTGGGTGCTGGTGGCTGAGGGCAGGCTCTGGGACAGGGCCCTGTCCCTTCACGCACACCGTGAGAGAGACTCCTGAGATCCTGGGCACATTGGACACCTCCCAGCGCCATCCTGGGGGCGCAGGGGCAGCCCTCCAGGTTGGGCGGCCATGGCGGGCCGGGCAGAGGCTGTGTGTGAACCAGGGACGGCTTGAGCTCTTCATGCTGCAGCTGGCTGGAGAGCCCCTTCTCGCTCTGAGCCTCAGTTTCCCTTTCTAACAAGTAACTTGGCTGCCCAGTGCTGTGACCCCCCTTCAGGGAGCACACTTGGCCCCTGATTCTTGTCATTTTCACAGCCATCCTGCCACGGTGGCCTCGGCGTGCCCAGAGGGTTGCAGGCATGTATGACATGTGGGCATCCATGTTGAGAGCGTGTGTGGTCCAATGTGGGACTCCTGCCTATATGAAGGGTGCAGCTGAGTGCGAGCGTGGGGGTGAGCAAGCGTGCCCCCCGTTTGCCCGCTTCTCCACCCCGCCAGTCTCTGTAAACACTGCCACGGAGGGGCCGCGGTGGCCCGGGCCTCACAGGAAGTTGGGCTCCTGCACCACGAGGCAGGGCGGGTCCCCGCTGCCCCCGCCGTCCAGGGGCCGGTACACGAAGTGGAAGTCGCGCTTGGGCTCGCTCCGCAGCAGGTAGCCCTTGATGTGGTGCGGCAGCGCGTCGTCGGCCAGCTGGAAGCAGCGCCCGTCCACCAGCACGAAGAGCCTGTGGTCCTGGGGCTGCGCCACCTCGAACTTCTCTGCGCACTGTGCGCACAGCGCCGTGGTCAGCGTGTCCGCCCGCGACGCCAGCGTCCGCGACTGGTGCTCGGGCTCCAGGTACGACACGCAGATGAAGTCCTGCAGGGTGAGATGCAGGGGCTGGTGTCAGGGTGGGCCAACAGGTGTCCTGTCTCACCCCCACCCCAACGCTGGGAGCTTGGACAGGGGCGAGGAGCTGAGTGGCCTTGGACAAGCCCTTTTCCCTCTCTGGGCTCTAGACTCCTGTCTGTCGAGAGATGGAACTGCAGGAGCGGTGGCGAGGCTGGAAGTCAGGGAACCTGCGGCTGGCCATGCTGTGTGACCTCAGGTGAGGCCCTTCCCTCTCTGAGTCTCACTTCTCAGTGTGACTGACCATTCTGAGTAAGTAGCTGTCTTGGCAACGAGTGAGCGCGCCCCCTGGTGGCCAGTGCATGGGCTTGCTGTCACTTCCTCCTGCCTGCAGTCCTGTACCCCAGGGGCACTGCAGGGTAGAAAGGGCGGCAAACTGGAGACTGGAGGCAGAACCAAGCCCCAGCATCCCAGGGTTCATCTGGACTGCTAAGGCAGGCGGCAGAGTTCAGCCCTTAGGGCTGCAAGAGCCCGGGGTTGGGGAAAGCGGGAGGTGGGGGAGGTTTAGGGGAACGATCTGCGGGAGGCAAGGGGCTTGGTGGAAGAGGGAGGGAAAGGTGGGGGGTTTAGGTGGGCGAGAGGCACGGGCAGGGTGAGGGATGCCTGTGGGGCTGGGGGGGGCGGCTCTCCTGTGCACACACACCACAAGGGCACGTCCAGCTCCCTCTACCAGTCCAGGAGGGAGGACCGTGCAGCGGAAGGATGGGCCTTCCCGTCCCTGCCTGGCTTTGAATCTGCTCCCACTCACACCGTGTGCCCTTGACCTCTCCGAGCCTCCGTTTCCTCCACTGTAAGCCAGGACGACACCAGCCTTGCACCACGGCTGCGAGGAAGCACAGAACGCTAGCTCTGCGCCTGGAGGAGTCCCTTTCCCCCAAGCACTGTGAGGGCAGGCAGGAAGGGGTTTGTGTGGGGCCACCCCCGGGGAAGGATGGGAAAAGCGCGGTCCTCCCAGGATGATGACGATGACGGTGCTGGTGGCTACAGGGTGGCAAGTGCATATGCAGTGCCAGGCTCTGCATGGACAGCTTCACCGGGGTCACCCCTTCCTTCCTGGAGGGAAGCCCAGCTCACTCTCTCGGGGGTTCGTGCTGCCTGTGCTCTTCTTGCCCCCCATGAGGCGCCCCAGGGCCCCTTCTACCTACTGATGGCTGTCAGGCTCTGCACGCTCACTCCCAGGGAGGAATGGACTTAAGGATGGGGTGCAGTGGAGGCACGGGGTGGGGGCAGAGGGCGATGCCCTCCCCAGACGCCAGCAACAGTGCTGAGGGGCTCCGCGTCCCTGATGGGAGGCACGGATGCTGTGTGGCTTAGCGCTGGGAACCCACGGTGGAAGCGAGAAGTAAGGAACGCGTGGGCCAGGCTGGAGCCGAGAGTGCTCACACCCAAGAGCGGGCTCTTGCCCATCCACACTGGCTCACGGCAGCCTGAGGTCCAGTTACCACACACGACCAAGACACCACCGATCAGAGGCGGGGACATCAGCTTGGCAGCCTGGGACACGGACTGGCAGAGCTCAGCTGGTCCACAGCCCACTTGTGCTGACAGAGAAACTGAGTCCCAGAGAGAGGCAGGGATGACTCAGGGTCACACAGCTAGCTAGCACACAGCTGAGTCCAGACGTCGAGGCTTTTGCCTCCTGGGCCTTGTCTCTCCTCATTACCGACGGGCCGCCTTGAAAGCCAGGGCTGGGGCGCAGGTCCAGTGCACTCTGGGTACCGGGGAGGTGAGTCTGCATAGCTATCTACGTGTCTGCTGTGCTGCTCGGTGCACTGTCCTAACTCCCTCCGTTCAGCACACAGCCCAGTCCCACTCTGCCCCAAGCCCTGGGCGTGGAACCCCTGAGATGGGAGTCACGGGCCCTGCCCCGCAGGACGACAGCTTCTTCATATATAGACGGTTACAATATGGTGGTACGTGCTGTAACGGGAATGGGGAGAGTAGCGGCAGGAAGCACAGGGCAGGGCATCTAAGTCAGGTTGTAGGGAATGGCAGACAAGTGGGCGGTCAGGGAAGACACCGAGGGTGGGCAAGCAGCAGCCAGAGAAGGAGAGATGGACCGGTGTGGGCAGAGGCTGAGTGCGAGGGAGCTGAGCTCGGTGCCACTGGATGCGGCCTGGGGGCGTGGGGGTGATGGGAGTGGAGGAGGAGCCAGGGGTCTGGCCGCCAAGGGCTTGGGTACTGGGTTCCCAAGAGAGAGGTGGGAGGGATGGGAAGCTGGACTGCAGGGGCAGGCTAGGGGCACTGGGACCTTGGCGGCTGCTCGCTGCATTTGTCCAGGGACCCAGGGGCAAGGCTGTGGATCGGCTCGTGGGCTCCCTACAAGTGGGACTGGCACCACTTACGTCCGCATCTCCAACCCTCGCAGGTTGCGAGGACACAGCAGGTGCTCAGGAATGCTGAGTAAAAGTCTTGTTCCCCCTATCCTGGTCTCATCCCCCAACTAGATCACCGACGCTCGGTGATACTTTCCTAGGCCCCCCTCCCCTGGAAGCGGGCACAGGGCTGGGCACACACGGGCAGGCGGGAGCTGGCCGGCCGGAGCAGCCAGTCAGTGTCCTGCTCTTGAGCCTGCGGTCAGTGGGGAGGCGTCTGGGGCATGGTCTCCTCCCACCCGCTGCCCCAGGCGTCCTCACCTGCACGGAGGAGCGGGAGGCCCGGGCCTTGTTGAGCGTGCGCCGGCGCTCCCAGCGGTGGATGGAGTCCTGCACCTCCATGCTCAGCTGCCGGGTCACCGTTATCTTGTCGTAGTTCTTGATGTGCTCCAGGGCCCCGTAGGTGGTGGTCAGATAGTAGGAACCTGCGGGGACAAGCGTGTGCAGGCTGAATTAGGACCGCCTCACCCCACCCACAGAGGGAAGGAGAGGGTTCCAGCTCGGCCTGCCCCGCCCATGGCTCCAAGCTCCACCCACCGCTGCTGCCTTGGACCCATCTGCAGAGCCACCACCTGGAGCTGAGCCCCCTGCCCGCCCCACAGCCTCACAAGCTTCCCCAAGTCCAGCCCGAGCTGTCAGGCCCTGCTCATTGGCTCGTCTTTGAGAGAGAACTCTTGCTTATTTAGAAATGATGTTAAGAACTGATCATCCCCAGGTGGTTGGGAGACACGGGGGGCTGGGGGCAGGGCAGGTGACTTCTCACCGTGTAAACACACACACAAGTATATATAGCAACATATATACCCTATTCTAAAAAATACTTTTTAAAAGATGTAGAGAAAATTTCAATTATGGTTATCAGATTTTAAAGATTTAAAATAAAAAAACTGAACCACTCATTTCTCCATTTCTTTTTACCTTCTTAAATTAATTCACATGCATTCTTAGTACCTAATATTCCCTACAATAATTTAAGCTTTGACATACTTCAGACTGTAAAACTTACATGAAGTTTTAAGATAGCCCTGGCTGGTGTGGCTCAGTGGATTGAGCACCGGGCTGCAAACCAAAGGGTTGCAGGTTCAATTCCCAGTCAGGGCACATGCCCGGGTTGTGGGCCAGGTCTCCAGTAGGGGGCATAGGAGAGGCAACCATACCTTGATGTTTCTCTCCCTCTCTTTCTCCTTCCCTTCCTCTCTCTCTAAAATAAATAAATAAAATCTTAAAAAAAGATAAAAGACTATGATTTGCACAGATGCTTACAAGTTCACTCTCAGTTTGTTAGGGGCTTTGGCTAACATGTTTGAGGAGCATTAGCCTCTCTGAGCCCCTCGCTTTAGAGAGGGAGGGTGACTTCCGTGGGGTTCCCTCCCGCTTGCCGGGCCTCTCCCCTGGCTCTCTCAATATCCTGACAATGATTTTTGATGTGAGGCCACTTCTCCTAGAGACCCGTCCAAATCTCATCTTCTCTTTCTTCCTAATGAACTGAATACTCCTTCTTAGGGGGGAAGTAACAACCCATTGAAAATGCCCCTTGCCCAGACTCCCTTGCAGCTAGGGGAAGAGGGCAGGAGACCCTGTTCTGGCTACTCAGATGTAAGTAGAAGTCTCTGGGTAGGGCTTCCTGGAAAACCTTAGAGAGGGGCAGACCCTGGGGTGGTGAGCACACAATACAATATGCAGATGATATAGCATGGCACACCTGAAACTTACATAATTTTATTAACCAATGCCACCCCAATAAATTCAATTATGAATTTATTCAAATAAATGAATGAATAAATCGTAGCTTCTATTCATTTATTTTTTAAAAAGGGGAAGGGGCAGACTCAGTGACATGTCCCTTTGGGTTTTGCCCATTCCCTTCCTCCTGCCTGGCACACAGAAGTGACCCTGAGGCACAGCAGCTGTTCTGTGACCAGGGGTGACAGGCACAAAGACAAAGGCGCACATCCTGAAGAACAAGGGAGGGAGCTGGGTCCCTGGTTTCCTCATGGCAGGGCTCAAAACGGCCATCACTCGCAGCTGCGCACCCCACCACCTCTCAGGGCAGGAGACAAGACAGCCCTTTGCTCTGATCTGCAACATTGTTAGTTGCACCATGAGCTGTTTGCAGCTTAAAGCGCTCCCAGCTTGCACTGGGTGAAGCCTCCTGCACATACCCACAAAGTCTCCAATGGGAAAGGGTCACGCCCTGGCCGAGTTGGTGGGGGGCAGGACAAACGGGTGAATGGCCGGCCACAGGGTCATGCCCCCTTTCACAGCAATGGAGGAGAGACTGTTTTTGAAACAAGTGTGTCAAGGCTGTCACAGAGCGTGGCTGGGTGTCCCTATCAGAGAAAGGCAGTGACCACTCTCAGGTTGCCTTTCTCAGTGAAGCCCGTGGCCTGCGTGTGCCAGGAAGCCTTTCCTGGTGATGGCAGCCCTCGCTGCCCAGAAGTCCCTGTCCTTCCGCCGGCATGTCTGGGTGACGGTCTCATTCCCACCCGCGATCCTGTCTCCCTGCCCAGGATTGGATGGCTGGGTACAGTGCATGGGCAGAGAGCACGCAGCTTTGGAGTCAGAGCGTGGGACCTGTCTTTGCCCTTCGGCAGCCAGCTGAAGGTCATCCTGCAACCTCAGGGGAGCCTGTGTCCTCCTACACTCCGTGTCCTCATCTGCAAACCCCACAACGGCCACACGGAAGGTAAGTGAGATGGCTACATGTAAGATGCAGTGCTGAATGATGAGTAACGCGTGGTGGCTGGGTGACCTCAGGGAGGGGCTCTGGGGTCTCACCGTCACAGGACGGGCGGCAGGGTGTGTGGGGGGGACGACTCCCAGTCCTGCAGCCCACTCCTCTTGCTCAGGCCCTGCTTTGTATTCACAGCCGGCATCGCCCTCCCACACCCTTCCCTTTGACTCGGGCCATGCAGTGCCACCGATGACCACTAGGTGGCAGGCGACGCCTCCCAGAGTGAGGTTTAAGGCCGGTTCTCTTTGGGGAGAGTGTGTTGCCCATGAATGGGAAAAACTCACTGCCCCCATCGAGATGTTAGCTCAGCGCCGGCAGCTGTCAGCCAGCATGGAGAGTGAGCGCAGGTGAATGAGTCCATGAGGGGGCTTCTGGGGGAGGTTTGGATTTTGAGCTGGCTTCAGCCAGCTGCCCCGCAGCTGCCCCGCAGCTGCCCCATATTTGTGCGGAGTGGCGGGAGCTGCGGCGAGAGGCCAGAAGGGAGCTTGGGCCCTCTCTGCTTCTGATCTCCCCCACCCGATGTCCCCTGATCTCTTGCACCCAACATGCTTGCTGCAAAGAAAGTGGGACCCCGTCACTTGTCCTTTGCCAAACCACACAGCACAAGGACCGAACACGAAGGTCCCAAAGGGCACGGACTCCCGAGTCCAGCTTACGGGCGTTTTGCTGGACGCAGGACTGTTTGCTCAGATGAGCTGTGAAGCGTGAGAAGGCCGAGCCCAGCTGCACGGCTCCTCCCGCCTGCAGCGGCCTCCGCAGAACCCAAGAGTGGCCAGACAGTTCGAAAACCCCCAATCCAGCCCAATACCTTCACCTTCCGGAGCCAGAGCGGTTAAGCGACCTGCCCAAGGTCTCCAGCCGATCACAGGCAGACCCGGAACTGAAATCCAGCCTCCACGCCGCTCTTTTTACTACATCCGGTGTTACTTTTCCTCTTAGGTTCGAGCAACGGAAGTTCACAAAAACTGGGGCCCCCCCAAGGACCTGCCTGTGTCCCAGCCACCTCTGAGCTCCGAGGAGGACCAAGGGCAGGGGCCAGCCAGCAGGGGCTCTGCCCCCGCTCCAGACAGGACTCTCCTTGCCTGCACTCCAGGGCTTTGGTGGCAGACAGAGCACCCTAGGCACCACCGCCCAGCGAGGACAGGAGGGTGAAGCCTGGGGAAATCCAGTATCTGTCCCTCTGTCCTTGGCCCAGATGCCTGAAGGAGGGGGGCCCCCACCCCAGCTGGAGACCTCCAAGTCATCCCGCCACAGGAGGCCAATGCCTGTGAGGCCAGGGCTGTCCTGGGTGCTGTGACCTCTCCCCCTGGCTATGGGACTAGGCGCAGAGAGGCAGGGAGGCACCCCTGCCAAGCACCCTATCTCCTGGTGTGTGCAGCCGGGTGTGGGTGTGAAGTTTGTCCCCGGGCCGGCCCCCATGGGCAGCTTCTGACGATGCTATGGGGGGGGGTTGGGCAGGGCTCCCGGGAGGAGAGGCTCTGGCTGCCCAAATCTGTGCTTCCAGCGAACACCCCACGGATTCTTTTGAAATCTCCTCCCAGGGCCGAGGTGAGGTGGGGGAGGGGAGCTTTAACTACCGAAAAAGGGCAGGCTGCAGGGCTGGGCCAGCGACAGGTCAGACACTGTTTAGTAAGACCTCCGTGCGTTGATCGTACTTTCGCTTGTGTCTGAAGCACACTGTTGCCCAGAACAGACCAGGCTGCTGCCTGAACGACCACGCCTTTCCCAGGGGCTCCAGGAACAGGGAGAAGGATCCCTGGAGGGCAGGGCAGGATGGGGGTCAGGGGTGGGGCTGAGCCTGCCCCTGCCCTGGGCCTGGCTTGGAGCCCCATTTAGGAGTGGAGGTGGCCGGGGCTCAAGGTCCAAGGCTGCGGGAGATGGAGCCAACGCCCAGAGCCTCCGCAGGGCGCCCGGCCCCTCCCCACATGCGCCATCCTTTGTCTGCCTGACTCTGTGACAGCCTCGTGGGGTGGGGGCCGAGCCTTTCGTGGGGCAGGTAAACGATTTCTTCCCAGAGAGATCAGCTACACAGGCCCACTGTGGAAAGTTTGGAAAACAGAAAAACAGCAACGAAAGACTTTCAGGGACTCCCGTGGGCACGTGGGCTCTGCCCTGCCCCGTGGCCCTGTCCCTGCAGCCGGCTTCCTGTCTTCTCGACATCCACGAGAAGTGGCCACCCGTGAAATTATCTTGCTTGCTCGTCTGTTTAGTCTGTTTGAGGTCTGACACCCCCGCCCCTCCCCCCCTCCCCGCATCAGAATGAGTCTCCATGAGGAAAGGGACCTGCTGTACCTGGCGCAAAGGAGAAGCTCAGGGAACACCTGTTGAGTGAAATAAGTACATTCACAGCCTTAGCTCAGGTACGTATTGAGTCGGCACTTTTCTTGTTGATTTGTAAGAACCTTTTACAAGTTAAGGCTCCTAATTCTGGGCTTGATCATTTGTGGGAACACTTTTCCCTGGTTTATTGTTAGTATCTTATCCAATTTATGGTGATTTTTGACATGTGAAAGTTTTTACCTTCAGAGGTTACACGTGTGGTCGCCACCAGACTGCAGCTATATTCCTGCTGAGAGTATTGGGGGGCTGCTGTACTTTTCAGGGGCTTGTCCTAGGCAGTGGGGTGCTTAGTGTTTGGGGCAGGAAGTCAGTTCTTCTCACAGCCCTGAATGGGGCCTCCTTGCCCCCCACTCCCTCTGTCCTTTCCCCACAGGCTGATGGGGCCTGGAGGAGACAGGTCGGTGTCGTCTGAGGCCTCTGTCCAACCCCTCGGCCTTGTGGTGCTGTCGTGTGCACGTTCAAGGTGGAGGCAACCCGGGAGGAAAGCCCACGGAGGCCGGAGGTGGAGGCCCCAAAGTGTGGGGCACAGAACGAGGCAGGCCTTCATCTTCATGACACTATCAGCCTCACCTGTCTTGCCTTGGCCTTCAACCCAAGTGCCTGGCATGGGGCCTAGCACACAGCAGGGGCTCACGGAGCGGCTGCTAGATGAATGAGTGAGTGGATGGATGGGTGGGTGGGTAGGTATCTGGGTAGATGGATGGGTGGGTGGATAGTTGAATGGGTGGTGGTAGAAGAATGAATAGACAGTTGGGTGGATGGGTGGGTGGATGGATGGATGGGTGGGTGGGTGGATGGATGGGTGGGTGGGTGGGTGGATGGGTGGGTGGATGGATGGATGGGTGGGTGGGGAGGTGAATGGATGGGTGGGTGGGTGGATGTGTGGATGGATGGATGGGTGGATGGATGGATGGGTGGGTGGGTGGATGTGTGGGTGGATGGATGGATGGGTGGGTGGGTGGATGGATGGGTGGGTGGGGAGGTGAATGGATGGGTGGGTGGGTGGATGTGTGGATGGATGGATGGGTGGGTGGATGGATGGGTGGGTGGGTGGATGTGTGGGTGGATGGATGGATGGGTGGGTGGGTGGATGGATGGGTGGGTGGGTGGATGAATGTACCGGGTGGCCGATAACCACTGCTGAAGGAAACCTGACTTCCACTGAATTCCTACGCCCTCTGGAAGACAGGGAATTCAACTGCAGGAAAATTTTAACTATAGAGGAGAAGAAAACAGATCTAGAGGTCTCAGGGCACAAGCCAAAGTTCTACGTGGCAGTAAACTTCATGGTTCTATGCTCCTCTGAACTTCCAAGAAGTCACAGAACTGCCACTCAGGGACTGATAGAAGCTAAAAATGCAAACAGATGCAAAGAGGGGTGGTTTGTCATAAGAACCACAAAGCCCAAAGGGGCTGCGTGGGACCTGAGAGTCTTGTCTCACCGTTCGGGGCTGATGTCTTAGAGCATCGGTCCCCAACCTTTGCGGCACCAGGGACTGGGTTTCGTGGAAGACAGTTTTTCCACGGACCAGTGTGGGGGTGGAGGGGACAGGAGGCGGAGCTCAGTCAGAAAAGCAAACAGCGTCCACAGACCGGGAGGAGGGAGGCTGGGGACCCTCTTCTTAGAGGACAATTTGGGGCTCTCTCAGAGCTGGTACCTGGGCTGGCTGCATCTATGGGACTCTTCGTGGAGGGTGGCTGAGGCTAAGCGGGTGGGAGGAAGTGGTGGGAAGGAAGAAAGGGGAAGGAAAACTGAGGGTGGGTGGAGCAGACTACATCACTGCCATTTACTCATGGCATTAACCTCCACCCACCGAGGGAGGACCTGGCCCACGGCTGGGTCGGCAGGGGGGCTGGGAGTCTCTAGGACCATCCCAGCCTGAGAACTGACCATCATTCCTTGGGCAGACTGCCCATGGACACCGCCCACTTCAGCCTTATCTTTTACACTACCAGCAGCAGCTGTTCCACCTTTATCTGCCTGGTTCCCATTCATTTCCCATGCTCGGCTCAGGTGTTACCTCCACCAGGAAGTCCTCCCTGACTGCAGAGCCTGGGTAACACAGACCCTCAGTTCCTTCTTCCCACCATTTCAGCGTATGTCAGGCAGCAGTGACATGGTCTCTTTACTGGTCCAGCTCCCCTGCTGGTCTGCGAGCTCCCCCAGGAGAGGGTCTGTGTCAGGCCCTGTGTTATATCCCCAAAGCTCACTGGAGTCTGGCATCCAGGAGGTGCTTATTGGGCTGCCTAGTGTCTCCCCGGTGTGGCCAGGTTGGGGGTACGACTCACCCTCCCCCAGCTGCAGGGCGGGGTCCATGAGCTCCATCATGTACTCCACGTCTAGGAGCATCTCCGTGAGGTGGCTGCGGGCTAGCACATACATGAGCACCGGCAGGAAGTCGTCCGCTCCGTAGGGCTTTCCTGGGAAGACGAAGGAGGCGGGAGGGGGTGAGTGCGAGGCTCCGTTCGAGGGAGGTTTCCTGCCCAGGGGAAGGGGACGACGGTTGGCTGGGTAGAGGGTGGGCGCCCCTGGAAGAGGAACATCCCTGCTTTCTTATGACTCTGAGGATGGGGGCGACCCTGGAGTCAGGCTTCTTGGGGTGGCCTGTGACACAGTCTGGGTTTGGGAAGAAGGAACTGAGAAAGGTGCCCTCTGCCAGGGCAGGCAAGACCCAGGCCCTTCCTCTTTCCCACTCGGCCCCCAAACCGCAAGCTGCTTGCTTGACGGGCCAGTTCACATCACACACGTTCACGGACCCGCCCCGAAGCACTGCCCCGTCTGTGTAACGCTGATGTCTTCTCAAAGGCTCTCTTCCCTTTTAACATCTCCCTCTCCACCTGCAAGACGGAAAGCCTCCCTCAGAAATTCTACCATCCAGCCTTCATTCGCTTCCAGGGCGTCTAACCTGCGGCCTGCAGGCCGCATGTGGCTCAGGATGGCTGTGAATGCAGCCCAGCACCAAGTCACAAATTTACTTAAAATGTCATGAGGTTTTTTGTGATTACGCGTCACGATGCATTTAATGTGGGGCCCAGAGACGCCAGAAGGTTGGCCACCCGAGGAAGCAGCGCCCCTCCCGGAGGGTTTCGTTTCCAGTGCACGGACCCTGAAAGGAAGACGCACCCCTTCTGCCTTGCAGGGAGGTGTTCGCAGGGCTCAGAGCCTCTTGGGGAAGAGAAGAGGGTGGAGGGTGGGCCTTCGCCATTTGGCTCTGAAGACTGACAATTTGGCCACACAAAATCAAAGGCTGCACCTGGAGGGCAAGAATTCCTACAGGGACAGAATCCTCCTGGAGTCCCTCAGCTGGTCTCTTAGCATGCCAGCGCAGGCGCGCCAAGGAATACGAAAGCTTGACAGAGCAGGCTTGCACAGCGAGGAATGGCCACTGGGGTCCCCAACGCCCTTCTCCCCTCCTCTTACCAAAGGGAGGCAGGGGCTCAGGCAAAGGTCTCCAGACTCAGCTGGAGCCACCAGGCCCCGGCACGGCCCCAGCAGGATCATCCCGGGCTGCAGCCCTTGGTGTCTCAGGGGGACTAACAATCAGCCCAAATACATGCCATGCAATCTACAGTTCTTTCAAAAAGGGTATTCCTCCTTGCATGTTTTACGAAGGATTTAGGTAACCACCAGGAAATACATGATAAAGCCGTAAAGTCTAAATAAAAATGTGAACATCAGGACAAACAAGAATGACAAGAGGCACCGTACGGCACAGAAACAATGAAAACACAAACGAGCAAGAACTCACACAACTGCTTCTCTGGAGCCACGAATTTGGCTTTGAGTTTCCTGGTGGCCAAAGTGAAAAGGAAAACACAACCAGCTATACTCTTCTCATTGTCCCTGAGGAAATGCACCTGTTTCTTGGGGGAAACCAAATTACTTTCCTAACGCTCAGGGCAAAAATGAACGTTCCCACATGGCTTCATCGGGGAGCCAAGACTGCTGGGCTCCTACAGCACACCCAAGGGTCGGTTTCACCCGCCGATTCATTCCACTGCCTCGAGGTGCAGCTCGAGGTAAGTCCTGCTAGTGGAGGAAGGCAAATCCCGTGCGTGTTCGCATCCGTTCCTCATGGCAACGACACGCAGTCGGTTTCGCCCATCTTCCTGAAGAAGAGGCTGGGCTCCGAGAGCTGCAGTGCCGCGCCTGCGTCGAGCACACCCCTTAGGAGGTCATGAGAGGCGCAGTGAGTGGCGCGGAGCTAGGCCTCTGGCCTCAGGCCCAGGGTCCGACCTCAGCGCTCCCACTCACTAGCTGTGAACCTTGGGAAGTTCCTCCTCTGAACTCGGCAGAGAGGGGGGAGAACGAGACAGAGGTTTGAGAAGTAAATGAAATGGTATCGGTGGTTGGTGCTTTGTTGCGCTCTCTTGGGGCCTGGGCGAGAGGAAAAATACGCGCTCCTCCTAAAGCTACTGATCAAAATGTCCCTCACGTGTTGGACCAAGTGGCAGAAGTTAATGAACACTCAGTATAAAAAACGGTGGCTGTGGGCTGGACCCTGGCTTAACAGTCTGTCTGCCACGGTCCACCCTCGTGACTCGCGTGGGCCCGGGAGTTGCCAGCTGATCGGAGATGGCTATTCCCATCGTAGCGTGCAGCAACGCCGGGTCACGCAACAGACAGTTCCCCGTCTGTACTTCAAGTGTTGGTCTTTGTTCGTCATGGGTTTTGTGCGCTCACTTTTATTGTTTAATTCTCACCTGAAGATATGTTGTTTGTTTTTATTGATTTTTAGAGAGAGAGGAAGGGGGGCGGAGAGAGAGAGAGAGAAACATCCATCTGTTGCCTCCCATGTGTGTCCTGACTGGGGCTCGAGGCGGCAACCCGGGTGTGTGCCTTGACCAGGGATCGAACCTGCAACCTTTTGGTGTACGGGATGACACTCCAACCAACTGAGCCACCTGGCCAGGGCTAATTTTCACTTTTAAAAATGCTGCATTAAACTGTGACTTAACATTTGATGTAGCAATTCCACTCCTAGTTACACACCCAAGAGAGATAAAAACCTGTTCACGCAAAGGCTCGCTTCGCACACACGTTCCCAGCAACATCGCTCATCAAAGCCCGATGGTGGAAACAGCAAAAACATCCATCAGCTGCTGAGTGAACAGACAGAATGTGGTCTGTCCGTGCAACGGGGCCCGACTGGGCGGTAAAGAGGAACGAACCACCGATCCATGCTAGGCCACCAGCGAGCCCTGAAATGACGCGAAGAGAAAGGAGCGAGTCGCAAAAGACCACGGCTGTACATACCGTCCGATTCCATGGACAGGAAGGGTCCAGAATAAGCAAGTCCAGAGAGACAGACATAGGCTAGTGGCTGCCAGGCACTGGGGGTGGAGGGAATGGGGAGTGACTACTAATGGACACACAGTTTCTTTTGGGGACGATGCAGACATTCTAGGGTTAAAGTAGTTTGGCCATGCAACTGGTCACTAAAACCCACTGCAGTGCTTTTTATATATGTGTATATGTATACACACCCATATACACATATACATATACACATATAAACATATATAACATAACATATAGTATACATATATAAAACATATATAAACCCACACATGTACAATTTATCTTGACTACTGAGGTTTTTGGCAGTCCCTTCAATCTTGTCAAAGCTGGCCCTGCAGGTGGTGCTGAGGGCAGTGGCTGGCAGGTAAGTGCTTGGTGAGTGGCAGCCGTGACAAGTGGGCACTGGTGTAGGTCCGTGCACATAGGGAGACAAAGGGAGTGAGGCAGAGCTGGTCCCAGTCCCCAGGACCCTCCCAGTCTCGGGCCAGTGGCATGCCGGGGGCTGATTTTGGGATCACAGACAATCACGCACGGAGAGTCTTGTGTGCTTTGGCTGCTCGGCTTCGCTCTAGCCTGGAATGAGAGCCAGAGACTGCTTTCCTCCCCCTCATCGGCCAGGCTCTCTTATTTTCATAGTGACAGAACTGACTTTCAGCTGGGACACAGCCACCCATAAGAAAGACCGCATCTCCCAGCTTCCCTTGCAGCTAGGTGCAGCTGTAGGTCTAAGTTCTGGCTCGTGGGATTTGAAGTGGAAGTGATGTGTTCAGCTTTCAGGTCATGCCCTTCAAGGGATAGAGAAACCACTAGGGATGGTGGAGTGACAAGAGAGGAGCCCGGGTCTCTGAGGACCTCATAGAAGAGAGGTTTCAAAACCGCCTACACTGGTACATGACAGCAAAACAAATTCCGTTTTGTGTAACTCACTGGGTGTGTGTGTGTGTGTGTGTGTGTGTGTGTGAACAACAGTCTAAGCCATATCCTAACTTCTACAGTAGAAAGCTCTCCCAGTCGGTGGTCAGAACAGCTAGGCCATGGCTCGCTCATTCATTCACTCACTCACTAAAGTTTTCTTATAACCACCCTATACTTCAGATCTGATTTTTCTGGACTCCAGTGGGGACCAGAGAGATTCAAGTTGAAAACAAAAAGGGGATACGAAAGAGCTTTGAAAAAAGGCAGGGGCTCGATGCTGAATTTCGCAGCCCCTGTGTTCCCACGGTCCTTGTGGGGTCTGGGTTACACCCTGAGAAGCACAAGCCAGCACTGCTTTGGTGGGCTCTGAGTGGACACGCATGTTTCCACGCTTCCACTTGTCCTTGTTAGGTTTTCCAGAGAAAGCGTGCCTGTGGGCTGCCTTCCCGGCCACCCTCAGTTTCCACATCTGCAAAATGGGGCCAGCAACACGGGCCCTGATGGTCTTGCAGGGTTTCGCGAGAACAGAAGGAGAGAAAGAATATGAGAGCGACTTGGAACCCATCAAGTGCTAGGGAAAGGTGAGCTCCTCCGGACATCTGCGCTTGGTTTTCTCACGGGGCTCCAGGCTGAAGGGGTTGGTAACACACAGCAACTGAAAAGCACAGTTGGACCCGCAGTGCGTGTCCCAGCACACTACTTACTAGCTGTGTGATGCTGGGCTAATTGCTTTACCTCTCTGAGCCTGTATGTCTAGTCAAGTGTGAACTGACACAGATAACATGATATCCTATGGGGTTCTGGTGAGAATTCTATGCAATGCTTTACATGGAATGCTCCCACGATGCTCCCTGAGAAACACCCACCGAAGAACACCCACTCCTGCCCTGACCGGTGCGGCTCAGAGGGTTGGGCATCATCCTGCAAAGTGGAAGGTCGCCGGTTTGATTCCCGGGCATCACATGTGCTTGGGTTGCGGGTTCAGTCCCTCGTCTGGGTGCGTATGAGAGGCAACCGATGGATGTTTCTCTCCCTCTCTCCCACCCTTCCCCTCACTATAAAAAAATATATAACAAAACAAACAAACAAAACCCCACCCATTCTCCTTCCAGCTCTGTATGGTGAGTCTCTCTGAGGATGTGTTTCAAGGTTCCCACACCTCCCCCGCACAGAATCGGTCCGTTTTGGAGACCGCCTCCCCGTAAGCCCTTTAGAAGCCTAAGATGTGACTGAACAGTTCCCAGGGGAAGATTATTTTGTTCCTGAAGTTGCTTTTCATGCTGATAATTCGATTATTTGAATCCTGGCATATAGGAGATTCTTTTCTTGTTTGACTTACGAGTTAGGGAACAAGGGGAGTCGGGCAGCAGAAGCCTTGGCTCTGCCTTTTGGAATTTACGGAGGACTCCTGCGCTGGGGGAGAGCTGCCTGAATTTTCCCTCTGCTCCCAAGAACATCATCTTCTGGGGCCGTTATGTTAATAACTTATCAGGGAATACAATCCGGCACGCGAATTTGCTTTTGAGCAGCGCTTCTCCACCGGGGGGATTTTGCCCTTGAAGGGCCATTTGGCGATGTCTGGAGTCCTTTTTGGTTGTCACAGCTAGCGGGTGGCGCTATTGGCATGGAGGCCCGGAAGCTGCTGCGCCCCCCACAGAGCACGGGCCAGCCCTCCAAGTTCGGAACCGGTCAGCCCCAGGCTGTCGGAAGCGCCAACGTGCGCAGCCCTGCTGGAGGGCCAGTGACGTCAGCCAGCAGGACGGTCCAGCTCGGGCTCTAGGTTTGAGGACTCAGCGACGGGGAAGGAGGCCCTCCGGATGTGGCTCTGCGGGGATGGGAGGTCCTTTACCCTTTTCTTTTTCTTCTCTCCTTGAGAATCTGGGCTGAGCCTCAGGTTCCCACCACGGTGTGTGCAGCCGCCCCACGGCAGGGGGCTCCCGTGTCTGTGCCTCCACCTCCCCAGGCGCACCTCTCCTCCCTCTCCCCGGTACACAGCGCATGGTGAGTGAACGCGTGAATGGACGAATGAGTGGACAGATGACCACTGAGCTCCCAGCGAGGCCTCCCAGCCGGTGACCTGGCACCAGCTGTGACGGGCCTCTGTAGAGACGCCAGGAGTCCTTCCCTGTCAGGGGCCAAGCCAAAGTGTGCATCATCTTTCCTGGGGAAACCAGCCCTTGCTGGGACCCCCCCATTCCCATCAAGGAGCCCACTTCCCCCCCAAGTCCGGAGATGCAAGCCTGGGAGTCCCCCTTTCCTTCTGCAGCTCTCTGTCCCCAGGGGCCAGTCAGGCTCTCGCATGCACCCTTTGCTCTTCCCAGCCCCACCCCCTGAACCTGCCCTCCCAGCAGTCTCCGCCCTTCGCTCTGCTCCGTCTACGAACTCAGGTCGAGAACACAGCTCCGATCATGCCAGGTCTCTCCACGAGAATCGAGAATCGTCAATGGCTCCCCACTGCCTCGGGAATCAGGTCCGGATCTCTTACCTTGACATTCAAGGCTTTCTACAACGGGGTGCAAAGTCACCTGTCCAATACGACTGGCCCTCTTCCCTCCAGCCACATCTCGTCGACAGCCTTGGAACAAGTCACCTGCACTCCTGCCCCTCGGTTTTTGCCACACCCACCCGTCTGGCAAGCCCTCCGCTCCCCTTCCATCTCCCACACAGCACCAACTTTTGTGTGGCCGCCTGTTTTATAAACCTCACACTGATGAATTCCTCAGACAACTCTGTGAGCCATGCTAGATTCACTATGCCCACTTTACAGATGAGGAAAGTCAGTCCCCGACAAGTGGAGCTTCTTGCCTAAGGTCACAGGGCTAGGATGAGGTGAACCAGGACTTGAATCCATTTTCTTACACTCACAATCCCATGTTCCTGTCCCTTTAACACCCTTCCTTCAAGTTCCACCTCCTCCATGAAGCTCTCCTGGACTGCCCCAGCTACTGGTGGTGCTCACTCAGACACTTACTTTGCACCTTTCAACTCAGAACGACATTCTGCCTCCATCATCCCCCGCCCCCGCCGTGACATTCCTGTGCTGCACCGGGGCCAGGTCCTGAGCTCCACCGGCACCCTCGCTCCGCTGCACCTTCGCATGCACCGGCCCTTCTGCCGGGGCCCTTCCTCCTTTCCTTCGCTAACTCCCCGCCCTCTCTCACATCCTCAAGCACAGCTGGCTGGTTCCTGCTCCAGCTCCCACGCGCTTCGACCATGTCGGAGCCTGTCCTTTTCCTCGGCTGTGAGCTCCCCGAGGGCAGGGGTGGAAGCTGTGTGAGCTTGGGCAAGTTGCTTAACCACTCTGAGCCTCTGCCTCCATCCCCAGTCCCCACCACAGGGCTTGGGACACAGGACACGGGCAGTGAACTTAACTGAGGCCCACGTGGTTCCCACCGGGATCTGCTGTGGGCCTTAGACAGTGGTGTGATGGGAAAGGCTCGCCAACTGGTTCTCTGAAGGAAAAAAAAGGCCTGATGTGCAGTGCTTGCCAATTTCCAGAGCATAAATATTCCCACAGTGGCCCATTTCAGCTTCTACCAACACGAACCGGCGCGGAGTGGGCAAGAGACAGATGCAGTTAGCCCTCATGAGCTGGTACGAGCCACCTTCACACATCAGTGGCCTTGGCTCCCTCAAGTCCAACCTCACTGTGAAGAAACTGAGGCTCGGGGATGGGAGAAATTTGCTCTGAGCCCCCACAGCTGGTCAGCAGTGGAGTGGGGATCAGAATCCGGGCCTCTCTGCCCCGTGTAGGTGACAGATGCCCACACAGGCTCGCTGTCCTGGGAGCTGCTTGCAGACAAACACACGCTTCAGGCAAGGTTGCCATGCGCCAGCTCCCGGCCAATATCCCGGGGGTAGTCAGGGCTGCATGCTCCTTCCGGTGAAGCCAGGAGCTGAGGCCCTGTCTCAGCCCTGCGCCCAGTGGGGCCTCGGGCAGCACCACCAGGATGCTGGGCACGGCTGCAAAAAAAAATTCTCCTGTGATCGGAACATCTGTCTTTCTTGGCTCAGGGATCACATCCACCTACTTGTGCGCCTGGAGAGCTGTGGCCTGCATCTCCGGGGGTTTCTGCTTGCGGTTCGGCCGCGGTCACACCTGTTTTCCATCGGTCGGTGTCGGCGGAGCCGATCCCGTTTTGAAGGGCTGGTTTGGGGCCTTATGATTTTTCCTCGGCTGGGAGATTTTGGAGAAGGAAAGAGCTGAGGAAAATGAGCTGCCGCTTGCTCACCTGGGCCACGCAGACCGAAACACACAGGATGCAAAGGCCCTCGACTCTGCCACTTAACTAGCTGACTGACCTGGGGCCGCTCACGCTGAGTCGCACTTTTCTCATCTGAAAACTGGGGATAACAGTCAAACTCACTCCGTCTGTCATACAGGGCTTCAGTGAGTGGCTGCCTTGAAAATAAGGTTTTCTCTTCTAGGAAGCATTATCTAAAAGAAGAGGTGGCTTTTTTTTTTTCTTCCTGTAAAGGTCCAGATAGTAAACATTTTCAGTTCCGTGGGTCACAAGGTTTCTGTCCTAACTATTCAACTCAGCTGTTGTAGCCAACACAGAGATAGATACTGTGTAAATAAGGGGATGTGTCCATTTCAATGAAGATGTATTTATGGAATCAGGGGGCGGGCCAGAGCGGGCCAGAGTGGATCCTGGCTCTAGAGGAAGGGTCCGTTATCGCCACTGCCCCTCAGACTGTGGACTGGGCTCTTCCGGACGCATCAACCGGGCAGCACAAGGCTCCTGATTACAATTGGCTTCGGCCCTCCCTCTCCCACCATTCCTGCTTAAAACCACTCCTTTCTCCGGAAGTCTGAGCCCAAGACCTCATTCCCCGACAGCTAGGTTCAGTGTCTAGGATGGTCTTCCCCAGCCCAGTCACTGCGGAATGAAAATACAAATATTATACGTGAATATTTGTATTGGTGTAGAAGAGAGGCCCTTAGCCCCCACTTCCCAACCCAGGCAGCAAGCTCCCCCAACACTCCCCGGGCCCCGATGTGCTCATTTATCCATTCATCCCAGTAGCACGTTTCGGCATACGGGATGTATTCTGTGTTTGTTTCCTTGTTTATTACCTGTCTCCCCACTAGAATGGAACCTTTATGGGGGTGGGGGCTTCACGGTGCTTGCTGTTTATATCCAACGCCTCAACAGTGCCTGGGCTATAGTAGGTGTTGCAGAAATATATTTGCTAAAGGAATGAACCCCATTTATCTCACTGCCCGGGTCTCGCTGCTTGGATGCTGTGTTCCCGCTTCGACTGTGACCATCCTGGAAATGGGAGCTGGGTTTTTCGGTCAACATCCATATTGTCAACACATGTTTGTTCAACCGTTGGGTAAATGCATCTGGTTGACAAAAACAGGAGGGCAGGAAGCACAGAGCATCTGGAACGGGAGGTGTGAAGTTACCCCAGCAGTGGAAGCCTTCTGCTAAAAGGTATTTTGTAATACAGAAGTTGGCTTCGCAGGCTGATTCACTGAGGCAGGAAACCGCCCCTCTTCCCACGGAGCCCCTGGGGCCACCCGGCCTGCTGTTTGCCCTCTGGGCCTGCGGGGCTTCAGTCTCAGTTCTGCTGTGAGCTGCGCCACATCCCTGAGGAAATCACTCCCCCTCTCTGCGTTCCTCTTTGAAGAGCTCGGCCACAAGTCAGCCTGCCAGCCAGCCAGCCGTGCTGCTGTGGGCTCAGAGACCCGAGGCCAAAAGTCCCAGCCCGCCCCTGACGTGGGCTGGCCTCCTCTGAGATCATCTCTGGCCCCCAGCCACCCCGAACAGGCAGGACAATGCAGTGGTTCAGCACAGGACCCGGACCCAAGTCCCAGGTCTACCACTCACCTGCCCAGGTATGCCCCGGAGCAGGCTGTTTAGGCTCGCTGAGCCTCGGTTTCCTCGGCCAGCAAAAGGGGATGATACCGAGTGCCCACACTTCGTGGGTGGTCGTGAGGAGGTTCCGTAAGACAGATGGCAAATCATGAGCGTGACGCCTGCTGGACTATTGGCAGGTGAGAAACGTTAGATGTGGACACCACGCAAGGCAAGAGGGCAACGTGTCTTACAGTCCTCGGAACGTGACCTCCCGGAGGGCCCGCTGTGGGGTGTCAAAGCAAGGTTGTGCTCCACCGCCTCGGCCCGGGTCCCTGAACGACTCGCTGGAGCAGAGTCCCCCTCGCTCCCCCAGGCCTCCTCCACTGGACCGGACTCAGTGACTGAGAAGCAAGCTTCTACCTCGTCGGAGACTGCAGGGTTCGTCTGCCAGAGCCGAGATCGCTGCCCTCACTACTTATCTCTCTAGCTACCCAGCTGCCTCTGTTTCAAAAGCACCGGAAAGAGATCCATCGAAACACTAATTGTTGTTTTTCCACAATAAACATTAGTGACTTTTGTCATCAGAAACCAGTTCATGTTTTTTAACAGAATTAAAATAAACAAACAAATGCCTGACTGCCCTCTGTCCTCCCCACCCCCCGTCCATGTCACAGGCCTGTCATTCATGCCCCTGGGGTCTCCAGCGAGTTCCCTTCTCCCATCCAACCCCCAGCCACGGCCTCACCCCCAAGGAGCTGCAGATGCTGAGCTCCCTGTGCGGCCTCCGCCAGGGAGGTGGAGGGCAACGGGCCTGAGGGACTTTGGGGCTCCGGGACCACCCCTTCTGCCCCCACATTCAACTGCCTGACTGTCAGGGACCCTGTCCCCTGGGGCCAGGGGCTGGGTTCCATTTCCTGAGCACAGGGTGTGGACACAGACTGCTGAGGAAATGGAAGAAGGCAGCCTGTCCGCTCTCACTGCCCCCAGGATGCGGCCTGCTCTGCATCTAGGTCAGAAGGAGGTTCTGTGTACACTTTTAGAAAGAATCCCGCATTTGCAAACACCGTCCCCTCTGACCTCCCTCCCCCTCCCATCCTGGGGAGGGGATCTGGGGCTGGACTCTTTCTCCCCAGGGGCAGGCCAGCCGTCTAGTCTTAGACACCGAAGAGGTGGGAATAACTCGCCTGTCGGTGTAATGGGACACATGGTTCTAGAAGTCCGAGCTGGTCTCACCAAGCCTCATGGCATCCACGAGAAACCTGGCTGCTCCCGGCTGCAGGCTGGAGGGCCAGGCTGACCCCAAACCATCATGTCCGTGAACTCCCCACTTAGCCTGACTCAAGCCCCCCCACTCGCTAGTCCCGGGGAGGGTGCCCTTGGTCACGCATCAGGAACCCTGGGGTCTGCTCCTGGGCTGGCTGCTCGGTGCGCTGATGAAAGCACACAAGCTTTGCAGTGAGAAAATTCTAGGCTTGAATCCTGGCCCATCCGTATCATGAGCATAAATAGCAACCACCTTTCCGGAAAAGACGGCCTGGCCAGTTCGCTCAGGCCTCGTGTCTCCAAGGTTAGCCCTTTGCCCTCTGTTCCAACAGGTCTCGCCAGCCGCCAGGCCCTAGATTTACCCCTGTCTCAGGTGGGCCGGGCGGACACGGGCTACTATTACCAGCATGGTGCAAGGGGAGGGCTTCTTCCCTGGGATGAAGGGGCTGATGCAGGGCGGGTGGGGGTGGGGGCGCGAGCAAAGGGCTGATTTCTGCTTTGAGTGGGTCCCTGGTGGAGGAAGACAGGACCCGGCCTGGAGTTCTGCCCCCATGGGGTCGCCGGCAGCTCCCGGGCTGCTGGCCCGTGGACCGCCCTGTGAGTGGCGAGCCACTGGGGGCGTCTGGTAGGAGGGAGGTGAGGAGTGAAGGCTCAGGCGCCGGGCCTGGTCCTAAGAGGAATGAAAGTCAACGTCGGGAGAACCGAAGCGTGGGTCAGGATCTGGCTGGAAGTGCATAACCTCTCTCTCGTCAGGAGGAAACGTCTGACGAACGAAATGGGGAACTTCCATGTAAAACAAAAACTGGTGGGGGCTGGGGAGAGAGACCTGTGATCCTTAAAAACACCCATGTCCTGACGGACAAAGGAAGGCTGTGGGGGTGTCCCACGCTAAAGGCGGGGAAAGACGCGCGACACCTAACCCTCATACAGGACCCTGATCCCGAGCTGGAGGAGGAGACGCCAACCGGGACCCTATCAGATCAAGTGACAACCTGGAACGCCGATGGCGGCGTAGATAAAACCGCTGTATCAGTGCAGGCAGGCTCCTCGGAAAACTGCCTTTCTTTTCGCCCTTCTCTCAAAATCAGCCATCCCTCCCCTATTCTCTGTCTGGTTTTCACTAAGCACATTCGCTGTCAGCTTTGAAGCTGCTGTCGAGAGGCCTTGTGCTGGAAAGAAAGGACTCCAGGATGCCCAAGCTCTCTGAGTATACTGGGACTCGCCGAGAGTGGACTTGCCCTTTGCAGGCCCAAAGCGGCCTCCCTGATAACACCTCCAGGCCTGCGGAGCCCTTGGCCTGCACTTCACCCTGAGCCCCAGCAAGGCCCAGGGGCAAATGATCCCCCAGACTGGAAGTTCAGGTGGGGAAGGTCTCAGAAAAGCTCCTCCGAAGGAGGTTACCTAGGGTGACAGGACCTTGCATCGTCCCCCAGCCACAAAACACTGTCTTCTGTTGGCCTGTAGCCAGCCTGGCCTGCCCTCCTCCCAGGGACAGGGAGGGCGCCCTCTCCCGGCACGGCCCCCTGCAGGGTACTGCGCGTTGGGGTCGACGTTTGCGTCGGCTGTTTCTAACACCCGCGAGGGAACGAGTGTGGCTTCTGAGCACCAGGAGTCTTAGTTTCCTCTTTGTGAAACAGCTTCCTCAGGTGAGGACACCGGGCCTTAAGGGGTTAAGTAACTCATTCCAGGTGGCACAGGTCCTAAGTGCCAGATCGGGCACCAGGCCCGCAGCTGCCTGGCTGCAGAGGTGGCAGTCCCGCCCCTCTCTCCTCCCATCGCGGCCACGCGCAGTTCTCAGGTTGCCCCTGCCCAAGGCCGTGCAGCTGAAGGGGCGACGGGGGTGAAATCGGCCAGCATCCTGTGCACTGAGGTGCGTGGCGGCTCCGCGAAGCCTGTCTGTCTGCTTGCAGGCGTGCTGTGATGACTGATTACAACCGGTACAGTCTGATGGTTCCCCTCCCTACACTGGCACCCCCTGAGCCTCCTGACTCGGCAGCTCTCCCATCGAGAAGGGAAGTCCAGTTCCTTGCCCCTTCGGGTTGGGCTGGTCCCTGATGAAACCAGTCAGTGTTGTATTTCAGAGTAGCATCACGCCAGTTCAGGCTTGGCCAGTTCTCCGGGACCACCACCCACTGCCACGGACACAAGCCTGGGCTCACTGCGTGGCCCACTCACTCTCGCTCCAGACCAGTCAACCGCCCACCAACCACCGGACACGTGAGCAAGGCCACCCTAGACCAGCCAGCCTCCAAACAACCCTTGTGCCCACAGACCCATGGGCCAGCCCAGCCACGCGCAGGCCCCCCTGACCAGGCCAGCATTGCTGGTCAGCTGACTGTGAGCACTAAGAAGTGCTAACTGACTTAGGTGGCTGTTATGGGGTGAACTGTGTCCCCTAAAATTTGTATGTTGAAGTCGTAGCTCTCTGTACCTTGGAAGGTGACCTCACTTGGAAAACAGGGTCGTCACAGATGTAATTAGTTAAGTGAGGCTGTACCGGAACGGGGGCCCTCATCCAGTGTGACTGATGCCTTTATAAAAGGGGGCCTTTGGACACACATGCACACAGGGGGAATGCCACGTGACAGTGGGGTGAAGGTGTCACAAGCCTGGGAACACCAGCAGTGGGGAGTGAGGCCTGGAGCACCTCCTTTCCCAGAGCCTTCAGAGGGGGCATGACCCTGCTGACACTTTGAGCCCAGACTTCCCACCTCCGCAACTGTGAGAAAATACGTTTCTGTTTTGCAAGCACCCAGTTTGCGGTACTTAGTCCCAGCAGCCCTGGGAAGCCAATGCTGCTCTCATAATCCGCACACAGGCACCGTGTGGGCCAGTTCCCCTGCCCGCCTCCGGCCGACCGCAGCCCCCCTCCTGGTACCCTGGAGCCCAGAAGCTGAATCCCTACCATGTCCAGCTCTGCCCCCATAGCCCTCTGAGTCTGCGAAGTCAAGTCTTCTCTAGTGCCTTCCAGAGGCTCTGGGGCCCTCGGGGGAGGCGGGGGGAGGAGTCCCAGGCCCACACCGTCTCGCAGCCTGGAGAGCGCCCCCAGCCCGGTCCCTTCCGGCCGCCCGCCTACCTGGGTTGCCGAGGGCCATGGAGTCGTAGATGAGCTTACAGGTCTTGAGCAGAATGGAGATCTTCTTCTCGGGTGAGTAGGCCTTGTGCATGCTGGCGAACTTCTGCAGGATCTTCTCCATGACGGGCACCTCCGGCACGCTGGTGGTCACGCCCAGGTCGGTGGTGGTGGTGGCCAGGATCACCAGCTGGTTCTCCTTGAGCTGCTGCAGCGAGCCGTCCTTGCTGTGGATCTCACGGAGGCGCAAGTTGATGGCTTCCTTCAGGGGCTTCAGGACACACTTGTACAAGGAGGACTCCACAATCGCTTCTGTAGGTGGCCGGGAGAAGTAGGGTGAGGACACCAGGGGCAGGGATCCTGCCGCCAGGCTGCTGCTCGACCACGCGGCTACCCCATCTCCTGACCCCTGGGAAAACACACTGGCAGCCCCAGCAGTTACAGCCCTAGGCTCTGCCACGTGAGACAGTGTAGTACACTCAACAGAAAGTCACACCCAGAAGACACTGGCCCAGGAGCCCGAGGATGGACACACTGTATCCGAATGCTCTTCACCGGCCCAGCGAGGATTAAACTCTCCCAGGGCTGCCTACTACTTCCACGGGAGCTGTGCAGCTGTCTGAGGGGGGTCCTGGGCCCCCAGGAAGTGTTGGCTGGAATTATTCCTGACGTCTCTCTTTCAGTCCCCGAACCCACTGGACTCCAGTCTCGAGAATACAGTACATCCAGACGCTGGTTTCTCACCACTGCCGAGGCCGCCACCTTGACCTGTGCTACCATCATCTCTTGCCTAAGTTGTGTTATGGCCTCTTGCTCCGGCCCCTTACGCTCCATTGTCAACACACAAACCAGCGTGACCGTGTTATGGCACATCTGACCACGACACTCCCGTGCCCAGAACCCTCCAGTGGCTCCCGCCTCATGGACGCAGAGGCCAAAGTCTTCCCTGTGCCCTTCAGGGGCCCTCAGTGATCCGTCCCTGTGATCGCTCACTCAGCACCTCACTCGCTCCCTTATGCTCTTGCTGCTCCAGCCACTCTGCTCTCCCACCTGCCACGCCTGCTCCCGCCCCAGGGCCTTTGCACGCGCTACTCCTTCTGCCTGGAGAATTCCCTTCACAGCTATCCACATGGCTTATTCCTTCACTGTCCAAATGTCACCTCGTCCAAGAGGCACCCTGATCCTCTAGCACAGCGGGAGTCAACCGGCACTGATCTCACGGCGGCTCTGCAGCACACGCGCCATTATCCCCGCTCTGCCAACGGACCAGCCCGGGCTCTGACGGTGTGGGCCACGCAGCTAGCTGGGGGCCGGACAAAGATCAGAACCTGTATCTATCTACTTGACACCAGGGCGATGTCCGGCTGCCTTAGGTGACAGTTTAGAAATACTCTTGGGAAGTCTTTTTGGCCCTACCCTGTCCCCAGAGGAAGGGTCTCAGCTACTGTTTCTTCATCTGTAAAATGAGAAGGCTTTGGCCCAGCCACCCCCACCCCCACCCCCACCCCAGGTCCCTTTAACCCCGAGAGCCTCCACACCTCCTGCAGAGATGGACTCTGGCCCTCAGCAGCCACACACCAGAACCTCTCTTGCCTCTAATTGCTCCTTGTGATTTGCCTCCCTAATAAAACCAGGAGCATTCTGAGGGCTGGGCCCTGCCCGGCCTCTTATGCGGGGTGAGGTTCCTCCACCATCCCACTGGGCATGTGGGGAGAAGCACGAGGCAGCATGGCAGGGTGGTCAGTTCCTTAGTTAAGGGGGTTAGATGGATGATCTCAGACGATCCCTCCCTCCCGCCCGCTCCCAGGACTGACCCAGCTCCTCCTGGGAGTGCAGGGCGGGGTCCACCAGCGCCTTGAGCTCGGTGCTCTGCAGCAGGTAGCTCTTGAGCTGGGTCATCATGGTGCGGATCTCCTGCAGCATCTCGGTGCTGCAGGCCTGGCGCGCCATCATCTCCAGGCTGTACACCTTGTAGTCCTGCACCAGGCTGCCGAAGTACGAGGCTTTGTCCTGGGCCAGCTCCACCACCTTCTTGTACAACTTGCGGTCGTTGGAGAGAAAGGCGTGGAAGACGCTGGTGAAGCTCACGAGGCTCAGGCGGTGCCGGGCCTTGCCCAGGATCATGGAGGGCTTCTTCTTCACGCTGGGGCTGTTGAACTGCTCCAGCTCCTCCTCCGTGCTGCTGGTCGAGTAGGAGTCTTGGTCGATGGCCGAGGCGGGTACTCCCACGCTGTCCGAAAGGGAGGCCAGGGAGCCTTTGAACTCTGGAGTGCTCTGGGGCCGGGCGCTGGCCTGGGTACGTACCTGGGTACTCGGGCTCTGAGTCCTGGCTTGGGAGGCAGGGCTGTGGCCTTCTTGGGGCGGGCTGGGGGAGGGTTTCTCGGGGGCTCCCTCCTCCATGGAGAGCTCAGCGCTCTCCAAGGGGCTTGGGAGGATGGAGGCCAGCTGCCGGGAGACCCGTTTCTTCCTAGGAGGTGGGACTGGGGGTTGCCGGATCTTCTTTGACAACTCTGGCACGCTGCCCAGATTGCTGGCTTTGGGCACTGCTTCCTGGCCTTGCTCCGTGGTCCTCGGAGGCCTGTCCTCGGGACTGTCTGAGGTCCCCTGGGGAGGCAGGCTGAGTGGGGAGGCCCCAGAAAGACCTGGCTGGTCCCACTGCGCCATTGTGCCCCTGTCCGCCTTCCCCTCACCCTGGTCCTCCAGGGAGCCCTTCTCGGACACTCGGCGCCTGGGAGGGGCGGCAGGGACACCCTTCTTCGCCGACCTCGGAGGGGCAGGGGCCTGCTGCAGGGGGCTGAGGGCTATCCCCGGCTTCAACTTCTCCTCCTTGAGAGGGCCCAGGCCTGCAGGGGGGCATGGGAGCCTCTCACAGGCTGTCATGGGGAGCTGGCTTGGATGGTCTAGGGGGCCAAGGACATGGGGTGCCAGGTGGGAGGCAGATGCTGGCGATGCAGGGGGAGGGGCCTCTGGAGGTTGGGGAGAAGCCACTGGGGGAGAACTGGGCAAAGGACAAGTCAGAGCTGGGACAGGGGGCGGAGGAGGTCGGGTAGGACTGGGGGGATGGAGGAGGGATGCTGGGGGAGGGGGCGCTGGGCGGCGAGGGGCCCACCTGGAGGTGGGTGAGGTAGAGTCAGAGGTGGGAGGCAATGGGCCAGAGGGGCAGCTTCTAAGGGACAGCAGGCTGGCAGGCAAGGCACTGCCACAGTCCTCGATGAAGATCGGATTCACGAACCACAGGCGGTCATTTCCTACGGAGAGTTCAATTTCACACGAGCAGTTTTCATCATGGGAAGCGGACCTGCGGCTGGAGGTTGGGGGTGCCCTGGGGGCTGAGTCTCTTGGGGGTTCCACTGGGCTCCCACCGGCTCTCCGGGGGTTCAATGAGGAGTCCCAGAAACCTGTGGAAACAAGAGAGGAAAAGGCAGTCAGTCCTGGAGCTGGGCCCCCTGCTCGTCCGGCGGGTGGAAAGGTGGGTAGGGTGGGAACTGCCAGCACAGCACCCACCTCACTGCTCCCCGGGGTTGTTTTGCCCTCTTGGACTGTTTTAAACCTCTCCCACCACTTCCTGCCCTGGAAGGGGAAGCCCCATGAGATCCTCCCCTGCAGTGCAGGGGGTGGGGGTGGAGCCAGGCAGTGGTGCTGACAGGCCAGCTTCAGCCCCGCCCCTTGGTGTGTGAGGGCCTATCACGGAGGACATAGGGTGCAGGCCACAGGTGGGTGGAGGGGACAGAAAGGCCAGAGTTCCTGCAGCTGACCTGCCCGTGGTGGTGGGGCGGGGCTCTGGGGCAGGTCCCTGATCATTCCTGGCCTCTGCCTAGTCATCTCTAGAACAGAGGGTCCCAAGGGGGGAGATGCCGTGGCCCATTCTGGCCACCCCAGTTGCTCTACGTAGGAAGAGCACACCTATGGGTAGTGGCTACTGAGCTGAGACCTGGCCATCGAGTGGGGAACGCCCGCCCACTGCGAAATGGCTGACTCTGGCCAATCCCGATGTTAAAACAGGAAACTGCCCATCCCCCCCCAGCGTGTGCATGGCAGGGGGTGGGTGTCAGGAACGGGGGCTCCCGCACTGCTGAGCTAAGCTCCCGAACACGGTTTTCCCCTGACCTAGCCCTCAGGACAGCCCATGGCTGGGACCACCAAAGCACATCTGTCCATAGCCAGGTGTTGGTGGTCAGTGCCTGGCTTGTTCTGGGTCAGGGGGCATGCATGGGACACCCCAGCTGCAAGGGCACTGGGGGTCAACTGGCTCGGGAGTTCTTGGCTTCTGAGCACCAAGCCCTGTAGAGAATCTGACGGAGGCTCAGGACCCTGCCAAAGGGGCACCGGGCATGATGCTTGGGGAGCCGCTTCAGACGGGTTGCAGCCGCTCTGAGCCCACGCAAGCATCATGGAGCAGGGGGCCCGGGCGTCGTTCAACTGACAACTTTAGAGATTCACCGTGCAGACACCCTTGTTCGCGGGGGCCAGGCCTCTGGACTCTCGCCCAGAGTGCCTCACCTCGGGTGGTGACGACACATCAAGAAGAAAACTACCGAAAATAACATGCAGGGCAGTAACAGCAGCACACGCACTGGGTCCTGGCTGGGCGGGCCACCTGCTGGACAGATCAGCTCCCTGATCCGGGACCCCAGGCCTTCGGCGTAAGTCCTGGCATCATCCCCGTGTTACAGATGAAGTGAGAGACCCGGAGAGAGTGGAGACTTGCCCACGGTCAGCCGGTCGGCGAGGGAAGGAGCTGGGGTTCGGAGCGGGCCAGATTAGTTCTAAGGGGGTGTGAGCTCAGCCGCTGTGTTAGGCGGCCTTCCTTCGTAGGAACTTGCCACACTTCCTATCTCGGTTGCCCGGCCAGCGTGAGTGAGTGCAGGGTGGCGCGCACCCCAGAACTGGGGATGTGGTAAGAGCGCAACAGGCCCTTGACGCTGAGAGAAAGCAGACATCACGAGATGGCTGAGGGCTATGGGCGCGCACCTGCCCTACGGGGTGGGCACTGTCATGGACGCGGGTGTTCGCCCCCTTGGTGGCCAGGTAGCCGCAAACCCAATCAAGGTGAACAGGGCGTAACCCCGGGACAAGGTGCTCCTGAGAAACTGACAAGTGAGCCTGCGCATCCCCTCTGAGGCGGGGCCGTTCTGGGGAGGACCACGGGGCTCACGGTTCAGCCCTGTCCGGGGCAGAGACCCCGTGTCTGGCTAACTGTCTCCACAATAACAAGGATGGCAAACTTCCGTGTGACTCTTTCCAATTTGCAAAGCTCTGTGCACATCCCAGCCACTACCTGGGTCTTGCACTTAACTTTCACAGGTAGCTACTGACCCATCCACACCAAACCCACTCTCCCAGGTGCTTTGCGCCGAGACCACAGCTCTTCTGGCCTCGGAGAATGCGTGATGGAAGCCCCGCGCCTGTCTGCACAGCCCAAATACCGCTGCCTCCTCGGAAGGTCTAGCCATGCAGCCAGTCTGACTCGGGGTGAACGGGACAGGGCCCCGATGCTCACCTCCAAGTTCCCGTAAGCCCTCCCTTTGGGTGAAGGTGGATGTCATGGGGGAGAGGATGAACAGCAGTGCCCACCCAAGGCCGGGCACTCCCATTACTGCTCACCAAGATCACAGCCATCGGCTGCCCTCCCCACACTCATTCTCCCCCTGTGGCGCCATGTTGGGCACGTAGTAGGCCCTCGATTTGATTGCTGTTTGTTCGGAATCACTACCAACCCTTCAGCCTGGCACTCGAGGCCTCTGGGATCTGAATCTGGACATCTTTTCCAGCGTCGCCTGCGGAGTCTTCACCCCATTCTCTGCTGCTCCCTTCTTCCCAAACACGCACGCCCTGGGCCGCCCCCTTCAGTCTTGGCTAATGCCGTTCACTCTGCTCGGAATGCTTTGGACACCCGGCAAACTCTCACCCACCCTTCAGGCCTCGAGTCGAGTGCTCCCTGTTTGGTGGGGTCTTCCTGACACATCCAGGTCCCCTCCCCCGACTCTCTGTGCAGTAATTCTCTGGTTTTGTCTGACTCCCCTCTGCCCCTCCCAGACCCTGAGCCTCCGGAAGGCAGCCGCAATGCTCATCACCCTGTGTGTTTCCCGCACCTGAGACAGTGCTGGGCCCGGAGCAGGAGCTCAGCCCTCGGGCTTGCACAAGTGCGTTAGCCTGGCCAGAGCGGGGAGGCGGGGCTCTGACGGGTATGGCGCGGGCAAGGCTGGCTTTGGTGGCGAGGTGGGGACGGCCTGAGCCGTGGGAGGAAGTGTAAAGGCACGGGAATGAAGAGGCGAGACAATGAGAGCAGGGAGGCAGAACGCAGGGCTTGGAGCTCCCTGAGGGGACAGGCCGCCAGCCAGACAGCCTGTCTCGGGGTAGCAAGGGGGGTCCGAGAAGCATAGATTGAAATAAAAAACAACAACGCGCTTCCCGCAGCTCAGAGTTGGGTTCCGGTGGGTGTGGAGCAGGCCCTGGGGTTCAGGGCGATGGACCCGGGGCCTGGGCGGTGGCACCCTGGTGGGCAGCCGATGCCACTCAAAGGGGTGGGGGAAGCTGAGACCTGAGGGACTGCCCTTTAGGGTCTGGGGGCCTGTTTGGGAACCACAGTGGCTGTGCAGGGTTTTATGCTAAAAAAGCAAAAATGAAAGGGAAGTGGGTCACCTTCTCCGCAGAGGAGAAGTGGAACGCTGTCACGCAACAGTGGCGGTTGGCGAAGCGGTGGATGTCTGTGCCTAATGACACCACGCCAGGCCTCGGCTCAGTGGCCCAGCTTCCCCTCGGGGCCCCTGCCCTCACCGCCTCCGAGCTGCCTATGGCCTCCTGTGCCTGGTACGGACATGTCTCTTGCCAGGTTCTCACCCCTACAGTCCTCAGAGGGCCTGGCCAGGCCAGGTGCTGGGCTGCAGGCCCGAGGGGTCACTCTCGGGGAGCCCAGGCTAGTGACAGGACGGAGAGGGCATGAGTACATGCAACCAAGTGTTCCGGATGCCAGGGCAACAGTTCAAAAGTCCAATGAGTTCAGCAAATAAAAATTTGTGACATCCCAAAGATGGGCTGTTGGACAGTCATTCAAACTTGAGTTTTCAATTAATTTGGAAATAACTAGGAAAGTTCTCATTACGTAATATAAAGGGAAAAACAAATTACATACCCACTTGGGAGAGCTATAGAACAGGTGCCTTTTCTAAACCTATTCGACATACTGCAGCCAGGTCGGAGAGCGCTAGCGAATCCCCCCCTGAGCTGCCGCCGCTTTCTCTGGATTCCCTTTGCACTTAGGATCACCTGCACGAAGTTTAGTGCCGGGCTGCTCCCTAGGTTAGTTCTGTGGCCCCAAGATTATCCCTATATACCCTGCCCTTTCAAGTGTTGGCTGTTCCAAGGCCGGACTCAGAGTTTCTCGCGTCAGCTCCCGAACGGGCATTCTGGGCTACCACCAGGTGCTGAGCTTGCAGACCATCAGCTCCCGTCCAGCAACACCATCCGGGTCTCAGCCGCGGGGCTGGTGCAACTGTCTGGACATTTACTACCTTCTGCTCCTCTCGCGAAAGTGAGTAGAAGGCCAGGAAGACGATCCTGCTGGCACCAGTGAGAGGAAACACGCACGCCTCATAAACTCACCCCGTGTGGACTGGGGTGGCCACCGAGGAAAACAGCAGGGAGTGGGAAATTGAAAATGGAGCTGCCTTATGACCCAGAGAACCCACTTCTAGGAGCCCATCTGAAGACGCTCCAAACACTACTTCGAAAGAATACGTGCACTCCTATGTTCTTCGCAGCATTATTTACAACAGCCAAGATCTGGAAGCAACCCAAGTGTCCATCGATAGACGAGAGGATCAAAAAGCTACAGACTATTAGTCATAAAAAAAGAATAAAGTCTTACCATTTGTGACAGCATAGATAGACCCAGAGGGAATTATGCTAAGTGGAATAAGTCAGTCAGGGAAAGACAAGTATCATATGATTTTACTTGTATGTGGAATTTAGAGAGCAAAACAAACAAAGAAACAATAGAAACAGATTCATGGATGCGGAGATTGGACCGAGGGTTGCTGGAGGGGAGGGGGGCTGGGGGGCTGGGTGAACAAGGTGAAGGGAGTGAGAAGGACAGAGTGGTAGTCACGGAATAGTCCCGGGGATGTAAAGTACAGCACAGGGAATACGGTCAGTCACATTGTGATAACCACGCGTGGTGCCAGGTGGGTACTGGAAACCTCGGGGATCCCTTTGCAAAGTATATGATCGTCTAACCACGATTCTGCACACCTGAAACTAATGTAAAACAATGTTGAATGTAAACTATAATTGAAAACTTAAAAACTTATTCTGACTGCAAGACGATCAGGTGGGCACAGGGCTGGAGCCAGCCGGCCGGTGGAGGCGTAGGGGAACAGGAACCGAAAGCCAACGAGATGCTGGGTGTAGCGGCTAGGAGCTGGCCCGCGTAGGCGGGGAACCCCTGTGCCCACCAAGCGTGTCTGACCTTCTCCATTTCCAGGAGATTCCCCAGTGTCCTTTCACTAAGTCCTCTTTTATCTACGCCACTTTGGTTGGGTTTCAGTTCTCCACCACAACAGTGCCTTGCCTGGGACAATACGCGGTGCGCTGGGCACAGCGCCTGCGCGTCCTGGCCCCTGGCGAAGGCGGCACTTTGCGTATTTATGATCACACACGCAGGGGAAGGTGGGTGCGGCTCAGGCCTCACCACCTCCGAGCCAAGGCCTCGGCCTGACGGTGCCCTCTCAGCTCCGGATGGAACCAGGGAAGAACTATTCAGAGGATCCTTGCTTTATGTCCTTCAGCCCTTGGGTACCAGTTCTGATGAGAACCTCCAGTTCCTAGGCTGCCGGGGCCCTAAGCGGTTTCACGTAAATCCCCTTCTCTAGGAAGTAAGTGCCCACACACGAGCCTGAACTGTCACTAGTTTCCCAGATGGCCACCCCCACCCCCAAGGTCAAGCTCTCTGCGATAGAAGGCCTCGTCTACTCCAGAAACGAATGTGCCAGGGATGCCAAGGGTTGTAGCAAACCGACCCCCTCTCAGAGGGCATCTTCCTCAGGCCAAGCCCCTCAGCCTCCCTGCCCTACCAACCTGGCTTCACGCTGGCCAGTGACCGCTCCGGCAAAGACAACCCAGAAGGTCGGGAGCGGCGGCCAAAGGGCCGCGGGGAGGCTGCGCTGGGAGTCAGAAAGCCCTTGGTGCTCACCCCAGTTTGTTCCTGGCCCGCCCGGGCACCACGACACGTTTCTCAGCTGTGCTAAGACTCGATTTTCTAGCTGTCAAACGGGGACACAAAAGTTGCACGAGACGGCGCTCAGTGCGTTGCAGGGAGAGTGTCACCCGCGTCCTTTGGACTGTGTGAATTACAACTGTCGCCTGGTCCACAGTCAAACTTCTGGGAGGGCACCTGGGGCTGAAACCCAGTGTTTCTTCCCAACATCGACGGAAAACCGGTCCTGAGGTCTATCAACGGGGTCGGTCGGTCAGACCTAGGAGGGTCCGGGTGACGAGTGAAGGGGCATCCGGGGAGAGTGGGGGCTGCTGCAGCTACACCGGCTGGCTCAGGTCCCAGCTCTGCCACCGACTGTGTGACACTGGGCACGTTACTGAAGCTCTCGTGCCTCAGTTTCCTCTGCCATGAAGTGGGGATTATTACAATAACAGAGCCTGCTTTGCGGGATTGTTGGAAGATCTGCAGATCAGGAGGTCAGAACGCAGTCAGTACTCGTGAAATGTTGACTCCCCAGGGCCTGGTGATGTATACTTCCTCATTTTTGACCATGAGCTTCTTTGCGGCACCTCTTGCATTGTCACCCAGAGGCCTCTCTGGATGGTGGACAGCAGCCTGGCCTGGGGACCAGCGGGCATCTTCTCTGACCTCAGGCGTGCCCCTAACCTCTTCTGTGACCTGGTCCTGTCTGTCATTGCTTCTTCCATTGGACCTGCACCGGCGAACCGGGCAGCGCTCCACTCCAGGCACTGTGCACAGCCGTGTGCCATGCCCGGTCCCGGTCCCACGCATGGTTTAGTCTTGATAAAAACCGATTGATTAACTGCTTTGGTCAAAGCCGTGACCAGGCCTCTGCCCAAGAGTCGCAGCCCTCAGAATCGGCTGGCCCGGCTTCCCAAGGGCCAGCAGGGTGAGGGCCTGGTCAGCGCCCAGCAGAGCCTGACCCATGGAAAAGGCCCAGTGGATGGGAGATCTTCGCTGTTATGTGGAAGGGCTAGGATCAGAAACCCTCTTGTCCTCTCTCTTCCTTTCACTTCCTCTCCCTCCGCACCCCTCGAAGGTCCCTCTGCACCATAAGGGGCAGGGCGTGCTGTGCAGTTGGTGGTGCAGGGGGCAGGCCAAGGGGGCAGGGGGCACACTTCAGTTCATGATCATGTTCACCCTGCTCTCCTTCTGATGAGGGTGGGGCTACGGCAGCTGCTGGCGCTCAGCTCTCTGGCTACCACCGAGAAGGACCTTGGTGTGTGCTTCGGCCTCTCCCAGAGCCGTGCCCTGACAATGGGTCACCGTGCGGGCCCGGGCCAGCGAAGCTCCCTCAGAGCTCCCAGGCAGCTGGTCGAAGCCTCCACTCTGAAGACTGGGAGACTCTCCCTGCTACCGGAGCTCGGCAGCCTGGGGCAGGGCTGCGGCTGGTCCCTTGGGAGCTGGACTCGGGACCCAGCTTGGTCGCAGCCTGAGGGGCCATCCCTCTGCGCAGGTGGTCAGCAGGGGCAGTTCCAGGGCCCTGTTTCCTCAAGTCCTGCCCCTGCCCCGCCCCACCCCTGAGAGCAGACTTACCCAGGCCCAGGTTGGAGATGGTCTTGAGGTCTGAGAGGCTGCTGGCCTCGAGGATGGCCTGCGGCAACCTCAGAGTGAAGGGCAGTAAGTCTCTGTGGAAACACAAAGGGTTGGACATCATGTCTGGGGGGGAATCTCTGTGTCCGCTCCCCAGCCCCCACGGCTCCCAAACCCACAGACTGTAGTGGGAGGACCCCAGCAACCCCGCTGGCTGCGGGGTGTCCATGTGGACTGGAAGCTTCCCTGAGGTGGAGGGCGAGTGGCCCCGAGGCTGGGGGAGCACCCAGTTGGATGCAGGTCCTGGGCTAGCACGAGAGACCTGGAGATGTGGGAGACCCTCCATGGGAGTGAGGAGGGGGCCCCAGCTCTTTCCTGGCCTGGGAAGCCCAGGAAACTTCCATTAAAGGCTCTATTCTGGGTAAAGCGAGTGACCCACCCCTTCCTGCACTTTGACCCTCACTGCTCCCCACTGAGATGTGCAGATGCGCTGTCAATACAAGTGAAAATTAAGGCGTTCTCCAGACAGGTATGTGTGTACGTATTTCCTTATAAACTACTGAGTCTATTAGAAAGCATTCACAGAGAGGAAATTTCAAAACGAGATTTTCAGAATCAGTGTTCTAACACCCCCTCCCCCATGCCGACACACACATTCTGGTGAGTCAGTTTGCACACCCTCCCAGGGTGCAAACGCCCACCCTGGAGGCCTCGGTTCTAGCTGGCGCTTTCCCAACTTTCTGGACCACGCGTGCCAACAAGAAACGCGTCTGGCTTCGTGGTGCGACGCACAGAAGACCCACACACCCCTCTCAAACCAGCTTCGCAAGAGACTCATTCCAGCTGCATGAGACGTGATGGTACTTTCTAGTCTAGTTTAATTTTTCATTAGAAAAGAGCCAGGCCCTGGCCACACAGTGTGGCTCGGCTGGTTGGAGTATCATCCTGTAAACCAAAATGTCACGGGTTCAATTCCCAGTCAGGGCACATGTCTGGGTTGTGAGGTTGGTCCCAGTTGGGGCGTGTGCAAGAGGCAACTGGTCAATGTTTCTCTCCCATACCAACGTCTCTCTCCCTCTCTCTCTCTCCTCCTTCCTTTCTCTCTAAAAGCAATGAAAAAAGTCCTCAGATCCTCAGATGAGGATAAAAAAAAGAGAGAGAGACTGTTATGGTCCATTCAACTGACGTGATCACCCCCTCTGGGTGTTTTCTGATGTCAACAACCAATCCCCTGGCCACCAATGGGGTGTCCCACAAGGTACTGCAGTTCTGACCCTACCTGCCTGGGGTTAGCACAGACTGATCTCTTTCCCTTACACTGTCAAAGGAAAAAATGACAACAGTCAACAGAGCAGTGGCCGTCCGGCGTGAATGCCCTGTCTTGAGCCGTAACTATGTAGGCCACATAACAGAGTTGCGCCTTACAGGTCGCATCGTGTGAAGTTGCATCTGATTGGTTAATTTCACGGTACCAGAAATCCTTATATACAAGAATAGGCACCTGATTTTTTTAAAGGTCACTTTAGAGCAAAAAGGGTAGGTAACTGCTATTATTTTTTTGTAAATCAATCAAAACTACACCTATTTTTCTTGTCAGATCAGCAAAAAAATACAGCATCGTTTCGGTGTGCCACAGAAACCTGGTAATTAGTTTATGTGCGCCATGAGATGGAAAAGTTGACAATCTCTGCCCTAGTCACTGGGTGCTCCTGGCGGTCAGTCCCATGTGGAGGGGCTGTACCTGTGTCACCTCCTAGCATAAATTCAGGTGTGACAGAAAGGGGCTGATCAGGAAGGATGAAAGCCACCCCACCACTCAGGAAGCCCCGAGGCTGTGCGAGGAACCTGGACAGAGGCCGCACCTCCTCATGGGTTGTGACCCACAGATTGAAGAACACCGAGCACCACGTGTATTATCTCGCCAATTCTTTGGCACAGGCTAGTTTTCTCCTCCCCCGAGGGGTGTGGCACCTCTCTAGGTCCTGGAAAGTTTTGGGGTGATCTGGGGAGCGCTTCTAAGATGTAAGACCAGGACTAGGAGAGCAATATCTGAACCCCCTTGATGCCCATGGCCCCCTCAGCTCCATCTCCTCGCAAATCCCAGGTGACTTTTGTGGTTTTGAAAGTCAACCATTGTAGCCCTGGCTGGTGTGGCTCAGCAGATTGAGTGCTGGGCTGCGAACTGAAAGGTTGCTGGTTCGATTCCCAGTCAGGGCACATGCCTGGGTTTTGGGCCAGGTCCCCAGTAGCGAGTGTACCAGAGGCCACAGGTTGATGTATCTCTCACACACTGATGTTTCTCTCCCTTTCTTTCACCCTTCCTTCCCCCTCTCTAAAAACAGATAAATAAAATCTAAAAAAAAAAAAAAAGTGTCAACCACTGTAGAAGGAAGAGCATGAATTCATTTCGGTAATTTTTTTTTACATGAGAGAGAAGGAGAAAGACAGCCTGAACTTAGGAATCCATAGACCCAGCTAACACCTCAGCTCTGCCATTCCTGGTAGGACGTCATTTTTACTTTCTGGTGAGACAGTGGGGACACGAGGCCCTCTCGTGGGCCGTGCTGAGAGGTAGGTGAGCTGGGGGATGGGAGTCGTGCAGTGCCGGGCTGCACCGAGGGGCCGCGTGCGCTTCCCCCTCTCCCTGGAGCACAGGCCCCAGGCACCGCTCAGGGCTTCTGAGCAGCGGCTGAGGCTCCTCCCTGTCCCCACTCCCCAGGGCCATTCAAGGGCAAGACAGCGGCTCCTGGCTCAGGTGGCAGCTCCAGACAGTAGGCAAAGAGGACCAGCTCGCCACCCCTCCCGTCCTTCATCACAACACTTAGGGCTCCTTAGGGCTTGGACACCTCCCAGAGAGGGCGGGCCCAAGGGGCCCCTCCCTTCCTTCCTCATTTCACTTAACTGCACCCCCTCCACGAGGCTACCGACTCCTGATCTCAACATCTGCTGAGGATAAAACCTCACAAACCTCGTAAGGGGCTCAGCAGAGACCTGCAGGATAGTAAGTGCTCCAGCCACGGTCAAGGGTGTTTCCACTCCTGCAGGCCGGGACAGCGGCCCTGGCATCTCCCCACTCCTCCCCACAGGGGCCGCCCCACCCATCTGGTTCCCCTATCTGCTGCCTGGGCAGAGGCCTCCCTCCACATGAAAGCTGCAGTGGCCCCGGCTGGTCTCCACCCTCCCCTTGCTTCAATCCCCCCGCCTGCTATGGCCACTCTGCTGTCTGTGAACAGCCGGCGTGGCTTGGCGCACCCGCAGAAGGAAGTCCCTGTTGCTCCTGGGCACGGCATTCGAGGCCTTCCAAGCATCTGAGCTCCCACCCCTGTGTCTGGTTCCCCCCACGAAGCCCTCCCTGAGCTGCACGGAGCTTTCCCACGGCCAGGCCTTTGTCTGTGCTGTTCCCTCTACCTGGAATTCTCTTCCCACCTTTCTTTTGCCTGGCCTCCAAGGTCACCTCTTCCACCAAGAGGGCCTGGACTCTCCCACCTTTGGGGGGGGTGGGGCTTAAGGGGAGCAGTTTACACATCACCCTCTGGCCTCAGGCCCTGTACACCTTACCAGGCAGAAGCAGCAGCTGCAGGATGAGACACGTGTTAGCTCAGACTGGGCCCAACATTTAGCCGTGTGACCCGAGGCAGGTCACACGTCAGTTTCTCATCTACAGCAGCAACAAGAAAACACTTGATCGTGTCTGGAGCACTCGGTGCCAGCTCCTCTGCCAAGCCCCTTGCAGAGATCTTTCCGTCTGATGCTGAGCACACCCAGGCAGAGGGGTCGCTGGCACATCAGCGGGTCTGAGACAGGACCAGCTCCCCACGGGACCGCTGCAGGCCCAGAAAGAACTCGTTTGGCTGCTCGCACCACCAGGCCTGATGCAGCACAGATGCCCTGTTGCTCCCCCGCCCCACCCAGACTCCTCCCACGGCTTCACCAGCTCCACGCACAGCCTCTGAGGGGTTTGCTCCCGAGGGCCAGCGCCTGTGACCCTCAGAGGCTTGTCCCGCAGGCTGGAGCCATACCGCTGGCCCCGTGATGCCTGGGTGGGCCCCGGGGGCGGGCTGGCTGGCTTGGGGGTTCAAAAGCCCAGGCCTTGAGGCCCTCTTTATGCTGCAGAGCTGCCGGTGGGATCTGGCTGGGGCTGGCGTGACCCCCATAACCTCATCCTTGCTGGGCTTCTCTCCTGCCCCCATTCCCCCTCCCTGCTGCTTTCTCGTTGGGGACAAGTCCTTTAGTGTCACCTGCCCACGAACCCTCTTCTCAAAGTCTGCCCTGGGAGACCTGGGCTAAGCTCCGACCATCCTTTGCCTAGAAGCAGTTTGAGAATGCTGGTTTGCAGAGAGGCTTGTTATAAATGCAGGCCCTGTATACAATATGCAGTACAGTTATAAAGGCGGAGTCCTGCTTCCCACCCCAGGCCCACTGAGTCGGACTCTCTGGGGTGGCCCCAGGAGTCTGCGTTTCTCACCAGCTCTAGAACCCTCACCAGTCCACCACCTGGCCTGGACCATTAGGGTTTGCGTTAGGTTTGGGGTGAGCGCCCTCAAGCGGCACCTGTGCCTTCCTGTACCAGAGTGGGGTGGGGACGGCATGTGCTCCCCAAGAGTGCTTGACAGAGAAGGACGGGGCCTCCTGCTCCGATGCAGTCCTCATCACGCCGCTTCACCGTGTCACGGCTGGTCCACGCTACTGCGGGGTATGTGCTCGATGGACAGGCAGCCAGCCCAGGCCTCAGGACCCGCAGGGTGGCAGGCTCCGGAAGGAGGCGGGGGTGGGCTGGGCCTGCAGCGCAGCGTGGTGTCGAGGGCACGTGCCTCAGAGCCAGGACTGGCGTTTGTCACCTGAGCGTTTAGCATCGATCACACCGCCACCCCTCTGTGCAAGGGCCCTGCAGGAGACGGCCACAGGCGCCGGAGAGGTGTCCCTTGGTCCACTTCCTGCTGCCTCCGGGACCTGATTCTGAAGGAGCCTATGGGGCAGGGTTTTACTGGGTTGGCCAAAAAGTCCGTATGGTTTTTTCCATAAAATAAAAGACACATTCTTCATTTTCACCAAAAACTTTATTGATTTGGATCTTTTGAGTATGTCAGCCGTCTCCAATATTTAAATGGCTACACAAAAACTTACCAACTTTGGTGTTTGCATGCATTAAAAAATGCATGCTGATACAACAGCTGTCACAATATAACCTGACAAAATTATTTCGAATTAAGTTAAAGACAACTAAGTGCTGCTGGAGCCATCGCAGGAAAAAAACCAAATGGGCTTTTTGGCCAACGCAATAGACTCCCAGACCCTCAGAGCTCTCATACCTGGTGCTCCACCTCAGCTGCCACTCCCTGCCAGACGAGGCGACTGGGGCCGGGAAAGGTTGCCCAAGGTCGCCCAGCTGGAGAATGAGCCTCCAACTCCCCAACCTGGGGCTCTTCCTCCCCCAGCAGGTCCCTGCTTAGACGTGGCTTTGGAGCTACCTCCTACCCCCAAATACAGGGGTGCGGGGCTCTGCCCTGTGACCTCCCTGTGGGTTCCCTGCGTGTTCGAGGGCAGGTGAACAGGCACCTGCTTTTCTGGAATGTGGAGAAAAAGCAGTCACAGGAGCAGAGGCTGGGGGATGACAGTGGTGAGCCTGGTCACCAGGGCCCCAGAGCTCCCTGAACACATCAAGTGGTCACCACGGCACACCCTCCAACGGCCCGACCCGTGGGAACCACCAGAGCTCCTCCTGGGTGTCGGGCAGTGTGCCGCGTCTTCGTCTTGTTCCCTCCCCCAGCGGCTGTCCACTGGGCATTACTTCTGTTTTACAGGAGGAGGAGGAGGAGACTCAGAGAGATGAAGTCACTAGGTCAAGTTCTGGGCTCAGCAACTGTCTCCATTCACTCACTCACTCACTCGTTCATTCACTCAAAGCACCTGGAATGTGTCGAACACGATGCTGGGCACCTTCCACTAAGGTAAGAACCTCATGGAACAGGGAAGGCCTGTCTCCCAAGAACTGGACATGTCACAATTTACAAAGCGCCGAGGCCGCAGATGTTTTGCCTTGTGGGCCTGGAGGGACACGCCAGGTCATCAGAATTATTGCAGGACGTGCACAGAGGACCTTGGAGCTTTATCTGTTTTCAGTCTCCACTCTGCCCTGCACCAGCTGTGGGACCTGGAGCAAGTTGCTTCTCTCAGTCTTACTTTCCTCATCTACGAAGCGGGAATAACAAGAGCACTTACCTCGTGTAATTGTTTGCAAGACTGAAACTGGGAATGGTTATAAGACGGCCCAGTGCGGGGTACCTGGAAAGCCCTCAGTAGGCAGCTGCTGTGAGCCACTGTTATTAGCAGCTCCACCGTGTCTACCCAGCGGGCCCCGCAGGGTCCGGGCAGGCGGGAGCGGTGCTCTGGGCTGAGTGTGGCTTTCACCCGAGGCAGCAAGGACGGTCTTTTTGAAGCAGAGAGAAGTGGACCTGCAGCCCTGGACCCCAAGACATCCCGCCCAGCCTCTGGACAGTCGCCTTGTCAAGACCCTGTAGCTTGAGTCACCAGCTTCTGGCACCCAAACGTATTTTCAAAGCCCTGTTAATCAGCAACCAACCGGTTCTGAATAAACAGAGCGGCTCTGAGGGGGGTTACCACGCCCACGCCACCCAGCCGCTGCTCAGCAATCACGGGCTCCCTCCCGCGGAGGGTATCAGCCCTTCCTGCCGCCCCCACAGGAAGTTCCTTCTATCACCCCTCCGCAGGGTGGGCTGGGTGGGCCGGGTCCACACAGGGCTCCGAGCCATCCCGGAAGCCAGGACACAGGAAGCTAAGGTGGTGGGCAGTGAGTCGTGGGCAGGCGGTGGTGAGGAAGGGGTCCTTACCGGCAGGTCCAGGAAAAGAGCAGAACTAACACCATCCCCCTTGGTTACCAGCGCAAAGCCAGGGACTGTCCCCTCTCTGCATCCTGTGGGCTGCAGCCTTTCCTCTGGGGGCTTCCCTGGAACTGACCCCCACCCTAACATCGCAGGGACATCTGTTTCAGCCAGATGCCCTCCTGTGGGGCCAGGTCTACTCACCTACTGACACAGTAGAACGCGATCAGTCTGAAGATGTCCTCAAACACAAGAACGGAGCCTTCCAGGTACAGTACTGAGGAGAGAGGACAAAGGCCTTGGATGAGTGTCCCTGTGAGAGAGAGGGAGGGCGGGCCCCTGAGTTCACTACCGCGCTGCCTGGCCTGCCATTGGGACCATAGGGCCGTGGGCAATGACCTTCTAGGGCAGCAACGTTCAACCCTGTTCATCTCAGGGCACATGTAAACTCAGGACGAGAATTCCGCGGCACACCACAAACCGTTATTTTTTGCTGATCTGACAAGAAATAGGTATGATATTGATTCATTGACACTGGACGGCTATTGTTGTGTTGGCTGTTGTCATTTAAAAAAAGATTTTATTTATTTATTTTTAGAGAGAGAGGAAGGTAGGGAGAAAGGGAGAGAATCATCGATGTGCGAGAGATACATCAATTGATCGCCCCTTACGTGCCCCCACCCAGGGACCTGGCCTGCAAACCCAGGCATGCGCCCTGACGAGGAATTGAACCGGCGACTTTTTTTCAGTGTGTGGGATGAGCCTGACCCACTGAGCCACACTAGTCAGGGCTGTTGTCATTTTTTAATTTGACAAAGTGAGTAAAAATGAGTCAGTGCCCCTGACTCAGTAGTCAGGTTCTGCATGTTTTGAAAATTCCTATGGCACACCGGCCGAAAATCACGGCTCTGTGGTGTTCATCTGCTGAGCTCGAGGGCAGCGATTCATGGCAGCTGGCGTTATCTGAACGACTACACAGCCTTTTGGACAAAATACACGGAAGCCTCCAGAGTATGAAAGCAGAACGAAACACTGACTAGATCAGGGTCCTCTCAACTGCACAATTCCGAGGCCTGAGGGGCAGCAGGAAGAAAGTTGCCCTGTCCTGTCTCAGCCTCTGGGAGGGGCACTGACCTGGGACCACCAGCCTTTCTCCCAAGAGGACCTATTAGGACCCCACTTAATTTGCCTGCGTGGTAACCCAAGGGTGCAGCTTGGGTTACCTGATGTTTTCGAGCTCTGACAAGGAAGAAGGGTCGAAGCCTGTGCCCAAGATCCCACCCCAGGGTCCCCATCCCAGGGTGGGTACGGCTCCTCGGTAGGGCGGTGTGCCAGGATGTGGCAGCAAGCCCCGAAGCTGGGGGCGCACTGACCAGAGAATGAGGCATGTTGCCCCGCCCTGCTTTGGACCCTCAGGGCAAGGGGCCCAGAGAAGCCGAGCGAGACGCTCACCAGTGGTCTCGGCGACACCCGCCCCCGTGACTGCTGACTCTCATCACCTCAGGACTTCATTTGCCAAACAGCGATGCTCCCTGCACTCGGGACCCCCAGCGAACTTCCTCAGGCATCAGAGGGGCCGAGAAACACGCATGCCTCACACTTCAGCCCCACTTTCCTGAGGGTCTTCCGGAAGTGTTAGTGTGGCGGAGGGGAAGGCAGGACCCGGTCCCAGGCCTGGCTCCGACTCAGGGACCAACAGTGTGCCTCTGGGTGCGTCCCTTCCCCTCCCAGCACTCAGTTCCTCCATCTGCAAAGGGACGCGCCCTTCCAACCCTGAGCACACACGCATCCGGGCGACCTTGGCTGGCCGTCCCGTGTTCGAAGCCTAGGGCAGCATTTCACTGCGCTGGTGGCCTGCGAGATGGGCGCAGGTAACGCAGAACCAGCGGGTTTTGTTCTCACGGTGCTACTTTTGCATTTGCCTCCTTTCCACAGACTGGACGCTGTTCTAAACAGTTAACATGATTTTTAAAAAAGTTTACATTCATCATCCATTTATGGCAAAGAGACCACGGTTTCCTATTAGGATAGAGATAAGAGATTTAAAGGGCGTTTAAGGAGAAATATTAAGTAGATCATAGCACAGGAGGTACTCTGAAGATGCTACAAACGACTGAGAGACAGTCAGCAGAGTCAGCACCTGCTGCGAATCAGTACCAGTGGGCGGCCCACAGCGCCATCTAGTGCTGGCACTTGGTACATCGCTAACTCTGCTTAGCACTGGCCAAGGGAGCCTATGGCCAAGGGAACCTCTGGCCAAGGAAGCCTCTGGCCAAGGGTGCCTCGGGCCAAAAGACCTGCAGCCGCAAGAGGTACAGGCCATTTTCTCTGTAAAAGGGCAACATGGAGCCCTTCACAGGAATCCCTCGAGGGGTTAGTGGTGGTGCGCAGGAAGTCATAGCCTCCTACACCTGACGGACGTGCTCAACAATTACTGGCTTTCCTTCGCGGTAGAGACAGGCTCTGACCTGTGCACCACACAGATGAACCCTTTCGGGTGAAGTCAGCTGGTGCCTCTTCTGTGCCCTCTGGCCCTGTATATAAAGCCTGTCCTTGTAGACTTCTCGACCGTCCGTTTGCTGGTCAGCCCTGGGAGCGCAGGGACAGGGCTCATTCATTTTTGTAAGGGAGGACAGGCAACACCGTTCTAGACCTGGTTGGACATTCACCTTTTTACTGTCAAAACGGTAGATTTTTTTAAAACCACAAGCAAGGGTCAAGGTTCATGTTTGTTTCCTTAGACCTCTTCTGCCCCAGCCCCAGACAGCTGCCCACATCTGCTCTGACCTGATGATGGGAATTGCCTCCCACACACCAAGGCCCCCCCGCCCCCAGGGGCTCCTGCATGCCAGGGCCAGGGCTTGGCCCCCATTTGAGTCTCCCTGGGCAACCAGCAGAGGCATCGGATAGTGCACCTTACGCAGGTGAATTTATAATGCAGGATGCATTGTGTGCAAATGTCTCAACACAGCCATTATTAACAAGAGGAAAAATGCGCCCCGAGTAGACAATTTCACTGTATTAAATTTTTCTGGGATTTTTATAATGAGCATCTATGAGTTCAGTAAGCAGAGAAGCTAAAGATGCCTGACATTTCCAAAGGTCTCTGTAAACATGTCTCTAAAGCTGCTCACAGCCCTGCTGGGCCCAGCTGACAAGCCCCCACACCATCCACCCACGTCGCCCCTAACACTGCCCTCCAACTCGGCCACCCACAAGCCACCTTCCTTAAGAGCCCACTCTGCCCTTGGCAGCAGCTCACAGCAGGGACCCAGCCAGCCAGCTCCTCCCAACACATGCCAGTGCCAGCAGGTCACCTTTGAAAAGTATGAGCAGTGACCCCTCCACTGCGTGCGGTCGCCAGGGGCCCTCCGCAGAAACCCTGGTGGGAACACGCCAGACGATGTCTAACCGCTTCTTTCAAAGGGTGAGGAGAGAAATGGGTACCAGCCGGCAGCATCTGGTGCGTCCGAGGTGACAACAGGACTCTGCCTCCACTTAGAGAAAAGGAAACGTTTTACCTTGTGACTCGCCATCAAGGCTGAGTGGGGACAGGGCACAGATGCCGGGTCCACAGGCTCCGAGCATTTACAATCCCAACGTCAAGAGGAAACGTCCACAAAAACCTGAAGGTTAGGAGACGGCGCCGCCGAGGACCGGGGCTGTGCGCGTGTGTGTCTCTTGTTCTTCACGGTTAGCCCAGCACCGGGCATGGTGCTTCGCAAGCTGGCTCTGAGATGTTTGTTTACTTTCAAAATGCTTTATTTTGCAATACTTACAGATGCACGAGAAGTCGCAGAGATGTGCAGGAAGTCCTGGGCGCCCTTCACCCCGGTTTACACGGGCTCACGTGCGTACGTGTGTGTTTGTACAGCACTATGAACTGTGTCCTGTGTGTGGCTGCTGTAATCACCACCACAATCAAGACATATCCCTGTACCGTCACCACAAGGCTCCCCCCACCCCCCTCCCTCCACCTCCAGCGCGGGCAGCCACTAATCTGTTCTCCATCTCTTTGGTTACGTAGTTTCACGAACGTCTTATCAAAGGAATCTCGCAGTATACGAGCCTTTGAGACTGGCTTTTTTCCCTCAGCATAATTTCCTCAGGGGTCACGCAGGCTGCTCCTTTTTAGCGCTGGACAGTAGTCCACGGTTTGGCGCTGGGCGGAGGTCCACGGTTTGGATGTAGCACTGTTTGCTTGACTATTCACCCACAGAAGGACATCTGGTGAGTTTCCAGCTTCGCGTGATTACGTACAAAGCGACAATGAACATTTGTGGACAAGTTTCTGCATGACAAAAATGCTTTCCATTTTGGGGGAATTGATGCCCAGGGGTGCTACTGCTGGGGCATATGGTAAGTCCATCACAGGAACAGCGGAACTGCTTTCCAGCGGGGCCACACCATTCTGGGGTCCCACCAGCAGTGTGGGTGTGGTCCGCTTCTCCCACACTGCTTTTCATTTTAGCCACCCGTAGGTGTACGGCGACATGTCGTTCTGACTTTGGTTTGCATTTCTCTGGTTTGGATTTTGAAAAGATGCTCAACATCTTTTCAGGTGGTTATTTATTATCTGCATATCTATCCTCTTTGGTGAAATGTCTGTTTACATCTAGCCAATTTTCTAATTGGGTTTTTTTAAACATTGAGGTTTTCTTAAAATCACTTTGTTAAGATATTCACATACCAGCCATGGCTGGTGTGGCTCAGCTGGTTGGAGCATCGTCCTGTGAACCGAAAGGTTTCGGGTTCAATCCAGGACGCGTACCTAGGTTACAGGTTTAGTCCCTGCTTGGGGCGCCTACAGGAGGCAACCGGTCAACATTTCTCTCCCTCCCTTCCCCCTTCTCTCAGGGAAGGGCAGGAATAAAAAAAAAAAAAAAAAGGTATTCACACACAATTTGCCATTTCGAGTGCCCAATAAATGGTCTTCCTACACTCACAGAGCTGTACGACCATCTCCCCAATCAATTTCAGAGTATTTTCATCACCCGCCCTGCCGCCCCCAAAGAAACCCTGGGCCCATCAGCAGTCAAGTCACCTTCCACTCCTCCCTTCTCCTAGCCTCTGGCAGCCACTTATGTAGCTTCTGTCCCTATGGATTGGCCTATTCCGGACCTTTCCCATGCATGGAATCACAATAGGTGGTCCTCTGTGCCTGGCTTCTTTCCCTCAGCACAATATCTTCAATGTCTGTCCACATTGTCGCGTGGGCCAGTCCCTCATTCCTCCATACGGCTGAACAATATTCTATTGTATGGACAGACCACCTTTTGTTTATCCACTTATCACTGATGGCCATTTCGGCTGTTTCCGCTTTTCGGCTACCACAGGCAATGCTGATGAAATCGGTGGGCAACTGATTTTGTGGGGACGCGTGTTTTCGTTTCTCTTGGGTACAGACCGAGGAGTGGGATTCCTGGGTCATCTGGTAACTGCATGGCTAAGAAACTGCCACACTGTTTGTCAAAGTGACCGCTCCACCTTGCGCCCTCACTGGCAGTGTCTGCAGGTCCCAGTTCCTCCACACCCTTCAGCACTCGTTCTCGTGTGCTCGGGGACAGCCGCCCGGGTGGGCGTCCGTGCCGGGTCGGCGGTTCTGATTCGCACGCCCCCGATGATCGCCGATGTTGAGCGCCTTTGCCTGCGCTAACTGGCTATTTGTCTATATTCTTTGGAAAGAGGCTCATTCTGAACCTTTTCCCGTTTAAATTGATTTGTTTTTCATGTTGAGTTCTGAGAGTTCCTATTCTAAATACCGAGGCCTTTGCCAGTTGTGCGATTGGCAAATATTTTCTCCCAGTCTGTAATTTGTCTTTTCATCCTCTTAATAGCGTCTTTCAAACATTGGAGAACAAAGGAAAGGAATGCTGTGCGAGTACGTCGGCACAGTAACAAGCCCTCAACTGGTGCTGGGTAAACGATTCAATAGGGCTCTTTCCAACCTGTTATAATTACCAGTCAACTCTTTTTTTTTAAATATATTTTATTGCTTATGCTATTACAGTTGTCCCATTTCTCCCCCATCATTCCCCTCCACCCTGCACACCCCCTCCCACCCACATTCCCCCCCTTTAGTTCATGTCATGTGTCATAAGTTCTTTAGCTTCTACATTTCCCACACTCTTCTTGCCCTCCCCTGTCTATTTTCTACCCACCATCTATGCTACTTATTCTCTGTACCTTTTCCCCCTCTCTCCTCCTCCCACTCCCCTGTTGCTAACCCTCCATGTGATCTCCATTTCTGTGGTTCTGTTCCTGTTCTAGTTGTTTGCTGAGTTTGCTTTTGTTTTAGGTGTGGTTGTTAATAGCTGTGAGTTTGCTGTCTTTTTACAGTCCTATTTTTGATCTTCTTTTTCTTAGATTAAGTCCCTTTAACATTTCATATATTAAGGGCTTGGTGATGATGAACTCCTTGAACTTCACCTTATCTTAGAAGCACTTTATCTTCCCTTCCAATCTAAATGACAGCTTTGCTGGATAGAGCAATTTTGGACGTAGGTCCCTGCCTTTCGAGACTTCAAATATTTCTTTCCAGCCCCTTCTTGCCTGTAAGGTTTCCTTTGAGAAATCAGCTGACAGTCTGATGGGAACTCCTTTGTAGATGACTGTCCCCTTATCCCTTGCTGCTTCTAGAATTCTCTCCTTCATTTTAATCTTGGCTAACGTAATTATGATGTGCCTTGGTGTGTTCCTCCTTGGGTCCATCTTCTTTGGAACTCTCTGAGCTTCCTGGACTTCCTGGAAGTCTATTTCCTTTGCCAGATTGGGGAAGTTCTCCTTGATTATTTGTTCAAATAAGTTTTCCACTTGTTGCTCTTCTTCTTCCCCTTCTGGGACCCCTATAATTCAGATGTTGGGACGTTTAACAATGTCCCGGAGGTTCCTAAGCCTCTCCTCATTTTTTTGAATTCTTATTTCTTCCTTGTTTTCTGTTTGGTTGTTAGTTTCTTCCTTCTGGTCCACTCCATTGATTTGAGTCCCAGTTTTCCTCCCATCTCTATTGGTTCCCCATGCATCTTCATTCATTTCACATATTGTAGCCTGCATTTTTTCATCTAATTTGTGGGCAAAATCAACCAATTCTGTGAGCATCCTGATCACCAGTGCTTTGAACTGTGCATCTGATAGGTTGGCTATCTCTTCATGGCTTAGAGGAGTTGGCTCTGAGGCTTTCATTTGTTCTCTGGCTTGAGCCATTTTTGGTGTTTGTTTTGTTTTGTTTTTGGTCTGGTCGCGGCTTTTACGTAGTAAGGGGTGGAGCCTTAGGTGTCCCCCAGTGTGGGGCAGCCCAGTCGCTGAGTTGTGACGCTGTATGTGGGGGCGGGGTCCGAGAGGGAACAATGGCGCCTGCTCCGGTCTCTCCCGGATTCCAGTTCCCTCCACCGCTCCCCCTTCGCCTGGACCGTCTGCGTGCGCGAATGTGGGACCACCTGGTCAGCCAGCTGCCTTGTGCGGCCTCACTGGGTCTGCACAGTTGCCACCCTGTGCCCGGGAGCCACCAGCTGCCGCCTGTGGGCCTGGGAACTGCCAGCTGCTGCTGCCTGCGTTCCCGGGTCCGCACCTCCACTTTTTCCTGCCTCGACTCCGCCGCTTTTACCGGTCTGGATGAATGGTTGTTGGACTTCCGTACAGTTCAATTTTCTATGAGTTCTGGTTGTTTCCTTGTTTCTAAATATTTGTTGTCCTTAATTTTGGTTGTGAGAGGAGGCACAGTGTGTCCACCTATGCCTCCATCTTGGCTGGAAGTCCTAATTACCAGTCAACTCTTAAGTGCATGGGGCAGAATCCAGTGTTATAATGAATCCAGTGTTATAATGAATCCAGTGTTATAATGAATCCAGTGTTATAATAGAATGGGTCTTTAACCAGTTACTACTCTAACCTAGGCCAAAGGGGCCTCTGCAATCTTACTGACACTACAAATTCCCTTAATAGACATTTTCTTTGTGGACGGTGCAAAGGGAAACCGCAGACACGCCAGGTTTTAATTGCCACAGCCTTCCAGTGATTGAGGTGCATGAACTTGACAATGGAAACTCCCACCCCCCATCACAGTCGCTCTGAGCAGAGAACAGCTACTGAGAAGGGCCATCTTGAGGGTGTGATCCGTCTTTGCTAAAATGAAGGGTGTGCATCTGTGCACCCGAGCCTGACCCCAAGTGGAGGCCACCCTTTGCCAAGGGTGACCGAGGCTGTACAGGAACGTTTAGTGGAGAAATGAATGTCTTCCCTGTTGGCAGATGGCAGGGTTAGCCCGAGAGATTGCTGTTCAACTGCATTATAGTAGGCAATGCTGTTAATGAATTTCCCATTATGACCCTCTTTGCAGGGCTGAGTCAGAGTTGCTCATTAGGTAGGACATGTCTGTTATGTAATCGCGCACTGACAGATATTTGTCGTTCTCCTAGTCTGTAGAAATAAGGGGGAAGTGGACAGAGACTGAGAGGAAGCTGCACAGGTTGTGGCGTGACAGGGAATGGCCATGGTCTGGCCACAGGGCCACCTGGGGCTCCTCCTGAGGGCCAGAGACTCTGCTGACGACTGAACACTCGCTGGGGGGAGGGTGGGAGAGGCGGTCTCTGATTTTACCTAAGAGAAAACCCAGCATGTAGCCAGGCCTCCGGACGACGCCCATCTATGGAATGAGCAGTGAATTGCCCCAGGAGGCACGTGTCCCCAGGGGGTCGCAGGAAGGACCAGCGTTGGCAGGACAGGCCCTGTGGGGCCTCTCAGAGGGCTCATCTTTGGAGAGAAAAGGGCGTCACCCCCGGCTGGGGTGCGGGTGGGTTTGGTGGATGCGGGAAGTGACTCTGCATCAAAGTCTTACGTGACTCTGCTGAGCCGACCCTCCCTGAAACTCAGCACCTGGAATGGCCTGGAAGGCTGAGCTTAATGGATTCCGATCCCCCTTCCTAAAAGGGGTATGAGGAGACCAAGCTGGGCCCCTGCCAAGAAACGCCAGCAGTGCAGACCCTGAGGATAAAAGGCCAGCAGGACCAGAGTCTGGGGCGGGGCTCACAGCTGGGGCAGGAGCAGGGGACACCTACAGATGCCTCAGGCAGGGCCAGACCCACCTCTCTATGTGCCCCTCCCGCCCCCTTGGCTCCTGCCCCACTTGAAAGGTCACAGTGGCCTTTTCCTTGGCAGGACCCACTGTTGCCTGGCCACACTGCAGTTGCCATGGGAACCACTGCCTGGACAGTCTATGGCTGAGATGGAAAAAGGCCTCTTTGCTACTACCATCAGGCCTATCCAAAGGCCCAACTTTCTGTAACAGATGGAAACCACTTCTCCTGTCCCCAGGCGCAAATGTGGGGAGAGCAGCCATTTCTCAGGAGTCTGGGGGACCCCGTGATTCCAGGCCCGCCTCTGGCACCCACATGTTTGGCCCCACCTAAGGGATGGGGGAACGCACTCTCCCTGCCTGCAGGAAAGAGGCTGAGAGGCTCAGGCTTCGGCCATCGCTGCCAGGAGAAGCGGGAAGTCCGACGGAGCCCGTCCGCGCTGGGCAGCAGGCCTCCTGCGCTCTCTGGGCAGACTGCTGCCCATCCACACAAGGACTGGGCCGTGGACGCAGATGGGAGCAAGCTCTTGTTCCTGCTCCGGGCAAAGCCCAACCCCAGACAGGACTGGCCAGGGGCTGGGTGCAGGCCCCACCCACCACATGCCCTGCGAACAAAGACCTGGGCTCTGACACTTGCACCTCCACCTGCCCCGTGAGGACAGGGGTAACCGTAGCCCACCAGCTAGCTCCTGGTGCAGAGGCTGGAGTGGCACCCCCCAGAGAGGCGCTGAGTGAAAAGATAACCCAGAGGTCTGGAAGGTCTGTGGGGGGGCGGGGTGGAGAGTAAAGGGCAGGGGGTAAGTTAGGGTTCGGGGAGCCAGGAAAGAATGCTGATTCAAAAACGTGCTGAAATCAGTTCCCTTCTCTCCCCTCGGCTGTTCCTGACAGTCCAGGGTGGGCCCCTTGGCCTGTGGTTCACTGCCTGGCCCTGCAGCCCCTTCTCTGTCTGTTTGCCAGCCTGCCTGAGCCTCTCTGTGTGAAGGCCCACACCCCTTCCAGCCCTGCGGTGCCTCCCACTCCTTCCTGTCTCCACCAGCCAGGGGCCCCTGGGGCGAGACGGGCTGCAGGACCTCCCGTGCAGAATGGGGGCACAGGAAGCCTCTGCCCAGTGCACCTTTGGCTGCAGGCTGACAGGAAAGGGCAGAGGAGGACCTGGCTGCCATGGTCAGGGGGCCAGGCAGGGGGCCGCTTCCAAATGCTTCCTGTGCTCTGTTGCAGGGTCTGACCAAGGAGCAAAGAAGTGCCTTGTTCTCCAGGAGGCTGCGGCCCTGCACTAAATGCGCAAAATGACAGGTGGAACACCAGCTGGAGCTCTCCTTCCCCCCACCCCCGCCCCGCCCCGAGCCGTGCAGCTCCCCTGCCAGGCACCTCGGGCGGTGCCAGAGCTGAGCAGCTGCCCGGGGAGCCCTGGGCAGGAGTCACAGCCGCCTCTGCTGGTTGTGGTTGGCATAAGGCTCAACCGCCTCTTGATTACATCTTAAGAATTTTAGGATGAAAAAGGCACAGCAATGCCTTTTTCCTGACTTCAATACCACACTCCAACCATGCCCACAGGTCCCTCCCAGTGGATGGGAAACCACTGAGAGCCAGAACAAAAGGGCCCTTGGAGACAGCTCTGGTGTCACCCCCCCCCCCCCCCCCCCGCACAGCACAGATGGGAAAACTGAGGTCCCGAGAAGGGGCATCATCCCCCTGGGAGAGGAGAAGCCTGGGTGTTTTCCGGAGCTTGACGCTGGTGTTGTCTGGGATGCAGATTCTGATCGTGATGGTTCTGCCCCCTTCTCCCAACTTCCCAGCATGGGCTTTGAGCCCCTTGATTAACAATGGTGGGTTACTGTTTTCAAGGTTTCAATAACAATATTAATAATAATAATATCATCTCCCGTTCATCAAGTGTCTACTGCGTACCAGCCTCTGTATTTCAAATCACCATGCCAACTCCATTATCCTCATTTTATAGGCATGAAATTGAGGCTTGGAGAGGTTAAGTAACTGGCCCTGGGCCCATGGAGAACGCCTTTTGTTCAGGAGCAGAGGTATGGGGTGGAGGGAGGGAGTCCCATTCATTGGGTCCCTGTGTCACTGGTCAGCTAGCAGAGACACCTCCCCATGAGCCACCCACCTCCCCCATCAGGCCCCATGTTACCCTCAGAGCAGCCTTTGTTCCAGGCACAACTCCCGCCCCCTCCCTCTGGCCCTGGGCACGCCCCACTGGACAGCATGATTATGCCCCATCCGATGTGTGCACAGGCCTGAGTCTGGCCCCGAATGAAGTTCCCCGAGAGCAGGGCCAGGCCTTCCTTCTTCCTGCCGTCCCAGCGCCAGGACCTTGCCTGGATCACACCCCACGCGCAACTCGCGGCTGTTGCCTTGTCTCTGAGCCCCGTGTTGGCAGTCACATCTGGAGCGGCTGCCACCACGCTGTCCAAGCCGCAATAAAGGCTCTACTCCTTGGACAGTGCGCCTCCATATTTAGCAATGTGTAGATGAGGATTTAAGTCTGGGAACAGAAGGACAGAACAAATTGTCACGGCGCATCAGGACTTTGCCTGGGAACTGTTTATAGGTTCAGACGCCAAAACGGAAGGGGAGACATTAGGCAGATGTGTGAATTGCTCAGTGTAGGGAAAACTAAATAAAGTGTGAGAAGATAAGGAGGTGCTGGCGAGAAGGCGAGGCTGAGCCGAGGCCCGCCTTCCCCGCCCGCCATGGCCTCCTCATCAGGGGCCTGAATTACCCACAGGGAACAAACTGCTGGTCCGCGGGCTCCTGTGCTCACACCGCAGGGGTGAGGAGGTGTCTGACTGTTCGCATCGCCAAGAAACACTTTGCTCTCTGGGGGAGCAGAGACAGGAGAGGGAGGTGGCCCAGGGCACCAGCTGATGGTGGGACTGGCCCCGAGCTTCACCTTCCTGATCTTACAAAGTCCGTCCCACCCCAGAGTCTGGACACCGTTATCTGAGGTCTAGACGAAAGTGACCGCCACTGATGAGCTGTGAGACCAGAGAGGTTAAGTGGCTCACCAAAGGTCACAGAGCTGGGAAGCAACGGTGCCGGCAGGTGACCACAAGCGAGCCTGACGCCGCCGTCCACGCTGTCGCCCAGCACGAGGGCGGCTGGGGGGCAGGCCCTGCTGGCTGGGAGAAATGCAACACGGGCTGCGCACGCAAGCTTCCATTTTCCCGTAGTCGTGTTAGACTCGGTCAGCAGAAATAGGTGCGTTAATCTTAATAACGTGTTCTACTTGACCCGGTATATCCAAAATATCACCATTTCAACAAGCCCTACCTATAAAAGGCAAATAATGAGACACGTTCTTGTTTCTCCCACCAAGTGTTCAAATCTGGTGTGTATTTCACAGGGACAGCGCATCTTATTTCAGACTCACCAGGTGTCAAGTGTTCAATAGCCAAGTGTGGCTTGTGGCCGCCATGTTGGACAGGGGAGCCCTAAGTGGTGTTCCCAACCAGGGGCGAATTTGTCCCCCAGGGCACATCCGGCAGTGTGGAGACATTTTAGGTCGTCACACGTGGGTGCGGGTGGTGATATTACTGACATCTAGAGAGCAGAGGCCAGGGTGCCACTGAGTATAGCGCACAGGGCAGCCTCCCAGCAAAGAACGGCCCAGCTCCGAATGCCCGAGTGCCGGTTTTCGAATCCTGCAGGGCTCCGAGGGGAGAGCTTCTGCTCCTCGTGGCGCTGACTAGGTCACTCGGTGGTATTCAGGTAAGGACTGCTCTGGCCCGCAGGGCCCAGAAGCTCTCACCCATGCCGGTGCCTGGGCAGGAACAGCTGGAAGCCCCGATGGACAGCACTCGTCAATGTCCGGAAGGCTGGACTCAGCCGCGCCCTCTCGGGACTCTAACTCTCTCCACATAGTTTCTAGGGCTCTCTGGGTGGTCCCTCCAGGTGGCCTCTCTGTCCTCAGACTTCATACCTGGCAACCCAGGCCTCCCAGAGTCCAAGCAGAGGCTGCCAGTTCTCTTAAAAGGTGCACACAGACCTGGCAGAGCATCATTTTGCCTCATTGTATCGGCCGACACAGTCCCCGCCCACCCAGATCTGAGGGGAAGGGCACAGCCTTCAGCTCCTGATGGAATGGGTGTCAAAGAAAGTACAGCCACCTTTAATCTGGCGGCACATGATAGTGTTTATCTTCTAGGGCTGACGTGCAGATTAAATGGGTTAATTCATATAAAGTCTCGACAAGTGATTGCTATTAGCATCCTGCCTCCTTAGACTCTCGCTGTACCCGCTGAGGCTGGTACCCAGCAAGTTCCCAATGAATACTCTGCGTCATAACTCAGTAGAGGGAGAGGCACATGGAGAACATTCTAGGTGGGGCTGCGTGGGGAAAAATGCTCGTCCCAACCCCCAAGCCATATTCTGCAAACTAGGGATCCATGTGGCGTCCTGAGACAGCGCTGTGACACGGGGTCTGGAGGGATCCGGGACAGACAGCAGGACCAACGCAAATCCCACACAGTCTACACATGCCAAGGCCCCTGCGGGCTCCTCTCCACCGGTCTCCCCAACCCACATGTTACATTAGACGAGGAGACTGAGCTCAAAAAGACTCACCCCGTGCTTGCCCCAGTTCAGCTGGCGGCAAGCAAGTGACAGGCTTCAAATCCAGGTCTGCCACCTGCTGGTTCTGTCTGCCACCACCACCGCCACTGGCTTTTCTCAAAGAAAACCACGGAGAATGCTTAACCGCACCCTCAATGACTGAGGGACCCTGAGGCTGGTTAGAAGGAGCCTCTCAGGCTTCCACTAGGAGGCGCCTCATGATCTCGTGTCACCCCGATTTCTCTGGGAGCCTTCGCTACTCCATTCGTACCACCCGACTCCAGTTTATGTCCTGTTTCTGCAGAGATAGAGCCCCCCTTTTCCTAAAGATACATCTTTTCATGTAAAAATCGTACAGTCACATATGAATACATGCATCGTATCTACCCATGCACCGCACTTGAGATTGCAAACTGCTCACGGGCACGGCGCCTCCCAGTGGTCAGTCAGGTGGGCGTCACCGATCCCGCGTGGAAACGAGGCAACAGCAGTGGGGGCTGCTGCCTGTTTCACCACGGACTCCGCAGGGAAGGAGGCCCCGACGGACAGCGCGCCGATTTCTGTGACGTAAATACCCCCGCCCCGCTGACTGGGGGAGACACGGGCACACTGCACTCCCACCGGGGCAGCGAGCCAGCTCCGGCGTGCCACCAAAACCACAGCTCGGTCACAAATCCACTTCCAGATGGCCACTAGGAGGCAGAGCCATTACGAGACCTGAGGCTCGGGTGACCCCACTGGCTCCAGGGACCCCTCCTCGCCACAGGGTCCTTGTTGAAGCCGTCGAGTCCCCGAGTGCCACCGTTCTGTCCTGCTCTGGTGCTCCGCAGTGACCAGCAAGCGCTGGGGTAGAATCGTAGCTTCGGCCTCAGATTCTGAGGGTAACGCCGAAGTCTTCACGTGGACTTGGCGACTGCCTGCTCTACCTCCCTCTCTGGCGACCTCCACCGCCCCAGGCTTAGAGAGCCACACACACAAGGACCACGGGAGACTAGCCCGGAAAGCACCTGGCCCCAGGTGAAGGCACCTGGAAGTGGAGGTGACAGCCCAGGTTCACCCGAGTTTCCATCCTTGGGCACGATTTCCTCAGCTGAAAATGGGGGTCCTCGCACCTGCTTCCTAGGGCTGTGTGAAGACAAGAGGAATGGGTTCTGTGAAAGCCCACCCTGCTACACAGGGAGTCCCCCAAAACCGGGGCAGAAGGCTGGACAAGATTCCAGGGGTGAGGCCTGGTTATCAGGGAGCCAAGTCTGGGATGGCAACAACGAGGACCGGAAAGCACCACCCCAGCAGGGGGAGCTTCGCCAGGCCAGTTCCCTGAAAGTCTCCTCTGTGAAAACCAAGGCCGGGACGGCACTCAGCACAACACGGGCGTGTGTAGAAGGGTCAGGGCTGCTGATTAAAGCAGCACCGGCTGGCCGCTGACTCCGGCAGATCAGAAGAGATGGGCACAAAGAGCTATTGTACAAAGACAGCAGTCCATTTGTACGGAACTTTCCAGAAGGTCTCCCCTCTGACTGCTTCCTTAAGTAGTTGGGGCAGAAAGGAGAAGTTGATGGGACAGGCATCCCAGGAGGCCAGCGGGGCCCCCTGGACACCAAGCGACCTGCATTTCCCTTGGCCGTGGCGAGGCTTTACAATCCAGGGGCTCGGGTCAGGCAAAGGAAGAAGAGCACCTTCTCCCAGTGTGGGCCTTCATCCTTCTCGGGCGTTCTGTATGCATCTCTCACCGGCTGAGGTCAGGCGCTCCTTCTCCCAGGAGGCCCAGAGACACTGAGTGACTTGCTTAAAGTCACAGAGCAAGTTGCCAAGGGAGCCAAACTAGAACCCAGTTCGTTGGCACCGACCCGTGGCTTTGCAAAGCTCAGCTGGCTGAAGCTGCTCATTCTTCCATGTGGGGAAGCCGCCTGGAAACTCCCAGAGCAAAATAAATCCGGGTGGTGCTTGAAGGTAACAACTGGCTTCCCCTTTTCATAAAGCCCCCCAAACTGCCATATGATAGTGTTCCGCCCAACCCTCAAAACCCCCTAGAAACATTTCCTTAGAAGTCCTGAATGTGGGGTAACCCAGAGCAGCTGAGCCTTGGCACAGGGACCCCTGACAGCCACGAAACACTCGCAAAAGTACTTCGCCTCGTTTCTTCCATTCCTGCCCCCATCAGCTACCCCAGTGAGCCTTTTAAGAGTAGAATCCGGCCCTATCACAGCCTGAGCTCAGCGGATGCCGCCTTACAGACGCACGTGAACGCAGGCGTGCAGCAGCACTCAGCTCACTGGTGCCCTCCTGCCAGGTTTCAGATCTAGTCACGTATGTTTTCTTGTCTGTTCCTCCTAACAACTTCCCTGGAGGCATCATTAGCCCATTGGTGGCGGGTGAGGGTGAGGCCCAGAGTCAAACAGCTTGCTGTAGTTACGCAGAGCCAGTTAAGCAGCAGAACTGAATGTTAATCCAGGTTCTCTAACCCTAAGACCCAGGCCAAGGCGGAAGGCGGGCGCTCCAGGAGGGGGGGGAGGCGCAGTTAGGTGTTTATGAGCACCTACTGTATGCAGTTCCACTACGATGACGAGTCCGTTTTTTAGCTGAGCTCGAAAGGGGCTTGTTATGAACCTCAGAACACCTTTATCGCTATTATCACTTAGGAAATTCCAAGGGTTTGGGGGAGTTCTGTGCCAGGAACAACAAAAAACAAAATACCATATTTAGCCGTGTATAACGCGCACTCACATTTTAGTGCCAATTCCCACATATAATTCACATCACATTATATGTGGGAGTTAGTACTACCCATGTATAATGAGAATCCTTATTTTTCCCTCAAAAATTCGGGCAAAAGAAGTGTGCATTATACATGGCAAAATATTGCGGGGCTTTCTCACAACATCACAGCGAGGGCGCGGTCTGAGTGCTTCCCACGGGCCAGGCCGTGCTGTCTCTGCTCCCTACATGTGCTCACGCACCGGTGCTCCCACAGCTGTGCTGCGGATGAGGAAACCGAAGCCCGGCGAAGTAACCTGTCTGACGTCACAAGGCCACAGAGACAGAAGAAAGACCCAGAACTGTCTGCCTTTCCAAAGCTCATGCTCCCAAAAGAGGTCTGCATCGGCGAGAGCGCCAAGCTCCCCGCCAGGCCACGCCGCCCCCAGACAAAACAGCAGGAGCCTGCCTTCTCCACTCCAGCCCTGACTTTAATAAGACTGGTTCCTTACTTTTTCTGGGACTTGACGCATTTCAGCCCAGACGCAGGAGTAAATACCCTCTAGGATAATGCGTCGGCTGGTAAAAGGGCTGAGCCCAGGAGCACTAATGCAGTTCTCCCTCGTGGACTCAAAGTCATTCCGGGGGACGCTCCGACCGGCTCACACATGCAGATCTCTGCTCCCGGAGGGCTCCTCTGGAACCCCCCCTCCCTGGTTTACAAGTCCCCTAGTCCAGTGGCGATCACCACCAGCGCCCGTCAGGGCCGATCAGCACAATGTTCACCGAGTGCCCATGAGGCGGGTTCTGTGCCCACGTACAAGTGTATCTCTCAGCTTCAACTGCTGAGTCTGAGACCACTGGCCTGAGAGTGGGGGATGTGCTCAGGGCACCCAGAAGTCCTCACGGAGCCAGACGGGCCAGGCTTTTGAAAACCAGGGCCAAGCCGGCCATAGGGGACAGGCAAGGGGTGAAGTGGGGTAGCTGGCGAAACTAGGAGCAAGTGGCTCAGACCAAGCATCCGGAAGTCACTTCCTACAGGGGCCAGTGGGCACGCCATCTGCCACTGTCCCCTGATTCCTCTTCTAGAGACACGGGCCAACTGGTTTTCTTTTCTGAGCAGCCAGCAGAAAAATGCTGTCACATGAACATGTCATTGTCACCACCTTCAAGGATGCAGATTAATGACAAAGGACTAGTGTCCCCAGCCAAGTGGTTAGCTGCAGCTATAAGGGGCGGGGCTGCAGTCCCAAAGCCACCACCCATCCCGTGTCCCGCTCCTCCATCCACTGTGTCCCCCGCCCCAATTCCTGAATGGACATGACCATGATTAGTAGAGTTACGTCTGTTCTGCTGGTTGCTCCTCCCCACCCCCTCCCCATACACACACCTGGTCTCTGACGGTCCCCATGAAGTGGTGACTCATGTACTGCAAAGTCTTGTGGCCACCTTAGTGCAGCCCGGAGGAGAACTGGGGGTGTGCGGATGGTAATACTCATTCAAAATAATCATGACCCCCTCCCTGCTGGTCACACACTGGTGGGAGATAGTCTTCCCCACCCCACTGGTGTCTGGCCTGGTCATCTGACCTGTTTGGGCCAATGCAGTGTAAGGGGACAAGACACCTGCCACCTCTGAGTGCGGTCTTTGAGAGGCATCTCGGAATTTGGCCGCCTGTCCCCTTCCCTCTGCCCCTCCCCATCACTAGGGCCGCTCTCTCAGCCTCAACCACAGAATGAAGATGCTTTCATAAAGAGCCTCAGCTGACATGTAACGTGGGTGAAAATACACTCACGTTACTTTGTGTGCAATACGTTGTGTGCAAAGTATTACATACATACCCTATGTGCAATCCACTGTAGTTTAGGGATGTTATTATGGCAAAACTAGCCTGAGGGTTTTGCAAAGGAACCGAACGAGGAACTCGAGGACAGCCCAAGCACACAGACGCACAGAGCTGGTGCAGGGGAGTCTTTCTTGTTCCAAGCAAGCAGAGTGGGGCCACAGATGAGGCTGACCACCCACTTCTGGGGGATCCCCGTGTCTCCTTCCCTGGCCTCAGCTCTGCATGGGGAACCCCAACAAAAGGCCCTAGTTCCAGGCCCTGGGCCTTACCCTTGCCCACTTCCTCTTTGGGCCACCCGCCACTGCAGCCACCACAGCTACAGGGGGACTCAGGAGGTTGGTGGCTCCTTCTTCCCAAGAGGGACCAAAAGGCCGGCCCCCACATACTCAGCTGGGATTTACCCAGAGCCATGGAACCTCGTGTGCAGGCTCATTCCCTTCTCCTTTGGGCTTAATCCTGCAGAAAGATCAACAACAAAACAACGGCAAACACTATTCTAACCTTCTCTTGTTCTCTGGGTACTATGCTAAGCACTTCATTATCTTTTTTAAAGATCTAATTGGCTTTACTGAGCTATTCATGAATTGGGCAACATCTCACCTAGCAAGCACAAAGGTGCTCCCTGTCCTAAGCACTTTAGACACACTAACTCCTTCCAGCTCCCTGTGAGGGAGGCACCATTATCATTCCCACTGGAGGACCCTGGGGCCCAAGGTCATGGTCACACAGGTAGTAAAAGGCAGCACTGGGGTTCCAACACAGGCTGTGCAGTTTCTATATTCTGTGCTTCACTGTGATGCTAAGGAGGAAAGGACTGAACAGGAAGACAAGGAAAAAGGTAGGCCCAGCGTGTCATTGTGGCAAAGACACCTCTCTTGATATTGCCTGGGTTCGCCATGGAGGCACACCTCTGGGGTCAGAGGTGTGCGGAGCAGTGAAGCAACACACAAAAAAGTGCAAAACAAAACCCATACAAACTTACAGACATGTCTGTGTTGTTACAGTGACTGGGCAGGAATCATGATTAGAAGAATTATGTCACATAAAGGATTTGGGTTTTGATGGTCTTTTCAGCTGGGTACTGAATTTTAAAAGTTGAAATAAAAAATGGAACGTGAGATTCTACCACATAGTGCTGGGAGATCGCAAACCCAGAGAAGTGAGCTGCCTCTATCCCCAAGTGCCCGGGTTTGTCCCTGGATGTCCTAATCCGAAGTGAGACACGCAACCAGACTGGGTGTCCCTGTTCCACTGGTTTGCCTGGGGCCTGCGTTCTGACCCAGGTCCACGAGACAGGGGCAGCTGGGGGTGTAACTGGGTTGGAGACACCTAGAAGTGATGCCCTGGAGACTGGGGCAGAGAGTTGGGAAAGAAGCATAGGGGCAAAGGGGAAAAGCAGAACTTCCAGACATTCTGTCCTCCAGCCTGATTCCCTCTTCCTCCACGAAGCCTTCCCGATCAGCCTGACCTTGGACAGTGCTCCCTCCTTGCACTTCCGAAGTTCATGTTGACCTGCAACAGGCTTAGCACATCACTACTGCCCGCTTTCAGCTACTTTCCTGATGTCGGTGCTAAAATTTAAGACCACTTTTGGCTCTTGGGTTTCTAAAGGATCGTAGCTAACTGGTAGTGCCTGGGCAGGCAAGTCCCCGAAACCTGGTTACTCTCATTAAGAGGCAGGACTATACAAGTCCATAAGCAGATGGGCTGATGTCTGTCTCTCTCCCGGGACCTCAAGAGAGCACCCAGGGTCTCCGCAGCCCAGAGGCACCTGCTGAGAACGCCTGAGCGGGGTTCATGGAGAGCAGTAGTTGCTCTAAACAATGTCACCCCTTCCGCAGTCAGTAGAGGGCGCTAAATATTTGTTCTGGGAAAATTAGGATGCTGTTTGCTTCTCTGAGATAGCTACACTTTCTTTCCTGCTGGACACTCAGGGACAAGGGACAAGGGTCATTCAAGTTTGCTATATTCACTAGCAACTCTACACACTCTATCACCTAGGACCTCTAGCAGTTCACCAAAATCCGGATCCTCGGCATCTGTCTGGACACACATTTGGACCACACTTCCCAGTCACCCTGGCAGCGGGGTGTGGTCATGTGACTGAAGACTAGCCAATGGCATCCAAGCACAGGTGACCCACCCACATCCAGACCTTGGTGAGATCCGCCCACAAGCCTCCTCGGTGCCGTTTCCCTTCCAGCGGATTGGTGTGGAGTCAACTGCGGGAAACTGGGAGCTGTGTGCTCAAGGTGTCCCCGAGCTGACCCACGGACCAGGAACCTTGACGTGAGCGGGAACCCAGCCTCTTCTGGGTTTGAGCCATTACACGTTTTGGCGTCGTTGCAGCAGCTGGCTAACGCTCCCACTTCCGAGTTCTCGGGAGCCCGGTTCTCCTTCTGACAGCCCCCCTGTTTGGTTTGCTCATCGTCCCTGTCCTTCCCCCACACGGACGCTCCGAGAGGCCAGGACTGGCTTTTGTTTCCTGCTGCGTCCCCAATGGCAGTGCAGTGCCTGACACAGAGCAGACCTTCCACAACTATCTGCTGAGCACATGAGTGAGTGCGTTCCCTTTCACTCATTCTCCGTGAGTCTGGTCTCCCCAGAAAGGCCCCCTTACGGCAAGTGCAGGAACCCGAGCCCCCCCCGCCCCCCACTTTCAATGTCTCCTCCACCTCCCGAGCTGGAAAATTCCCGGTTAACTAAGACACTCACCCTTCAGGGCCCAACCTGCGCGCCCTTCTCTCCGATACCCACTCGGGGTCCTTCCTACCAGTCACTAGGGTCAAGCTGCTAGATCACTGAAATCAAGGGGGCTGAGGCATGAGGAAATGATTCTAATTAGCCTGAGAACTTAAATTCTTTGAACTTTCTGTTCCGACGTCAGTGCCTGGATGTGTATCTGGGCACATACCAGATCTCCAGGTCACTTGATTACCGCCTGAAGGGCTCACGCGTCCAGACCACCTCCCGTCCAGTCCACCAACATCCCAACATCCGTAATCCTGACCGCCCGCCCTCCAGGGCACCTGACGTCCAGGGCAGGTCCCAGGGCTGAGAATGCAGGACTGATCCTTCTCAAGAATGCACTGGAGATGATAGGAATTCTTAACATTTCCTTTTTTTTTTTTTTTTTTGCGGGGGCAGGGAGCACTTCTGGGTTTCTGCCTGGCCTCTGGAGTAAATCTCTGTCATTTACTTCTAGCCAAAGTCTCCAGACTCTTTACGAGTTCACTCGCCACCTGTATCTTCTGCGCCCCTTGGCCGGGGTCCCTTCACGGTCACACCTGTCACACTGCACAGCAAGTGGGGGTGTCTGGTTTTCCCACCTACCATGTCTCCCCACCTCCGATGAGACCAGGAGGCCCTTGAGGCCAGGGCTCCATCTTATTCATCTTGGCATGTTCCCAGTGTCGGGCATAAGGGTCTCTTAAGAAGCAAGCATTCTAAAATGTTTAATAAATATTTAAAATAGTTGTGTAGTATTTAATTACATCAATATAAATTGTTTAAGCACATAATATATAATTTATATAAATATACTTACAACATTTATAGAATACTTAATAAATAGTTCACTTTCTTTCACTGCTTTCGCTCCGCTGCTAACCGAGAGTAAGAAGCTTCCCACGCGCCCCGGGTCCACTCAGAAGAGGGTCTGAGCTGGTGCTTGGAATATTCTTCAGGACCAGGCTCTTGGGGCCTTAACTCATGCTCTGGCCCACGAGAGGCGGGGGAAGCCCACACCCCTTCGCTGTGTATCAGTACGAGCCCACCCGGATTGGGGCCCCCAAACGTTTCTCCATTGAGGTGCCAGCCTGCCCCTGACGGCCCTGTGCGCAAATGGGATTTTCGTCTTTCAAAGCGCTTGCCCCTTGGACCCTCACAAAGGTTCTGTGATACAGGCAGGCAGTGACTACTGCGTCCATGTGACAGCTGAGAAAACAGAGGCTAGGAGAAGTTCAGTGACTTGTCCAAGGTCACGGGTTGCGTGTGTGCTGAGCTGTCACTAGAATCCAGGGGCCCAGACATTTCTTCTCCGTGTCTTCCCTCTCTCCAGCCTGAGCTCTCGGGAGGACACCTCGCTGCCACCACCCAGGAGGAGGCAAAGGCAGTGACCGGGGGGTGAGCAGAAGCTGACATTCACTCTGTGTTTTAGAACGGAGTTCAAAACGAAAAGCTGGCCAAACAGCTCCAGGGCACTGAAAGCTCCCCCCGCCCCACCTCTAATTCTAACCCCTCCAGGGGTGTCAGTCTGTGGTTACAGGGTGCAGCGCATCTGCCGCCACCACCACCGCTGCTGCTGCTGCTGCTGCTGCTGCTGCGTGGTCACAGGCCAGGCCGGAAGGACAGTACTTACTCGATTTTTCTTCTTTAATGGTGTATTCGAGCACCTCGGACGAGCCCTCGTTCAGCGAAGGAAAGTGGACACAGAGCACCAGGCGCTGCGAGCCGCTGTCCCGGCGAACCAGGAAGCTCTGCGACAGAAGAAGGAGGGCTCCGTGAGTCAAAGATTTGGGTGGACGTTAGAAGGACAACAGACAGATGGAAGTCATCTGGAATGTTCCAGAAACAAGGAGGCAGGGCGGCAGCCAGGCATCCCTCAGGAGAACACGGGGTTCTGCCCTCAGAGCCAAGTGTCACCCGGCCCATGTCCCCCCGGCTCCTGAGTCTCAATGTCTCACTTGCTCACAGAGGGAGTCAACTCAGATGTTTCTGTGCTGCAGACAGAGTTAGGTGAGGGGTATCTAAAAGGCAGATTCCGGGGCCCGACCTTGGACGTGCTAATTCAGCCAGGGGAGCAGGGGCCCGGAATCAGCTGACTCTGGGATGGGTGGGGGTCCTGGGTCCACACGTAGAGACGTCCTAATGCTCGGGAGTGAGGGTGCATCTCACCTCGTGCCCACCTACTCACACAGCACGGACCCTCTGGGGAGGCTGATGGAAGCGGTTACAGACATTAGTCAATTCGCAAGATCTTCCCCCACAGAAATAAAAATAGCTAACAACATAGCGCTTTCTCTGTGGCAGGAACTGGTATAAATACTTTGCATACATTCTCTTGCCTCTTCCTACCAATAGCCTCTGATGTGAGGTGGGTTGTTCCTCCACGTCACCCATGGAGTCGTGGGCGGAGGCACCCTCTCTGATCCTGGTGCGAGGACTGAGTAAACACCCGTATGGGCTCGGCTCCCAGGACAGCGGTAAGGGGCAGGGCTGGGACTGGGCCCCAGACGCTGGTGTCCCTGCCGGAGCCCTCCACGCTCCCTGGCCTCTCTCTGCACCACAGGCCCCTCACTGGGGCAGGAGGGGGACCTGTCCCCTCGGCCCTGCGGATGCATCCCTGCTCTAGGGACAGGCATCACCCGAATCTAAACCAGAGCCATGTATTTACAGACCCCCCACTTCTGCTTCTTCTGTGTTGTGCTCACTGTGCTTGCCACGGCCATCGTGGGGAGGGGTCCCTGCTTCACACACAAACTCTGTGCTTTTAAAACATCCCGTTTGGTCTCCGTGGGCCCCACCAAAGCGCAGCCCTCCTTCAGGTGACGAGAGACACCTTCTGGACTGCCCCAGCCTCCAGGGGCAAATTTCCCTGTGGAGAGGCGACAGGGCGTCCCTCGGCCAAGGAAAGCTCATTCCTCCCTTTCCTGAGAAAGGACTTGGTCACTGTGTCCCCCTCCCCTCCACCCGCATGCCCCCTGGGGGTCTAAGCTTCTCCCATTCAGGCCCCAAGCTCCTGGGCTAGCATCTGGGCTAGGCCCAGGGTCTGTCCACAGTTGCTGAGGGACAGCTGGGTGGGGGGCCACTGAGACATCTCCGAGGACTCGGCCCAGACGTGAGAGGCTCTTGGAGGACGACTGGGGTGGCCCTTCCCCGCTTTGCCCACAGAGGCACACTGTCCTACTGCCTCTGGCGATGCTCCAAATTCTCTGCCACTGTTATTATTGCTATCATTGTTATCACATCTCTCTGTTGACACAATGTTGTTGTTACAATTGTCGGTGGAACAGTATGATAACATCCTTATTGTGGGTAGCAACAGCTAACACACGCTGCTTCCCTCCCTGGTCTGCCCCAAGCCCTGACCCCAGTTCCCTAGGCTCTGTGATCCTGCTTCATTCTCCTGTTAGAGCTATGGGGGGTGGTGGGGGGTGGGTGCTAGCATTACCCCCATTTCACAGAGGAGGAAACGGAGAGGTTAGCGGTGCCCAAGGTCAGTGAGTGCTGGCCTGGGGGTCTGAGCTCAGGCCCTTAGATCTCCATCCACAACCCTCAACCACCCTCTACCCAGCCCCAGGGCGGTCCCTTGGCTTAAGGTTTTGCAGCTTATTAAGGTTCTGCTCCCCCGTGACAGTGCATGTCCCCTTGGAAGCAGTGACACAATGAGTCCGTTAGTCATTGAATGGAGAGGAAATGAGTTTACCAGCCGCTCTCCTGGAGGGTGGAGGGAGCGTGAGAACTCGGAGTGGACAGACTGGGAGAGGAGGGAGGCGAGATGTTGCCTGCTGAGGCGCCCCCCCCTCTCCGCCGGAAGGCAGCCCTCCGCAGGGTGCTCGCCTCCAGATGCCTCTGCCCTCAGCTCTGAGACAACACCTGGGCGCCCCCAGCACAGCCTGGCCCTGCTCTGAGCTGCAGCGTCACTGCACTTAGGGGACCCTCCGAACCTGAATGGACCCCTGGAGTGCATCACCTTTCAAAAAAAAGAGGTCACTTGCCTCTTCTTCAGAGGTCCCAGGGGCCAGCTGCGTCCTGTGCACCAAGCCGGTGGGGGTGGGCAGTGGGGGAGGGCATGGGAGGGAGTGTGCGCGTGTGCCTGAGTGTGTGCGTGTGCCAAGTGAGAATGAGTGCCTGGCGGGTTAAAAAGTATCTCTGGCCTTTGTCCCACTTTCCTGTCAAAGCTTCAGAAATCCCTGGAATTTCCTGAGAGATAGGAATGTCTTTTGTTAGGCACAAAATAGCCTCTTGTGACCACACCTGAATTTATGAACAGGTGATTCCCGGTGGGCCCTGGCTTTCCAAGGCGGGGTGGAACTTGCAGCCCCGCCCCTGACCTCCGGAGAGGGGAGAGGAACTGGGAGTGCGTTGGAGCATGTCCGCGTGGGCAAGGGCTCAATCGCTCTCACCAAGGAAACTCTAGGAAACTGCTGGACCTCTCGGCTCGGCGCAGCCCTGGTTGGTGGTGGCGCGCTGATGTGCCCCCACCCCACTGGGCGGGGGCGGGGGGCGGGGGGGAGTGTGCATGCCCCTCCCACTGCAGCCCTCACCCCTACCCGTGTCCTCCACTCAGCTGCTCTCGAGTTGTATCCTTTATAATAAAATGCTCCTCACAAGTAGAGGGTTTTCGGTGAGTCCCCTGAGTCGCTCTAGTGAATTGTCGAACCTGAAGAGGGGTCAGGTTTGTAGCCACGCCAGACCGCAGTGTGGGTTCCCGGCTTGGGGACCCGCTGCTGTCTGCCATCTGCACCAGGGCAGTCTTGCCGGGGACCCTGTCCTCTCGCTTGGGTTTGTGCTCACATTCGGTAGAGGCAGCTGAAATAACCTGCAGGACAGCCGGTTGGTGTCAGAGAACTGTTGGCAGAAGCATGAGTGAGTGTGAGTGTGGCTGAGTGTGCAACTGAGTGAACTCCAGGGGACAGGCCACAGCGGGGGCGGGGTGCAAACCAGAGCCAGCAGTGCTCCTGGGACGGCTGACAACAAACTTGGACCCTTGACCCCGAGCCAGGGTGGGAGCTGAGGATGGCACCTTCCTGAACGGGAACCAAACTGCGGGTTTCTGCCTTTGCAGGGAAAGGGCCCCTTTACACGCGTGGGGCATGTGGTGGGGGAGGGGCCCAGGCCCTGGCCACTTGTTCATCAGTGCATGTCCAAGGAAGGCGGTATTTTTCAACAGAGGGCCGTGGCCCATTAGCACAAATGCCACAACCAAGGTTTTCCAAATAAAACACAGAAGCATAAAGCAGAAGGCAACAAGGATGTCTACGGTCAGGGGGGACTTCCTGTGTGCCTGTGTCCGTGGGAGGGAGAGGGAGGGGGCGCCCGGCCGAGGGCCGGGGCCACAGGGCAGCCTGTGTTCCTCACTCCACCAATGGTCACCTCCTTCCTCCACTATTGTTGGGACAGCCCACTGGTCCCCCCCAGGGTGACTGAAATGACAAATCAGGGCCGCCAGCCTCCCCCAGGCCCTTCCTCGATGCTGCCCTGCCATCCGATTGGCTCTTTCCTGCTCAGCACACAGCTTTCTGGATTTCTTCCCTCTGCCGAGGTACCGGCCTGCTCTCTGACCTGGTGTTCCAGAGAGAGAGAGAAAGACCACAGGAGCCCTCGGACAGCAGCTCCCAGCTGGGGGGACCGTCACAGTCTGTCACAACCTGCATTTCTTCTCGGGCCTTATGGGGAAGCTTCTAGTCTGGGCTTGTTGTTCCTTGAAGCCAAAAGCATTCCCGGCTGACCCAGTATCTCAAAGTATTATTGAAAGAGCTGCACAGGTGACTCCAGCAGAGTGCCCGCTGTGTAAAGGCACCCAAAATACGGGACCCCCCCTTCCTCATGCCCCCGTACCTGCCTCAGAGCCCTGAGGTCAAAAGGCACAGAGCCCCTACCATACAGAGGCAGCATCGCTACCCTCGGCTGTTCATGGATCGCCCCAGGATCCAGAACTGCCACAGCAGGGGCCCGGGACAAGGAAAGACATCCTCGTTAGTGGCTGCAGGCTGCAGGCCGCAGGCCTCGGCCTTGAGCAAAAAGATGAGCTCCAGGTGAGCAGTGGGGGACCATGAGGTGACAAGGCCGGGCACCGGCGCCTGCCTTGTCCACTCCTAGGATGCTTGTCCGGGGCTGTGCAGATGATCACAAATGGGGCAGCTCACATTCACGCCGGCCGTGGGGCCCTCCCTGCGCCACTGCTCCTGCAAGCCTTCCCAGCGAGCCAGGCCACCTGCAGACCTTGCTGTGCCCCGTGTCCCCCTCGCTCAGCCTCTCCCCTCCCTGGGCACAAGCGCTATTTGATGCGCTGCCGGGCCGCCGTCTGAGTCAGCCCGCTCCTTCTGTCCCTGTTCCCCTGTGTCAGCTCCCCCAGTGCACTGGATGAGGAACCCCCAGAAAGCAGAAGAGGCCTTTTTCCCCAGCTGTCCGCCCTGACGGGTGGTGTGCCCACTCCGCGGGTCCAACCCCCACCCTGAAAACAACAGTGGTCAGAGGCAGCAGTCAGAGCACTTCGTGTCCCTCCTCCCTCTGACCTTGGTTTGCAGTGTCCTTTGCAAGTCACTTCCCCTGCCTGAGCTGGCTTTTCCATTCCAGTGAGGGAGGGGGCTGACAGTCCCAGGACTCCTTCCTTCTGGAACATTCTGTCCCAGCATCCAGGGCCTGGGGTCTTTTCCAGATCCCAAGAGGCCTGCACAAAGGTGAGTGTCACGGGCAAAGTCCTGTGATGCAGGAGGCCGGGGCGGCTGGTCACGGAAGCACCCCGTCTGCCTTCCGCCAGTGGGGGTTCTGGAGAGAACGACTGATTTCAGTAGCAGCTGGCAGAGAAGATGCTTCGAGAGAGAGGTACGTGGCTGCCACGCCCCCTCCTCTGCCCCAGATAAATATATGGAACCCCGACACCCAACACACTACAATGGTTTTGTCTGTACTGCCCATTCTTGGCCTGGACAATCCCGGGCTGTCTGCTTTTCCACTTTTGTTATCTTCGGACTATTTTGTAGCTGCTTGGGGAGAATTTCCAATCATGCCCATCAGGGCAGGAACCGAAGTGGCCGGTTCTTCCCAGGGGCCACCAGCAGGGGCTGCCACGCCTGTGGGGGTTGACGCTCCCGTGGCCGGAGCCCACTCCGGCCACAGGGGGCCCACCTTCCCGCCACTTCTAACAAAGTTGTCCCTTGGCATGGAGCGGAGTTTCTCAGTCCTGGCTGCATGACAGAATCACCGGGGGATCTCTGAAAGCACACCAATGCCTGAGCCCCACTCCAAACCGAAGAAACCGGCATTTCTGGAGCTGAGGCTGCGGCACGCTGTGTGGTTTCGGTTTGCTTTTAACTTTTGAAGGCAGTCACTTAGTAGCCGGCTCTATTACCAGAGGAGGCTCCTACCCATCAGAGTGGAGTCTCCTCACTTAGGAACTGGGGAGCCTGCCTCCAGTTCTGCAGGGCTGTGGGGAGGATGAGACGGTGCCTGGCCCGGGGCAGACCTACGGTCACTGCCAGCTGCACACTCCCCTCTGGCCCTGGCACCCGGAAGGGGCAACAGAGGGGCTGTGGGGATGCTTTCACCGAACTAGCACGGAATGGGCGGGGCCTTCCTTGGACTCAGCCCTGGGGAGGGCGCCTTGCACCTCCCACAGGGCTGGTCCACTTCATCCCAGTTCAGCTTCCTGCAACTCTTGAGGTAGCCCCTCCACCACAAGAAGCAACTTTATAAGAAGCTTCTTTCATCAAACACCACCCTCTGGCACTCCAGTAGCAATGAGAACACACAGCCTCCTGACCCCGGTTTCGGATGCGATTCTGCAATGAAAGGAATGAAGGCTCCTCGGAGAAACCGTTCTAGGACGGGGCAAAGACAGCATGGGAGCGGGAGAAGGAGCAACTCACAGTGGAGCAACCGACACACACGACCCTGTCAGCCAGGCGGCCAAGGTCAACACCCACAGCCCAGGTCGACATCAGGTATTGCACCCTGGACATGATGCGAAGGGAATCACCCCAGTCTAACTCCCTGACAGCTCCCACGTGAGGGATGTTCTACACAATTTCTGCCTAGGAGTCCTCAAAACGTCAAAGTCGTCAAAAACAGAGAAAGCCTGAAAACCTGTCCCGGCCACGCGACACGATGACAAGGAGACGCGGTGGTGAAAGGTGGGGTGGTGCCCTGGGAAGGGTCTTGGAGCCGGAAGGGGGCAGCGGGCCAAAGCCAAGGAAACCTGAGTAAATGGCGGGCTTTGGCCGACACTAATGAATCGGTACTGGCTCATGAACGTGACAAAGGCGCCGGGGTCACGCTAGACGTCAACAACAGGAGCAGCTGGGGGAGGAGTGGATAAGGGAACCCTCTGTACTGTCTTTGCAACTTTTCTCTAAAGCTTCTAAGGTCAAGCAAACAAGCAAAAGTACCACTTGGTGTAGAATGAATAAAGGTGGCTTTTCGATTGCCTTGATTCCGGACACAAAAAAATCAAAACTGGGCCAATGTGTTCCCCCCTTATCAGATTACAGAGAAGCAGGCTGCCGGGAGTGGGGGGACATGGGGAGTGGTGAGGGGGGTGGACATGGTCAAGGTCACATGGATCTCCGGGACGAAGGGGCTGGATCTCCAGTCTCCTGACCCCCGGCCCCAGACTCGACGATGAATCCCTGTGTCTCCCTGGAGCCAGGAGGGGTGGGTCCAGGTGATCGCGGGAGACCCTGCGAGCTCTCACAGCCTGAGGGCCACCCATGGTGTCTGGATCTTTAAGAACACTGAAGCCATCGCACGGGTGGCATTTCAGACAGTCCTGTGGGGGTGGCATCATGCAGCCAAGGGTCTGCCCAGTGTCCCCGAAGGTCACACCACGCAGGCTCTGCTCTCAGCAGCTGTGCGACCTCAGGCGAGTGAGTCCAAGTCTCTGTGCCCACATTTCCTTATCTGGAGATGGGAGCGCCAAGCACACCCGCCGGCGAGAAGCCGCCGTGCGGGTTAATGAGAGCGTGTGAGGAGCAGCTCTGGGTGAAAGCGGGCCAGTCTCAGGGCTTCGCTTCTGCTTGAAAACGCACAAGCTCACCGGGAAGAGTGGGGTGTAAGGGCGAGCAAGCACATCCGCTCCAACGCTGGGGCAAAGGGGGGCTGGCGCTTGGCTGGAGGCCACATAAACTGCAGGCCCAACTGTCGACTCGATGAACTCTGTGGAGTCCAAGGTGAGAATGAGTCCACTGACCAGCTCAGGCCCACGAATTCACGGCCTCGGACGCGTCCGGATGCAGGGAGGCACTCCAGGGCACACGGAAGGTGAGAACGGCAAAGCGCCGGGAGGTTGAAGGACAGGATTCCGTGTGTGCATGCGTGCGTGTGTGTGTGTGTGTGTGTACGATACAGCACAGGAGCACCCAGGTTGCCTGGGTCCAAAGTCCAGCTTGGGCCTCATCCCTGTGTCGCCCGGGGGAGGTTACTCCACTGTGTGGCTCAGTCCCCTCATCTGTAAAATGGGCAGAATAGTCACTCCTACCCCAGAGGGCCGCCGTGAGGATAAACCACGCTAATTCGGGGGTCGAACTCAGACAAGTGCCTGGAACGCAGTAAGGGCTTAGCACGCACTTGTTGTCACAGATGTGGGGTCGTCCACGGGAAAGGGCCAGAGAGGCGCACCACACTCTTCTGGCGGAAAGGACTCCTGGGAGCAGACTGGGGGTGGGTGGCCAGGGGCTCAGGGGCGGGGAGAAACAGGAGCAACCGCTTAACGGCCAAGGGTTTTATCTCGGGTGACGAAACGTTCCGAACGAGACAGAGGCGGCGGCCGCACAGCGCCGTGCTGCCCTCGGCTGTGCCCGTCCAAGGGCTAAGTCACGGGAAGTGACTTCCACCTCGTCAGAGAGACAAGCAAAAACAAAAGGCTTGTGGGAAGGGGGTGAGTTGAAAAAAATCGGTGGCAAACACCTTTATAAGACAATTCTTTTTACTTTATGTCTGTCCAGCTTGATTTTCTTTTTACAGTGGACACCTTGCATGTCACCCTTTTATAATTAAACAGATTAACTGTCCATTTTTCTTTAAAAACAGAAGCAGCCTGTAAGAGCAAACGCGTGTGGGCGGGTGGGGGTGGCCCTCGGTGAGCTCTGACTCATCTTTCTCACCCACAATCCATATCCCATATCTGGCTGACACTTGGGAGGAAAGTACTATTGTTAACGCCGCATTTCAATGTGGGGAAAAGTGAAGCCACAGAGCCTGACTCCAAAAACTCTTGGGGCCCATCCCACAGCCCCTTATTTTCCTATGTCAATAGGGGGTGTGAAATGATTTCCCAGGTCCCTCTGGTTGTTCTGAGGCTCTCTGGTCCCAGACACCTGGCTGAGTTCCCCATGCATCAGGCCTGCCTCAGGTGCCCAGGTGCCCAGAGAGCCCACACCTGCCGCACACCCCCCTGCTGTCTGTCCCTCAGGGACAGCTGCTCCCCAAAGCATAAACCAGCCCTCCTACCAGTCCCCTGCTCCCGAGTCCCAGCAGCTCCTGGGGGCTGCCCCTGCCCCGCTGACCACAAGATGGACAGGCCCCCACTCACCCCGGCTGCCTCCTGGTGCAGGATCCTAGCCGCCTCCGCCCGGCCCAGCCCCAGCTGCAGCCACACCGGGCCCGTTCTGACAAGCTTCTCCAGGACACTGATGCCCCGGGGCGGGAGGCAGTTCTTCTGGGTGACGGGCAGACAAGGCCCCGTGCCATCTTCCTCCTCTTCCTCATCCTCTCCTTTGTCAACATCTGGAATAGGACTGAGAACAGAATCAAAAGATCAGCCCATCCTGCAGCTCCGCAGAGAGAGGTTTAGAACGGGTCGGGGTTCAGTTCTACCGGGCTTGCTGACTGAGCATCTGGGAAGCCAGTGGCCCTGCGGGGAGTTAAAACATGAACGAACTTGTCACCTTTCAGTGCTTCTAATAAAATGTGTTCAACATACAAAGAAACCAAGTGTAGCACAAAACTGGAATAAATATAAACAGAAGCGTAGTGGGGCAGAAGTCGCTAATCTGAGCCCAGGGTGGGACAGTGAGCAGAACCCTGAACAGGACATTTAAAAAACTTTTTAATGGAAGTGCAATTTACACACAGAGAGCTGCACGCATCTCTAGGACACAATTAGTCAAATTCTGGCATATGTCTGGACCAGGTGTCTACCACCCTGATCAAGAGAGAGAACCACGCATCCGATACTGTGGCTGCATGTGGGGCCTGAGCTCTTAAAAGTGGGCGGTCTGGGGGGAGGGAGGGGGGCTGGGTGAAAGTGAAGGGGCTGAACAGTGCAGACTGGGAGTCACAGAACAGACGCCGGGATGTAAGTACAGCGCAGGGAACATAGTCAGTAGTACTGTAGTAACTACGTGTGGTGCCGGTGAGTGGTGGAAATATTGGGGGGACACTCGGTAAAGTATCCATTTGGACAGATACTTCACAGAGTGTTCCCTTGAAGTTACTACAAAATAATGTTGAATGCAAACAGTAATTGCTAAAACTACAAAACAGAAAAGTGGGTGGCAGGCACAGAGGCATGCACGCAGGATTTTGAACACTTGACATGAAAAAAGACTGAATTTATAGCTCATTAATAATAGCTTACGTGGCTATTGATTGCATTTTAAAATGATAATAGTTTAGATATACTGAATTAAGCAAATTATTAAACTTAATTTCACCTATTTCTTTTTACTTTTTAAATGTGGCGACTAGAAAATCCACAGCTACGTACGAAGCTTGCATTCTATTTCTGCTAGAAGCACCGATACAGGCATTTCCAGAAGCCCCCCTGTGCCCCCTGCCCCGCCACACCCCCCACTAAGGATGGAACAGGTCAGGATGGGGGAAGGAGGAGCGTCACAGGCCTAAGAAACGGAAAAACCAAAGCAGAGGTCCAGCCGGAGGGACCCTGCCCAGAAGGCTCACTGCACCCCCTACGCACCCTGGCTCCAGAAAAGGAGGGACGGCACCTCGGTGCCTCGTATCCTGAGTTGGGGGCTGGGGGGCCTTCTGTGCATCCCGTCTGAGGGACAAAACCTTAATCGGACAGAAGGGGGTTGTTATGAAGCCAGCAGGATGGGGCTGGTCCCGCTCCTTTGCCCCGTGTCTCTGGGGTGTTGCCCAGGGGCACCCGCCATCAGGGTTGGCATGTGCTGAAGGGCGGGGGCTGGGGAGGGATGAGCCCTGTTAAAGGTGCAGAAAAGTGGAACCGCCTCCTGGGGAGGGGTGGGGAGGGATGTCAGACGGCAGGAGGACAAGGAGGGAGCGGCATTTCCTGCAGAGGAAGGCGGTCCGGTCCAGCAGTGGTTCGGGGGCACTGGGAAGTGCGGGATTAGACCCAACGGCCAGCAGAGCTGCGCTGTGCTGAGCAGGCGGGTTTTGCAGAGACCTGAGTAGGGGGGTGTGGGGGGATGTCGGTGCTAAAATGCCTCCTCTAATGCCCCCACCCCCAGACCTTCGGGGACGCCCTCCCTCTCGTGGATGCTGTGTGTGCACATGGCGACTTAAGGATTCCCTCTGGGTCCACGCAGAACCAGTGCCAGGTTACCAGGACAGCAGGAGCATGCCAGGCTGTAGCAGGCACCATGGGCTGGGTGGAGGGTGGGGAGCAGGCGGGCAGCCCCATGGATGCACTCGGGCTGTGGAACTGGGGCCTGGTGGGTCTCCTTTGGAGCTCAAGGCCGGGCGGCCCAGCGGAAGTGGATGTGATCACTTCCCAAGCCCGGAAGTGTGGCTGCAGCATCTCCTCTGGGAAGGAAGTTACGACTGTGGGCAGAGGCCAGAATGACCCAGAAAATGAGCACTTTGGAGCCCATTAGGTTGCTCCGCCCTCCGCCCCCAAACCAAAAATATCTTCTGGCACCAAAAGGCTTTAGGATCATCCTCAAGCCTCCTCCGCTGGCCCAGAGCCTCTCTGGGGGCCAGTGAGGACTGTAATGGCAGCTGGGGGGAGAGCTCTGGGCTCCCATCTGCACTTGGCCCCCCACTCAGCTAAGACCTTGGCAAGTCCAGTCCCTTCCAGGGCCTCAGTTTCCTCTTCTGTGCAATAGGCACAGCAGGGCCTAGAAGATCCCTCCATTTGCTGAGAGGCCCTAGCGGGACCTGGGCTTTGGGGACAAGAGCCCCCGCTCTCTCCTGGAGAACCGAAGCGATGATCAAACAAAGAGGCTCTGGGAGAAAGGAGGGGTGTGCGCCTCACTTTCATTCACACCCAGTGTTTTCTGAGGGCCGCCATTGCCAGATGTTGTCCTCGGCACTGGGTTTGAGCAGAGGACAGAATGATTCGTTCGCCTCGGCTAGGGGAGGGTTTGGCGATGAACAAGGGTAAAGAGTGACCGAGAGTGTGTTGGACGTTGAGGAGAGCTGGCGAGGGGAGGTGATTCCAGACACGGGGGCCAGCAAAGGCCTTCCGTTACCTGGTCTAGGAAGAGTGCAAGGAAGCCTGGGAGGCGGCAGGAGCTCGGAGGGCAGAGGTGGGAGGAGGTGAGGTCAGCGTGCGGCAGGGCAGGGGTCCTTGCGAGGATCCCGGTGGGGTGGCCCTGACCCCACAGATAAGGACACCTTCCGTGGGCTTCTGCTCAACCACCGGCCCACACCAACCAACAGGCTTCTCTGGCAAGAAGTGGGCCCGTTAAGTCCTGGTGGGGACTGACTGGGTGGCTTCTGGGTCCACGGAGTCTTCGAGGATCCACAGAGAGGAACCTGAACACCCTGCCCCCCAGCTGCCTGGCAGGGGAGGCACCCGCTGGCACTTTCAGGGGGACCAAGGAGGAACTCTGCCCCAGGCTGTGGCATCAGCAGGCCTGTGCCACCCACCTCTCCTTTGAGATCACCACGTCCTTCCTGCTCTGAAGCCCTCAGTGGCTCCCACGGCCTAAATACTCCAGTCCAGTCTCCCGACATTGAAGGAATTCCTTTTCTGACACCGCCGCCCTCTAGGTGTTCCTCTTCTGACCACTGTCGCCCCAGCAGAACCTGCACTCCTCACCGGGTGCTCCTGCCCAGGCTGCTCGGCCCCCTCCCGCCGTGGCTCCTTCAGGCTCTCTACGACCCCTCCCAACACCCTCGCCGGCGGGTGAGCAAAAGCTCGTTGGGTTGGACCCAGAAAGCAAAACCCATACAAGAAAAGGTGGCTAGGTTAAACACATCACAATCGAAACGTGTGCCCATCGCAACACCTCATTCAGAAAGTGAATACTCAGACCGAAGGCTGGGAGAAAATAATTGCCAAGCATCCATGTAGCAGAGAACAAGCAAGTTAATTTTTAAAACGGGCAAAAGAGTTGAAGATTCCTCAGAGAAGACACACGAATGGCCCCGAAGCAGGTGGAAGAATGCTCAGACCATTAGTCATTAAGGAAATGCAAATTTAAACCACGAGGAGATACCGCGTCCCAACCACCAGCATGGCTAAAATTAAAAAGCCTGCCAGCACCACGGGGCGGAGCATGGAAGTAACCAGAACTCTCGAGCGTCACTGGTGCGGCCATTTGGGGGAAAGGCTGTTTTTTTATGAACCCGACTCTGCTTCTACCCTGCGGCCCAGCCATTCCGTGCCCAGGTGTGCACCCGAGAAAAAACGAAAGCGTATGTCCGCAAACAGACCCGTGCATGAACGTTCTCAGCAGCTCTGCTCAGAATCGCCCAGACTGGTCCGGGGCTCGTCCACGGACAAGCAGACGCCGGTGCATGACGGAATGGAATAGTGGCAACGAATAGGAACCACGGATACACACAACCACGTGGATGACCCTCAGAAATATTGCGCTGAGGGAAAGCAGCCTGGTGCAGAAAAATACATTCTGTAGGAATACGCACAGGAAGTTCAAACGGAGCACTGCTAGTGTGTGTCTTCACATTTTATCATGCGTAAATTTTATACCAAGACGATAAAAAAAGCACCAAAGACGACCACGGTCAGCGATGTGCATGCCGACACATTCGAGCGGGGTCTGAAACCTTCTTTGGAATGCAAATAATAATAATAATAATAATAAGGTGGGTTCTGGATGGACAGAGGGACAGACAGACATGTAATAAAGCAAATACACAGAAGCATTAAGGGTAAGTGATGAATATATGCGTGTTTACTATGAATCTTTTTCAACTTTTCTGTAGGTTTAAATTTTTCCATAGTAAACTATCGAGGATCAAGTTCACCCCATCCTCGAAGGCCCATTCAGAAGAAGCCTGCCTGCTGTTAACAGAAGCCCTGGGTTTCAATCTAGGCTGTGTGATCTCTGGCCACTGACTTTACCTCTCTGGGCTTTAGTTTAAGCATTTTCAAAGAAACAGTAATAATCCTTACGTAACAGAGTAACGGTGCAAATCCGATCAGATGTCTGTCAATGCCTTCGCCCAGCACACGTACGTGCTCAGGAAGTGCTAACTATTGTTTTCTAGTTGGAATCCCTCTTTTCCTCCTCTCACTGCAACTCTCCCACTGTGTGACCTTGGTTTTAGGACCTCGTACATCTCACAGAGTGACTAAGGTGCAGGTCTCTGTGTCACGCTTAGCTTACACCCAAGATAACATCTGGCCCCAGAGATAAACCACAAGTTCAAGTGCCTGGGAACCACTTGGCCCGACATGAAAAAGGATGTCAGTTTGTGGGGCGCAGAGACACACCACTTGGAGGACCCCTTCGGCACCGGGGACCCGGGCGGAGCCGGTGAAAGGACAAACGGGAGCGGGCTGTCCCAGGGACGCCGCGGGGACGACAAGCACCGTGCAGGCCGACCTCGGCTGCCCCAGCTGCACCCCCGGGGAGGCCCAGGGCCCTTCAGATCCCTCTTTCCAGGACCTGTCCCACTCTGTCAGTGTCCTCCTCCCTCCCTGGGCGGGCCAGTGCAGAAGTGACAAAGGCTCGTGCAGGGGCCCTGCGTGGTGACTGGGCAGCGGCAGGATCTGAGGGTTGGAGAGGGTCTCTGAGGTCGAGGAGTTGGAGAAGCAGCCACTGAGGGTATGGGAAGGTTTCAGTCTTGCTCGGGATCACCAGAGCAGTTTGGCCCTAAAGGGACGAAGTGACACGGCCACCTGCTCTGACGGGGCCAACGGAGCCAGGCGGCTGCCCTCTCATCCCTGCGCCCCTGCTGACTTTGGGCCCTGGGTGACTGGAGCTCTCTGGGTGCTGCTCGCTCGTGACTGCCAAGTGTCCATGCTGCTAATGGTGGCTGTCAGGCTCGGGCGGAATGGCAAAGCTGGGGACACCCATGTCCAGCTTTATTTTAGTGCGGTGATCACTGTTATGGAACAGCCTGGCCACCTCAGCTCTAACTGCCAGGGACCCCATGCCCACACCCTCCCTTCTTGGCCACCACACTCCCGCTCAGGTCCCTGCAAAGGCATCCCTGGGACCTTGGTGATGGACGGCACTGTTGGTGCAAGAAAACAAGCCTCAGGGATTTTAGAGCAACTCCCCCGGAAAGGGGAATCGCTCCCTGACCAGCTTTCCTTCTGCCCTGGGGACTGGAGCACAGAGCTCTGGTCAGCAGTGCCACAGCCTCGGACACCCTGGCTATGGCCTGGGGTCAGCCACTTGGGGCACCCCAGGCCCAGGGCTGCAGGGACCAGGCCTGGAGTCAGCATCCACCCAGCCCATGGGGGAGATTTTTCTCACCAGCTCCCAAAGGAAGGAGGGAGAGAGAGAGAGAGAGAGAGAGAGAGAGAGAGAGAGAGAGAGAGAGAGAGAGAGGGAAAGCAAGCCCATGTGGCAAAGTGTTATTAATTGGTGAATCTGGGTGAAGAGCGGACATACAGGAATTCATTGGTCTATTCCTGTAACTCTTCTGGGAGTCTGCAACTGTCAAAAGAAAAAGTCTGAAAATCAAAGAACCAGCCCTGGCCAGGTAGCTCAGTTGTTTCTAACGAGCATCATCCCAATATGCCACAGGTTGCGGGTTTGACCCCCAGTCAGCGAACCCAAAAGAAGCAACCAGTGAATGCACGAACAAATGGAACAACGAGTCGATGTTCTTCTCTCTCCTTTCCACTCTCTCTCTAAAATCAATAAATAAGAATTTTAAAAATAATATCCGACAAACCAAAAAACCTAACGTGAAGTTCAATGAGCAAACTACAGAAGGAACAAAGACACTTACAGAAGGTGCGAAAACACACACAACATTTCTGCGTCCGGGTGGCGGGCGGTTACCTCTGACAGGGAGGGTCAGGGACGGGTAGGAAGGAGGCTTCGGTTCTATAAAGATTTACTTATTTCTAAACGATCCGAGGCAATTTGACAAAAGGCAGGATTTAACAAAGCTGAGTTATGGGTACTCAGGGTGTTCTTATGTTTTTCCCTGGATTTCTCTGTGCTAGAAATATTTAATTAAGCAACAAAATGAAACGCCCACAGGTCCACACCGTCCGCCCAGGCCCCAGAGCACGTCACAAGCCGAGGAGATAGAGTGGGTGGTCTCCGGGCTCCTGAACTTGTTAATTTCTCACGGATGACTCCAGCTACTTCTTCTTGGTGGATTAAAGTCAGTTCTGGAGCCTGAAGGCCAGTGTTGGAAGGCAATCGGAAGAGTCCATCCCATAGAATCGGGCTCTAGGAGGGTTTTGTGGGAAACCCTCTGCTAGCTGCCACAAAGGTGAGCAGAGCAGAAGCTGGGGTCACCCGGGCCGTGTTCGTGCCCCGTGGCAGCCACAGGGCTCGGGCCAGGAGCCGCTGCCGGACGGAAGGACACCCCGGAGCCCCGACTGCAGGTGAAGATGCTGGCGGGGATGCTCAGCAGCTGCCGCAGGCGCCTGGGGCTGGGGGGACTCCTGAGGCCTGGGGGCGGGCAATGAACAACGGCCAGCCACTTCCCCCCTCTGTGCCTCAGTCTCCCGCTCTGTAAACAGGGAGACCATGCCGCCTACCTCAAAGGGGACAGTGTAAGGAAAGAACGCAGCTGCCACTTAACAAGTGCTAACTACTAGATGAGTCGGAGGCCCGGGGACAGTTCTTGGAGGAAACCCAGGCTCCAGACCCCGGGGAAGCAGGTCGGGTTGGCGAGGGGGAAGATCTGGGAACGTTCGGAGGGCGAGCACACCCAAGACCAGCTGAGACGTTTGAGCTGGATCAGTGGTGCACCAGGAAAGCGCTTGTCCAGGGCCCCGAAACACACAGTCCCGACGGGCAGTGACCGCCACCTCCATGGCGTCAGCACCCCCACCGCTGCCGACGTGAGGCTGCCGACAACCGGCTCGCAGATCCCTGAACGTGCCCAGTGGGTCTCTGCGAGCCTGCCAGCTGCAGCGCACCGTCGGGGTTTTGGGGCTGCCTCGTGCACCTGACGGGGTCCTCTCTGCCACCCCGGTGCGCAGTCGTTGGATTCCGGGGGATCCCGTTGCGGAAATGAAGGGAGGTAAGAGTTCGCACGGTCAGTCGTGACATGACAAATGCCGTATTCCCCAGGACAGTGGGCGTGACCCAGAGGAAATGGCACTGAGCTCAGACGCGGGAGACCACGGTCTGCTTCTGCTGTTGGCTGTGTGACCGTGGGCAGCTCACTTCCCCTCTTGAGGTTCAGTGGGCTCGTCAGTAAGATGAGAAGGTGGGACGAGATCTGGGATGGCAAGCAGGTGGCATTTCCGTGGGAGCCCGGCTGATTCAGCCGCCCACATTGTCCTGCTGAAGGCTGGTCAGAGAAAGAGTGTTCAGATCTGCCGGCCACGTGTGTCTGCCCGGCTCTGTATCAGAGAGCGGCAGCAGCTGGGCCGTGCACTTCCCGAGTGGGGGTCAGGTCAAAGACTGAGGGTCCTTCCGGTGCAGTGATTTCCGCGATTCCGTGACTCAGCAGACCCCTGGCTGGGTGCCACCCGAAGGCTTCTCTTCTAAGCCAGGCTGGCTCTGCCCAGGCGGACAGCCGAGAGTGGGCAGGCAGCCAGGCCAGCTTCTCAGTGGCTTCCTCTCGGCCGCATGCTTTTTCCCTGGACGTGTGGAAGCTGAGCCACAGCTGCTGCCTCTTCTACCTCTGGCCCGGCCTTGGGTGGACTCAGGGCCAGAAACCCGGCTCGCAGGCTGACCATGGCGGCCAGGAGGGGCGCCAGTTTCGGAATCAGACTCTATCGCGTATAATGTGCAAACTCGTGGCCAGTGCCCCTCGCCCACTTCCAGAGGCTAAATACCCACATGAGGCCCTGGTGGGCCCCCACAGGTGCTTGGGGCTCTAAGGACAGTGTTCGGGACTCCTGCCGTGACAAAGGTCCCTGGGTTTCCCCTCACACAGAAAGCAAAAGGCCTTCCTTCTCTGATGAGGTGGGGCACAGAGGGCAGCGTAAGGCCTCTGACCCTCGGGGTGTGGGCCTCGGGGAGCCTGGGACTGAGCTCTGTGGGCCTCAGCCCGCAGCCTCTGGAGGGGAAGTCAGCTTCAGCAGGTCTTCCGGACCCCGGAAGTGCCGAGAGCAGGTCAGGCTGTCTCAGCTTGCACGTCACAGCCCACATCAAGGGGCCGAGCAGGTCAGAAGCCCTCGCAGTTTCCACACCTGCGTGTGCGTGTTGCAGGCCTCTGCTGCACGGGGTGCGGCAGGCGCTGCCCAGCGCCCAGCCCGCCTTGGCGGACTGCTGGATGCTCTGCTGGCCCCCAGGGGCTCTGCCTGCCCAGACTGAGCCCCGCCAGGTTCCTGTGGAGCCCGCAGGGGCACCAGCTTCAGTGCTGTGGGCCCTTCGGTGGCCGCCCCCAGGGAGCCAGGCCTGCCCCCAGGCTCTGGCTGCTGCCTCACCGCCTCCCCCTGCCTGGCCTCTGGCCTGGCCGCTCTGCACTCGTCAGAGCCTAGACACCCACAGCCTCCTGGGCTCCTGGGCTGAGCTCCTCCACCCTCCCTCTGGAGCCTTCTTTGGTTCCCAGGTCCCAGCCCCTTCCCCTATCCCAACCAGCCCCTCGAACCCGACTCAGCCTGCCCATACTGCTGACCCTCCGCCCAACACCAGTGCTAGGACAGGACTGTCCACTCCCTGAGTGCTGTGTGCGATCAATCAGGCCTTCGGTGATGGCGAGGCTGCGTTGACTGGGAGGTTTAAGTGTGGGCTCAGGAACCAGACAGCCTGGGTTAGATCCCCAGCTCGGCTGCCTTGGCAAGTGACTAACCCTCTCTTTGCCTTAATTTTCTTACATTTAAAATGGGAACTACAAGTATTACTACCTTACCGGAACGCTGTAAAGAGTTCAGGATGGTGCCCAGCATATAGCAAGCATTCAAGGATGTTATGCATCCAATCACCCCATAAGTATTTATTGAGCATATACTATGGGCCAGACACCACTGTAGACCTATCATAATAATCATTACGGTAATAGTTACACAGAGTGAAAGAGTAGCTAATACTCCCCACCCCCCACAAAAAAACAAACTTAGAAACTTCACTGAGCGTGGTGGAGACGGTTACTGGAGGACACGGGATTTGGGGCACCAGTTTCCTGGCTGGGACTGCGGCTGGAGGCATCGGGGACGTGAGGACCCAGGTCACACAGATAATGGGCAGGCCCCACGCTTAGATGTGACACGTGTGCTGAGATGAGCTGAGGCCACCTCCGCCGGGAGACAGGGAGAGATACCGAAGGGTGCCTCTGGGGTGCGGGGGACTGAGGGCTGACCGGCAGGGCTGGGAGGCAGGCACCGCACTGCACACCCTTTTGTACTTTTGAGCCATGTGACTATATCGCCCATTCAAAAACCAATGACAACAACTTGGACTTTGAAAAAGAAAGGTTCCCGTTCAGGGGATTTCACATGTGGAACTGAGCGGGGCTCTGTACCAGCAGATCTAGAAAGCTCTGCCTTCTTGTTTTGGCTAAGGCTGCACATTGCAGGTCATTGCCCTTCTAGAATCTTCTCAAAGAGATATTCTAAAAATGCAAATAAAGTTAACAGACAAGGATGTTCACTGCAATGTGACTTACAGCAACCCCAAACTGGAAACAGTCCAACGGGGAAACAACAGCGCTGCTCACAAGCCCGTCTGCTCCCCGAACTCCTTGCCCCAGTGCCGGTCAGTTACTGCTCTGCGGCCCCGCTCAGCACAGAATAGGGGTTCAGTAACATATTATCAGTGGTTGAGTGGTTCAGGAAATAACAGGCTTGGAAACATTTGGAAACTGGAAACATGTATGAAATTGGAAACATTTAACCCTTTTTGGCCTCCAGAGAAAGCAATCTTAGATATCTAATCTAATAGAGACCCTGGGAGAACGGACCCCAGTAAACACGGGCTGCGCCTGTCAACACGAGGCACGCTCCCTGGAGTCACCGGAGCCTTGTCTGAAGGGAGAGGACACTGGAGACGGTCTAACTGCACACCCCAATGGGGCTGGGCAAGCCAACGGGCACTGCGCGACTGCTGAAGGATGAGGAAGGTGTCCGGGCACTGAGATGGGGAGGTTTCCAGGGCGTGTGGTGAGGCGACAAGAGAACACAGAACAGCAGGTGCACACGGCGCTCCTTCGTAGGGGAACCGAGTCGTGATGAGCATCTGCGTGAACAACCCCGAGAGCAGTCACAAGGAGCTCGTACCCAGCGGGGCAGGCGCGGGGGCGGGAAGACGACTCCACTGTACGTGCTTTTAAAAATTATATTTTTATTGTGAATCCTGGGAATGTATTACCTGCTCAGAAATAAATTAACGATGTTTCCAGAGACTTCTGAGTGCTGGGCATTGCTCGAGCCGTTTTACACATAGTCATCTCAAGTCAGTCCTTTAAAACAACCCTATGTCTCTGGTTATTGTTGCCCTTTTACAGAGGGGGAGACTGAGACCCAGGGAAGCTAAGTGCCTCACTCAAGCTGTGACATCAGTAACTGACAGAGCTGGGATTTGAACCCTGGCCGTCTGTGAGTCTCCAGTCCAATGCTCTTAACCACTCTGCCAGATCCCTCCAGATGCCTGCTTAGGATGTAAGATTCACCGTGACATGCACACAGCACGAGACTAAAGCGATGGAAGGCCGGCTCATGTCCATGGAGAGGGAGGTTCAATGACGTCGCAGCGTGAACTCTACAAAAGCTGACCTGCAGAATCAGAGCCGTCCCAACCTGAATCCAAGTCTCAGCGCAAAGCCACCGTGATTAAGACAGCGTGGCGCTGGTGCTGGGGCAGAGACGCAGGCCGGCGGACACGGCTGGCCCAGGAATAAACCCCACACAGCACGGTCACCTGACGGACGCATGACCACGGACGCATGACCACGGACGCATGACCACGACGGAACACTGAGGAGTGGACGGACTTTGCAACAAAATGTGCTGAGACAACCGGGTATCCACAGGGGGGAGAAAAGAAACTCGGCTCCCTCACAGCTTATGCACAACCCAGTTCCGGGAAGACTCTGTCCTGACCTCAGTGTGGAAAACGAAGCAAAAACTCTTCTGGAAGAAAATAAAGACCATGTTCATGATCTTAAACGGCACCCTTACACGCACCCGCGCACACCCCTTAACGGAAGACTGGTGACTTGGCTGCATTAACATGAAGACCGCTGTTCACTGAGCCACCGTGGAGGGGCTGAAAGTCCAGCCCTGAGCGGGAGAGGATATTTGTCACACGCACAACCACCGAAGGGCTCAGAACCCACTGGCACGTGCAACTTCTGCACACCCATAGGGAGAAGAATGGACAAATGGAAGGGTGGGCAAGGGGCCTGGACCGGCGCTGCGCACAGAGGACACCCACCGGCCAAGAGGCGCCCGAGACGGCACCCAGAGGCGGGAGGAAGCAGGGCTCTGGAATGAAAGCCGCGAGAGCCCACGGTGGTGGCAGTTAATCCCGAGGTTCCGTGACTGTCCTCTCCTCCTTCACGATTTTCTGTACGTTCCAGATTTTTACAGAGCGTGACCTGTTACGGAAACCAGAAGTGATGGGCGAACATTTCCGGGAAACCGCGAAAACGGGGGAAGGGATGCCCAGGAGCCAGTCTTCCCGAGGACCAGCGTGCTCGCCTGGGTCTGTGCCTCACGCACGACCGAGTGGGAAGTGCCGGAACGGGAGCGGATCAGGGCGGTTCCAGCCGGCTGCACCTCAGCCACCCTGGGCAAACCAAGGCGACGGACCTCTGTCCCAGGGGAACAAAGCAACGCTCTCCCCTTACCTGCGCCCCATTAATCTTCTCTGAGCCTCAGTTTCCTCATCGGGAAAAAAAATGGGAAGGACCAAGGCCCAGAGGCCCAGCAGCTCTGCGGACCAGATGGCAGTGTGTATAAGGACAAGGGGAAACCCAGACGTATGTAAATACATAAAACAAGGGAACCCGACGGATCCCAGAAATTATCTTTCAGCTGGTAGGGTTTTCCCAGTTGACGATCTAGTGCTAGCCAGTGCCGTGCAAAAGACCTGTGTGTGATGATGGAATGTTCTCCGTCCGCACTGCCCCGTGGGGTCCCCTTGAGCTGCCTGAGGCTAGGGAGCACTTGAAACACGGCTAGTGCGGCTGTGACTTCGTTTTACTTAATTTAATTTACGAAACAGCTCCATGTGGACAGTGGCTATGTACTGGGCAACGTAGGTGTAGACTTTACTGTTGTTTAAATCTTTTCAGTGTGTGAATTCATGTACCACGTGTGGGATTTGTTTTTAATTAGGAAGAAAGAAAAGGATAATAAAGACAGCGAGATGCATGCCGAGCGTTATTTGCATTAGCCATTGGCCTGTTCAGAAAGTTCTTCAGGAGAGGAGACTCGCCTGGCCCTCCGTCCCGTATGCAAGGGCCCTTCTCTCAGGAGCTGCCCCGTGAGGCTGGCCGAGGTCAAGGCCCTCTTTGGGTCTGCCTTTTGTCCACCATCCCACCCCGCCCCCTCCCCGCAAGGCCTGCCCTTCAGGGCTACCAGAGCCCTTGCCCGCTTCCTTCTCCTGCCTTCTCCTCCCCAGGGATGGGCCAGGCTCCGAAGCCAAGACGCTCCCACAGCTCTGGGGAGGCGTGTCCTTGGGCCCTGCTGGCGTCCCTCCCTCCAGGAGCCCCCTTGACACGTGGCAGCCCACACGTCCCACTGTGACCCTGGCCTCTGGCCCTGCCTGCTGCTTACTCAGAGGTTCCCCATCATCTGGGGGAAAAGGGAAGGAGATCACGGCTCTCTCCCCGCACCTGACCCTGGGCTGAGGAGGGAGACAGGCAGGGCGAGCAGCCGGCCCACGGTGGGTATGACTCACCCCCGAAGGGCACGCAGGGCGCCTCTGTGCCCTCTCGGGGCCCCTCCTGCCGGTTCTCCGCTCGGGCGTCTCCTCCCCACCCTGGGTGGCTGGGGCCTGACCGCGTCCCACCCCGACGCCGGCCTGCCAGTGGCTGTGAGACAGGACGGAGAAGTGCACAGACCCCCGCGCGGCCTGCTGCACCAGGAGCTCGGCCATGGCTCACTGTGTGGTTGAGGCGGACGTCGTCACGCAGCCTGGACAGCTCTGCGTGGTGCAGAAAGCGCGTTGCCCTGGACAGGGAGCCACGGTCTGTTCCAGCCTGTGCCTCAGGCAGCGCGCTGGGCACCCTCGGGCAAGTCTGCCTCCCTCTCTGGGCCTCGGTTCTCTCAGCAAGGAAGTGAGCAAAAGGATGCTCACACCCTACCGCTTCAGAGGCTTGCTGGAAGGGGGACGGGTGTCCCAGTGTGGGGGGCTGTGCTTTGGCAGAGTGAGCCCCCATTTCTGAACTGGAGGAGGGGGTCTGGCGTGGACCCGGCCCAGGGCTCAGGGGCCCAGGGCGAGGGTCCCTGGCAGCGGCCCTCCCCGGGGCGCGGGCTGTGGGCTCCAGGCCCCCCGCTTGCACCTCGCAGGAAACTACTGCAGCGTCACACTCCTTCCATCCCTGGTGACACTGAGTCACCCTGCCACCCACCCAGCAGTTGTGTTGACCACATTTCCTCTCCTGGGGGGTGAGCTGTCACGCGCACAGCCCGGTCTCGATGCCGCTTGGCAGCGGCCACCTCCTGGGCCCCGGCTCACCTCGAGGAACAAAATGGGCACCCGTCCCTGCCTGGCACCCCAGCCTTAGGGCGGCATCCCTTTTAGGGTTTTGTCCCCTGCTGTCTTGTCTGTTCCCTACCCCCGTCACCCTTTCCAGCATGCACGGCCCCTCAGGCCCTAGCACAGGGAAGCCACCGGTGGTAACTTTTCAAGAGCAGGAGGTTGGAGGAATCGAGGATACCAGCTCACGAACTTTGGGGGCCACTGGGGGCCACTGGGGTGGGGGAGACTGAGGAGATATAAGGAGCGGTGCTGAGGTGTGGCAGGCACAGTCCATCCCACCCAGCAACTCCAAGGGACAGTGGTCATAGGGCGGGGCTTGCGGACACTGGTGGGTGGGGCCAGTCCACCCTTCCACACTTCTCTGGTTACTCACCTGGTCTATCCATCCAGCCAACGCAGGGAGGGGGCTGGGAGGTCACCCTCTGGGTGGGGCTCAGTGGAGGAGGAGATCACAGCTGCACCCCCGCCCCCCCAGGGTGCAGGCTCATAGGGATGTGGGGAAGCCTCGGGGCAGCAGGACCCTGCGTGCAACCTGGGGATGCAGCGCAGGGCCGAAGGGCCTTCTGGGGCTCCGGACAGACGTGCCAGAGTCGCACTGACCTGGGTGCGGGCCCTGGCTCTGCCATGGATTACAGGGAGCTTTGATCGAGTCCCTCACCATGCCTCAGTTTCCTTGCCTATAAATCGGGCCCTATGACCCCAGCCTCACAGCCTGTGACAATAAAAAAAATCTCTTGGCAACGGGGCCTGAAGTAACCCTTGAGACAAAATCTCGGCCAGTGTAAACGTCCAATCGACGAATGCCAAGAATCCCCACTTTTTTGTTTGCTTTGATTGATTCTTCTGTTAGACAAAGATTCCTCGGTTAGAACCACAGGATATGAAATATCGGCACTGGCCGCTCCTCTCCTTGGGCACTGTCCTTTCTAAGGCTCGGATTTCACGGGAGGGACAGGGGACCAGGCGAGGGAGCGGAGGGACGGTGCACGTGCCAAGGACATGGGCGTTTTGAAGAAGGACCCTACATAAGATAGGCAGTTTGTAACCCAGGGGAACGAACAGCTGATAGCGGGCGCGCAGACAGCGCAGGGGAGAGCCTTGGCAACGATGTGTCCACGTAATGTAGATACAGCCACTCTCAGGATCCGGGGGCAGCTCTGAAAAGGCACTGTGACCGCCGAATTGGCGAATCCTGAACCATTGCCCCGGGGGAGGGGGGACACAGGGGCAGGTTCCTGCGAACCTCGGGCCACAGCGTGTTTGTCAACTGATCAGTCGTAACCTTGCTTTACATGTGCTTCTGTTCACAGGCACCTTATTCAACGCACATCATTGCTTCACCAACATCGAGCTCACGACCAGCCGTGCACAGGACTCGTGCCTGAATGACGCTCATCGAGCATGCACTTTCTTGTGAGGCCCAGCCCAACCGTCCTGCGCTTCGACACACTAGACAGCATTTCAGCACTAAGTGTGGGGGACGTTTTACGCAGTGAAACCATCAACAGAAGGCATGAAAGTGTGAAGTGTGAGAACAGCAGTGAGAAGGGCGGGCACCACCTTCCGAGGCCGCGGGCGAGGCTGTGCCGTGCCTGCCAGCGACTCCCAGGCACTACAGCGTTGGGGCAGCAAGCAGGCAAACTTACACATACGGGACCTGCAGATAACGAGGACAGACTGTGAATGTCCCTTCATTAGGCTGGCCCCAGCCGTGCCCGACCTGGACGTGAACCCTGGTCTCAGAGCGGGACTCTCCATCGGACACCGGGGGCTGCTGTGGCATTTGAACTTGGACCCACCACCCCTCGCACCATGGTCCAGGCCGGGCACCAGCTGTGGAGGCTGCCCGGCTGCCCCCGTGGTCAGTTCCTGCCCGAGGCAGAGCCTGTATTTGTTTGGTCGGGAAAACGGAGGCCGTATCTGCGGCAGATCGGGGGAGCCTCTGTTCCCCTGAGACCTGGGGGTGTCCTGAGAGGCACTCTCCTCCCTGTGTCATGAGTGGGTCACACACTCACAAGTCTTTATGAATAGCCCACTGGGCGGGGGAGGCGCTGCTGCACCACACGGACGGATCCCCAGCTCGCCCAGCGAAGTGAAGGGACAAGCACACAAGGCAGCATCCGTGTGGCTTTCCCAAAAAGGTAGGACTCGGGGACGAAGAAGAAAGGGGCCACCTCCAGGCTTGGAGAGGCAGGGGGGTCTGACTACAAAAGGGCACGGGGGCGGGTTTCAGAGGCAGAAGGAACTGTTCTGTATCTTGACTGCGGTGGTGGTTACACAACTGTCCATGTTTGCCAAAATGTGTAGAAATGGACCCTCAAAAGGGTAAATTTCACGCTATGTAAAGCTCAGCCTGTCGTGGATTGTATTGTATCTCCCTAAAGGATAGGTTGAAGTCTCAACCCTCAGGACCTCAGAGGGTGACCTTATTTGGAAACAGGGTCACGGCAGATGTAACTAGTTGAGATGAGGCCAGGCTGAAGGAGGGTGGGCCCTAATCCAATATGACTGGTGTCCTTATAAGAAGAGGAGAAACAAGGAGACAGACACACAGGGAGAGACAGCCATGTGACAATGGAGACAGACACTGGAGTGATACAGACGCAAGACAAGGGACCCCGAGGATTTTCTGGGTCCACCAGAAGCTGGGAGGAGGCAAGGAAGGCTTCTACGGAGAATCCCAGAGAGCACGGCCCTGCAGCCAACTTGACCTGGGATGCTGGCCTCCAGAAGTGGGGGAGAACAAATCTCTGCTGCGTAAGTCTCCCAGTTTGTGCTACTTTGTTTCAGCGGCTGGCCCCCTGGAAAGCAACACATAACTCGGCTTTAAAAGTGGAGGAACAAACCTGTCTCAACCTTCGCAGCCTCAGGCTACAGTCTGAGCTCTGTCATCCTTGCTCCCTGTGGAGGCCTGTCACCCCCTCCCTCCCCTCCACCTGACATGGCACAAGCTGGGCCAGAGAAGGAAGTTTCAGCCCCGCGCGTTTCTCTCCCAGCTGGGTGCCTCTGTGCAGTGCACGACCTGCACAGCTGCAGGCAGCAGCTCTCTTACGTCAGCCCTCGGAGGCTCGACAGCCTGGAAGGCGTTTTGCAGGAGGTGAGTGGGGGGCATGTGCTTGGCCCCTGAGAGGGGAAAGAGCTCCGCACTTTCCAGAGGCTGCAGGGAGAGGCAGCCGGTGAAGGTGATGGGCCTGCCCACCCCATCTCCGGTGCCCCACACGAAGGAGCACGCTGAGGTGTCTGCGCAGAGCCTTGGAGAGAGCCTGGGTCCAGCCTTGAAGTGGCTTGGGGGCAAGCCCTTCCCCTCCGTGAGCCACAGACGCATCCATCAGCAGGGCCTAGATGACGGGTCTCCAGGGCATTGCTGAGTTTGATGCCTGATAATGCTAGAGCCAGGGATGGGGAAAGAGACCCCTGGCTGTCTTTCAAAGCACTTCAAGGGGCACTTGCCCAGCCTCTCAAGACAGGCCACCCTGCTCAATCCCTGGCTACACCTGGGGCCTCTCAGACGCAGCCGGAGGTGGCGCCACGCCCAGGGCCGAGCCCTGGCTGTGGGAGGGCAGCGCAGAGCAGACCCTCACAGGTTCCAAGGGAGCCTGTGCTGTCCCTGGGAAGGGAAAGTCGAGCTCTGGCCATTTCAAGACAGGCCTTTCCCAAGGCCAGGCAGAGAGATGAGCTGACCAGTCAAGACCCGCCAGTGGCCAGTGGTCAGCTCAGACCCAGCCTGGCACCGAGCGTGTGCTCGATAGAGAGGCGGTGAATGAATGAATGAATGAATGATGGCAGCCAGCAAGGCACGCTGTTCAGATTGGGTCCTGGCCTTTCCTGTGCCGGTGTGGCGGGAGACCCGACCTCAGACGGAGCACAGGGAGAGGTAACCCGGGGGAAACTGAGGCTGAGGGAAGTGACAGGACGGCCATGCTCAGCAACTTTTAGCCCTGTCAAAGCACCAAATCTGGGAGTCAGAACTCCAACCAGCCCTGGCTGGTGTGGCTCAGTGGGGCGAGTGACAGCCTGTGAAGCAAGGGGTCGCTGGTTCGATTCCCAGTCAGGGCACATGCCTGGGTTGTGGGCCAGGTCCCCAGTTGGGGGGTGTGCGAGAGGCAACCACACATTGATGTTTCTCTCCCTCTCTTTCTCTCTCCCTTCCCCTCTAAAAATAAATAAAATCTTAAAAAAAAATCTCAAACCAAAATAACTAGTCAGGAGCTTCTAGTGAAATCTAAAGCTCACAAACTCCCAACACAAACAAAAACGTGTCCTTGAAATAAGACCCTGAGTCAACGACGAGGTGCTTCTCTTCTCGCCTCCCCTCCCCCCTCCACCAGGAGGCGACTGGCCGGTCCTCAAGACAAGCAGCCTTCGTATTCCGGGCATACAGTCTGGTGCTATGTGACAAGAGACACAAACTTTCCGTGTTAGATGGGGTTCAATCTGTGACAGAAAACCCAAAAGAAGAGTGATCGATTGGGTAGGTACCCCTTCCTCTCTCAGGTCGGAGCCTGAACAAGGAGCCCGGGGCGGGATGGTGTTCCAGTGCGTCTTGAACCCTCTATAGCCTCCGTTTCCAAGTGCACGGCAGAGGCCAGGATGGCGGCTTTAACGCTAGCTAGCACGTCTTCAGTCCACACCACGGGAAAGAGGCAGGAAGAGAAACATGCGTCCCTCCTCTTTAAGGACATCTCCAAGAAAATCGCACTCCCCCCTCACACTTCGCTGTCTTGAACCCGATCCATGGAAGTCGGCAAGTGCTCGGCTACAATGCACACCCGCCTGAAGTTCAGGGCCGGCCAGCGGGCTCTGCCTCACTCTTGAACCGAAATACTCCGGGACGGGGAGACAGCTCAAGGAAATAGTCCCACACCCTAGACCTTCGTAAGTTTTCAGGAGCTTCTTTCAAAACCGAGGGGACTTGGGAAGGAGTGACACGTTTCTATGCCAACCGCAGCCATGAAAAGCTCAGAACACGAGGAGACCACCGAAGGCGGGAGGGAGGTGACCCCCCTCCGCAGCATGACATGTGGGAATGTGTGTGAGAAATAACACTCGGCGAAAGAAGACGGGCGCAGATTAATACACTCGCAGGTCAAAACCGTGCATGCGACGATCAAAATTAAGTAAACACACACTCGGACCAGGTGTAGCCTCGAAGGGATTAATGTGTTCAACGCTTTAAATTCCAGTGTTTGTGAGTCTGTATGTGAACTTCATCAAGCATAGAAGGTGTTTTTGTTGAAAATCAACACATACACACACGGGTGACACACACACCCCATACACACACAGGTAACAGCCCCGCACTGGTCTCATGGCCCAGATGGTTACGACCATCCTCTCATGTAACCATGGCAACAACCCTGTGAGGCGGGGAGGGTGGGTCCACTCGGCAGAGCAGGGACTTGCCCAGGGCTGCCCAGCTCTGAAGTGGGTGAGCAGGCCGGTGGTCCTCCCATCACGGGAAAGACCCAGACTCTCCCATCTGCAGCCCAGCGGGCCCCAGTGCTGATTCCAGACCCATCATCGCACAGAACCCCCCTCCCTGTCCCAAAGCTGGATCTTCAGGGCTCCCGCACGCACCTCCCTACTTGCCGGCTTTGTGTTTTTCTCCTGTCTGGGATTCCTTTCTCTGCACATGCGAGACTTCAGCTGTTAAAATCCTGCCCATCATTCAAGACCGAATCCACAGGCCACCTCTGCCAGGGAGTCTCCCCTGCTCAGCACAACTAAGTGAAATGGGGCCTCCACACGTTTTTAGATAGTGCCTTGTGCTTTAAGTGTGTGCGTGTGTCTCTTATTTTCCCTAGTAAACTGGAAGGTGCTGTTAGGCTCGAAACATGTTCCGTGGATGGAACGAAGGGAGGAGGGTATGGATAGATGGGAGGTATATGCGTGGATGGATGGGTGAGGATGGATGAGAAAGCCATTAGTGGAGAAAAGAATCTCTGGATGTATTTCAGATGAACGCTCTGTCAAAAATGTCAAGAACAGGCAGGAGCAAGCATAATACATGCTGTCATCAGTTGCCACGGAGAGGCAGCCAAGTCCCCACTTGGAAGTGCAACTTCCCTGGAGGAAGCTGCAGTGTCGATCTCTTGCACTGACTGAGATCAAGGAAGCTGGGGACGCGGAGGCTGGGGAAAGGGAGCCCCAGGGGATCCCCCAGGGGGGCTTGGTCCCACTGCCAGAGACTGCCAGATGGTAACTGTCAGGTGCAAAGCCCTTTACTTCTTTCTTCCCTGGAGGTGGATGAAGCACCCTGATTGACCCGGGAACAACCCCCCCCCCACCCCCCCGGGACAGCCTGTGCAGGAGGGCTTCTCTGCTGCCTCTGGGGTCCCCCTTCTGTCTTTAGACCTCAGCCTCTTTGTTCGGCCCTGACACCTTGTACTGAATGTTAGTCGAGGAGCCGGCTGGTGCCTGGCATTGGAAGTCCCATCTCTTACCTAAGGAATAAAAAGTCCTTGGCCTTGATAAAGATCCCAGATCAGCAATGAAATGGGGCCACCTTCATGGCAGGTGGCGGGGGGAGTGTCCTGAAGGAAGCCCTGTAGGGCAGCCCCTCACGTGCCTCATCGAAGGTGCCCACCCTGGCCTCCTTCTCCTGAACTCCAGGGTGTAGGTGCAGCAGGTTCCGGGGGGCTCTCCTGCCTGGCCTGAGGACGGAGGATGCAGGGGCCTGGCCCTCCAGCTGGTGCAGTCACCCCAGAGGATGTGGCCCGAGTGTGCTGCTGCCACTGTGCGCACAGCGGCGACCGGCCTTGACCACAACCACTCCCTGTGCTGCTGCTTCTAAAAGGGAACTAGCAGCTCGTGGCAGGCGGGTGTGCTGTTCAAACATGCACCAGCTGGGGTCGGGGCGCCCCAGGAATTACTGGCCAGAGGGGGGGCCAGGGGCTTGGCTGCCCCTTTCAAAGCTCCGGACCACCTGAGTGGTTTCAGCCACCCCTGTGGCGAGGAGATGCACCTGAGGCTGCACAGGGGCCTTCCCGGCAGGCAGGGAGAGCCGGGGCAGAGGCCACGATGGTGGCTTCCAGATTCTTCTACCAAAGGCCTGAGGCTGACAGCCACACAGGTATGGAGTCAGTAGGGTCCTCCCCACCAATCTGCGGATACCCAGGCAGAGGAAAGGGCTCCTCTGTGTCTACCTGCCTCTTTCTTCTCCTTCAAGGCAGGAGGGAAGGGGCTGGTCTTACTGTGTGGAGGGGGGGCTAGAAGGAAGTGCACAGCGTCACCAGCTGCCCCCACTGGCACAGGGACGCTGGCTACCTTGGGGCAGCACTGGGGGTGCTGGGGGGAGGCCCGGCACCTCCCCCTCTGGGGGGCTGACCTGCCTGGCAGGGAGCCCCTTCCCTCCCGTGTGGGGCCCTCCCTCCGAACTTGTCCCACGAGAGCCCTGGCAGCCCTGACAGTCCTGGAGCCAGGAGCCCCGCGACGCGAGGCTGCCTGATATCTCTCTCCCCCACTCCCCGCAGCTCCTGCACTAAACGGCCAGAGGAGGGGCCCCCTGCAGATCTGGTCACTCCGACCCCACCTTTCCACTCACCCCCGTCAGCCGGTTCCACCAGGAAGGTGGGGCCTCTCTCCAAAGTGGGGTCCCCGAACCAATGCGCTGGTTTTCAAAACTAGCTTCTCAAAATACACCCTCAGCGCTGAAAAAACCATTTCCTTCCAGGCACTGGTCAGGGTGATGTGGCAGACATCTGCGCTCTGGGTCTTTGTCGCTTCTGAAGTGTGCCTGTATGTTCTAGACGGTTCCATAGGCTGAAGGAAGAAGGCAGACTCATCTCCGAATGGCGCTTCAAGCTCGTGAACTCCTACTGCCCTGGAGTATCAGCCTGCTGGCCAGTGATTCTGGGAATCACCGATGTCAGGCCAGCAGGGACCTGAGACATCACTGAGTCCACTTGAACAGGGACACTGAGGCCTAGAGAGGAAGGGAACTTGCTTCCCAGGGTCCAATCGCAAACTGGAGAGGGGGCCCTGCAGATACCCTCCAGCCCCCCTGATGTCCTACAGCATGTAAAAAACACTGTCAGGCTGACCCTCTCGCTGCTGGGCAGGCGGCAGGGACAGGGTGCGGCAGGGAAGGGACACAAAACGCGTACACCCACTGTGGTGGCCAGAGCGCGTTTCTCCGACTTTCCTTCAGCGACCTTTTATTTCACTAAAACGACGTGAAAAACTGACAGCCACCATCGACTTGACCAATCATTCCATAGAAGAAAGGAGGCCTAATGTGGCAAAAGACCTAATCTCAGAATGAAGAACAGTTCTGCCCTAGAAAAGATAGTTTGGCGACCTTGGCGGATGCGCGTGCGTGCGCGTACACACACACACACCAGCGGCCTTGTTTTCCGGTGTGCTCAGTGGACCACAGGCCTGCACTTGGGACCCGCCGACCCAGCCAGGGTTCCCCCAGAACCTGTGCACCCGGCTAACCACATGCTTCTGTCCCACGATGGGGCATCTATCCGTGAGCGGCTCCACCTTCTCCCAGCTTCTCTCCCAGAGAAGGAGGGGACCTCAGCTGCCTGAGGCGGGGAGGGGAACGCTGCTGGGAGTAGGGTCTTCACAGGGTCTCCACTCAATCCCCTCCTTGTCCAGACTGGGGGAGGGGTGTGGTGGCCTCAGGGGGATTGCACCTGCTGCAGAAGGCGGGGGGGGCTCCTCACCTCCCAGCCCTGGGCCACCCCCTCCTGGCCTCACTCTGAGGTTTGGGCCTCCTTGCAAATCATTCCAGAAGTCCAGCTGCGTCAGGACACAAAAAGGAAGGCTAAGAGGTGATTTTTAAAATGTCATTCAGTATATCATCATCCTCAAGCCTTTACTGAGTGCCAACTGTTTGGAAGACAGAAAGATAGGGAACTAAAAGATTGGATCCCTTTTATCTGGAAGTTTAAAATCTAAGTAGAAGGACACAATTTAGTGCCTCTAAAATTGCCTGGTAACAAAAGTTTTCTGAGTATTCACAATGGAGAAATCTCTGTTGAACTGGTGGACGGAAGGCTTCATGGAGGAGGTGGCAGCATCACGGGCCAAGGTTCGAGGCTTGGGCAGTTTTGCACGCCAGGGAGGACGGAGAGGTGAAGCTGTGCATTAGGTTCATGCAGGGCCGCAGTGGGGTAAGAAGGACGGGGAGCCCTTGAGGGGACTTTTAAATGTGAGAGTGTGGCCTTTAAGGGTAATTAGGGAGCCATGGCGGGGACGTGTCTTTCTTCACTTGCCCCTGAGTAGCTAGCTGTCAGCTGTCTCTCTCACCAAAAACCATGATACCATAGGGGTCGTGGCGGGGCGGAATGGAAGGGACATCAACAGGTTAGATAAGTCATTAAAGTTGTGATTGTCATCTTTAGCCCCAATCGGAGAGAAAAGACACGATGCTTGGACACCCCTGGGCTGCAGGATGAACGGCAGGTTCAGGGTAACAGTTGTATCGGTGGAAAGTTCTAGAGCTGGCCCTCAGAGCAGCTCTGACTGCCCCTAGGCCGACTCGCCTGGAACAAGGTCGCTCCTGGCCCCTCACTCCCTCCTAAAGGGGAGTTCCTAATGGGGGGCAGGTCGGGGAGGGGACAACAGAAAGTCTGGGCCCGCTGCGGGTCATCCCCCATGTTGGCGCTCTTTCTGGACACAGAGGTGCCCCAAGCCCCTGGAGTGACCCAGGCCCTGAGGACAGGGTCCCGCGGGTGCCCCCTCCTACTCTGCCCTTTTCCATCAGTCTCTCTTAGGCCAAAACTAGCCTCCCTCGAACTCCCCTTGTCTGCCTCGGCCCCTGCCACCTGGGTGCCACTCTACACTGTCCTGCCTCCGAGCCTTTGCTCAGGATGTCTGTCCTCCAAGCCCACCCTCCCCCCACCACTGCCTTCCAGTTCTGCTCAGTTGTCACTGTGTGGATGACATGGGCCGACAGGAGGACCCGCTCACGGGTGAATCTGTGACGCTGGGACCTGCGAGAGGTGGGCAGAACTGAGGGTGTGGTTGCCATGCGATCTGTCCTTCCTTCCCTCGCTCTGGGCCGGTGGCTGGGAGGAGTCAAGCCCCGGACAGCTCAGAGCCCTGTCTGTAAAATGGAGCTCCCGGGAGGCCTGAGAGGGCAGCGAGGGGTCTGGGGCGGGGGTGGGGGTCTCCTGCAAATGTCACACCCATTCCTGGTTGGTTTCGGTTCTGAGATCCTGATCTCCTAGGTTAAAAGGCAGGTGTCCCTGCAACATTTTAAGCTTTAACACTTGCTGCCTCAGAAACGATCACCAAACAGGGCCCCAGGCCCACACAGGGCCTTTCCAGTGGTGGGGAGGTGGGGAGGAGGGTCTCGGGACAAATGTGCTGAGACCCCCATGACCCAGACAGACCCTGTGCCCCCACCCCTCTGCACCCCCACATGCTTCCCAGGGGGTGCGCAGGGCTTCTTGGGTCCCAGAAGTGCAGATCTGAGCTGGCCATCCTGCAGGCCAGAGTTCCTCTTGGGGCCTGGAAGGGGGTAGGTCTCCCAGCTGAGTGCCAGCCAGGACCACCTCGGAGCGTTTGAAAGCAAAAAGGCCCAGGTCAGCGGGCAGCGCTGGAGCTAGGAGCTGGGTCTCTGAATTCGTCACCGGTCCCTGGGTGGGCCCCACCCTAGAAGAGCCCCTGTCTTAGCAGCTGTAGTTACTGAGGGGCTCCTCTCAAGGGTTCAGCAGGACTCTCACATTATGGCAGGTGGGACACAGAAAGCCACTTGCTCAGGCAGCAGCCCCTTGCAGACCGCAGGCTCGAGAGCCCAGGGTCCTAGGGCCAGCTCCACCTGACGCTCCCAAGTTTTTGAGAACGGCACTTCCTCTTTCGGGCTCTCCATTTCCTCGTCGTTACATGAGGGGACTGGATTAGGTCCGTGATGGCCACCCTTTTTCCAAGAGTGGAATTTGTCTTCTGAAGTGGGCCCTTGATTCATCAAACCCATGAAAGGGTGGGCTCCGAGCGCACGTGCCCAGCGACCCCTGCACAACATTTGCCCCCTGGCCCTTGGCTGGCAGTGCCTCACCAGAGTCCTCCTCAGCTCCGTCTCTCCCGCCTGGCCACCAACCCATCAGCACATCCTGTGCTCTGGCCTCTGGCCTCCCCACTTGCGCTCCGCCCGCACCACCGCCCTGTGTCCTGGCTGCCGCACTGCCGTGGGGGCCTTCCCTGCAGGCTTCCCTGTGTCTGCAGTCTGTCCTCAGCACAGCCCCGAACCCAATCAGCTCACCCTCTGTGCGATGCACCCCCCTACAAAGTGGCCCTTGGTCCCCCCGACCCGACCAGCCTTCATCTGTCATCATCTCCCACACCCCACTCCAGCCCCTGACCTCACAGCCCCCAACAGGCCAGCCGCCTGCCCCCGGGTCTTGTCTCACTCTCCCCCCTTCCTTCAGGCCTCCGATAAATGCCACCTCCTTGGAGTGGACTTCCGTGCCCACCTGCTTCCGAACAGCCCCTCTGGGTTCCCCACCAATGTCAGCTGCAAGGGGCCGGGGTCTTGGTTAAATGCGGATCCCCACCCCCAGCTGATGCAGCTGAATGAACCTCGGATGAATCAGCAGAACCCTGACTGCAGGGGGAAAAGGAGTCTGCGCCCCGGGGTACGGGGCAGCCTGTCTGCGTTTTCTCTGTCCTTAGGTTGCCTAGACCCCCACACTCCTATTCCAGGGGCCAACACCCAGGCGACACCATCCTAGTCCCTGGGGTGTGAGGGTGGGAAGCACTCCCCTAGCCGTCCGAACACCATTTCCCACCACTGAGGACGGGGGGCCTTTGGGAAGCCAGGTGGAAGCTGAGCTCAGCTGAGGACGGGGGACCTGGCCAGGTGCTGGGGTGGGGGGGGGTGAGGGGTCACAGATGATTGCTCCTTGTTCTGGGGCACCTGACGACAACTTTCTGCTACTTGAGAGCCAAGAAGGGTGGGCTCTTGAGGGGAAACAGGGTTTCAAAAGGTAGAAGTTAGAAGGAGGTAAAATGCCGCTCAAGTTCGGGGATTCCTTTCCTAGGTAACCCCCTTGTCGGAAGGGCTGCCGCAGTCCTGGTAAGCTCTCCGTCACTGGAGGTAAGCAAGGACCTTGAAGGAATGTTGTCAAAGGGATTCCTGTACCTGGTGCCAGGTTAACTGAGATACGATCTAGGGACCCTTCCAACCGCAAAGGTCCTTAAACAAAACAACATTGTCAGCAACGAACTAATATTCATCTAACACTTAGGATGCACCAGGCACTGTGCTAAGAACACCTGAGCTGGTGTGTTAACCCTTAGTTCATCTGATCCTCATAACCGTCCTAAGAGTAGGTGTTATTATCAGTCCCAATTTACAGATGAGGCGAAGTCCAGGTCCCTTGTTCAAGGTTAAACAGAGGGGTTTCATTCAACAAATGATAATAGTAGTAATAACAATAACTATCAAGAGTGTACCTTGGGGCGGTGGGCTGGGATGGGAGTAAAAGACAGAAAACTGTACAAGAACCACAATTAAAATTTAAAAAAAAAAAAAGAGTTTACCCGAAGGCCAAGGTGCAAAACTCTTTCTGTGCATCATCTCATTTAATCCTCAGAACAACTGTAAAGGGTACTTACTATCACCCGTCCTCATTTGATAGATCAGTAAACTGAGGCACAGAGAGGTTAAATGACTGGGCCGGTAATGCACAAAGAGGAAGTGGGTCAAGCTAAGTCACCCCTGGGGGAAAAAATGGGAAGTGGGAGAGAGAGGTCAGGACTCCAGCCCCTCATCTTCCTTTCCTCCCGAAGAAACTCCTCCCTGCCAGCTCCACCCAGCAATGTTGGGTGTGTCAGATACTTGCCCTGGGGGACCCCTTCCCCAAGGAATCCCCAGTTCCTCCCACTGGGTGGCGTTTGTCTTTCCAGAAGTCACTTCCCAGGGAAAGCATGTAGGGCGAATTTTGCACCTGGGGCAGCAATCGGGGGTGGGGGGTGGGGGGTGGGGGGGTTGGGACAAGGAGGGAGGCAATTAAAGCTGCATGTATTAATTTAAGGGGCCCTCCAAGCCACCCCACCCACCAGAGTGGGGGCCAGTCACCTCCAGCTGCCCCCCTCCCCCGCAATTTGGCACTGACCACGATCCACCCAACCCTCCTGTTTTCCACAGCCTCCATCCGAGGGCCGGGGAGCTGAGGCCACCCAGCTAGGCCAGGCAGCGGCTGGTGTCCTGCACAGTAGGCCCAGCACTTTAAAACCAAAACTCCGGGAATGGCGCTCCTAGAGAGAGTCGCCCATCCACTTTGGCACCCATAAAGGTTCTAAGAGTTTTCCCCAAGAATCTGCCTGCGAACTGAAGCCTCCTCAGCCCCCTGCAGCTTTTTCCCCAAACTCGCTGGGCTGAGTGAGGCCAGGGAACCTTTTCCGCGGAGCGCACCCCAGAACCATGTTCCAAAGCCTGAGGTTGTGTGGTGGAACTAGATACCGGAGACCCGGTTCCCAAACAGGTTCGGCTTCACGCACTCCCATCTGAGCCTACTCCACGGAGATGCCGCAGGCCACGCTCAGCCCGCAGGCGCCCTGGTCCCTCCCCAAGAACCAGGCTTGGCAAAGGCCGGTCCGAAGGTCAACGTCCCCGGACCCGCCAGGGGAGCGGAGGAGCAGGGGCTCCCGGGGGGGCCCTCGGTCTAGGTGGGCTGGTTATTGTTGGGCCGCGGGCGCCCAAAGTTACGGGGACCCAGGCCCTTCACCCCAAGTCCTGCTGGGCACCAGCGACTGTGGACGCCCGGGGAGGCAGGCGCAGCGGCGGGTGCAGGAAGCCGGCAGGGCCGGGGCCGCCCAAGTTTGCATCCAAAGTTCAGGCGGGACAGGAGCCCAGGGACGGGCCACGTCCACACAGCCCCTCCACCCCCGTTCTGACAGGTAGGGATGCCCTTCTGGCCCCTGCGCGCCAAGCTACGGAAGGTGCCGGCTGGTTTTCCAAGGAGCCACGTCTGGCTTGGAAGTTTACCCAAGTCTCCGAGTCCTGCAGAGTCAGAGAGACGCCCCCTTTCGTGCAGAACTGAGGGTCTGGCCTTGGCCGTCGCCAGGGGTTCGGCAAGGTCCCGCAGCCGCGGCTCCTCCGGGAGCTCGGAGCTCCGGCACCCGGCACGCTCCGGGACGGCGCGTTGTGTGGGGGGGGGGGGCGGCGGGCGGGAGCCGGGGACACCCGGGGAGGAGGGGGCGCCGGCCTCGGACTTACCCCGCGGGGTCCTCTCGCGTGGGCGCCCCGGCCCGTCGGATCATGCCGCCGGCCGCTCGCAGACGGTGAACGGAGGGGCTCAGGCGCCGCGCGGCGCGGGCCGCGGTGGCCCGGGCGCCCGCATGCGGCGAGCGCTGGCCCTCGGGAAGGGCCGGGCGGGCGCCGCCGCGCGCCGAGTGGGAAGCCGCTGCGCTCTGGGGCGCCCGCTCCCTTCCACTTCCTGTATCGGAGCGTTCGGGGCTTTCAGGAAGAGGCTGGCCTTGGTGGTCAAGGCTTTTTTTTTTTTTTTTTTTTTCCTTTTTTTGTCAAAAGCCTTTCGGCGGAGGCTGGCGGCCCGGAGCCCTGTTGGGGCACACGGAAACCCGGCGGCCGCGCCCCCGGGGCCGGGCCTGGAGGCGGGCGGTGCCGGGGCGGAGGTGCCCGGCGCGGGCGCCCAACCGGGAGCTCTGCCTCCGCGGGCCCGGCTGGGGCTGCGGCTGCGGCCCGGCTGCCGGGGAGCTGGAGGGAAACTCAGGGGGACGTCTCCAACTTGGCCAGGAGTCGCGTGGCAAGGAAGGCGCTCCCTGCTCCTGCTCCTGCTGGCTGGCGCTGCGATCCCGCAGGTGGGGAGGCCAAGAGCTCTCTGCGCAGGGCGCTCGCACGCGACAGGGAGCCACGGCCTGGCCTCCCACCCTCAGGAGCCCCCCAGATCGCCCAGGGGCAGCCCCAGACCAGAAGCAGAGAGCCTCCTCCTCATCTCTGACAGGTGGCCACACCACCTCCTCTTGGATGCCTCCACTGACGATGAACTCACTATCTTACAAGGCAGCCTGTATACCCGCCAAGCCAGGAACCACACCTAGATAGGAGCAGAGGGAGAAAGCCAGTCAGCAACTCCCGTAAGACAAGAGGCCTCTGTTCTAGGTGCCTGGTCACTCAAAAATGTCCCCTGAGCGGGGGCTGCCCTCAGAGCATTTCACAGTGACTGGCCAGTGCTGGACACTACGAAGTCACCTCAGTCTAACACAAGGTTTCTCGGCCTTGTCACTATTGACATTTGGGGCCAGGTGGTGCTTTGCTGTCGGAGTTGTCCTGTGCATTGTAGCGCGTTTAGCAGAGTTCATGGCTCTGCCCGCTAGACATAAGTAGCGTTATTGTCTCCTTGTAATAACCCCAAACTTCTCCTGACGTTTTAAGTGTCCCTAGGGGTCAAAACCGCCCTGGTTGAGACCCACTGGTCAACACCTTCATTGTATGTATAGATCAGGAAGCTGAGACTTAAAGAGAGGAGGTGACTCGGCTGAGACCACACAGGAGGTTGATGTGCAGACAAGACAGAAGCCCGTGGCTCTGGGAAAAGCCTCCGAGGCCCTCGCCTCTGCCCTGCTGCCCCCCACCCTCCTGCCCCTCACGCACCCCCACCCTCCTGCCTTTCCCCGCACCCCACCAACTTGGCCTGGCAGGCGTTGGAAATGCAGCAGAAGTGCAGCTTCCTGGAAGGAACTCGAAACAGAGCTGCCGCCTAGGGAGACAGCCTGGCAGTCCTCGACAGGCGAGATGTATGGCCCAGCAAGTCCGCTCCTCGGTATCTACCCAAAAGAAATGAAAACATGCGCTCACCCCAAAATTCGCCTTGAGTGTCCATAGCAATATGACCGATAACAGCCCAAAGTGGACACCACCCACACGTCCATCAGTTAATGAACTCACACACGAAGGTGGCACACCATACAATGGAATATTACGAGGCCATCAAAAGGGGCGGCACACGAACTCGTGCTACGACTTGGGTGAACCTGGAAACCCTTCTGCGAAGTGGAAGAGGCCCGTCGCAGAGGACCACATGTTGCAGGGTTCTGTTTGTAGGGATGTTCGGAATAGGCAAGTCCACCCAGACAGCCCACTGGCGGGCGCCGGAGGCCGGGAGGAGAGGGGAGAGCGGGGAATGGCCGCTAATGGTCACAGGGTTTCTGGGGGGGGGGGGATGTTCTCACCTTGATTGTGGCGACGGTTGCCTCACTTCACGGCTATCCTAAAGACATTGAATTGCACACTTCAGCGGGCGAGTTGTATGTTATGTGAATTACATCTCAAACTATTATTTAAAAGAATACAGCCTCCAGGGGGCCACCCTGGCTGGTCCAGCCACCCTGCTTCCTTCTCTGCTCAGATCCCTGTAGATCCCCAGTAGTTTCATCACCATGGCCCGTTGACCTTCCCCTCCTCCAGAGGCTAACCTGTCTTCTCCCTGGGTGGGAACCGTCATTCTCCCAGGTCCCTGGAGGGGACTGTAGCTCCCTGTTTGAAAACACAGGCTTCGACAACAAACTTGTATTCAAATTTAACCCCAGGGCCTTCCGGCTGGGTGGCCTCTGACAAGCCACTTCTGAGTGCCTAAGCTTGCTCATCTGTCAACGTGATAAGTACAAATGGGGTGGCAAGAAGGCAGCCACTTCCCAACATTATTAGTCCTTTGCTGTTGCTAAAACTGGCCTCTGTGCCACTCCCCAGCCTCCCTAGGCCCAGGGACAAGATCTCGCCAATGATAGTCCCCAGAACAGTCCCTTCAGGCCCTCCGTGGCTGATGTGAGCTGCGAGTGACCCCACTTTTCCAGATCTTCCCCAAGTAGGGGTTTCCTTTAGCTCCCTGGGCCACTGCTGAGAAACTGAGGACGAACCCCACAAAGCCTGGGTTCCACGGGACCAGTCCCAAGGCCCTCTCTCGCCTTGCTCCCTGCCCCCCCAGAGGACTGCACAGGCCCACTGCTTACCCGCTCTGGGAAGATGGGGTTCCTCAGTGAGGACACCAGGCGAAGTCCCCACCCCTGACCTTGTTCCTAGTGTGGGGGTTCAGAATGAGTCACCCCAGATTATTTTGAGGTAAAGGCAACAGAGACCTGCAGGCTCAAGAGAAACTTGTGCTGCACCCGCCGCAACTACCTAGAAGAATTTAAAGCAGAGGCCTTGCCCATAATAAGAGTGATCAGACATAACTTTCTGACCTCTCCGTAGGGCAGGGCAAACATCTCATTACTGGACATCTGCTCTTGTTATCATCCTGCAATGACCTTCCGCCCTGAAGCCTCAAGGTGATCCTTAGCTCAGAATGTCACCTAAGCCGCCTTCTCCTTCCCTGTCTTTGAAGCTCTCATTCAGGCAGGCCTCTGACTCTCTCATTTATGGGGGTTCCCATGCCTACATATGTAATTAAATTTGTTTTTTTTCTCTTGCTCATCTGTCTCATGTAGATTTAATGATTAGACCTGCCTAAAGAGCCCCAGGAGAGTAAAGTTCCTTCCTCCCCCATAATAGTAACTGGCCCGAGGGGAGGTTGCCAAGATCCCAGAAATCTGAGCAGCCCCTTTTAGCTGTGGTCTCTGCCAAGCTTGCCCTCAGCCCCCTTCCTGGGTCCCCTTTTCACTCCCAAGTCCTCACACCCCCACTTCTGTCCCGGGACATGGGTCTCAGGACCCCTGCGGGAAAGTGGACAGTTGCTGCTCTTCGGGCCTTCCCCCCCATCCTCATCTCTTTTTTTGTTAACAGCACCCCAGTACCTGGTTTCCCTTTGAAGGGCCACTCCTCCCCGTTGGGTTCAGGTGGACACGATAACACCCTACTCCCATTTTAGAAGGAATACATGATTCTAGTCTGGCCAATGAGAGCCCTACACTTACTGGGCACAGTGATTGGTACATGGGTGAGCATGTGAGCCAAGTTGGTCCAATAAGATCCCTCCCTGGACTTTTCGTTGGCACTGCGCGGGAATGCCCCAGTCTTCCCCCTACTCCAAGCTGGCCGTAGGCTGGGAGAGTATGAACTTGGGGCAGCCCAACTGCCACCTGGGCCACCAAGTGGTAATACGGAGCTCAAGAAAAAGCCAAGATGGATGAAAGCAATGCAGAGAGAGACTGTGCCCTGGTGACATCCCGAGAGGCCGAGATTCTGATACGCTTCAAGCCAGCTGCACCATTAGACATCTCAGTTTCCAGAACCAATACAGTCCTTTTTCTTTTCTTCTTTAAAAAACTCAAACACAGGCTGAGTCGGGCTGCCATTAGTGTCCACCCAAAGGCTCCAGGCCCCACGATGGCAGCCCCTCCCTCCCTCCTCCATTCCTTGGTGGGTCCAGGGGACGCCCGATTGGGGCGGGATCGTGGGAAGGAAGAGGCGAACCCTTCAACTTACTGCCTCAACACATACGAGGCTGGGTGCCATCTCTGGGGTTGTCAGGGGTGGTTTGCACCTTCACACGCTCCTCAGGCCCCTCCTCCCTCCACACAGGTGAGGGCAAAGAGGCTCCGGAGGAGGAATGTAGGAATTCGGTGGGGGGGGGGTCACTGTTAGGAGGTCATCTCCCAGTCTCACTGGAATTTCTGGGGATGATTCATTCGTGAAGAAAAGAGTCTCACAGTGTAGTCTTGCTCTGAGTTGGATGGGAGCCTTGGAGAAAACAGAGCGTGTCCATTGAACAGAAATCTCCCTAGTACCTAGAATAGTCAATGAGAGCAGGGGCTTGAGTCAGGCTGCCAGGGTTCAAATCCCAGCTCTTCCACTTGGAGCTGGCGGCCACTCAGGCTAGCTACTTCGCCTCTCTGCGCCTCAGTTTCATCTGCAAGATGGGTTCATCATAGGCCTACCTCGCAGGGTTGCTGTGAGTGTTGCGCCAGCTAATAAAGGAAGGAGTTCGGAAGAGAGCCTGGCTGGTAGTGAGTGCTCGCTAAGTTTTAGCTACTGTCCCTGCCAGGTCTGAGGGAGGCCCTTGGTGTTTCGGTGGGATCTCACAGGAAACCCACGGCACTTCTGATTAGGATGATCTGAGGCGGATTTAACCGAAGCGTAGATAGGGAAGGACGAGGCGAACCCTTCAACCAGGCAGCTGCTGTCAGCCTCGGGTCTGTCACCTTCCTCAGCCTGAGGACAAGGGGAGGGGTGGGTACCAGGCCCAGAAACAGAGTCCTATCTTGTACAAAGACCACCAAGGGAGAGTCGCAGGGCAGGGACCCCGCGTCCAGGGACACAGCAGCTCACGGTGACCCTGAGGAAGGAAGATAAATATTCCGGCCTGCCTGTCTCCCTCCGATCTCTTGCAATGGGCCTCCCGGTCGCCAAAGCCGTCTGGACCCAGGAAGCTTGGGAGCCCGTTGGTCAGTCTCTACGGGTGTGGAGTCGCCGTGGGTCAGCCTGTTGGGGTGCAGAAGGCTGGGGGAGTGGCAGGAGGGCGGAGCTGTGGAATCGGACAAACTGGGTTCAAATCCTACTCGGCCTCTGGCGGGGGCCCTTGGGAAAGTCCACCGAGGGAGGCCATCTCGGCTCCTCCAGACCTGCCCACCTGCCAGCTAAGCAGCATGCCGTGACCTCTGCCAATGTCACAGGGAACAGGGAACCACCAGATAGGCCCGGCCTGAATTCCTGCTGACAAAATCGTGAAGTGGAGTGAGATGGTTGCTGTGTGGGCCCTTCTGTTTTTACAACAGTCGGTACAGAAAACAGGTCTTTCTGTGACTTTTTCCTTCTTCTCTGACCCCCCACAAGCCCCTATACCTTTTAAAGATTTCTCCCCGTTACTGTAAAAAGAGGGGATGGGTGCAGCTTCGCTACTGCAAAGTCGATCGGTACCCTGGGCGGTCAGCCGGGCCCCAGTGTCTGCCCCAGCTGGTTGGGGCTGGGGTGCCCGGGGTTGTGGAGAAAGCCCGGCTTCTCTCAGCTCTGGCCAGCACCTGCCCAGCCGGAATGAGGGCCTAGATATACAAGGCCTTACAATTAAAAAAAACAATAAAAAATGAGTTAAAACAAAACAAAACAAAAGAACTGGAAGTCTGGATTTTTGCAGGACGGTTTCAGATTTCTAAAACACTGCACTGACTGAAGAAGTGTTTCTGGGGCCCCGGTCACCCTGCGGGGCTGGCTTGGGCTCTGACTGGGGCCACCGCGCTTGCATCCGAGAGACGCCCTGTGGCAGGAAGGTGGCTCTGACACAGGTGTCGGTGTGCCCCATGGAACCCGGGGCCACTGAGAGTTTCCCCAGGTTCTGGAAGGGACGTGACCCAACAACAGACGTGCCCTGAGTCTCCCCTGGGGACCATGCAGGCTGTCTTTGGCACCTCCCCCCTGGGATTCTGCCCCATCGTCCTTTCTGGGCAAGTCCCCGTCTTTCTTCTCTACAGTCACCCCCAAACGCCCAGGTTGGCCTGTCTCGGGCACAGCCCTACGGAGACTGACCAGCATCCTGCAGTGCAGTTCCTAACTCTCTGCAGGGACGATCTTGGCCGTGAGGGGTAGGCGACCTCAGAGAGGGAGACAGTGTTCATGAACTGAGGAGACACCCACCCCCCAGTTTGGATTATCAGTTTCTTGTCTGACGTCCCACTTCCCCTCAACCAGCTCCACCCATCCCTGTGGCTTCCGAGACCCTTCTCCGGGAACCTCTTCCCTGCCCAGACGACCAGCGGCATCTGTTCATCTGACCCCAAGGTCTGTCCCTGAAGCCTGCCTGCTCCCAGCTGAAGTGCCCTCTTAACCTGTGCTTGTTACACATTTGGAGACACTGTAAGGTTCTCATGTTTCGATTAGCCTTAGCGTGAGTGCAGGCTCCTTGGGAGCAGGGAATACACCCTCCTTTTAATTGTTTCTCTCTCTTCCCCCGCCAACATCCAGTGGAGGGCTTTGCGAACAACAGGCACTTAACAAGCACCTGTAGGCTAAGTAAAAATAACTTGGAGCCAAAAAAGAAAGGCTTTTCCATTTCTGAGTCTTGTTCCACAGTGAGAATTGTCCCAGCTTTGTGCTTTCAGAAGGTGAGCTAAAGTTAGGGTCAAGAATGTCCTGAATCCCTAGTTTACCAAGTTATGACACCAGCAAGACCCTGGGAGGTCACGGTGCGGGGAGCATGCCATAGGGGAGACCTAAGGGAGGGGGCGGCCCTTGGTGGGTGGTGGGGGACTCAGCCCTTCACGCCGGCTGTGGGCAGGAAGAAGGCAGCCGGCCCAGGAAAGACTTGCTTGCCTGGTTGTCACGTTCTTCCTGTTGGCAGCACTTGGAGTGAGGGAATGGAAAGAGACTTTGACACAGTGACCTCTGGGAAGCAAATCCACATTTTTGACAAGAGGCCAGATAGCTGAGCATTAGCAGCTCATCATCTCTGAGTTGGCTCATCTATCAGAAGGCAAGCCAGGTGGTTGAAGCTGTTTTCTGGGAAATGGAGTTCCTACTATGCGCCAGGTGCTGTGACCCTACTGTGCGTGGAGGTGGGGAAAGGGCTCCACAGGCAAGGACACATTCACAGGACTTGGCCCCATCCCCCGGGAACCACGCGTGCTCAGGGAGGCAACCGTTCACCACGTCCGATCCATCATGTGTGTCCATGCCGGGGGCTCGGGACAGTTGAATAAATGGGCCAATGGGCTGAAACCTGTATACGAGATGTGTGAGTTAGCCATTGATGCATAACGGATTGCCCCCGAATTTAATACCTTTAAACAACAACAAGATTTTCTTTTCTGTTTCTCTCTCTTACACAGTTTCCCTGGGCCAGAAATTTGGGAGTAGCTTAACTGGTTGGGTCTGTCTTCAGATCTCTCATGAGGCTGCAGTCAAGATGAAAGTAGGCAGCCTTTTTGGGCTATGAGGCTGAAGGCTATATGCTGAGGGAGGCAGAGCAATAAAGAGACTGGGCCACCTGCACTGCGGAGCGCCACACCAGCCTTAACTGAGCAGCCTCCCGGGGAGAGGAATAAGATCCCATCACGTTTAAGCCACTGTTCTTTGCAGGTTTAGGATTTTAACAGGTAAAAATAAGGACAGAGCCTCCTGGGGGAAGTGACTGCAAGTCAAGGCCCGGAGGTAGGCCCCTGCTTAGCTTTCATTACTGCCTAAGAAAGCTTAAGTGCACACAGTGGAGAAGCAGTGTGATTGCTGATCTTCTTCCTTTGTCTTTGGCCTGGGGGACAAGGACTGCCTCTCACACTTCTTTTTACCGTGGGCTCGGCAGAGAAGACGTTCTGCAGCTACTTGGGGGTGAGGCCGTGATTTGTTTCTATCTCACTTCTTCCTTTTGGGGATATTTACTTCCTCCAAAAATCAAGTGTGGTGTCCTCAAGCCTTTCCTGTGAGAAAGACCCCGTGGAGCAGGTCATCGGTGCGACGGGAAATCTGATCTACACGGGTCGTCTTAGCCACAGTCCAGCCTGCGCTTCTGCCGTCGTCTTGGGGGGCGGCTGCAGACGGGTGCGCACTCAGCAGGAGGCTCCTGGAACCTGACGTAAGAACAGTCCCAAATATGGACTCATTTCCTCAAAGACTGGCTGCGAGGGTGGCTGGGCCCCGGGAGGAAGGGCATTCTGGCTGCCTCCGAACCACAAGCACAGTTTCCCACCGTGGCCCGCTGCGTGACCTCAGGCAAGTTGCTCAGCCTCTCTGGGCCCAAGTTGCCTCTTCTGGAAGTTGGGTGGAGGAATTCCTACCTCACAGCTGCTTGTGAATATTGTAGAGAAGGTGGCTAACAGTGTCTGTTAAATAGAAGGCTGGTGACAAAAGTCAGCTTCCCTTCATGGACTTATTTTTTTCTTGGTTGGTTTTGATAAAAGCAGAATAGATGCCCAGCTCAGTGGGCCCTTCGGTGCCTTCCCGCCCCTCCCCGACCCTGTGCCCTGCCCCTGAGAGGGGTGCCCAGAGGTGTGTTTTGAGAATTTTGGGTTCAGTTCAGTCAGTGGCCGTTAATTAATACTGCCTCGGACAAGGTGATATTGAGGACTAGAAAGGAAGGTGCGGTCTCCCTGCCTCCCAGGGGTCTTGCCCACAGAAGCCTCAGATGCTGAGCCTGCAGAAGGTAGTCCTCACAGGGATCTTGGCCCAGGGCAGGGCTGGCTCCATGAGTGGGGGGACCCAGCAAAATGAAAAGGTGCAACCCTTGCTCAAAAAGGATGCAAATTTCAAGACAACTTCTGCAGAGCATTAAGCCAAGCACGAGACCCTTCTCAGTATGGGACCCTCTAAGCAGGGGCTCTGCGACTGCATAAGTTGCATGCCCATGAACCTGGCCCTGGTGTGGGGTGCCCCACACCTGCTACTTTGTCTGCTCTGGACAGCCCCAGGAAATGGAAGGAGATCTGATTTCTAAGGTTGGCTCTCACAGTGAGTACCCAAGAGACCCTGCACATGCATGCACCCTCCCTGTACCTCGTTTTCCCCATCTGTGAAATGGGGACAATACCCATCCTGTGTTTTGCTGGCTTGGTAAGCCAGGAGTGCCACATGGATTGAGATGCTCAGAGTCAAGAGCACGTGGCTGCAGGACCCACAAAACTTGCTGGGCTGAAATTACCACGGCCAAGTCCTTCACCCAGTATGGATTGACCTTAAACAGGAAGGAGTTAAATGAAAGGTGTTTTTTTTTGTTGTTTGTTTGTTTGTTTTTAACTAACTCTAATCTAAAGGACAACTTCTCATCTAAAGTAGAACCTGTGTGAAGGATGTTTTACAATATTTAAAGAATTCATTGAGGAGTTCATTGAGGACTGGTATTTTTATAAGTATAATAAAGATGACTGGAAAAACACAATGAAAGTATTCAGGCATAAAATTACTCATCGCATTGCCATAAATGTTTATATTCTCTCAGTTTCTGTTCTCATCTTTCTGGAGATTGATAAGTTTGTGAGCCCGTGCAGGGGCCCAGGTTGCACTTTGAGTACAAGGACTGAGCTCCTCACTGTTCAGAGTGAACCGGGAGCGTTAGCATCACCTAGGAACTGGCTAGACATGTAGCATCTTTGGCCCCATCCCCTTCACGCTGAGCTGGAATCTGCTTTTTTAATAAAAACACCCAGGTGATTCGCATGCGTGTGAAAGTCTGGGATGCCACCCAAAGCAGCTGGTGTCCAGGAAACTTGTCGAATAAAGGAATCAACCAGAACCTCTCCCCCGATCTCAGTTTCCCGTGACCCCAGAGCTGATGGCACAACCTTATCACCGATGAGCAGGACCAGCTACATGTCAGGGCTCAGGGAGAAAATGAAAAGGCGGGGCCCCCTTTTCAAAGAATCATTAAGAATTTCAGGATGGTGGCCACTGGGCCTGGGGCCCTTCTGAGTGCGGGGCATGTGCCCGAAGGGGTCCCACGAAGCTGGCCCTTCTGATGCGGGGGAAAGGGTCGGGTCATTCCGGGTTGACTTACATGAGCTTAGTTATGAGGTTTCTGCTTTGTGTTAGTCATCACCAACCATTATAGTCAAAAAGCTCCAGTCCTCAGCCTTCTGAAGTTTATTTTTTGTTCATATGCAAATATAAGTGGTTTCAAATGGCTGTTATTCCAGTGGATAGAATTCTTTCAAAAAGTACAAGTGCACGTCCATTCAAACGTGGACGGGAGCTCTACGCAGGGCACAACAGCGGGGGCTCATTTGTGTTATTGACGGTGTGCAGATTTTGACATATTGCATTACAATACTGACTGCTAGGTTTCCGACAGAGATTGCGTTTCCATTTACTCTAGATTTTTCTTCACAATAAAAATAAACTCGTGCCAGTGTTTAGTAACCAATAATATCGATTCATTCAAATTTAATGACCGCTTTATTAAACTAGGAATCTCATATCACAGAGCATTCACAGTGCAGGAGGTCACAGTTACTGAAAAAATAAATAGCGGGATAAATATATTTATTATTTACAACTTCTCAGCTCATTGAGCCTGCGCTGCCTGCTGCAGAGAGTGGGGAAAGGGCGTAGCCTCCAGCCCAGCATGCCAGCTGCGTCTTGCGGGGGGCTGAGGTGACATGGAGCAGTCCCCCAAGTCCTTCGCTGTGGCTGTTTCTGAAGGGCTGTCTTCCTGGACCCGAGAGCCTGTGATTCTATCTGCTGTTTGGCAGGGCATGGCAGGGCCGCAGGAAGATGTCATGGCGCTGAGGAGACCGTGCCCAGCCTGTCTCTCTCCCTGCCTTTGGCAGCTCCCGCCTCTGCCCCGGGGCCTGGCCCCATCTGGCCGGCAGCCTTGTTTCCTCTCTCGGTCATCAAGGCTCTCTTTGTGTTCGGACGCCCAGCAGCGACTCCCGCTGGCATCTGCTGCGAGGGAGGCACAGGCAGAGGGCGCCCTGCCAGGGAGCGTGAGCTAGGAACTGGATACCTAGCTGCCCTGACCTGCAGCTCCCCCGGGAAACTCCCCAAGAACCGGCCACAGAGGCTCAGCCCCAGCTTTCGCCACTGGGTCCCCAGAAACGCTTAGTCCAAGCCCCGTGGAGGAAGCTCCAGGAAGTGGTTGGTCTGCAGCTCAGAGGGGAGCCTCCGCGGGTGAGGCCTGGGGGACCCCAGTGGCCAAAGCCGCCGCTGGAATGTCTGATTTGGAAACACAGAGCTGCCTTGCTCACACCCCAGGCCTTTTCAGTGGGGCGGGGGGCGGGGGGACAGGCCTCGCTCCTTCTGGTGAAGGGGATTGCGTGTTCGTCCCCGTCACTTGGGGATCCCGGCGTGGGAGCTGGGAGAGGGCTCTGTTGTCTGGGATTCTCCCTTCCTGCGAAGATCATGCAACTAGAAGCCAGAGCTGCACGTACCCCCTCCATAGCGTCACAAAAACTCTTGTCCAGTGGTGGGGTGGGCAGGGTACATACCTTCTCCAGGATTTTGGGTTTCATTGGCCCGGACTGTGGAAAAGTCCCAACCGACATGTTGCATAAAAAGCAACTGTTTGGATCTGGCAACAGCGGGAAGAGGTGTGGACTGTGCCCGTAGCTGCCATCAGGCTTTTAACCAAGGAGCAGCCAATCCAGACCCATCGGTCGGACGGATGGAAAAGCCACACCACCAAGGCTGGCCTGTCACCAGGCAGGGGGGCATTTTCAACTCCCGCCACCCCCAGGTGTGGACCAGGGTGTTCTGGGAGCGGACATTTTCCCAGACTGGCAAAGAGCATTTGTCCACCCCGGCCATAGTATGCATGGAGGACCCGAGACCTTAATGGCTGGACACGGACCCTGCTGACGAATGGAGCCCGGAGCCATTTAGTCATGAGGAGCTAGAATTCTTTAAATCCCCACAAAACAGCAAAGCTCTAAGACCACTCATCTGGCTTCCCTGTTGTGACAGAAAAAATAGCCCCGATTTCACGCAGGTACCAGTTCCCTCGAGGTTGGGCAGCTATGCGACAGGCTGGGCCTTCTCTGGGCCACCGGGCCGGAAGCGAAGTGGAAAACCAGGGCCCCAATGTAGTTTTTCTTCTTAAGAAGCAAATGCAACCACCTAAATGCCTTCTGAAAACCTGTGCCCCTGCAGATGGTATTCTATGGGGAGCTTTCTCTGTGGCATAGCCAAGGGGCCCCAGCCAAGCCGGGTTGGCAAAAGGCCACGCCCCAGGTGAGCAGCAGAAGTTGTGTCCCACCCGTGTCCTTTGCCTGTGGGCTGGGCCCGTGGAAAGACCCTCCTGTTCTGTCACCCACATGACTGACATGAGAGAGATTTACCCACTGCTGCAGGGGCCCCTTCTCTGTGCCTTGAGAAGCCCCGAGGGAGCCTTACGGGGCTCATGAGCTCAGCGCAGAGTGCGAAGCCAGGGTGCTCACACCCGGTGGGTGCCCAGCCTCGGGGGTGGGGTGCCCAGCCGCGGGGGTGGGGTGCCCAGCTGCTGGTTCCCTTTGGGTGATCCTCAGGAGGGAGGGAGGGGCCAGGGAGGCAGGGCTTTGGGGTTGGGGTGAGGGATGATGACTTCCTGCCCCCCAAGAACTGCCCAGAGAATATTTTCAGAAATTTCCGGAAGTTTCTACAGGCAAGACGTGGCAACGAAGCTGTTGAGACGTGGACCTGTCTCAGGTGCCCTGGGCGCATCCGCTCACTGCCTCAGTGAAGGGGAGGAAGACTCCCACGGAAATCACGTTGGAGGGCATTAGAGGGCCCTGGGAATATTCACATCCTGTGAAGAGTCCCCCTCCCACCGGGAAGTTCTCTGGGCACTCCAGCACTCAGCATTTGCGGAGGCTGCCGGCTCCACAGCCCAGCCGTCTTCTCCAGCCAGGGAGGATCAGGGCAACAGGGAAGGGGAGGTGGGGTGGACGGGCGGGGAGACCAACCCCAGCCCACAGTGCCTGCCCTGTGTCCCGAGGGGCTCCGCTGCTTGCCTGCAGACCCTGCTCCTTCCCTGCCTCTTAACCCCAGGGGTCCATTCCACACCTGGGGACAGAGGGGAGGAGCTGTCCCTCTCCCAGTCCATCTCCCCTCAGTCCACTCCACCTAAAGTTCGGGGAGGGGCCCTAGCTTCAGGGAGGAGAAACACCGGGAGGAAAGAAGGGCCCAGGCCCCTTCAGTTCCCAGCCTGTGTGGGACTCCGGCCTTCTCGGTGCAGGGTGTGTGCCGCTGCTATAAGGCTTTCACATCCCCCCCAAAGGGAAGAGAGGCAGCCCAGGAGGGGGGTCTCCGGTCGGGGTCTGTAGGGCTACTCCAGAACGGTATGCAGGCCCCACCTGGTTTGACTCTGGGAAGGTCAGGGCCTTATCAGCTGCTCAAGTCTTCAAAGGCAGCGGATTGCCCGGCAGAAGGAAGAAATAGCCCTGACAGGCGGGGCGTTCGGGAGCTGGCAAGCGCAGCAAGATGCGTGCACATGGCCGGACAGGAAGCAGAGGCCAGGTGACGGCGGTGACAGGAAGAGCGGGATGAGTCTGACCTGCCCCCAGTGCCCCGGACCATTAGTCTATCACTGCAGCTGACCCAGAACCTTCCTTCCCTGCAGGGCCAGGTTCTCAAGACCCCACACACCTTCCAGCCCGACCGTGCTCAGGCTAGCAAGGACGAGTTCGTTCCCAACAGGAGATCGAGAGGAACCACCGGCTCCCGCTTCTGCAGACATCTCCTATCTGAGCACAACAGTTCATTTTTCTGTTCTGCCCCCAATTACAAGAGCTAAACTGATTATGTTTTAAAATAGTAATTGCCTATTTTTGTCGCAATGTAATTACCCCATGCTAATTAGCTACGGGGAAAAAATAAAGGAAGTATTCCCGCCTACTGATAAAAGCATTATTTAAAAATGAAGTCCTGATTAATCAAGCAATTTTTTAAACTTGTAGTGAAAAATATTTAAAAAAGAATTTTTCACCTACAGTGTATATAGAGTTTCCTAAGTACGATAAATGCTTAAATCCTTCAAGGAAGTTACCTTGGCACATTAAAGTCAAAAGAGAGTTAACCAAGAGCGTTCTACATATGAAAAACACTATTTTTTAATCTCAGAAGGATTCTGCTGAGGAAGAGACCGGTCACCAGTCTGTGCTCTGAAGGTTATACAAGCGTTCAGACAAGGGACACCAGCAGGGACATCATCTGGGCCTGCGTGGCCTGCGCCTTGCAGCTAGAAACATGTTTTGGTCTTTGCCAGGAAAAACGCAAAGACATTGGATGCGACAGATATTAGGATATGAGCTGGGGCACCCAGGAGTCAGTTAAATATCTGATGAAGTTTGAACTCAAATATAAGAACTGACCACAAAGGCAAAAACATACCCATACCTATCACCCCCTGCCCAAGAACGCCCAAGACTGGCTGAGCCAAGACAGGTGACCCTCTAAAGCTCAGACTCCACTCTGCTACTTCCTGGCAGGTGGGGCGCTGGGGGCCTGGGGGGGGACCAGGCTGGCTATGCTTAGAGGACAGTGTCCCGAGGGCTCCAAAACTCCTTGCATCTCAGGTTTACAATGATGACCTATGGACTCCCCGGCCTCCTGCTTGGCTAATTTCATAGGAGAATCACCCATGTCCTCAATTTGGAGACCACCAAGCCCCCCGTCTGGGTAGAGCAACAAAAAGCCTTCACGTGGTGCAGCTCCTAACACTGACGGAAACCCAGGACAGAAGCCCGGTGACGGAGTTCTCGCTGACTTACAGCTCGAAGGCTCGACCACGGCCTCCTCCTGAAGTTCGGGCGGCCTTAAAGAGCGTGCCACAAATCCCACCTCAGGTCACAACCCCTGTGTCTCAGGAAGGAATTAGCTCTTGGATTTCAACCCATCACTGGGGACTGATTCTTGGTGAATGGCTAAAAACCTTCTTTCCTCCCACCATCACGGGCAACTCCCACAGAGCCTTGCGTGCAAAGCAGCTCAGTGTAAAAAGTGCATCGAATCTGATAGACTTTTGCAATAGAAACATTAAAAAAATAAAAATTCCTCTATATAAAATTAATTGTGCTTTCTTTCCAGAAACCGCAACTGGTTTGTGCCCGTCAATCTTTTTAATATATATTTGAGAGCTAGGAAGCAGTCAAAAACTCTTCAATATTTTTCTGTTTTTGAATCATCCTCCCATCCTTGGCCTTTCCTGTGTAGCAAACGCTAAGGTTCAAGAAGCAGAGCTCTAAAAATTCCCAGTTATGGTCCCAGTGAACCGGGGAGCGATTTGCCGTGGTTCAGGAAGTCTCCCTCCTTGTCAATGACCATTACCTCTGGAACGCGCGTGCCAGTTCGGCAGGCTACGGAATCTGCTAGGCGTATAAACAACGGGGCCTTTCAACTGGATGGTTTTTCGAGTAGCACGTTAACAAAGAAATGACAAACCCACAGTGACAGCGTGCCGCGTCGTCACACAGGAGGTCTGGAGCGAGTGGCTGCACACCACGACCTCCGCTGTGTCTCTGAGTTAGCACCCATGGAGACGCCGGTCTCGACTCCTCCCTGACTTCCGGACCAAAGGTCTTGGTGTCCACGCAACGCGACACACAGAGGGTCCGTGGTCCCTAAGTGTCACCTCTTTGGGTCCCCCCAGGGTCCTTTTAGATGGAATGATCTTTTTCAAGTATGATGCTCTATAATATGACATTTTATTTTTAATATTTCATTGCTCATTCTCTGAATGCATCAATAAAAATGAGAGGAATATTCTTGTTTTCTCTCTTCTGCTGTAAAAAAACTGAAAAACTGTTTCCATTCTTCCAGTTTTTCCAGAAAAAGGGTGGGGATGCCACAGCCCCACACCCCCAGCAGGTTGAGGCCCTGCCCCTGCCAAACCGTGAGCGCCCCGGCAGAGGTCGGAGGTCTCCGCAGCACGGCCGCCTGAGGAACTCACCCCTTGGGCCCCGAGGAGACAGCACCCCCGTGCTGTGCTCACACCAGGAGACCTCACACTCACTGACCGCCTTCTTCTGAGGATGCTGCGACACAGAAGGACAAGCTGCACGCAGAAGCCCTTCTGACTAAAGTGTCTGAGAGAGCCGAGACACACGCCACGTCCTGGGACTGGCAGCTCGGGGGTCTGCAAAGCTGCTCCAATAGTGGCCCCCGAATCTTGCCTTTTGGGGGGCAGGACTCCAAGGAGGAGGAGGATGCCCAGCAGCTTGGCTCATGGCCAGAGACCAGGATGGCTCTTCCTTCCAGTGTATGAAAGAAGGGACAGCGGCTGCCGCTGCAGGAGGCTCATGGTGGGAGGGGAGAGGAGGGCGGGCGCTGGTGCCAGGGTGTCCAGGACGGCTCCCCGCGGCGGGGGCCGCGGCTTGGCTTTAGTCGTCTTCCTGGCACATGGGCAAGTTGACGAAGGTGAAGACGTTAAACTCGATCATGATGGAGAAGCACAGGAACACGGCGTAGAGGACCAGCACGTAGATGCCCAGCTTGCGGTCCAGCCTCCACTTGTTCAGGTGGATGCCGAGCACCTGGCGGGGGGTGGGGGGGAGACAGTGCGAGGGTCAGGCTGGGGGCAGAGGAGGAAGCCCCAAAGGCCTTTTCTCTGGAAAACAACACACAGGCCACAAACCCCGGAACTTCCTCCAAAATGGGGGCAAGATCGGAGGGGCGCTGCCAGGCACATCCTCGGTTTGATCAGCACAAGCCCTGCAGGTTCAAGGCCAGGGACACACACCAGCTGCCCGCAGGGAACAGGCCCGCCCCAGCCCACATCTCCTCTAGGGACGACTAGGGTCTTTCACCCGGTGCTCCCTTTGCCTCAGAACTTGGTGTCCTCAGCCCTCTTCAGCCAAACTTCTAAGGCTCCTGCTGGCCCATGGTCTGGCAAACTTCAGCTTGCACCCCCGTTTTCTACGTGTGTGTGTGTGTGTGTGTGTGTGTGTGTGTGTGTGGAGAGATGGGTGGGAACACACCCTCATTCTAAATTCTTCCCGGACCCTCCCACACTTCCTTCCACCACCTTCGCTCTTATCCCTGAATAGGGCTTCCCAGGGGCTGGCTCGCAGTTGCCACGTCGGAGCAACGGCGCAGGCCGTGGAGAGGTGGGTCACGTGACCATGGGCAAGTTGCTCAGCCCCTGAGCCTCGATGTCGTCCATAAAATGGGGAAGGCATCTCATCAGGTGTAAGGACTGACTCCATCAGTAGAGGTAAAGGGTTGAGCACAGTCCTGGGCACGTGGAGTATGGAGACCTGAGTTTCACTACGTGCCAGGCCCGAGGCCTGACCATCTGCCAGCTCAGACGGGCGGGTTTCCCAGTGAGAGGAGACGACTGGGCAGCAAAGACAGAGGCAAGTCATCCTCTTCCTCCGGGGACCTTTCGGTCATGCAGGGAACAGCGCAGTGGTGGGGGCCAGCGTTCTGGGGGCCAGCGTTCTGGGGGTATCTGAACTGACACGTTCTCTCAGCTTTGTCCCTCACTGCAGGGGCGGGGAGGGCAAGGGGCATGTGAGTGGCCGGGCAGAAGCCTGTGAAATGAGGTCTGGGTGGGGCTTCTGCTTTGGGAGCGTCGACACTCACGGTGAGCGCCACAGAGCCCAGCAGCAGCACCACGGAGTAGACCAGGCCCCGGCTGTTGATCTTCACCTGCAACGACAGACATGCGCCCGAGTCTCGGGGCCGCCCGGGGCCCGGCCGCTCGGACAGCCCAGCCGCTCCAGGGTAAGTCCCCACCCGCCAGGTCTCACTGTGCGGGTCGGAGGAGAAGGCCCGGGAGGGGGCGGTCATGCCTGCGGGCTGAGACACCGGGCCGGGGCACTTACGACTGCTGGGCACTAGGGGCACCCCTCAGGTTGCTCTGGGAGCCTCCCTGGAAAGTGGGTGCCAAGGAGAAGCGGGGAGCACGTCCCCCAGAGCCCTTGGCTAGGACAGGGCCGACGCCACCACCATTCCCCTGGAATGCATGCACCTGGCCTCGGTCTCGCTCACGACGGAACTCAGCACGGACTTACTGTGGATCCGTAACTGATGACCATGGTCTGCAGACCCCACGGTATGCCGAGACCCACTAGGATGTCAAACACGTTGCTTCCGATGGTGTTAGAGACCGCCATGTCGCCAAGGCCTGGAGGGGACAGTCGACACACGTCACTCACTAGGAGCAGGTCACTGGAAGTCCCTGTCCTTTCCTGTAACCGTTCCATTAGTGCTGTTGCTCAGGCAGGAATTCCTCCTTCACAGACTCGACATTTCTACACCCCTTTTCCGAGGCCCAAGACCCACCCCCTCCGTGGAGTCTAGAGGGGCCTGGTGCGGGCTGAATGGTGACCCCCAGGTTCATATGTTGGAGCCCTGACCCCTAGCACCTCAGAAGGGGACCTTGTTTAGAGTTTGGGTCTTTGCAGTGATAACGGAAATGAGGTCACTAGGGTGGCCCGAATCCAGTGTGATGGGCTTCCTTGGAAAAAGGGGAAACTCGGACACAGCACAGGGAGAAAGTCATGTGGGCACGAAGAGGGTCCTCTACCAGCCGAGGACAGAGGCTTGAAACAGATTCCGCTCCGCCCCCAGGAGAAATCGGCCTTGCTGACACCTTGCTCTCGGACTCCCAGCCTCCGGACTGAGACGGGTCCCCTGCCTGGGGAACTTGGTCATGGCGGCCTGGGGCATGCAGTGCGGGGCCCCCCACGGCTCTGAGGACCCAATCTGTGCGCCACCTCAGTGAACCCCCAGGTGCTCTGAGAGGGAGGGGGCGCTGTCCTCATGTGGCGGATGATGGAACTAAGGCTTGAGACGTGCCCAAGGTCACACAGTTTGCGAGTAGTCCAGCGTCCTTCACCCTGGGGCATGATGCGTACCTGTGGCCCAGGTGATGGCACCGTGACCTTGGCCTTCAGCAGGGCGTCGGTCTTATGCCCTGCTGAAGTCTGAAGGGTGAACTCTTCCCCCAACCAAGCTACAAGAATCAGAGGGTGGGGGCCGTGCGATCACCTTCCAGCCCCATCGTCCAGTATCGTGCTGGCCACTCCATGGGAGGGACGCCACAACTTGAGGGGCATTAGGAATCAGACAACAAGCTTTTACCGACGAGACTCACGCTGGCTGAAATCCTCTGTAATCTGGCCACTTAGCCCTAATTTGTCCTGGTTGTCATCATCTGGCACACGCACAAAGGCACGCGGCAGGAACAAGCCTGAAGCACAAAGGCCTGTAACCGCACAATTGCTGTGGTCACTGAGAAGCTTGCGGCAACTCTGACGAGCATCTGGATGACAGACTCACCCTGCTGACGTAAGCCAGGTCATCTTCTCTCCCACCTGCCACCGTCATCACTGACCTCCAGCACGCTGCACCTTCCTCCAGGGCCTCCTGTCCCCCTCCCAGCCTGCACTGCCAGTACCTGGGCAGCTTCGGGCGGTGTCGCCGGGAAACCGGCCGTCTGGTCTCATGTAAAACGCAGGCATGTGCCGCAGCTGTTTGCCCAGCTACTTGCCCCTGGTGCGGAGGCAGGCCCCAGACCAGCAGAACAGGCTGGGAGGCGGAGGGAGTTTGGGAGGACAGGCTGAGTGCGTCTCAGGTGTGACCAGCTTCCCACTCTGCACAGGCCCTGCATCCTTGAGGGACGATGGCAGCACTTCCAAATTAGAGAGGAGCACAGGACTCCCTTAGGGGCGTTGCTAAAAGCACATTGATTTGGTGAAACTGGGCGGGGGGCCTGCGAGTCCGCATTTCTCACGAGCTCTCTGTGGCGCCAAAGCCGCTGGCCGAGCCTGCGGAGCCCGGTGAGCAGCACCGGCATGTTCCAGCGTGCGTGCGGCGAGGCTCCTGCTCAGTGCGGCGGACGCCCCGCGGCGGTTTCTGGATCCTGAGCCCTGAAGACACCGTCTACGCTTTAACGCTGTCTGCTGGGTTCTGTCAATCACACCAGTGCCACCTTTATGACGACTAGGCACGCCCTCCCCTGCCCCACCCTGCGCTCCGCATTCCACAGTAGCTACTCTGAGATGTCCTCCCTCAGAGCCCCACCTGTCCCTTGTTCCTACAGAGCCCCCACTTCCACTGCACGGGGACACCCACCCCCTTCCCACCCTAGCCCTCAACCTTCCAGTGTCCCCCCACGAGCCTGGACTCCGGGGCCAGTTGTTCACACTGCCTGGTCTTGTGCCCCCTGACTTCCATCATGCCTGCCAGCCAGCTGCCGCTCTGGACGGATGTGTCCTCTCTCACGTGCCTGTCACTGGAGCTGGAATGGCTGAGTCTGACCCACGTTCACGCCACTAGAGCACCAGCCGGGCCCTCGGAGCTCCTGCCTTCCCTTTGGCTCGTGTACTGGCTGCAAAATGCCTCCCCAGTCACAAGGCACAAGTGTCCACCAGAACCTGTGACTGTGACCTTATTGGCCAATAGGGTCTTTGCAGGTGTAATCAAATGACAACGAGCTCACGCTGAATTAGGGTGGGCCTGGATCTGGTAACTGGTGTCCTTATAAGAAGAGGGACACTGGGACGCAGACACACATGCAGGTAGGCCAGGTAAGGACGCAGGCAGAGAGTGGAGTCATGTAGCCACAGCTGACACCTTGACGTTGAACTTCCAGCCTCCAGCGCTGCGAGAGAACCCACCCACTCCTGTTGTTGTAAGCCACCCGGCTGTGGTACTTTATGTCAGCATTTGGAAGCTGGTGGGGGGCTGAGTTTGTCCCCCCCAAACATGCCTTTTTGGGGGATATCATGCTAAGCTGGCCATTTTCAAGAAACAAAAGACTCAGGAAAAACCTTTCACCTTCCCCCTAACTGCTTAAAACATTTAGACAGAGGAGCTCCCTTAGGAAGGGGGTTACCATCACAGATAACTGCGGTTCAACATGAACTCGTGTGACCCACAGGGAGGGGCCCAGCAAAGCCTGCCGACCCAGGTCCGCTCTGCGCCCTGTCGTTAAAGAAGGCCCAACAAACATTCGTTCACTGGAAGTTTGCGTTTTTACCTCCATGTGAATTGCCTTTCTGCCCTTTGAAGTCACCAACCACTACCCACACCCCTTCTCCTTAGCTCGAGGCGGCACATGAGCCCCTGTATTCTTAGGGCACCCCCGTGTATACGTGCATAATAAATTTGGTTATTCTCCCTTGCAAGTCTCTCATGCCATTCGATTATTAGACCAGCCAGAAGAACTTAGAGAAAAGGGGGGATATCTCCCCTCCCCCACAAAAATGAATACACTCACCTCAAAGGTCACACTGTTGAATTCTGTTCCCCTCAGCTGCCACCCCGAAGTGTCCCTATTCGCACATGGCTCCAGGTTACCGCCAGACATACACCCACCCTTGCCTTCTCCTCAACTCATGTTTTCCCGACCGATCCGCCCTTGCTCCTACGTTGAGGGAATAATGTCTCCCTATCTCCAAAGCCAACTGTTTCTCTGGGTGCTTCTCCCCTCCTCTCCTGTCTCCTCTGAGCTTTCACTCCATTATTCACTCACCCCGACTACCCCCCCTCACCCAATTTTCCAGCTGTCGTCTGCAGAGGAAGACCTGCGGAAGTCCAGGCTGGAATGCTGTCTCACCGGCAGAAAAGCCACAGTAAATAAAGGCAAGGCCCCTTGCAGCCCTTTTTCCTCCTCATCGACAAGCCCAGGTCACTCTGTAAGCCCCAAACAAAAACCACGGAACCAACCGAAATGGTGTGCAAGTTCCAGAACTTTGAAGGAGCACAGGAAAATCGTTGGAAGTACAGGACACCCCCACTTTGCCTTCCTGGAAGTAGAACATTCTCATTACTACCTCATTTGCTGTAAGAAGCCTGGGCTTCAGTTCTTTTCAATCTCACACTGGGGGCTTCAGGACAAGTTCATTTTTATACACCTGCACGCAAGCACACGCTCCTCCTCGAGGTCTGGGGGAGCTCGTCTCGGTAGCATCCTCCCCACGGGAGGAACCTGGTCCATGTGCTTCCTTCCTCCAACTACCGGGTGTGAGAGCCGTGAGCTGCACCTGGGGCAGGGGGCAGGGGCTGCGTGGTGCCGCCGATGGCTGTGGGGGCCGAGACACCGTGCGTACCTTGTCGAGCCACGATTAAGCTGGCCATGCAGTCTGGAACGCTCGTGCCTGCCGCCAGGAAAGTGATGCCCATGATGACATCGGGGATCCCGAATGTGTACCCGATGATCGTCACCTGCGGAGGAAGTGGGGGCGTTGCTTATCCTGCGAGCACTGAACTTGAACGTGGCACTGCCGTAGCCAGTGAAAATGTCCGGAATGTGGTTTTGTTTTAAAAACACCTTTTGGGAGTTCTTCCCCCCCGCCCTTGATGATGTGCATAATAACGTGTTCACTGTTTTAAAAACTTTAGAAAATAAAGTGAAAATGAAAAATCACCTACCACTTCTCAAGACCCACAGACCGCCACTATAAACTTCCCATCAGCCCGTGGTTCTCATACTTGAACGAACAGAAAATCCTTGGGCGGGCTTGTTAAAGTGCGGACTGCCAGGCTCCGCCTCCAGAGCGTCTGCTCCAGGAAGTGTGGGTGCAGCCCAGGAAACGGCATCCCTAATAGGTTCCCAGTGGCGGGAACCCTGGGGCTGCCGCTCCGGGAGCCACATTTGAAAAGCACTGCTCTAGAACACACCCCTGACCTTCCTGCTGTCCTAGAAAAAGTGAAGTCGGATTACACTGTCAGCATACATTTTGCAACATTTGTTTCGGGTCGTAAAACACCATGATTACCTTTCCATCTCAAATATTCAACTACATGGTTTTAAACTGATGCGTGGATTTCATTGTAGGGCTGTAACATTTTAGCCAATCCCTCCCTGTTGGATACTGAGGTGGTTTCTCGTTTGGCTCTTACAATCTCACCGAGTATCAGGGGCATCTACGGAGCGTTTGCTGTGTGCCAGGTACACAGGTGTTTTACTTTCACAGTCTCAGGTGCCCTATTACTCCCCACCCACTGGTGAGGGAGGCACCACCATTATGCCCATTTCCTGCCTAGAGAAACAGAGGGTCAGAGAGGCAAGTAAGGATGCTGGCAGACGCAAAGGTCACCAGGGGAGCAGGGACTCCTGGCGTTGAGGGTCTTGAGCACGGTCACACGGTCCTCTGACACACGCCTGACGCTGGAGAGGCGGCTGGGGCCCTGTGCAGCAGCCGGATGGGAAGCCCTAGAGGCGTTCAGACAACCCCACACAAAGCAGCCTCGAGCCTGAGTTTGCCTCCCCGTCTGGAAAGTGGGAGCAGGGGCCCCTCTCAGGATCCTTCCCATCTCGGCTGATAGCTCCAACCCCAGCAAATGGGCGTGTGACTTAAGACAAACTGGGTTGCTTCTGAGTCTCTGCTTTCTCTTCTGTAAAATGGGCTCATGAATGAAAATTAAAGTGAGAAAATGGGAGGTGACAGGGCGTGGCCTGTGCAAGATGTTCCTTGATGTGTGTTTTCCCTTCTCTCTCAATCACTAGTCTTGCCATCTGTGGGTGCAGAGAAATGGGGGTTACCGGTGTCCCCAGATGAAGTGCTTTGTGAGTGCAAACCTCAGCCCTAGAGGGCAGCCAGAGCACCTGGACTAATACCGACATCTGCCCCTGGACAGAGCTTTGGGGAGGAGTTTAAAGAGGCCCCGCCCCAGAAGGGAGCACTCAGCATCACCAGGATGGTGGGATGTCGTATTTTTAGGGCGCAGGGCAGAGCACACGCTGGCAGGTCTGCCCTGGGCTGCGAGGGAAGACACACACTGAGGAGGGCTGAGCCACCCATGCTTAATCCACACGGGCCACAAAGACGCCACGAGCACATGAAGGCTGGGTCATGCCAGACATCATAAACATAGGAGCCTGGGTGATTGGCTCATTCCTGGGGATGCCTCTATTTTCTTAAACCACTGAACTCCATGGCCGAGCGTTTGAGGGATGGAGGGGTGAGAAGGAGTGTGCGAGTGCACACACACATCATCCAGGATCAGGGATGCTTCCCAAGTGCCACTGTGTCCTGCATCCCAGCCCTGGGCCCTCCTACCCTCCCAGATGCTTAGCCTGCCTTGGTCCTCAGTCTCCCCAGCTGTGCTAGGGTGCCGCACGGGATGACCCATTTCGGATGTCTCTCGCTTTTGACACAGACATTCAAGAACTTCCCCCCCCCCCAAGACTTGGGGGCGAGAGAGGTGAACAGTGGTGGGGGCAAGGGGGCGCAGCTGAGACTTCACGGCTCCCTGGCGCTCCCATCAGGGCAAAGGGAAAGTCAGCGCAAGGCGGACAGGCCAGCACATCTCGCTTGGGTGGAAGCCGGCTGACGTGAGGCACTCTACCACCTTCTGCAGCGGAGGCCACCGCGCTTCCCACACTGAGGGCAGCTGGAGTGCACAGCCACAGGGAAGAGCGCCCCAGACTCCTGGCCAGGCCAGGTGCCAAGACTCTGCTTTAGGAAGCGGGGGTGGGAGTGTTCTTACATGTCCAACCTCACTGCCAATTAGCAGCACTGACTTAATAATACTTTTATTTTCAGTAATTAGAGAAGAAAATATTTCACACATTCCTTAATGTCATCTTCCCTAATTCTCATGCCCACTCAAATGTCATGAAATAAATTTTTAAAAATGCAATGTTGTTTTGGGAATGCATTAAGAGAAATCACTGGCTTTAAAAAAAAATCAAAGGTAAAATGGCAGCGTAGGCAGACATGACTTGCCTCCTCGCACAACCACATCAAAATCACAACTAAAATATAGAACCACCATCACTCAGAACTGTCAGAAATCAAGTGGAACGGAAGTCCAACAACTACGGAATTAAAGAAACCACGTCCATCCAGACCAGTAGGAGGGGCGCGGATGCAGAACAGGCTGGTCCCTCATCCACGTGTGGTGGATAAAAATTCCGGAGGGATGTCTCGGGGTCCCAGCCCCACACCAGGCCCCCCAGCCCAGGGTTCCAGTGCCAGGAAGATAAGTCCCCACCACTTCTGGCTGTGAAAACCAGCAGGGACTGAGTCAGTGGAAGAAACTTTTGGAGCCCCAAGCACAAGCTGCTTTTCCATATGAATGGCTGGCCTTGGCTCACACTTCGCAACTTCCTAAATCCTCTCAAACAAGCAACAGCTGGCCTCAGTGAGCCCCAGGTCTGGCACTAGCAGCAGCCAGACAAGATTCACAGCTTGGCTTCACCTGGGAATCTCCAAGCCCAGCATAAGTAGCAGCCATCTCAGATTGCTTTATAGCTCACTTCAGGGTGGCCCTGGGCAAAACACAGGTGGGAGCTGACCTTCATCTGCACCTCCTTGGATACCCCAGGGCCAGTGCCCCCAGTGGGCAGCTACAGACCATGCTGAAGCATCACCACCCTGCCCCTGCACAGCTGATCCTCCATGGAGGGTGGAGGTTAGTGGTCAGTGGTCACAGCCAAGCCTTACCCCTGACTAGCCTGGGTAAATCCCTCCCATTGCCCTGCCAACAGGAACCAAGGCTCAACTACAAGAGAAGAGTGTTCTCAGCTCACACAAAGGGTGCACCTCAAGCACCCAGCTTGGGTGATAGGGGAGGCTGTGCCACTGGACCCTACAGGACACCTACTATATTAGGCCACACTACCAAGACAGGGAGTCAGAGCAGCTCTACCTAATACACAGAAACAAACACAGGGAGGCTGCCAAAACAAGGAGACAAAGAAACATGGCCCAAATGAAAGAACAGATCAAAACTCCAGAAAAACAGCTAAACGAAATGGAGATAAACAATATATCAGATGTAGAGTTCAAAACACTGGTTATGAGGATGCTCAAGGAACTTAGTGAGGACCTCAGCAGCATAAAAAAGATCCAGTCAGAAACGAAGGATACGCTAATTGAAATAAATAACAATTTATAGGAAAACAATAGTAGAGTGGATGAAACTGATAATCAAATCAATGATTTGAAACATAAGGAACCAAAAACAACCAATCAGAACAATACGAAGAAAAAAGAATCCAAAGAAACAAGGGTAGTATAAACAGCCTCTGGGGCAACTTCAAGAGGTCCAACATTCACATCATAAAGGTGCCAGGAGAAGAGAAAGAGCAAGAATTTACAAACCTGTTTGAAAAAATAATGGGCCCTGGCTGGTGTGACTCAGTGGATTGAGCACCAGCCTGTGAACCAAAGGTGCATTGGTTCAATTCCCAGTCCCGACACATGCCTGGGTTGCAGAGAGGCAACCACACATTGATGTTTCTCTCCCTTTCTTTCTCCCTACATTCCCCTCTTTCTAAAAATAAATAAATAAAATCTTTAAAAGAAAAGAAAAAATAATGAAAGAAAACTTCTCGAATTTGGTGAAGGAAATAGACATGCAAGTCCAGGAAGCACAGACAGTCCCAAACAAGGTGGATGCAAAGAGGCCCACTCAAGACACATCATAATTAAAATGCCAACAGTTAAAGAGAGAATCTTAAAAGCAGCAAGAGAAAAGAAGTTAGTTACCCACAGGGGAGTTCCCATAAGACTGTCAGCTGATTTTCTCAAAAAACAAAAACAAAAACAAAAACAAAAAAAACCCAAAACAAAAAACAACTATGCAGGTTAGAAGGGGTTGGCAAGAAATATTCAAAGTATGAAAAGCAGGGACCTACAGCCAAGATTGCTCTACCCAGCAAAGCTCTCATTTAGAACGGAAGGGCAGAGGAAGAGCTTCCCAGACAAGGAAAAACTAAAGGGGTTCATCATCACCAAACTGTTATTATATGAAATGTTAAAGGGATTGATTTAAAAAGAAGATCAAAACTATGAACAATAAAATGGCACTAAATACATACCTGTCAACAATTGAACCTAAAACACAAACTAAGCAAACAAGAAGAACAGAGACAGAATCATGGATACAGAGAGTATTTTCATGGTTGCCAGGTGGGAGGGGGTGTGGGGAATGGGTGAAGAGTTAAGGGGGTTAACAAGTACAAATAGGCAGTTACCGAATAGCCATGGGGACGTACAGTACAGTATGGGAAAGGGAGCAGCCAAAAAAACTTATACATGTGACCCACAGACATGAACAATGGTGGGGGCATTGCCTGAAGGAGTGGGGGATGCTGGGTGGAGGGGGGCAAAGGGGAAAAAACAGGACAACTTAACAGCATGATCAATAAAATAGAATAAAAATTTTAAAAAATCAAGTGTAAAGATGGGCTGGCCTTTAATCCTACTCGGAAAATTTTAAGTTTGCAAATTCAATTCATTTGAGGCACAGTTTTCATTATCTTTGACTATCATCTGCTGACTATCACCAGCACCTGTGGGGATTTTAGCCTTCACCTGACACGGCACCGAGGCGCAGTCAGTGGCGGCTGCACCTCCTGGTGAAAACAGCTGACACTCACAGTTACGAGCCACTTTCTATTCTGCAGCTCAGACCCCGAGGCCTTCCAGTCTCCCAGCGACCCTGCTGGACAGACGTGAGCCTCCCCGGTTTGTAGATGGGGTGACCTGGGTTCGGAGAAGTTGAGAGACACCTGCCTGAGTGTTTTGGATCCTACGTGGGGAAACTAGGATTCACCTCCATCGTCCTGTGACCCCACAGCCCACCTTTCCCCACCAATCTGCTCCCCTGGGGTTACGGGGACGGTGGCCCTTGTGCCTCTGAAACCGAGACTCGCGTGCCCTTTCCCCACCTGGCACCAGGTGTCGGGAGGAGAGTGAAGTGACTAGAGGGTACCACTATGATGACGCTTTTCAACCGGTGCGACACGGGGATTTTTAAAACATGCAGGACCGGACCACTGAGTCAGGGGCGCTGAACTCCTCCCCCTTAGATTGTCGAATTAAAAATGTGACAACAGCCCTGGCTGGCGTAGCTCAATGGATTGAGCTCGGGCTGCGAACCAAAGGGTCGCAGGTTCGATTCCCAGTCAGGGCACATGCCTGGGTTGCGGGCCAGGTCCTCAGTGGGGGCCATGCGAGAAGCAACCACACATTGATGTTTCTCTCTCTCTCTTTCTCCCTCCCTTCCCCTCTAAAAATAAATAAATCTTTAAAAATAAATAAATAAATAAACCCTTCCCCTTAAAAATGTGACAACAGCCAGCACAACAGTAGCTGCCCAGAGTGAGTGAATCAAAATTAGAACAACTATTTGACCAGATTGGCAAACAAGAACATATCCTTTGGTGTGCTGCGGAACTTTAGGAATTGGTAGTGGACGTGTGCCGTGAGAGGACAGAGGCTGAAAACCGCTGCGCGAAGCTGCGCATGGCTGATGGGTGAGCTTCACCACAATAGAGACGCAGCTGTCCTGTGACCGGAGCTCCTCTATCTGCTCCTGGGCTCTCCACGTGGAACGAGGGGACGGGGGGGGGAAGTGGGGGAAGGGGCGAAGACCCTGCGGAATGGTGCCCGCAGCAAGGGGGTGGGTGCTCCTGCTGGGCCCAGCCAAGGAAGGTTGGTACGGAGAGCTGTGATGCGTAGCCAGAGCTGCCGACAGGAGCTGAGCTGATGCCTCTCCACCTGCCAAACTTCAGTCCGAAAGGTACTGAAAAATTCCAGCCACAAATTGAGAGGAAGTTCAGGATGGTGGCCGAGTCCGTGGACTCAGGAGAACAATAGACCAGGGTTCTGACCCCACCCAAGAACACACTACTGATGAATTCACTGTGTGACAGATGCTAATTGTCAAACTAACTGGGCAAATTACTCAATCTCTGTGCCTCAGTTTCCTCGTCTGTAAAATGGACAGAATGAAAGCGGTTGTTATGAGGACTAAAAGTTTATATAGTTTATACACAATTCATACATGTGCCTGAGCGTAGGAAGGGGAGCGAACATCCCTTGGCAAGGGGCATAGAAGGGCTTGACGTCATCTCCCACTGACTCCAGTCTCCCTCACATTTCCCTGGGGGCCCTGGTGTTGAGCCCTCCGGAGCTCTTCCCAGATCCATCTTCAAGGCATCAGGCCCAGTCCTTGACTCCCAGTCCAAGCCACCCCTGCCATACTACCCCGCCCATCTTGCCAGGTTCACCTCCGCCCTCTGCGCCTGCCTTGCATGCAAGTACCACGCTGATCCGTCTGGCCATCCCTGGTGCGTAGTGCAGCAGCTTGCACCCCCGCCAGTACCCCCCGCTCACTGAAATATAAGCCGAGGTCAACTCCCCAAAGGTGGCAGAGCAGTGCCTGAGGTCGCTCTCCTACCTCCGGCAGGTGCTGGGCAGGCCTGTCCGCCCAGCCCGCCCGGCCCCCGCCACTCACCAGCCACACCATCAGGTAGGAGAAGACGGCGATCCACAGCGTGGCGGTGATGAAGGTGACCATGAAGAACTTCTCCCAGCGGGGCTTGCTGCAGTTGGGGATGGTGACGCACAGGAGGAAGATGAGTGGCCAGGTGAACACCCACTTGGCTCTGTCCCCTCTTGCCTCTGCAGGGGGGTGGGACGGAGCCAGAAGGGAGGGGGAGAGAAACACGCACTGGGTTACACACCTGTAACCCACTCGGTCCACCTGCTGGTGTTTTGTTTTGTTTTTTTTTAAAGCCAAACAAGAGAATGCTACCAATGTGACTCCGAGCAAGTGATCTCACAGAATCACATACCTGCACAATGTCATCTGGACAGTGATCTTAGCAACACAATTGGCTAAGCGTTTGTTGATCGAATAACTTCAGTCAGTCCAAATCCTTCAGAGTAAGGAAAGTGAGACCAGAGTGGGAAAGGACTTGCCCCGGGGAGCTGGAATGGGGAGGTGGAATATGGGTGGGCTTTGGAATTAGACTGACCTGGGCGGGTATTCAAATGACCTGGAGAAATCCCATCAATTCCACTTCCTCCTCCAATAATAACAGTTGTAGTAACGACAACAACAACACAATAATCAGTGTATGAAATATCTGCAATGTGTAGGAGGCACAGTGCTGAGTTCCTTGCATTTAGTAGTTGCTTCATCTATTAAATGGGAACCCTCTCTCTTTCTTCGTTGTTGCAAGAATGACATGCCATTATGTACATAAAACATTCTGCATGCACAGGAGAGCCCAGTCCTGCACACAGTAGGTACTCCGGAAATCTCAGCTCCTTTGCTCCAAGGTCATCTACTTAGCCCATGGCAGATGCAAGACGAAAATGTGGGTGTCTTGGCTGGCAGATAGGACCTCACTGGCTCCCACCAAAGGAATCCACAAACAAGTCAACCAGGGGAAAGTGGCCTCCATAAACCACCCAGCACAAGCATAGTGCCCTTAATAAGCCACTGAGTACAGCACGCATACGCAGCCTCCAAAACCAACTTGTGGGTGATGCCGCGGCAATGGCGGAGGAAGGACCTGTGAAATTCTCTCCTGCATAGAGACAATGAGGATACTGGGGAAAATGGCCAGAACCAACTTTTTCAGGACTCTGCAAGTTAACCAAAGGCTTGTAGCGATCCAGGGAGGGTTTGTGTAAGAAAATTGACTGGATCTCAGTGAGAACAGTGAGCTTTGTGGAGTTTTAACCTGCCTTGTTTCCATTCCCTCTCACCAGCTCTGGAGAAGCCTTGAACGCCAGCAGCCTGGCAACCAGAAGGGGCAGGACAGGCCTGGAGCGCCTTCCAAGTCCCCTCCCAGCGAATGGGCGTTATTCAACCTGCCCGGTGCATTCTTGGAAGATCCCACTTCCAAGTCTGTCCTTATTTCACCTGAATCGGAGCTCAGCCAATGTGCGTAGCCTTTGCCTTGGGCATTTGTTCACAACCATCAGAGGCAACTGTTGAGCATCACGGTGCCCAAGGTTGTAGGTTACAGGACAAACAATAAATAAACCAACAAGCTTGAAAGGAAAAGCTGGGGAATGTGATATCTATAGAGGGCTTTGCAAAAGCTCCTACTTTTTTCTGGGAATCTAAAAACCACAAACATGCATTGGACCGTGCTCCAGGCGGGGGGAGGGGGGGGATCTGCACGCTCAGGAAAGAATCGAGACTGCTCTGGAGGTTCAGCTCTCCCTGACGCTGACACTCTGAGCAAGCAAGAAGTAAAGGCTGAGGTGCAGTTGTGAACGGCCTGCTTGGGGTTGAAGATGTGCCTGCGAACCCACAGAACCCGTCAGAGATGACGGGGAGCCTTACTGCACGCAGGCACCTAAGGCAGCCTCTGTGCAATCGTTAGGTGGCTTTAGGCTAACCTAGCAGATATTTCAGGGGCCACGCACAACAAAAAACACAGACTTTCCAGATTAGTGGGGGAAACACACTAAACAAAAACAACAATACATAGTAACAATAAGCAGACTTGGGAAGGGAGAAGAATGTTTCCTAGAGTTGTCAAACTATATTTTATCTATCATCTATCTATCTATCTATCTATCTATCTATCTATCTATCTACCTATCTTAAAGATACCCAATCTAATAAGTCCAAAATGGATAAGTCCAAAATGGTATCTCCTTGTTTCTTTTAAAAAATACTTTATTTCTTTATTTATTTTTAGAGAGATGGGAGGAAGAAAGGCAGGGAGAGAAACATCAATATAAGAGAGAAACTGATCCGTTGCTTCTCACCTATGCCCCACCTGGGGACCAAACCCACAACCTAGGCATGCGCCCTGACCAGGAATCGAATTGATTACCTTTTGCTTTGCGGAATGATGTCCAACCGAGCCACACCAGTCTGGGCAAACTATATTATTTTAAATGCCCAGCTTTCAACCACCAAGGAAAACAAGAACGTATGGCCCATACGTAGGGGAAAAAAAGCAGTCAGTAGATACTGTCTCCGAGGAATTCCAGACGATGGATTTAGAAAGACTTTAAATCAGCTACTTAAAAATATGCACGAAGAAGTTTTTTAAATATCTAAAAAACTAAAGGAAAGTATGAGAATAATTTCTCCCCATAGAATATCAGAGCAAAAAAGTAAAAAGTATATAAAAGAGCCAACAGAAATTCTGGAATCGAGAAGCACAATAACTAAAATAACTTCCCTTGCAGGGGCTCAACAGCAGATTTGAGCAGGAAAATGTCGACGGCTTTGAAGTAGGTCAATTGAGATTTTCTAGACTCAGGAAGAGACAGAAAAAGAATAAAGAAAAATGAGCGGTGTCTGAGAAACCCATGGCATGCCATCAAACATGCCAATGTAGGCATAATAAGAATGCCAGAAGGAGAAGGGATAGAACAAGGGGAAGGAAGAAATATCTGAAGAACTCATATCCAAAAACTTCTCAAATCCGATTAAAAACATTAATATATACATTCAAGAAGAATATACATTTGTCTCAAATTCATGTGGAACACTCTCCAGGATAGACCACATGTTACAATGTAAAACAAACCGATAAATTTAAAAAGATTTAAATCATGCTGAGTATGTTCTCCAAGCATTCCACAATGGAAAGAAATTATAAATCAAACAGAGGGAAAACTGGAAGATTCACAAATATGTGGAAGTTAAACAACACACTCCTGAATAACCAATGGGGCAAAGAAGAAATCACAGGGGAAATTAGAAAATACTTCGAGATGAATCAAGATGAAAATACAACATACCAAAACTTATGGGATGCAGTAAAAGCAGTGCTTAGAATTTTATGGCTATAAATAACTATATTAAAAAGCTATAGCTATACATGAGTATATTAAAGATCTTAAATCAGTGACCTACCCTTTTTCCTTAAGACACAAAAATAGTAGAGCAAATTAAATCCAAAGAAAGCAGAAAGAAGGAAATAACTAAGATTAAAGCAGAAATCAATGGAATAGAAAACAAAAAAATAGAATCAATGAAACTAAAAGTTGGTTGTTTACAAAGATCAACATAATGGACAAACTTTTAGCTGGAATGACTAAGCAAAAAAGACTCAAATTACTAACACTGGGAATAAAAGAAGGTCCCCATTGTGAACCTCACAGGAATAAAGAGAACAAGTCAGGAATGTGATGAACAACTATGCCCCGACAAATTAGACAACCAGGATGAAACTAATTCTGTAAGGACAAAAAACACCAAACCTGACTTAAAAAGATGGAAAAGCTGAATAGATTTATAAGAAGAGATTGACATAGTAATAAAAAAGGGGGGGAGAAAATTGGGACAACTGTAATAACATAATCAATAATGTATACTTTAACAATTTTTTTAAAATAAAAATAAATGTCCTTTAAAGTAAAGCCAGGACCAGATGGCTTTGTGGTGATTTCTACCAAATGTCTAAAGAAGAATCAGCATGAATCCTGCACAAACTCTTCCAAAAGATAGAAGAGGGAACACTTCCCAGTTCTCTCCATGAAGCCATTGTTACGCTGATATCAAAGCCAGACACCAAGAGAGCAGAAAACTGCAGACCGATATTCCTCATGACTACAGATGCAAAAATCCTTAATGAAATTCTGGCAAACTGAATTGAACATCATATGAAAAGTGATTACACATTTTGACAAAGTGGGAATTGTCACAGGAATGCAAGCTTGGTTCAACATATGAAATGTCATTGATCCAACATACCATGGTAATAGAATTAAGGACAAAACTACAATCATGTCCATTGATGCAAAAAAAAAAAAGGCGTTTGATGTTGTGGACTGTTCAGCCTGGTTTCAGGAGTAACCCTCACCCCGTGGTGGGCTGTGTAAGAGCCAAGGGACCCACTTCATCTGGGTCTGTTCTGTCACAAGGACGTGACCTACTAAGGAGACAAAAGCTTATCTCCCTGGCAGGAGTGCTGCTTCTGCCTCATCCATCTCTGGCCCCAATGCTTGGTTGGCAGTCAATGACGGGTAAGACTCCTCATGTGAGGGGCAACCTAAGCCAGACGCAACCACTTGGGAGGCCTCATGGAAGGACTTGGGGGGGTGGGGGCTGCAGCAAAGAGGATGTGATGGACCCTTGCCCCCCGGCTATTCTGACATAGCCTGAGTCCTCATTTCCATCTGGGAGATGTCTCCTGCTTCCTGATCGCTTAAAGCCTGAAACTGTGGGGGTGAGAGGTGCAGCCCTGTATGGGCCAGGATGGCTCCCTGGGTGATCGGGCATAAGAAAGAATTCCTCAAGTCCTGTGAAACCTGCTTTGCTAAGAGTGCTCTCCCTTAGGTGATAAGTGTCCCAGGAGGAAAATGAGTATGTCTCCCAAAGTTTGGCAACCCCCTTTTGGGACACACATTGACTCAGATTAAGCCCTCAGATTTCTTTGACATGTTAACCACTGTTTGATCCTTGTCGCCTGACATACCTGTATTCCCGTGTATTTGAGCCCAATAAAAGCCCAGTGAGGATGGGGCTCTGGGTCATTCTCCTCTGAGAGTTTGACCACCTTTCCTCCCCAAGCAGAAAATGTCTTGGTAATTTTAATTTTCATCCGTGATGGAGGGATGGGGCTCTGCGAGCGGAGCCCCCCCACATCTGGCACCCAGGACAAGGGTCCCCGCAGTTTGACAAATCCAATGGTTTTTCATGATAAAACACTCACAATCTAGGAGTAGAAGAGAATTTCCTTAACCTGGTGAAGTGCACCTACAAAAACCCTACAGTTAACACCGTACTCAATGGTCAAAGACTGAAAGCTTTCAACAAGACAAGGATGTCTACTTTTATCCCTTCTGGTCATCGGTGTATGGAAGGGTTAGCCTGGGAAACTGGGCAAGAAAAAGAAGTAAAAGTCATTCCATTAGAAAGGAAGAAGTAAAAGTATCCCTACCTGTAGATGGCATGATCTTGTATAGAGAGAATTCCAAGTAGTACACACACAAAAAATGATTAGAACTACAAAACAAGTTCAGTTAAGTTGCAAGGTACAAGATCAACATACAAAATTCAGGTGTATTTCTACACCTAAATGGATTGTTTATTGTTGGATTGTTTATTGTTATTCTACAATGACAGAAATGCTCACCGTATCACGGACTCTGATAAACATGCGAACATAAGCAAGAGAAAAAACAGCTGCTGTCGTTTCACTAAGCTCTCAGATTTGTCTTCTGAAGTAGAAAATGACAATTTAATTATGCAAAAAAATCTTTAAAATGAACTGCAACAACGCAGATGGCTAAGCATAGTGAAGGAAAAAAATTTCAGAACAGACGCAGTTGCTGATTAAAAAAACTTCAAACAAATTAACCTGGACAGTTAACTAACGAGACAGTCCAACTGAGGAAGTGGTCAGCTCGAGGCCCGTGGGAATGTGTGTGTCACGGGGGGATGTCAGGGAGATGCTCACGGACCCTGGAAGGAGGAGTGTCTACATGAGCTGGAGTGTCTATCTCCAGACCAGTGGTTCTCAAATTTGAGTATGAATTGGAGTCCCCTGGAAAGCTTGTTAGAGCCCCAGAGCTAATGATTTGGCAGCTAAAACGGGGTCCAAGAATTTACATTCCTAACCATTTCCCAGGAGCTCCTGATGCTCATTGTCCTGGGACCACATCTGAGAACTGCCATTCCAGATGAATTCATTTAAAAACAACAGAGGTATGATTACCATATCATTAAATTCAGCTGTTTAAACATACAATTAGGTGATTTTCAGCATATTAGAAAGCTGTGTAATTATTACCACTATGTGATTGAAGATTTTTTAAAGTATATTTTATTGATTATGCCATTACAGTTGTCCCATTTTTTTTTTTTTGCCTCTTTATCCCCCTCCTCCCTGCAACCCTCTCCTCCCAGCATCTACCCCCTTAGTTCAAGTCCATGGGTCATCTATATAAGTTCTTTGGCTTCTCCATCTCCTATACTATTCTTAACTCCCCCCTATTTTGTATCTACCAATTTATGCTTATTCCCTGTACCTCTTCTCTCATTCTTCCTCCTCCCCCTCCCTGCTGATAAGCCTTCATGTGATCTCCATTTCTGTTATTCTGTTTCTGTTCTAGTTGTTTGCTTATTTGTTATTTGTTTTTAGGTTCAGTTGTTGATAGTTGTGAGTTTGTTGTCATTTTATTGTTCATAGTTTTGACCTTCTTTTTCTTAGAAAAGACCCTTTAACATTTCATATAATAAAGGTTTGTTGATGATGAACTCCTGTAAACTGACCTTATCTGGGAAGTGCTTTATCTGCCCTTCCATTCTAAATGATAGTTTTGCTGGAGAGAGTAATCTTGTATGTAGGTCCTTGCCTTTCATGACTTGGAATACTTCTAGCCCCTTCTTGCCTGCAAGGTTTCTTCTGAGAAATCAGCTGATAGCCTTATGGGAACTCCTTTCTAGGAAGCTGTCTTTTTTTCTCTTGCTGCTTTTAAGATTCTCTGCTTATTTTTAATCTTGGGTAATTTAATTATGATGTGTCTTGGTGTGTTCTTCCTTGGGTCCAGCTTCTTTGGGACTCTCTGAGCTTCCTGGACTTCCTGGAAGTCTATTTCCTTTGCCAGATTGGGGAAGTTCTCCTTCAGTATGTTTTCAAATGTTTTCAATTTCTTGCTCTTCCTCTTCTGTTTCTGGCACCCCTGTGATTCAGATGTTGGAATGTTTAAAGTTGTCCCAGGGGTTCCTCAGTCTTTCCTCATTTTTAAAAAATTTTTGTTTCTTCATTCTGTTTCAGTTGTTTATTTCTTCCTTCTGCTCCACATCATTGATTTGAGTCCCAGCTTCCTTCCCTTCACTGTCGGTTCCTTGTAAATTTTGCTTATTTCACTTTGCATAGCCTTCACTTCTTCCTCTATTTTGCATCTGTACTCAATCATTTCTGTAAGCATCCTGATTACTAGTGTTTTGAACACTGCATCTGATAGGTTGGCTATCTATTCATCACTTAGTTCTGTCTATGGAGTGTGATGTGTTCTTTCATTTGGGCCATATTTTTTTGTCTTGGCGCACTTGTTATGTTTTAAGGGGTAGAGCTTTAGGTATTCCCAGGGTGGGGCGACCCACTTCTCTGTGTTGTGGTGCTGTGTGTGTGGGAGGTGTCAGAGAAGGAACAACGCCTCTTTCTTGGCTCTCATCCCGCTTTCAGTCACTTCCCCTGCGACCCACATGCAAATTGGGCCCTTCTATTGCTGATTCCCAGGTGGGTGGGCTTGTGTACATTCTAGGACCTCATGGGTCTCTCCAATGAACTGTCCTGTGAAGCTGGGAGTTTCTTCTGCCGCTGCAACCCTCACACGTTTTTACAGCCAGAGGTTTTGAGGCTTTGGTTTCCCACACTGGAACCCTGGGTTGTTTTGTCTGTCTTGCTCCCCAGTTGTTCCTCTGGGCTTATCTGCACTTGAATGTGGGACCGCCTGCTCCACCAGCTGTGTCTTGCCCGACCCGGTCTGTTGACTTGCCATTCTCTCCACCCCGGCTGCCTGTCTCCACCCCACCCCTCCTGTCTGGATGAATGTTTCTTATTTAACTCCTTGGTTGTTGGACTTCCATACAAGTTCGATTTTCTGGAAGTTCTGATTGTTTTTTTGTTTTTAAATTTGTTGTTGTCCTTTTGGTAGTGTGAGGAAGCAAAGCATATCTACCTATGCCTATATCTTGGCCTGAAGTCTTCGAGATTTCCATCCCTTTCCAAAAACAAAAACAAAAACAAAAACAACAACAAAAAACCCCCTGTACCCATTAAGCTATCATTCCCCATTTCCTCTCCTTGCTGAAACTCTTGCAACCACTAATATACCTGTGTCTATAGACATTCCATTGTGTTTGGCTTATTTCAAGTAGCATATGTCTTCAAAGTGTATCCATGTTGTAGTATATACACCGGTACTTCATTCTTTTTATGGGTGAAAAATACTCCATTTTATGGATATACCCTACTTTGTTTATCGATTTATCACTTGATGGATATTTGGATTGCTTCTACATTTTGGCTGCTATGAACATTCAAGTATCAGTTTTGGTGAGGGCATGGTTTCATTTTTCTTGGATATATAACTAGGGCCGGAACTGCTGGGTCATATGCTCATTCTATGGTTAGCTCTTTGAGGGACTGCCGGACTGTTTCCCAAGCGACTGCACCTTTCTACACGCCCACCTGCGGTGTGTGCGGGTCCGACACACCCACACCCTTGCTAACACATTGTCATCTGTTTTGATTGTGGTCACTCTCCTGAGTGTGACATGCTATCTCATTGTGGTTTTGATTTGCAGTTCCCTGATTACTAACAATGTTGAGTATCATCTCATGAACTGATTGTCCATTTGTAGATTTTCTTTGGAGAGCTATTCCTTAAAACCTTTTGCCTATTTTAAAAACGATATTTTTTATTGTTGAGTTTTTAGCATTCTGTATATATTCTAGACACGAGATCCTTATTAGAAATAAAATTTGCAAATGTTTCCTTCCATTCTGAGTTGTCTTTTCACTTTCTTCATAGTGTCCTATAAATCACAAAAGTTTTAAATTTTGATAAAATACAATTTTTCTTTGGATACTTATGCTTTTGATTGTTGTATTTAAGAAATCATGGTCTAATCCAAAGTTATAAATATTTACGCCTATGTTTTCTTCTAAACATATCATATTTAGGTTCTGTTTCATATTAACTTTTTTGTATATGATATAGATTAAGGGTCCAAAAATACTCAATATGGATACCCAGTTGTCATAGCACCGCTTGCTGGAAGAACTATTTCCCCCTAAATTGTCTTGGCACTCTTTCCAAAAATCATTTGACCTTAAATATACGGATATATTTCAAGACTCGCAATCTTATTTCCTTGATCTATATATCTATCCATATGCCCAGAGTAGTCTTGATTACTGTATCTTCTCAGTAAGTTTTGAAACCACAAAGTGTAAGCCCTTCAACTTTGTTTTTTCAAGATTGTTTTGGTTATTCTGAGCCACCTGAATTTTTGTATGAATTTTAAAATTAGCTTGTCAATTTCTGCAAAAAAATTTTTTAGCTGGGATTTTTACAGATTGCGTGGAATCTGTAGATCACACTGGAGACTAGTGCCATCCTTAAAATTTTAAGTCTTCCAAGTCATGAACATGAGGTGTCTTTGCATTCATTTAGATCTTCTTTCAACAGTATTTTGTTGTTTTCAGAGTACAAGTCTTGTACTACTTTATTTTGAATGCTATTAAAAATGGAATTTGTAATTCCACACACATCTTTTACCTGTATGTGGCTTCCTGAGCCCCCGTTTCCTCACCCCAGAAATGGGGACACCAGCTGGCCAGTGCGGCTGTGTGTGCAGACTCTAAGTTCTGAATGCTAGGGGCTAAGCGCCACTCTGGGGCTGGGGCAGGTCCCCGTGAAGGATGTGTCTGCCAGGCTGCACGGGTGGGGCCCCTGACCGTCCTCTGCGTCATTTTGAATAAGTCTGAACACCATATGCGTCCCTTACCGGGTCTGCTCTAAGTCAAGTCTCCCTTAAAATTGGTTTCACTGCTTTTCCCCAAGCGGGACCACAGCATGAAAGTGGACAAGCTGAGCTGGTCTTCAGCAGCCCTAGTCCAGCCTCCTGCCAGTGTCTGCGGAAGCATCTCTCAGAATCCCTGTGGCTGAAGTCCAGGACTCATGACAGGTTCCCTGATTTGAAGAGGAGAATTGAGGTAGGGTCAAGAATGTTTTTGCTGTTTCCAGTGCATTCCTGTCAAAGCAGGGCACCCATGCCCAGGCACTAGATGAGGGGCATCAGAGCCAGTGCTGGAGGCCTGGCCAGCATCCCAGCATCCAGTTCACGCTGCTGTGGGAGTCAGGACACGGCTGGGGCTGCCCCACAGCTCTGGTGCTGAGCTCTTGAACTCAACAGTTCTGATGCATTCTGGTCCCCACCTCCTTGGCTCTGGTGCGGTGGCAGGGCCAACCGGATCAGTGGGTGGGCTCTGGGGTCACTGCCGGTGCCTAGGTTAAGGTGCTTTTCCCACCTGTGCCTCTGTATTTCCAACTTCACTGCCTCTGAGATGGGCTACATCCTTCATCTTCTGATAATGCTCGAGGTACTTGTCATAGACGCCTCCGAGGGGTACAGGTGTGTGTGGTCAGTCCCTCTTCCCTCAGAACCACACTCCTAGGGGCCACCAAAGCCACGGTGGCCAGCATAGCTGAGTGACCAGGGTTGACAATATTCTTTGAGACTCTGGAATTCAGATGCAGCACCAGCGAGCTGAGTGAGGGGGCGCTGGTGCTGTCACGCGTCCATCCGGGGCCGGGGGAGGCCACGGTCTGCCATGCGGACTGACCGTGAATTTGAGAAAGCCAGCCTGCAGCCAAGGGACGGGACGAGACAGGCACGTGCGGAGACATGAAGAGCCAGGAAGAGTCTGGACACCCACTGAGGCCCCGAGTCAGCCCCGGGGGAGGCCAGCTGTGGCGCTGTCCTTGGGATCCTTAACACACCCCTTACTTTTACAAATGTTCCCCTTCAGCTCAAGGGAGCTGTGGGGGCTTCTGCTGCTGGCAGGTGAAGGGGCTTCGGGACCCAGCTCACGCCCAGTGCGTGGCGTGTCCTGGGCCTTCTCACCTCCCACTTCTCCGCTTGCTGCAGTGAGCTGGCCTGGGGCGGGAACATCACGGAGTGGACTCCAGGGCAGGTGGCCCGGATATCTGGTTCTGTCTAGTTGAGACCGGCCCTTGGTCAAGTCCCTGACCCTCTTTGGGCCTCAATTTCCCACTCTGGAATATAGGAAGCCTGGTGTAAAAATGTCCAAGATCCACCCTGGCCAGGTAGCTCAGCTGGTTAGAGCATCATCCCAATTTGCCAGGGTTGTGGGTTCGATCCCTGGTCAGGGCACATACAAGAAGCAACTAATGAATGCATAATTAAGTAGAACAACAAATCCATGTTTCTCTCTCTCTTCCCCTTCCTCTAAAATCAATTTTTAAAACATTTCCAAGATCCCTTTTAATCCTCACCTTCAGAGACTATTTATTGCCAACCACAAAGAACTCAGAGGAAAATTGCTTTCATTTAGATCATTTTTTAAAAAAACTGAGGCCTTTTCCACCATCCCCTATTAGCTGTTTTAACAAACTGTTCATCACCAGAAAGTGGAAATAATCCAAATTTCCATCAACCGATAAATACAGTTATTATTCAGCCATACAAAAGAATGAAGCGCTACAACATGGATGAACCTTGAAACACCATGCTAAGTCACCAAAGGCTGTAGGCTGGCTGACTCCATGTAGATGAAATGTCCAGAAGAGATAAATCCAAAGAGACAGGAAGTCAGATCGTGGCCGCTAGGAGAAGGGGTTGGGGGTTGGGGGTTGGGAGCAATTGCTCAGGGGTGAGAGGGATTCTTTTGGGGGTGGGGAAAGTGTTCTAAAGTTGACTGTGCTGATGGCTACACAGCTTTGTGAACAGCCCTCAAGTGCACACCTTAAAGGTGCGACTTCATGGTAGGTGACCTGTATCTCAATAAAGCCGTCACATTAAACAATAAATCCGCTCAGCTGGCGTTTCTTCTCATCGGGCTGTGAAGCGACACTTCAGAGCGCCACAGTGACTGATTCACAAGGGCGTGTCCTTGAAACCCTGCCCTTGGCTTATGAGACAGCCCACCAAACGTGCCGTTTCTCTAACGGCCCCGGAGACGGAGGCAAGAACGAGATCATTTCCACCATGAAGGCTGTGTGTCTCTGGGGGCCTGGCGCCGGCTCCAGAATGTCACATGTACGTGGGCCCACGGCACCTGCAGTGTCTCCCATCTCGGCCCCCTGCCCACCCCCACGTGCTGAGGGGCTAAGAGCAAAGGCCAGGCGTGTGGCGTTTTCTAGAATTCCATTTGTGCGGTACCCCCTAACTGGGTTCAGAGACACGAAACTGACCTTTCTGGTCCCAGGCAGGTGCTTTGGGGAGCTGAGGAAGATGAGGCGGAGTGAGGGGAATAATAAGCCCTAAAAGCTCCGGAAACCCTCAGATTGCCTGGGCTGAGCTTTATTATAACAAAGGAAGAGAAGATTCAGGGCTGCCACCCAAGGCCTGAGGAGGGCCCATAATTCAACGCAGTTTAACCCTTTACCCAACGCAGACACAAGGTACCGGGACCTTGTGTACAAGCCACGGCACAGACAAGCACTTCCCCGTGGGCTTCAGAGGAAAGGAGCTGAAGGCGCCCGTTGGTTGGGGACCGCGTTGCCCCCTAGGCATGTCTGGGGTCAGAATGTCGGCGCACAAATCCCAGCACTGCCCCTTCCTCCTGCGCGACCCTGGGCAACCAAGCCTCCCTGTGCCTGAGTTTCTTCAGCTGGGCAATGGGGAAATAATAACAGTACCCACCTTCCAGGGCATCGGGTGAACTCAACGAGTTAACATTTACCTGTGAAGCGCCCTGCCTGGTCCACAGTAAGTTCACAGTAAGTTTTACCTCCTGTTACTGTTCAAGAACCTCCAGGGGCCTGAACTTTGGTAAAACGCCTGTTTACCCCAGGTTCTCCAGTGAAGTGGGCTGAACTATACTGTAGGGCAAGGGTACACATGCGTAGCTCAGGTCTTCCATCCCCTATGCGACCACTAAGGCCATTTGCCCTGTGACTTCCCTGAGGCTTGTGGTCTGGGACTCTGCTCCCGACTGGACCAGACCGTGATGGCATTCACAGGTGGGAAGCTCAGGGTGGAAGAGAGGCTGCCCACGTGATGGCCGTGTGACTCAGAAAGTCTCAGCGCCGCCCAAGCCTCAGTTTCCCTCTGTAAAACGCAGATAAATGAGAATGCCCCCCTCGCAAGGCAGCGGCGAAGATGAAATGAAAGTGCACCGAAAAGCAGCAGGCACACAACCCCGTCCCTTCCCAGCCCTGCTTCTCCTGCCCTGGAGGGGAAGAGGAGGAGGAAGTGACTTGTAGTTTCCAGGGGCAACATCCGGAAACACATCCGCAGGGACACAAAGGGAGTTTCCAGCAGGGACAAATTCGGGGCAGCTCTTGGCTCTGTCCTGAGCCCAGCCCAGGGGAAGGCCCCGCAGCCTCTGGCTTGAGGAGGACGGTGGGCCAACTGCAACAGGAAGTCCTGGCCACCGGGAAGGGCCGAGCTCCCTGCACAGGGACTCAGGGGTGCGGAGACCCCGGGGCTCTCTGGTCCCAGCCCATGCAAGCCAGCGGCATTCCAGCAGCACTCCCACAGGCAGGTCCCCTCGGGGAGCCAGATCTGATTCCTGCTCCTCTGAGGGGGCCAGATCCCGGGGCAAGGGGCCCTTGGTCGCTGTGATTGGCATGTTCTGGAGACTCTAATCCAGGAACTCCGAGGGAGCCCTGGGACACCCCAACAGAGCCTCTATTTTCAAGGTGGAGCAGAATGGCGGAGTTGGGGGCAGGAATGTCCTGACGGAACCCTGGGCCAACACAGCCTGAGGCCCCTGCACCCCCGGAACTCACCGGGCATGGAGAAGGGGGACAGGAAGGCAGTCTCGACCGGCTCTGGCTCTGGGGGTGGCGGTGGGGGCGGGGGCTGCTGTTCCTGCTCCCGCTGAGCGTCCTCTGGGTTTTCCACAGGAACATTCCCGTTTTTGATGTTCTCGTGCCTCCCGTTTCGGAGCGGCTTCCTGCCTACACCGTTCGCTGAGTTGATCAGTCTCTGCCTCTGTGTGGACAGGGGGCAAGACAGACAGCCAGATGTGTGACAGCATCATACTGTTCCTTAACATGCACACAGCCCTCAGAGGTTTCTAGAACACATGCCCAGAGATCAGTTTGCCTGTGAATGACCCACGGACCTTGGAATTCGTCTGAGTTTGCTCAGTGCCTTTTGGGCCAATACCAGCAAGGCCTTGGGGGATGGTCAGAGGCCGGGCCTCCTGCTCTTAGTGCCAACCTGACAACCCAGCCCGTGACGCTGGATGGCAGTGATTATTCCGGCTCCCCCAGTAGACATTCACAAGCCACCTGAAGACCGTCACAGGAGAGGCCTTGGATTTTTTTTTTTAATTAAAAATTATTTAAGTATGCCATGCAAAAGTGCACTTACATTAAGTGTATACCTCAGTGATGTTTTATATCAAGATATAGAACATTTCCAGGCCCTCATTAAGACTCCCTGAGGCACTTCCTTAGTCTATGTGTCCCCTCTCTCCAAAGCTAACCAAAGTAACCATTACTCTGACTTTTAGAAACATAAACTAGTTTTTCCTGAACTTGACCTTCATATAAATGAATTCAAATTGCATGTACTACTTTAAGTCTGGCTTCTTTCACTGAATCTAATATCCATAGCACCATCCATGTTGTTGCATAACCCAGCAGTCTGTTCCTTTTTCATGGCTGTATAGTATTCCCCTGTAGAAATAACCTGCAGTGTATCATTTGCCTGCTGATGGGCATTTGAGATGTTTCCCTATTTTGGTTACTACGAAGAATGCTGCTATGAACATTCATGTATGTGCCTTTAAGTGGGCAGAGCACTCATTTCTCTTTATTTAAAAGTGGAATCAGGAGGTCACAAGGTAGGTGCATGTTGAACCATTTTATACTTGTACCAGCAAGGGTTAGAATTTCAGTTGCTTCCCATCCTTGTTGACACTTGATACTGTCAGTCCTTTTAATTTTAGCCATTCTGGTGGGTATGTGGTGGTATCTGATCATGGTTTGAATTTGCATTTCCCTGACAACTAATGATGTCGAGCATCTTACTGGGTTACTGGCCATGTGGATAGCCTCTGCTGTCCAGGTCTTCTGCCATGTCCAATGCATGTGCTCTCAACCAACCCGCCCCTTCCCTCCACCAGCTCATGCTAGCTACTGATGAAGGCTGGCCCTTTCCACCTAAGCAGAAGTTAATCTTCCTCACCAAGTCTATGGGTTTCTACTAAACCAGGGAACAGCAGAGGCCATATTTCAGGAAATCAACAGGTTTCTACTTTCCCAAGAATCTGCTTTCCTTTGCCCAGCTCACCTTATCTGGCTCTCGTACAAAGTATTTACAGATGAGCCTTAGGCTCTGTGGGTATCGACCGTCACACAATGGACACATACCCCTCCCAAGGACTTCAGCAGGAGACCAAGTCAGTGAACGTGCCCAAGGCGACACTCTGTCACGGTGTGTCCAACACCTAGCCTTGTGTTTATTAGAAGTAAGAAAAGGGTCATTATTCCTTAAAGTGGAAGCATGTCATTCCTTTAAAAGAAAGAGGAACCGACCACTTCACTGTCTTTGTGTCAGTTTTAGGTGGGGACTTCTAAACCGTGAAGTCTAGGGTGGAAATCCAAAATATTTCCCCTATCCTTGCCCCACCAAAAAGAGCAAAGGCTCTTGGTCTCCGACACAGAGGCATGCTGCTTTACTCCCCGGGTAGGGTTAAATAACAGGTCAGCCTTGCAGGAACAGAAAAAACCCAGCTGGGCAAAGACTGAATCGCAACATTGGGGGTGTGACTTAATCGCACCATGGATGGTAGCAAGGGGGGTGGTCACAACTCTAACTTAATAGCAATAGAGAGAAAATCATCTCTGAAAAAACATCTAAAGCTGTATTAGGAGAGGCACAGATCACAAGGCAAAGGAGGCGCTGGGTCCACATGCCGAGAGAGACGACCCGGGAAGTTCCCACGGGAGAGTGACCAGAAGGGGAAGACTGGAACCCTGTCACGCCAGGAAGGTGGGAGGTTTCGAGGATGTTTAGATTCAAGGAGAAGATTAGGGGTGCCCATCACTGCCCAGCGTTCAGAGGGCTGCCTCATGGAAGAGGCAGTAACGACCAACTCGATCGAGCGGGGGCTGGCTATCACAGAGGGAGCAGAGACACAGGAGGAGGGGTGCAGGGGGAAGTGAAGTGCACTGCCCCCTAGGAATCTGGGCTGTCCAGGCTCAGATTGGGGTCAGAATTCCTATTCTGCCCACTCATTTCAACTCTCTCATGGATCAGTAGGAAATACCATCCTCTCCCCCAGAAAGTCATTAAGAGGATTCATGCTCTAACACAGGTAAAACATCCAGCACCTGCCTAGCGCACAGTAGGTGCTCAGAAAATGACAGCTGCTTGTACCAGCTCAAAATGACGGGCATCCAGGTGTGAGCCAAGGAGAAGAGCGGTGTGGGGAGGACCGGGTGGGTGACCAGGTGAGAGGGTTCCTAAGGAGGGAGGGTGACTGAGGGGTGAACTGCTGGTCGCCTGGACAATTCATCGCTGTGGCTGGGGGTGAGGACAGTCAAGTCAGGCAGGATGCAACCCTGGAGCGAAGGAGAAACAGAGCCCTCCTTCCCTGCTCCTCGCAGCCCCCTCGTCAAGCACCTGCCCTATGCGATTTCTCTTTGATGATGAACAACTAAGGGCATCTGCCCTGCTGGCACGTCCACTGTGGATTAACTGTAGCTTTGCAAACTTTTCTGTAACGTTGGGGAATTAAAGGACTGAAGAGGAAACGAGACCCGAAGGTCTAAAGAAACCACCTCAAAACCAGACATTTGGGGGGCTTCCCTCTCCCCCATTCCCCTTCCAGGGTGATTTTCCCCAAAGACCTCGCTCAGCCTCCGGGCTTCCCCTTTCTGCTGTGTCAGGAAATTCTGAGTTGGAACATCCTGCCCAACACCCGCACACAGAGAAATTGAGGCCCAGGAAGACTGAGTGAATGTCTAATGCGAGGTGAAAACTCAGAATTTCCTCCCCAGTCCCAGGACGGCAGAAAACAAGCTTTTCCCAGCAGCTTGAAACATTCGGCGGCCTGGCAACCAGCATGTCACCGGCTCATCAAAACCCCATCATTTCACCTCCCTGGCTGTGCATGCCATGAAAATACACTACAAACCCAAATCCCCAAAGCCTTAGGAGTTGCTCAAACCCCCCTTCATCCCCAACACCAGTGGGTACGATTATCATGCTCATAAAAAGTGGCCGGGATTCAGCAAGATTTCATTGCTTTAAATTTTACCGATTTGCACCAAACAAAATGATTCAGGATGATTCAAAGCTTGCAATGTTTTTCCTCTCTTCATACACCTTCCACAGAGAGGGCACATTGCGTATGAAATCAAAGTAAAACTGTTCAAAATGCAGAAACCGGAGCACCATGCGACCCACCCTTGCATGTAACCAACATGCTGACTACCGATTATTCGCTATCGGTGTTTCGAGTTCTCTGGTAACTACCTGGGTCTGAGGAGAGGGGCCTAAAGCTCCAACATGCAGCATGATGGGAAAGGTTGGTAGGCAATAAGCTGTGAGCTTTGCTACACTGTTTGCACGATAAATATCACACTTAAAACTCGTCTCAAAGGAGAAAGAGATGAGGTGCAAAATCCAAGCAAGACCACGAGGGTGCCGAGTGAAAAGAAGTCCCCAGCAGTGACAGCCGCCTACCTGTGTCTCAGTCTCAGCTTCCCCCCAGAGTTGTTCTATCCATAGAGGACAGGTGTGTGATCATCCTTTCTTTTTTTTTCCTCCTCTAGATAACATTTTAAAGACTGGCCTTTCTCCAATTAGTTTTACTCTAGTGCCTGACAAAACACTTAGTGAAACACCTTGGCATTGTGTTGATCTGCGTTCCTTAAAATCGTCCCCAATCGGATCCCTTTGCTGTTTGCAGTGATGTTCGGGCTTCCTTCCTAACACGGGAGTGGTGCCCAAGGCCAGCCTGGCAGAGCATGCTCTGGTGGTCCAGCCCCAGGAAGCGTTCCGACGAGCCAGGGCCTCCTCAAAGTACCAAAGCCCCTCTGAGGCCATGCGCTCTCCTGGTCCTTGAAGCAAACCTACCTCGTTGATTATGATCCTGCTGGCCATCCGCAGTCGGGTCCTGGGCCCGAACTTGTTGGTGATCATTATGCGTAAGCCCGCCTCCGGGAAGCTGAACTTGGGAGGGCTGGAGCTCATGACCTCATCCACCATCACCACCGGGTTTTTGCCGTACTGAGGCTCCTCCTTCACTGTATGGAGCACAACGCCGTGATTAATGCTGACGTCCCCCTGGGGATGCCACCTAAGCGCTGGGGCAGCAGACCCCCTGCCCCTCTGCGCAGACTTCTTGGGCTGAGGTCTCAGTAGCTGGTGGCCACCTGGGAGGCTGGCTTCAGCTTCTCCCACTAGTGAAGCAACCATTGGCTCCGAACCACCTGCCAACTTAAAGAATGAGACACAGCCCCATGATCCCCCCATTACAGGCCCACTCAGGGCCAGCCCCTCGACATGTATCCCCCCCCCCCACCAGTCGGTGGCCCCTCTCTTCTGAGGCCCAGTCTTGGCTAACCATAAGGATCTTTTAGTTCCTCCTCTGAGACTCACTGGGCAGCCCACTGCGACTGTGAAGGGACCTTGCTTTCCCCTGATTACAGAGGCTCCAAGGGTCCCCTGGAATGGAACATGCTGAAAAGCACCAGAGACCACCTGCTCTGTCTTGAAGAGACCATCTACACCCGGCACAGAAGGCTGCTTCTAGCTTTGTTCTCCGTGACGCAGGCAGTGAGGGCAGAGGCTGGGTTCACAGGCCCTGGATGAGGCGGCTGAGCCCAGGAGGGCAACCTGCTGGGGGAGGCTGCACGGGGAGCTGCTGGCCGAGCCCAGAGTCTCTGGTAAGCCTGGCCTCCTCCAGCAGGGAGGCCGCTGTCTCTGACCCTACGCGTCTCCTCAGGAGGCTGAGGAACAAATCCCCCCAGGCCCCAGCCCTCTTCCCTGCTACCTTCCCGAACACGCTCAGGGCAGGAGTCCAGGAGCATCTGACCTCTAACTCCGAGTCCTGGAGGGCCCTAGTGGTAGACCCACTCATGAACACAGCGCACAGAAGCAGGTGGGATCCCCTCCAAGGGGCTGCCAAAGCAGATATGCCCGCCCCTCTGCACTGGCCACCAGCTCCCGGTGCGGGTCCTTCCCGGATAACGGGGTAACCAGGAGTAGCCAGGGCGAACCCCCGTAAGTGTTAATGGCACAGACGGGAACAAACGCACACCAGACACGCACCCTTACCCAACAGGCAGCAAGGCTCAGCAGACAGGAGGCGGGCGGGTTAGAAAGAGCCGGGAGGACCATGCATTTGTCGGAGACGGACACGAACCTCCGACGGGGCGTGCGCTGGGCTCGCGGTGTTTTACTTCCCCCCAATGCATGTGTTATCGCTCGGATGAAAGCGGTTACTTACAATTTAGAAGAGGAGAGGAGTTAAGGAGACAAAGGCCAACAGAGATCGCCAGAGATGAGTAGCGTGTGGTGGACGCTGAGAGTCTGGGGCAGCGCTCCTGGCGGTGGCCGAGGTGCCGCGGGGTTATTAGAAGGGGGTTGTTAGTTGAAGGGCTGCTGCCACAGGGCCTTCAGTGCTTGGGACCTCTGGCCTTCAGGATGGCCCCTGTCCTGGCTGACCTCCCTGGCTCGGTCCCACTCTGAGGAGCAGGAGCCCCTGTGCCCACTGCCCCTCCACGCTGCAGAGGAAAGCCTGGGTCCCTCCCTGCTCTGGATGCCCCGCCTATCTCAGAGGGAGGTGGGAACCGGCAGAACAGCTGCCCGGGGACAGCTGGGCTCAGAGTGAGGGGACCTACGGAGTGTCGAGGTGAGACACACGATACCTGGCACCCTGGGCATCTTGTCCTGGTGCCGTCCGCCAAGTGGCAGCGCAGGGTGGTGTTCTGAGCCAACAGTGGCTGCTCGGAAGGCAACTCAATTACAGGGTGGTTCCCGGTAGTTTAGCCTGATGGCAGGCATTGCCGTCTTATTTCCTGCTGCAAGCCAAAGCTGGGGCCAGGCCCAGGGCAGGATGGGAAGGTGTCGCAGTAGCCCAGCCAGTGGTCACAGTGGCCCTGGCTGCCAGGCCACGTGAAAATCCACCTGTAACCAGCGATAAGAGGCTGGACTCCCCGCAGCGGCGGGACATGGGGGCACCTCCCTGCCTGCTTTCTCGAGCAGAATTAAGGGATGATGTGAAAAATCCGTGCAAGTTTTAGAAAACCCAGGGCCTAGGGATGGGCCTCCTCCATCAAGCCTGCAGGCAGTAGGAAGTTCTCGGGGCCAGCACCCGAGGTAGCGGGCATTTCCTGCCGGCCTGAATGGATGCACCACTCGGGACTCTGTCCTCTGCCATCGAGGCTCGTGGAGCCCCAGGAACACTATGTCCAGGACAGAAACCAGCCTGTCCCGAGAGGCTGTGTGGGGACCTCGGGGCCACTGTCTGTGCAGCTAAAGTCCAAAACAGCAGCCACGCCATTCCCTGCCCTTCTGAGGAGGCTGTCCTAGAAAAGGCTGTCCCCTGGGGGAGGGCAGGACCAGGCCCCGCAGGCCACCTTGCTCTGCACCCAAAGCTGGGTCTCTGGCAGCCAGGGGGTGGCCTTGACCACACCTGTACCCCCAGCCCAGCAGGCTTCTTCTTATTCGCCCACTACTGAGACACGCATTTCCCTGCAGTGCACATTGGAGGCAGCCCCAGCCAGACACGCCCCCCCCCCCCCAGGGAAGACTGGGAGGGGGCCGAGGACTGTAGATTCTGGCCCCACGTCCCAGACACAGGCAAACAGGCTCCACTAAGACCACCTGGTCCCACCACTGACATCAGCCGGAAAGAGGACTGGCTTGCCCAGGGCTGTGGGGAGCACAGGGGAGAAAAGACCCTCCAGGGGGCCACTGTCCACCTCTCAACTTCACTGACACCGTGGGTGGAACTTGGAGATGTGGCTTTAACCCTGGTTTTCCTGTCTGAATTGCAGGAACCTGTTCAGACCTTCCCTCTGGGCTCAGGTGAGGAGAGAACAGATTCTCTCTTCCTCCTGGCTGCCACCCCACAGAGGGGATCACCTGGTATCCGGCTAGACTGAGACAAGGTTTTTAAAGCCGCAAGTGGTCAGGCCTAGACGGTCAGGAGAACCTGACGGAGTGGCCGAGCGCTGGCTCCAGGGGCCCAGCACCCCCAGACAGGGGCTGCAGAGAAGCTGCAGAGGCCAGGCTGCAGCCCAGGGCAAGGCTCCCCGGGGCAGCTCCGGGAATTCCTGCGCAGTCTGCGCCCGCCTTTCCTGGCCTTGCTCTTCCTCTGGGCAACGAGCCAGCGGTCTCTCCGGAACCGAGGGCTCCAAACTGAGCCCGGCACTTGAGAAACCACAGGGGCACCCGGGCCTGCGCTGTCACCCGCAGCCCTCAGCTTCCTGTCACTGGCCTTCTACCAGGGACAGAGATGCAACTCGCTGCCTCTCGGAAAAGCCACGCAGGCCTTGAGTCTCTGCCAACGCAGCTCGGGGGAATCCCCTGGAATCCCCTGGGATGCGGCCGTTGGCCATTTCTTCATCTCGCAAACTCCTCCCACTCTGACTCCCTCCTCGCCTAGGGTCCCGTGGCCACACAGTGACAATTTAGACGGAGAGTGCGTGTGTGTGTGCGGGAACGAGAAGGGGGCAGTTGTTTTGGGGACATGGCTCGGCCACTCCTGTCTGCTCAGCCTTACCTCGCCCCAGCAATGGCACGGAAGGGTCGTCAGAGCTACTATCACAGTAATCATTACCGTCCTCCAGCTCACTGTTGACCGTGTTGCCATTCGCAACGGTCTTTTGTTTGATTGTGAAAAAGGCCTGCATCTTCACGTTGTACCTGGAAGTGAAGGCGGGGGCAGGGTCAGAGCTGCGGGAGGGACCAGGCAGGCGCCTCCCCCTCCGCTCGCACCCCTCACACACGCAGGGGAGCTGGGGGGCAAAGCTGCTTGGCAGGCTTCCCCAGCAGGAGCTGCAGAACCACGTGCAGGCTGATGGGCCTGCGCCTCCTGAGACCTTCGTGGCATCCCTGGGGGCATAAAACACCTCTAGCCCCAGACGATGACGGACATCTTACTGCTGGTCACCAGCCTGTCCCGATAAGCGGAGTTCCGCTTGGCCACAGGGACAGGCTCAAAGGAGGCATCGCTGGACTTGTCCTCTCCCCCGCAGCTGAGTCTTCGGGCCATCCCTGCGTCCCTGCCAGCCAGCGCCCCACCCCACGGGGAAGCCCTTCGCCATCTCAGACCCCGGCTGCCCACCTCACGGAAAGGCACCCAGGAGCGCATCTGTGAGGGACAACTCTCCTGCGGCGGGGCAGTTTATGGCCCACTTTTAGAAAACACTACGGTTCATGGCCTCCTAAAGCTCCGCATGGCTTTTCCCTTCAGTCACCGGCGCAGGTACGAACAGGAAGGTAAAACCTGAATGGGGCCCACCTCGGGGGTAGTGCTTCCTTTCCCTTTTTTTAACGTGGACAAACACACACATCATACAACCTGCCACGTTAATCGTCTTCCATTCTGAGGCGCACCGTTCAGCGCCATCAGTTACGTTTACTGTAGGCAAGCACCTGCACTATTTCCGGAACTCCTCCAGCATCCCAAACAGAACCCTGCACCCACAGATCAATCACTTTTCCACTGCTCCCCACTCCCAGCGCTCGGTAATCGCTCATTTGCTTTCTGTCTCTGTGAATCGGACTCTCCCAGGAGCCTCACGAAATGGGATCGGACAACATTTGTCCTTTTGTGAACAGCTCCTTCCGCTCAGCATACAGTTTGCAAGGTCCATCCCTGCTGTAGCTGCGGACAGACTTCCTTCCTTTTTAATGGCCGAGCAATCTTCCTCACGGGTAGCTTTGAGGTGATGCTGATCCCGGCGGCTCCCAGAGGCCACAAGGGCTCCCAGCCCTGACCCCTGTTGTCTGTGTCTCCAACACCATGAACAGCGCCCCCTGCTGGTGCACAAGGCAGCGGCCCCGAGAGCCAGCATTTTACGAAGCCTGGAGCAGAAGTGAGGCTGCCTGGCTCTTGGGGAGACAGGGGTGTCAAATGATCAGATTTACACAGACAGCAGAATAGAGCGGTCAGCCTGGGGCATGGAGAAGCATAAAGTGGGGTGGGAGGGAGGTCCTTGCTTGCTACTCCACCCACCAGCCCTGACTCCCCTGGCCAGGTGTGGGCAGCACCCCAAAACAGCATCTGAACCTCTCTGCCCCACCCCGGCCGCCCCAGTGGGTGTCCCCGAGAACTGGGCCCCACCAGAAGCAACTGAGGCCTGATGGAGGTCTGCTCCCTGCTGTAACCGAAAGCCAGAGCAGCATCCGAATGAAGGCACCAGAGAGCCCAGGAGGAGGAGGGGAGACAGGGCACTTACTTCATGATCAGGATGTAAAATATGTACAAGATGATGAGCACCAGGGCTTCCCACCTCAGAGAGAGAAAGGAGACAGCGGTCAGAGTGGTTAGAGCAAGGTGGCCCGCACACTGCCGCCTGGGAGTGGCCCTTAGGGAGGGCGAAGCTGGGCGGGGTGTCCTTTGACCTTCCCTGTCCCTGACATCCGGCCCAGGGCCCAGGACCCATCACCCAGGCAGGCAGGTGAGCCGCCCCAGCCCGGGGCTGTCCTGCAAACTATCACTGTCTGGGTGACAGAGAGACGGCCGAGAGTGGGGTCCTTCTCAATGACAGGGACTCGCCTCCTGGGGCGGAGTCCCTCAGCAAGGTAGAGAAAGGAGGGGCCGGAGCCACCCCATCCCAGGACGCAGGGAGGGGAGTGGTGTGGAGTCACACAGACTGGACGCTGAGAGGCCCCGGGGTCACAGGAAATTCTGGCCACGGAGCAGAGAAGCTGCGCGTGCAGGTGGAATGGGCCGTAAGAACTGCCTGAAGAGGGGGCGCAGGGCCTCCTGGGCTGCACGCTGGGGCAAGGTGGGGGCCTTTCTGAGACCCACGGTCACTGCTGTCTTGTACACGCGGAGCCCAACTCCACGTGCGGTGGGCTTCTGCAGCTCTGCGGAGCCACGTGGCTTTGGTTTGTTCATTCATCTGACAAGTGTGTTCCCCTAAAGGCCTCCTGAGGCCGGAGACAGCACAGGGAGCACTCTGAGACTGCGCTGCTGTTACTGGCCCGTGTCTAGCACCCTGGTTGCCAGGAAACGCCTTTTACCACTTGGGTAGAATGAATAGTAAACCGAGGCAGGGAGGAGAAGGGAGACACGTCTCACACCCTAACTCAGCAGTCCCGAGCCTGGTCTGATAATATTGCTGGTGTTCCAACATCACAAGAAACACTATGTTAGCAAGAAAGAAGGGAAGTCCTTGAAATTCTATGTAGCGTTTCCACTATCTGGGAAAGAAAGTTTTGAAACTGTGTGTTCATCCCAGGGCCTGGAATGTGGGAGAGGGTCCCCGGGTGCCCAAAGAAGAAGCCCGTAAAACAGCTTTGGTGAATTGTCTACCTCTGGTCACTGTCTGTTTTACAAGGGAGTCCCGATGCTTACAGAAAGAGCCCATAAATAACTTTGGGTAACTGCCCTAATTTTAATTAACTGCCACCTGTCACGTATCTGCTTTACAAGAAGATGAACAAATGGGGTTGGGAGCAAGGATTCGGGCTAACAGACCCCCACACATACCTGAGTTTGGGTAGTCACAGTCCCCCAGGAAAGCTGGCACCACATATACCCTTTAATCAATATGTAACTTTTTCCCTCCTATCCCACCAACTATGTAAGTCCTCAGAACAAAGGACACTCTCTCTCTCTCTCTCTCTCTCTCTCTCGGGGCCTCAGCGTGCTCTTGGCTCTCGGACCGCTGGGCCTCTGGCCACCTGCCTCAGGCTGCCCAGGGGCTTACCACCCTGGTCTTCAGCCCCTCTCATTTTGCCACCCTGCTTTGCCCTGAAACTTTGCCTTTCACCCCCCGCCCCAGTCCCGTTCTCTTCCATGGGAACAGGCCACTAATAAACTGATTACACACCAATAGATTTGCTGATCTGTAATTCTTTACATGGTCAGCAAGAAGAACCAGGTCTCTCCCGTCAACACTAGTACGTGCCCAGCATGGGCTACAGTCCTTTTGGGAGCCTCCTCCTCGGCTGTCAAGAGCCCAAGGACCAGCAGAGCCACCAAGGGACCATTAGGTGATCTGACCCGCACCCCCAACTCCATGTACAGATGAGGAAAAGCAGGGCCGGAAGTGGGGAGACTCTCCGGCTCGCATGGCGGGGTGGGGGCCAGACCAGGTTTCTCTGGGCCCGCAGCACACGGCCGCTCCCACCAGGCCTCCTGAATGCGTTCCCACAAACAGCCGCATGCAGGATGCGGACGCTGGTTCTCTCTCGGGCAGACGGCGTTTCTATGGCTTGCGTGGGCGTGAAGTACGGTCACGCTCCATAATGTGAAAATAACCACCTTTCCTCTGAAGTCTGCATTGCATGTATACTAGGGAATCATTTCCGGCCTCGGTGTCATGCAGATGGATCCCTATGTTTTATTCTATGGTATCTTAGCTTTGCTTTTCAATGTGCGATCTTTCGCTCACTTGGAATTCATTCTTGCATAAGGTGGGGGGAGGGGAGCAATCTGATGTCATTTTGTTCCGTGTGGATTCCCAGGGTCCCAGCCGTGTATCCGAGACCCCTCCCTAACTCACTTCCTTGTCAGGACAGCTGCCACGCCCCCCAGCCCAGAAACGGGCCGTGACTGGGCCTATGCTCACCCCTGCGCAAAATACCACAGTTACCACCCTCTTGGCTTCATAATATTATCTTGACATCTGGCAGGGTGGAAATATTAAGGGGAAACATTTTTGTCGCTTTGAAACAATTTTTGTCACTTTGAAAGGACAAGTGAAGGCATGATTGCTTAGAATGATGCCCTTTTTACTTCTACAAGTTCGTTAGCTTACGTATGCAAAAAGTCATTGTAAGCCATTCCATGGACCCCATCAGCAAGGACACCAACAAAAAATGAACGAGAAACAAACTTTGAAAACTTACCACACAATTTCTTCATCATGTATGAACTGGAAGGCAAAGGAAACAGGGTGGGGGAGACATATTTACTTCAGAAACAAAAACAAACGCAGACCTCGAAGCACCCGAGCCGACACGTCTTGGCTCGCCATGTTTCTCCAGAAAGCGGGGCTCCCCTCTGCTGCAGAAGGTGGCCCTGCCTTCGTTGAAACCTAGGTCAGCAGACACAGCAGCCTGCAGTCCAGCACAGCGCGGGCCTCTCGGAGGACTGGCCTGTCCTCCATCAGGGTCCAAGAAGCTGCTGCGGCCAGCCTGGCAGGGGCCTGCCCTCGTTAATGGAGCAGAGTTGCTACAATCAAGAATCCTCAAAACTGAAAAGACATCCATCCAGCCATCCACCCACCTGTCCATCTACCTACGGTGCCCGTGTGTATAGGAGAGAAGGGGGGTTAATCCTTCAAAGAGTTCCTTTGGAACTTCTGACGGATAAAAGACCCACTTGTACCACTGGAAGGGAGGCCAGGGCCAATGGTGGGGACCCCATCCTGCATCTTTGGCACGTGGCACAGATGAATGAGGTTCAGGGGAGGACTCCACAGAGCACCCGATGTGGGCAGGGAGGTGGACGGGCTACGTCCAGCAGTCTGATCTGGGAGACATGCAGGTTCCCACAGGGGAGGCCAGCGGAGGCCAGGGGGCCCACTATACCCCTCCCGGCTGGTGTGGAGGGCGGCACACACAGGACCTGCTTTGGGATGCCGCTTCTGAAAGGGTCAGCCTGGCCGGGCGTCTCTGTGAGGCTCCCCAGACTCGAGGCTCTGAGGAAGTGGCCCTCAGCCCGGGACACCTGTGGGACATTTATGGGGCGATTTTTGCTTTTACAACCCCGTGGAGGGCTACTGGCATTTGGAGGCGGTGACGGCCAGGGCTGCCAGCCAGCCGAGCGCACGTGGAACACCTCTATGGGAGAAGTTTCCTGTATTTGGCACAAGCATTAAGCGTCCTGCTAAGTAGTCAGGTAAGTGACAAAAATACATAATCTGAGCCTAGAACTTAACTGTTTCACGAATCAAAGCATTTCCACAGGGTTTTAGTAAATACTTAATTGTCTGGTGGTGTAACTGTCATGTGCAGCGGGGGGATCATTGCACTTGGCTCTTCTAGGGTTTTATCGGGAGTCGTTCATCGTTTCGGAAAATCACATCATCGGGGTCGGCAGCACGCAGGGTGTAGGGCGAGGTGCCAGGTGGCACACGGGCCCAGGTCTGAGCTGACAGGTGTCGGGCTCGGGGATTTTCCACATGGCGGCAACATGGTATCATTGGGTGTTCTAGCATCTTCCTGCCCAAACCTTAAAGCTGTATTCTTTGATATGACTTTCACTTGTCCTTTACAGTATAGTTTAGATGTTATGGTTTTGTTGAGATTATGTGTAGGCGAATTATTTTATCCATAACCTTCATTTTCTGGGGGGTGATGGCCTGTGAAGATGGCCCCAGGAATCCCACTGCCTGACACTCATGCTCCCCTCGTGGGCGTGGCCTGGACCCTCGGCTTGCTCCTCACACACAGAATTTGGCAAAAGTGAGGGGTTGTCACTTCCGAAAGTAGGTCACAAACAGGTTCCTTCTCTCCCTTGCTCTGAGGGATGCCGGGGGCCACAGAGTCGGCCCCACCCGCGAGGCCAGACCTGAGGCTGCCCGGAGCGACACGGTCCTGCAAGTGGATTCTCACCCACGGGAGCTGTGAGGTGACTGTACCCCGGACGGCACTGGGGACGGAGCCTGACCAGCCCGGGCACTCAGCCGAGCCACTCCCGGCCTGAGTCCACAGAAAACGGGAGGGAGAAAGGCTGGCTGTTTCAAGCCACCGAGTACTAGGGGAATTCTGAGCACAGTAACAGAGAACTAATATGAGGGACACGGCCGTCACAGGTCGTTGGTGCTAGATCTCGCACGGCTGAGGACTGTCCCTCCAGGGCACAGCGCAAACCCTGACACCTGGGCACGCTGTGTGCACCTGCTCTCTTTGAAAATGGCCTCCTGCCCCTCAAGGCTCCTCTGGACGGAAACCGCTTCCCTGTGGATGACACGCTCCTCGGCGGCGGCCTGACTGTCCTGTGCTTCACTGTCACGCGCCATGATGTCACCCCCGCCCTTGGGGGGCCGCAGGGAGACACACACACACACACACACACACACACGAGCGGGCCCCCAGGATCCCTGTTTCGTCTCCTCTGCCTCTTCTCTGTGCTCAACCCGCCCCCCCGCCCCCCCCCCACCTGCCAACTCGGCCCGCTCCCGGCTGCCCGCTCCCAGCTGCTGTCTACCCCGTCTGCCCGGCAGGGAGCTGCGACCCTGGGAACTCCGCTCCGTGTGAGGTTGCGAAGGGCAAGCTGCGTGCTGGTGCGTCCCTGCACAGACCGTGCAGCGCACGCTTTGGCTTTTTCGAGGGCTTTTTGCCTTTGAGGAGTCGGGTGTGAGATTTGGGGGGACAGAGGCACAGTGGCCAGTGGACTGGACAGAGCACCAGCAGGGAGTGGTCAGTACCCCCCAGGGTGGGGGTGCCAGGGTTTCTCTGGGACTTCGGGGTGGGAGAGCACTCACGGCGATGAGCACGATGACGGAGAGGGTGTAGTACACGGAGTCTCGGCACACAGCCCACCACGTCAGCCGGACCACCTGCGAGCAGAGGGCTGTCAGCTGCTATGGGCTGGGGAGCTGGGGGTGGGGGGTGCAGGGTGGGCACAGCGGCTGGGGGCTTCCCCACCACCTCGAACTGCCCCCTCCCCACCCACGGCTACAAGAACACGCTCATGGAGCTCCTCCTAACGGTGCCCGAAACCAATCCTCCTGGCTGTCTGAGGTCACCCTGTGCTTGTCACTAAATTTGGGTGCTACGTTGAGGCAGAGGCCGGAGGCACTGGCTCTTCCCCCTGACACTGGAACCTTCCGGTGGTAACTGGCTACCCTCCTCGGCCTCCTGTAGCCAAGCAGGGCCTACACATGAGCCCAGTGCTCTGAGGTCAAGTCTAACGGCCCCCAGGGAGATGCTGATGGGGTATCAACGACAGGGCAGTTGCATGCTCCCTGTTGGAAGCCCACAGACAGGCCCCAGACAGGTCGAGAGTCCAGCCCAGGTCAGGGTTACGGGAGGCGCTGCCTAACTCTTCACCACTGTGGAGGGAGCGCTCCCCCATGGGCTGGACAGAGGGCCGACGCTCTTCTTGCCCCCAGCCCGTAGGCCGCAGGAGGCTCGTTGGGCACCGCTGGGCACCCAGGGAGCCAGGGGCATGGCTAAGGCCGGGCCTTGGGCCTCCCCACTGCTGTCCCTCATGTCACTGCATACGGGGACAGAAACCACAGACCTGGCCCGCGAATAATCCACAAACTCCTATTATACACAGGATGTTGAACACGGCGGAGCCCACGATGGTGCCGACCCCGACGTCTCCGTGGGTGATGAACACGCCTGGGGAAGAAAAGGCACAAATCCGCATCCGCAAGGCCCAGGCTGGCTGTGGGGCCTGTGAGGATGCTGTCCCCTGGGCCCCCTTGCCCCGCCCCAGACCAAGGGAAGTCAGTCTCACCATCAAACGGAACACCCACAACGCAGTGAGGATGGGAACAGACTCAGACCGGCTACTCTGAGTCTTCCTGGGTTTTTTTTGAGCAGCTTTATTAGGATACAATTCATGTCATAAAATCCACCCATTTAAAGTATCAGTTCAGAGTTTTGCAGTGTAGTCACAGAATTGTGCAACCATCACCATGATCTACGTAATTTCGGGACACTTTCAGTATGCTCCCAAAAAACCCTGTACCCGTTAGCACCCCCACACCACTCGTTAGTGGTTCCGCCCCAGGGAACCACTAATGTACTTCCTGTCTCTCCAACTGCCCCTTTCACAGATGAGAAAACTGAGGCTCAGAGCGGATACATGCATTCACGCGTCAGGGCGCCGACCCTGGGCTCTCTCCGGGTCCTGTGTCCCCATCTGGTGGGATTTCTTACCGATAATCGAAGCGAACAGCTCGGGCGTCGAGCTTCCTGCAGCCATGAAGGTGGCTCCAGCCACGTCTTCACTCAGATGGAGTTTCTGAAACAGAAGTGACCGAGAAGCCCCAGGCTGTGACACGGGGGCAGTGGGCACGCTGACTAGACTCTTCGGCAGCCAGGGAACGTGCGGGAGGCTAGCCCCCCACCCCGGCAGCCTCTCCTCCCTCTGCCCTGAGCACACTCCCTTGGCCACTATGCGGGGCCCTCAATTTGGAATCCTGTCCCCTTCCCCCACCTGGAGGAGAGCACGTGGCTCCATCTGAGTAGGTCAAGGGGAGGTTAGACAAAGCTTTTGTGCACCTGTGCTGGGTCACTCACTGTTCAGGCGACCCAAGTCAAGTAACTAGGTGCCTGCCCCTACCCATCCATGTCCCCGGCTGTAAATGTCCCAACAGTATGGCCTCGGACGGCCGGGAGATGTCATGCAGGTAAAGTGGTAAAGTGTGGCCAAGCCCTGAGCAGCCTGCACACAGTAGGTGCTTTCTTCTTCCTTGGCTGGAAGCCAAGAGTAAGGCAGAGTAGAGATAGACGGGGGTCTTGTATATGGGGCAAAAGGAGAAAAGAAAGTGAAACCTTAACAAAATAACTAGGAGAAAAACGTCAGCCTGCCAAGGTTGGGGCAAAGGGCACTGCAGCTCAGCCTCCTCCCTGGGGACACAGATGCCCCCGGTACTTGCCTCCCACACCTGATTATGGCCAGTGCTCCCTAACCAGTGGCTTGGCTTAGCTGTGCACGGCGGCCAGCTGGGCTGCCGTGGAGCCAGAGGTTCTGGGTAACAGCTACGGGCTGCTGAGTCTGGGAGAGGACGCCACCCACCAGCTCTAATCTGGGGGTTTCAGAGCGAGGGGACCCTGAGTCGAGTGACTGGCCTGACAATCTTCACTGCCAGAGTCTTTCTCAGCCTGGCGCCAACGTGCCCCCTGTCCTCGATCACCCCAGCCCCCTCCCAAGCTTTGCCCAGGGGTCCCCAGCCTCTCCCACACACGTACCTCACAGATCTTCTCGAGAGAGGGGACAAAAAAGTCGTCGCACACTATGGCCAGGGCGTAGAACATGTAGAGAGCCTGCAAAGGACACAGGACCGAGAGTGTCAGCAAGGGCACCTGCCACCAATGCGGCCTGGCCCGGCAGCCATCCCACCCGCGCCAGCCTGTGGGGCCCGGGGCCAGGGACACAGGCCAGCGTGGGGGAGAACTGTGGCAGCACAGGGGCTTGCTCCCTCAGTGCCCTCACGGACAAAATGGGCAACTGAGGCCCAGAGAGGAGACACTCTTGCTGAGCAGCACCGGGGACTAAAACTCAGGCCACGTGGTCTCGTGCTCCTTCCTCTCGTCTGGAAGCAGCAGCTCTGCCCCCCACACCAGAGCTCGCCCTCGAAAGGGAAGCCCAACCTTGGAAGGAAGGCATTTAAAACCACCATCTTGAGAGTTTGAATCATCGTCATCCCGATTTCCCCTTATTTTCAGCAAAGCACCATCTCCTTGTCACCGCTGGCCACACGTTGCCAGAACAAATGTCCACCTGAGGTGCGGCACTTCCTGGGACACCACTGGATGCTGGCACAGGTTAAAAGCCATCGCTTGACACTGGAAGGTTCATGGAACAAAGAGTGTAGATTCTAATGCTGGTTCTGGGACTCATTTGCCACGCATGGGACTTTGGATAAGTTACATCTCTAGGTCTCAGTTTCTTCATCTGTTTAATGACAGAGCAAGAATAGATCCGTAGTTTCAAAATGGTTTTATGTACAGACCCTCTCGCTTGCCCTGTCCACCCAATGCAGCTTTACTGAGCTTATCTATGTACAAGGGACTTGTACACAGGCATCAGGGATACGTGGTGAGGACACCAGGAAAAGCCTCTGCCTCGTGTAACTTACCTTAGTGGCAGACAAACAAATAGGCAAACAAAGTATCTACAACGGCCAGGAAATGGGACGTGCAAAGGTCCTGAGGCAGGAGTGTGCCTGAAGCATCTGAGGACCAGCGAGGTCACTCAGATGGTCACTCAGGCAGAACACAGTGAGAATGAAGGAGGAAATGGACAATGTGAGGTTGGAGGGAGAGGCGAGGATGAGGACCCACCGAAAAGAGATGAGATTTCACACTAAGCCCTGGGGGAAGCCACTTCTTTCTTCAAAGGAAAAATGATATGAATGCCCTGCGTGCAAAGTTGGAAAGCCTGGGCTGCTTCACCCAAAATGGTGTGATACTCCGACAACTTCACAGTGACTTAACTACGACTAAATAAAATGGAAGACGCATCAGCTGTGGCCAAGGCAACTGAGGCAGGTGTCTACTGGAGTCCAGGTAAGGCTGCTGCTGGATCCGATTATCCTTCGTGTGTGCGCATTGCGGGGGCGGGGACAAATACTGGGGGTAAAGGGAAGAGAGTGAGGTAGGAGAGACCCCGCCACAAATCTCAGGATTCCAACTTGAACTCACACCCCCCGAAGTTCCCCCGACATTATCTCCCAGACCAAGGGTGTCCTGTGAGGCCAGAGCCTCTGGCTCTGCTGACATTTCTGAAACACGGCAGAAAAGGGGCCAAGATGGCACTACTATTCCCATCGCTTGAACTGAGAGGTTCTGAGAAGCTTCTACATCCAAATTGGCTCCAAAGCTAGAGACTTCTGTTGCCCCAAAGAAGGGGTCAGCCAACCTTTCCTTAAAGGGCCAAATACCAAGCATTTTAGGCTTTGCAGTCTCTGAAGAGCAGCCGTGGAATGGGTGTGGCTGCGTTGTTGCAATAAAACTTTATTTATAAAAAATAGAAAGTGGTCTGGTGGTCCCTGCAAAATGCCTGAGGTGCACGGAGGTTCGAGACTGTCTCAGCAATGCCAGGATTTCGTGAGGCAGAGGAACAGAACTACGGGCCTGGCTCACCAAATCCACTCTCTCTCAGTGGAAGGGGGCGCCTGCAAAAGCCAGAGAAACCAGGAAGGTAATAACTCCATTACCCAAATAATATACAGGCCTGTCACTCAAAATGTGCCTACAATCTTCATTCTAAGCTCCGTTTTCATTAACACTGCAATATTCTGTTAATTAAATCTTCACTCATTCATTATTCACTGGTGGCTATTATCACTGTGAGAATCCCAGCTCTGATTTTCTTAATTAGCTCTTGCAAAGACTAATATTTGGTTGGGTTTAAATATATAAGCAGATGGTGCTGGGTGGTCGGGAACCTCATCAAGAGGAACATTTGCTGTGTTTGATCCAAAGTGGCCACCGTCGTACAATAAGGCTGGCAAACTTTTGCCAAGGGACAGAGAGTTATCTATCTTTAGCTTTGTGGACCAAGGCATCTGAGGTGTGACTGCCCCTCGATTTTATTATCTTCTGGGGGAGGGGAAGCAAAAAGAAACAAACACTGGGGGTGCAGGTAAAGTCACAACTACTCAGCTCTGCCACTGAGGCCAAAGCAGCCATCAATACCACACAAATGAATGGGAATGGCTGTGTTCCAATAAAACTTTATTTACAAACACAGGCAGTGTCCATGGGCTATGGTTTGCCTACCTCTGTCAAAGAGCAAATTTTACCTATAACTTAGGTCTGAACTCACTATTCCTTTGTTGTTTTTTAAATCCTCACCCAAAATATGTTTATTGATTTTAGAGAGAGTGCAACATCGATCAGCAGCTTCCTGCATGTACCCCAACTGGGGACAGAACCTGCAACCTAAATATGTGCCCTGACTGGGGATTGAACTCGCAACCTTTTGGTGCACGGGACCATGCTCCAATTAACTGAGCCACCGGGCCAGGGTTGAACTCACTATTTCTTTTTTAATTCCTCCTTAAACTCCACTGTTTATCATCAAGGCCCGTCTGAATACAGAGGGAAGTTTCAGAAGTGTGCCCAAGTTTTAAGCTACAGTTGAGCAAGGTGGTACATCGGAGGGAATCGGCAGCGAGCCCGGACAGAGCACTGATTAGGCGCCATGTGAGGTCTGCTGCACCTCACTCGCACTCACTCAGACCTATGAATCCAGGAAAGGCACCATCACTCCTGTTTTATAAAAGCACAAAACGAGGCACCAGAAGACCTGAACTCTTGTCTTGGCTCTGGGGCCACTCGCTGTGTGACACTGAGCAGGTCGCCTAACACCCCTCAGACCCCATTTCTTGGTGGGTGAGGCAGGTGCAGCGCCCGCCCTCCTCACAGGCTCTGACAAGGACAGGAGGGTCCTCTGACGTGGTGTGGCTCTGCCGTGCTCCACGGATGGGCTTCGCCGCCCCACGCGCAGGACACCCCGCCCCACGAGGGCCACTTACACCGAGGATGTGCAGCAGGACGGCTCCGTGCCGCCGCTCCTTATTGGAGAACAGGTCTGTGGGGAACTCGTGGATCGCTGGAAGACAAGAGAACGTGGCAGAGCGTTAGTTGACAGCAGGAGGTGAGGCTCAGGGCCAGGGGTGTTGGAGCAGGACCCCAGGCCGAGGTGGGGCAAGGGAGGGGAGGAGGGCTCAGAGGGCACCGGTCCTTGCCCCCCGTCCCTGGACCCCTCACGTCCACTCAGGTGCCAGGTGGGCTTCTGCTAGCATCTCGGGTCATCGCGCACTGTGTCACAGGCCTTCCTTGGGCCCCGAGGGTGTCCCTGCTGGGGTGGACACTGCCACTCCCGTTAGGGGCTCTCGTCATCCTGGGCGGTGGGCGGCCCTGTGAGATACGGAGCTCTCTGCACCAGAAGCCGCACACCTGGGGCCCAGGTACCACCTCTGACACCCCCTGTGACCCCTCACAAGTGGTCTGAGCAACCGCCTGCCTTTCAGACCCCAGCATGTTCCTGCGTGATGAAGGAACAACGCCTTCTCACCACGCCCCCCCATCGAGATGACGGACGGATAAGCACTTCGTGAATGTCGTTTCTGCAGCCCCCCATCAGACATGCCTGCGCCCCACTTTTCACGGGTCCTCAGCACAACAGCTAGACCAGGAGCTCCTGGTAAACAAGGATCTGCCCAGCCCTGTGCTGTGTCCTCGGTGCCTTGGCCAGGTTGGCACATAGTAGGGTCCCTACAGACCTTAAAGTCAATAGAATAAACGATGCCGAAACACTAACAGTGACAATGTGCATGGTCTTGTCCTTTGAGAACGCTTTTGTTACCTTTGGAAACTCCTTAAATAACTAGAATGACCGGCTTCCTGCGGGTGCTTGTTAAATGCTTGTTAAGTCAGCTCCCAGGACAAAAATCCCTTCTCTGTAAAAGTAATTTGGCCCCAAGCTCTGAAAACGATGGTTTCTCCCTTATATGGAAACTTTTCTGTGTTTTAAGATTAGATCCTCCCAACAAGACAGAAAACATCAGCTCCCCAGACACCCAGAAAATGTTCCCACTTTGCAACAAGCAGCAATTTAATGAAATATAGATTCTTTTACTTCTGGGTTTTATTTTTTTTTTTTTCCTTCTTCTTCCTGTAATCAAACTTCTGGAAAAGAATTGCTCTGTCAGTTCAAGGGCGTGGATCTGCTTCAAGGTTTGTCGGCTCAGAGACGGAGAACTGTAAAGGCAGAGACGGCATTCCTGCAGCCAGGGACTTCTTTCAGGGAGAAATGTAACTGTCTGGTACGCTCCAGGGCGAATCAATAGACATTTCTGCCATGAAAATTGGAGACGGCTCCTGCTTCTCCAAAGCAGTGTTTTGAAAGCTGGTGATTTATCCAGTCCTGGGAATTCTTTGAAAATTAGAATAAAGTGATGCCGGCTTTTTGCTTTGAGGGCATTATCATCTGGCCTCCAGCAGGGAGGGAATATGGGTTATGGATGGCTTTGTCCTTGCAAGGAACAGGACTCTGCCTCAGCCACAACGCTGTGCCCTGCCACCTCCTGGGTCTGCTGGAGGCTGCGGAGAGGAGCAAAGGCCACCCCCGGCCCCAGTTCTGCCAGCAAAGACAGCGAGCAGCCAGCAAAGCCGCCCACTGCCCACGCCCTTCTGCTTTCTGGACCCACCCGAGCCTCCTGGCCCATCCTGAACCCGCACATGAGGCAGGCGCTGCAGCCAAACTGTCCCTGCTTTCCCGATGAGGTTCAGAGCGGGCAGTGGCCAGCTCAGGGCCCCCAGCCACATACGCCAGGACTCACGGGGGTCACCCTGCATTCCTCTCCATGGTGAGGGGCCGCCTCTAACACCAATGGAGACCTCCCTGCCCTGGGAGACGGCAGACCTGGCGAGAGCCTGCGCTCAGCAACCCCTGAGCCTGTGGGTCCCTCCATGTCTTCAGTCACAATCTGTGGCCCCGCAAGGTAATGAAAGAGTCACCTCTGCTGAGTGTGTGGCTGTCAGAGGCTGCAAGCAGGCAGATGGCCACCCTGCCCTCCCCCGTTGGCAGCTGGTAACTGGGACCAGTCCACTTTCCAGCTCAGGGTCAAGTCCACTAGAAACTGGTGCAGGGGTACAGACCATGGGGCGCGCACAGCAGGAACTCGGTCTCTGCCATCGTTGTCCCCAATAGCAACAACCTGGAACTGCAGACAGCCTGTGCGAGATGCTCAGGCAGTGTCTTCAGAAGCAGATGACTTAGGCTCCAGGAGGGGCTTCTGCCCCTTATTACCCAGGTGACCTTGACAAGTTGCTTCACACCTCAGGGCTGTGACCCCTACACACGGGGGTCCCACACAACCTGCTGGCCAGGGTGCTGCAAGGACGCAATGAGAGATGACCGAGCCAGTTAGGCTGCCGTCACTGTCAGGATCTTAGCTTACAGACTCCTGGCTCACTGCAAGCTCTGTCTGCCCTGCTCCACAGGACGAGCCTTGGTTTGTGAAGGCCAAAGGGAAGATAAAGCCAGTGCAGTGGGGAAAAGGGTGGGCGAGGTGAGACGGGCCATGTGATGGTCTCAATGCTGATGGAGTTTCATCCCAGCTGCCGTGGCAACCTCTCTCTTCTCCTGGCCTTGCTGGGATCCGCAGCCCCAGCCCACGTTCAAGGGGGCGCCGCTTGCCTGAGAGGGGCCGGGTCTGCCTCGGCTGCTCAGATCCCGAGCAGAGACGAAGAGGAATCAGCGGGGCACCCACAGGGTGCGCCTGAGCCTGTGAGCTGCAGAAACCCTGGGGAGGAAGGAGTGGGTGGGGAAGGAGAGAGGTGTCTGCAGGTGGAGCCCAGCTCGGGAAGCCAGGGGTGATCCCAGCACTGTCCATGTCACGGGGGGAGGGGGGGGCGAGGGGGGAGGGGGATGGTGGGAGCCAGGGGGCGGAGGAGGGAAGGAAAAGCTGCAAACCACACGGCAGCCCCTCCCCACACCCTTCAGGATTCTCTCCTCTGGACCTCAGTGCTCAGAACTGGCTTCTCCATCCCTCTTGGTTCCGGACACACCCCTCTCCTCACACAGGTGTTTTCTTCCCTCCTGGGCACCTCCCCCCACCCCCCTTGTGTGCAGGGGCAGGGAATAGGGGCGGGGGTCTTTCCTACCACTTGTCTTCCTGGACGGCGGACAGGAAATCACAGATCCCTGGGCACAAACGCATCTGCGATCCCCCTTCCGCACCACCCACCAGCTACCGAGTTCTCTAGCACTGTACAAACGAGACCCCTAGGACGCACAAAGTTGCACGGGCGACACCACTGTAGCGCTGTGCTTTCGAGGGTCTGTCCTTTTGCCGACAACTCTGCTAGTTCTCCGAATGTATCGGTTTGTTCAACAAGTATTCACGGAGCACCCACGCAGTCGGTGTTGGACTCGCTCTGGGAACAGGTGCGTCCGGGGACGTCCTCAGGCCTGGCAGTGTCTCCTCTTGGAGGGCGATTTGCCGTTCAGAGAAAGCCGAAGTATTCCGAAAGTGGCAGGCTATCGGGATGGCAAGGACCCTGGTTTTGAAGCAGTACACATCAATATGTGTCTCTGGAGCACTTACTTGGCTCCGGGCGCGGTGCCTTGCAGGTGTGCCCTTGAGGGGTTGGTGGGGGAGAGGGACAAATGAACAAGCCATCGAGAGACGGTGCGAAGCTCACTGTGCTGCTGAGGGGTGAGCAAGCCAGGGGTTACTGGCCGGGGAGGCAGGGCCAGGTGGCAAGCCCACGGAGAGAGTGGCGCCCACGGCAAGGTCTGATGGCTGCGGTACTAACATTTCGAGCCCTTCAATCTACTTGGTCAATTCCGAGATCATTATTCCCATTTTTATTGATGGGGAAACAGAGGCTTCCAGAGGCTAAAGGTGTCACCTGAAGTCACACAACTGTGGTGTGGCCCAGGTGAGGGAAGAGCCCTGGGTGGGAGGCGACCCGATACCAAGGCCTCTTTCATCCGAGCATTTTACCCGCCACAGGCACGCGTCTCGGGCTCAGGACTTGTTTCTCCCAGGAGCAGGCTCTGGACTCCCGGGAGCTCAAAGGGCCCTGACGAGGCGGTGCTCCCGAGAGGAGGGACGCTCGCTGCATCTTGCAGCTCAATTCCACTAACAGCCCGGGGCCTGCCCCTACAGAGGCCAGGCCACTATCCCATGGGCCCAGGGCAACCTGTCACTCATCTTCCTGACTTCCTTGAGACATTCAATAAAGCCAACCACGCCCCATGTGTGCCTGGAGGAATGCACGTATGAACGAATGAATGATCAATCCATCCATTCATCCACCCATGTACCTTACACACAGTAAAGGTCATTCTCTGCGGCGTGCACTTCTGTGGGTTTGGAGAAATGCAGGGTTGCGTATCTACCTCCACACCTGAGACAGGATAGTTCCATCACCCCCAAATCCCTTGGTCTGCCATTTTGTAGTCAAAGCCTCCCCAGCACCCCAACCCCTGACGACCACTGGTGTTCCCTTTCCCTGGAGACTGCCTTTTCCCGAATGTTGCATCAGTGGGATCACAGAATAGGGAGCCTTTGTGGTCTGGCTTCTTGCACTTAGAAGATGTGTTAGGATCTACCCACCCTGTTGTGGGTCCGTGGGTCCCACCTTCCTGCAGTGGCCTCACTTGGTTTCTTTGATCCCACACTCTCACTTGCCTAGTCTCCCCTAGAGGACCCCTCCTTTGTGGGACCCCCAAATGCTGGTGTCCTTGGGGCACCAGCATTATAGAGACGTAGGTGTTGAGAGGCTCTCCTGGCAAGGATGCCCACTTCCTCGTCCCCACGCAGGACATTTTTGGATTTGATCACCCCATCTCCAGCTCCTGTTCCTCAGCCCTTCCTGCAACTTTGTGAGCACCCGAGTCCCTGAGTTTAAGTCCTTTCTGCGTAGCACACTGAGAATGGCTTCCGTTTCCTGTTCTAGATGCTAATACCATCACTTTGGGGGTCAGCGCTTCAAACACAGAGGCTGAGGGACCACCATCCAGTTCATACATGAGGTCTCTGCGGACGTAATTAGCTAAGTTAAAATGAAGTCGCACTGGATTAGGGCGGTGCCAAATCCTACGACTGGTGTCCTTATGAGAAGAGAAGGGGACACGCGGAGAAGGCCATGCAACGGCAACTGCAGAGATTGGAGCGACATGGCTACAAGCCAAGGACTGTGGGCCGTCAGCAGAAACTAGGAGAGAGAACAGCAGCAGACACTCCTCGGAGCCTCCGGGAGGGAGCCACCCTGCCAACACCTCCATCCCAGACTTCTGGCCTCCGGAAGTCTGCAAGAACAAACGGGTGCTGCTGTAAGTCACCCAATTTGTAGTAATTTGTTACAGCCGCCCAGCAACCCCAGGAAACGAATACCCTGCCCAAGCCAAGGATACACAATGCCCCACTTCTAGCTGGCCAGCCTGCAGCTTCCCCAGCTCAACAGCGCCACCCCCCCCCCCCCCAGGGCACACCTGAAGCCCTTTTCTCCACTAAAAAGCTCCTGCCTGCCTTTGAGTCTCTGCCAAACACGAGTGAGGGCAGCTGACTGACTCCCTTGCTGCAGTAAACTCCGAACAAGCACCAGGCGTGTGCTCTCATCCGGGTGGTCTCTGTTTACTTCCACAATTAGCAACAACCTGTAGTTTCGCCTCTATGTGGAGTGAGGACAGTTTACTCCTCTATCTTCCCCACCTCTCTGAGACAACACCCAGGTAGAAGGTTCGATAAAGAGTGCACATGATATATCTGAAGTGACTTAGTAACGAAGATTTCGGTCTACTTCACAACACCGGAAATTGGTGCCAGCGGGCCACACAGTGCCACTGAGTTCTCAAAAGCACAGTGATTATGAAAAGAAACGGTTTCCATTTGGCAAAGGAGGAGCAACTTTTCTTAGCACGATGCTTTACGTATACAACATAAATAGCAAATACATGTGCAGGGCCTACTACATTTAACCCTCACAATGAGTGTGTGAAATCTTCTCTTTAGACCCATTTCACAGATGGGACAAGTAGGGCACAGAAAGGGTAAGTGATTTGTCCAAAGTCACACAGCAAGGGACCAGCAGACCCAAGGCTCATCCCTGGGTAATTGAGCTCTACGGAGCACTTGACTATGCGTCAAGAGTCAGAAAATGGTTTTTCTCTTTGACACAATTCATCATTGGTATTTGCTCTCGGGGTGTCATTCAAAACATGGGGGGCGGAGGGGACCCTATGTCCGAAGATATTCGTCGCCTCTAATGGTAAGACACTGGGAGTCGCTAACTGCCCACTAATACGGGAAATGGCGAACTCGTTAGGATACACACTCATCGGGTCCTCCCACAGACTGTAACGGGCAGCCCCCCGTGCCGGCACGGTTCCACACACCGGGAAACATCGGAGAACAGGACAGGCAAAGCCCTGCCCTCGTGGCACATGTTAGGTGGAGAATTACCGAAAATGGGAATTAAAAACATCAGTGTGGAAAAAAGAGCTTACCATACGTGAAAAAAGCAGCACACACACTCCCTTGTGGTTTGTTTGATGCTACGAGCAAATAAGGAAATGGAAAGAACAGGAAACACACACAGCAGAGACGTTTCAGGGGCTGTTGCCGGCGGAGGGACCCCAAACGGACCCTGTTCCGTGGCTCCCTTCCACGTGCTTTGCAATGTGGTCACCTTGTCTCTGTGGCAACGATGTTGATGTCTGCGATTTATCACTGACAACCGAAGCTTAAAAACCTGGCCCGTGAGAGAATCTGGCCCAGGAGTACGAATGGCGGCGTGATGGCATCATGCTGTCCGTGCGCCGCCGTCACTGACCTCGGGGACAGAAGTCAGAACCTCTGGGGCAGAGGCTGATGACAAAAGGGCACAGGGCACTTTCCGGGGTGTCGAAAATGTTCTAGATCTTGATTACGTGGTAGTGACATGGTTGTCTACATTTGTCAAAACTCACGCCGGGCACTTCAAACTCTGTCTGGCTGTACTTACGTTATACATCCACAAATACAGATGCATCGAGCTCACCCGGGGTAGGAAAGGGGCCTGTGTGTGTGTGTGTGTGTGTGTGTGTGACCACTGGCGAACTTGAGGGCTCCCTCTGGTGTCCTCGTCCTCGGTCTTCGTGCATGAACATGTAACAGCGCCTGGGTTCACGCCCACGAAGGGGGCCCAAGTCTGCCACTGCCATGCATGCTGCTGTCACTGCCGGACAGCCCACAGCTGTGGACTGGGTCACTCCCTTAGCACGCATTCGTCCCCCACCCCCAGGCTCCCTGTGTGCCTGGCCCAGTCCTGCCTCTCTTCCCAGACCTAATCCCCTGCGAGGCCCCTGAGTCGTCCAAGGCACGAGGTCTCAGGCCAGGACGCAGCACAAGCAGGGGCTGACCTCAGTAGTTACAGCTGGGCCAGCCCGCTGGGAGCGCCTAGAAGGGACAGAATAGCTCCGCCTTTCCCAAAGCCACTCGCATGCCACACACAGTGTCCCGATGAGTGCCGGCTGGGTGGGTAAACGCATGGTCCTTGTCCACACACTTCGAGGGGCCCCTCCCACCACTCAAGTTCAGCTAATAGGGCGAAGCAAGATCACAGGCAGAAAGGAAGAAACTGGTAGGCGTGATGTGTTTCCAGGTGTGTTGCACGTAGTAGGTGCTTGACTAAACAGTCATTGGCTGGCAGCTATAATTTGGACACATTTCCTCTTTGCTAAGATCTCAGAACAAAAAAGTCTCTGCCAAATTCTGCTTGAGTTCTACACTTATTCTCATCCTGGGCTTCTGTTAAAAACACGCCCGATGAAGAGTCATTAGGGCCCACATTTTATATTCTTGGCTTTCCTTTGTGAGTCCGTGGAAGACTACTTAGCTCCTTAGTTTCCACAGAGCGCTGTGACGTTCGAGGGGGCTGTTACTGTAGCTTGTCACAAGCAGCAGGTCCATGGACTCCGAGGACCAAATGAAAGGTGAGCCACATTCGTTCCTCGAAGCTTCCTTCACCTGTGGCCTTTGCTCCCCTAAGAGCTCTTCTCGGAACCATCCTCCCTCTTCAAAAACACCAACCAAATGAAGACTTGGGAGGCGGTACGGAATCGGACGATGTGCACGGGGCGGGGAGCCCGGTTCCTGCCATGCGCTGCTCCTCTGCCGGCCAGCCCAAGGGTCCGCTCAGCGGGGAGGGCGGGAGGCGCTCCTGGAGGGGCCCCCTTTCCCGCCAGCCTCGCTCTCCCGTGACTCACCTGCCCAATGCTCCGAATTCCCCACCAAGTACGCTACGCTTTGTGTTTAAAGTGGCAACACCATGGAGGTCGCTGCCCCTTCTCACCCGCCATGTTCCACCATGCCCCCCCCCAGTACGTCCACCAAGCACCGCTGTCTCTGCAATGGGTGCTGGGGATTTTGCTATGTCTCCACAGACTTCAAGGATTAGGACTTAGATTCCTGTACTTCCATCATTTAGAGCCTACTCTGGGCCACAGGACGGAAGGCCAGGGCCTCCGACTTCCACCGTGGAAAGAAGCCTGGACTCTGGCCTGTTTGCAGGGACAGACTGGCAGAGGGAGGGGCTGGCCCGCGGCCTGGCCTCTGGCTCCAAAGCCATCAGTGTCGGAGAAGGATCAGGGGGCGAAACAACTCGGAAGATCAACGTCAAAGCACAGCTCCAGCCCTTCCTCTGGGAATTCAGGCAACGGGAGTCCCCACAGAGCTGGGCTAACCCAAAGGCAGCCAGGACACTCGCTCCAAAAAGAGGCAATCGTCACCTTTCCATGGTGGGTCCAGTACCCGTCCTCCGTGTGCACATGCACACTCAGAGGAAAAGTCACTGTCCAAGATGGAGAACAAACACAGTATTAGGGGCCTAAAAGTGACAAAAATCCCGGAGCGCACAGTGACGTCCACACAAGCAGACAATGTTCTCTAATTTGTGTGGGTCCCGGGCTGAGCTCACATGTGGTCCGTGAGCGCTGTGACCCATCCAAGGTGGACGACAGTGAGACTAAGCACTCACACACGGTTTGGACAATCTGATACCGTGACAATCAAGCACACGATCATGTCCCCAGTGGTTCGCTTTCCTGGTCTATTACAGGAGTCTCGGTCGGACACAGAAGCAGTCTTGCTCCACGGGAAGGGTGAGAAGCAGTCCTGTGGGACCACCCGGGGCAGCTGGGTCCCTCCCGCCCAGGCGACCTCTGGAGACGCCCCAGGTGCAGGGGTGCTGCTGGTATGCAGTGGGCAGAGGTCGGGGAAGCGGCCAGACGTCCTACAGTGCGCAGGACAGCCCCCATCACAAAGAGGTGTACAGCCCCAGACGCCAACAGCATCCGGGTCGAGAAACGCTGGTCTAGGGAATAGAATGAGTTAAAATGGTGGCCGCTGTCACTGTCCACCGAACAGTGGTGCCTGCCTCCTGTTCATGGAGACCTGCCCACTCTCCGCCGCTCGCACCTGGCGTCTCTACCGGCCCACGTGCTGCTCCGCACAGGGCCTCCGCACTCCCAGAACTCTGTGCCCGAAGTGGGTGGCCAGGGACATGCCATGGCGTTCCCTGATTCTCACCCCCACCCCCCCAGTCTCCTTAAAGTCTCATTAAATCCACATCCTTCAGTCAGGACACGCTGCTTGCGTGTGTGAGCCATGCATGGTGCAGAAAGACAAGGCCTCCTGGTGTATGTTCTGGCCCCTTTAGTTTTATTTTGCCAGCTGCCGTTCTCCAATGCGTGTGTGTTCCCATGGAACTAGCAGGTTTATCTCTGGAACGGAATTGGCTCCCAGACCAGGGTTTGACTTCCATTCCTTCCGACAAGCGCCGTCCACCAGGAGGGTTTGTGCCGTGAAGGCATCAGGATGCATCAGGCAGTGTTTGCAACCTGCTGGGGAGGGGAAACGGATGCACAGCCGTAAGGAGACCAACAGCCCTGGGAGAGGTTTCAACAGGGCTTTGGAGGGCTGCGAGGGGAGGAAGGATTACGTCTAACTCAGAAAGGACAACTCAGGGAGGAGCAGGGACGAGACAGCTGGGCTCTGGAGGATTTCCTGGATCCCCCCACCGGGAAGGAGGGAGAGGCTTTCTAGGCAAAGGAACTGGACGCTGAGACAGGAAGGTGGGAGGGAGCCCGGGAGACTTCGATCCCTGTGCAGCCAGGAGCCAAGGCGGAGGGGGAGGGGACAAGGGGGAGAGACCCTGGCTGAACCAGATGGAAGGACTTCAGGGCCGGGAGAGGGGTCTGGCTATGCCCTGACGACACCGGGTGTTTCAAACCGACAATTGGCAAACTTACTTCGGTGAGGGGCCAGATAGGAAGTATTTTGGGTTTTGCCGGCCATACGCTCTGGGCCGCAACCACTCAACTCCGCCACTGCAGCGTGAAAGCAGCCATGCGTGATACTCAAATGGGTGTGGCCGTGTTCCAATGAAACGTGTTCCAGCTTATTCGTGTTCGCTGAAACAGGAATGCCGCATAATTTTCCCGTGTCACAGATGATTATTCTTTAGTTTTCCCCCGATCGTTCAAAAATCTAGAGACTAGTGTTAGCTCGAGGGCTGTCCACACACCCGTGCTGAGCCGGACTTGGCCCTTGGGCTGCCGTGTGCTGGTGCCTTTTCAGAACTGTTGTTCAGGATGGAGGGGACAGGGAGGGGACAGGCACCTCAGGCAGAAGCTGCTGGACTGTATGTGACGGAGAGGGAGGGACAGATGCACAAACGCTGCGGCCCCCCGAGCCCCAGGACAGAAGGCTGAGGGAAGGGAGGGGGCGGAGCCTGTGACAGGAAGGCACAGTGACGCCGTGAATCTCGACAGGCGATGACCTGGAGATGGCACAGGTCGGGAAGACTGGTGCGCTGTGGCCACACTCTCTGCCTAAGAGGACAGAAGTGCCCGGCCCAAACGCAGGTCAGCCTGACTCAGAGAGAGCCAGATTACACCAGAGTCAGCTCCTCGGGGTGCTGGGCAGTCGGCAGAAGCGACCTCTGTGGTTTTGCCTGCGCAGCACCCTAGGCCTCCTTGGGGCAGCGCCCCTTCCCGGTTCACGTCTATGTGGTTTGAGCAGGGCTGGTTCACAGAGAGTGAATGAGCCAAAGAGTCGATCCCAGGAATCTGGGGAAGGAGAAGCTTCTTTCTGCTAACCCCTGAAGAGGTAAACGCAGGCCGTCCTTTCCAGGGCCCTGCGTCTGGGGAGACCGGCCCGGCGGGGAGCAGCATGGAGGAGAGCTGAGTCGATCCTGACGCCACCAGTGACCCCTGGATCCCGCCACACCTAAAGCTAGCCCTGGGCCTCCCAGGTCAGGAGCTCATCATGCCCCACCACTTGCTCCTGCCTGTCCTTGTGGGCTCTTGTGACTTGCAACCAAAGTCCTAAGACACAGAGCTGCTGTTAGAAGGCAGCCCTGGAGGGCAGAGGCCTTGATCTTGTGACCACGTGTGACGAAGCGCCCATCTTTGAGCGCTGTCCTTGTCCTCTACGGCCCCGTCTAAAAGCATGTGCAGCTCCCTGGTCTCTCTCTAGACAGTGCCCCTCATATGCACTAGGTGCTTCATAATTGCTGGTGGCAGAATGGAGGCACGAAATCCCAGGACACCGAACAGTCTGAGCTGGAGGAAACTCTGAAACAAAACAGCAGGCAGTATGGATTTATTTTCCTCCTCCTCCAAGTAAGCGCTCAGAAAACCCATGAGCTTTGGGGACCTGGTTCTGCCTCGCACAAACAACCGAGACAGCTCCAGCGGGCTCATGGGACGCCGGTTATCACTGTGTTTGGGTAGGAGCCTAAATGAAGGGAGGGAATTACCGGGTCCCAGAGATGGCTGGGAAAGGGGCAGGCCCCACGCTGGGCACGGAAAATGCTGGCTGTTGGCGGCGGCTCCTTGGGCATCTCCACCTGATTCCAAGGCTGGGGAGGGGATGTGGGCGGGCAGCGTGGGACCCTAGGCCCGCGACCCAACAGACGCTCTCACGTACTCAACTCAGCTGCGAGTTCACATGACCTGTGCGCACGGAGCAGATGACTCACGGGGGTGCAGGGCAGAATGAAAAGGGCACTGTACAGGGAGTCTGTGCCCGGGGGTCTGTGTCCCAGCCCTGACACTCACAGAATGGGGGGCCTCTGGGGAGTCACTCCCACCATCTGGGGTCCAGTCTCCTTATTTGTACGGGAAAAGGTGGGACCAGAGAGGGGCATCTCCAGCTGAGGGTAGAACACAGAGTTTGCCCACGAGGTGCTCAGACTCACATGTCAAGGGAACATGAAATGAACAAACACACCTCCGGAGTGTGCAAGCATCGGGAGTGTGCAGACCCTTGTGTTTGGATGCATTTCCATTTTATGAATCGAACTCCTGAATTTGCAATTGCTTTGGTCATTCTGCTTTCTCAGGGGACAATACAGGTGACAGAGGCCCTCCACCACCGTGCAGAGGCCACGTGGGCGAGGTGGGCCTTCGCTGCCTGGAATGCCGGCGGCCCCACCACTTACTAGTGGTACGGCCTGGGGCAAGGCTCCCAACTCGCCGTGCTGCCCTGTCCTTTCTGCGGAACAGGCCTAACGTGCGTCCCTACTTCGCAGAATCCTTCAGAGGCTGGAGCCAGACGGTCTAGGAGAAGGCGTGGAGGACGGCGCAGCACAGAGCGAGGGCGCAGTGCAACCGACAGCACCGAGCCCACCACACACGTGGGTGCCCGTGGAATAGTGCCTTAAAAAGCTGTCCCTAGGCAACCAGCCTCGGCTGTTAAGAGGCAGGAGAGTAGCTGCCCTTTCCGGGGCAGGGTGACAGGGAGCAGGTCGGTGTGCCCGGAACAGGACCCAAGGGGCCGTCTGGGGCTGGAAGTACAGTTGACCCTTGAACCACACAGATCTGAACCGTGCAGGTCTACTTACATGTGGATTTTTTTCCCGTAAACACTGTAAATATGCCCTGGCCAGCATGGTTTACTTGGCTGAGCATGGTCCTGCAAGCCCAAACGCTGCAGGTTCAATTCCCAGTCAGGGCACATGCCTGGGTCCCCAGCAGGGACACGTGTGAGACGTAACCAATCGATGTTTCTCTCACACATCATTTCTCTCCTCTTTCTTCCTCCCTCTTTCTAAAAATAAAGGAATAAAATCTCTAAAATTAACACTGTAAATATATTTTCTCTTCATTATAATGCTCTTAACATTTTCTTTTCTCTAGCTTACTTTATTGCGAATGCAGTATGTAATACATATAAAATGCAAAATGTTCATCTGCTATTTACGTTTATCGGTGAGGCTTCCAGTCAAACACTGGAGCTGCTGACGTCGGCTTGCTGGACGCTGCGTCCTGATGACCCAAGACAACTGGAATGCCTGTGACGGGAGAGGCTGAGGGGACTGACCTTCCCTCAGCACTGGCCAAGGGGCTGTTTCCCATAAGCCACTCCGACCCAGCCCCATCCCTGTACGCCAACACCCCAGCCAAAGCCCCGCCCATGCTCGGCTCACCCCCTTCACCTCAAGACTGAGCCAGATGGTCCTCCAACCAGAGTTTCTTCCCTGCAGCTCCTTATCTCAGAACGTGCCAGCCCCTGGACATTCTACTCAGTCCTGCCTGACACAACAGGGACTTGCAATTCACACATACTGGAATCAAAATTCCCCACGTTCTTGCAGTGAGGAAAATGCTTACATAACTGTATCTGCTCTAACTGAATTTTCCCATGGGGACACTTCCTGTTGGGAGCACAGGTCAAGATTAACCTGCTTCAGAACAAGGGAAGGGGTAAGGCAAAGAGTCGTTAGCACTGGTAGAGAAATAAAGAAAGCAACATTTGTAGGTCATCATCATCATCTTACTTGATCCTAACTACCACCTAAAGGGAGGTCTCATTATCCCCATTTGGCAGATGAGAAAACTGAGGCTCAGAAAGGCTAAGTGACCTGCCTGGGGCCATTCAGCCTACCAGCGGGCAGCCAGAACTCCTCTCCGGCCAGCCGGGCCTGGCTCCAACACCTGGAGGTTTTCCATCTTGGCTCGCTCCTCATGGCCATCATCCGAAAACAATTAACCCACCTTGCTGGCCTCCAAGGTGACATAAACTCGCACGCGTGCGGCGAGGCGCGAGCTTCAGCTGCAGTTTCTAACACAGGCTCTAATGGCTTGCTATTCTGGGATAATCATGTAAATAATGAAGTAAGCCACTTACTTCAACAAATAAACCCAGAAGACTTAATTTAACCACAACAGATACAATAATAGAGTCGAATCCCAGGTCAATTTAGTCCCCCCCACCCCCTTTTTCTTCCGTCCTGACTCACCCCTGCCTTGTGAACAGGAAACAAAGCTTGCTCGCTGTCCCAGCAGCAGCACCAGGCATCCATTCGCCATACACGCGTCCCGTGACAGCTTAACCCTGGCTCACGTTTCTGTCTGAACCCCCACTCAGAGCAGCTCCAGCCCCCGATACAAATCCTGCCGTCTCTGATGTACCCAGTCACCCCGCAAACCGGGTCTAACGCTGTGATCAGTGCTGAGGGCCGGACACCACGGAAGCAAAGCCTCGCTGAATCGCTGCCGACTCGCTATCTTGTTTACTCAGAAGCGGATGGAAAAGTTCCCACTCGAGTTCATGTCTACCTCTTTATGACAAACAAACAGCTCCTGAATCCCGTTCTTCAATCCTGTCAGTCCCCCGGAGGGGATATGACTCCCAGCTGAAGGGTAAACCGATCTACCTGGTCTGCCTGGCTGGGCGCCCACCACCCCGGAGGAAGTGCAGACATTTCTGCGACAGCTGATTCTAAAGCACAGAGAAGTTAGGGAACTTGCCCACAGTCACACAGCAAGTGGAAAAGTTGGGGTTTGTACACAGGCAGTGAGCACTTCGTCACTCCACTGTACTCCTGTCTGCTCGGGGGGCAGACATGCCCAGGACCCAGAGCATTAGGGACAGTACTGGCTTTTCTGTTTCTTTGTTTACGTTTAAATTCACACAAGTCACTCTTTTCTAACAAAGTCACTGAACAGAAGCTTGAGCAAGGTCAGAGTGCAGCTTATTCAAACATCTTTTAAAAATGCAATTATTTCCCAGAGAAAAAGAGCCATCAGCTGACTCCTCCGCATCAGTATGAATTGCCACCCCCGCCCGGCCCCCAGCTTTGCCCCACAATGCCCGCAGCAGCATGGTCTGGCTGAAGAGAAGGGAGGGAGGGGACGTAGGAACAGAGCATTATGGGAAGGCCGCTGGGGGTGGCAATGCCCAAATGGAGAATTTCAGCAGAGTCTGCAGGGAAGGAAAGGGAAGAAGAAACAGATGAAAGAAGACTCGGCTTCAAGATTTGGCTCAAGACTGGCCGGAACTCTACCCAGAGGAGTTGGGGGCCAATTCTCCTGATTCATGAGGTCCCATTATTAGGCCCCAAAACTCCAACCAGTCCTCTCTGAGCTTTAGAGAAGCTACAGTTTGAACCAATTCTGGGTGCAGGGGTCGGGCAGGGGGGCTAGCTGAGGCCCTCCCCAAAGACCAAGGCTCCCCTTCCAGTGTGGAGTTGCTCTGGAAAACTGGCCCCTGGGGACTCTGTTGGCCAGACCACAAATGCCGTGTGTCACTTCTGTCCCCAAGTGCTTCGGGAACAGGTGTCATCTCAACGCTCGCTCACCTGCCACAGGGACCCAGCAGCCACCGGTGGAGCTGGCAGAGCCGGCGTAGAAGCAGCCAAGTCCCTGCATCCCCGCCAGGAAGGCTCCTGGCCGAACCCTCCGCCTGGATTGTTGTGGGAGTGAGTGGTAACCCTCTCCTGGGGGGGCTGCAGAGGTCCGGGGGCTCCTCTGTTACTGCTGGGACTGTCATCCTAGCCAGCTGTCAGAGAAGCAACATTTTCTGATCTTCCAAGCACGTGATCAGTCCTGAAGCACCCACCTTTAGTAGCCAATCACAGTGTGTGGACACATCTGGGTGCCACGAAGGGCTGGCTGCTCTCCATGGCTGTCCCCAGGGACACACACTCGGGAAGGGAACAAGGGTAGACTCCCGGTATGTGACTTTGTATATTTCAGGGCGCACCAAGTAGGAAGTGGATGGCCACACTCAGTAACAGCTGTGACCACACTCAGCACTCCATAATCCTGCCTGGCTCACACGGGCATTTTTAGAAGGCAGGGTAACCAATTTTACATCTTGCTTAGGACATACGGTTTACTTATTCCAGCGAACATCAGTCTTGTTCGACAGCTTCGCCCTTGTACCTTGCAATGAGAGTAAAGATGGCAAATGTTATCTGAGGGCGGCAATCAGCAAACTATAAAGTGCTGAGATGTGTGGAACTGATACATCCCATCGCCTTTATCAGCCCAAGAAAAGCAGGCAATGGGCCTGGATGAATTTGCATACGTTTTTATGGGCATTGCATTTAGAGGAAAACAGAATGAGTTTTGTTATTAGCCGGTGTGTCTGAACTTTGTCTGATCTACCCCCCAGGAGAAGGCGAGAACGTTGCGGGGAGGGGTGTGAGTGTATCGGTCCACACAGACAGGGCTGAGATGCTTCTCTGCTTCCCACGCTTCATACCTGCCAACCATCCGCCTGGCTGTGCAGACACAAACCCTGGGGAACTGCAGAGTTAGCAGCAACTCACGAAGGGCACAGAGAGGTTCAGCAACTTGCCCAAGGTCACACAGTACAGGGTGCATTTGGGATGTGAACCCAGGCCGCCTGGGTGTTGAGCGCAATCTTTTTGACACTCTGTAACCATCACTGTGTAACAGTGCTCAGGGGGACGGTTGTTCAAAGCACCGCCCTTTGCAGGGCTTTCCGTTCTGCCGTTTGCACACAGATCCACTCTGGCCGCTGTCACATTGCACTGCAACTGTTTCTCTTTCCTCCTCCTCTTTTGGGCCATTTAGCCCGTAGGGTGCCTAGACCTAGAAAAAGGTGTCCCTTCTTCAAGACATTTTGCTCCTATCTACTGGAATACTGTCATAACAGAGTCAAATCAACAATGTCTATGATCGGAATGGCGCCCTCTAGGGGTTCGCAGGGCACAACTGCACAGCTGTAGACTCATCTCTCACCTTAGCCCTTAAGGGCCCGTTCCTTGAGGACAGTATTTTATTTTGCTATTTGGCTCTGACAGCTCCCAGCACAGTGTCAGGAGCTGTGCAATAGGGCGCAATAATCTTTTAAAAAATTTTTACTTATTTTTAGAGGAAAGGGGAGGGAGGGAGAAAGGGAGAGAAATATCAATCAGCCACCTGTGGTAGGTGCCCCAACCTGGGGACCTGCAACCCAGGCATGTGCCCTGACCAAGAGTCTAACCCGTGACCTTTCGCTTTGCAGGACAACCCCCAGCCAACCAAGCCACACCGGCCAGGCCGCAATAACAACTGTAAGAGGCAGGTGAGTTCTGACTTTCCCTTCTGAGACCGTGAGATGAAGCTGCAGTCTTTCCTCCTCACTGTTTCCTCCCGCCCCTGGGGAGCCGAGGATGGTGGTGCCACTGGTGTGAGTGTCTCTCCTGCTAGGAAGTGGCGATACTTTGAAAACAACCCTTTCCATTGAGGCTTTCACACTCCCATTTCCTGTGTCTGCTCTCCAGTGGGAAATGGCAAAGGCACCAATGAGATTTGTGATTTGTTTCCTTCCTTAAGCCAATCAACTCTTCAAACTTCCTTGTTTACACCAGGCATCAAGAGTGTTGTCAAAGCTCTTCCTAACTTGCATTTGCAAAGTCTGCATCTCCCCCTAAACGGTGCGATGCCTGTGGAAATAAACCAGAAAAGGCAACAACAACAGGGGACGCACGTTCTCAGGTTGTTCTTAGACCTGCTAGAGGAAACCAGCTGAATTAACTTATCCTCACGGTGAATTGCAACGTGGTCTCTGGTAGGTGATTATGTGCTCAGTTCCATTCATTTCCATACCTCCCCTAGGAGTAGGAGGGAGGGGTAATCCTAAGGAACTGGGGCTCAAAACCACAAGTAAAAGGTGCCACAATGATGTGCGGCCCAAAGGAGGTGACTGCAGCCAGAGCTTCCCAGTCAAGCCCCGCCCCCCCAGCCTCTCCTCCCCTGGTTTACCTGTCCTCTGAGCAGCTGGGTGTCCCCCAACTCTGAGCCGACACCCGAGTCTTTCCCAGTTTATCGAGGTTCCATAATTACAGATCATTAACAGAATGCCACCTGTTCCCACATACTAGTGCTTTATTTAGAACTGTGCTCCACCCACTCTCCGCCCCTCCCTGACCCCCAGCATCCACAGCTCAAACAAGGCAAGTTCTCCTTCTCTGCAAAGCTTTCCGTGGGCCACGTTCAACTCTTCTCTCCAACTGCCTTCACAACTCATAAATTTCACTGCAACTGTCTTAATTAACTGATGTGATAAAAACAAAAAAACTCTCCCCAGGAGAATGTGCTGAGGGTACCAGGGGAGCAGGTGACCAGCTCCTGCAAAGCCCTGGTGGCCAGCTGAGCTCCAGCCCCCATCTCCCTAGCGTAAAGGCAGAAGGAAGTGACTAAAGACACTCCAAGGATTCACAGACGCTCCCAGAAGGCCATGCAATGACTTTCTATGGAAACACGGGGCAACACTTAAAAGCCCAACCATGAAATACTGATTCTTTCTCAGTCAACATCTTGCACACGAAAAGTAATGGTAACATCAGTTACTTTCTATCCAAATGTGAAAACCCAACGGCCTTTTCCTCATTTCTTTGAGATGTATTTGTCTTACTGCCCCTTCTTGGAGAAAAGAAACATCAGAACTGGCTGCTGCTGCAGATTGGAGCTGTTGGTGCCCATCGTGCCAAATGGAAACTCTCCATCCCTCTCTGTCTAGTAGGTGTCAAAATCAAGGTGAGACCCAGCTGCATAAGCAAGCTTGTGGCAATTTAAACCCCACAGAGGGACATTTTTAACTCAGTGTGCCTGAAATTAACAATATGTTATTTTCAGAAAACCCAGGTCTAGATAACTCTGTACCCCACTGAAAATGCATTTGAAGATCAATTGAGCCTGAATAAATTCGCAGGGCTATCCCCATGCATTTTGTGAGTGTGCAGACATTTAAATGTCGTCCAACAAGGCTCAGCAGGAATCGGTTAAGACTGTTCATTAAGACCCTGGATTTTGCTGGAAGCCCCCTGAAGGGGGCCACTTGACCATCCTCAAACCCTGTACAGTTACCAAGCATGTCACATGGTTTTTGCCCGTGAGGATTTCATCCCAGGGAAGCAGTCACTGAGTAAGAAAGGGCCACCCTGCAGGAAAGACAAGTGTCCCTGTCCTGGCAACCCCATCTAGCTTAGCTGTCTTCTCTCGAAGGTGATTCTCTGCACTTTGGTCAGCCCAGCACACCCAAACACTGCAGCAATTCCCCCTTCCACCTTGGCTAGCATCACAGGGCTATGCGTGTTTGAGCCCACCAGGTGGGACAGGTGTGAGGGGACCTATCCCAGTGGCTCCAGGCTGTTTGGGGTCCTGGGAAGCAAGGGACTGAGGCTCACAGGCTTTCTGTTAGGAAAGCTTCAGGAAGGAGGAGGAGATGCTGATGAGATTGTGCCCGGAGGCTGGCCGTATTCTTGCCTCTCCTGTCTCCGTCTCCACCGGTCCTACCAGACTTTCTTCTGCAGCAGTTCCCGCATGCCCACTTCTGCTGCACCCAGTGCGGTGCTTGCTGCCAGCTGCCCATCTTAGCCCTGCTGGGGTTGTGCCAGGCCATTCCTCAGAGGCCCTTGGTGGCCCCTACAGTCCCGGGGATCAGGCCACCCTCAGTGGGGCACTGGACCACCCCTCTGGTGCCAACTGGCTTTCAACTACCAGTTCACCAACCACAATGGACCAGCTGAACGTTTATACCAACTGAAGTATGCAAACACCAGGAATGTTTAAAAAACAGAAACGAGGCCTGGATTGGCTGTGTGTCCCCCTGCTGGCCCAGCCCTGAGCCAGGGCCCAGGGTGCAGGGGCTGTGACGGAGGCGGTGTGGGGGCGGCCCCTGTTCAGGGTTTGGTTCCACGTGCCCTATTTAAGTTGCATGGCTGGGCCTCAGAGGGGAGCTGTGGGGGCTCAGGCTGGGCTTCCTTGGACCTGCGTAAAGTTTTCTGATTCAGGACCCCGATGGAGTCAAGTCTGACTTGCTCTATGAATTCCAAGTATCAGTATGTCATTTGCGTCTATTTTTAGGGTGAGAAACATAATACAGGTGGGAAAGGGCTCACTACCAGATGGGCTCTTCCTTTTACGAAACCCCGACTTGCAACGCTAGCTAATCACACACAGCACATTCGGAGACGTCCTCGTTCCTTCTGAAACCGGGCCCTGCCCGGACAATTCCAGCCGCACCAGCGGGTGTCTTCGAGGACCCCGCGTTCCAGCCTGACCACTGTCCTCCACACTTTGCTCACTTCCTCTCTCCCCGTGGCCAATTTAAATCTGCCTGGAGCACAGACCGTCCCCTCCTCCAGGACACTTGGGCGACTACTCGCAGGCAGACTGTCTCTCTCCTTCCGGAACAGGAGAAAGGGCACTAGGCTGGGCGTAAAGGAAGCTGCATCCGGCTCATCGCAGACTTGTTTTCAAGCCACAGACAGACACCCAAACAGCTCCAGGCCGAGATCGCTCAGTCAGCCACAGATGGTCGCTCCACATGGTGGTGCAGGGTCTCCTTCCAGCACCACCCAGCTGGGAGAAGCCAGGCAGGAGCAGGAGGAGCTGGGCGCAGAGGGAGGCTGACACTCGTGGGATCCTGAGAACAGATTCCTCCGCATTCCAAAGGCAAATTTCCACATTTCAGGGATTCCCCACTGAGCTACACAGGGTCCAGCAGAAGTAAGGCCTGCTTGAGTGTGGTTGGAAAGATAATAATGTGGGCGTAATAACTACAGTTTTAATTTGAACATTTCACCTAAAATGTCATATGGTGTGCTTGAGCATAATACTGTTATGTTACAGAATTACATGCTTATGATTTTGCAACAAAAGATTTTGTAATAAAAAAAGGGCTTTAGCCCTGGCTGGTGTGGCTCAGTGGATTGAGTGCAGGCCTGTGAACCAAAGGGTCACTGGTTTGATTCCCAGTCAGGGCACATGCCTGGGTTGTGGGCCAGGTCGCCAGTAGGGAGCGTGCGAGAGGCAACCACATATTGATGATTCCCTCTCTTTCTCCCTCCCTTTCTCTCTCTCTAAAAAATAAATAAAATCTTAAAAATAAAACATTGTACTATCATAAAAAAAAACGGCTTTATTTGTGTCGTACCCTGTATTTCACACCCTCCTCCAACCTCAGAGCGCCTGGAACAGCTGGAGCGAGTTTCCACGGCCAAGGGGGCGGAGCGTTTCCCCTTTCCCATGACGCTTCTCTAGATGAGACGTCATAAGCGATCAGCTCTCAGAGATCAAGGACGTGTTTTCTTTCGTCCTTCGGTTTCTTCCCAAAGTGAAAACTGTTGGTGCCTTCCAGGCAGGAACCGGAAGCGTGTCCACATCCGAATCGCTGGAGATGCAGCGCCATCACCCACGCGTGGGAGCGAGCCTCCGACTCCCATCCACACACCGGTCAGAAGAGCGCCCGCGGGAGGGCGGGGAGCACCCGCGCAGAGGGTGACGACAGGTTCGGGAAGCGATCTGAGTGCCCCCGTTAGATCTGTCTACGGATGGTGGCCGCACGAACTAGAAAGGCTCTGACTACCAACGAACAGGGGCGTGAAAGTGGAACGCGAAAGTGTGTGTGCCCCGCCGGAAACCGGCCCCGGTGCCGCAGGTCCCGAGCTCCCGGCGCCCCAGAAGCACATCGACTGTTACAAGAACACAGCTGTGGGCGTCTTTGTAAATAGGACACCAAGCCGTTGCAGGTTGACACAGAAAGTCACATTCCTGCACTGGGTCCCCCATTCCCTTCCAGGTGAGTTCCGCCCCCTGGTCTTTGGCCATCAGCGCGGGTTCCCACGCCTTCCCTTTTCCTATTTATCCTCTTACACTGTGGCCCACAGAGGAGGGGCAGGAGCGCCTGGGGCTCACCTGCCTGTTCAGTGCCCACATCCCAGGGGACGAAGGACTCGTGATGAAAACGAAGCACCACTCCACAGCAAGTGGGGGAAGCGTGTGAGGATGGCAGGAGTATGATTTTTTCAAGTGAAAAATACACACAAGTCTCGGTCTAACCACTGGCTGATGAAAAACCCAATCACACAGGCGTGGCTGACGCTTACCCTGCGGTGCAGACAGCGCCACCCAACTGAGCTGGCCATGAAGCCACACTACCAATGATTCGCTTACAAATGCAAAGTAAGACAAGCAGTGATTAAAAACTGGGGCTGTCTGAAGACAGGCAGCAGCGGGGGTACTCCAGGCACGTTCCCTCCAAGTCTCCACACGGGTAAGGGTGCCGTCGGAACTCCTCCTTACAGAGCCCTGAATTAGGGCCTGAAAATTCTAGAAACACACTAACTTTCGTTGACAAGTAAAACGCCGTAGCAAAGCAACCCTGAGTAGCTAGCTTAGGTCACAGTAACCCTTAGCGATGTATGCAAATAAAGTTCTTGGAGCTAGTGGTAGGCGCACCCTTTGCCCACAAGAAGCAGGGAGGGTTTTGCTCCATCTGGTTTCACTGGACCCGGGCTGTCAGAGGCCCACTAAGTGGCCGGTGAAGAAGCCACAGACCCTGCTCTCAGAATCGGGGGCTGGAGAGAGGTTTGTTTGCATCGCTGCACTGTTCGGGCTGTGCATGGGGCTGGGAAGGGTGGCTTCCACTCACGCCAACGTGGTACAGCCAAGATTAACCTGTAACCGACCACACCCGGGACCCCCCCGCCCCCACCCCGTGAGGCAAAGACATGGGCCCTCATGTTCTCAACACTTACAGAGAGACCAGGATGACAATTTACAAACCTACGTGCGGTCAAGGTCAAACCTTGCCCACCTTACCCGTCCTAGAGGCCACTCAGACTCCCCCCCACCCCACCCGCATCCCTTTGTCTTCTCCTGTCCCCACACCTGTCACCTGTGCTGTGTGGCATCTGACTGGGGCATTGCCCCACAGCTGAGGCGTCCCAGAATCTCTGAATTGGTTCTGTGCCTTCTTTGGGTGGAGGAGGCCGGGAAATTTGTCCTGAAGCAGAAGTGCCTGCAATGATGGAGTATAATTTCCTTTCTTTCCCGCTCTACCCATCATTTAAAATGTAACGACATTCACAGAGAATGCGGAAATGGGACCCCTGGTAACTTACATGATGTGTGTACCAAGTGGCTATTTATGGTTCAGAGTAGTTTTAAAAGTTATATGAAGAATAATCTGATTTTCTACCGAAGGAACATTACCTGATCTGAGTGTCCTTAATGATTGTTTTTGAACAAAGATTTTTATAGGATTACAGTAAAAACACCATCATTACAATTGCAATTTCTCATCTGGATCGCCATTTTTAACTGCTTGCAGAAGCCTGCATTTAAAAACATTACAGATGAATGTAATTTTCCCAAATGAAGGAAAGCATCCTAATTTAGAGAGAGAATGACAAGCACCAAACTGAGAATTTAAGAGAAAATTGGGGATCACAGCGTGGCTCCTACTGAGAGCTTGTCTTGGAACTGGACAGAAATCACGCCATTTCCTCCGCACCAGGCCCAGCCCTACTTCTGGTGGCTGGCACTCCTGCAGGGCCAGCTCCCTGCACGCTGCGGGCTGCAGGGGCCATTTGGCAATCAGGGACAGGAGGACGTCAGAAACCCCTGGGACCCCCAAGCATCCCTGTTCCTCAGAGACCTCCAGAACAGGTGCCGCTCACCGAGAGTCAGAGTCCCCGAAGGGTGGCAAAGGACAGGAGTCCTGACTGTTCGTTTCTCCCTCCTACTCTTTGCTTGAATCCGCACCAACTCCGAGGGCTTTGCAAGTCCGTTGTCGAGGCATCTGGGTGCCCACCTCCCAGGCCAAGGCCCTCTTCGGTTGGGTGGCTCTGAATGTGAACTCTGGCCAAACACTAGGGCACACAAAGCAACCAAGAAACCCTGAATATCCCCCAGTTGGACATGCATTGGGAACAAAGCCGCTTCCAGCCACCCCCCAGAGAAGGGGAGCTGCCGCCCGGCAGGTCAGTGAAGGTGCTGTTTGTGGTGGACACAAAAACTGAGCCATCGGGGCCTGGGCCGCTGGACGGCAAGTGGCGGGCAGAGAGGACATCGGGATGAAATCGAGCGAAGGTGACCAAAAAACCCCTACATTTGTGTCTCCTTGCAGTGACCCTAAAATTGTAAATAAGATAACCACTCCTGTGTTTTCCAGATCGAGACATGCTAGTTTTCCACACGCTGATCTCTAAATCCGGAAATCGGCCTTAGAAAATGGTACTACAGAGGGTGCCTGACGACGCTGAAAAAGAGAGTCAATAAAACCAACAGGGCGGGGGGGGGTGGGGAGGAAAGAACTGTTTGAGAAACTGCCTTCTGGGGCGCCCGTGCGCAGCCGCGGCCGGTGGCGACCGTTCAGCCTGGGCCAGGGGCTGCGTGGGAAGAGTGTGGAGCTGGAGTCACAAGAGTTGTCCTCGTGGGGGGTCTCACCTTGAGACAAGCCACAGGTGGGAGGAGCCTGGGCCCCCGAAGGACCACGTGGAAGGAGCTCCTCCAGCCGGGAACACAGCCTGTTCCGTAGTGAAAAGCGCGCCTTCACTGCGAGAAGACGCTGAAATCCGAGGGTCTGCTCCGCTAGCTGGCACCTTATCTGATGCTATGCCACCTTCCGGTCAAGGTCAACTTGAGGTTCCTAAAATAGTGTCGCTCTTCCTGGCAGGCCTGGTGCCTAGGCCACTTCTGTAAAACCCGCATGTGCAGGTGTGTCTGGTGACAGTGCAGCCACCGTGATGACACAGGTGGGGCCAGGAAGCTTTATGGAGCCTGGCGGAGGGCGGAGGGCGGCCACCGAGGGTGTTTCACCGCTTTTGTGACTGTTCTCATCTCAGATCCATGGTGGTGAAGCAACACAGTTCCAGAAAACACTTTAAGAAAATATTTTGTCAGATCTTAGTGTAAAAATTAAGTGAGGGAGAGCCATGTTTTAACTAGGGGGAGGATGGGGGTAAGCTGAAGGCAAAGGTGTTAAGTGTTTAAAAATACCTTAACTGCAACAATGGCTGACAGGCTGATGGAACCGAGTGGGAGGCGGGAACAGGTCCCGGTTTGGTGGCAGCCGCGGTGCCCCCTCTGTGCCCGGGAAGGTGGGGTGGCATGGGCGGAGAAATGTTGTTTCCCGGGGACAGAGGGAGGAACAGGTCGGCCTGGCTGTGAGACCAGCGGGGACCGCAGCGGGACACCGCAGGCTGGGAAGTAAGTCACAGGCTCAAGGGAAGCAGGCGCAGCCTGGGAGGAGGGCGGAGAGCTCGGCCAGGGGTGGGGAGAAGAGAAAGCACCAAAATACCTTTGCAGGGGCCCAGCTGGCATCAGACCAACGAGCCGAAGAGGCTCGCTCGGAAACCAGACGAGCCGGGAGGGATCCGGCTGAAGAGGATGCAGGGAACGCAGGAGCCCACGTGACGGGACGTCTGAACGGAAAAGTTCAGGGGCCCAGGGACACAGAAAATGGGAGGTTGCTAATGAGGCAGTGTGGCCCTGGGGCAGGAGCGCCAGCTGGGCACAGGGGACTGGCTTAGCCATCAGGAGCCGGGAGGGTCAACATGTGAGTGAGGTCCAGAACCATCACCTCAAACTGGCACCGACACCCCGGACGAGCAGACAGGCAAGGACGCCTCCCCCTTGGTACCAAGGGGCGAACGGGAACGGTGGCATCCCCACCCGACCACCGCGCGGCTGTACGCGTTAAGTGGCTTGTGAGCCGAGAGGGAGGGGCCCCCCGGGCCACTGGCTAAAGTCCAGCCCTGAGGTCAGGTGCCCCCAGTCAGTGCCCAGGAGCCTCCTTTGAACGAAAGGTTGGAAGTCAGTCATCTGAAACTTCAAAGACCAAAGAGGACATGGAACCCCACCTGGCCACCAGTAGCCACAGCTCACTCCTGAGTCCTGGGGAAGACCATCCAGTTCTCCAGGGACACGGCCCAGCACCTCCTGTGCGCCCCAGACTTGAATATCACACACAGGTCCCGCTCAGGCCGCCCTCAGGGTTACCAAGGCAACAACAGAGGACAACAGTACTGGAATGGGGTACCAGGGGGCTGCGAGGGTTGACCCCAGGTGCAGGCAATAAAGGGGGGCTCTGTGTATAAAGAGTTTAAAAACAGGATGATGACTCTTCGAAAGACTGGACACAGAATCACCTTTGACCCAGCAGTTCCGGTTCCGGGAAGGCCCCCGAGAGCCCCAACAGCAGGGACTCAAAGAGACAGGAACGAACGGAAGGAAGCGGTGCGCGTGCAGGGGGACGTGACTTGGCCTCACAAAGGAGTGACGTTCTGACCTGTGCCACAGCAGCGATGACCCTGAGGACACTGAGCCAAGTGAAATGAGCCCGCCACACAAAGACAGCGCCACTTACATGAGGTCCCGAGAGAAGTCGCGTTGCCAGAGCCGGGAGGCAGAACAGAGGCGGCCGGGGCAGCGAGGCGTCAGGGCTCCGTGGGCGCGGAGCTGGGTTTGGGACGGTGAGACAGTTCTGCGTGGTGACCACGGCTGCACGCCACGTGCACGCACTTAGACACGGTCAAGATGGCGGATTTTACGTGGTGTGCATTTCCCACGACAAAAAAAAATAAAAATCGGTTTACTTATGGCCACCTCTGGCCAGCAATTTTCAACCACATCAGGGATAATAATGCCCCTCTCTGGAGGCAGGCCACTGCCGCCGCCCCCTGCCCACCACCCCTGGTACCCCACAGCTCCCACTTCGGCGTGTCCTCCCTGAGACCCTGCAGGACAGCGGGGTGGGGGAGGGGGCTGCCGGAAGTGGGTCTACGGGCGGATTCCCCGAGGGGCCACAGGGAGAGTCTGCTGCGGTGGGAGCCTCTTGAGTGTCAAGGTTGAAGTGCGTCATAACAGGTGCCTCCCAGAACACATTTTTACAGCCATACAGCCCCCACCCCAAGTCTCCCTGAATGTCAACACAAAGAGTGAACTGTGCCTCAAGGGCAATGTCACAGGCCAGCAGCCCAGGCCAGGGTCGGGCAATCACCCTGCACCGAGTCCTCCTTTGGTTCAGATAATCTGCTTACACATCAAACACAGATTAATGGGAATATCAAACAACCCCTTCAGCAGGATGATGGGCTTGTGCAGCTGACTACCTTCTTCTCTGACTTTTGCTGGTTTAACTGTCTAGTGTGCATGCAGACGCTTTTGGGGGGAGGTGAGGGGGGAGGGAAGGATGAGGTTGGCTTTAAATAACACTAATTCTGATGAACAGCAGGTACCATGTACTGTGTGAGAGCTTATCACATGCCAGGAACTGTGCCAAAAGCTGCCTCGGTTCGCCAAGAATGCAGACTCCCAGAGGCAGGGTCTGTCTTGCTCACAGCTGGACCCCGGGTGCCCCATGAGTTGTGGGCCCTAGGGACATTGTAAAAGAAAGAAAAATTAAGTGCTTTTTGTGCATTCGGGTCATCTGCACATCGACCTCAGGAGGTAGGTCTGGACCCCTTGTACAGATGAAAAACTCGAGGCAGGAATACAGCTGACTTGCCCAAGGGTACAGGGGCGGAGCCCAGGCCGCTGTCTTCCCAATACCACTCGGTGCTTGTCATGTCATTCCAGGCCGCCTGGCCTCCCAAAATACCTTCTCCGATGGAACTAGAAACGTCTACCAGAGGGGAGAAGATGAGACCATTACAGGAAAACACCTACTTTTAGGCTCCTAAGAATGGAGACTTAGAGTCTGAAAATTCCCCTTCTGAAGGGTCTCACAGGTCTTTTAGATGGTCCCCAACCACATGGGCAGCTGCCTTGAAGCCACTGGGGACATGGGACCTTAGCACCTGGAACCCAGTCAACTGAAAGCCCTTCCTCCCCCCTGCCCCACTCACCTGCGCTGCCCGGTCTCAGGGGCAGATGCCCAGCCCACTCCCCTCTCCGCACACATCCTGGGAGGTGGGACATCAATTTCAAGAACACAGCAGGCTGGGAGGAAGGGATAAAGGATGGGCAGACACTGTCTTTGAGATACTGCAGTTCAGCCTAACTGGGAGGGAGAGCCGCACCCAGGGCATGTGGTGTCAGCTGGCCTGCCCCTGTGACAAGGGCCCAATGTGTCCCTCAGCAGCTCTGGGAGCTGAGCTGCCACACAGAAGCCCTGCGTGCGCATCTAAATGGGGCTGAGCGGCTTTGCCCTCCAGCCGAGCTTCTGGCCCTTCCTTGGGGATGGCACCTACCTACCTGGCAGGCCCCTCCGAGGTACTCTATTAGACACAGCTCCTGGGAGCTGTGAGGTGCAGCGTCCCAGCAGAGATGTTAAGAGCGGAGGCACGATCCACACTGGGTGGGATCAGTCAGACAGCATCTCCAGCAGAGGAGTGGCAGCCCACGCTCACTAAGCACTTGCTTGTTAGGCAGGCTCCTAAGTCTCCCATGTTGCCTCCTTCACTGTTCAGAACAGCCTTACGTCTTAGGCGCTACCCTAATTTCAGCATCCCATTGCATTGCCGATGGAAAAAGGGAGGCGCAGAGAGATTCAGTCACTTACGTGAAATCACACAGCTCGCAGGAGCAAGGGCCAGGACTGACAGCCCACCAGCATGTCTCACCAAACTCAGTCTCCTAAATATCACTCTCCTCTCAGCAGACGGGGGTGGGGGTGGGGGTGGAGGCAGAGAGGAGCTGGACCGTTTCTTTCTTTGCATCCTGCCATTGGGTCACTTAGTAAGTGACCATCCACCTATAAATTGTTTTCTGAGCTCAAAGGGTTGGAAACATCCACTCACCATGCCTCCCCCCGCCCCCATGGCAAGGTCTGTGCTCACTGCTGCCCCCATCGTCCCAACGGTGGAAAAACGCCCCCAGTGACAACATTTTCCACACCGGGGTCAGCCATTGCCATGAGTGCACTCCAGCACACCCTGCCACGTGACCCAACTTCCCGTCTCAAGCTTGCCCCCTCCTGCTTCCTAGGCCCCACTTCTGGCTTCCTAGGGAACCCCAGTTTCAGAGTGCACTGCTTTTCTGTGCCTTTATCATGTCCCTCCTCCTGGGCTGTCCTTCCCCAGCCCAGTTAACTAATATTCGAAGCCTCAGTGACAAATTGATGGTTGCCAGGTGGGAGGAGAGTTGGGGGTGTGGGGATGGATGGAAAAGGTGAAGGGATGAAGGAGTACAAATTGCCAGTTATAAAAATAGTCACAGGGATGAGGAATACGGCACAGGGAATATAATCAATAACATTGTAATAACTGTGTATCGTGTCAGATGGACATCAGACTTATCAGGGACCACCTCATAAGTTATGCAGAAGTCCAATTGCTATGTTGTACCCTGAAGCTAGTATAATATTATGTCAATTGGGATTGAAAAGTAAATAAAAGTAAAGCTTCAGTGTTTTCCAAGGCCTGCCTAGAATGCCACCTCCTCCAGGAAGTCACCCAGGATCAACTTGCTGCAGCTCTGAACTATAGCCCTTTCCTAGAGCCTGAGCCCTTTCTACTTGTCCTCATGCCTAATTGACAGCAAGTCTGATTGCAGGCAGGCTTCTTCTGCAGTTTGACTTTTGTCACCCCCTTCCCAGCACAGGCTCCGGGCAGGCTCCCAGGGCACAGGCTCATAATGTCTTAGAAATCAGAATCGACCTTACAACTCCCTTTCCATTAAACTTCCCTACAAAAGCCTCAGCTCTAAAGTGTGATCAGGCCGTCCTGTACATCCCCCTTCAGTCTCGATAAACACAGCCCTGAAGTTCAAAGTGAATTTAATTACCAAAAAAGCAGCTAAAGCTTCCACCCAAAGGGGCCTGTCGTTTTCCTGTCCTGTGCTGATCACCTCCTGAGTTCCCCCAAAGGCCCTGCCCTCCAGGCAGAGTGCGTTTTGTGCTGGAGTTGGGGGAAAACACGGGTGAGGCAGACAGAAACATTTACAATGCCCAAGTGGTCATCAAAAATTCATTTTGCTCGGTGTTCACTCGGTTCCTATCTCGTTTGAGTCAAGCCGGAGTCATTAAATGCTTTGCTCGAGACTCACTCTGGCTGACTTTCAGAGCCGCCCTGCCGTCCGCATTAGCCTGGCCCCTGCAGTTCTGCTGGGGCTGAGCCTAGCACAGCGCTGGGCTCCACTGACGGTGGTTGAAGGAGGTGCCTCTGCAGGGACCGGGGCTGGACGCTGGGGTGTCCGGGACATGGCCTTCATCTCTGGCGTGACCATTCATTCAGTCACGAGCCCCGGAGTGCCCGTGCGTGGGCACCTTGCTGGCTCGGGGCGGGGGCGGCTCCCGTGGCTGACACAGCCTGCCCCAGGCAGCTCCCAGACCAGGGGGGAGCCCACGTGGGAAACACATGCACCGTCATAGGTCATGCGTCCTGGCCACGGCTGTGCAACCAGGGCAGGGTTAGCACATGGCAACAGAGGAGACGAGAAAGCAGCTGGTGCTGCCGAGAGGCCGACAGGCAGTGTCCCAGGAGAGGGGAGATGGAGCTCTACCTGAAGGCTGTGTGGGCGGCAGCCGGAGACAGAGAAGAGCGGGCATTTGGCGGGGGTGGGCGGGGGGGGACGGGCATGTGCACAGTCCCCCCACACTCAGGCTGCCTTGTCTTCCTCTGCACACCTGTGCGGCTGCCTCCCCCGCGTGTCAATTCCACAACCCAGTCCCATGTTCCTCAGTGTCCTCCAGGGTCTGCATGAGGGGGGTGCAGGAGAGCGGGGTGGAGACCAGACAGAGGGGTTTACTGCGAGCTCTCCGCTCTGGCCAGGCCTTTAGTAAATGTTAGGTCTCTCCCACCGGCCCTGAGGACCCCCTGGGTCTTTACTTGTGGAAAGGACAAGAACATGTCTGCTGGTTAGCAGACTGGGAGTTGATGTAAATAATGGCAGGGGAGACAGACAGATGGACGGACGACTGCAGCAGTCCAGGCAAGGCTGGGAGGGGCTGCGTCTAAGGTGGAGTGGGTGAGGAAACCACGGCTGAGAGTAGCCAACGGCCTCGGTGCTATGGAGTGAAGAAATGTGGCCGGTGATACAGGTTTTCTGACTCTGAATGCATTGCTCTAGGGACCACGCCAAGAGGCTCCAGGGCCTAGAAGAGGTGCACTTCCTGCATCTGCCACTGGAGGGCAGGGCGCCCCAGGCAGCCTGGAGAAACAGCCCCCTACCACTTCTGGAGCCCAGGATTCTCCAGTAATGGCCCCAGGGCTGATGTACGGGCTTGGCCAATCGCTTTGTTTCCTGTCGGGTCAGGAGGTCAATGCATGACCTCCTAAGGTGGTAGCTTGAACCTGCGACCCCATTCCTTCCTGCTCTGCCCTCCCTCCGCGGCTGCTTCCACCCACCTCTCAGGTCTGCGTGGCGGATTGCAGGGTGGAGAGAGAACAGGGCCCCTGATAGAGCCTAATCAGGTACCCGCAGCAGTAGTACACGCACCAGCTAACTCACGCTGAGCAGCCCCTGAGTGCCAGGCTGTCTCTGTTCTTCATTAACTGCAACTGATTAAACGGAAAACGTCCCCCGAAAAGGTACCAGCGAGAGTGTGAAAATGAAATGCGAAGGAACTCAGAAGACACTCGAGGGCACACAGCTGAGGAGGGACCTGGATGCCAGTCAGAAGGGGCGTCTCGCCGAAGACGGCACGGAGACGCAGACCCATCACGGGGAAACGGAAAAAGACATGCAAATACGCACACGAGGAAGAAAACGCTCTCCGAGTAAACACACGAAACGGCGACCGAGCCAGTCACCTCCAGGGAAGTGCACGTGCAAATCACAAGACACGGGACGAGAGGCGGTGGTCGGGACACGGAGTAACGCGCACCCCCTGCATTCTGGTGGGGGGGGGTGTCGTCCGGGATGTGCTTTGGGAAACCGAGCGGCTGCATCTGTGAGGGCGGTCCAGGCCCATTCCCGTGGCCCAGCCGTGCTCCTCCGCACCCAGCCAAAACCAGAGCTTCATCAGGCACAAGGAAGTTCCCAGCGGCATTATCCACAGTAGCCCCGAACATCTAAACATTCCTCAACAGCTGAGTGGACGCACCGGTCTCTTGGGTATTCACAGCGTGGAAAAGAAGGGCCGGCTGCTGCCTGCCACACATTTGGGTGCCACGGACCAGGGGAGGGAAAGCAGCCCGAGGGCAGGCGCACCCCCGCCCCGGAGGTCAGACCCTACCTAGCCTGTGCTGGACGAATGCCCCTGCGTGGGTCCCCCCGCCCGGCCCACGGTGGCTCAGATGCAAACCTCCCGCCCCCAACTCCTGCACCCCCCTTTCGGTTAGGATCCCTCCACGCCCCTTCACCCTCGCTAGAAGCCCTGACGACCCTGGGCGCCTCGCCCTCTCTTCCAGAGTCCAACTTCCTCTGTACGTACGTCCTCAGACTGCCTCCAGTCCGCCTTCCCTCTCCCCGTTCCCCCAAGTAGGCCCAGCTTCACCGCCTGAAGCCTCCCGCCGGACCGCCGGCCTCTCGCACAGCAGCCAGGGGCCCGATCCGGAACCGCGACGCGGAGCTGCCCTTTCCGTCTCACCCTCAGGACGAGGGCCAAGCCCCTCTGCAGGGCGTTTGGTCCACGCTGCTCCTGCAGGTCGGTTCAGCGCTCGGTCCCCCTCTGCTTGTGTGTCCCAGCCACCGAGAACACCTTGCGTCTTTCTTCTCCGTGCTGACTTCGGCCTCCCATCTTTGTGCTCCGCTCAGGCAGCACCTCCTCAGTTTGGGCACACGGTGCCACTCCCTTGGGCTCTCGGTTGTTAATGTGCTGCGTTTAGTTTACCTGTTCTAAGGTCTGTCCCCCCCACCACACCCCCACACCAGCCACATGGCTCCCAGCCAAGAAAGGCGCTCTGTAATTTTGATTTACCTAGAACCATGCCTTGCCCCGTTTGGTCTTCATAAGGTAACCTAGTGCTCTTCTCCCTTTTTTAAACTAATGGGCAGTTGAGAAAATAGTGAGACTGACCCAGGTCCAAACCCCAGCTCGGCCGCTTGGCAGGTGTGGGTCCCTGGACAAGTCACTCATCCCCGAGGCTCGCTTTTCTTGTCCATGAAGTGGGGGACATGCCAGCTTGGCTCCTGAGATGGCAACTGATCCACGTGGCAGGCAGGAAGGGCACCCTCAGGCAGAGCTGACAGTAACACCTGTCCTTGCCCAGCCTGGCCAAGGGACCTCACGCCCACCACCACTGACATTCTGCGCCAGACTGTTCTGTCCACGGGGCTGCCTGTGCATTGCAGGACGCTAGCAGCATCCTTGGGCCTTAGTCACCAGATGCCGGTAGAAAGCCTCCCTCGGGGTTGTGACACCCAAAACTGTCTCCAGACACTGCCCACGTGTCCTCTGAGAGGCAGCTGAGAACCACCGACTTCGATTCTGATCCCAGGGACCCTAAACTCTCCCAGCACCGGAGGGAGCTAAAGCTGCTTTAAGGAGCTGATCCTGGTGCTGGGGGGATAATCCATGCCCGGAGAACCACGCATGCGCCAGCTGGGGGCAGGGCACACCCGGTGCCTCTCAGCAGGAGCTGGACAGACATGGGCCCGCCTGCCTGCTGGCAAAGGGCTTCCAGGGCTTTGGTCAGCTCCAGCCCAGCCTCCTGTACGCAGAGCTCGACAGGCAGATCCCAGAGGAGAGAAAACACGGTCACCTTCTGAGTGTCCCCCACAGCCCCTCCGGCCTGAGAAGCACAGAGACTTGGGAGTTGTCCGGGCACCACCCCTGGGGACAAGGCTATGCCAGGCGGGGCTCTCTCTCTCGGTTCTGCAGAAAGAAAATTAGGTGTGGGGAAGGGCACACCGGGCTGCCAGGCTGAGCTCGTCCATGGCTGACCGTGGAGCCTGGTCTCCCCTGCAACCCGGGAGGCCAGCCCGATCGCAACTGCATTCGTGGGCGAGGGCCGTGAGCCTCCGAGAGGTTAAGCCACGTGCCCAACATCACACAGCTTGAACAAGGCGGGGTCTGAGCCCAGAGCCCACCCGCGCACCCGCTTCGCCACCACGCCCCGTCAGATCGCCCAGCTCCCTCGCTCGGCCTCCCGGTAGGCAGGACGGTGTGCTGCGGCGAGAGCCCGAAACGTCTCTCTCTTTTTCTACGATGGAGGCGGAGGCCACACAACATAATCGTTTTAAAACATACGACTCAGTGGCATTCAGTACATTCACCATGTTGGGTAACCCGCCCCCCGATCCAACTGCAAAACCTTTCTTCACCCTCAAAGAACGCTCCCGACCATAACCCGTCACTCCCCCGGCTCCCTCTCCCCTCCACCTTTAACAGTCCCAGATGTATCGGTACTTTCTGTCTCCATGGATGCACCTATTCTGGGCACGTCATGTACGTGGTGGCATCACACAGTAAGTGACCTTTCGTGTCCACCTTCCCTCACTCGGCGTAACGTTTTCCAGGCTCCTCCACACTGGGTTAGTCAGCTATTCCTTTTCATGGCTCAGTAATACTCCTTCTCGCGGATATACCGCAGCTGGGCCTGTTTACCTCAGTCCGTGGGCATCTGGCTTGTCTCCGCCATTGGCTATCCGAACAGCACGGCTGTGAACACGCACGCACGTGCGCCTGTGTGAGCGCCTGCGTTCCGTGGCAGCGGGTAGCCACGAAGCAGTAAAGCTGCTGAGTCCCGTGGAAATTCCACGTTCCCTTTACTCAGGAACCTCCAAACTGTTTCCCACAGCAGCTGCGCCATCTCACATTCCCGCCAGCAATGTGCAAATGTTCCAAATTCTCCGCATCCTTCCCAAAGCCTGTTTCCTTCCCTCTCAGCCACGGCCACCCCAGTGGGTGCGAAGCGACATCCCCCAAACCCTCCCCTGATTGAACCCTCAACGAACCTTATTCTCAAGGTGCTCAGCTCCCTCATTCGAGTATAGGGTTGAATTCTACTTCATTCTACTAAGCCCAATCCCCAGAAAAGAATATGGGCGGGGGAGTTATAAGTATTTGAGGGGAACCTAATCATTGGTTTAATTTCTCACGTTTCCCTGGTCTTATTATTAGAAGCTCCGGAGTAAGGCAGTTGGGGGCCCATAACCTCATTTCTAATCAGATTTGGGTTATTGTTGTAACTCTGGAGGCCAGCAGGCAATGAAAAGAATGAACTCTGTAATCTGTTGACATTTGGTTACCCAGAGGACTCAAACACACATGTGCATTTCAAAATTTAATAAAACCGAACGATAGGAACAAATGTTGGGAGAGAATTAAAGATCTATTAACAAAAATAGGGCAGACGAGCCAATTGCAAAACACTGTGCCCGATGTTTAAAGGTTCCCTGACTCTGCGTAATGGGATATGGAAACATCCTATTTTTTTAAGACTCAGTATATGGAGAGCATGAATTAGAATTCAGACTTGGCTCTCAAACGCTGAGCATAATGAAACCCTGTGACAAAAGCCAGGGTTGCTGGGAGTTCAGGAAGAGAAGGCGGAGCTGGGATCGCCGTGAGGGACACTTTCTGGAATGCCCCAGCTCTCCGCAAACGGGACTCAAGGTGGCTGACGCTAGGCGGACAGGCACCTGCCTGTGGGGGCAGCCTTGGGTGTGGGAGACCTGCAGAGAGGCCGCCTTCCAAGACACAGACAGCTGATGCACCCGTGACCACACCCAGTCGGGCCCGGTAAGATGGCCCTGGGTTTGATCTCAGCCTTCCCCTCACTCACTGCCTGAGGGGGCCTCTGAGCTTCGGCTCCTCCGGTCAGTGGGAACCACAGCACCTCCCACAGGTGACAGAGACAGGGATGTGCTGCCCCTCCCACAGGAGGGGCATCGGCCACACGAGGGCGCCCTCCTCGCCTGCTGGGCATCAGCGCAGGACTGAAGGATGACACGGTGGCCCACCCAGCTCAGAAAAGGTGGGGCGAAAATCACCCGGGGCCAAAATCATTCCTGTACATCTTCGAAACCCCTCTTCCACCTCCAGGTCCTGGGCCTGAGGAAGAGCAAAGGCAAAAGAGCTTTCTGGGGCCTCCTTTCCCAAGGAGGCAGTGCACACCCAGGTCCAATTTGAATAAAGAGGAAAACCAGCTCATTTCTCAGTTGCAACGCAGTGTGCAGTAATGGCAGCCATCATTTTCAAAAAAGCCTTTCAGAGATACGCGCTGAATTATTTATGGATGGTATCTCAGGACATAAGGAATATTTTCTGAGTCTGGATCCAACCATTGCACCTGGTGGTCACGGCTTGGTCCAGAGTTGGCCCATCTTCTTTCTGGTTCTCACTCACATCTTCCAAGTCCCCACCGTCAACTTCTTACAGACCATTCCACGTGTGAATTCGTCAGCTCCCCCAGGAGCTCCCCCAGACTAAACACCTTGGCAAGAATACTACGTAGGTAATACAAAATCTGCTTTTATCCTGGAAATACATGCCCACACCCCTGACCTTCATCTCCCTCCCCCCAAACTGCTCCTCTTCTGTCTGTCATTCAAAGTCAAGGCCCCCGGAGACACAGGGTGATTCTTGGCTGCTGGGGCTGCTGGGATGTGTGGGGCATGCAGGCGAGGTTGGCGGCTGAAGGTCTCATTGTTGGGGATCAAGCTGTTTTAGGGGGGACTTCTGGAGGACAGGTCTTTAGATCCCTTCTCCCCAGCTGTCCAGAGTCTCCAGAGAAGAATGCTCCAAGTGGGCATGGAACTGGCTGCCAGCTTGTTGGGAACTGAGGTGGTGGGGGACAGCTAGGGTCTCCACTCAGCATATAAATCGCCTCTTAATCCCTTTTCTCTGGGGAACCTCGGTTTCACTCTCTCCAAAAAGGAAACGTTCATTTTCTGCTGCGCTTGGGGTGGGGGAGGGTAGTCTGGCTGTCTAACAGGGTGGGGGGGTGGGGGGAGCTCGCTCGGCCTCCCAATGACCCTCCTCTCTGCAGCCCCACCGCCCCCCCCACCCCCACCTCCAGGACCACTTCGTTACTGCTCACACTTCTGCCTCCCAGCTTCCAAAATGCCTGATATTTTCACTTTCTCGTCTTTCTGGATTTTAGCTTTTCAAAAACCCGTTGCTGGTCTCCTAACGGGCTTCTGGGGGCCGTGATGCTGCAGTCACGTTGCTATGATCCTCAGCCCACCACCTGCGATGGGGAGCCCGCATCCTCCAACGCTCAACCCATCCACTACGGGCCTGTAACTATAGTAACTACGGGAAGTGAGAGGAGCCTCTCCTGACAACGACGCGCCTTCAAAGACGTAGGGGAAAATTACCCCAAACTCCAAACTGGGCGGGTGGACGTCCGCCAGCCGGTCAGCCTCTTCACACCAGAGGACCACGTGACCAGCGTGCACTGTCACTGTGATCATCTGCTCCTTGTTGTGACTCAGACCTTGTGAAGTTAGAGACCAGCTGGTTGGAAATGAGTAAACTGCCTCGAGTTTCTGTCTGGAGGCACAAAAGCCAGGCCGAAGGTGGTGGCTCCGCTGCCCTGTAGGATGCTGGCCCAGGGGGGCGTCTCACTGGGGAGCTGGACGCCAGCACCCTTCACGAAGGAGGGGTGTCTGCCTCTTGCTTCTTTCCCAGAACCGCCTGGCCATCCTGCTGTCTCCCTCGCTGACGAGTTAAATAAGTCGGTGACACATGCCTGCTGTCTGTTTGTATGAGAATCGTGTGGCTCGCTTTTCGAAAATAGACTCTGACAACTCTCCAAGTGCTCCTCTCTCTCCGAGTTCCCACCTCTCTCCAGCGCCCCTTCTCCACCCTGCAGCACCCAGGCAGCAGCTGCTGGCCTTTCTGCTTTGCCCTGTGCCGTGCGTGAGCCACGGCTCATCGCCCCCTGCCCCCCTCCCAGCACGGCAGCCCACAAAGCCCCTCCTGTGGACAGACGAAAAGTTGGTGGAACAGAGCACCAAAACAGAGCCCTACTCAGCCACGCCGACTGCCCTGACCACTCCCCGCAGGCTGGGCCACCTCCCTCTCCGAGTGGCTTGCCACCCTCTTCTCCCTGCTGCAGCTCCTAGTGAGAGCTCCCTTCTCCCTGGGGTGCTGCTTCAACCTGGTTCGTTCCACTTCAGCTCGCTACCTCAAATCCCCTCACCGTCCAGACCAGGCGGGGGCCAACCGTGGGAGAAGCAAAACTCGGTTCCACTGCTCCGTGAGAGGTGTGGGGCTAACAGCACATTCAGGGGTGGGGGTGGGGGGTTGGAATCCCAGCTCTGTGCTTAGGAACCGGGCAAACGTGACCTCGCCCTGCCTTGGATTTCTGGCGTGCTGGGACGATTCAGTGAGTTAATGCCACGCACTGCCAGAGCAGCCTCCGGTGCAGAGTGAGCGAGCGCTCAGGAGCTCCCGGACGCCTGAGCGCCCATCTCTGGCTGCCAACGGCTGAGCTCGGCGGGAGCCTTGGCTACACACCCACTTTCTCCTGATCAGAGTCAGCACCACCGCCTGTGGGCCTTTTCCTCTCTTCCTGCAGCACCGGGAAGCGTTAAAGTGACCAGAGGACCCCGAGACCCTGGAGGGCACCCAGGGCAGCCCCCTGCTCCCTCACCCACTCCAGGGAATGCATCAAAGGAGAGCCCATCCGGAGCGGTGACGTCACAAGGCAGCCCCAAGTGTGATACACCAGTGAAAACTGACACTGGTGTAGATACTGTTGACCCCTAAACAACACGGGAGTTAGGGGCACTGACCCTCCCCCAAACTTAGCTGCAAATAGCCTACTGTTGACCGGAAGCCTTATCCATAACACAGTGGATTGACACAGACTTTGTATGTTGTATGTGTTACATACTGTACTCTTACAATAAGGCAAGCTAGAAAAAGGAACATAAGATCCTAAGGAAGAGAAAGTACCTGATCGGGGTCAGGAAGAGAGAGAGGCAACTGGGCATGAAGAAGTGTGGGGTGAGGGAGATCTCTGCATCTTGATTATAGTGCGGTTATACAAACACACAATTCCCCAAATTCTCAGACTGTGCACTTAACATGGGCCAACCTGGGTATAGTCAATTATACTACAATAAAGCTAAAAAATAAGAAATAGTTAATATGCATGCAATTCCAAAAACAATGGCCGATACATAGAAAGTAATCGATGAATCCAAGCTGCTATAACAGTCACCTCTGACCTGCTTGGGGACCTCTGTGTCACAGCGCACCCCGCCCCAGGGGTTTCGATACATAGAAAGTAATCGATGAATCCAAGCTGCTATAACAGTCACCTCTGACCTGCTTGGGGACCTCTGTGTCACAGCACACCCCGCCCCAGGGGTTTTTAAGACCCCAGGAAGGGGAGGCTGGTTCATTCCTTTACTGAGCTCCCCTCGAGCTACAGGCCCTGGGGGGAGGGTGGGTAACTTCAGTCCCACCCTCACCATGGGAAGGAGGATGCCACCTCCCTCTCCCAGCTCCGATGTGCTGGGACAGAGAGAACACGTGGGAGGGCTGAGGGCCTAGGAAGGAGGGAGGAGCACAAAGTGGTGCCCAGAGGCCCCAGCTTGTCCTTGTCCTCAACGCTGGGGCTAGGGGAGTAGGGCCGGCGCATCCAGACACAAAGGCCATGCAGAGGCTCGCTCCACAATGAGAGTCGTTTGGACAATTGCAAGGCTCCAAGTACTTCCAAGTGAGAGCTGGCTGACTTGCTGACCAATCTCACCGTGAAGGCTCCAGGGGCCCGGGAGATGAATTGAGATGAACTCTGACACCCCGCCCCCCGCCCCCGTGAGCACCACCGGGCACCAAACAACGTGCTATGTGTCATCAGCCAAGCGCCAGGTCAGTGGTCGCTGCCCTCAGGGGGCCCCCACAAGGGGGCGGTGGGCCCTCCCCAGTGGCCTGGCTGTGCAATACCCAGGGCGAATACCCAGGGCGAACTGTGGAATAACCAGGGTGCGGCGGAGAGGGGGAGTGCTCCATGAGGGAGGTGCCGCAAACTCAGCTGGAAGGCTCGGGAGACAGGAGGGTCAGGCAGAGTGAAGGGCAGGAACGAGGCAGGGAACAAGGGACGCGCAGGGTGCGTTTCGTCAGCAGGCTGCTGGGCCTCAAAGAGCAGGGGCGAGGGGAGGAGGGCAGGAGACAGCTTCATTCAACAAACATTTACTAAGCATCTGGTCGTGCTGGGTACAGCTTGAGATTGTTGGGTACGCTTAAGCAGGAGCTGGCCACGGTGGTCACCCCTACAGTTGTCCATCTGGAGGGGGAGATGGAGGAGCTCTGAGACCCCTTGATGATCAGAGAGCACAGGAATGGTGCAGAGGCCGGGGAGAGCATGCGTGGCTGAGGGAACAGCAACAGCGCATTCAAGTTTGTCCTCACTGCCCACTGCCGGCCTCCTGTGACAAGGGCGGGGCCCCTGGCAGTGAGCCAAGGCTGTTTGCCCCATTGGGCCATGTGCTCCAGTGTCACCTCCTTATGCCACAGCCACCATCGACCTGTCTCCTCCCTGCAGCCACGTGGCTGCTGCCGTCCGCCCACTTGTGCATCCTGTGTGTTTAGGGGGCGTACTTGTGCATTCTCGGCCTCTTCCAGGTCCACTGTCCTCAAGCGCAGCGACCCCCCCCTTTACCTTGGGGCTCTCCCCACCACTTCCTCTTGCCCTTTCCGCCCCCCCGCCCCACCCCTAACATCCACACAGACAGCTCTGCCCAGAGAAGAGGGGAGCCACCCAAGGAGGTATGGACGACCACTGTGGATTCCGTCCGTCCTGGGAGGGTTTGGGACCCACCCAGGGAAGCCACTGGCTGGGTGCTGGGAAGGGAGCGGCGGAGCTCACAGCACGTCTGGAAACATGGCTAAGCATGATACGCTAATTATATGACACGAATAATTACAGTCTAATTGTGTTATGAAAGCAGTAACGAAGAAGCAAAAAGAATGGCCTGCCCGAGGCAGTCATGGATGTTGTCCCCGGGAGGCGCTGTTTAAGGTGGGTGTTGAAGAGTGAGGCTGGAGTCCCCAGACAGAGGGTTCGGAAAGACAGCACGCAGAGGAGAGGATGCGGCTAGCACAGAGGCAGCAAGAAAGCATCAAGTGTGACGCCGCCAGGGAACACCACTCGGCTCAGGGGCCCGCAAACCCACGCAGGCGCGGAGACGCAGCCAGGGCAGCAGGGCCAGAGAGTCAGGCGTCGCAGACACCAGGCCGCACAGTTTCTCCTTCATCCCGAGGGCAGGAGGGATCCTGGAGACCTTGCCTGAAGCGGGTGTGGACAGCGAGGGCTTTCAGATGGCAGTCTCGTGGCCACACGGGGAGGAAACCCTCAGGCGCCAAACCCACACCCGTACGCAGTGTAAAGTCACGGTGTGCCTTAGGGTTGAGATGTGCTAGTCAAGCAGCAGCCACCGGCTACGCGTTGGTGACCTCCTCGGACAGCGTGCGGGCACAGATCCACTTCCATACCGTCCCAGACTGCGCGCTCGGCCCCGAGCGGGCCTGCTCTGTCCTCCGGTCCTGGAACGGTCACCTCTGTGACTCGGATGGGGGCGGGCTTGTCCTCCAGGGGCAGGCCGAGCTGGGCGGTCTGGCTGATTCAGGGCCCGCACATCACGGGTAACACCCACGAAAGAGGGCGGCAGCCCCAGGACTGAAAAACGGAAGGGCTTCCCCTTCCTTCCTCGGCGTTCCCGCTCTTCCGTTTTGCCGTGTGTAATGTGCGCCTACGTTTTTGGTCCAAACTTTCAGGAAAAAACATCTTTCATGTTAATTTTTTAATTCAGTGTTTAGTTTACTTATATTTAGAAAGAAAACCGATTATCATATTCCAGGGTATTATTTTGCATATGGATATCGTTATTGCTTTCTAGAGTTACACTTCAAATGCATAAGCAGAAATAAATGAATTAAAAACATTTTCATAGATTTGGAATTAGTACTACCGTGTATAACGTGCATCCTTATTTTTCCCTCAAAAATTTGGGCAAAAAGTGAGCATTATACATGGCAAAACACGGTAGTTTTTAAAATCCTCCGGCACACTCCACATTTCATCACCTAGGGCTGGGCAAAGACAGAGAAGGTACGAGCACAGAGAACTCCAGCTAGGCTGACAGCCTCCTTCCTGCGCGCTCCTCGGAAACCCCACCTCCTGACACAGCCTCGGGCACACAGTAGGTGTCCAATGGTTGCTGACCAAATAGCAACAGCATTGTAGATTCTACCCGGAGCTGGCCTCTCTCCTTACACATTCATTTTGCAAAACTTTCTGAGCAAAACATGCTGACCCAGCACAGACTGCAAGGGAGGAGGTGGGGGGTTATCAGAGACAGGGCTCAAGGACTTTGGGACAATCTCCATTTCCGTGGAAGCCCTTAAGCTTGAAGTCACCTCTGCAGCGACCCCCCGTATCCCTTTTATAAGGGCCCGCCTGTGTCAGTGACTGTACTGAAATGGCTCGATGGGCTGATAGGAAATTTCCGTGGGGTCAACTCAATCTACAGCTGTCCAGCTGGTTCATCTACCTGCCCCCCAGCCTGCTCTGAGCAGCAGGAGGTGGCACCGAGAGCAGAGGGATTGGGGGCGGGGGGAGACTGAGCAAGACAGGGAGAAGCGCAGGCAGGAACAGCCCAGGAAGGGGCAGAAGTCAGGCAGGGACCCAGCCTGGAGAGACGAGGTGCCCAGGCGCCACCAGTCAGGCGTTTCGCAAAGGGCACCGCAAGCTTTCTCTGCAGGGACCCGGAGGAGGCCGGCAGAGCAGGTTGGAGAAGCCTGAGCTGCAAAGAGAAGCTAGTGAACCGAAAGGCCCCTGAGGTCAGAGGCCACCTGCGTCACCCCAGGGTTGGACAGGGAAGCTGAAGCCTGGGGTTTCTGATTTAGTCTAAAAAGGCAAAAATAGGAAAGCCCCAGGCCTTGTGCCCACGTTACCTGGTCGGAAAACCGCACCTCCTCTGAGGCCCCCATGTCTTCCCATCCCATACACCCCCTCCCGAAGATCCTCCATCCAGCCCCCCATTCCTCCAGGCCCCACTTCCAGCCATCAGCTGGCACTTGCTCCTGCCTGGGGGACCCAGCCCATAGAGACCTCAAATCCAACACCACTAAGGCGGGGCTCATCATCTCACCACGCCCCAGACCCTGCACCTCAGCGTGGACGAGTTTCGGCTCCTCCACAGTTACCGCCCTGCTTGGTTTTCCCACCAGACGCAATAGTTCAAGTTTCTCTTCCCCAGACACACCAGCCTTTTGCATCCGAGGGCGAGGACTTTGACTTTATCGCTGCCCCAGCACTTGGCCAAGGTCAAAGTGGTTGGATGTGTTGACAGCAAATCTCGTTGGGCAGCCCTTGCCTTTGAAAGCTCTCTCCCTTCAGTCTTCTCCTGCCTGTTTCAACCTTCAGAAACTCACGGGGTTGAGATCTGACAGTTGGAAGAAAATTAATCAACCTGCCCCCCTTTTTTTAACCTTCCCAAGCCCCCCCGCTCTCCCTCCCCAACTCTGCTCTCTACCCCTGTGACAGTTTCCAAGGAGGATACCTGAAGCCAAAGGTTTGTGTGTCTTTTTAAAATATTTTTTAGCCAGCGCAGGGAACATTTTTGCAGTCTAGAATGCCATCTTCAGCAAAAAAAAAAAAAAAAAAAAAAAAAAAAAAAAAATCTATTACATAATCAGTCAACATCCCTGGGATGACAAACGTGTGGGGAAGCCGCCAACTGTAGGAGAAACTCCCGAAGTGCTCGACAGCCACAGGCATGACTTGGCCACCAGCACTGGCGGCTTTTTCCATCCTGACACCTCCTACCTGAACGCCAAGGCCGGGCGCATGGCAACGCCGTCGCTTTCTAGAAGATTAAAATGTTCCCTTGCACTTGGAATGCGCGCTGAGAAAGCTTGACTGCTCTGTTCTAATTACTCACGCACCCGGAATGGCTTGTCCTCCGGAATGAAAGGGTGACGCCGTGCAGTCGAGTTGGGCCCTGAAGATTCTGGTGCTGCAGAAACTCAGAGAGCCTCCGGGCACCTGAGGTGCCAAGGGAAAGATGGCGGGGCCCACGGGCCGAGCTGTTGCGTGTCAGCCAGGTCACCCTGGCGAACGACTCAAACCAGACGGAGGATGGGCACCGCAAATATGGATCAAAGGGGAGTCGTCCTCTCAAGGTTTACAAATCTCATCATGATGGACAGGCCGGGAAGTGAGCACGCGACTGTTCCAGGAGCCAGTCCTCACCTGTCCAATGGGGCGTGGCTTTATCGGCAAACAGACAGCGATCATTTTCTGTGAGGACCAAAGCCGGGGGAGGGTCGGTGTGCCAGGGCGTCCGGAACTGCACGCGGGGCCGAAATACAGACCTTTCGTAGTGCAAGCGCTGGGTCGGCAAGCTCCAGCCAGGTTAGCTTCTCCACTGACCAGTTAAAAGGCCTGAGATCCCTTAAGATGTTTCCATTTGGACTTTGGAGGTTTGGGGTGGGGGGATCTTCAAGATGTTAATCAAATGTAGATGACTTAGAACAAATAAACTCAGCTTCTCTATCAGTTCCATTGTGAGCGAAAGAAGGAATTGTGTGTAGACCCTCTGAGGGGCAGGGAGTCCCCAGATGCTGGCCTGGGCTTGGCCAGGAAGGGGCACACCCCCACACCAAGGGCCCAGCTCTGATGCCCACCCCACCCCCAAGCAGCTCCGCTGAATCTTCTCAGTGTCTGGTCAGGCCCTGCCTCAGCCTGTTTAAATAACAGGATCCACACTTGTTGTATAACCACGCAATCCCCAGACAGCCAAGGAACAAATATATCTGCTATTTACTTTGCAGAAAAGAGAAGTTACAGAACTTGCAATGAGGGAGAACGGTTCTCGAACAATAGTCTTGCTTCGCTACACGGGAAACCAGAGTCATGGTTAGTTAGGATGCAGAGCAGTCGTGGCACCCCTTACCCACCTTGTAAGAGACCTTTCCAACTAAAACTGGGTCACCAAAGTGTGTTTGGAAACAAGAGAGATTTACATCCTGCAGACGGCAAACTGGCGCGAATCTTCTGGAGGGCAGTTTGACAGGCCCAGGCCTTGCAAATGTGTGTGCGATGCCCAAGTCGGTCCGGTTAGGACCTTAAGTAAACAGTTGTCAGTATTACTAAAGAAACCCAAAAAACAAAACCCTTTTTCACAAGACCCATTTATCTCAACACTATGATAACAAAGAGAAGCCACTCAAATCTAACAACTAAAGTAAACGGTTCGGTTTACATAACTCACTTTTCAGGATATAAATGCAATTACAAAAAGTAAACTTTTCAAAGATGATGAAACAAAGTTTATTTATAAACTTTGTTTTATAAATAAACTTTGTTTATTTATCAAATGTTAAGTAGAAGAAAAAACAGGATAGAACACTTTTCAACATAATCAGCCATGTTTAAAAAAACTTTTTTTAACTGGAAGGAAATATACCAAAACCTTAATAAGAATTGTGTTTATGCCTTTTCCCTTACTTTTTAAATATACACAAACTGGTCTATTTATTATAGTATAATGTTATTCCCTAAAATGCGTTCCCTGGAACACTAATTAATGGATAGTAACCGTCAGGCTGAAGCGGGCTGCACGCGTAGACAGCTGGGAATGCCGGGCTCCACAGGAGCGCGCGCCGGCTGCAGGACCTCTCCCCAGCACGTGAATGCTTCTGTGACTCCCCCAGGACCCCTGTCCTTCACCAAAGGGCCATCTGCAGGGTTAAAAGTCCGTGCAACACCCTGGAAGATGCTCCAGGCAACTCTGCTGCTCACTGGGCATACCTGTCAATCTCCAGAGACAGAGAGAGACCCCCTCTCACTACCCCGACCACATCTGCACTCTCTTCCACATTGCACACACACCCTGCCTGGGTGGGAACCCCGGCTCCTCAACATCCCTGGCTGGGTGATCTTGGGTATTGAATGTGTCTCTTCATTTTCCTCATCCGCAAAATGGGGCAACGTCATACCTACTTCAAAGGGTTTTCAGAAAAATTAAACGAGCGCCAGTTTTGTAGGCAACTTCAAACAGTAGCACAAGTAAGCGCTACATTAAGTGTTTGTTAAATAAGGCACCTCCTCAAGGCACACATCAACCACCTTTTCAAATTTCCCCAGAGTCCTTCATGGCACTGGGAGGCCGTTTCTCCCCAAGTTTCTCGTTTCACACAATCCTGATGGATTCGTTCAGTCATCCAACAATGAATGAGCACCTGCCCTCGGCTGGGCTCTGTGCTGGGACCGGAAACACAGCAGAGGACACGCCAAAGGACTTCCACTTTCAAAGAGCTGATATTCTGATGAGGAGGGATAAATTAGAGAGAACATTAATGTAGAGACCACTGCTCTTCATACAGGAGAGAGAGCGATGGGGAGAGATCCGTTAGGTAAACAAGGCAGGCTCTCTGAGAGGCTGCTATTGATATGGAAGATGCAAAGGAGACCCAGGCAAAACTCTGGGGGAAGCATGCTCCAGGGAAAGAGACCAGCGAGTGCAAAGGAGCCGAGGCGGAAGTGAGCCTGGAATGTTTGAGAAAGGAAGCTGACGCCAGGATGCTTGTCTAGCAGAGTTAGAAGCAGGAAGGGGTTTGGAGGCCATCATTTACTGTGACCGATTAAAGAAGAGGGTGACAGGATATTTTTAAAAGGTCACCCAACATTAGCGGGACATTGGGTTTATCTACCAGAAAAAGTGACATTGGACTCCTTTCTTACAACATTCTGAGAAAGCAATACTGGGCGAATTACGGAACTCGATCAACTGAAAATTAAAATGAAAAGCCAGAGTTTTCAAAAGGTAGAGTAAGAGAGTATCTTTGTGACCCTGAGAGAGACAAAATCAACCTTGAACAGAACACAGGCAAATACTAACTACACTGACTGGTGCTTTTGACTACCTGAAATTATTCTTCTAAGACGACACACTTCAGAGGGAAAAAAAGACAAGCCTCAGACTGGGAGACATTTGTAGCCAAAAACAAAGAACTCATATCCAAACTATATAACCAATTTCTACAAACGAGTAAGACAGAAAAATGAGTAAATGACATGAACTTCACGCAGAGGATATCAAGCAGCCATCGGCCTGATGAAAAGGCGCTCAATCTCCTTACAAATCGGGGAGGTAGAACCCCAATGAGATACCCCCACACCCCTCAGCATGGCTAGAATTAAAAAGAAAGCCACCAAAGCTTAGTGTGGCCGAGGGTATGGAGCGACCGGAACCCACCAGGCCAGCAGAGGGGACACGGACTGGTGCGCTGCCTTGGGAAACTGCTCAGCGGTGTGACCCGGCAATCCTGTTTTTAGAGTAAGTGCGGGTACCAGGCGCCATGAACAAGGATTTACATTAGGAGCATTACTGGTACGAGTCCTGTTAAAAAACAAAACAAAAACACAACAGCCCACATACCTAACCAATGCAAGTAGATAAATTACATAGCATTGCATTATGTGAAATAATCACAAGGATGACGATGAACTACAGCTACAAGGAGCACATGGACAAGACTAACTCTGAGCAAGAGAAAACAGGTGTGTGTGTGTGTGTGTGTGTGTGTGTGTGTGTTAGTAGAACTCCATTACTGGAAAGGTTTTTAAAAGGGGAAGTTAAACTGGTTTTCCCCCTGGTTTAAAAAACGCAAGGCAGCGCTTACACCTAGGTCAGGGTGGCAGTTCCTGGAGGAAAGGGGGTGCAGTTGGCAGGGAGCCTGCTGGGGAGCCCCTGGGCGTGCTGGCAACGCCCTGGTCCTTGACCTACGTGAGCGATCTTTACCTGGGCGTTCACTTTATGATGATTTGTTTTTCTTACCGTTTACATTTCATGCACATTTCAGTACGTGTGGTAATCTCTGGTCGTTTTTAAAAGGTTTTAACAAGGCATCCTGGCTGTGCTGAGAGGGGACCATGCAGGAGAAGGAAAGCAGGGCGCACAGGACGGCGCCCTTGCCCTCGTCTGGAGAAAAGCCCGCCAGGCGAGGCAGGACCAGATGTCTCCCAAGGCCAGGCTCAGGGTGGACTAGACTAGCCCCCTTGCCCAGATGATCGCCCTAGAGAGCCTTAGAAGGCGCAGGCGCAGGGGCTGGGACTGGGGAGGTGGTAAGGAGGAGAAAGGCAGACAGGTTCAGGGCATGTCTTGGAGGTAGAAGGGTCCGGTGGGTGGGGTGCTGGAAAGGGGGGCGCTGATAGCATCTGGCTTATGCACCTGGATGCTGGTGGCATCACCGGGATGGTAAAGAGCAAGGGCAGGTGTGAAGAGGGGCACGGGAGGACGGCAAGCATCTGCACTGACCACATTAAGTTGGAGGTGCTGGGACGTCCCAGAGGAGGGGTTGTGTCTGGGAGGCCACCGGTATTTGAGCCTGCAGCGCCCCACACTAAGATGAATAAAGAAAGTTGATCGGCTGTCACTGGGAAGCCCGGCCTAGGCACTCACCCCTCCCGCCCGCCAGTCTCCTGGCACCCCCAGAACAATGTGGACTGGCAAATGATATCTTGTTCTACGCAACGGGATTTCAGCATGTGCTCCCAAAGAGTGAAACCCGTAAGTATTCCATCATTGTCAAGGGTCACCTTAATTAGAAATAAAGGTTTCAAAAAGGGTCCCCATCATTTGCTCTGTCGATGGAGGGGACAAAAGACCACCCTAGGTGAACACAAGTACCTGGCCTATTCGAACTTACTGTCTCTTCCTTTTCTTGTTCCCTATGCTATTTGCACCTGATGTCTCCTCGAGGCAGAACTGAAACAAGTGAGTGTTAAATAAGGAAACTCCTCGTGGCACATGTCAACCACCTTTTCAAATTTCCCCAGAGTCCTTGTGGGCATCAGGTGGTTGTTTTCACCGAGTTTCTCATTTCACACAACTCTGATGGATTCGTTCAGGCATCCAACGAGTGAGCACCTGCCCTCGGCTGGGCTCTGTTCTGGGGCCAGGAACACAGCAGGGGACCCGCTGAAGGGTTTCTGCTTTCAAAGAGCTGATATTCTAATGGGGAGGGATACAGTACAGGAACAAATTAACGTAGAGACCACTGCTTTCGTACAGGAGAAAGAGCGATGGGGAGAGATCTGTTAGGTTAACGAGGAAGGCTCTCTCAGAGGCTTTAGGAAAGGGAGAGTTTTTGAGCAGAAAGAACTTTCATTTCTCTCTTCATTGCACACTTTTTGCCAGAGCAGCTGCAAACAGCAGGCCTTTCAGGAGTGTAGTTCCGGAAGTCACCTCCCTGAAAACAAGCCTTTGCTCATGCGTAGTTCCGTGCTGTACAGGGTTCTGTCTGTGCGACCTCGCCTCCATGTCTGTCATTCCACCAGAAGTGATCTAAGACACTTGTCATGATTTTGGAACACAACCCATTCTTTCAAAAAATGTTTAAAACTGTGGTCAAGTACACAGCAGGAAACCTACTATCTCAGCCATCTGTAAGGGCCCAGCTCGGCGGCACTGGGTACCTTCTGGGTGCAGCTGTCCCCGTTGCCCATCGCCAGAACTCGCTGCATCTTGCTGAAACCAACCTCTGACCCCGTGAAACAGTAACTCCCCACTGCCCCCTCCCCGCAGCCCCTGGTGAGCCCAGTTCTACTTTCTGTCTTTATGAACTGACGGCTCTAGACACCTCAGGTAAGCAGAATCGAGTAACGCTGGTCCTTTTGTGATGGACTTATTGCCCTTGGTGTAATGTCTGCAAAGTTCATCCATGTTGTAGCCTGTGCCGAACGGCCTTCCTCTTTAAAGCTGAATAATATTCCATTGAATGGATAGGCCGCCTGCTATGTATTCACCCGCCAGCGGACACTTAGGTTGCTTCCACCTTTCTGCTACTGTGAACAGTGCTACCGTGAACACCGGTCTGCAAATACCTCTTTGCAGTCCTGAAATGTAATGTGTATTCTTCATAGTCAAGTTCCCTAAATGAACTTTAATCAAGCTGCCCCATTTCTGATTCTACGCAAGGATATCCGACTCCTTCTTGCAGCCCAGGTTTCTGTCTGGATCTTTATTGGCTTTAGAACATCTTACCAGACCTTAATTGTGCCAAGACCTGCTGGAGATGATCCCAACCTTCTCCTGAAGAAAGGCTGCAATATCGACTTGGCCTCCATTGTTAAAATAGCCCGAGTAAGTCTCAAGAACGGAGAAATGTTCCGGTACCGAAGGAAGACTATAATTACCCAACTTATACGCATCGAAGCTAGAAATACAAGTAAAACACAAAGGAAACAACTCCACTCAGCCCCAACACAAGCAAAGGTCCCACCTCCAGTTGGTTACCTTGGAAACCTAAAACAACATCAGATCATCCCTGTAAAACATACTCCCCCATCCGATCATCTCCAATTCAGTCAGCACTTAAAGTGCTTTTTCTGCACCGTGCAAGGCGTGAAGGGTTTCAGCTTAGTGTCAGATCCTCAGGGACATGCAGCCAATGTGTACGTGTGACAGTGACCAGCACGGCTGGGCATCGGGTAGGTGACGGAGGGGTGGGGTGGGGAAGAGGAGCCACAGAGGAGGACAGGAGCCAGGTCTCAGACTGTAGACTTCACCCTGTACCCAGGGAGCCGGCTGACGCTTCGTCAGGGAGAACGATGCGGTCCACGCCACAGTGATTCACCGAGCACGTCCTACGCTCCTGGCGCTGTGCTGTGTGATGTTCGCACACCTGTTACTTCCTCTAATCCTCACAACCACCTGGGCGGTGTTGCCGCCATCCCCACTTTACACTTGGAGAAACTAAGGCACAGAAAGGTCAAATGACCCGCCCAAGGTTACAGAGTTGGCGCGTAACGGACCTGGGGTCCAAATCCAGCTGCTCTGGCTTCAGAGCCTCTGTTCTTGCAATGAAGCTTTCCCGCCCCAAAGGGGCCCGCAGAGCGGCATGCTCCCTCTGGTTTTCGAGGGACAAACACGGAAGGTGTCGCATTCATTGCCTCGGAGCTCCATGTTCCCTGTTTGCGCTGGGATGTGCAAGGTGTGGTTCAGCCCTCACGCCTCCCAGGGGCCCGTGCACCCCTCCAAGCAAATGAACAGGTGACACCAACCAGGCAGGGAGAGCTCCCGCAGGAACCAGCAAGAGCAAAGGTTTCCTGCCAAATTCCCACCCTTGGGTGCCTCCCCGGAGTCCCTCCCCGGCTCTCGGGGCCAGCGTCACTCATAACGTCTCCGCCTGACCTCTGACTGGAGAATGGAGGCTGCACATGAAACGCGTGGGAACAGGGCCCCAGCAAGACACCCCTGAACCTGGTGGGTGGCACCCCGAGGCCCAGCAAACCTGAGCTGGCCCCTGACCTCTGCTCCTCCCCAGTGCCATCCCTTTTCCTAGCATTTGGGCAAAGAGGTAGTTTGAGATACCAGACCAGTTTCTGCACAGATGGACAAAGATCGCACAGCCTGGCAAGTTCGCACCTCCGAACACCAAGCCTGGAGGCCAGGACCTGGCTCGGGGCTAGTTTTCAACAAATCACTGACTCTCCGCAGCCTCAACTTCTCCCCAGAGTGAGACCCTCACGGGCGGTTGTCAGCATTTGCATGAAGTGTCCGTTGGTGTTTCGGTTGCCTATAAGACCCTATGCCCCCATCTGCCCTTTGTCCCTGCCCCCCGCCAGACCCCAGCCCAAGCAGCCTCCTCGCTACTCCCCAGGCCACCAGGCCCTCTCCTGTGGCCTGGAGACCTGAGTGCTGGCTCTCCCCGCAGCATCTGCCAGCCCACCCTGACTCCTTCGCACGGGTGCTCACAAATCACTTTCTCGATGAGGCCACAGCTGGGCAGCTGAAAAGAGATTCCAGCTGTCCTGTCCCCAACAGCGCTTGCTGGGGGGGCCCCTTGCTGTACTTCCCACCCCTCCCCCTTGCCTCTAACACCTTCTAAGCCCTGCCTTTCCAGAGTGTGGTCTGGGGACCAATGTCAGCAGCATCCCCTGTCGCTTGTTAGAAATGTTGAATCTCAGGTCCCACCCAGGCCTGTTGAGTCAGAATCTGCATATTCAGAAGGCACCCCAGGAGACTGGTGCTCAGTCACGTGGCAGACTCCCTATGCTAGCCATGGCACAACAGCCATGGTGCACTTGGCTTATTTATTGTGTCGGTTTCCTCCCCGCAGGGCTGTCAGCCCCCCTGCTACGGTCCCCAAACTACAGAGCTGTTTGCCACACTGCAAGCAGGCCAACAGATAACGGAGGAACAAATGCACTGTAAGCAGTCAAGGTCAGACAATGCAGAGTAGGATCCCTGGCCGGGCTTGCCTGGGGGGTAACCACAACGCACCTGGGGGCAGGTGAGCTCACCAAGGCAGGTGAGACCTGGCCTTGGGTTTCTCACAGGCAGGCCCTTATGGCAAGTTCACTGGCAGAAGCACAGGAAACCAGGAGGTGACACAGTTCAGTTTCTCCTAGTGACTGTGGGTGACAGGCGGGCTTGCGCCAGCATACCAGAGTGCCCCCCCGCCCACCACCACTGGGCCAGCCATGTGAGACCTTCCCTGGGAAGTTTGCAAGAGGACTGTGGTGGGTGCAGGCAGGACAAGGGGCTGAGCTGGAGCTACGATCCCCTATAAGGGCAGTGGCCTTGGGGCACTGAGCTCTCAGACACTCGAGCCCCCTCCCCCAGCTGAGCCGAGCCAGGCCCTGCTATCTTGGGGTGCTCTAGGCTCATCTTCAGAAAACCTGAAGGTGACAGCTCCCTTTCTGACCACACGGCTCAAGTAGGGTACAACTGATGAAGTGACTAGACAGAAAGGGACATGAGCACCAGCAAGCAGAGAGGGGACACAAATGGGCCCAACAGGACAAGATGCTCAACCGCCCTCATGAGTGAGATAGAAATAAAAACTCCACTGAGATACGACAAGTCTCCCTCCGGACTGGCCAACTCAACACATCCGGTGACCCCGTGGGGTGTCTCATTCCTGGCTCTTGGGACAGAGGTTGTCCATGGGTACCAGCTTCACGGAGGCCATTGAGCACCCCTGTCACAGCCACAATTCCCATGCCCAGCGATTCCACTCGTAAGCCGCTTCTCACAGCACAGTGTTCTGCCCTCCTTGGTCTCAACAAATGGTCTACACGCCTGCTCAGGAAGCAGCCAGTTAAACGCTGTGCCTTTCTGTGCCACAGAATGCTACTCGGACTAGACAGTGGGGAAAACCGCTGATTGACTAAGGATCGCAGTCGGCCTTCAATAGCGAAGACCGCACAGAACGATGTGTGCGCTCTGCTTCTAATCCTGAACTCTGTGGTCTCGGAGGTCTGCTCTCGGTACAGACATGCAGAGCCCTCAAAGCAGCTGCCCTCGGGGGAGGGACAGGGCAGCTGTGGGACAGAGCTACGAGGGAGGTTTCACTCTGTCACCTTGTATCCTTTCTGAATTTTGAGCCCTACGAATACATTACTCAAAGAGTACCTTTTTTTAAATCCCCCGAACTGCAGTTACTCTTTGTGGTCGTCTTAACAGCACCCCCAGGAAATCCTCACCAGAGGCTGGGCTCTCCCAAACTCTCCAGGATCACGCAAAATTCAGAGGATAAGATCTAACGTAAGGATGTTAGGAAGGGGGGGCCTTTGGGAGGGAAGTAGGTCATGAGGTGGGGTCCTAACAGAGGGACCCCCGAGAGCTCTCCTGCCTGCCTCCTGCCTCGTGAGGGCGCAGTGAGAAGTCGGCCGTCTGCAGGCTGCCAGAGGACCCTCCCCAGAACCCTACCACGCTGGCGCCTGGCCTCCAGCCTCCAGCCCCCCAGGACCGTGAGAACTAAAGGGACCGTCGAAAGCCACCTGGTCTATGGCATTCAGTTCAAACGGACTTATTTCCACAGGTGGCTGATGGCATTTACGTGTAGATTTCCTTCTTAGCTTAGCGGGCAACCTCAGGCCCTTCCTGGAATGTTCTTAAGGAGGCGCCCTGTTCTCAGCCCCATGGGAGTCCCCCTGCAACTCAGACTCACGCTGATGTAGCCGGAATGGGCCTCGCACCTCAGCTGCGCCCTCCCCTCTGGGCAGAGGGAAAAACCAGGCCCAGGGGGTGAATGAGTCTTGGGACCTCTGTCGGCCTTCTGACGTACTTCACCTCCCCGAGCCTTGTGGACAAAGAAGGGGCCAGCCACCAAACCTGACCAGCGCAGGGGAGGCCTGCAGAGCAGCCTGACGAACTCAGAGACAGACCTGAAAGGAGCCACAGAGGACACTGTGAACGGACAAATTCCTCACTGAAAGTGAGTCACAGCAGGAAGTCACCTTCTAGGCCTGTAGCCTCCTGGACAAAAGTGAACCGTTACCGTATGCGAGCCTGTCTGCGGTCTGTGTGCATCTGGGCTAACTACCTTTGAAACGTCGGAGGGCTCTTCTTTCCGGACCCCCAGCACCAGGGCAGGAGACCGCAGGACCCCACTGCTATCTCGCTCCCCATGTGCCGTCTCTCTGTGCTGTGAATGTTACCCATCCTGTACCCACCAACGTAAAAGAAGCCTGCGCCTCTCCGTTTTGGTTTTTATCAAGTCCCAGAGATTCGCCCGCTTTGCTTTCTCCCGCCCCCTTATCTTACCACCAATAGAGTTTATGTGACCCTCCTTACGCCTCTTCCTTTTACTCTAACGTATAAACTGAACTGCAAAAATGCCATTCTCCAGGGCGTTTTCTCCATCTTTGGAGGTTTTGCTTCCGGGCAATTGTCGTCAGTTTGGCTCACAGAAACTGGTAAGGAGTCTCTGCAGGTTTGGACGTTTCTTGCGCTGACAGTCCCAACTCCTCACCAGCAAAACAAGAATGCCACGCATCTGAAAGCCACCTTCCGAGCCCAGGGTTAATGCCAACAGCAACACAAAGCCCTGGAAGGGGAGAGCCCTCCATCTAAGTTCAAGTGCCATCCCCTAGCCTCCAAGGTCCTGCCCAATGACGTCCTTGCAACCTTGAGCCTCATCTCCCACCTCCTTGCTTACCCGTCACTTTGCTCCGAACACTCCAGGTGCACCTGTGTTGCTGTAACATAGCACACTCTTCCCTGCCTCAGGGCCTTTGCACCTGCCATTTGCCTCTTCCATCTCTCTCCACTTAAGCAACTCCTACTTGTCTCATGTGCCTCAAGTTAAACGGCCCTGCTTTGGGATGGCTTTCTCTTGGTAGGTCAACCCCCACTATATGCTCTGTTGCTTCTTGAACTTGTGCATATTTCACTCTTGACTCCTGGTGATGGGGGAACTCAAGAGTCAGACAATTTTAGTTTAAGATAATAGTTAATAAGCCTAGTAGTTAATGCATGTAAAAAGCTATTGTTTCAGGAACTGCAGATACGGCCCACCCTGACTCCAGCAGAGCAAAGCGCTGACCTTTGTGCTCCAGAGGAGACTGTAAGCAATCGAGGTGGTATCCGAGCCATGTGTTCCAGGGAGAGACAGTCCTCCACCCCAGGATGTAGGACACAGTTAAAGAAAATCACCAGTCAGCAGATGAAAGGATGTTAGGGAAACTGCGAAACTGCAGCTCTTACCTGATTAACCTCTTTCCTGACTTCCAAATCTCTTACCTACACTTTCCCCCCTTATAAAAAAAGGCTGGCTTGAAAAGAAATGCAAGACCCTCTGTTAGGATACAAACCCACCGTCTTCTCATTTCGCCAGCCATCTGAATAAAGCACCCATAGAGATTCAGTCCCTGTCTCTGCTTACTGGGTCTGGTGGGTGACAGGCTGCACGAACGCCAGCTTTTCTCGTTCAAGGTCTCTTGTCCCTGGCAGACCCTCCGCGTCTCCCTGTGGGTCAGGACTCTTGTCTGTTGTCACCTGCAACAGTGCTGACCAAATAGCAGGAGCTCGAACATGAGCTCCCTTCCCCCTTCCTGTGAACCCCAACACTCATCGTTCTCACTTCCCCCTTCCTGTGAACCCCAACACTCCCTGTTCTCACTCCTGCCACTCCCACTACAACTAAGCCGGTGACTTTCCAGTAAGGGAAGCAGCACCTGAGAATGACTCTGATGGGCCCCCGTCGGGCTCATACCAGAAGAGGAAGAAAGCCAAGAAGCATTTTTTTCCCCACGTAATGCAGCAGCAGCGGCTAACATTCATTGAGCTTCCACAGCCACCCTCTGGGTGGGTCTAGTTACCCCCATTTCACGGACCGAGACACAGCAGGTAAAAATGAAACCGCCCCGGAGTCCTGCCGCTCGGGTGAGAGGTGGCGCTCCGAAGCCCAGCCTGTGCTGACCCCTTTCAGGGTGCCTGTGATTGCTCTGCGCTCTCAGCACAGACGGTGGGGGTTGGGAGTGTATGTGCGGGGGCGGGGCGGGGTGGGTGTTCTCAGCTCAGTTCTAGGGGAGGCCAGTCACCCCAATCGAGAATTCCCACCAGGGGTGATAACTCAGCATAACCAGTGGCCACAGTCCGTAGTTCTCAGCTGCCCCCACTTCCCATCCTCATCCAGGGCTCTGCTCCTCCTCACAACGAGCTGGGTTTCCCGGTGACCTGGTGACGTGGTCACTAGCACATGGGTGGTACACAGGGGCTGTCCCCGAGGACAGCAGGCTCATTTGAGACGTGTGGACAGGCTGAGAGATCGCACAGTCCAGCTGGCGTGGCAAATTTAATCGGCAGCTTGCTTTCTGTGTAACCTGGTCACATGGGTGCGAGGAGCGGGGGCTCCCCCACCCCCACTGTTAGCAGCTCCTGAGAACCTACTGCACGTGGTCACACAGGTGGGGAGCTCAGTTCAGTTGCACCGCATCCGCCTGTCTTTCCAGATACAGGGCCTTCGACAGGGCCCAGCGCACTGAGAAGCCTGCGATGCTTGCTTACACCGGCGCTCCATCCTGAGCCTGGGCACCTCTCCCCTCCGTGATCAGCCTTCGGTGACTCCTTTTGGCCAAGTGGCTTCCAGGCTGAGTGGTGAGTGCGTGCCCCATGGGACCGGGGCAGCGGCACACCCTCAAGCCCACAAGGCTGCCTCTTAGGAAGGCAACCCATTACAGAGCTCCTGTGTCCGCACGTCAGAAAGGAGACAGGCCGCCCTGGGAAGCAAGGCCCTCGGCCACAGAGCATTTGGAAAAAACAACCGTGACAATGCCTGAGCCACTGCGCTGGCCGGCCAGTCTGCTTGAAGGCCCCACAGTTCCTAACAGTTGGGGTTTTAAAACAGCCTACAGCAACATAGGGGACCCCTGTATCTCAACTCTATCAATATGGATATCCTGGTTCTGATATTGTACCATAGCTTTTCAAAATAGTTCCACGGAGTGGGGGGAGATAAAGGGTACATGGACTCTCCCAGCACTGTTTCTCAAAACTGTGTGGAATGCTACAATTACCTCCAAATAGAAAGTTTAATTAAAAAAAAAAAAAAAAACAACTAAAAATGAATGTGCAGCCGAGTGGCTCAGCTGGTTGGAGCATTGGCCTGTACACCAAATGGTTGTGGGTTTGATCCCCCATAGGGGAGCATACAGGAGGCAACCGATCAATGTTTCTCTCTCTCTCCCCCCTTCCCTCCCTCTCCCTTCCAGTCTAAAAAAATCAATAAGCATATCATCCAGTGAGGATTTTAAGAAATAATCAGGATAAAAACAAAAATGAGTATGCCCTCTTCAGTCTAGAAACATCTTCCCATTGCTCTCACTGTTTGGCACGTTGAAAACCTGCGTGGCGGGGGCTGGAATTCACAGCCGCCCTCGTCTCGGCCTTCTCACCTGGAAGTGGGGGCAGCCCCACGACCCACCCCCCCTTGTGCTCTGTGAGGCCCCGGTAGCAGGATTCGCTGCCTGGCTGAGGGCTGGAGCCTCCGGAGCACAAGCCAGGGGCAGCTGCTACGTCTTCAGCAAAGTCTGGTTTCCCTCCGGCGATGACATTCTCAGGAATGAGGCTCCCACATGCACAGGAGCCTGGCTCCAGCCCTTGGTGGCCCTGGGCTCCAAAGAGCCTTCACCAAAGGAGGCCCTTAGGACAGGGCGCTTCAAAAGGATTTCCCCCACACACGTCAGAAGGAACCACGTGGGCATGCTGGTCCGGTTTCAGATCTCCGGATGAAACAGTTTCCTGAGTGTGAATCTCGGGAAAAAACCCCAGGCCGAAAGCTGAGATGGACCACATGAAAGTAATTACTGTGCAGTCTCCATGGCGGGCGGGGCGGGGCGGGGCGGGTGGGGGAAGTGTAGCATGAGTGCAGAGCAAGGGGCCAGGGACCTGGAATCAGGAAGCTGCCAACCCACTTCCTGGCCTAGAGCAGCGGTCGGCACGCTACGGCCCAGGGTCAGCCAGGCTGACTGTGACACCGCCACACCGGCACCTTCACAGGCCCAGCCTCCAACGCAGGGGTCCCGCAGCAAAGAGCGTGCTGACCCCTGACCTGGAGCCCTCATCAGGATAAAAACGCCACTAGCAGTGTTTCAGTGCCAGGCTCTGTGCCAAGGGCTTTTGACACCTTAGCTCATCCAACCTGCACAACCAACCCGCAAAGCTAGGGTGGTCTCCGTCTCACAAATAAGGACACTGAGGCTCAAGGAGGTGAAAACCTACTGGAGTTCACATGCCTCGTACAGGGAGAAGCTGGGATTCAAACTTCAGAGCACCTGACACTGGGTGCCTGGCTCCTTCCAACGAACTGTCTTAGCTCCTGAGCAGGCCTTTCCCCTCCCTGGGCCTGCAGCCTTGTCCTCAATGATGTCGAGGTTACAAGAGACGCTCTAGCATCCCAACTACTCCTTCGAGTAAGATGAGCGTGGTGCTTTCCCAGTCAGATGTCAAGGCACAGGGCGATGTCCCAAACGCCCAGCACTTGAATTAGTTTCTTTAAAAGTATTTTTACAGCACAAATGCTTCCAGAAAGGGTTGACATCTGAGTGAAAAGCTGAAAGCCAAGTCACTGTGGAGAAGTAATAATAAAGAAGGAGTGGATAATTACATTAAAAAAAAAAAAAAGCATAAAATACGTTTGAGCTTCCTGGCAGCCAAAGCAATAAAGGGAAGACCGTAAACAATAAGACTCACCACCTAATGTGACAAAGCATCCCTGCTATTTTACCTGGCAGCGGCGGTGTTCCCGACTCTGCCTCCTGCCATCAGTGTGGTCTTAAGCCAGAGAGGTACACCAGGATCCCAACCTTCGGGTCCGTGCCGTGAACGGCCTGGCACATCCCAGCACGAGCTGGCGGAAGGAGCCCAGCGCGGGACGCTGAATGGGATCCGGCCTGTCTCACACGAAGGCCCCTCACCCCACCGGCCAAGGGTCCTGTCTGGCTCCCCAGGAAGATACAGGAGATTGCTATCAGAATCTGCTGAAGAGCCTGTACATTTTTTTTTTTTTTTACTAAGAGAATTCGTGCAGCAGAATTTTAGGAAGCCCCAAAGCCGGGAAGGAACTTGGAGTGCACCCAGAGCCTGGCATGCCCCCCCAGACACCTGTCTTCACACGGCCAATGCAGCGCCCCGGAAACAGGCTGTGCGCGGTCACTTGGCGAGCTGACCAGGTGGCGCACCGAGGTCAGCCTGGTTGTCCCTGCCTGTGGAGGCTCCAGCGAGACGAAGGCTCCTCCCCGGCAGGAACTGGCCTGTGGCCCTCATTGCCTCACTCACCTGCAGGCAGCTGCCCCGTCCTGTGATCTGATCCTCTCCCCGCTCCACAGTTGCTGCCCTCCTGTCGAGCTGCGTGGGTCCCTGCGGACCCCCGAACCTATTGCATCCTCTGCCCTGAGGTCAGAGTCATCTTCCCAAAGCATGTCCCTCGTCAGATCAGTCCTCGTCCCCAAAGCCTTTCCCAGCTCCCAGCGAGAAACCCAAGCTCTAGCTGGACAGCAGACGCCTGCCATCTGTCACGTGATTCCAGGATGACCTCCCTTCCGCCAGTCTCCCCCTCACTGAACAAGACCACGGCATTCTGCTTCCGAGATGCGTCTGCCGGCTCTCTGTCACCCCACGGTGACAGACAACCCCGGGACATCAGTGGTGCGCGGCACATTCACGCCTCGTGCTCACCGCATGCTGGCAGTCACAGGTCGCTTCTTCCGTCTCCCCATTGGGGACGCCAGGCAGAAGGATGAGCCCTCCTCACAGGGAGGGGGCGGGAAGCAGAGCTGGCAAAAACGCACGTTAGCTGTTAACGTTTCTGCTCACAGTGTAAGCCACGTCTGCCCCCATGCCGATGGCCAAAGCAAGTCGCGTGTCCATGTCCACGGTCAGTGGGTAGAACACCCTAAAGTGCAAGTCACGTCCCTACCCTACCGGAAGGCCTGGAGATGCGGAAGTGCAAACGGTAACATGAGCCATCCCCGGAAGTCCGGGATCCGGGTCCACGTGGATGCCGCCACCTGCAGGCTGTCTGTCCCTACCCTCGCCGATTCCTGCATGAAGACCCCCCCGGGAGAAACCTCTTGCTTCCCCGAGCCCGACATGGCTTCATCTGCCTCTGAAGGCACAGAGACCTGAGTGTCCCTCTATCCCCAGGGAGTGTTTTAACCACTGGGATCGCACGCTTCGCTTCCCCGTCGGATTGTAAGTCAGGACCCTTGGGAGCGGAGCCGCCCTTCCGCCTGTGGGATTCTGCACGTGGTGGGCAGTTAGCGACGTTTATTGAGCGAGCGAGTGAGTGAGTTTACGGAGTAGCGAGAGATTTGTCTTTGGCTTTCGAGATTTAAAAAAATTTTTTTGGCAGAAACAGAGCTACTTCCCTCAGCATGCCCTGCCAATGTCTGGATGCAGGCATCCTCTTCCCTCCCGGGCTGTCACGTTGGGGTGAGCCCTGGTTTGAGTCATCTGCACCTGGCAAAGCGGTGCCCACCTCCGAGGTTCTTGGATGGCGTGGATGAATAAACAAGTGAGTAAACAAATGAAAGAGCAGGCAGGCTGAGCAGACTTCAGCCCTGGAGGCGGCAGAAGAGGCAGAGTGGAGAACCCAATCAGTCTGCGAGGCAGGGGGAAGCTGGTGGTGGGGGAGCGGAACCCAGCCTCAGGGCTGGTGACTTGGTGAGGAGTAGCCAATCAAGTGGAGGGTGACGGCGAATTTGAAAAGTCTGCGGACTGCTTCCCGCTTTGTCTGCCAACTACTCCTGCAAAGAGACCACAGGGCACTACGATGTAAGGCGCAGGTTGTGCCCAAAAGGTGACTCCCACGGCACGATTGCAGAAGAGAAACAGGGACCAGCAGACGGAGGAGCCCCAGTACACGCCATCGGGCTCCCCACAGCCCCAGGGTCATACACTCCACTCCTGCAAAGTCAGAAGTCTTACCTCGAAGTGAAAACAGACCTTTGGCATCTTTTCTCGAGCCCGCAGTATGCTTTCAAAATAACAATTTAAATGCCTTTAAGTCTTTCCACATGATTACACATCAAACCAAAGTGAGATTGGGCAGCAAGACCTCCAGACCCTGTAAATTACATGGGGACAGCAGACCGCTAAAGCGTGGCTCCTGAGGTCGAGTCCTGCCTGGGCAAAACCCTGGCTCAGGGAGGGGCAGCATCCCTCGCCCAAACTCCACCTCTCCATCAAGTGACAAGAGGGGTCAATGGCGAGCTTCCTGGGTGAGAAACGGTTGACATGGTGCTCTCACTGCCCCCTGTAAACAGAAACTGTCCTCAAATCAGGAAGGCTTCACCTAGTCTGCTCTGAACCCTGTGCACCTGCTAAGGCAGGTCTGACTCTGGGCACCGAGTGGCATCCTTGGTGGTTTTGGGTGGGCGTGGCCTGCCTCCTGGCCAGGTACCCTCCTTTCAGACAGGATCTTCGCTGGCCTCCCTAGCAGAGGTGGACAAGAGCCACACTTGTCAATACGGGCTGGATTTATGGAAGCCCAAGGCCAAGGGTCTGTCAACCACGAGGTCGTCCTTGCTCTCAGGTACCCTACTCTCCCACCCTGTGCCTGCAGGCAGCAGCAGAAACTCCAGGGCGGGAGCCTGGGTGCGGGAGGCTCACAGGGTGGGTGTAGCCTGGGTTTCAGGCCTCAGTTCCCACCCAGACCCTGCACCTTTGCTGGGTGAACCTCTGCACGTCTCCCGACCCTGGCTGCTCACCAGCACCACTGGGAGCTTTCAGAATGCCTCTGCCCAGGTCTCGACCTTAGAGACTCTGATTTAATCAGTCCAGGTAGGGCCCTCGAGTGGGTATTTTTTGTAAAGCTCCCTGGGCAAGTCTAAAGCCCAGCCAGGGTTGAAAGCCTCAGCGGCAGGCCCCGGATTTGCGCTGGTACTGTGCCACGCAGTGGTGGGATAGAGGGTTGGACTGTTGGGCATTTCTCCACCCACACATCCACCCCACACACTTGGGAAGTCCTAGGTTCAACAGTGTTTAAAGCTCAGATACTTGCAGCGCATGTTCATAGCAACAGTAGCTACCATAGTTAAAAGGTGGAAACAAGCGCCCACTGATGGATGGATGAACAAAACGTGGTCTATCCATGCAGTGAAACAGTGCTTGGCTGTAAAGAGGAGGGACATTCGGGCACAGGCTACATGATGGATAAACCTGGAGGACATTATGCTAAGTGAAACAAGCTGGTTACAAAAGGACAACTATTGGATGCTTCCACTTACATGAAGGACCAAGAGCCGTCAAATTCACCAAGACGGAAAATAGAATGGGAATCACCAGGGGCTGCGGGGAGTGGGGAGTTACTGTTTCACCGGGACAGAGTTTCATTTCAGCAAGATGCAGCGAGTTCTGGCGACAGGTGGCGGTTGCACACGGTGTGAACATATTTAATGCCACCAAACCACAGCGGCACTACACTTTTAAATGGTTAACATAGTAAATTTTGTTATGTGTATTTTACCACAATAAAATGGTTTTTAAGTGTAAATGTTTCTTTACTTTTACTGCAGACTGCCTTGAAACCTGACCATGCCCTGTGGCCCCACCGGCGCCCACTAGAGGCAGACCCAAGTGTTTCCCATGAAAGCTTCACTGAGTGGGAGCCGGTGGAGCGGCAGCGCACCTGGGGACCAGCACTCCTCGAAGCCGCTGGGGGAACGCTGGACCGGCCTCCAAGCACGAGCCTTCTGTCACCGAGCTCTGGCTATGTGGCAGTCACAGCACTAGGCAGAGCGGCTGACACGTGTGATCTCAGTTTGTGCTGCCAAGACTCGTGCCTGGTGAGTACTATGAACCCCATTTCACTGATGGGGAAAACTGAGGCCCCGAGAGGCCAAGTACTGGGTTGGCCAAAAAGTCTGTATGTTTTTTTTTTCCTGTAAAACGAACGACACGATTTTCATTTTCACCAAGAACTTTATTGATTTAGATATTTTGAGCATGTTAGCTGTCTCCCATGTGGTATAACTCTGATTGTTCTCAATTAATGCCTCAATTTGATCACTATTGACTTCAACAGATTTACCCAATGATGGGGCATTGTCCAGCGAGAAATCTCCAGCAAGAAACGTCACAAACCACTTTTGCCACGTTTGATCAGTCACAGCACCTTCTCCACACACCGCACAAATCTTTTTGTGTTTCAGTTGTGTTTTTACCTTTTTTGAAAAAAAAAAAAAAAGCACACTATGCCAAAAATATCGCATGTTTTCTTGCACCTTCACTATTAAAATGGCTGCTCAAAAAATTCGCCCAATTTGGTAAGTTTTTCGAAAATGCACACTGATATGACAGCTGTCACAATGCAATCTAACGAAACTGTTTCGAAGGAAGTTGAAGACAACTACAAGCTACCACAGCCGTCTTATGGAGGAAAAAAACAAACGAACTGTATGGCCAACCCAATGATTTACCCAAGGCCGCACAGCCCGCCGGCAGGGCCGGGACCCAAACCCAGGTCCAGCAGACTGCTACCAGGGGAGCGCCTTGGAAATGCAGAGCGCTGCAGGCCCCGTCCCAGGCCTCCACGTTTAACAAGGTCCCAGGTGACCCTGGGAGCTGGGAGAAGGGCAGCACAGCTCTGAGCCATGACCCGCGCCAGTCCCTTCTCACTTTGCTGGGTGGAGGCTAAGCATTCCTTGGGAGCCCCCTCCCAGCGCATGTGGTCTGCAAGGTAGATACCAGCCCCCACCCCACTTTTGTACTCTTCCTCCGAACGCCAAAGCCCGAAAGTCCCTGAGCCACTGGTCACACTACACCACATCGGGATTTGCGCCAGCGAAGGAAAAACAAGCACAGTTTCAATGAGCGAAGGGACCTGAAAGCAATTCTTTCCAGGGCTTGCCCCCTCTGAGGCCCGTAGAAGAATTACCCAGAAATTAAAGACGCAACGCCCGATCAGTCTGCTCTGCTTGCCAGCACAGGACCCCTCTTAAAAACCCTCCAGTGCATTGTCCTAACCAATCAAAATACCCCGGGTGAGGCAATGTCCCCCCACTTTCCTGGGAAGGCTGTTTGAGAAGCCACAGGTTCCTTTAAGAGGCAGGTAGGGGAGGGCCCTGCCCCCTGGCTCTGCCCCTCCCTCGCCTGAAGGCTCCCGAGGTGCAGCCTCCCACGACCAGGTGAATCAGTGCGAACAGGTCTCCAGTCCTGGTCTACACACAGCCCCTTTCACGGAGGCTTAGCTAATAAGCCAGAGCGACTTAACTTCCCTAATCTCTGCTTGGAAGTCATTCTATCCACTCCGTTAATCACCTACATCAACACTCCCGAGGGCCTCCGGGGAGTTTCCACCTCTTTCTGGTACTGAGTTTCTCCGGCCTGCAGACCAGCCCATCCGCACAGGGACTCCCGCTCCTGGCTGTCATCCACGTCTTGTGAATTGTGTCCTGCATGACCCATGTGCCCACCCAGTGCTTTGTCCGCACCCTGGGGCCAGGCACGGTCATCAGCTGTCTCACAGAAGCTCATTGGCAGAGGGCATTCCATGTAGCCTGACCGTGGTCACCCATCTGAGCTCTTCCTCTCCAAATAAGGCAAGACACAAAGGCCCCCAGGCTGCACGGGGAGGCTGGGCTGCCACCACCTTGACCAGTGCCCATGTGATGACTGGAATCCTCTCTCAGGATGAGGCTCCGCTATACCCTGGCCTGCTCATTGGCGGGATGAAGACAGGCAGGAAGGAAACCAGGATGAGGCTCGGGGCACTGGCCATCCCCAGAGAGAGAGCCGAAGTCTTTCTTTTGCGTGCATGCACAATGTTCGGTTTCATAAGTCTCCCTATGGTTTTGTCTCAATGCCTGCATGCTGCTTACAAGCAAAAGCCTCTGCACTGGTGCCTCTGCAAAATCCTGTGGGGATTAGGCCCTGCTGATATAAAAAGTGTAATAAGTGGGGTATCCCTGCATGCCTGGCAATGTGCAGAAGCAGCACGGGGATCGTGGAGAGCCGTGCCCCCTCTTCTCCCAGGGCAAAAGCAGCAGCTCTGTCCCCCTTCAGTGCCCCGCCCCCCAGCAGGTGCCCACAGGCCTCCCGTGTGGGTGGAAAGCTAAGCCGTTCCTAGAGAGGTGAGAGCAATCTTCCCTACTCCTGAAAGCCTACGGCAGCCAGACAGAGGCCTGGCCGCGGGAGTGGCGTGCCCAGCACTAGGCACGATGCAGCTGCAGGGCCCACAGGGCCCACCGCACCCGCCCAAGCACCCCAACCCAAGGCCGGCTGAAACCACCACCACCGTCCCCGATCCATCCGGTCAGGCTCTCTCTTTCCATCCCATTGCTGCAGTCGCCACATCCAGCGCCAGGAATGCCGCACACTCCCCACCTGCCTAGCAAAGCAAATGCCCACTTGCGTCGAAGTGCAGCTTAAATGCCACATGCTCCGTTCGTGCCACCCTCCTGCCACGCGGCCCCAGGACCCTTCCTCTTCTTCCCCCAAAGAGCACAGGCTCTGGGGGCCAAGCTGCCCAAGTTCAAATCCCAGCTCTGCCAATTTCCAGCTAGGAGAACTGGGGCAAATTATCTGACGTCACCGTGTCTACTCGCATCCTGTGACGATGGATACAATCACAACATCAGCGGTACCTACGGCTCCCCTCCAGGACTGTCACGAGGCTTGCGAGGAAGTGTCCACTCCATCGTTATCCTTCAGATGTCGTACGTGCCCCTTCTCAGGGCCCCCTTCGATGGGACGCTCTTCTCGACCCTGACATTTAGGACTCCTCTGCCCCGTTCCGTTCTCACCACCAGCATTGCAGCATGCTACACCCCTCCCTGCCACCCCGTGTTACAGGTTTTTGCAGGTTTTGACCCTCTTGACTAGAATCGAAGCTCCCCGGACTCAGGGTCCACATCCAGGCCCGTTGGACTTTCCCTAAGGGCCCAGCAGATGGGCTACCCCCCCCACCCCCCACAGCCTTGGTCCAGAAACCAAGTAATAAACCCATGAATGGCTTCCTACCCGAGCACAGAGAACCGGCTCCAGGAGGCCTCCTAACTAGGGTCGTTCGTTCATACGTGTAGTTATTTTAATAAGCACGTGCCTTAGGCACAGGGCTGGACCAGCTGGTGTGGGGTCAGCCCCGCTAAAACACTGGTCCCTAAACTTGGCATGTATGATGGAATCCAAAGTCAGACATTTACAGTGTGAAATGAGATAAGCTGATGGTGAGTTCCTAGGAACTAGTATTTGGAAAGACAATCTAAAAGGATCTTCATCTTTCTGTTCTCGCCAGAGACCAACAGGCCCTTTGCTGCACACGAGCCAAGCACAATGCTTTCGCCAAATCCTATTTGTGGTTTTATGATTGATTCTACAAAGCCCTAAATAACCGATTTTCTCCATTTCATGAGGAAGGCGTGTTCTTCAAAGGGATAGGCATCCATCCCTTTGCAAACAATAATGGTATTTGCACAGCACTTTGCACTTAACCCTTAAAGGCCTGTATAATAAACATCATCATCACCATCATGCCCATTTCACAGGCAGGAAACTAAGGCTCCCGATAGCCATAGCCAAAGTGACATTTGCAAAATAGCAGACCCTGTGTCAGGGCCAGAACGCAAACTCTGGTCTCCAAATTCCAGACTTCGTTCACCAGGTCCCGCATCACCAACAGAAAGACCAGATTTAGAAAACACACACACACACACACACACACACACACACACACACCAGCATGCATGGCCTGGGCAGTCTCAGCATCAGTCACGCAAAACGTCAACAGCTTCTCATCCTCAAAGACGTGATAACAAGCAAACCTAGTCCAGATATTCCTTTTTAACTCTGACTCAAATACAGCAAGTACTGCACTTAACACAACTCACCCTCCGTCCCCCATCAGAGGCCAGTTCCGGAAACGGAGCCTGTACACCGCAGTTCGAATGCTCTTTCAGAGAGCGTTTCAGCGGCAGAAGCTTGCAGAGCGCTTGCTTTGCCCCCGACACTCCTTCAGCACCATACTGGGGTTAACACATCCAGTGCTCACAACCCCATGAGGACGGTTGTGCATGGGCCCCTGCTCACACACGTGTGCACACACGGTGTTCTAGAGCTTGGGATACACCAGCGAACAAAACAAACCCTGCCCCTTCCCTGAGGTTAGAAGGTAAAGTAACTAGTTCAAGGTCAAGTAACTAGAAAGGGCAGAGGCAGGACTGGAACCCAGGCAGTTTGGTCCCAGAGTCCATGTTCTTAACTGTTGAATCTTGGAACCCTTAATCCCTCCTAGCCTGGGTGTCCCAAGGCGTGACAGGCTAGAACGGACAGCCAGGGACACGGCAGCTGCTTCGTGGCCACAGTTTGCTGCAAGCTGCGTTTACGCCGGACTCCGCCTGGGCCCCGGAGCCCAGGGGGCTGGGCACTCCGGGAGCTGATGGGCTAGCAGGCCAAGGCCAGCAAACACCGCCCTCAGGAGAGCTGCGATCACCCTGAGCTATCATCACTGGGCCCAGCGCCGCCTGTGAACTGGGGTGGCTGCCTTACCCGTGGCTTAGCAGGGCCACGGTCAACCAGTCTGCCAGCTTCATCCTGGATCAGTCAGCACCCCCTCCATTTCCCAGCCCCACTCCCTTTGCTTAAAAAAAAAAACCCAACAAAGTAATCTGATTCAGCCATACCCCGTTGAGCACTGACTCCTGCTAACTCCCCAAAGCCTAATTACTCACTATTGTGCTTGGTAATCTTAGGTGTTTGTTTTCTCTCCCCAGGACAGCCAATGAGCGAGCTGCAGCGGTTGCCACTACCCGCTGCTCCTGGTGGGAGGCGCTGCCCGGATTGCTCAGGGAGCACTTCCAAAGGCACTGGGCAGCTGCTTCGAATGCCCTTCCATCCACCACCTCCCGCTCCTCAAGGCCCTGCTCCTCAAGGCCCCGCTCAGATGCCATCTCCTCCAGGGAGGCCCCCTGGCCCTGCCCCACAAGCTCTTTCTTCCAGAGCAGCAATTTTCCATTTTTTCATCTTACGGCACACATAAACTCATCACTAAAATTCTGCAGCACACCAAAACATATATTTTTGGCTGATCCAGCCAAAAAAAAAAAAAAAGATATAACTTTGATTCATTCACACCAGAAAGCTATTACCGTGTTGGCTGTTCCTACTTTATCTGACAATTTCAGGAAAAGAGGTCCGTGCCCCAACTCAATAGTCAGGTGTCGCGTGTTTTAACCATTCTTGCGGCACTCCGGGTGAAAAGTGTGGCTCCAGAGGTCTCTGCCACGGCGGCTCTGTTATTCAAGCCCTGCCCATGCACCCCAACCTGATGTGCACCCCCCGCCACCTCCATGGCAGTGCTGGGTCCCTTCCGGCTTCAGAGTCCAGCGCAGTTCGGGGGCATAGACACTGAAGGCAGCAGTTGCGTTTCATTTCCCCGGCAATTACCCAGAGACCCGGGCTGCGGCCCCACCCTGAGCTGCATCAGCAAAGGGAGCTGGAGGCCCAGAGGCTGCACGCCTCTGCTTTGGGGGCCGCAAGGGGACGACCCCCTGGGCAGAGAGCTCCTTCCCTTCTCGGCTACACAGTGACTTTCTGTTCTTTCCCCAGGGGGACAGCCACTGCCTTTCAGGAGAAATTAAATTCTTCCAGTACTTTTTTGTTGTTGTAAAATCCTATGCCCCCCCATGGCCTCATCAATAATGTTTAATAAAACTAAAACCTTTTCAAGCATTGGACATTTCTGTTGAGTGGAACAGCGGGATCTCTCCAACCCAAAGCAACACATGGCAATACTTAATAATTTCCACTTTTACTGCAGGGAGGAGCGTTCCTCCGAGTTCAAGAGGAAGCCGGGTGGGTGCTTTCTGGGCTGCGTGAGGCCCCCATTGCGTCAAGAGAGGAGAATCTGGAAGTCGGGGGCAGCAGATGGCCTGGCGAGGAGGACGGATCATTAGCAGATGGCCCCAATAGTTTGGATAAAGGGAAAAAATAGCTTTGATTGCAAACAAATCAGTATTAGAAACACACCAAGATGCTGGCCCATACAGATGTTGGCTGCTGCAATGGACGGACGGTGGACAGACAGACGGTCCCCATTTCTCACAGGGGCGCCCAGGCAGTGGTGGAGGCTGGGAGAGGCGGTCGGTGTCCTCATCTTCCACCCCATTGATTAAAAATCATGGGTAAGGATATTGGCTCACCTTCAAATCAAAAGGCTCCACGGGGGATTTTCAGAGCAGTGAAACGGTTCTGTGTGACATTGCAACGGTGAGCGCATTATCATACATCCGTCAAAGGTCGTGGAACACGCCAACGCAAGAGCGAATCCTGATGTAAACTATGGACTTCAGTTACTAATAATGTATCAATATTGGGCTGTGGACTGCAACATCGCTACCATACCAACAGGATGTTAAGGATAGTGGGGGAAGTAATGTCGGAACTCTGAATTTTCTGCTCAATTTTTCTGTAAATCTAAAACTGCTTTAGAAAGAAAAGAAAGTCTCTTCATGAAAACACACACACCTGGCTCTGCTTCTTGTCAGCTGGTCGATCTTGGACCAGCCAAATCTCTTTGCTCTCCTTTTCCTCACCTGCAAAATGGAGACCCTAGTAGCACCTACCTACGGGCTCGTTAATGAGGAGCAAGTGAATGAATTCGTGGCCAGCACTTAGAACAGCCCCGTACACAGCTGGTGTAAGCCATCGGCACTTTGATAGCAGCTCCTGTGTGCTTGCTTGGCACGCCTCAGTACGTCTGCACGCCACGTGGCCTAACAGGTGGGAACTGCTGTTACGCTCCCTTCATAAAAGAGAAAACCTGAAGCTTAAGGGACCTTGAACGTGCTCAAGGTCACGTGGCCAGCTAGGAACGGGCAGCTGGGACTCCAACCCACACAACTGCCTTCAGCAGGTCAAGCTGCATCTCCAGGAAGAACTGGTGCTTGCTGGGCTAGGAGCTTCTTCTGGCCGCTGGAAATTCTGTACTTATCCAGTGCCATCTTCTTTTGTGGAGCAGAGTGGGAGGAAGGAAGACAGGGAGGGATTCCCCAAACGCCAGGCAGGATCTTGGCAGAGCCAGTACTGGTCAAGCCACTTGACCCAACGTACAATATCCTCACCCCCACCCCCAAAGCAGAGGATCACACTGATGATGGGCTGCTGGTCATCAGCCTCCACTTGCCAGTCTGTCACTACCCCCTAGACCACTATGGGGGTTGGTGACACTCTCCCCAGGAAGCCACCTGGCTCTCTGGAGGCTGCCCTGCCCGGGACACCTCCTCCCCAGGTGGGAGTCCTGCCTCTACCTTCCGGGACAGTAAGTGAACTGTGATCTCCCTGCCTCCAGGTGAACAGCAAGTTCAATTCCTGCTTTTCCAGCTCGGGACTTGCTTTGACCTAACTTTGAAACTTGGGATGTGTGACTTGCCACCCAAGCCTGCCGAAGCAGCGTCTGCACAGACCTTCCCTCACTCTTGTTGCCGGCACCACCTCACCTGCACACCCACGGGCCCTGGTGTACCTTCTGCCACTCCGGGTCCCCTCCTCCTACTCGTGCTTTCTGCACCTCTGCTCCCCACAAGGGGCACCCGTGGGGGTGTGCCGCTGCGGCGGGCGCCTACGCCATGCTCTTCTCTCCTCCTCCTACCCCAGTCTCACCGCCAACTCCTACGCACAGGATCTGCCCCACTAGTCTCCACTCCCCCCTACGCACACACACTGCCTTTCCGTCAGCCCCGGCACAGCCTGGTGAGACCAGAACCATGCTGACCACGAAAGATCCTCCATCAGCGCCTGCCTCCAACTCCTCCGGCTTCCTGAAATACTGGGAACCAACCAGCTTCATCTTCAGCTCTCTCCCAAGCACCCCTCCCCCACCCTCTTTTCCCAGCCCTTTTTCCATGGACACTGCGATAGACCAAATGTTTACGCCCCACCCCCAAATCCTCATGTTGAAGCCCTCACCCCAAAGCAATGGTATTTGAAGACAGGGCCTTTAGAAGGTTATGAGGGTGGGGCTCCGGTCTGCTGGGATTCAGCAGCCTTAGGAGAAGGGACACCAGACACTCTGCTCTCGCGCTTCCCTCCACTTGGACACAGAAGGAAGGTGCCAGTGTGCAAGCCAGGAAGACAGTTCCCACCAGAACCCAAACTCTGGAGCCCCGACCTCGGATTTCCGGCCTCCAGGACCGCGAGAAAATGCATCGTCTTTGTTTACACACCCAGTCCAGGCCCAAGCCACAGCCACCAGGCATTCCAAAAGACAAATCTGAAAAGTGGAAAACCAAACGAGGCAAAGCAAACCACCCTGCATGACAGCAGTATCTCTGTTTCTTTTTGAACGTGGGGGCAGAGGATAGAAATGCAAACGAATCGGTGACACAGCGGAGGACGGAGGACGGACCACTGATTCAACCTCAGAAGTGGGGGCCGAGGCAGTGGAAGAATGTGGGAAGCCAGGCCCACCCCAGCTGAAAGCCAAGATGTAAAATACCACCAGTCAAAGAACGAATTCTTTTTAGCAGCAAGTGCTACAAGGTTTGCCATCTCCAGCATCCGGAATCCTCAAAAGATTAAAAAAAAAGGTCAGAACAAGACATCGGTCTCCAGAAGACAAGAAACAATGTTAGGCAAGACGTTTACTCCTTCACTTGTCCTCACGAAGTGCGATTGGCAGATGGTTTCCCCAGTACCTACCGGACCCGGGCATCGCGTCACCTCCCGGGTAAGTGGGTGAGAAAAGAATGAAAGTGTGAGCTGGGGTCTGAGCACCGGTGCGCGCACCAGTTGGTGGGTGTCGACTTGTTTAATTCTAACAACCCCGTGAGGCGGATTCAATTACCACCCACCTCTTACAGAAGGAAAAACTGAAGCCCATACTGTAAAAGCAAACGAGACCTTCACCTTTGAGACCTTCACCTTTCACATCGTACTTGGGGGAGGCGAACCAGCCGTAAAACAATGGGTAGAGTGCTTCCCCGCAAAGAGCTAAAACGAGAGAGACAGTGACTCAGAGGCTGCTTTGGGTTGGATGTCCAGGGAAGGCCTGGGGACACTGTGGTGACGAGGAGGAGCCTGCCACGGAGGATCTGGGGTGGGGAGAGAGGTAAGCAAGTTTCCCAGAAGCTCCGAAAATTGGCCACAGAACACACCCATCGCCGGCTCTGATTTCGTGAGCTGGGGCCAGAGCCAGGGCCGGGCATCTGTGTTTGTCACCTGCAGGCCTGTCTGTCTTCCAACACTCCAGGTGCCACCACCAAGAGATACGTGGGAATTCCTTGGTTCCTCCTACAGACTGAAGGTTTGTGCCTCCCCAAAATTCCGGTGTTAAAGCCCTAACCCCCGATAGTTGGAGGTGGGACCTTGGGGAGGTCATTCGGTTTAGACGAGGTCATGAGGTGGGTGGGGGCTCCTTCACTGATGGGATCAGTGCCCTTCTGAGCTGGGGCGGCGGGGGTCGGGGGGTACACCAGAGCGCATGCCCTCTCCCCACCACCTGAGCTACCTGAAGCCAAGGGCTGCCTCTCCCCCTTGTTCATGCTCCCCACCAGCTGCCCCCCAGGGCTGGACACACACAGCAGGTGTGTGCCACATGCCTGTGAAACAGGACGGAGGCTGGGGTTCCGGGGGCTGGGAAGGAAGTCAGGCCTCAGCCCACGTGGGCTGGGGGGACAGCTGGGGTTGGGGGGCCGAGGCAGCGTGTGCGCACTGGAGCCAGAACACCAGGGATCCTCCTGCCAGTCACGAGAGCTTAGAAGTCACTAAACTTCTGAGCCTCGTCTTCCTCCCCTCTGCAGAAACATGGTAAGAATGGAAGTGCCTAATAGTCACTACACACTTTCATTCCATCATTCAACCAATGTTTACTGAGTCCCTTCTGTGTCTACTCCCGAAGCAGACGCCACAAGCGAATGCAGATGTCAATCACCGCTCAAGAGATTGCGGATTCCCGCCCTCTTCCTGCCCGTCAGGGGGATAAGTCCAGGTCTCCCTCCCACAGGACCCCCTGCTGCACAGCGGGAGGAGTCATTTTGGTCAGAGAGCACCCTGAAGGCGCAGGAAACAGCAGGGCACAGGAGACTGGGAGAAACGGGCCTGCCTGAGCCGGCGTGCCCAGACTCGATGGGACAAGTCATGAGAGAAGGCACAGCCGGCCCAAGGCCAGGGCGCTAGTGAGCTAGAAACCAGACAAAAATGCTGAACCCCGGTTCTCCCGCCAGACCAGCTCAGTGCTCCCCGCATGGATGGTGCTAATTTAGCATCTCAGGTCACTGGAGCAATAGGATGGCCTGGCCCATGTTCACCAGTCGGTCCGGCACCCCCACCACCCCCCATTCCGTCTGATGAAAGAAGGTGTACTGCAGACAGTTAGGTGATGGGACGGTACCGCTACTGCTACATCACCAGGGCAGGTGAGAGTGCAAAGGTCAAAGGGAATCCCACTTGCTTCTCTGCAAGCCTGCACTCACTCATGCTCTGTGCCCAAATGTACTTCTCAGAAGGATCCTGAGACAAGGAAAGTAGATGGTGTAGAAAACAGGCTTTGGGGGTAGGCCCTGGCCCCCCTGCACACACGAAACCAAAGGCTTCAGTCGCACAGGCCTAGGCCCCGACGCCAGCTTCCCCACTAACAGGTTCCGTGACTGTGAGCAACTCCTGTGCCTTCCCCCGATGTTTTCCGACCAGTAAAATGCAGCCACGCGAGGACCCCATCCACCCCTGCTCCCTCTCCTCGTACACACGGCCCCGCGCTGGGCCTTGCCACCAGCCACCCGGAGCCAGCAAGAAAGCCAAGACCTAGAAAGGTTACGTGACTCACCCGACAATGCAGAGGAAAAGCCAAGTGGTACCCACCTACAACACAACCTCGTAGTTCCCAAAGGGCTTCCGAACACTGGGTCCTTCCCACAAAGACCGCCAAGTGCTGGCACCAGAGACCGAGTCCAGGCTGCCCCGCCCAAGGTCCGGGTGGTTTCCATTCACCTCCATGCCTGCCAGGAGTATACTCCCTTCTCCCGAGAATCACCGTCCCCCATTTTAGCAAAGCCTGCCTGTGGCAGGACGACAGACAGGTTGTCCTCTCTGGGTTCCTGCAGCTTCTGACCTCCCAGAGAAGTCTTAGAAGGAACACCAGAACTGCCTGCCAGGGCAAGCAGAATCCATCTCCCTGAGCTGGGGCAACACCCCAGGAACTGCATTCCAGCGGAGGGACCCAGCACCCCAGGGTCCCACCCCTGTAGTTGCCCTGGCATCGTCTGACCTACTGACAGGTCACCCCCAAGTGCCACCTGCCAGAGCTGTGGGGTGTGCTGCCCCAGGAGCTCCAGCAAATGGGCGCAGTGAGCAAAAGGGAAAGAAAAAGACACCCAGGCCGACGAAATCCAGAGAGCGGGAAGCACGGAGCCTCAGGAGCATTGAGACAGATGAACATTTAAAACTGTTGAGTGTGACCTTTTTGGTTGTTGGATCAAGAAAGTACTTGAGTTGCTTCGCAGCATAATTGATTAACGTGTGTATATTACCTTTAAATGCTTTACAGCTACCCTCGCACCTACATTCATAAAACACTTTTCCCAGCTCTGGGTGTAAGCCCCATCCCCAGGCCCAGACGAATGCCCGGGGTGGGGTGGGTGGGGAGGAAGAGGGTGGAGAAGCTATTTCTTACCAGGGTCTGTGCAGTTCTTGGCTGCCTGCGTCCTGTTCACCGGTGCCATCAGCTTTCTGTTTCTCCACGTGTCTGGCAGATGTCTGCTTGCAGAGGCAGGTCTGTGCCCTGGATTGGAAATCAAGTCCCAGACACCATTGAGTCAAGGTGGCGCCTGCGTGCTCACAACGACCTTACATAGCTGTGTCAACTGCAGTATCAGCCCCCTCTGACGAGCTGGAGCCGCCTTCAGGGAGAGAGGATGGCTGGAAGCACAGTAAATACCACCTACAGCAACGTTTCCTAGCTCGAGTTCACTGTGTCTCGTCCCAGGTGGGTCAGCACGTGAGCCGACCTCGGTCACGACCTCCCAGTCCCTGGCCCCTCACAGGTGCAACAGAAGGTTCAGCTAAGTGGCCATCAGGTTCTCCGCCAGTAAAGATGCTCAGGTGTGCCCGCTAGCAGGGGGAGAAGCCCAATGGGGTCTCGTGCTTGAACGTGCACACGAATGATGCGGGGGCCGTGTTAAAATGCAGACTGTGATTCAGTAGGTCTAGGCTGGGACCTGGGACTAGGCACTAACGAGCTCCCAGGCGATGCTGAGTCCACTGGTCCCAGGGCCAAACGGAGGCACAAGGGCGATCACGGGCACGGAATCCAGTTAAACTCCGCAAGGCCATTCCTGAGCCAGCAAACACAGGCGATTCTCACTGTGAAAGTAGTCATTTACCTCTCCCGATGCGTAAGCTGCTTCAGCTGGGTAATAATACTTCTTCTATAATGCTGACATCTAAGAGCCTCCAGGTATTTTGTTATTTCTGGTGTGTAATTGAGGGGGAAAAAAACACAGCGACTCACCCAACTGCAAAACACCAGGTATTAAGACGTTCACGTAACCATTATGGTTTTCTGTTGGAAACAGGCGCTGTTTTGAACCTTACATCCTTAATCACCAAGTTTGGGTTTTGAAAGGCAGTATTTTAAAAGTGTAATCACATTCCATCTAATTTTTACCTATTTGTCACTTACGAACCTCTCTAAACTGTCCCTTCTACCTGCTCAGGAAGGCACTGTGCTTTATCTCCATGTCCAAGATGCTAAACCACCGGCATTTCATTTTTTTAAAGTGCGGAAAACAAAAGGAAAGGGACCACAGCATCCCATTAAAAATGGCAATGTTATCCCACTCCTGACACCGGAAAATAAATAAAAAATGGCAGTGTTAGCCAAGTGAACGTCGTCGGGAGATTCCACGTGGGCTCACATCCCCCACCCCCCAACTAGACATTTTTTGTAAGTTTCTCCTTCTGTCCACCTCAGATTCGCATATCCTGGGCGACTTTCAAACCCCCGGGCTCTTCCCGGGTGAAGGAGTGTGGACCGTGCCCCAGACACCAGCGCTCTCCTCCCCTCGGGATTCGGAGGAGTTGAGAGCACCACGCTGAAACAAAGCAGCAACCTTCCCGAAAGGACAGACAATCCCAACGTTGCCAGGGTTTGACAAGGACGCGTCGGGACACCCAGGGCGCCTTTGGACAGGGGCAGAGGCCAGAGGAGGGTGGAGACGAAATTCACAGCCTCTGAATGCGAGTTCTGGAGGGGCGCGGCGCGCAACCCTCTTCGCTCGGAATAGGAAAGCGGACCATTCGGTTTCATCCGCCCCACATCAAGAGAATCCATGTCTGGACCCCGCGCTGCGCTGCGCTGCCCCACCCCGGCACACTCCGGAGACACAACTGTGGCACCAAGGGGCCAGAGGTTCTGGCTTTCGTCTTAGTAACACAGCCCTACAGCCGCGTCCTGAGACCCCAGGGGCCGCGCGCGTCTCAGGGGAACTCGCGCCACAGCTCGGAGCGTCGATACCTGCCCTCCCGGGTGTGCTCCACCTGCCCGGCTAACCCCTGGGACCAACCGGATGGGGAAGAAAGGGGAGACATCTTGGAGCTGCCCCGCCGCTTCTCAGCCCAAACCCCCCAACTCCCGGGGCGGCCGGCACCGGCACCTACCCAAGCTGCCAAAGAGGCCGGACGCACAGCACACCAGAGCCAGCACCACGCACACGAAGCCAACTTGCTGCGGCAGCATCTCTCGCCTCCCGCGAACTTTGTGCGGCCGGAGGGGACCTGGGAGCGCCATCCCGGAGCGCCTGGGGGCCGTCGCTGGGTGAAGATGGGGAGCTTCAGAGGCCGAGTGCTGTCTGGGGGGTGAGCGGCGCTACGGGTGGAGCAGGCGACGCGCCGCTCAGAGGCCAGAGTCTCCGGACCAAAGCTTCATGGCCCACGGGGAAGGTCGGCGGGGAAGCGCGGAGGGGGGAAGTGTGGGCGCGCGGCGTGGCCGTGGCTCAGAGTCCCGCTCCTAGCGTGCGCGCACCGCGCACCACGGCTCCGTGGCGAGGAGGCGACGCCGGCACGGTGGCGCTGGCGTCCCTGGCTTGCAGATCTGGCGCAGTCTTGGCGCTGGAGCCGCTACCTGGTCGCTCAGGCTCGGCGGGCTCGTGCGGCCGCAGCCCTGGCTGCCTTGCCCGGGGCCGCCCGCGGGGAGCACTCAGTGCGCCCCCGCGCCCCGCGCCGCCGCTGCTCCCACTCTCAGCATCCTCCTCCTCCAAGTTTGGCGGCGGCAGCGGGCCAGCGACGCTCCCTTGCTTCGCGATGAGCCGAGCCCGGGCGGCCCCAATGCGCGCAGGGGTAAGGCAGGCTGGACACCCTGGGCCTGCGACCCTCGCCACGATAGCCTCGACGTCGGCCCTCCCGGGGGCGAGCTCTCCACGGGAACTTTCTCTGTGGCTGCTGGTGCCTGCGTCTGCGAGGCCGTGGCGCCTCCCGCCTGCAGCTCACGCCTCCCTTCTCCTCCTCCCGCCCCCCCCCCACCCCCGCCCGCCTCTCACCGGCCGAGCCGCACGTGTACTCCTCCTCTAGGACGCACTCGCCCGTGCGCGCCTCCCTCCCCCCGGGAGGCTCAACTACTGCCCAGTATAATCGCCCTCCTCTTTCCCCCTCTCTCTCCTCCCCTGTGGAGCCGAACCGAGCCCTCCCGGGCTGCTGCGGAGAGGAACAGGTTACGGCTCCTCGGGGACTCTGGGAACAGGGTTACCGTAGAGCGGTCGCTCTAGTCCAGGCTTCCCCCGCCCCGCCCCCCGGGCGACCCGACCCCGTTCCGGGCGGGGGTGGCGCACGAGAAGATTAATTGCTCGATCATAGCAAACAGGCTTGCAGCAAGCGTAGGAGCTCCGGTGCCCGCCGGGACCCGCTCCTCCAGGACTCTCTCGGACGGGCGGGGGAGCCGGCGGCGGGGGCGCAAGGCCGACCTGCAGACGCTGGAGACACGGTAGAGGGAGAAACCCGAGAGCTCCGCGGCCCCGCCGCTGCGAGTTGAGCTTTTGATGTTCTGAGCTTTGCCGCTTCGCAAGGCTTTCTGGTTTTTGTTTTGTTTCGTTTCCCTCCTCTCTGATCGGCTCTCTAGTGGAAACTGCTTTAAAAATGGGGCAGGAGGGAGAATTTTAGAAGAGCCGCAGCTGAGATGTAATCCAGGTACTAGCAGGTGGTGGGGACCTTCGCAGAAGGGCCTCAGCCCGGAGGGTTCGATTCAAATCCTAGCACGGACTTCCTTCCCCGCCAGGTCATCCGGCATCTGGTTAGGTAGGGCCTGAGGGGGTTGGGTCCGCTGAAAATCCTGTTTGGGACAAAGCCAGCTCTGTTTAATTAAATAAATACACACCCACCGTGTGCGGGACCTGTGCCAAGTGCCAGCCAGAGAACAAAACAAAACAACCCAAGGAAAATAATGTGTAAGATCCAGTCCCCGCTTTCAAGGAACCCTAAATCAAAGTGGAGCCAGACCCTTAGACAGATGTCTGCTGAGCAGCATCTGTTCTAAAAGCCACGGTGTTGCAGCGTATGCATTGTCCCCTCACGGCTCACAACGTGGGCCGTGGCAGCGGGAGCTTGCAAGAAATTCAGGCTCTCAGGGTCCAGCCAACTGAGTCAGAATGTGCATTTTTAACATGCCCCCCCGGAGATTAGTGTGCACATTCCAGTGCGAGAAGTATGCCCCTTCCGAGTCCGTCCCGGTGCCTCTAGCCCATCACCCTCGGCCTGGTTCCTCTTGGGCTGAGCAAGCGGGGGTCATTCTGCTTGTGTTAGCCTTGGCATAGTGGCACAGGCACGAGGGACCTGAAGGGCCAGGGGAGGGAGAAGTTTCACTAATTATTTTCAGCATCCTTGCTTCCATGCCCACAAGGATACTGAAGGCATGAACACAAGACTAATTGCAGTGGAAACCCCTGGAGAAAATGAAATGGAAAAGGCTGGCGTGGTCGGCCTTGCAGAGAAGGGCCCAGGGCTCTGTGTGGTCTGCAAAGATGCCCCACCGCTGAGGCTCCCCCTCCGTGTTGGTGACCTGGGTACCAAGTAAGCCTGCCATTGACAGAAAGGACGATTTTCATGCTTCTGCAGAATTTTCTTCTCGCTGACTCAGCTACACAAGGATGCATTTATCAATAGCAAATAGAAGGCATAGGGCAGTCACGTGAAAGCTAGCCAAGGGCAAAGTTAAAGTGGTAAAATGTGCTCACCCTGTCCAAAAGCCAAGTGTTAGGGTCACACGGACTAAAGCAACCCCAGTGAACAGAATGGCCTCTCGTTGTTAGGATTTAGAAGGGTCTCGAAACCTTTCCCATGGGGTTCGCCTGGGGCTGCTGGAAATGGAAACGTATGCGTCTGAAACAGGCCAAAGGGGCCGTCAGCAAGTGAGCCTTCAGACATTAGCTAGCCCTTTAATAGAACACTTCTTTGCTCCAACACCTGTCACCTGCTTTCAGCTCATAGAATCCTTGGAGTAATTTCACAGGCACAAACGGATGCCTTTTATTTGACAGTTTAAAAAGCAGTCTGTTTGGAATTGTCCTTTTTGCTTCATTTAAACAGTGCCCGTCGTCACCAAAAAGCCTCTGCTGAAGCTCCAGTGACACCCTGCAGACCGAAGAATGGGATCTTGCGTGCTTTTCAGATCGGGAGCAGATCGGGAGCAGTCGGGAGCATGTTGTTCTAAGTCAGCAAGGCCGTCGGGGCAGATGGGTAATGCTTCTCTTAGGGCCCAGGGCTGGCTTCAGGGGCACTGGGTTCGGAGTACCCCTCCTGTGACCGAATTTTCTCCTCATGTGACAGAGGAGGAGACTGTTCACACAGCCAGACAGTTTTCCCCGTCTTGGGAGGAAGGCTCGGCCTCGGGGATGGGTACGATGATATTTAAAATATATGTATATTTTCTATGACATGAAGAGCCTCACCGTTTAGTTCATCTTCGTACTCAGTGTTTTCAAGTTTGCCGGAATGACCTTCTCTGTGATTTCTAATTCCCCCTGCTCTGCCTTCCAGATGCCTGGATCAGGCAGCACCAGCCAGGGCGGCCGTCCTCGGAACCCGAGGGTGCATCGGAACCCCTGGGCGGGGCTCGTTAAAGCTCAGGTGGCCGAGCCCCAGCCCAGGGTGGGGCCCGAGAATCTGTATTTCTAACACATTCCCAGGTGAAGCTAACACCACTGGTCCAGGGACCGTGCTGGGCTAGGTTATGCCAAGGTTAAGGTAAAACAACGAACACCTGCTCCAGGGCAGCTGAACACACCACTTTGGGGTAGGGGTTGTTTTGAGTGGAAGGCAAATGAGAAGAAACACCTTCAAGAAAGGCTCTCTGCCCTTCCCCCATTTGCCTAAAAGCAGGACAGGAATTTGTAGAGACATCCCTTCTTCTCTCCCCACCAGGAAGGACAGAAGTCAATCACTGGGGACAACTCCAGATCCTTATCTGCCCAGAGGCAGCACCGGAGGAATCTAATAAACCTTGTTCCAGCTCCTCCTTATCTACCAGGTTTCCCCATAGATTTGCCTTCCCACAATTTGCCCTAGAAGTTCAGTCTTTTTCTTCTTCTGTCTCAGTTCTCTAAACAATGTATCGTTCTTTTGTTAAGATGCTACGTGAGCCTGTGGTCTCACCCACTCTGCGAGTTGCTCATCACTGGGTGCTCCCATGTGTGCGCACGGTGCACACGTCAATAAACTTCTATTTGTTTTTCTCTTGTTAGCCTGCCTTTTCTTGGTCTAACTCACAGCGCCCCAGACAATGAACCTAAAATAGTACTTCCTCCCCTGCGCTTGTCTATCCAGAGCAGTGTGTGTGGAGGGCGGGTGCTCAGGAGCCGGGGAGCGGCCCCCGTCTCAAACGTTGCTGCTCCCCCTGCCCGAGGGAGGAGAGACCCGCACTGGCGACTGAGTCCTCTGGCCGGAAGCGATGTGCCCACCACCGCGCACCGCACCGCACCGCATGTCGGCCAAGTCGGTGCCGTGGTCCCAGCAAACCACCAGGAGGTCGGGGAATGCTGCTCTTCCCCTGCTGGCTGAGACCCGACTTTGCAGTGGACCCCCGATGACGACCACTGCAGAGCGAACCTTGCTCCTGTCCTTGCTCTCCGGGGCCTTCCCTGCCTGCGCCTGCCCTCTCCCCAGCACAGCCGACCCCGCTGTTTCCAGGCCCCCGGCGTGCGTCTCCCTTAGGGTGCTCCCGCCACATCACGCGGCTTTGTGATATGAATGAGAGTGTCTGTCTCCTCACTTGCCTCCTGCGTCAGGACTTGTCTTACTCCCAGCTCTGAACGAAGTGCCCCAGCCCACTAGGTGCTTAATAAATGAAGTCCTTATGGAACGGATAAGCGCCCGCATTTTGGCTACGGTGTGAAAAAGATAGAGAACGGCTGCCCCCGTTAGGCGGTGCCCGCTCTCACCGTCACCTCAGCGCCTCCCCATTTTCGTTCACCTTCACTGTCAAGGCCCCCGGAGACCTGCAGACAGAACCCAGCAGGACCTGACAGTCTTAAAAAAAAAACAAAAAAAAAAAAAAACAAAAAAAAACCCAACTTTATTTATTTTTAGAGAGAGGGAGGGAGAGACAGAGGGAGAGAAATAGCAAAGTACAGTTGCCTCCTATGCATCCCCTGTGCCCGCAACCCAGGCACAGGCCCCCTAGACTGGGAATCGAACTAGTGACCCCTTAGTTCACAGGCTGGCACTTAATCCACTGAGCCACACCAGCCAGGGCGGAACCTGACACTCTTGAATGCACCCTTCTTATGAAAGCCGAATCCTTAGCTTCCTTGACAGAGCACGCTTACGGTATTTCTCTTCCTTCTCTGGCCAGCTCTTCGCTGGGCCCCTGGGGACTCTGTTCTAGGCTATCTTTTCTGGTCACTCTTTACCCGCTCTCCAGGAGGGCTGATCGGCTCTCTGGCTGAAATGGCCACGTTTGGCTGCATAGAGTGCTCCCCCGTGTTTTTGTACACATCATCCACAGGAGTAGTATACCCCTGGTATGGAGTCACGTATAACGCACACCCTGTCTTTCCCTCAAAAATGTGGGTGAAAAAGTGCACATTATACATGGCAAAATATGGTATCTGCTCTCTGGTGTTGACTGCAGTCTGGAGCCGGAGCCCCTTCAGGAGCTCTGGCCTCCATGTCGGGGGACAGCCCACGCCAGGGCCAGGGCCTGGGCCTCGGCCCCGTCTTCCCACCCCTCCAGTCCATTGCCACCCAGACCTCAGACCGGCCCATGTCCTGCTGTCCCCATTGACACCTCGGGCTCCGTCCCTCACCCGGACCCTGCAGCAGTCTCCTGAACCAGTGTCTCTAACCCCAGTCTTTCTGTCATACTCCTTTTTCCATCAGTAGCTGGGGTGATCTTCCCGAGGAAGGAAAAACCTGATTATGTCCCTTCCTTCCATAAACCCCTCGGGGACTCCTTGCGGCTCGAAGGCTAGACTACCAGCTCCACAGTGTGGTGCACTAGGTCCCGCATGCAGGAGTCCCCTGGGGGGCTTTCCCAGCGCCTGGGCCAGGAACCGGGCGCTGGCGTTTTCTCCCAGCTGGAGCCAGGCTGGCGAGCCACCGCTCAGTCCCTCCTGGCCCCTGTGGCCCAATCTGCCACCGTGACCTCCCTTTCACTCCAGTTTTCTCATTCTTCAGAGGTCAGTCACCCTTGTGTCATTGCCCTAGAACGCACCTTCCCACCGCCAAAGCCCCTCATGCCTGGTAGTAGGAACTGAATGTTTGGGTCCTCCCACCCCCCACCAATCTGTATGTTGAAGCCTATTGTGCAGGTGATGGTGTTAGGAGGTGGGACATTCGCAAGGTGATTGGGCCAGGAGGGTGGGGCCTCATGATGGGATTAGTGGCCTTCCAGCAGACTCCCCAAAGTGCTCTGTCCTGTGAGGGCACAGTGAGAAGGCAGATCTCCCCAGACGCCAAGTCTGCCAGCACCATGACCTTAGACTTCCCAGGCTGCAGAACTGTGAGAAATAAATCTGTTTATAAGCCACCCGGTTTATGGTACTTTTGTTATAGCAGCCAGAACAGACTGAGATGCCTAAGTCTTCCTTCTGCTACCAGTCTTAGAGGAGATACCCTTTCCTCTGAGGAGCCTTCCAGAACCCCCACACCATGCCACCGCCCCTCACCCTGACAGGCGCACGGACTAGCTCATTGGGCAGCTCATCCCTAATAGGGACAGGAGACTGTGCCGTGGCTGTTTCCGGCCCGGGTCAGCTTCTCTTACTGATGAGGCCGAGGAGCGGAAGGAAGACGTTCACACAGGCTGAGACCGGGCTTCCCTGAAGCCAAGTCACGGAGCTGCCACATGCTATGTAAGTGTGTTTCTCAGATTCCTTGGATTCAACATGGAAACGAGCGATCCTCTTGCTCCCCATTTGTTTGGAAAACATTTACTGGGTAGCACCCTGCCACACACAAGCCTCTGCAGGGTGTATCAGTGAAGTCCAGTCTACTGGGTCAAAGGAACCCAGCACTTCTAGAGGGACTCAAAAAACAAGCAGTTTCTTTCTTTTATGCAAGAGTCCCCATAGTGCTGTGCAGAGCAGGGAGGCTCTGCTCCTTACCGTCACTCAGGGACCTGGGCCCCTGCTACCTTGTGGCTCTGCCATTCCCCAGAGCGCCGTCATTAGCTACATGGTCGACTGGTTTACACCTGCCTTGCAGTTGACCAAAAGGAGTGCCCAGGGCCATGGATCCCTGACCCACCCCAGAGTGCTTCTCGTGGTCCCTGGGTGGAGACATAGTCAGGTAACCACACCTAATCAAGGAAGGCAGGAAGATGCCTCGCTGAGCAGCACATCTCCAAGAGAACTCTGTTCCTGTGGAGGCAGAGGGCGAGGGCTTTGGTGGGTACCTGTGGACCATCATCGCAGGAGTGGAATTGTGACTCAAGGAAACTAAGTGACCTGTCCGAGGTGCCCAGGTAGTAAGTCACCAATCCAAGCCTCCACCCCAAGGTGCAGACCCCCGAGTAGCCTCCACCCGCTGCCCCTCTTGTCTTCTGAGAGTAAAGGCAGGTGGCGCTGACCACAAGGAACAGTATGAAAAGTTATTTGGCAAGAGACATGGTTCCAAACTGCCTCCGATCTTCACCCGTGACGATTTTCTGCCACTGGCTTGGCCTCTCCGTGCCCGGTGGCAGCCGTGGCATCGCACACAAGCCAGAGTTTCCTCTGTGACTGGTGTATGGCACAGCCAGAGGCTGCGGCAGCCTGGGTTTCTGTTTTTCTGGGAGAGCACTCTATTTTGTTTTTGCATTTCTTTATTTCTTTCTAATGGCTCAGACCTCCAAAGCCCCTGCCTCTCTGCATCTCCGGAAGGGTCTGGAGACATAGGTAGAAACGACTGTCACGCCAGGAAACACGTGGCAAGTGCTGGGAGAGAGCAGACAGAGCATGGGGCGGGGGGAGAGGTGACTCTGCCACCACGGGAATCGGTAGACTCGGCTGAGACTGCTGGGACAGGCGTGTGTCCCACTCAGGGGCATGTCCTGCGATCCCCTCCACACCAGAAGCCAGTTCCACAAGGTGAGCCTCCTGCTGGCCCCATGCTTCGTCAGGGCATGTGTGAGGTTTTGAGTTGCAACAAGCCACTTTGCTGGCTCCTGTACAAACCTTCCTTCTAATGTCCACTCAAGGGACAGTCAGGGCTGGGTAGGCAGCAGAGGACCCGGAGCTGCCGGTCACAATGCTGTGCTGTGAACACGGGCTACTGCCTGGGGAACCTGAGTAGCTCGCTGTGGCATCCGGGCAGAAATGGGGCCCAGTGTCCAGAGAGCGAGGGCGGCCAGCTTGGGCAGCTGTCTGCGGGAGTGTGCCAGAGAGCTGGCCAGCACTTGCTGGACGTACAAGCTCTTGTCCCTGGCCAGAGAACTGGGTGTCCTTTGGTTCAGTTACCCAGATAACATCAGAAACTCAGAGTCAAGCAAGGAAACAATCGCAGCCAGATTCGGGCCCTCGGAAAAGATGTCTCAGTCCCCATCGAACTCTGTCACTAGCCCAGGGCTTTGCTACCGTCGCTCTAGCTGCCCCTGGATCTCACTGGCTTAGTGAAGATCATTTCTCACTCAAAGGGAATCCAAACCAGGTGTGTTAGCAGGCAGCTCTTCTCCAGGTGGTTCATCCGAGGTCCTGGCTCTACCATCTTCAGCACACGGTGTCCAGGGCTGCCAAGTTCATCTGCGCCAAAACGGCAGAATGGAGAACCCCAAGTGGAAGGTTTTTACCGATCAGACCTGGATGCGATTGCTTCATGTCCACCCCTATTCCATGGGTTAGAACTCAGCCACATGACCATGGCTGCACGGGAGGCTGGAAATGGGGTGCGGCTGTGATGGGAAACGGCCTGCTGAGTGGTCTCTCTACCATGTTCCCGCAGCCTTCTTCCAAGGGCCTCAACAGAGCCATCGTAACAATGTATCACAGCTCTCTGTCCTCGATCTGGGCCCTGCAGCGTTCAAAGCACTTTATATCTATTGACCCATTTAATCCTCCCGACAGCTCTGTGAATTAAGTACCCTTGCAACCTTCACTTACAGATGAAGGACCCAAGGCTCTGTGTGGTTAAGTAACTTGCCCACAGCCACACAGCCTAGTAAGTGACAAAGCTGGGACTCAAAGCCAGGCAGTCTGGGTCCAGGATCCCTGCTCTCAGCCGTCCTGCCTCAGGAATGAGCCTTCCTTTTACAGATGGGGAAAGCAAGACCGAGAAAAGACAAAGCGAGACCACTGTTCACAGCTCCTGTTCCAGGTGCGGAGCTCAGCCTTGCGCACGTAGGCAAGCAAGCACTTACGACAGGCACGGCTCTGCCTTTGCACACAATTGAGAGTGTTTTTAAAATACCAAGCACGCTGTCATGCTAGATACTAAATTTCGCATGGCCCACCATCCTCCAGCGGAGGTGAGGATCAACACAGACTCAGCCCATTTGAAAACAAATTAGCAAACTATTTTGGGGAATTAAAAAAAAATAAAAAGGCCCCAGAGGAGATTTGCCACCGGGTTGCATAATAAAGTGCCCCCCAAAGTAATACTAATACTTTAATGGCTGTTATGCAATGCTGATGGGCTGTGTGACTCAGTGTTTGAAATTAATTTAAAGGATTTCGGATGAATGTCATTGGTTGGCTCTGGGCCTCTCCTTTCTCCCTCCCTGCCTTTTCCCCAGGCTCTGAAGGCAAACGCCCCAGCGGATTCTCACCTGCAGGGTGGGGAGACTTTGTAGGGAAATGCAGATACTTCAGCAGATAGTCAAGGGAAGAAAGAAAAGAGCTTTTGTGATGGACACACAGCCCTGCTCCTCCTCCCGCCCCCCCCCCCCCACTAATGCTCCCACAGCCCTGATGAACAGTAGGGGCCGTTCAAGCTGAGCAAGTTCTAATCCCTCAGGCTGCTGGTAAATAATAATGTATAAACTTATTATTAGGATTCTGTTTCAAAGGCGGGTGATCAAAAGGCAGTTAGCAGACAGCCAGAATGGTCAGCTGCAGAAGCCTGCTGTTGAATTCACCCTTCATAGGTTCCCTCTGTGGGTCTGGACGTCTCACCTTTTGGTGCCCCCAGAACCTTCTCTCTGTCACCTCCCAAATGGGGGGTCGGGGGAGGGAAGTCCTGCGACCATTGCTCGGCTTCTCAGCATCGCCGCCAGGTTTGCACGGAGGGACCCCAGCCCGGCTGGAGCCCTGGTGTCTCTGAGGAAGAGCGAGGAAGTACTTGGCCTTGAGGAGACACACAGTTTCGGGACATCTGTGCCCTTGAGCGGCACTTTAATAAACGGAGCCCCTGTGACCTGTGAGAGAGGGAGCCTTTCTGAGACAGCATTCATTTTCTCCCTGCCACAAAGCATTAATATTCAGCAGCCAAGTTTTATAATGAAGAACCACGTGCTGATGTTCAGAAGCCTTCCCAGCAGAACCAGGGAGGAAAGTCAGGGGGTCGTGGCCTGCCCGGGAAGGAGTCACTGCTGGCCCGGCCCGCCCACTCTGCTGTCCTCCCCGTGCCCTGTTACCCACCGCCCTGAATCCCATCACGGCATCAAAGCCTCACCTTGTACGTTCTGACGTCCAAACTCCTACAAAACCGCGCAGTTTCAACCAGGGTGGGAGCTGAAATGCAGGGGCTCACTACCTTTGGGGTACAGATGCGTACTATAGACTCTCTCCCCCGGGAAAGGGCACAAACTGTACACCCCAGGGTTTGAATACAAATTCCGGAGGACAGCGACCCTTCTCCCGAAAACCACCTTCTGAGGGCCTTCGAGAACCTCTGGTTTAAAGGCAGTCTTCACGCCCCCGCCACGACCTCCCAAGGACGACTGCTGTTTCGGAGGTCCTCTAAAACACCAAACAGCCTTAGGCGCTCAGAGGAGGGATGAGCGAGGTCTCTCGGCCTCTCCAAGGACAGAGAGAGGATTCTCATGCGGACGCTGAATGAGCGTAGAGGCTCCACGTTCAAATCGCTTGGGGAGACACCGCACGCTGCGGTCCACTTTGGGAGATCCGCAAGGCATGCGAAAGGCCCCGGGAAGATCTGCAACGACGAAGTTCTTTTGTTTTGTTGGAACCCAACATTTCCCAAACGTACGCGGCCCCGGAACGCTTGGAGCACCTGTCACCTGTTAACAGCCCCGTGGAACAGGCGTTCTGAGGAAGGCTGATGTTGCCTCATCCCTGCACTTTGCCGGGGAGGGAACTGAGGCCCCAGAAAGGGGCACGCCTTTCCCAGGGTCACAGCGAACCAGTGGGGGAGCCAGGCCTCAGTCTCCAGGCTCGCAGCTCTTTCCACCTGGCAAAGGGCCACGGTAAAGGGGTCTCCTCTGAGCACAGAAGGGGCGGTGCTGGCCAGCTAATTGACTATGTCTGGGTCCCTGAGGACACAGGGCACTGACCCAGGCAGGACCAGCCCAGTGCAGGCTGCAGAAGGGGGACCTGGGGCCCAAGCCTGGCTCTCAGGGACACTTCCGGATCCGTGAGCCCACCTGCCATCACCAGGAACCCTGAAGGGCCCTTCCTAGGAATACAGACAGCCACGACCCCTCCCACCCCCAGCCTGTACCTTGGTAACCAGTGGAGCCGGCTCAGGTCCCCTGGAACGCCGGCAGAGGGGCTGAAACTGTGCCAACCGCTTTGGAACGAGCCTCCCTCCGGCCTGATTAAAACCGGCAAACGATGGGCGCTGGGCCCGGCCACTGCTCCAAAGCCTGGTGGGCAGCTAAACGGGGGTGCCCAAAGTCCTGACCCTCAGAACTGCAGCCCACCCCGAAGGACTCCCGCGGGTGGCGCTTCCCCACACAAGCCGCCCAAGCCTCTCTTCAGCTTCCCAAGACATCGGACCCACTGCTAAGGACAGGGATCATGCTGCGACCATTCGCTCAGAAATCGAAGGGCGCGAGGGTTGCTGAGAGGTTGAAAGGAAAGGCCTGAGGTTTTTCTCTCTCGAAAACGCAACGGCCCTCCTTGTCGTGCTTCCACGATGCGGAAAGTGTGTGCTCCACTGCATGTGGGGAAAGACGGGAAGCCAGACAGCTCCTCGGATGAAAAGAAAACACAGCACCTTTAGCGGGTCCCGAGCTGCTCCCCACACAGCGGGCCGAGTCTCTGGTTTTATTTACTTTTTTCTTTCTTTTTCAAAAAAATTTTTTGGAAAGTTCGTGTCCCCCCTCCCCCAACCCCATTTAGAGGTTAAAACCCTGCCCCTAACGTACAATGTCAGGACATAAGGCCTTGGGAAAGGACTAAATGAGGTCATAAGGGTGCAGCCCTGGTGAATGGGGTTGGTGCCCTTACAGGAGTCACACGGGAGCCGGCTTCCTCTCTACGGTCTGCCACGTGAGGACGCGTTTCCCTGGTGATCAGTGACGTCACGCATCTTTTCATGTGTCTGTTGGCCATCTGCGTGTCCTCCGTGGGGAAGTGTCTGCTCAGGTCCTCCTGTTCCCTCTAGCGGAGAGAAAGGGCCCCGAAACCCTCACAGCGCCCCCACCCCACCCCTGCGGTGTCTCTCCCCCCCCCCCGCCCCCCTGTCTGGATGTGCCAGTGTCTGGGCTGCCCCCGGGAGCACGCCTGCAGCCAGCAAGCCTACAGGAGGCAATTCTCAAGGCAAGAGGCACGAGGAGGAGCCCGAAGTCAGGAGGAGGCGGTGGGCAGTAAGTGCTGCCCTGGGACTGGAACCCTGGAGAAAAAAGGCACCCTCGTCCGATACCTGCTCCCCGGAGGCCCTGGTGCTCCTCCCCACTCCTCCCCACTCCTGTCCATCAGCCATCCTCCTCCTCAGACCCCACACCCCGGCACTGTCCGTGCTGCCCCTCCCACCTCTTTTTCTGTAACTCGGAACCGGAAGAGGGAAACCCACCAGGAAGCGACGGTGCGGAAGGCAAAGAGCAGGGCTGGGGTCTACAGACTTGAACTTCCGCCTCCTGCGGTCCTCGCCGGTCCGGTGGGTCTGAGAGCGTCCCCTCATCTCTTCGCGCCTCGGTCTCCTGGCTCTGAACACAGGCACGATCTGTCCCCTGAGCCCTGACCGCCTGCGGGAGCCTCTCTTACGCACCGCCTGCCCCGGAGCGCAGGAAGGAGGGCTCCGGAGCCCCCAACACCACTCGGCTCGCAGCCCCAGGGGGCACGTGCTGTGTCCCCAACCCGGGTCTCCCTCTTTCGTCCACTCAGCCCCCGGCACCGGGCGCGATCTGCCATTTCGGGCCTCACTGTTATCCTTCAGGATCCTCTGCTGGTCTTGGTTCCCGCATTCACTCCTTGGAGCTCCTCATGAACTTGCTCTGCCTCCTGCCCCTGGCTGCGTCCACGCCGAGTTTGTCTCACATCCTCCGCCTGGCTCCGCCCCTCCGTTGGATCACTGCGCAGACTGAGCCCACCCCAACTCCCCTTGAAGGGGGAATTGATGCGTTTCAAGGTGGAGACGATGATGTCACGCGTATGGAAGCCCCAACCTCCGTGGGCCGCTGGCGCACAGAAGGCGCTCAGGGGAACTACTTTCCTCCGGCTTTGTCTACCTCTGTCCTCGCTCCCCAGGCTTCTGTCATCTGAGGGACCCGTAGGAATGCCGTTGCCTTTGCATAACTGGGTCTGGTACTGATTATGCCAGAACAACACCTAAACACCATCTCCTGAGCCGTTCTGCTCAGCGGGCAGGGGCTGCCCCGAGCCCCGTGTGAAGCTGAGACACAGGAGGGTACGCTCCGCGGGAAAGAACACCTGGGCGGACCCTCGAGGTCTGCTGTGAGCCCCGCGGCGTGGAGGGAGCAGGTGCAGCTCCTGCACGTGTCCCAGTTCCGACCTTGCCTCTGCCACAAACTGTGACAGTAGGAAAGTCACCTCACTCCCGGAACCTTCATCTCCTCATCTCTAAGTGATGGAGGGGTCTCTGCCAGTTCCATACGTGACTTTGAGCCCCTCACGTACTAAACGGCCACTCAGGAAGGGGTAGAGTACTTCGCAAGTGACCTTTTGACCTCCAGTCCACCAAAGGCCTGGCTCAGGCATCCCTGTCAGCGAGTGCCCCCCATCCCTCCCACCCCCACAGCACCCCACTTCTGGGCAGCTTCCTGGGGTTGGAGTCTCACTTTTCTCCCTAAGGGTAGGCCTGCTGACTCCAGCTCTAAACCCCTAAATTGGGAAATGTTCAACTGCAGGTTGTTTACATTGTGTATTCAGAGTATGAAGTGGTGTTTGAGAAGTGTTGCCATGGTAACGGTGAAATGAGGAGGCAGCTAACTACGAAGAGAAATAGTCCAACATTAACACGCACGAGCTACGTTCTTGGGCTGCTGTAAAGGAAGAATCACACCACTGGGCAGGCAGCCACGGTCCCTGTGCCTGCTCTTCGTTTGAGAAACTGGAGAAGCTATCTCTTGGGTCTAGTTCGTTAAAGGATCGTGGCAGATTCTGAGGCTCCCTGACCCTGGGGCTGAGGTCTATCCTAGCTCTAAGAGCTGATGCCTTTGGCCGATGATTCTCAAACTTCGTTGACTGGTGACCTGCTGGATCGAGATTCTGCCGTCCACCTGCCCCGACCCCTCCCAGTTACCAGTGGAAAAGGCACCGTGTGTAACATGCAATGTCGCCACCCAGGCAAATTCGAGGGAGTCGCAGGTGCGTGTTCACCTCTGCTTCTGCAACAGGGATGTGGACAGTTTGCCAGTGAATCCTGACGCCAGCAACGTTGGCGTCTAGTTATCAGAAAATGACAGGCTCCCCAGACAGTTGTGCAAATAGGCATCACTGCGTACCATAGGGTCAACCGAACAGCCTGCCCCTGACCCCGTGGACCCCGGCCAGGCCGACTCCAGGCAGTGCCGATGGGGTGGCGGCAGTGCAGATCCTTCCCTGAAGCTGCAGGATTCCCAGCCCTCTCTGTGGCCAAGAGTGGGGTGGCGGCCGATTTCTTGCTAGAATGCTGAATTGGAGTCCTCAGTCACTCCAGCGATAGGCTCATTTCACCCTAATAACACCAAACACTGCAACACCTCCTTCTCATTTATTAAGTAACCTTGGTCACAGAGTGACAGCCTTTGAGGCGGTGTGCCCTCTGCCTGGGGGGTACACGTGTTTGTGTCAGGGGGTCCCCGAGGCCCTCCCATGGGCTGCAGGTCACTGAGAATCATGGGCAGGGCAAGGCAAGTAGGATGGTTTGCCTGTAGCTCTGCAGCTCCATCCCCAGAGCCCCAGTCACTTGGCGTGGCGGTGTGGCCATGTGGCCACGTGGCTGTATGGCCGTGCGGCGAGGTGCAGGAAAGCTCCAGTTCCCCCGACCCAGTCTGTGGGTCAGCCACATCAGAGTCCCTGGGGAGTTTTGAAGAAATTTCTTCCTGGGATGGAACTCTGAAAATTCTGATCTGCAAGGCCAGGGACAGAGCTTAGGGATCCAGGTTTTCAAGAAGGTCCCCAGAAGGTAACAAGCAGTACATGTGGAAGCCCTGGGCTCTGCGGACGTCAGCCACCACATCCTCCCTGCCCTGGCTGGGAGAGCCCAGCACCTCGGTTTCCCCATATGTATGCTGAGGAGGAAATGCCTGCCTCCCGGGGGACGTGCGACACGGGACGAAAACTGTGATGCTCTCGGCTCGGCGTGGTCCCCGTAGGTCCCTGGCAGGGTGGCTTTGGAAGCAGCGAGGCCCGCAGAGGGCGTGAGGGGTGGGTTCGCAGGGGCATTCACTGACTTCCACTGTAACTGACGTGTCCCTGACACAGGTTCTCTCAGATGGATCAAACGCTTCAGGGTTTTCCTTAAAAAGTCTGTCAAGGGGGAAGAGAGACCACGAATTGGAGTCTAAAGAACCAACGTTCCAACCCAGTTCCGCCATTAGCTGCACCCACTGGCTGTGCTGTTCCCTCTCTGAGCGGCAATTCGAGGTCTTTAAAATGGAAACACTAATCCTTACCTCATAGGGGTTTTGTGAGGGCTGAAAAACAAATCCACCTTAAAATCCCTTTCAGATGACTCCAGCTACGAATAAAACAAAGGACTGGGTCAAAATGGGAGAAAGTGCAGACCGAGAACAGCTGTCTCGGTGCCTGGGGACAGAGGAGGCCCCTGCCCCTGGCTGGCCCCGACAGGTCCCCTCGGCCAGCCAGTTCGGGGGACTTGCAGCCGGACGCACATTAGACACCCTGGGTGGGCAGAGGAACAGCAGCTCCTCATCCCAGATCGGGGTGGCTGGCACCCCAAGGCCAAGATGAGATTCCCTTTGGTCCCATCAAATGAGTGGAGCCCAACTTCAAGGAACTGAAAGGAACAAAATCTTGAGTTGTTGGCGGACCCTGCTGCATGGGCTCAGGGATGCAAAATGCAAACAGCCTCCCTCCGCAGCAGGGCCCACGGCCCAGCTCACCTCATTCTGTGCCACTTGACAAGACACATAGGCTTTTGCCCTGGGAACCCCACTCTGCTAGGTTCAAGAATTTCTCAGAGATGCTTCTATGTAGCCAGGCCTGAGGGCCAGTCTCGGCTATGTCTACCTCCTGCTCATAACTTAGGTCACACCCTTGATTCAGAAATTCTTCAGGTGCAGTTCACAGCCAACCAGCAGCAGCAGCAGCATCTGTTAAAAATCATTTGTTAGAAATGCAATTCTTGGGCCCATCCCAAAAGCCCTGGGGGTGGGTACCGCAATCTGTGCTTGAACAAGCCTTCCAGGTGATTCTGCTGAGCAGCAGTGTGAGAACCGCTGTGCTGAGCTCTAGTCTCCTTGGTAGGGTTGAAGCTGGGCCCCTGCCCCATCCTGCACCCCAGCTGGTGGGGGAGGGGAGGGCAGCGACGAGCATGGAGGAGCCCTGCTCAGCTTTCTGAGGCCTAGAGCAGCATGTGGCTCACAGTCCACTGGGGAGGATATCACACAGCCACACTTATTTGCAAGGGGGGCTGAGAAATGTCATCTCTAGTCATGTGGCCACCTGGGCAGCTGTAGCTCTGTGACTGATGGCAGGGGAGAACAGATTTGGATGGACCACTAGCACTTTCTGCTACACAGGTCCCCCGTCACCTTGGCAACACGAGATGGGGGATTGAAGCAGCTCAGTCAGCAACTGTGGTTTCTGAGCTTGGCCTTGCAAGGGAGGCAGAGAAAGTGGCCAGGGGGCTGAGTCGAGGCCCTCTGTTCTTCATCCAGCTCTGACTGCCCCTTTTGGCAGTCCCCGGTCCCCACCACACTGTCCCCAGTGGAACCTCTCCACTGCGGTGGTATTCCATGCTTTCCTGCTTTCCTCCCATCGAATCTCACCTGTCCTGTGTCTCATTATTCCAGAGCCCTTTTAAATCAAATCTTACCTTCCCTGTATTCCGTTATGCTAGGTGAAAGCTAGAAAAAAAGATTTATGCAGGTTCTGGTGGCATTAATGCAAGGGATGAGGGTATTCGTCCCAGTGGGGTTAGGACCAGTCCTGCTTTGCTTCTCAGGCCACAGGTAGAATGTCATGGTTAAGTTCATTTCAAAGGGAATGCCAACAATTTAAAACACATTCAAAGGAGGGTAACAATGATAGTGTCTGTATCTCAAAACTCTGGGGAATTATTTAGCTTGAAGAAGAAGACCTGGAAGTAAAAGCCATAGAAATGATCCTCACACGTGGGAAAGATGGTCATGCCGAAGGACTCAACCCATTCAACATAGGCAACAAGGACCGGAGCACTGGATGTGAGTGAGACACAGGGAGGAAGACGTGGGTTCCGTAGCATACAGGCGGACACGGAGGGGTAACAGCCGTGGGCTGCAGCGGTCATCCCGTAAAAAGGGGGCTCGTTGCTAGAAGTACCCGAGTGGACAGACAGGCCCCTGTCTCTCCAGGTATTGTAGAGTAAACGCTTAGGACCAGGGGAGCTTGGAGTCACTCTCAACCGCACAGTCTTTGGTTCCAAAATGTGTTTGCTGATGACCCTGAGCTGGTCACTTAGCCCTTCCGAGTCTCCGTTTCCTTATTTATACATGCGGGAGTCTCTGCCTCATGTACCCCAATAGAGATATGGCAAAGGTCAAGTGACAAAAGAGCAAAGGCCCCTTGTAACTGCAAATAGTAGTTAAAGGCACGCCCAATGATGGTGATGATGACGATGACGATGATGACAACGACAAGCAGCTGCTGCTTACTTCCCTAATTCACAGAGAAGTCTTAGGAGCCCAGTGCCTCTAATAATCATAAGGAGTGGCCTAAGTGGGACACTACAGGCATGAAAGAAGATTATCAGGGGAAAAGAAGACAGTATCTTCATCTAAACAGGGCATTGGGAAACATCTCAGGTCGCATTCCCCCTCTGCCTACATTTGTGGCTGAGCCTGGAAGAAACCACCATCAGCTGGAACTCTAGGAGACGGGCAGGATGTGGCGTCCAGGCCCCGCCCTCGAGTCTGAAACTCACCTGGCATCTGGGCTGATGGATTAAGATTCTGCCGGCCTCTGGCTCATGCTCAGGAAAACCCCCTTCTCATTACAGCCCAGCGTGGTTTCGCTTATCCTTTCAAGCTTCCAGCCGGGCTGGGGATGGGAGGACTGATTTGTACATGTTTCAAGGCACCTTTGTTTCAGAGTGGGCTTCGAATAATGCTGCCGTGCAGAACGGGGCCATTGTCAGCAATAAGTGCAGGGCTGACGTCTGCGGGCCTATTATCTGAGCGGCTCTAACCGCCCAGGAAGAGCAGGCTCGCTGACCATTGTCAGGACTCACTTGACCACAAAGCGAAGGGGTGCGGGGTGGCCAGCCGCACGCTCTGCCGCCCGCTTCACTTTGCTGACTGTGTAACGAGGGGGCTAGAGAAAGTTCCATCCCCTGGCACAGGATGTGTGCGGCAGAGCGAGAGTTGGTAAGGCTTCTGTTCCGCCTCTGGCTCTTGAAAACCATGCCAACGATGAGAAAACAAAAAGCAATTACTCATTCGGCGTGTTACTGTCTATTCTACCGGATTCCCAATGTTCCCTGTTTCTAGTATCAATCAGTATTATCTGCAGCCCTCGGAGTGGAGGGTGACATTTGAGAAAGCGTGACATTTGTAATATTTTGTTACATCAGTTTCTGCCACCCAGAAAGATAAAGATACACGAGGACATGACAGGGACCTGCACGTACTCAGTATGATTAGGATCAAAACCTTAACTTTTAATAGGTTCAGCGAGTCTTCTTCACAGATAAGGAAATTGGCTTGCACCTAATCAGAGTCTAGGATTCAAACCCAGGTTTCCAGTATTCTTTCTATTACAACATAAATGCTTTCATTCCTTTATCCATCATTGGGTAAACACCGATTGATACCTCCGCCCACCACGCACACACTATGTGCTGGAGGCTGCTACAGGGACTGGCGGCCCTACACTACCTGCTGGCGTACGGTTAGAGGGAGGAGTGAACCAGACAAGCCAAGTCTCTGCAATGGAGCTTGCAGTTCTCGTGGGGGAAGATGTGGTTTTCAATACATAGGAGTGTATTTCCTCATACATATTGCCTGCTGCTGCGCACTTAATTCCTTGTTAACAAAGAGTTAATAAGTGAATGAATGAATGCCCTAACAGTGAACTTGACCCATGGTTCTTCACTCGCTTTCTCAAGGCCACACCGAGGGCATGTTCCCACTAGTAACGCACCCCAACACAAGAGAGGTCGCTTACAGATGGGTACGTTAGCTCCGCTCTAGGGAGCGATCTGTAACTTCCTTTCATGAAGCATGGACTTGAAATAATTTCTAAATGGCAGGTGCACAAGTTATTTCTCCAAGGAGATGACAGTTTCATCTTCCTATTTTTCATCATGCAAATCCTCCAACTGCCGCCGGCAATAAGTAGGCGTGGAGCGCTGAGATCCGGAATTCACATTTAACGGCTGGAAGAGCAGTTGTAGTTGAACAAGAAGCTGCACGGACAGGAGCTGGTGAGGTGAGGGTAGGTGTCCGAGACCAACCCGGAGCCGAAGCCAAGGTGAAGATCAGAACAGAGAAGTTTAAAAGATGGTTTTTTGTTTTTGTTTTTGTTTTTTTTTCAAAATTTAAAATGAAAGCTCAGTATTCAGGGTCTAGGGATCAGTTGTTGTTTGTCTCTGGTCAGGCCTCTGCGCCTTCAGAATCAGACCTGGTTGTCTTGGCAGGATGCGCTGCGCCCGTCACTTGACTTTCTGGTCTCACCTCGTCTCAGCTGCTGTCCACCCGCCCCTCCCTCGGTCGGTTCCCACGCTCCTCCCCCGAGCCCCTTGCTCTTCCCCCAGACCCACCACTTGCACCCTTGTGCCTCTGCTCAAACTGCTTCCTTTTCCTAGAAAAGGAACCTTCTCCACCCTTCGAGGACCTGTTCCAACACCGCCCCCGCTGCGAAGCCTTCCCTTGGACCTGTCGGGACTGGGCCCTTTTCCTCTGCGTTCCTCGGGCCTCGGTTCACACCTCTCCTGTAGCGTGGCCTTCAGGCCTCGGGGTGGTGACAGCTTCCTGCTGTTGTGCCTTCCTGGGAGGTGCAATGTCCCTGGTCAGTTACCTTATGCCACTTGCACCTTTACTCATGGGCCTTTTGCCTTCAAAATATCCCTTGAGGACCCTGCCTGATACCCAGTGCAGAGATCCTAAATTCTAGCTGCTGCAGAATTCTGGGTAAGAAAATGCAGGGTATCACTCTGCCACAATCAGGGGCCAGCAAACTAAGACCCATAGGCCATGTTGTTTATAAATAAAGTTTTATTGGAACACCATCTATTTTTACAAGTAAAGTTTCATTAGGACGCAGCCGCACCCTTTCTCTTACAAACTGTCTGTGGCTGCTTTCACGCAGCTGCCCCGGCCGCGCTGGGTAGTTGAGACAGAGACAGAACGGCCTGAGAGCCTAGAATGTTTACTCTGGGGCTCCCCCAGGGAGAAAGTTCGCCCATCCTTGTCCTGCACTAACTTTTCATTAACTGGTCATCGTTTTAACATCCATCTGGGAAGCATCTCTAGAGATCTCTGCCTCAAAGGTCTGGTTCTCCCTCCTGTCCCCCTTGCATTCTCACTGTTTTCCAACCCATTCGTCACAGGACTTCCAGAAAGATCTTGCCAAAACACCAGTTTGACCCTTCCATTCCGCTCTTGGGGGCACTGCAGTCCGAAGTCCAGAGCACAGCACCTCTCTCCGTTTCCTGCCGGACTCACCAAACCGAGGGTGCCCCCTCCCCGCCACCTGTCGTGCTGGCCCCTCAGATCCAGTGCGAGATTGACTACGTGAGGCACCAAGGATTCGTTAACACTTTCTCAGGGAGAAAACCGAAACGCTAGGCACATATGTCCGTTTTAGTCTGGATTTCAGAAATGGTACACTGAGAAAAAATGAGGCGCCCCCTGGCTGGAGGAGTGACAGCGACCTGGGAGAAGAGAGCGGGAGGGGCGGGGCTCCCACGCTCCTGGCGAGGCCGGTGGCAGCTCCGTGGGTCCGACCACTGAGTCTGGACAGTAACAGGCTCCCCAGGAAGTCTGGGGCAGGTGAGTGACGTCACCAGATTTGCTTTTAAAGAGACCACTGCCCAGCCTCTGTGGAAAGATGGATTGAAGAGGGCCGATCAGGAAGGAAGATGAGACAAAGGGAGCCAGGTGAGGCCCGACCGTGGGGCCAGACAGAAGGGCATGGACTTGGAAGAAACGTCGGAGACGAGTGGACTGCAGCGGTTGGCTGAAGAGGCCGAGGGCAGTGGGAGAAGAGGGGGAGTTGGTTCGACTCCCCGACTTCTGTCTGGGGAATCTGGAAGAATGGGGTAGGTGCTCCGACTGGGGAGCCCATGGGAAACCTTGTATTTCCTGGATCCTTTGGCCCAGGTTCCATTCCTGCCCCCTTAAACAGGTTCCAGGGTGACCCATACGCCTTGTCTTGATTGGGTGAATTCAGTAATAGAGGTCACAGTCTGGAACCACGCAGGGGGAAAAGGCTGGACCAGAGCTGCCCATTGAGGGGAAGGGTTCTCCCTTTTTCTGGAAGGTTGCACCGAGGGTACAGGTGGTGGACACAGGAGTGAAGACCCCTGGCTCCCCTGAAGGACTGCTTGCAGAATAGTCACCCCAAATCTTCCTAGGGTTGCTGTGTCCCCATCACTTCTCCCCGCACCCGCTCCACAAAGCAGGGTGCCAATGGAGGAGAGTGAGGGCTCCGGTCAGTGGGCAGAGGGCCATCCACCCCTACAGGAAAGGCCATGTTCAAGCCCAGAGCATCCTCCCTCCCAGAGCCAGGCACAGTCCCCCTTGTCTCCTTGGCCCTTGGAAAAGAGGATCAGTTTGACAAGAATAAGGTGTGTGTCCTGGAGTCAAGCCCTTTTCTGTTCTGACCTTCCTGGTGGCAGGTGGACATGGAAAAGGGTAGTCACCACCATCCTTGAGAAATCACAGCATGGTAGGTGGCAGCGGTTTGGATGCAGGTGAGTTTCCACTCATGGCTGGAGAGGCAGCAGAAGCCAAAGGTGCCAGAGGTGAGGATGGGCCCCCCTCACCTGGTCCTCTAAGGCTTTGCCTTCCATGGTCAAGACCGGAGATGCTACAGGAGCAGCAGACCTCTGGGGCATCAAAGGACCGGGTTTGCTAAAGGAGAGCTTCACTTCCTTTGGGGTTGGTGCAAGTCAATGGCGGAGGGCATCTCAGGGGGATGGAAGGGTCCCATTGGATCAGAAGGTCAAGGCCAGCTCCTGAAAAAGGGTGAGCTGGGCACTCAGTTGAAGTTTAAGTCAAAGAAAGCTATAATAGTGCAAGGGTTGCCCCTCGCTCCATTCGGATCTAAGGTCATTACTGCATTGAGGATAGCCCTTCCCATCTGGATAGAGCTTTGCAATTTGACTTCAAGCCTGTCCACACTCATTTGCTTGTGGGGGAGGCACAGGCCAGGGCAGGAATCACTGCTCTCACATCCCCCAATAGAAACCCGGTGACGACCCCCACCCTTCTCTGAAGTCCCATAACTCGGAAGGGGTGGAGGGTTTCCAGCCTCAGTGGCAGTCGAGAGGACACGACATGATCTACTGCAATTGTCTCTCTCTCATACCTGTGATCAGGTCTTGAAACAGGGCCCCTAGAAACAATCAAGCTTTTTATTGCATTACAAGGGACTTCAGATGAAAGAGATGCTCTCCCCGGTTAGGGGCACCTGCTAGGACCCTATCTGCCACGAAAGGCTATTGGCTCAGGTGTACATTGGCCCCAAACCCACTGAGACATATGCATCAGAGAGGAAAATGTTTTAACTCAGCCAAGATGTCTTTTTTTAAATCCCAATATTAGAGATGATAATTGCCCCTCCCTAAAAGTTGAGACAGTTTTTCTGGAGCACTTGATTAGTATTAATAATCAAATCCTATTAAAACTATTTAAACTCCCTCAATTAATTAAGCCCCCAATTAGGAGGCAGGTAAAAAGAGGAACTTGCAAGATTTTCTCAATGCCACTTAATAAGGCTTTTAGTTTGAAGAGTATTGTGTCATTTTGTTCCACCACCACAAAAACCTGCCACATAGCAGATTAAAGTGGAGATGCTTCAAAGGAGATAATTTCTGTTGAAGTGCATAGTGAGCTCTTTATGTGAAGCCTTGTCTGAGAACACTGGATTCATTCCACTTGAAACTTTTCAAAGGAAAAATGGGGTTTGAAAGGAAGAGAGAGGATGGGGGAAGGGCAGGGCAGAGAGAGGGACAGGACTTAAGAGGGGGAGAAGTAGAGGCAGAAATTCCCTAAATTATAAAAGTGATCGAGAGAAGCACCGTGTAGGGCTGGTTGGGGCTGGGGGAGATATTTCCGTGGGAAAACAGGAACAGGGCAGAACGTTCAGTTTTAGACATCCAAGTTCTAGTTGTGGATCTCTGGTTGTCCCGGCTGACCTTGAGCAGATGCCTTCATTCTGAGCTCTGCCTGAGAAACACACTGGAATCAAACCCCAGCAGCCTTTCCCTCCTTCACAAAGCAATGGGGTTTTGTGGCCACCCTGGTACAATCAGTGCCTTACGCGTGCACGCAATTTCTATTTCAGACTGATTCGCTCACATTTTCTCTCATTTGATCCCCAAACAACCCTGAGATATTCACAGGGCAGTGATTGCAGACCCATTTGACAGATGAGGATGCTGAGGTTCCCAGGGCTTAAGTATCTTGTCCAAGGCCCTCATAATCCCATTTCATAAGCAAGCCTGGGTGTCAATGCCCTTCTACCGGAACATGCAGATTTTCTCGGGCTCGGGAGTGAATTCATGCCCAGAAAACCAGATCTTGTATTGTTTCTCTAGCCAAATATCCTCTTTTCTAAATTGCGTTGTCTGGTTGGTAAGGTTTAGATCAGGAGGTCAGAGGTTCTTCACTGATGGGGGTCGGAACAGTAACACAGCAGCAGAGCTGGGTATTTGTGAGGTCGCGCGGGGTCAGTCCGACAGTTCAGGAATGGCGTTCGTCTGCAGAGCCAGGGAGGGAATGGAGTCTTGCTCTGTCTGAAGGAAGACCTTAGGGCCCGTGTGGCTATGCGTTTACTCGGGCTGTCATAACCACGTACCACACACCGGGTGGCTTAAAACAACAGCAATTGCTTCCCTCGTGGTTTTGGAGGCCAGAAGTTCAAGATCAAGTTCTTAGCAGGAATATGTGCCATCAGAAGGGTCTAAGGAAGAGTCCTTCCTGCCTCTTTCTAGCTTCTCAGTAGTGGCAGGCAATCCTGGGGGTCTTTGGATTGCGACTGCACCACTCTGTTCTCTGCCTCCAGCGCCCCATGTTCTCTCTGGGTGTGTCCCTGTGTTCAAACAAAGGATGTCTTCTTATAAAGTCATCAGTGGGACCAGGTCTCCCCACCCGCCCAAGTTGGCATGACCTCATCTGAACTTGGTGACGGCTGCAAACACCTAATTTGCAAATAAGGTCTCATTTACAAGTTCTGGGGGTTTGGACTTCAACATATCTTTTTGGGGAACGCAGTTCAACACATAACAGCATCTGTCCCCCTATTTTCTCAGAGTTTCGTAAGTAATTTTCAGGATGGGTTTCCACAATGGACATGTTTCACGTGTTTTGGCTTTGAAGAAAAATCTTAAGGCAACTTCAGAGAAAAATATTCCCCTGCATTTGTGAGAAGAGGGAATTTTAACGTGCACTAACCAATTCTTCCCAGCACCGCATTACGGAGAGAACATTTGGAGCCCCTCCATCAGAACCCCTCCAGGTGTGACAAATACTTAGAGCTAAGCAGGGTTTGAAAGGCTTTCTGAGTAAAGTAACTATTTGTTCATGGATTTGTGGGGCTGCTTTCACTCCACACTGAAGATGCTCGTTACGTGTGGTTATGAAAGAAAGCTGTTTTGGTCTGATCCATTTGAGTACTTGTCTTAGTTCAGACCTGCTAAAAAAAGACAGGGCTTTTTTTAACTACTTTTTTTAAACTTCTGTCCCACGACTTGAAGTGCATTTTTGCCAGAACTTTCAGAAAAACAGTGCTTTCCTTACAGGTGACATGGATTATTGGCAAACAATAAAATAAAGCAATACAAAAATTATAGAGAAGCTGTCCATTCCCATTTGGGCATCTACCATAATCTCTTGTGCTGTTACAGAAGCAGCTATACCTTTCAGCATCTACACTGGGGTTGCGTGCTCTGTGCTCTCTTCCATGATCTTCCGCTTTCATTCCCTCGATTGATTCTTTGTATTTCTTTCCCCAATTTGAGGGAAAAAAAAAATACAGATCACAGTAAATAGACAATGCATATTCTCCCCATTCTATTTTGGCTTTGAAAGAACAACTCCATTTGCGGGGCCTCTGGGCCTGCCAGAAAACACCGCCACTTCTCGGCTGAGAAGAAAAGCCTCCCACAGGAAGGTGGTGGGGTGGAAGGGGCCCTGTCCTGTGCTGAGTTGTGGTGGGTCACACGGAAGAACCATGGTCCCAATGCAGCTGCTGCTTGGCTTTCTCCCAGTTACCCCAAAGTGCCTAGGTCCTGATTCCAAAACTTGAAAGAAAAAAAAGGAAGTTCGATGTCAACTCCACTTTTCAATCTCCCTTGAAGTCATGCCGCCCTCTCTCCATCAGACATCTGTGGGTACGTCCTCAGCATCCACACTCTCCTCTCTCCCTTGCAACTCCCAGTTTCTGCCTGAGGACGCCTCTGGGTCAGAAAAAGCTTATTCCAAATGACTCCAGCTCCAGGGATGGACCACGGGTCTAAGCCAGTCAGTGCCTTCTGTGCCCCTCGCCACGGTTACTGGTTCAGACACAGGCATGTAGCCTGGACTGGTCCAACCAGCGTGGGTCTCAAGACGTTCACCGAAAATGCTAAGTCAAAGACTTTGTTCCTCTTTGGACAGGAGAGAGCAAGATCAGTGCTTCGGGAGCTGCCGGCAGCCACCTTGCTTCCACAGGAGGTGCTGGCTTTTGGATGAAGTCAACACTATGGGCTTAGTGAAGGGATAGTCTTTGAGAGCATCGCTTGAGTTGCTGAATAAAGCCTCATGCCAAACTCACCCTTCTTTTGGACCACTTAGTTACATGGCTCAATAAACTCCCTTTCTTTCTTTTTTTAATAAAGATTTTGTTTATTTATTTTTAGAAAGAGGGGAAGGGAGGGAGAAAGGGAGAGAAACATCCATGTGTGGTTGCCTCTCGAGCGCCCCCTACTGGGGACCTAGTCTGCAACCCCTTTCTTATTTAAACCTGTGGGGTTAGGTTTTATGCTACTTAAAACTGAACGGTCCATTTTTTTCCCCCTTCCTTATTTCTCTTTGTCACCCTTTCCATGCGCACCATTATTCTTCAGAGGATCTGTTTGGAGCACGATGAGGCTGAGGCGCTAGCGGAATGAATGTTCAGGCAGCCATAGATGGGCCGGCGCTGTCCCGCGGAGCTTTCTGCACTGACGGCGGTATTCTCTAGCTACACTTTCCAACGCAGTAGCCATAGCCCGCCATCAAGCCGTTAAAATGTGACTTATGTAAATGAAGAACCAAATGCTCCATTTTATTTTAAGATTTTTTAACTTAAATAGCCATGTGTGGCTAGTGACGACTAGATTGAACAGCACAGATCTAAAAGAACTTGAAAATATGGGGCTGAGACACGGATTGGTTGAGGACAGACCCGGAGCTCTCAGAGTGGCCCCGAGTATGTGGAGGAAGACGACAGGAGAGTGAAGGCCAGCCCTGGAGGGACATCAACACTCAAGTTCATTTATTTCCCATTGTTTCAAAGCAAAACTATTGAGAGTCAGTGATGAAAATACGACATTTTTGTTTAAAAAATTGAAATGTTAGTATGCAAAGCATTTGGTGGTTTTAATATTTCAAACCACAAAATTCTCCTGAAACTAGACGATGATAAGTTTACGATGTTTGGCTTTAAGTTTAAAAAGAATATTTAAAATACTAACATTGGCCGAATCGTACTTAGAAGCCTGACTATACATTGTTTAATTTCAATTATTTAAAACTATACCATTTGAAATTGTCACCAAATTCATTTCGCATTATTGTTAATGCTATTAAATGTGAAACTCTTGGATAATTAAAAAAAAAAAAAACATTCAAGCCCAAGTGCCAGCAAAGGGTGCTGTGAACTCGGGGATGGGAAGTGGGGGGGGTGGGCGGCACGAGATGCAGGCATCCTGGGGTCTGAGAGAGGCCCGTGCCGAGGAAGGAGGGGTCAGGAACAGGGCTGCCTGCAGCAGCAGGAGATAAAATAAGACAAGTCCACTGGCAGAACCAACACGGAGGTCCTTGGTGGTCATCGGAAGAGCAGAGAGAGGCGTGACGGCAGAGGCAGCCGATGGCCTGAGGTGTCAGAACTGAGACGGTCTCAGCCCTGGTCATCACGGAGCGTAAAGAGGTCGGTCTGTGAATACGCAGGAGACGTCATCCACGCAGGCCCTGAATGCATACTTCCCTGGGCCTGTACCATGTTTGCTTTGACTGGCTTCTAGGGTGCACGGCAACGTTTGTTTCCCCGCCACCCCTTTGGGAGTTCTGTCAAATCAAACATGGCTCCCCAGAAAACATGGCGGGGTCCCGACCACGCCCGTAACCTCTGGTCCTCGTTTCTGTATTGTCCATTTAGGCCATCGAGCAATTCATTCCCAATCATCGTTTTCTCTTTTCTACCTCCGATCTAATATTTATTTGGGGCTTCTATTTTTAGCCTGTCTGGAAAAAAAAGTAATGGGAATTCACGAGATGTACTACACGAACTACTTCTCTGGCCCCCGCCCACCTCCACCAAGGCTCCCGACAGCAGTGTTGTGCTCCTCACGTAGTAGATTTTTAAGTGCCCTGTTGGGTCGTTTACAAGCTTTCCTCATGTCTCTGCAATCCGAGAGCACAGCGGCCGCCGCAAATTGACCACAGGTCGCATCTGGCCCGTCTGTAAATTTAGATCGTACAGACTCTTCACCTCTGTGCAGGCTTCCAATCGCAAACCTTACATAAAAGCCAAAGAGACTAACTTCCAAGTTATTCACCGTATACACACGGAGCATTGTTTATCCTTAATAGTAATGGTCAAAGTGAAAGCCAAACGATCTACTCTCTGCAAAACTTTGCACTTCCCACAACTAGTTAGAAGACTGTGGTTTATTCCCTAACCACCATGTTATAATGATGTTTTGAAAGAACTCTCCCTCGGATAGACTCATTTTCAGGTTCTCTCTGACCAGCATTTTTATCAGGACATAAGAACAAATAATCGTGGAATTGCTATGGCCATCCTACACCACCCTTGGGCCATGGGGGACCCTGCAGAGCTGTGGCCCTGGTCCACAAGGGCATTGCATCCCACACTGCTTCTTGCACCCTGAGCTGTAGCTAAGACTGGATCTTGTCAAGCTTTTCACCTGAATGGCTTTTCTCTGTTTCAAATGCCTTCCCCTGCTTATCTATCAGCAAACTCCTACTGATCCTTCAAGACCCATTTAGTTGTTACCAAGCCTGAGGGGCCATCACTGTGTCTCCAAGCTCATAGCTATTCCTTCCTCTAGGCACTCACGCTGATTTTACAGCCTGACTGCATTGCCTTTTGCTTGTTCACGGGTCTTTCTCCTCTGCTAGACTTTTCCATGACAGTGGCCATGCCTCATCCATCTACCCCCAAAGCCTAGCACAGGGCTGGATGAGTAACAAATATTCCCAAAGTGCGGCTGGGTGGAGTGTGAGCGAGCAAGTGAGTGAATGAATGATGTCTTTGGAATGATGAAATCCAAAGCCATCCAAGTTCTGCAAGGTTAATGCAAAGCAGACACTTTTCAACAAATACGAAAGAAGTGTGGATTAAAACAGTTAATCTCTGAGCAAAGAAAGCTTACTAGGGAGAGGTGCTAGCCTGGGAGTGAAAAGACAGAGATTTCAGAATTGGCTAGGGCACTGTCTCCCTGTCCGGAGAAGACATTCCATCCCCAGGTCCTCACTGTAAGAAAGAGGCTTTGACCAACTGATCACTACTGTCTCTTCTGACTCTAACTTCTTTTCATCTTAAATCACAGGATGAAATTGCTAGGAGCCAAGTGCATGCTGCTGGTGACTTGCCATATGACACAAGCCAATACATCAGATTTCGAGAGGGAGGAGACTGTTTGCAGGGGGCGGGGCCCAGCTTGTGTCCACATGGGCACAGAGGTGATATCTATCCTTCTTTGTAAACACCTCATGTCTGCCCCAGCACTTTTCCCCCCTCGCCCAGCACACTATTGGTATAAAAGAGGTTCCAGAACATTGATTGACTGATGTAAATATTTCCAAGTTGGCTTCCTCTACTTACTGAGTCATAATTTCATTCATCCATTTATCTATTTATTTATTCAACCATCTACCTGTTAATCCATTCATTTACCCACCTATCCTGTAGCCACCCAATAAATCTTTATCGAGTCCCCCATGTACCTAGCATCATGCCAAGCAGTGAGGTACTGACAGCCATCACTTGGAAGCAGAGGGCTGTGGACGGCCACCGTGTGCCCATCCTGGGGAGAACTAAGTGAACTATGCTACCTGGGAGCTCTCCCCACGTGGCTCATTCTCAGAATACCTCCATTAGGTGGGGAAAAGTAAAAGTAATGTGGGTTCCCATCACCCACAGGGGTAGTGTTCAGGAACCGGGAATGGTTAGCTCAAGCCAGGAAAAACCTCAACTCTTTGAAGACTTTCTCTACATGACGCAAGCAGGCACAAGCAAGGCCACCCCGTGGAAGTGACAGAGATGGGGATGCCAGCCTAACATACGGGAAAGCTGGCTGACGGAGCAACCCGAAAACGGAGTGGGCTGCCTGAGAAGGTAATGAGTTCTCTGGTGTTGGAAGCAATTGTCCAAGGGCTAGACAATCATCATTTGCTGGGAACGTCACAAAGGGAACTCGGGCGTAAAGGGGAGGGGTTAGACGAGGTGACCTTCAAAGATCTTCCTCCCCTGGCAGTTTCGGAATTCAAGGAGCAAGGCCTTCTTGTCTGTGTCCGACTCAGACTCAGCCCATCTGTTTAATGCTCGCCATCCTTCCCCCCTTCCAAGTGTCTTCCTTTCTGCTGGCAATAAGGTGGCAGAGACTATACCAGCCTCTCCGGCACATCAGTGGGCATCTGTGAAAGCAGTTTAGCAACAAGAGTCCTCAGAGACGCAAAATCCTCCACCAGGAAAACCAGAAAGGCAGCGACCTGTGTTGGAGACGGCAGACGGGCCTCAACTCCACCTCTTAAGGCTGAATTTGTACCCACAGTCACAAAGGTGGATACAAGGCAGGCAGAAATTCTCCAGCAGTTGTGGGTCACCAGAAATGTCCCCAGCCTGCAGTTTTGGAGTTTGGAATTTGGAGTCTACTGGGGTTTGCTGACAAGCCCACCCCTCCTCTCTCCATTCCCTGATGTTAGCCACCCCTTCAGCACACGAGCTGAGATCGACTTTTTTCATATTAAAAATTAAAGCAGTCAATAGATCAAAGAAAAGAATTCCGAGGTTTTCTTCCCCCTAAAGAATCTCAGCGAACCCTGCAAACACAAGAGACGAAGGCCGGGGAAGTGACCTTGATCAGCCTGGCAATGACACTGAGAGAAGCTTCCCGGGTCCGACCTTCAGCATCCACCTCTGGCACGGGAGCTCTCGGGGCACCTGTCACTCTCTCCCGCTTCTCCTCAGGAGCGGCAGAGGCGTGTGGCTGTCTGGAAAGCAGGGTTTATTGGAGAAATAAATCTCTACGGCTAACTATGAACTATGCAGAAGAAACAAAGGAACTGCTTTCTAATGACCGAGGTTTAAATGAATCCCAGCAGCCTGAGGCAGAAGCCCAATTAAGAAGAGATTGGAAATTAGTCCAAGAGACCACTTAAAGTTACACACATATTTACTGAGCACCCACTATGGGCCAGGAATGGTGAGAGTTGCCGGGGTTTTAAAGATGCGTAAGACACTCTCTCTGCTTACCTCCAGGGGCCGACAGCGTGCGGGTGGGGGGAAGCTTGCCAGTGGAGTTAAAGGGAAGAGCTCAGAACAGGGTTCTAACAGAAGCGCTATAATCATGGTACGATGCTGTGCGGTGGAAACTGTGCCCAGTCAGGAGGGAGTCAGAGAGGACTTCCAGAGGGGCCGCTGTGTGATCTCGTCTTCAAAGATGTTTAGGAGTTTGCAAGGGAGAGAGGAGGGAGAGATCTTCTGGGAAGGAGGGAGAACAGTGCAGGCCGAGGAACTGGGGAAGGGCAGGGCCCGCGATGCACGTGAGCACTGACAAGTTCAGTGTGTGTCTGGTTGTGAGAAATGAGGCTGGACAGGTAGACCACAGCGCAGCTGTGAAGGCCACGGGGGCCGTAAAAACATTTGGCCTTTATTCTGTAGGTCAAAGTTCCCCAAATTTGAAGGACACAGAATCACCGAGGGAGCCCAAATTAAGATACTGATTCCAGGGCTGTACCTCAAGAAATTGTGGCTCTGCAGGTCCATGGTGGGACCTGGGAACCTGCATTTGACAAGCACTGGTGCGGGGGGTCCACGCATTGAGGAGTTTCTCTGTAGAAGCTGGGGAACTGCTGCGGAGGTGGGGCGGGTGCGGAGGAAGGGCATGGCTTCGTGTCGGGGACTCTCAGCTGAAGGCTGTGGAGCAGGACCTGGGGGGGGGGGAGGGCGGGGAAAACGGAGCATCTCAGAGGGCCAGCAAACACCCAGCCGCTTAAGAGGGATGCGAGCAGCCCTTTTCTGGCAAAATGCCCGGAGGCCTCTCTCTGGTGGACTTCCCATATCACCTGGAGCAAAAAGCCAGGAAAAAGTAACCTGGGCCGGGAAGGGAGGTTGGGCAAGATCCGCCTGCTCTGTGGCGGCGCCTGGGGGAGGGCGGCCGCCCCAGGGGAGCCAGACCTCATTTATGTGCTGTGTCACTAATGAAGCCCGAGGCTCCAGGGCTGGGGAGGGGCCGGTACCCAGGCTGGGAATGAGGCTGAACACAAACAAGTGGCAAACAAGTGGCCGGGGCAGCAGGTGGGCCTGCCCCAGGGTGCAGACTGCACCCATGCCCTGCCCTGCCCTGCCCTGCCCTGCCCTGCCCTGCCCAGCGATGTTGCAGGTGACAAGCCAGTTGCCACGGTTCTGTCCCAGCCTGGGCCTCCAGGTGACCCGGCTTCTCGGGCTGTTGCCAACTGCTTGACACAGGTCGTCGGGCTCCGAGGAGCTGTTCCTTCAGCTTCGTGCCCCACACCCACGGCCTCCCTGCCCTCCCTGAGGGCAGCAGGGTGGCAGAAGTCCAGAGGCCTCGGCAGTGACCAACCCTGTTGTCTAAAGAGACTGATGTTAAAGGTAGGAGAAATGACAAAGGCAAAGAAGTTCCCTTCCTTCTGAGGGTGCGCCCCTGCAATCCGATCATCCCCAGCTGCGTCAGGCACCATGATGCCAGGAAGCCGAAAAGATGCAGAATCCCCAAAATGCCACTGCTGACCAGCCCAGCAAGAGCTGGCGCTCAAGTGGTGCCTTAGACACTTTCTCAGCCCCACTTGACTATATCAGTCACTCCCTTTAATATCGTTAAATGAAACTCAGAGATAAGATAGCTACCCAACTCACCATTTCAAGAGAATACACAATGCCCTGGCTGTGGTAGAAAGGATACAAGGAAAGGAAATTAGGGTAATATATTTCACAACTATGCTAGGAGAACTAGAGGCAGACACGTGCATCTCTAACCAGAACGGAGAGAGAGGTGCACCACGGAGTTTACTGGTGCAAACTGGCGTGTGTAACATCGATGCCGAATGTGCCATGAATGGTGTTGTGTTAGAGACCTATTTTCTAAATGCGTGTTGTAGAAAGTGTGAGTTTTCCACAGTGGTGAGTACTTTTTTATAAAGTTCCAAACAAAATAAGGTACAACTAACTGTCCTAGCTGGTGTGGCTCAGTTGGTTGGAGTGTTGTCCTGTAAACCAAAATGTCACCGGTTCAATTCCAGGTCAGGACACCTGCCTGGGTTGCAGGTTTGGTCCTCAGTCAGGACACATGCAAGAGGCAACAAATGGACGTTCCTCTTTCACATCAATGTTTCTCTCCCTCTATCTCCGCCTCCCTTCCCCTCTCTAAGCATGTTGTCAGGTGAGGATAAAAAAAAATAATAAGGTACAACCTCCCCTTGATTTGCCTGGCAGTGCCTTTGTAAAAGGCGTACATTTAAACTCTGCAAAAAGACGTGTTTCGAGTTTACAGGTAAAACGGAGTGAGGTGCTAGGTTTGGATGATTACGGGTTGCTTTCTCACCTACGTGAAAGAACAGAGGATATTGGCAAGCAGTGAGTGACGAAAGACAGTTAATGGTGTGGGACCCTCCCTTGCAAAGCAGGGCTTCTCCCTGGCTCCTGCCCACTAAGTGCTGTGGGGTCCCCCATCTATTGTGCCAGCCAAAGCATGAACCCACAGTTTTCCAAGACACCCTCCAGCGAGGGTGCTGTCACTCCCAGGACCACAGCTAGGCAGTTGACAAAGCAGTTTCTCGTGCGTTAACTGAGTGTGCCTCCCAGTGGTGGGGGGCAGAGCAGATGGAAAAACTGAGGCCTAGAGAGAGAACAACGTCACAGCTAGGTTCACGGGGAGCCAGCAGCAGAGAACCTCTGAATCTTGGGCTTACACAGCGTTATGGGCTGAGTTTTGTCCCCACGTCGCCATATGTTGAAATCCTAACCCCTAGTACCTCAGAGTGTAAATAGATTTGGAGATGGGCTCTTTAGAGAGGTAATTACGTGACAATGACCTCACTGGGGTGGGCCTTACTCCCAAATGACCGGTGCCCTTATAAGAGAGGGGACTGAGACGCAGACACGCACCGGGGGGAAACACGTGAGGACACAAGGAGAAGGCGGCCATCTACACGCCACAGAGAGAGACCCCAGGGGGAACCCACCCTGCCGACACCTTGGTCTTGGGCTTCTAGCCTCCAGGACCGTGGGGCTGTGTGTTTCTGCCCTTTGAGCTGCCCGGTCTGTGGTTCTTTGCTGTGGCAGCCTCGGCAGACTAACACAGATGGGGTTTGGAAGACGGTCTAGCCTGACTGCCTGCCCCCCGTGGAAATTGCCGCGAGCCAGTCTCGTGGCTTCCTGTCCACTGCCTACTGTTCCCCACGCAACACGGGGCTGAAAATCCAGACACTGCGTTTTACTCCACAAACCAAATGAAGTCATTCGCGTCCCGCCAGGGAGACTCAGAAGGAGTCTCCCGCAAGTGGGTCAATAGGGAAACATATAACAACCTCTAATTGTATCTCAGGTGTTAGCAAGACCTGTACAGCACGAATGAGACCAAATCAGGCCAACTAATTACCCAAATCTCTGAGTCCAGGCTCCGTCTGCGTGTCAGGAGGGGCACTTAGTCACCGTCTGAGGGTCCTCAGGCTCACCAAAGCGTGCTGACTCGCGTCTGGAAACCAGAGCTTTTGTCCTTGCAGCTTGCCTGTGCTAAGGGTGGGGTGGAAAACCGGGCGCCCCAGGATGGCCGGACTCCCAGGTGTGTAACCCCCACCACGTCTGGCACCCCTTCCCTAGCTGCATAAGACTCTGGCCCAGTCCTCTTGACCCCACGGCACGGGGGCAGCTCCGAGTTGTCTTTCTAAGTCGAAACACCTTCTGTTTGCTCAGGCACAGGGCTGCACAGCAATGCGACCTGAGTGACCCCGTTTGTTCCAGCCCCTTTCATCCCTCCACCCTCACTTTTGCTTTGCTGACCCTCCTTCCCACGCTGTCACCTTGGTGCTGAGGCCACTGGCAAGTCCAGGCTGGTGCCTACTGGGCCAAGGGAGGGGGGGCGCTGCTGGGAAAGGTGGTCTGTCCTAAGTCTGGCCTCCGAACGGGGCCACCCCAGAGCCTCTCATGCTGGCTGGTGGTGCCACATTGGTCGGCACAGCAAGGCGACGAGAGGCCGATGGGAAGTTTTGGGTGGGAGAACATGACCTGCGCTGTGTGTTAGGAGCCGAGGGCCACCCGCCTCCCTGCAGAAGTAGGTGCACATACCTCCATTTTGTTAATGAGGAAATCGAGTTTCAGAGAAGAGGGACTGACTTCTTGGAGGTTTCAGAGCTCGCAAGTAGCGGAGGTGGGTCTGGGGTCTAAGGGTTCCAGCACCAACCCGGCAGCCAGCCAGGGACGCCAGCACCAACGGGGCACGTCCAGGGGACTTCCATGAATCCAATTATTGGTAATGCCGATGGCACAGATGCCCTTTGCCAAGTGAAGCACCAGTCAGTCCTGTACCAGCCACATCCCAAATTCTGCTTTAGGGGCAGAGAGCCGATGCACTGGTGTACGAAAGATTGATGCCTGTTGAGTTTCCCCAACAGGAAATTCTCTGCTAAAATTTTTTCCTAAGTCCATACAATGGCTTTTCTGAACTCATCCACCATGGGGTCATGATTAGACATTAAAATTCTTGTACGTCTAATCAACTTTTCCTGGCAATCAAATTCCAAGGCAAACAGTGGGTTGGGCTGTGTTATTCGTAGGAAATCATGCCATGATCCGGTGTCTCCGAAAACAACAGGGAAGGTTCTTTCACCCCTCACACGGGGCTCCTAAAGATAACTTCCTAATGCATGTTTTCTTTCCTACCTTGCAAATAAAATGCTGAGTTGGGAAAAGTCTTTGGGACTTCATCCCTAAAAGATCAAGCCATCCTGTGTCTCCTTCCTTGACCGCTTTCTCGTCCAACTGACTCAGGAAGGGCCGACTAGGAAGAGGAAGCTCCTGTCCTGGGTGTGGAGTCCAGCTGGGGAGATGAGGCCGGGCACACGCAGGCCCTGCACCCCAAGGTGGCTAAGCTGGTACAGCACGAACGTGCACAGACCTTCACATTCAGAGGATGTTTCCAAGACCTCTCGGTCCTGGAGCATTGCCCACTGCAGATGGGAAGGAAAGGCTTCCAAGGAGACGTTTTGTGTTTAGTGCTCTTGCCTATGAAGGATTAATAAAAGTTGCTCAAGGGACAGTAAGCATATTCTCCACTGCTCTTGGCAGAATCTAGGTTTGTGTAATAGTCAGGGCCTGCAGGGTTGTGCTGCAGTAACGAACAATTCCCAAATCTAAGTGACCTAAGCTAACAAAGACATTTCTCATATTGCACATCTATTTAGGGTCAGCTGGAGGTTTTGCCTAACATGGGCATTCAGAGACCCGGACTGACAGAGTGAATTCCTTCTCAAACATCGACAAGAGCTCCAAAGAGTTTACACGGTCACCTTCACGCTCTGGCCTGGGAGCGATTCACATCTCACTGACCACAGCTGGCCCCCTCCAACAACATGGGGATCCGGAGGATCGATCCCGCCACTGACCCGGCCGGCAGAGAGCTGGAAACGGCTGCCATCAGCACCAACGACCACCTCACCGGAGACCTGAGGTTTGCTCGCCTGTGCTTTTCTTATTTTGGAATTCCGCTCCCCCTCCTGTCCACCCGCAGCAGAAAGTGGGCTGAGAGGGCAGGTGTTGCAAGATGCAGCCGATCATCAGAAAGTCTAAGCTGAACAAATGCCCCCCCCCCCAATGTTCTGTTGCACCACAAACTACCATTCCCGGCAGTCCAGTCCTGAGGGAGCTGCTGAAGAACAGTGCCCTGCACATGTCAGGGGAGGTGAGACGCCTGGTCACACCCAGAGCTGAAGGGGCCTCAAGGGTCCTCCGACAACCCTGTCATCTCCTGGATGGGGGAATCAGGGCCCCCAAAGATGTTTTCCTGGGAAGAGATAAGACTGGAACCCAGATCTCCTGGCATCGAGGAGACTAAGAAAATTTTCTCAGGGGTCACCAACGGCTATCTGTGCAGAACCCTTGATCTGTAAGGAGTGTAAAGGAAGACAGAGGCTGGAGGGCGAGGGAGGGTGCCCTTGGCCCAGGTGCCTTTCTGCAGCAGACCTTGGATGAACATTCCCTTCCTGAGGTCACCTCATCAGGCCTTACCCCTGAGCCAACGTCGCCGGCGGGCCCCTTAGCAGCTCCATTTCATGTTGGTGTAAACGGCTGAGCCAGATGCTTCTAGCTTCTCACTGAGGAAACTGGAGCTGCGTATGTCAAAGTGAGCGAGGGGCAGCCAGGCTGCATCGCTTGCTCCATCCATTCATCCATCCACTCACTCTGCTCCATCCATCCATCCATCCCTCCACTCACTCACTCTGCTCCATCCATCCATCCGTCCATCCACTCACTCACTCTGTTCCATCCATCCATCCGTCCATCCATCCACTCACTCTGCTCCATCCATCCATCCATCCACTCACTCACTCTGCTCCATCCATCCATCCATCCATCCACTCACTCACTCTGCTCCATCCATCCATCCATCCATCCACTCACTCACTCTGCTCCATCCATCCATCCATCCATCCACTCACTCACTCTGCTCCATCCATCCACCCATCCACTCACTCTGCCCGAGCTCACTCCCGCTGAAGTGGCAGTGAGGTGGGAGGTGGTGCAAATGAGGAAAACTCAACAGACACGTCATCCCAAACCCTGTTGTCCACGTCATGGCTTCTGCCATCTCTTGATCTTGGAGACAAGATCGTGCAACAGGTCGATTTAATCCCTGGGCCCCGTCCCCCCTGCACAGGCCCTGCTTCACCTGGTTACTCCTGGGGGGACTGAGCCAAAACTGGGAATGTAACTGGGACCGACTAATCCCCAAACGGGTCGGACAGGCTAGCACAATGGAGGGTGGGCAGGGAGCGCTGTTGGGGAGGAGTCTTTGAACCCAAGGTCAGAGTCAAGTCTGACAAGACAAAACTATGGTGCTGGAGACTGAAACTAGACTTCACCAGTCTGGGGGTCTCTGCTCTGCACCCTAACCTCTGGCCCCGGGTGCTACCCTGCTCACTCTCCTCCTCCACCCCAGCCTGGTCCTAAAGCCGCCCCTACGCGCTCACTCCCCACCTCTCTGTTGAGCCCTTTAATCCCATCCATCCTCAGGGAACTCTTGTTTTAGCGGACCGGTTTGGGCCATGAGCATTTGCTCCTCTGAGTCACAGATCTTGTTTGGTCAAAGGGAATAATCGCTGGAGGGATTTTTATATCCTCTTCGTGATTTGAGAAGATCCACTTGGCTGATCGCTGGGCCTGCCAGCACTGCACCCACGGAAAGTTTGTGGGAGCCCCAGCAACCCGTCAGACCCCCGGGGAAGCCCCAGCACGCAGCACTGCTGGCCTCGGGAAGAAGATAAATATTCAGCATCGGGAGAGACATACCACAACCTTGGCAACAACCTTAGAGCGCCTCTAATTAAGCCCAACCCCTAATTAGTCTGTGTCAAGGCATCTTGGCTTAGCTCCAATCCCCAAACCTGAGGCAAATTGCGTCTCTTGGGGGGCGGACCAGAAGGAGAAATGCTTTCAGGGTGAGGGTCTCCCAGACAGAAAGCACCGGGGGTGAAAAAGAAATCCCAGCTTGAATATCATGTTGCAACAATAATCTCGCTGCTGGAACGTGAAGGCGCAGGGAGAATCCGACTGAGCGTTGTTGACATTCCCATGAACGCCAAGAGGGTCCATCATGACTGATGGCTCCAATAAAGAGCCGGAATCCGAAGTGATTGATTAGGCCATCTTCTGAAAGCATTGCCCAAAACTGCCTTGGAGAGCGTACTTGGTCTCCACCAGTGAAAATGCATGTTCACGTCACGTGGGCTGAGTTACATCATCACCCCCCATGCAGGTCTGTGTGAACCGGTCTGCTGATACCTGGCCGAGGTGTGAGGTTGAGAATTTTGGAATGTGCCACATACACATATCTGGGGTCAAGCATGTACGTTGTCACCCTTTGTGCTGTCGGGCAGCTCAGGTGGTTAAAGCCGGGGGCAAGAATTTGAGATCGCTGTTGGAATCTCCCGTGCCCAGGTATTTATGCTTCGATCGAATGCACAGCCTGAAGCCGGCCTCGGCCAGCTGACCTGCATGACCATGACACGCTACTGGTCCCAAGGAGGACCTTGGGAGGCCACACGGGGGGTCAGAGAGGTGCCTGGCGGTCTCCTTCCCATTCTTGGAACTGCCTCTGTACTTCTCTCCTGCCTTCCTCTGCCTCATTCACTCCCCAGGCACTTGGTGTCCCCTGCGTCTCACTCTGCCTGCTATTGACAAACAGCCAAAGTGGCTGGTGACCATACCCAGTGGACACTGTCCACACTACAAAGCATGAGTCAAGTGGCCACCCTCCCTCTACTTTCTGCTCAGCACCGCGACTCCCACGACAGCACGTCCTCCTCGAAGGCCGGCTCCTGCGTTCCTGCTCCCTCTAGTCCTCACTTGGGGCTGAGCCCTGGCTCCCTGGGGTTCCGCCTTGAACTCTGCGCTGAGCGGACACCTCCAGCCTCCCTACACCCCACGATGCCAGCGCCTAACGTGGCCAGTGCATCACGCCATCGTTCCTCCTCTGGGGAGCGCCCATGGGGCTATCTGGGGGTCATCTCAGTGTCCCCAGCTCTGTCCCCCTCCCCACCTATGCAGGTGTGAGCCCGCACAGGGTAATTCTACCTTCCGCATCTCTCGGCAAAGGATCTTCTCCCCGTGACCCTCCTCCATCCGTACGTGGCCCTGATCATTTACGACCGGACTGAGGAAATTTCCTCCCAAATGGTCCCTCTGCTCTGTAATCTATCTCCACACTGTTGTCAGAGTGATTTGCCCAAAATGCAAATCGAAGGACGCTCCATCCTATTTCATCCCTCGGGGGCTCCCACTGCCCGGACTCAGAAAGCTTTCAGGTTCTGCTCCCCAGACCCTCTGCATTCCAACTGCGTAAACTGACCCGTGGGCAGACCGTGCCGGCTCCCTCCTCCCGCCTTCGCACGTTTGGTTCCTTCTGCCTGGCTGTTCTCTGCCTTTTTGGTTGACAGGCTTTTATTTATCCCTCCAGCCCTGCTCAAGCTTTCCTTCCTGCACAAAGCCTCTGACCTCGGTCCCTGGAAGCAGACAGGGCTGAGACAGAGCCTCTTGTTCAAGTGATTTACCGGGGCGGTCTCAAGGGAAGGGCTGAAGGAAGCAGGACTGGGGATGGAAGAGCTGAGCAGGAGCACAGAGTCCACGGGGGCCGAGCTCCAGTCTGCGCCTTCGCGGAGCTCTGGGTCCTGCACTGTGCCCCAGAGCTGGCCGCCGACACGGAGCAGAGGGGAGGGCAGCAGCCCTCTGCAGCCTGGTCAGTCATTGGCCATCATCGGCGAGGGTGAAGAACGGGGACAAGCTGCCCGGTGAGGCTGCTTCCTGGCAGAGGGCAGAGCTCCAGAGAAGCGGGCAGCTGCATGGGGTGAGCAGCCAACCCTTGCAGCAGCTGGAGGATGCTCGCACTCACCTCCATGGGACACTGGGGACAGCACCAACGGCATCTGCTGCCGCCGATGGCTCTCAAACTTGAGCGGCTCTAACGTTCTCTGCACAACTTCTTAGCACGCAGACGACTGGGCCCCGGCCCTGGAGACTGTGACCCAGGGCATCCGTGTTGGGCTAACAACTTGCATTTCCACCAAGCTCCCAGCTGATGCTGGTGTGATGGTCCAGATGCCACCCTTTGAGAGTCAGGGCTCCACAACTTCTCTTCTGTATCCCTCGCCCCACGACCAGGGCAGAAATGACCGTGTCCTGAGTCGGGTCACCCAGCACCCGGTAGACTGCACTGTATGTCACCCTGGCCATGGCGTACAACGGTGGCTATCACTGGTCTATCTCCCTTACTGGCGGAGAACTGTCAGACAGCCAGGCTTGATCTTCCTCATCTCTGCGTCCACGTGTCCCAGCTCAGCGCCCAGCACTGGCAGGTCTCAATAAAAGGATCTTGAGTGAATAAATGAATGCCTGTTACAACGATGCAAGTACATTTTCTACTACTCCGGGGGTCGGGAGCAGGATAAGCTGCGATTGGAATGCCGCCTTGCTCCAGGAATGGCCACAGACGTCACCGCTGCAGGGAAGGAAGCTCTGATTGTTTAGAGACAACCGTGCCAATGAATCTTCTCACTGTGCAGAGGAGAAGCCAAGTCGAGGCTTGCGAGCATCCGAAGCTGAGCTGTGCTGTGTAATAACGTTAGAGCCGGTCTTCACTGCAGGGGAGCACCTTGGCGAACCGTGGGGACATTGAGTGGGAAGAGGGAAGGATGTCGGCTGTCTGGACCTCAGGGCAGAGGGCCATGGGCAGGGTCCTCTGGTGGGGAGAGAGTAGGCGAGCACCCTCAGCATGGGCCCCACCTGGCCCCATACCGAACAGTAGCAGGCTGGGGGCCCAGGAGGGTAAACCCAGCCCGTGGGCTGGGCTCCTGGGCAGCCAGGACGCTTGTGGTCCACTCAGGTCTTAAGTTGTGCTTTTACTCACAGTGTGGTCCCCAGTCTTCAGAGAAATTGCCAAGCAAGAGACATCATGGTTTTAGCGGGGCCTCGGAGAAGCACGCAGGGTGGGCAAACAGAAAGCCCCCTGGACGGGCCAGTAAGGGGACGATGAGATCCAACAAGGCAGGAAGCTGGCTGAAAGGGTGGCCGATGCCCCCTGCTTGTCCAGGAAGGAGGGGCCTCCCAGGTGGTGGGGTCTTTGCCGTTGGCACTGGGAGAGTTCCAGACACACCAGGGCAAGCTGTGTGCCCTCCTGGACAGGCGACCAGAGAACACCAGCGCCCGTTTGTGCGGGCATTCCCCCCAGGTCTCCCTGACACGTCAGAAGGGAAAGCAGCAGCTGGCCTGCCTTCCGTCTCTCGGGAAGGAGACCAGGCTCGTTGGCCATTAGAAGGAAGGGTGCCCCTAAAGGCTACATGTGTGAGGGATGGACAGGGTACCCCAGTAATCTGAAGGTGTTGTGAAAATTCATAGCCTGGCTAATGATTTTACACCAGCGTTCATCAGAGGGGGACAACTAGCCACTGTGACAGAGTGGACCAAGCAGGGGACTAGGAACCTGAGCTCTGGCCCCATCCTTTCCACTCACCAGCTGTGGGACCACAGACCAGTGAGTCGCCCTCTCTGGGCCCCGCTTTCCTCCCTCGTAAAAGCAAAGGTTTGGCCAGGCCCAGGGTCCTTTAATGTACCTCGAATCCCTTCAGCAGTTTGACGAGGCTATGGACCCCTTCTCAGCACAATGTTTTGAAGTATATCAATAGAACTGGATTTACAAGGGAAATCAATTACATTGTCATAAAATTATCAGTGCATTAGAAGAACAGCTTTGGCCCTGGCTGGTGGGGTTCAGTGGTTTGAGTGCCAGCCTGTGAACCAAAGGGTCGCGGTTCGATTCCCAGTCGGGGCACATGCCTGGGTTATGGGCCAGGTCCCCAGTGGGGGCCATGTGAGAGGCAACCACGCATTCACATTTCTTTCCCTCTCTTTCACCTTCCCTTCCCCTCTCTCTAAAAATAAAAAGAAAGAAAAGCAACTTTGCTGTATAGTAACACACGTATTTCTTAATAAACACAGTAAAGAACGAGGCCCGCAGTGGGTCTAACACTGTCATTTTAAAGTAGTCACGAGCATAAACAACGTTTCAGGATGTCTGTGCCAACCATAATTCGATGTAAAAGTGTTTGTGATTCTTAGCGGCGACAATGTCACAGGTGCTGCTAATACAGCTGCGGTTTATTGCCCACGCTTGTCGTGCACAAAGAAGAGCTACATTTCCGTTAGGGTTAGTGAAGATAGTGCGGTTTTCTCTTTCCATGTCCCCCCAGTTTTATCCACAAACCCTGTCGTGGACTGAATTGCACCCTCTCACATCCCCACGTGCAAGTCCTAATCCCGGTGTCTCCGAACACGACTGTACCTGGAAACAGGGTCTTTAAAGAGTTAGTGAAGTTCAAATGAGGTCATCGGGCTGGACCCTAATCCAATGTGACTAGTGTCCCTCCAGGAGGAGAGTAGGACGCAGACACACACAGAGGGAAAACACGGGGAGAAGACAGCCCTCTGCTAGCCAAGCAGAGAAACCCCAGGGAAAAACTGACCCTGCTGACGCCCCGATTTCAGACTTCCGGCCTCCAGAACGACGAGCAATGCATTTCTGCTGTTTCAGCCGCCCAGACCCTGAGCTGACTAACACCAGCCTCCAGTCCAGAGACGCCAGGTCAAGCATTCCAGACAGGACGGTCTCCAAGGTGCCTTCGCCTCGGCCCACGCTGACCGGGTGCTGGGAAACAAGGGCTCAGAGAAGGAAGCTAAACGGGCATGTTCTTTGGGCCTCTGCGGAATAAGCCGAGATGGGAAGGAGACCCCCTCACGGTGCTCCAGGCCCCCAAACTCAGCATGACCGCTGGCTGTCCCCTGTGTGCTGAAAAGTCTCGCCACGCTCCACCCTAGGGTGCACAGCGTGCCAGCCCTCAAGGACCGCCCCTGTGACTCTGCAGGGGATCTGAAGAAGCCTTACGTCTGAGGTCCTCATGACTTTGAACTTGAGGCTCCATGGAGGGTGCCTGCCAACAAAAAGACGAGGTTGGGGGAGCATCTCCTCTCAATCCCGGTGAGCGGCTGAGGGTGATTTTCCCAAACACTCACCATTCCGCCATCTCCAGAGGGCCTGTCTGGGGCCCCACTGCCCGGCCAGGGGACGTTCGCCATGGGGGTGGTGAGGGCAGGCAGGGACTTCCCGCAGTCCCAGAGGAGCAGGAGTGGCAGCAAAGGAGGAGGGGAGGGGCAGAGGAAGCAGAGAAAGGGAAGACAGAGGGGAAGGGCACGGTGAGGGCAGAAAGGAAGAAGGCAGAAGGAAGGGAAAGAGGACGGGAAGGGAGGAGTGAAAGGAAAGAGATGGAGGAAGTGGGAGAAGAACAGGAGGGTGGACGGGGAGCCCTCCTTCTTCCAGCAAGTCCTTGCCAGGCTCCCCTGCCCCTCCAGGGGCTGCCAGCGACACAAGGACGATGGGGACTGGGAGAAGGACACAGAGAGAGGCCCCCCTCACCTCCCACCCAACCCCCGATTCCTAAGGATGGGAGCCCCAGCTCCTAGGTCAGCTGTTGCATCAGCAATCTGTGACCAGATATAGACATGGCCCTGCAGAGCCCCAGCGCCTCATTCCGGGGATGCAGGCCATGGAGGGGCCATTTAGGAGGGGCCTTCTAGGAGGGGGACTGCACACCCCCCCCCAGCAGGGAGGCTGGCCGAGACCCCACAGCCGGCCAGCGGCTCCCCCTCCCAAGTGCGCCCGCCCTCGGCCTGCTCACAGAAAATCATCGGCAGGGTTTATTTTCCTGATGCTGGTTTGTTTTTCAGTCCTGCCGGCCCAGATATGATGCTTAATACTTCCCTGGGGAGCAGGGTGAAGCTGCTGCCATCTCTGAGGTAGATACCTAATTAGGATGCTTCTGAACGAGGTATTATTTACTTGAGATAATGTAGCCAGGGTCAGCGTGCAATTAGGAAGGTTATCATTTTCTCGAGAGAGGGAGACGGTTCCGGCAGGTCCTGTCCTAAAACGTGTCATTAGGTGCTGCTGAGAGCATCTGGGGGACCCGGAAGGCAGGCCTCATTTATTTTTGAGAAACTTGCCTACTGCAACGTTCGCACAGCTGAGCCGCCGGGACGAGGAGAGAGGAGGCGAAGCCATGCTCTGGGTTGCTGTCCAGCTACCCCGCAGCAGCGAATGATTGCAGACCAAATAGGCCTGTCGATTCAACCAAGAATCTAGTCTGGACCCACACAAAGCTCACTGTTTCCATTTAGGATTCCACCTAGTCCTCAGCACTGCCCTACAAGGGGATATTATTGTTATTCCCATTATTATTTTGTAGATTAGGAAGTGGGCCAAGTGAAGAGATAGGCCCCAAGCCCAAAGCTACCCACCGGCAGAGCCACCGCACCAAGAGCGCCAGGATGATGACGGTGGCTTGCGGTGGAAGGAGCTTCCCAACGCAGACGCTCTCCGAGAAGTCGTGCCTGGGCAGAGCCAACGTAAGAAGACACAAAAACAAAACCACCAGAGGAATCCGGAATGCATAGCTGCCTTGAACACGGAACACAACTCCTGCAAAGGTGAACTCAAATTCTCGCACCAGAGGCCTGTTTACCTCAGCTCCTATTGCCCACCACATGTCTGCCTTTCGATGAGAAATGACGAAGCATGGCAGAAGGCAAGAGAAGACAGGTGAGGAGACAAAGCAATTGTCCGAAGCAGCCTGAGCTGTGATGAGCAGGCTGGATGTCAGACAGAGACTGAAAATAAATGACTGATACGCTGAGGGCCAGAGTGGAAAAACATACGAGAACATATGGGTAATGTAAGCAGGGACATGCAAACTCTAAGATAGAATCAAAAACACTGTAACAGAAATGAAAAAGGCCTCTGATGAGCTCACCAGGAGATGAGGCGTGGTTAAGGAAAGAACCAGGGAGCTTGGAGACAGGCGAATGGCAATCTCCTGGACTGCAATGCAAAGAGAAAACAGCAGGACGAAAACGGAGCCAAATGTCTGAGCATGGGGACGCCATTGAACGGCGTAGCGCAGCATCATTGCAACACAAGAAGGATGAGGTGGAGGAAATGGAGCAGAAGAAGCATTTGAAGTCATAATGGCCACAAACTTCCCTAACCAAAGACCTAAGAAGCACAGAGAACACTAAGTAGAATAAATACCTAAACAAACAAACAAACAAACAAAGCAATGTCCCTACCGATAAGCACATCACATTCAAACCGCAGAACGCCCGAGTCAAAGAGAAAGTCTTGAAAGCACCCGGGGTGGAGAACATCCCTTACCTACAGAGAAACAAAGAGAAGAGTTACAGATGACCATTCAGCGTAAACAGGCCACGCAAGAGGACAGTGGAAGGGAATATTTGAAATGTCAAAAGAAAAAAGCCACCAACCTAGAATCCTATATCCAGTGAAATTATTTTTCAAAAGTGAAAGAGATGGAAGGTTCTCAAACAAACAAAAACCATGGGAATTCACTACCAGCAGACCTGCCCTGCAAAAAATAATAAAAGAAGTTCTACAAGCATAAAGAAAATGATATAGGTCAGAAAGGTATTTTTGCATAAAGAAGGGGATAATGTCAGAGAAGGAATAAAGACAGGTGAAATAAAATATTTTTACTTTTGTTAGTCTTAATTGATCTAAGATGTAGCTTTGTTTAAAGCAGCAATAGTAACAACGTATCATCACATTGGCACAGAATACAGAACAGGGAAATAAATGATAGCAATGCCCGAAGGGGTAGAGCAGAAAAACTGGGGAAAAGTTACCTGTACTACATGTGAATTGGTATAATATTATTTAAAAGTGGACTTTCATTAATTAAAAATGTATTTTTTAAACTCCAGGACAATGACTAAAACAAAGAGTTATAATTGATAGGGTAGGAAGAAAGATAGAACAGAATAATAAATGCTCAATTAAAATTAGAGGTGGGAAGGAGAAGAAAATCACAGCGGTGACCATGAGAAGGGTCACTGTACTGTCGCTGGTTTGACGAAGGAGAGGCCACGTGAGAAATAACACAGGAGGCCTCTAGAAGCACAGTGGCCTCTGGTGACAGGCAGCCCAAGAAGCAGGGACCTCAGTCCTACAATCACAGCAAATGCATTCTTTCGAGAACTGTAGTGAACTTGAAAGAGGAACCTGAGGATGAGGGGAAAAGCAGCCATCTGACACCTGAACTTCAGTTTCATGAGACGCCAGGCAGAGAACCTCGCCAGCTCCTTCTCATCCACCGAAGTGTGAGATGTTAAACGTGTGTCATTTTAAACCCCTGTTTTTGTTAACAACAGCAGCTAGAGGAGGGAGGCTTCCAGTTCCTGGTCTAGCATGTAAGAAGCTTGGAACTCGCCACTCCATCCTCTCAACAAGTGAAAAGCTGAGCAAACTGAAAAATGAACAGCTCTCCTTACAGCCATAGAAGAAGTGAGGTCACAGGGCTCGCTTCCCCAAACCACTGCCCCCAAACTGGAGAGACCAAGAGAGAAACACAGAGATCCACAGTGTGTCAGAGCAGAGACCCACGGGCTGCGGCCTCGGAGGGAGCCGGCGAGGGGGCGGGCAAGCCGAAGCTGCAGCTAACAGGTTGCCGAAGGCTCAGTGTGGACAAGTCAGGGAGTGAAGGACACTCCAGGACAACCCAGTCACAGTGTGGACAACCCCCACGCTTTCGTGTAGCTCTAGCCTTCCACATGGGAGACGGGAAATACCCAACCCCAGCCCCTCCTATCCCACCTAAGGGGGAGGAAAAAACACTGAGAAGCATGTGTGAAGTTCACAGTCCAGAGATGCAGGCTTACTCAAAGACTGCGACCTGATCATCGGACTGCAGACCACTTCCACGCACCCCTCCCCACCCCCCTGCTCTTTACCTCTGCATCACGAAAGGCTTACTACTTACGCCAGTTCCTGTGACCTAGTATATTATGTCCAGCTACCAAGAAGCAATTACCAGACACGCCGAACACAGTTTGAAGAGACAGAGCAAACATCAAAACCAGGTTCCGATACGGCAGTGATGTTGGAATTATCAGATCGGGAATTTAAAATAATTATTAATATGTGAAAGGCTGTAATTGATAAGGAGACAGCATGAAAGAACAGATGGACAGTGTAAGCAGAGAGGTGGAAATTCTAAGAGAGAGCCAACAAGAAATGCCAGGAATAAAAAGCGCTGTAACAGAAACGAGGACTGTCTCCGATGGTCTTATTAGCAGACGGCACACGGCTGAGGAGAGAATCGCTGAGCTTGACAATATAGCAATAGATAGCTCCCAGCTAAGAAGCAAAGAAACAAAGACTGAACAGAGAAAAAGAAGAACAGACCATCCGTGACCGTGAGACAACTAGGAAAGGTTATCATGGGAAAACCGCAGGCAAAGAAAGAGGAAACGGAACAGAAGAAATACTGGAGACAATAATGACCGCAGGCTTTGCCGAATTAATGGCAGACAGCAAACCATGGACCAGGGGACCACGGAGAATGCCAAGTGGGATAAATGCGAAAACAAAAACAAAAAACACCTTAACCTGGACGTGTCATTTTTAAACTGTAGAAAATCAAATACTTAAAAAATCCTCATGGGGGTGGGAGTTGCGGGGTGGAGAGATCGAGCAAAAAGGAAAAAGGACTCATGGACTTGGACAACACAGTGGTGATTGGGGGGCAGGTATAAAGGGGATCAGTGGTAATGGGAAAACTACAATTAAAGGGAAAAATCCTGCAAATAGCCAGAAGGAAGAATATTTACTGCAGAGGAACAACGAGGAGAATTACACACAGCTTGTCAGAAACCACACAGCAAGTGAAACTGTGTCTAGAGAAAACCCCCCACCAACCTAGAGCTCTGTGCTTCAGAACTTGAGGAGAAATAAAGACTTTGACAAATAAAAATGGAGAAAACTCTGTTGCCAGTAGAACTGGTTTGCAAAATGTTGAAAGAAATTCTTTAGAGGGAAGGGAAATTGTATAGTTCAGAAGCACGGCTCTACAGAAAAAAAGGAATCACACTGGAGAAGAAATAATTGAAGGTGAAAACCTCTATTTTTCTTATTCTTAACTGTTCTAACATAACAATTTGTTTAAAATAATGGCAACAATGTAGCCAATTATGTGTGCATACATACATACAGATAGATAGATAGATAGATAGATAGATGCTTATGTGTGAGTGAAATGAAATAATAGCAATAATACAAGGGACAAGAGGAGGGAATTAGGGTTGTTTTGTTATTATAATGTACTCACACTGCCTATAAAGCAGTAGTGTTATTTGAAAATGGACTTGAATTAGTGGTAAATTATGCTACATACAAACTCTAGGGCAATCAACTAAAAAACAAGTTTTCCAAAAAAGTACAACTGATACACTAAGAAGGGAGAGAAAATAGAAGCATATAAAATGCTCAATTAAAACCACAAAAAACAGAAAGAGTGGAAGACAAAAATATGAATGAACAAGGATGAACAAATAGAGAACACTAATAAATATAGTAGATATTAATCCAACTTTGTAAGTAATCTTTTTGAACGTCAATAGTCTAAATACTGCAACTAAAAGACAGGTCGTCGGAGTAGATCAAAAAACAAAACCCAATTATATGTGGCCTACAAGAAACTCATTTTTAAAATGTCAACAAAAGACCGCTGCCACCAATCAATGCCAACATGAGTCCCCCGTCGGGGGTGCAGTAAGAGGAGAGACTTTATTCAGGTGAATGGTTTGCAAACTGGGGAGAGGCAGCCTCTAGTGGAAATCAGAAGAGCACTCAACCAAGACAAAGGAGAGGCTGGCTTATACAGAGAAAGTGCCTGCCCTGGTCCTTGACTGGCCCATTTTTATGCAAATGAGGAATCCAGATTTGCACAGTTTGATTTGTCCACATACCACTGTCCTGATCAGTCAGGATCTCACATCCTGATTGGTCATCTGGAAGCACTCTGATGGGTCAGTAAAGATGCAAATGAGGATACAGCTCCGATTGGGCAGGTCTGTCCCATTGGTTGAAATGCGATTCAGGGAGCTCCTTTATAAGGTTTGGCTCAGCCAGCGGGAACCAGAGCTGCCCCCCACCCCGCCACCACCACCACCAAACAAGGGCTGCTAGACTGATTATAAATTTGGACCCAGTTAACCACAAGGAGTCTGTTTTGACAAGTATATTCCTTCTCAGGGTCAACAAACATAAAGACACGCATAGATTAAAAATAAATGGATGAAAGGTATACATTGCTAACACCAATCAAAGTAAAGCAGGAGTAAGCTACATTAATTTTAGATGGAGCAGACTTCACAGCAGATGTCAGAGCAAAAATAGTTATCAGAGTTCAAGACGAGCATCACATAATGGTAAAAGGATCAGTTCTAAGACGATGTAATGATCCTTAATGAGAATGTGCCTAACGACAGAGCATCAAAAGGCGAGGGGAATGCCGTCAGTAACATTGTGACAAATTTGCACAGCTACAGATGATTACTAGACAGCATGGTGTCAGCATTCGGTTCAGCCAAGGGAGCAATTGCGGCAGATTGGATAGTGGGGGGAAGGGAGAAGCGGGGGTATTTCTCCTCCTCCCTCCTTGCTCAAGTAGAATCCTGACAAAGGGCTGTGTCCTCTATGGTTCCAGCCCCAACATGGTGACCCCACCCCTGGAATGAGGTAATAGCACCTCCTCCCTGGGGCCCTCCAGCCCCCCATGGTCCTCCTGCTACTCTCTGGATGGCCTCACCTTCCCCCAGTAGCTTCTTAGCTCTGCCATCTGTGTGATTGATTCCCTGTAGTAAAGTTGCTCTGTTTTAAATCCTCAAGGAGCGACGCTGGATTTGAACCCAGCTCTGTCTGACTCTGAGGCCATGTGTCACGCACACACTTCCTCCCACTACCCTTGAACATCCCTCCACCCACCAGGGCCACTGGCCTCAGTTCCGCCCTGCACCTGCAGCTCATCAGGAATGTCTCACTGCCCTCCCTGGATGGCGGACTCCAGGCAACTTGGCATCGGTGGCTGGGCTCCCCCTTCAGGTTGGATGTGTGGGCCCAGCCTCTGAAGCCCTGCTCCTAATAGTGGAAAGTGTCAGCCGTATACCTTTCCTGGCAACTGAGGACACTGTTCCGGTGAGACTTTTTTTAAAAATATATTTCATTGATTATGCTATAACCATTGTCCCATTTCCCCCCCATCATTCCCTTCCACCCTATACACCCCCTCCCACCCACATTCCCCCGCTTTAGTTCATGTCCATGTGTCATAAGTTCTTTAGCTTCTACATTTCCCACACTATTCTTGCCCTCCCCCGTCTATTTTCTACCTACCATCTATGCTACTTATTCTCTGTACCTTTTCCCCTCTCTCCTCCTCCCACTCCCCTGTTGCTAACCCTCCATATGATCTCCATTTCTGTGGTTCTGTTCCTATTCTAGCTGTTTGCTTTTGTTTTAGGCGTGGTTGTTACTATCTGTGAGTTTGCTGACTTTTCACTGTCACATTTTTTATCTTCTTTTTCTTAGATAAGTCCCTTTAACATTTCATATAATAAAAGCTTGGTGATGATGAACTCCTTGAACTTGACCTTATCTGAGAAGCACTTTATCTTCCCTTTCATTCTAAATGAAAGCTTTGCTGGATAGAGTAATCTTGGATGTAGGTCCTTGACTTTGATGACTTGGAATACTTCTTTCCAGCCTCTTCTTGCCTGGAAGGTCTCTTTTGAGAAATCAGCTGACAGTCTGATGGGAACTCCTTTGTAGGTGACTGTCCCCTTATCCCTTGCTGCTTCTAGAATTCTCTCCTTCATTTTCATCTTGGCTAATGTAATTACGATGTGCCTTGGTGCATTCCTCCTCGGGTCCAATCTCTTTGGGACTCTCTGAGCTTCCTGGACTTCCTGGAAGTCTATTTCCTTTGCTAGATTGGGGAAGTTCTCCTTTAGTATTTGTTCAAATAAGTTTTCCACTTGTTGCTCTTCTTCTTCCCCTTCTGGTACCCCTATAATTCAGATGTTAGGATGTTTAAAGATGTCCTAGAGATTCCTAAGCCTCTCCTCATTTTTTTGAATCCTTGTTTCTTCATTCTTTTCTGTGTGTTTGTTTCTTCCTTCCTTCTGGTCCACTCCATTGATTTGAGTTCCAGTTTTCCTCCCATCTCTATTGGTTTCCTGTGCATTTTTCTTCACTTCACTTATTGTAGCCTGCATTTTTTCATCTAATTTGCGACCAAAATCAACCAATTCTGTGAGTATTCTGATCACCAGGGCTTTGAACTGTGCATCTGATAGGTTGGCTATCTCTTGGTCGCTTAGATGAATTGGCTCTGGGGCTTTGATCTGTTCTCCCATTTGAGCCATTTTTGGGTTTTGTTTTTGGTTTTGTTGTTTGGTCTGGTCAAGCCTGTTACATAGTGAGGGGTGGAGCCTTAGGTGTTCCCCAGGGCGGGGCAGCCCAGTCGCTGAGTTGTGACACTGTATGTGTGGGTGGGGTCTGAGAGGGAACAATGGTGCTTGCTTTGCTCTCTCTCTCGGATTCCAGCCCCTCCGCCACTTTCCTTTCACCTGGACTATCTGCATGTGATTGTGGGACTGCAATTGTGGGACCACCTGGTCAGCCAGCCACCTTGTGCGGCCCAACTGGGTCTGCCTGTTGCCACCCCGTGCCCGGGGTCTGCTAGCTGCCTCCTGCACCCCTGAGATCTGCCAGACGTTGCTGGCTGTGCGCCCGGGTCTGCCAACCTCCACTTTTTCCTGCCACGACTCCGCCCCTCTTACCGGTCTGGAAGAATGGTTGTTGGACTTTCGTACAGTTCAGTTTTCTATCAGTTCTGATTGTTTTCTTATTTCTAAATCTTTGTTGTCCTTAATTTTGGTGGTGCGAGGAGGCACACTGTGTCCACCTACACCTCCATCTTGACCGGAAGTTCTGGTGAGACTTTAAAAGAGCTAACTTTGGCTGGCTCACGTCATCATCCCCTCAAAGACTGTCTACCCTGAGAATCTGTAATCCTCTTGCTACCGAGTAAGACTGAGTTTTTTCCAGAGTGTTTCTGGCCCCTGCCCCTGCCCCTGCCCCACAAGGGACTGGGTGTTTTTATTTGAGGATATGTTAAATGACCTAGACCTCTGATTCTCACAGCGTGGCCCGCAGCCTGGCAGCATTGCGTGGGAGCCTGGGGGCAATGCAGTTCCCCGAGCCCCACCCCAGCCCTGCTGAGTTAGGATGTATGTTTTAACAAGATGCATCCCCAGGTCACTCCTGCGTGTGGTAAAGGTGGACAGGCGCTGCCCTAGACAGGTGAATAGATACTTACTGAGCGCCTAATATGTGTAATTTCATAACAGCAACGCGTACCTCGTGGGAACACAGTGAGAATTAAATGAATTAATACGTTAGAACAGCGCCTGCCACATAACAAACACTGGAGGTTTTAGTTTAGTAATCATTTGTAGGATAACTATTTGCTGCATGTCAAGTCAAGCACTAGGGGCCCAGAGATTAATGGATGAGTGAGGCGGAGCCTGCCTCAAGGAGCTCTTGCGCTGTCCAGAGATGCACCCATGAACACATCACTCTAACTGAAGGCAGCCTGGGCTCCTCCCATTACACAGCCTGCTCCGGGACCCGAGGCTTGGACAGTGCTCTGTGGTTCATAAACAAAATTCACGTATTGTACTGCTGGAGCACACAGCAGCTTCGTACAGTAAGTACTGTGGCCGTTACTTTCCCGTTACTGACCTTGGAGGGCCATGCCCAAGGTCACAAAGGGACCTGAATCCAAATCTTTCAACTCCAAACCCAGTGCTTTTCTGTCATCCAACCTTCCCTCCCCACTCCACCCTCATAGTCTCTCCAAAAGAGAAGGTTCCAGGTACCAGCGGGTCTTGAAAAGCAGAAGGTGGAAGGAAAACCACAACCAAGGACTAACATCTGAAGTGACAGGGGCGTGGCCTCTGGCTTTGCATCAGTACTTAGAGAAGGACAGTGATCAGTGTGGGGACTGAAGTCGCTGCTGCTCAGAATTCACAGCCCAGGCAATCTACAGGCTGAGGGTTTTTCTGGTGGGTTGGGTCCCACACTCTTGGTTTTTTGGAAAGCTGGCCCCCTGGCTCCTTCTAGGAGCTCAGCTGAGGGAGCTGTGTCCACTGGACACTCCTTCCTGATGTCCACTCAGGATCGGTGCCTGGAGTCTTTGAAGCAGGCTCCCGCAGCAGTGGGTGGGCGGCTATGATTCCCCAAGCCCAGGCCGTGGACCAGCCACTACGGCATCACTCAGGGAAGCGTGAAAAATAAAAAGTCTCCAACCCACCGCAGTCCCGCTGAGACAGAAGCTTGGGGCTGAGGCCCAGTATCGGGTGCTGTGACTAGCCCTCTTGGGGATTCTGAGCTTGGGAACTTCCTGCAGTGATGGGAGTGGTCTGCCTCCACACTGCGCACTGCCGGTGGAGGAGCCGCCAGCCACATGCGGCTGAGAAACTGGATTCCAAATGCGGTTGACTTTTAGACCATGGAAACAGCCACAGATGAGTGACAGTGCTGGTCTGGAGGACACTCTCCTCACCCCCAGGTCACATATTAGAAGGGCACAGGACTCCGCAGCCAGGGGGCAGGTGGGGAGCCTAGGAAGTACAAGGAAGACATCGGGAGGTGAGACTTCAGTGCCAGGCCAGGGCGAAGCCAGACCCTGCTGAAGCTCAGCTGAGTCGGTGGCAGGAGTGGACATTCCCCGGAGACCCCTGGTCCGTTTGTCCCTGAAGGTGGCACAGGGAAGCCTTGGCCACATTGTCAAGGAGACGCACTAACATGGACTTGTAAGGACAAGCAGGGCACAGCTGGGTGGCAGGTGGGAGGGCTCATTGATGCATAAGTTAATGATTCAAATGGACCAGAAAAAAAGGCCTCTTTTCCTGGAAGCATTTCTGTGGTTATACCAAGTTTTCAGGTGAGAAAACTGAGGATCAGAAAGATCACGTAACTTGCTCAAGGCCACCTGCCTGGCCCGTGGCTGAGCCAGGGTACAGCTCCGGCAGTTCAGCTCCACAGTCCACGCTTCCGTATGCTCCTCTGCATTGCCTCCTATCCAAGCTCACCTTCGTTAGTACTCACCTGTAAAACAGCCAGGTGCGCTCAGAAAGGGCAGTGGATCGAGAATCAGGAGTTGAAGGCCCTGATTCCAGTCGCCACACTTTGTGGACATGAGCTCCTTTTGCAGCCCCAGCTGGGGCAGCTCCTGTCCCAGTGTTCCCATCTGGGCAATGAAAGGTGTGGACTGACTGACTGGACCTTGGAGCTGCAGGAGCCCTCAGGAAGAAGCGAGACAGTGCTCCATTCTGCAAAATTTAAATGCACCTTCACTGGCCAAACAGAGGGAGACCTGCCTGGAAGTCCCTGGAAGCTCCTTGCAAGTTGAACACCATTTAAAGGTGTGACCTCATTCCAAGGGCTCCGAAAGATCTAGTGGAAAATGCAGGAGTATGAGGTGGAACCTAAGATTCCAGTCCTGGCTTAAGAAAGCTACGCCCCTTCTGGCACCTTCTCACAGCCACTGCTGCCTGTGCCCATCATCCCTGCTGGTCTGGCAAGGGATTGGCCTTCCCAGGCCCAGTAGTAAAGGTTGACTGTTCCAAGCCAGTCATGTAACTCTACCCTCCTGTTGGCTTAGACCTGAAAACTGGACTCAACCCTAACCAATGAGGAGATGTCACCAAGGCACTGCTGAGAGAAGATTTCCTCCCTGATGCCAAAAGCCCCACAGGAGAGACTGCTTCCGTGAGGACACTATTGATGCCTGGAACTACTGCAGCCACCTTGTGACCATGAGGAATAGTCAAGAGAATCACAGAGAATCTGGGGCCTGGTATTATAACCCCTGAAATAACCAGTCCTGCAGCTAGCAGGATTACCTGTCATGGAGATAATAAACCTATTGTTGTTTAGGTCATTTTTGGTCCAGTATTCTCTTTCTTGCAGCCAAAGGCATTCTAAATTACATACCTAATTTCCTCAGTTGTCAAATGAAGATAATACCACCAGGTTCTTGTGATGATAAAACAAGATGAAAAAAGTGAAATGCCTAAAACCATCTGGGAGAGTGCCTTAGTTTCCATGGTCTGAATGCTTTAAAGACAGGAGTGGAAAGACTATTAAATCATCTATCAGTGGGTTCCATTGTCACCCACTGACAGATGACTTAACACTCAAGGGCTTTTTCTATGGGGGACAGAAACCCCCACAACTGTATGGACTTTCCTTAACTCTCAATCTGTTACACTTGCATCTAATTAACAGCACTCAGAAAACCAATTGTTCTTGATTATAAGTATGATGAATTAAATGTTCTTAAATAACTTAAATTGTAGTTACAAACAATGCATTTGATTCTTTTGAATACTTCAAATGCCTCAAATGTGGACCAAGCATTCAGAAAGACAATGGTCACACAACTGACAGTCACACTCTCTCATGCCCACTATAAAACACACTCACCGTGGTCTTAACTCATCATTCTACACTGATGCATTACCTTCCCTGCATTACAGCTACATTTACTTATTCTTTATTGCCTTTTTTATGTTATCCTAGGGTTTCAGTAATATCTTACTCCTTCCTGGGGAGTCATTAGTCTTACCAAAGCCAAAGACAGAGGATACTTTCTCAGACAAGCTGAGGACATAGAATAGTGCTATTGGATAATGGATTCTTGGATGAGAGATGGGACCTGAATATACAATGTGAGATGACTCTAACCTGGGTCCCAGGTCTCCAGGATAGCTTCCTTTGATTAAAAAAAAAACAACTTTACTTGTGATGACTTGAGAATTTTAAGCATCTGTTGTTTTGATGGATTTTTTTTTAACTTTTAAAACTTGAGGACTTCTAGCCAAGATGGAAGCATAGGTAGATATACTTTCCCTCCTCACACAACCAAAAGAAGGACAACAACAAATTTAAAAACAAAAAACAATCAGAACTTCCAGAAAATCGAACAGTATGGAAGTCCGACAACCAAGGAGTTAAAGAAGAAACATTCATCCAGACCGGTGGGAGGGGCAGAGACGGGGAGCCAGGCAGAAAGAACTCACAGCAAGGCCGTGGCTGGAGGACCAGGGCGGGCGAGGTGGCAGTTGGCAGACCAGGCAGTGCCACATTCACTAGTGGATAAACCAGGAGGAACAACTGGGGAGTGAGACAGACTGCACAACCCAGGGTTCCAGCGTGGGGAAATAAAGACTCAAAACCTCTGACCGTAAACACCTGTGGGGGTTGAGACAGCAGCGGGAGGAACTCCCAGCCTCACAGGAGAGTCTGTTGCAGAGACCAACGGACACACTCACCTGGGAATCAGCACCAGAAGGGCCCAATTTGCTTGTGGGGAGGTGGAGAAGTGACTGAAAACCAGCCAAGAGCTGAGCAAGCAGCACTGTTCCCTCTCGGACCCCTCCCCCACATATGGCACCATAATGTAGCCATGTGGGTTGCCCAGCCCTGGGAATACATAAGTTTCTGACCCAAAAGTATGGCCCAAATGAAAGAACAGATCAAAGCTCAAAAAATAGAACTAAGCAATGAAGAGACAGCCAAACTATCAGGTGCAGAGTTCAAAACACTGGTAATCAGGATGTTCACAGCAATGATTGAATATGATTGTAAAGCAGAGAGAAAAGTGAAGGCTATGCAAAGTGAAATAAAGGAAAATGTACAGGGAACCAACAGTGACGGGAAGGGAATGGGGACTCAAATCAATGGTTTGGAGCAGAGGAAGAAATAAACCTTCAACCAGAACAGAATGAAGAAACAAGGATTCAAAAAAATGAAAAGACACTTAGGAATCTCCAGGACAACTTTAAACATTCCAACATCCAAATTGTAGGAGTGCCAGAAGGAGAAGAGGAAGAGTAAGAAACTGAAAACTTATTTGAAAAAGATAATGAAGGAGAACTTCCTTAATCTGGCAAAGGAAATAGACTTCCAGGAAGTCCAGGAAGCTCAGAGAGTCCCAAAGAAGTTGGATCCAAAGAAGCACACGCCAAGGCACATCATAATTACATTAGCCAAGACTAAAGATAAGGAGAGAATCTTAAGAGCAACAAGAGAAAAGGAGGCAGTTACCTACAAAGGAATTCCCATCAGACTGTCAGCTGATTTCTCAAAAGAGACCTTCCAGGCAAGAAGGAACTGGAAAGAAGTATTCCAAGTCATGAAAGGCAAGGACCTACATGCAAGATTGCTCTCTCCAGCAAAGCTATCATTTAGAATGGAAGGGAAGATAAAGTGCTTCTCAGGTAAGGTCAAGTTAAAGTAGTTCATCATCCCCAAGCCCTTATTATATGAAATGTTAAAGGGACTTACCTAAGAAAAAGATCAAAACTGTAAACAATAAAATGACAGCAAACTCACAACTGAATGTAAACAAACAAACAAACAAAAACAAACCAAGCAAACAACTAGAACAGGAAGAGAATCACAGAAATGGAGATCACATGGAGGCTTATCAGTGAGGGAGAGAGGGGGAAACAGTATAGGGAATAAGAAGCGTAAATGGTAGGTACAGAATAGACAGGGGGAGGTTAAGAATAATTGGGGAAATGGAGAAGCCAAAAAACTTATATGCACAACCCATGGACATGAACTAAGGTGGGGGGAGGCTGGTGGGAGGGGAGTGCAGGGCAGAGGGGAATAAAAGGGAGAACAAAATGGGATAACTGTAATAGCATAATCAATCAAATATATTTACAAAAACTTGGTGTTTTCTCTGAGATGATGTCATGAGAAGGATCCTTCATCTGGTATTCTTTCCGCAAACCCATCATTCTCATCTAACCATGAGACACACACCAGACAAACCCAAATTGACGGACATCCTACAAAACACCTGACCAGTACGCCTCAAACCTCTCAAGGTCATTCAAAATGAAGACAGTCTGAGGGACTGTCACAGACCAGAGGAGACTAAGGAGAGATGCTGATCAAGTGCAACCTGAGGTTCTAGATGGGATCCTGGAGTAGGTAGAGAGAACATTAGTAGAAAAATTGATGAAATCTGAGTAAAATCTGGAGTTCATTGAATAGTAATGTACCAATGTTAATCTTAGTGTTGACAAATGACAAATGACTAGGTGACATATGGGAATAGAATTCCGGTTATGGTGAATGAGTTCTAGAGATCTGCTGTGTGAGGGGGAGCCTAGCGTTAACAACACAAATCGTGCGTTTCAACAGTTGTTAAGAGGGTGGGTCTCATAGTAAGTGTCCTTATTTTAAAGGGGGGGGGGTGTACAAAGGCCATTTGGAAGGTGTGGACATGTGTATCATCTTGACTGTGGAAATGGAATCTCAGTGGTTCACATACATCCAAATGCCACAAATTGTGCACATTTAATATGTGCAGTTCTTTGTATCAATTATACATCAACAAAGCTGCTACAAAGTCAACATTGGGAGAAACTGGGGGAAGGGTATAGAAGTCTCTGTATTATCTTTGCCACTCTTCTCTAAATTAAAGGTATTCCAAATGAATTTGTTTTCTTAAATGGTGCCTGGGTTTGGGCTCCCTGGAAGCGGACACTGAGACAAGGGTGTGGGTGGAAGTGGCCTCTTTGGGAAGCGATTCTAGGTGACTCCAGGGCCTGGGGATTTGAGACCCAGCAGGGAGGAGTCAGAGAGGCAAGCAGGGTCCTGCTGTGGGCGACCTGACTTGGTCCTGGCTAGACAGACAGACAGACATCCAGGAGACGGTGTAGATCCTACCTCAGGGTTACCCCTAGAGGGAGGCAGAGGTGCTGGAGTATTACCCACCCTTCTCATTGGGTCCCGGTTGAGGGCCGCCCTGGAGGTGGGCACTTCCAGATGGCCCCGGTGGGCCAAGCAGGCTCTGAGGCCAGAGACAGCATGGCTCCCAGGCAGCATGGCGCTGCTCACGGTCTGGAGCTGTCTAGTGAGTCTAGATAAGGGGAAGATGTGTGCCCAGGGAGGAGGGACAGGACACTGATGACACCCACCACTCTCAGTGTCTGTCCCAGATAACATTCCACCTTTAAGCACCTGTTGGCTGACAGCATCTAACCCGTCGCCCTATTAGAATGCGTGGACCTGGTCTGACGGCATTATTTGAAACTTTCATTATTCTTACTAGAATTTGATTATAATTCATGTAAGAGCATCTAAAACTTTCTTCTCCTGCTTAAAGGATCGAATGTGCAAAGGGAGCTCCTCCCCTTGGCACATGGGATGCACTTGTCGCTGGGGACATCCTGTTGAGCCCTCTTTCTCTTTGCTCCTGGAGTGTGCCCACCTGTGCCCATCAGTTTTGGGTCTCTTCCGCCTGGATTTTGTGTGACCGCAGTGCTCATCGACCCTTCCTGCCCTTGCAACCGTGTCTGTTTATTCTGGGATTATTTGGTTTACTAGCAGTTGCTGGTGTTTGTTCTTCCCTGCTTCTGCAGATGGAACAGTGACATATTCTACCAGTTACTAACCAGGGGACAGAGGAGGGCACACCGGTCATTTACACAGAGGGAACTTATCGAAGGGCATTGGCCAGATGGGGGATGGTGAGGTCACCACAGATTAGTAACGACAGGATAGTGCTAGCCCCTTTGGAATAGTGGGACAAAGAAGGAGAAGGTGCTTCTGGGGTCCAGAGGCCCAGGGAGGAGTTGCTGTGATGCGGGGGAGACACGATCTGGCTTCTCCTTGCCTCCCACTGTCCATGCCACACCCAGCCAGGAGCCTGGGAAACACAGCCTGTGGGCCCAGCCCCTGCATGAGGCCCGACGAAGGCGGAGAAGGGCCCAGAGTGAACGTGAGGCTCACACACGCGCTCAACCGCGAAAACCAGTCCCACATCTTATAAAAGAAACACACTTCTCATATACAGTGGTTCCCTTGCTTATTAGCATAAAAAGTAAATACACCCTACTAATCGTGCCCACCCTAAAGCATCCAACTACCCTTTTGTTCAACGTTAGATTAATTTATCTCATTGGGATATCATTACAAACTCAGCCTTTCATGAGTTTGTTCTGATTAACCACATCATTAGATGGCCAAATTGTGAAACTTACCCATGTGAGCATCATCAGGAGGCTCTTGGCACCCAAGAAAGCATTCTTCCCTTCTGGCATCAAATAAGATGACCCAGAACTTTCCACCCTGAATTTCTCTGGCTGCAACAGAATCTGCTACCTTCCAAGGGGTCCCTACTGTGTTACTGAAGAGCAACCACCCGGAGAGCCCGTGCGCTGCACCATGTGGCCAGGCTGGGGTCCTCCCTGGTCCCCAAACACCTCGGAAACACTGCCACGCCTCCCTCCTGTGCCTGGGACACCTCCTTGACCTTCACATCCCAGCTGCATCTGAACGCACATCAGAGCTGCGTGTGTGCATGTGCGTCTCTCTGTGAGCGTGTGAACACGTGTGCATCCGTGAGTCTCATGACGCTGTGAGCCCCTCAAGGGCAGGTTCTGCATTCCGTTCACCCTCATATCCACACCGCACAGCGCCAGCACACAGGGGGTGCTCCCCCACACTTGGGGAAGGAAGAAAGAGGGAAACCTGAGCCAGGTAGCTCAGGGAAACCGCTTCCAGCCCCTGACACCTGCCGAGGCGTGCCCCTCCTCCACAGTCATTTCCTATCTTTTAAAAGCCCCCCATCTTAAGTATGAGCCAATATTAGCTGGCTATTTCTCTTAAAATAAGCGAGTCTTTATCTGCTAAGGAAAGTAGCCCGATGCGCTCCTGCCTTCAAGGTTTCGGTGGTGACCCAGGAGGTCCACGAGGAAACCTGGTGTGGGGTCAGGACTAAGGACGCACCGTCCTTTCGCGGCTCTGAGGGCTTATGAGAAATCACCACGGATGAAGTGGCGATCCTGCCAGCTGGTGCTCAGCATCTCGGTCTCTCCCTCCCTCTCCCTCCCTTTCCCTCTCCCCTGCCCATTCTCACTCCCTCTCCCTCTCCCTCTGTCCCTGAAACTTGCGTGCGCACACGCTGCCTTGGTAACCAGTGGTTACTAAAAGAGCCCCAGAGCAGCCACGCCCCCCGCAGCGAGAAACGCTCGGCGGATGCACAGGGCACAGGCGAGATTCCTCTGGCGTGTCCCGCGTGCACGGCTCTGGAGCCGCTGGCGAACCGTGGGAGTCCTGGTGCGTGCACGGCCTTCCAGCGTGTGTGCTGTGGAGTGCTGGCCGTCAGGATTCCTGAGGTCGAAAATCTGTGGACGTCTGGGCAGTGCCAGGGTCGGCATGGCTGAGCCTGCTTTCCTGAATGCATAACGAGCAGCGGGGTGTTCTGCCAACGGCCACTGCTGAGTCCTTGCAAACACCCTGTTCCCTGAAATAGGTTACCCCCCTCCACCGCCTCTGTTACCTCGTTTACACTATTGATTCAGGCACAATGCAATATATGGGAAGAAAAATCCCCAAAGAAATGATTAGCGTTGGCATAGCAACAATATGTTAATTGTGTCTTGCCTAAAGAAGGCCAGCAGGACTTCTACCCGGTGTTGAGTTACTGTGCACTTCGAAACAATAAAACTGCATTCCTTTGAATAGAGGCCATATTTCAGACTCTTCCCTATTTAACCCAAGTTAATAAGATTTAGGTGATTTTTAATGCTTCCCTGTTAAAACAGACCAAAGTGAGACTTGGTCCACAAAATGGCCTGAATGTCAAGACATTCAAAGGAAAGGGGCCGCTGTCTTTCCCATCTCCTTCCTTTCTCCTGTGCACCCAGGACCTACCTCCCGGCACCCCTGAGGTCAGACTAGTCGGGAGGGCTCCTGGGGTCAGCGAGGGGGCAGCTTACACCGTCACCATGTTCGGCTGCAAATCATAGGGGATCCAGTTCAACCTGAATTACACGGAAGAGAAGACCATCAATTTCGGGAGAAGGCATCCGGACAGAGTGGGCTTTGGGGGGTCAGTTTTGTGGCTCAAGGACAGAATGAAGGACTAGGGTTCTTTCCAGAGCTCTGTTCATCCATCGTAAGTGCTAAGCTCCTTCCAAGTCTGGGGCCCTGCGGTCAGGGCTACTAGCACCGCAGCAAAGGGGAGAGAGACGGACCAACGGACAGAGGCAGAAAGAGTGGATCCGGGTTCACATCCCTCCACAGAAGATAGAACATTCTGCCAGAGACCTTCAGCAAACCACTTCCTCTGTCTCACTGGCGGAATCAGGTCATGCCGGTCCCGGACTCAGCCAGGAGCAGGATAAATGGGATCACTCTCAAGGATGACCCCGTGAGCTGACATTAATACTTCAGACTGACGTTCTGGTGTGCGAGGGGAGGGACGAGTGTGCAGTGGGGAGACTGTCACCCTGCCCAACACAGGCAAGTCCCACCGGGACACAGTGAGCGCTGCTGGGGTGCGGGTGATCGTACTAGGCCATGGGTTAAGCTCTCCTGCCCTACGCCACCGCTGCTCCTCCTAGCCGTCCTCGAGCCGGGGCTCACCGACAAGGGACCCTGCAAAGCAATGGGACCTGGAGGGCGAGGCCCAGTGATCCTCCTTTCATTTGGGAGAGAGGCACATCCTTCCTAGCTCATGTCTCCTTAATCCTCAGCCGGACACACGAACAGGAGCACCGGGATCGGCCCATGGTCACCGGGAGCAGACTGTGCGGAGGAGCTTCTGACACCGGGTGCTCCACCGCTGCCTGACCCCTAACCCCCAGCCCCTCCCTGGCTGCGTCTTCAAGGGCTCTAGGAGAAGACAATGTGCTCCAGGGTGCGGCTGAGACGAAAGAACGTAGCTTGTCAGCAAAAACCATTTCTCTACACATTCCCCTTTAACGTGGACCTTGTTAATCCGTCAGGTACACACCTGGAAGGAGCACAACACGGTGAAAATTAAAAAATAGTCATTAGTTACAGACCATTCCCAGGAGAACCTGGGTCATCCAAAGAGCAATGGCGATCCCTTCCCGATCTCCGGTGTTTCACTTGCGTTTGTCACTTGACCCTCAGAGTGACATCAGGCAGCAGGCAGATAAAGCCACGTTACCCACATTCAATAACAGGGAAGGCTCAGATGCTTAAATAACTTGCTTAAGCATTCGTGGGTCTCAGATCTGATGTAAGGGACTTGCATACAAAAGATATAAAGAGCTCTTAAAACTGACCAATAAGAAAATCAACCTTTAAATCATGACAAAGAATAGACACTGCATCAAAGAGGATGTAAGAATGGCAAATAAGCACATGAACAGATGTTCAACCTCCTTAGCCATTAGGAGAACGCAAAACAAAACCACAATGAAATTCCAATTCTGCCACGAGGATGACTATAACTTAAAGAGACAGACAATACCAAGTGCTGACAAGGATGCAGGGCAATTGGAACATTTCTGGTGGGAATGCAAAACAGTGCAAGCCACTCTGGAGAATAATTTAGCAGTGTCTTATAAAGTTAAATGTATGCCTTCCATGTTACCCAGCAATCTCACTCCTAGCTATCTACCTTAGAGAAATTAAAACTAATGTTCACACGAAAACCTGGACGCGGAAGTTCATAGCAGCTTTGTCTGTGATAGTCCAAAGCTGGAAAACCCCAAATGATCCTCACCGGGTGAATATTTAAACAATGTAATGGAATTCTACTCAGTAAAAAAGAACGAACTCTTTTTTTTTTTTTCCTTTTTTTTTTTTTTTAGATTTTATTTATTTATCTTTAGAGGGGAAGGGAAGGAGAGAGGGAGAGAAACATGAATGTGCGGTTGCCTCTTGTATGTCCCCTGACGGGAACTGGCCTGGCAACCCAGGCATGTGCCCTGACTGGGAATCGAACTGCGATCTTTCGGTTCGCAGGCCCGCGCTCAATCCACTGAGCTACACCAGCCAGGGCAAAAAAAGAACGAACTCTTAACAAAACAACTTGGCTGAGTCTCAAAGATGTTATTGTGCTCGTTGAAGGAGAGAAACCAGTCTCAAAGAGTTACAAACTATGATTTCATCTACATGACATGGTCGAAGAAACAAACCACAGTGACGGGGAACAGGTCGGCGGTCGCCAGGGCTTCTGGGCGAGGGAGGGTTGGCTACCCGGGGTGTCTTTGGGGCCATGGAACTGTTCTGTATCCTGACTGCAGTGGTGGTTACCCAGATTGATACATGTGTTAAAATAGAGAGAACTGTACACCAAAGGGAAAAAGAGCCAAATTTATTGCATGATACATTTTTTATTAAAACTTTAAAAAAAATTGGTGATTTGAAACCAGGTCGACCCCCTGCCCACTGCCGTCTCTACCACAGTGCACAGCCTCCACGGGCTGCAGGCTTTGCTCACGGCACGGCCCGCGGGCTCTGCCCCCAAGGCTTGTCTTTCACAGGAAATTCTAATACGTTTCACCCTCAGGTTTCTCAGCCCATGGAAGCAGGAAATTAGAAGGAAGGAAGCTGCTGGAAGCAGGCAGACTGGCAATAACAGCCAGAGCAGCTGGCAGAGGAAGGGAAGGCAGAAAACTATGAAACGCGAACACTCGCATTCCAAACACGCCCGTGTCTGGGCCGCTTTGTTCCAGGGCTACCAGCCCCAAACACACCCCTGCATGGCCATGCTGGTTCCCGATGAGGACGGTGAATCTCCGTTGAAAGGTTACTTGGGGCTCCAGGCTCTCTTTGCTGCACCGGGAAGTACCCGGCAGAGGAGACCCTTGGCGTCTATGCTACTCACGAGGAACCCTGAAGGTTGGACATGCAGGGATTTTCTTGATAGTTAGCACAAAACTTTGGACACAAAGATGTCCATTGAATACATCTGTCAATGTCCAGAGTCTGCCCTCAACATGGCCTTGATGTTGGCCATTATCCCCCTAACCCGTGATCATCACCTCCAACCTTTATTGACCACCTACTATGTGCTGGGCGCTTTCTTAAAAACTTGATGTGGATCATTCCATTTAGTCTTCACAACAACCCTGGAGGTGGGACCAGAATAAGCCCCATTTTACAGATGAGGAAACCAGGGTCAGTTGCTCACAGTCACATAGCCAGGAAGTGGCAGGGCCAGGACGGTGCAGCTCCCCCAACCTCCCCACACGACCCTGCACCCACGGCCTCAGAGAGGAAGAGCACCGAAAAAGCTCTGATTTCCAGAGCTGTGACCGAAGTGAAGACAAAGACAGGACAACGGAGAAATCAGTGCTTCTTGCACAGGAAGGAGATGTTTGGAGTTACCTATTGAATGAAGTGTTCCAACTATACAGCAGCATGTTTATAAGTTATCCTAACTTTGTTCCCCCTTCGCATCTGAGCTTTTGTCAATTCCATCGATTTTAGACCGTTTTAGAGTCTCTGCTTCCACTGCAGTCGCTGTCTGTGCTTCGTCTTGGTCTGCAGGGCTATCAGTCCAAGCCTCTCCCCTTGCTCCTCGCTGCAGCTTTTCCAGGCATCTCTTGGCGGGTCTGCCTTTGTCCTCAAGCGGATCCCGCTATTCGAATGCGTAGGGATTCTCTGTCGCCTATGTAAGTGGACTTTAGTGATGGTTCAGCTTGGACTAGAAGACAGTACTTCTAAAAAGGAGAACAAAAGGTTTCGTTCAACGGTGGCTCCTCGCTAAGACACAGCCAAGTCCTTCGAAGCAAGAGACATTGCTTCTTGAATCTCTTTTAGCAACTGCTCCAACCAGCACAAAAATTTTGTTGTTGAGTTGCATGCCTGAAACCTGTGTGGTTTTATGGATTGGTGTCACCCCAATAAATTCAATTAAAAATTTGTTAACCAGGTAAGAGATTTTAGCCAATGTGCAGGGAACTGGACGAGAAACAGGTGACATCATGAAATCCTGATTCCTGAGAGATCCAGTCACGTACACACTTCCTTCCTTTTGTAATCTTGGTATTCCCAATGGCCTCAGGAATTCCACCTCAGAATAACAAGGGCCTTCTGTAGTATGGAAAGAATTTGGGTGCTTAAAGGGAAAATCCGTCCGTAGTCTGAAAAAAATCTGCTTCGTGGAATATTTATCCCCAAACCATGAAGGAAGATGAGGACCCTATAACGACTAGAGGTGGTTCCCTCTCCAATGCCAAGACTTCCACCCCTGAAAATTCCCTTGCAGGGAGTTTGTGGGAGAGGAACCTCTAGCCTGAAAGAAAAAAAAAAGAGTAGGAACAACAGGGTAATGATTAAGACGAAGGAGCCCCTGAAGTGTTGGTGATGCTTTGAAAATAGGAAAAGGGAGAAGCTGCGGAAGGCAGCCTTTGACGTGGCCCCAGTGTCACTGTCTCCTGGTCCCCTCCCCTTCCCTCAAGTCCGGGTTGGATCGAGCGACTTGCTTCTGACAAGCAGCATATGGGGCACCATTTTCACAATTGGGCTATAAAAGAACTGCGGTTTCTGCCTGGGGCCTCAGTCTCTCTCGGATTACTCACTCCAGGGAAGCCAGTGTCACGTCACGAGGTGGCACCACGGAGAGGACCACGTGGTGAGGGACCGGGGACTGCTAACCGCTGTTGGCGTGAGCTTGGGAGCAGACCCCCACCTCAGTCGGGCCTTCAGGTGACGGCAGCCCTGGCCGCCAGCTGGACCGAAACCTCCGAGAGACGCTGAGCCGGAGGCCCTGAGCTAAGCCACTCCTGGTTTCTGACCCACAGAAACGATGAGCTAGTAAGTGATGTTTTAAGCTGCTGCTTCTGGGGGTGCTGTGTCATGCAGCCAGAGATGACATCTACGCAAGCTGAACAGATCATCGGTGACAGGCCACGCGTGATCAGCTGGTGATGAAGAACGCCTTAACCTTGCATTCCATTTCCCACCGAAAACTCTCAAGAGCCTCTCACTATCTCGGTTTCAAAAAGACATTGTCATTTGTAACTGGATTTGTACCGAACAGGTGAAGAAAGATCCGGGAGCAGGAAAAAGAAATCTTGCCTGAGGAGGAGTATGACTAATAAAGGAAACCTTAAGCGCTCCTGGGCTGTGGTGCAAGACACCCCAAGGTCCTGCCTCCCAAAGATCACTTACTTTTTGCTTTTATAGAAAGTGTGTGCATAGCACAGGATATGATAGGTTGCTAGAATTTTCTGAGCAGGGTGGGTTTGCCTTGAAAAGGTTCTTGTTTGGATTACTGGCAGGAGATCTCGCTCCCTGGGGGTCCCTCCTTCCCTCCCACACACTCGGTGGACGGTGGACGGTGGACGGAATCTCAGCTTCCAGGACACAAGGGACCAACTTTACATTTGCAGAACTGAAGAAGGGGACTCCGGAGTTAAGCAAGGACCTCGTGCGGGGCTGTGGAGGGCGGGGGACAATAAACAATCTCAGGAACATTTTCCTTGGGAATTCTGGCTTGGGGAGCTTTCTTACCTCTTCTGGGCCTCCCTGTCCGCATCACAGCACCCCCCCTGCTGCCGTCTAGCAGCCTCCGTGGAGCCAAGGCCCTTGGAGGCAAAGGATTCCAGGAGGGAAGGAGGGCTCTGGGCAGCCAGACTGCTTGCCTGGGTCACATCTCTGAGTCTGGTGCCCGGATTCCTCAGGTGTCCTTGGTGGAAAATAAAGGCCAGACTCCTCCTCTGCGGAGGGGGGGGGGGGGGACGGGGGACGGGCGGGGCGGGGCCAAGGAAGGGGGGAAGGGGAGCAGGGGTATGACCCCTCCTGGGCCAGGGGATGCTTACTTCCCACATTTTATAGACATGGAAGGAAGCCAGCTCCTGATTTGGCCCATTCATTTCATTCGTTTGGGAATGATTTTTATTCTCCTTTTCATTAGTTCAATTCATTTAACAAGATGAATTTCTAGAACTGCCTGAGAGCTGTGTCCTGCTTTAAAAGAGAGAAACATGAGAACAATAAAAGTCATTGTAACCATCCATGAGTCTAATAACGATGGAAACCTCTGCGCCAGCTGTTGCCTGGATTCAAGTCGGCGCGGAGTGGGGGAGGGGCGTAGGTAACCCAGGAAACCCCAGGGGCTATTTGGGACAAGTCAGATCTCAGAGGGCCGTGATGAACTGTCGGAACAGATGGTTCTAGCTGACACAGTGTTCCTGAGTCCCAGTCTCCATCCGAGCCATTGATTGGTGGTGGCTACCCCAAGCTCGGCATCGTGCCGGGCAGGGCCCCAAAGGGAAAGCCAGGGTGAAGAGTGGAAAGGAACCACTAAGGGGCGTATCAGTTTACAGCTGATTACAAAGAATTCTCCCCACCTGGGCTCAGCCCTCTGCATTGCAGCCCAGACCTAACCCGTGGGAGGGATTGACCACCTACACGTATAAAGGAAAGAGAGAATGCTGACTAATTTCTACTGAACTGCGTGTGTTCAGAACTGTGCCAGACCACGTGTTAATATTATAAGCATGGCTACAATATGATAAATATAGTCTATGTGCCAAGCCCTTTGCCTAGGAGCTTGTAAAGCTAGCGTATCAACTCTATACTACCTACTTTCAGAGTTTAGGTGAGAAAAGAAACAGTCCTCCATCTTGTACGGGCCAATATTATTTCAGGTCTCAGTCATTAGCAGCCAGAACAAATCCTAAGCAACACACCCTTTTTTTCCCCTTAAACTAGAGACAGTGACTTTTCTTCCCATTAGAAGCAAGACAGGCCCCTTGGAATGCAAGTGCAGCTGGGAGCCCTACAGGCCAAAGGTGTCCCTCACAAGCTGCCAAGGCAGTTTCTCTCTCTTGAGTAATAAATACTTCTGCCCTTGGCCTGTGTTGATGAGTCCCCCCTGGACGCGGGAGACGCGGCAGGTAAAGTGGAGGCCCAGAGAGTGTGGATGTGGAAACAGGTGTGCATGGGTGATCCCTGGGGAGTCTGCTCACTGGGACCGGCTCCAGAAGGCCACCATGCCTGTGCACAGTCCTGAAATCAGCAGGCCCGCCTCAAGCTCCTGGGCCGTCACTTACTGCTTCCATGGTCCTCACTCTTCTTAATTTCTCTAAGCCTCCGTTTCCTCATGTTTAAAATGGGGATGAAGCGGAGATTAGTGAATACAGAAATGCTCTGTAAACCATAATGCTCTTCACCCATTATTGCTCTCACTTTTTATTACTTTTGGACTTCAGCTATGTTGGAGGTAAATGGGTTGCTTTTAAAAATCCTTCTGATTGTCACATTGGAGAATGCCTGTGTTATTATACGTCACTCATCAGCTGTTGTGTGTGCCAATATACACTTAATGATTTAAACAACTTCTACATCAGGGGCGGCAAACGCATCATCACCGGGGGCCACATCAGCCTCGCGGTTGCCTTCAGAGGGCTGACATAATTTTAGGGCTGTGTAAATGTCACTGCTCCTTAACTGTGAAGGAGCTGAAATTACATTGGGCCCTTCGAAGGCAACCGCGAGGCTGATGGGGCCCCCGGTGACGATGAGTTTGCCGCCCCTGCTCTACACCGTTTACCCCGCTGGCTTTCTCTGGGGGCGATCACAGTTCAAAGGTTTTGCAAATTCTTGGTGGGATGAAGTTAGGACCAACGCCAGTGTCTTTTATTGGTTTTATTGTTCTCAGCCTTTATCCCAAGGTGACTGTGGCCGAGGCCCATGTAAAATTAGTTTTTCATAAACCGACACAGAAAGTTTTGCCCTAAGCGTTTTTGTTGTGTGTGTGTGTTTTTTTTAATGATATCCCTCGCACGTGCAAATTTACAATTTCCAAATTGCTTCTGGACCCAGTGGGTCATCAGACTCACAGGGACAGGTGCTATTTTTTCCCATTTTATAGACGAGCAGCTATTTCAGAAGAATAAACTGAAAACGAAATGATTTTCCCAGCACCGCCCAGGCACTGTGTGGTAGCACCGGAACTTGGAGGCCCCTCTGCCCCCTTCTACATCCCTGTGACAGGGGCAGGGTACGTGTGTGACGTGGGCCTCTCCCACTGACTGTTTGGGCTGTGGCTGAAATCTAAAAGGCAAAGATTAAGGTTGATCGCTGGCACAATAGCTTTCCAACTTCAGTTTGCCAAAGGATCCCCTGTGGAAATTGTAGGGTAGGTCTGGGCAGGGCCAAGGAATCCACATGTTAATATTCTAGAATTCCTGCTGCTCAGAGTGTGGCCAGGACCACAGCTTCTGTGGTGTTGAATCTGTTCCTACTACTCTGTTAGGGTTCTGCGCAGCCACAGCAGCACGACCTGGGGACAAATTCCCAAGCCTCATCCCAGACCCACTGTGTAAAAACGGGCGTTCAAAGAAGATCCCCCAGGGAGCTGGGTCCGCATTCAAGCTTACGAAGCCCTGCCCTGGACGTTTCGGAGGCGGGTCTTCTAGATCCTGGTTTCTGAAACAGAGTCCCGGAAAAAATATACAAATGTATTTGGTTCATTTACCCGGTTCCATGAAAAGGGTAAGTCAAACGACTCAAACTACTGACCGGTTGACTGAAACAAGCTTTTCATTGCTGCAGCAGCCGCACACAGACTCCGGGGTGCACACGGGGAACTTCGTTAAGGACAAAAGCGCGTGGAGGCGCTTTCGAAAGTTCTCTCTCCTCCACCCCACAGCCCAGGACAGCGAGACGCATTATCATCGTTCTAGAGGTGGGAAAACCGCGTCTCAGAGACGGGGAGGGCCTTACCCAATGTCACACTGTTTGGAAGGGGCAGAATCAGGTTCAACCCAAGGAGGCCGACTCTCTATTACAGGGCCCACGTGGTACCCTGGTTTTAGTTATTCTGTCACAGGGGTTTCCAAGTCTGGTCCTCAGACCTGCAGTGTCAGCAGCACGTGGACACTTATTAGAAATGCAGATTCCTGGGCCCCACCTCAGACCTATAGAATCAGAAAGTCTGGGAATGGGGCCCCGCTAGCTCTCCAGGTGAGACCACTGTGCACTCAAGCTCAGGATCCTCTGCGACAGATCCAAGCCTGAGGAGATGGGGTGGGGGTGGGGGAGCGGGGAGGAAGAGGTGGCGTGACCAGAGGACCATGGCACCCAAAGACATCCTAGCCTTTCACGGTCGCTGCACTTCCAGCTCGGGCATCCCGCCCTTACTGTGCTGCAGGGGGCCTTGCTGTTCAAAGGGCACGAACAGCAGCGACCATATCACCTGAGAACGTGTTAGAAATGCAGACACAAGGGCCACAGCCCATCAGAATCTACGCGTCGACGAGATTCAGATCCACGTTAGAGCTTGAGAAGTGCTGTAGTAGAGTGAGCATTAGGTTTGGAGTCTAATATCTGAGTGTTCTGTGAATTCCAGCTTCACCACTTTCTTAGACCTTCCATCTGGAAGTCCCCACCCTCCCACTTCTGACAACAGGCCAAATGTTCAGAGCCTCTAGGGATGTGTGCCAGAGTTCACCCTGTGAAGCTCAGACAGGTGAGTCTCAGCTGACCCCTCACCCCTGCTGGGACCCTGCCCTTGAGCCTGAGAGAAGCTCCAGGAGTCTGAATTTACCCTGAGAGTGTCCGGTGAGTGGGTGACGCTGAGCAAGAGCGATGAATGGTTACTTAGCATGAAACAAAGGAACTGAATGAGTGGGGTAGGTGAGCTCAGGAAGAGAAATGGAGAAAACAGAACGAAGGATGAGGCATAATCAATAAAATATAATTTTTAAAAAAGGATAAGGAGCAGAAAGGAGGGAGTCAGTGGCTTTGAAGATTATCATCTGCAGGCACCATTCTGGCCCACCACGCCGGGCAACTAGCATGGTGTGGAATCCATTCCTGCGACCTGTATAGGGTTTGCCACAGTTTGCCAATGAGCATTCCAGCCCCCTGCCCTGGGCCCGTCCTTAAGAGCAGCCCGATGACCAGCCTGCTCCCCCTCTCCCCGGTGCCCCACCCACAGCTGCTGTTAGCTTCCTCCTCTAACCTCTGGACCTTGTTTGCTAGGTCCCCTTTGTCTTAAGGTTAAGACCATCTGAAGTAGAACTAGACCTTATAGAAATAAGGCAGTTTGAGAGGGATCTGGCATATAATCTGGTGGACAGGGAGGGGGAAGGCTGAGGCAGACATCAGAAATAGCTGAAGAAAAAACCAGCCAAGCCAGGGATCACAGAGAAGAGAATGGGAGAAGGGGAAGTTCAATACCAGCGGCAATGCACTTGGAGAGGGATCTAACATCCAGGTGCCCGGGGCTTGTAAATTATCAGAGTACTCTTGGCTCGCGGACAGCCGTCTTCCCACTGTGTCCTCGGATGGACTGGCCTCTTTGCGCACAGAGACAAAGAGAGAGCTCTGGCATCTCGTCTTCTTCTTATAAGGACACCAGTCCTACTAAATTAGGGCCCGCCAGGATGACCTCACTCACTTTATTGTAATTACCTCCTTCAAGGCCCTGTCCCCAAATACAGTCACATTGTGGGGGTTAGGACTTCAACATACGGATTTTGGGAATGGAGACACCAGTCAGTCCCTAACGCCAGGGCTGAGAACTGGGCTCCAGGCACTCAGCAAGATGCTGCAAGTGTGAGATCGCTGAAGGCTACAGCCCTGAGTAGTAGAGGCGAGGCTCTTTCCCCCGCCCCTCAGCGTCCTCCTCCATAAGGAACGTCGTGAGACACAGCCCTGCGCTGGTCCTGGGCCCCCAGGCTCTGTCTGATTCAGGCTCCGCCACCATCCAGCTGAGTGACTTTGGGTACGTGCAGACTCGTCGTGACCCAGTCTTTCTTGTCAACTCAACAGGAGAAAACAACCCAATTTAAAAACGGGCACAGCCCTTGAAAGGACTCCAGAGAGGATACACAGATGGCCGACAAGCACGTGCAAAGATGTACAACATCATTCATCATTAGGAAAATGCAAATGAAAGCTATAGTGAGATAAAAGTTGTCGAATCACTATATTGTACACCTTGAAGCTAATATAACTAATATATAACATTGTATACCGACTGTACTTAAATTTTAAAATAAAATAAAAAACTACAGTGAGATACCATCTTACACCCATAGGGAGAGGGGAAAATCGAACGTAACAAGTGTCGGTGAGAGTGTGAAGGCATTGAGAGGCCGGTACTCTGCTGGTGGGAAGCTCAAATGGTGTGGCCGCTGTGAAAGATGCTATTGAAGTTCCTCAGAAAAATGAACTCAGACTTAGCGTGTGATCTCGTCATTCCACTTCTGGGTAGATAGCCAAAAGGATGGAAAGCAGGGACTCAAACAGGGATTTGTACATGATGTTCATAGCAAAAAAAAAAAAGTGGGAAACCATCCAAATGACGGTTCACCATTGGATGAATGGGTAAACAAACTGTGTTCTGCACATACAATGGAATACTATGCAGCCTTGAAAAGGGAGGAAATCCCACCCTTGAGGATAGCTGCCAAGTTAAATAAGTCACTCCCGAAAGGACCAATGTTGCATGAATCCACTCACATGAGGGACCTAGAGTAGTAAAGCTCATAGAGACAGGAAGTAGAATGTGGTTTCCAGGGGCTGGGGGGTGGTAAGAATACAGGGTTACTGTTTAATGGGTATGGAAGTTCAGTCTGGGAAAGGGAAAATGTTCTGAAAATGGAAAATAAAGAGGGATCATTGGATGAAGTCTAAGGCGCCACCCAGCTCTGAAACTCTATGCCTCTTGGTGCTGACAGTGTACAAGGAGAGTCCCCCTTCCCTTCACCAAAGAGCAGACCCTCAGTCTTTCCTGTGCTTCCAAGACCTGGAAAACAGACACCCGATGAGAACAGGCTGGTTTGGCTACTCTGTCCTCTAGCCGAGGGGAGACTGGAAGTCCCTAAAGAAACAACGCACTCGGTGGCAGCTCAGGGCACATGCTTTGTGGTCCCGAGAGGGATACCATTCTTTAAAATCGGTGTTCTTACCCTTTGGGGTGAGTCCTGCTTATTGTATTCCTGAGCTGGGTGAGGTTTCTGGCGCTCAGATTCAGGCAAACTCGACTCAAGGTCCATCCGTTCGGTCTTTGGAGCGCTATCATGGAGCGTACTCAAGATGAAAGTTGATTTGGGGTGTTGGTGGTTGTCTAAAAAAAAAAAGCAATTCCTTCCATCACCACGCAGATGAGCATAATATCTTTAAACATGCTGCCTTGTGAAAACACACCAAATATCATCTTCTGCTTTCCTGATCTTTGGGTATTCTAATTTCAGACATCTGCCCTTCAGACGTGATGAGTGGCTATCATTTTAAATGTCAGACACTTGATTCAGGCTCTCCGAAAGGGACCAGAGGGTTCTGTAGCTATTTGAAGGACTGGCCGCCTCTGCCAGTGCTAATTCCATGGGAATCCCTGGGCAGAGTGCATCATGGAGTGTGCGGGGTGTGTATGTCTGCAGGTTCCGGCCACCCATCTCCTTCAGACTCCAGGGCTAAGGCTGGGGCTGATCTCCAAGAGCATGTGCACAACCTAAGGGTGAGGGAACCCATCTCATTCACCTGTGTGTCTCCAGCTGGGGAGGAAAATAGGAACTCAGTCCGTATCTGCTGAGTTGAACTGCATGTCATCTTGGGAGGTAGAGAAGGGAGCAGATGGATCAAACTCTCTCAATCCCAAATAAGCCAATTTAACCGCTAATCCTTCATCTTCCCAGCTGGTAAACAGCAAAGAAACACTTAAGACGTGTTTCTTTGCACAAATTAATACCCAAATTTTAAACTCTGAAATCATTGTATTATTTTTATGACCTAGGATTTATTAACCTTGAGAAACAAAGACAGTTATAATGAGGTTGATAATTTTTCTCATTTGAGTTTACCCTTCTAGCTAGTGTCCTCTTTCTAGGAGATGACACATTTAGACCAGGGGATCTGTCTGCTGCCTGAACAGATCTGCCAACCCTGTGCGAGACGGTAGGGCTTGGCACGCTCACCCCTAGATGTCGAAAGCCCTGGGTCTTGACACTAGGTGTGTATCTAAGGAAGCTCCGACGTAAATCAACTTGGGTGAAGCCCTTGCGTCTTGCACTTTGCCCTCTTCAAAGCATTTCTATATGTATCTGTACCATCTTATTCTCACAGCCATCCACTTAAATCAAAAGGATTCCCATTTTGCAGGGAGAAAATGGAGGCATGGAGAGGTCAAGTGATCTGCTTGGTTGAGTTCATAGCATAGTTTGGATCTTAATTATTTCCCTATTTCCCTGGCTTAATGATTTCTGATGTTAATGCACATTTATATGTTTAAAACTGACAGGGCCTTGCCAGTGTTTTAAATGGTCTGCCCACCGTCCCTGGGGCACACACCAGCCAGTGCAGACAGCCAGGATGCCCGTCAGCTGCCAGTCACCTCTCGACTTAGCAGGCTTCTTGGACCACACTGTCCAGCCAGCTCTTTGGTTGCTAGGCACAGAGTCCGTTTCAGGAATTGGGGATGTAGGTCAGAATCCAGGGGCAGGGTAACTCAGGACACGCTGAAGAACTGGACCACGGGAAAGTCAGGGAGTCATGGCTGGTTCTGGGCCAAAAGTGGCCCAAGTCTTCGGCAGCAGAAGTGCGCATACCTCCCCAGCCTAGAACTCTCCGCTTCACGAGCCTCAGCTCTTGGAGGACCACTCAGGGTGTTGCTCTCTGCCTCACCTCCACTAGCCTAATGCTTAACTGCGGCTTAGAACATGTGGAGCTAATGTTCTGAGGTCAGCACAGTTGGTGAAATTCCAGTGGAGTCAAAACTGGCCCTTGAAAATTATTTTTAATTTCCCAGAGAGTACGGTTGATGTGCTTTGATGCAGAAAGTCCCATTTAGTTTTTTAAGTATATTTTATTGATTATGCTATTATAGTTGTCCCACTTTTTCCTCCCCTTTATTCTCCTCTGCCCAGCATGCCCCTCCCACCAGCATTCTCCAGACCCCGACCTCAGTTCATGTCCCTGGGTCGTACATATAAGTTCTTTGGCTTCTCCATTTCCCATACTGTCCTTAACCTCCCCCCGTCTATTTTGTACCTGCCAATTATGCTTCTTATTCCCTGTACCCTTTCCTCCATTCGCTCCCCTCCCCCTCCCTACTGATAACCCTCCATATGATCTCCATTTCTGTGGGTCTATTCCCATTCTAGCTGTTTGCTTAGTTTGTTTTTGTTTTTGTTTTTTACATTCAGTTGTTGATAGTTGAGTTTGTTATCATTTTACTGTTCATACTTTTTATCATCTTCTATTTCTTAGATAAATCCCTTTGACATTTCATACAATAAGGGCTTGGGGGAAGATGATGAACTTCTTTAACTTGATCTTATCTGAGAAGCACTTCATCTTCCCTTCCATTCTAAATGACAGCTTCGCTGGATAGAGCAATCTTGGATGTAGGTCCTTGCCTTTCATGACTTGGAATACTTCTTTCCAGCCCCTTCTTGCCTGTAAGGTCTTTTTTGAGAAATCAGCTGATGGTCTTATGGGAACTCCTTTGTAGGTGACTGTCTCCTTTTCTCTTGCTGCTTTTAAGATTCTCTCCTTAACTTTAATCTTGGGTAATGTAATTACAATGTGCCTTGGTGTGTTCCTCCTTGGGTCCAACTTCTTTGGGACTCTCTGAGCTTCGTGGACTTCCTGAAAGTCTATTTCCTTTGCCAGATTGGGGAAGTTCTCCTTTATTGTTTTTATCAAATAAGTCTTCAATTTCTTGCTCTTCCTCTTCTCCTTCTGGCATCCCTATAATTCGGATGTTGGAATGTTTAAAGTTACCTCAGAGGTTCTTTTCATTTTCATTCCTAAGCCTCTTTTCATTTTTTTGAATTCTTTTTTCTCCATTCTGTTCTGGTTGAAGGTTTCTTTCTTTCTTCTGTTCCAAATCATTGATTTGAGTTCCTGTTTCCTTCCCTTCACTGTTGGTTCCCTGAACATTTTCCTTTATTTCACTTTGCATAGCCTTCACTCCTTCCTCTATTTTGTGATCATACTCAACTATTTCTGTGAGCATCCTGATTACCAGTGTTTTGACTTTGCATCTGATAGCTTGGCTATCTCCTCATAACAGTTGTTTTTCTGGAGTTTGGATATGTTCTTTCATCTGGGCCATATTTTTTAGCCTCAATGCACCTGTTATGTTGTAAGGGGTGGAGCCTTAGGTGCTCGCCAGGGCAGGGCAACCCTCTTTGCTGCGTTGTGGTGCTGTGTGTGTGAGAGGGGTCCGAGAGGGAACAATGCTGCTTGCTCAGCTCTCGCCCTGCTAAAGCCCTATTTAGTAATATGTGCTACACGCAGAATGTATGGGTCGCAATCCTGACAAAAACTTGGTGTTTGTCTCGCACTGTCACTCAGAGGGCCCAGACTCTTGAGCTGATTTGCCCAATGAAAATAGCTCCACAAGAGCTCAAGCATTTCTACTGTCTGACTTGCAGCATAAAAAGAAAGCATGCACTGAAATGCGGAAGTATTTTTAAATGCTACATCAGCTTTATCACAGCTACTCTGAGTACAGAAAAAAATATTGTAATGTTTCATGACTGCAGCCTCTGTTTCAGTTGGTGGAATATCACAGCTGGTTTGAATGAATTAGAAATTGCATGTGCATCTCAGCCAATTCCAAGGTCATTGTTACTTGATAGTTTAATTTAGTAAACATATCATTTTTATCATGAAGTTGTGTTTCACCAAAACATACATACATGTATATATATATACACATATATATACATATATATGTTTGTATTGAGACTACAGAATTTTATCTTCAGTATCAGATATTTTAACTAAATTTACAGTAGTGTTTACATTAATTTTTGATGTTTTACCTTTGGCAGAATAAAGGTCCTAAAGCTTTATTTTGATCCCATGAATTGGTTGGAAAACAAATCCGCATTGGAGTTAACTAATCTACTTACAACAGCAGACCAAATTGGCATCATGGAATGGTCTGCAGAACTGTTCTGCCAACGGAGCCCATGCATTAACAGTTACCCTTCTCTGCATACGTGCGCAAGAACACTGCGAACCAAGACAGGCAAGGTTAATTTTTTACTGTGGTCATATGTATGTAATGTAAACTTCACTGTTTTTTACCATTTTTAAGGGTACAGATTAGTGGCATTAAGTACATTCACATTGCTGTGCGACCTTCACCGCTGTCCACCTCCAGAACTTTCCATCCCCCCAGACTGAAACTCTGCACCTATTAACCACCAAGTCCCCATTTCTCTCTCCCTCCAGCTTCTGGTAATCGTGATTTTACTCTACTCCACATTAGGCTATTCTTTCTCTATGGAATTCACTCTTCTAGATGCTCATGCAAGTAGAATTAGACACTATTTAATTTTTGTGTGCCTCCGGCTAATTTCACTTAGTATAACATCTTCAAGACTCATCCATATTTTAGCACACGTCATAATTTCATTCCCTTTAAAGCTAAATATCACTCCGTTGTGTCATTGTGTTCACCCATTCACTGTTGATGGGCGTTCAGTTTGTTTCCACATTTTAGCGACTGTGAACGATGCTGCTGTGGACGTGGCTGTACAAGTACCTGTGCCAGTCCCTGGTTTCAGTTCTTCGGGCTTCGTACCTAAAGTGGAATTGTTGGGTCATATGGTAATTCTGTTTGACTTTTTGAGGAACATGGCACCGTTTTTCCACAGCGGTTACACAAGTTTCACAAGCAGGGCACAAGGGCTCCAATTTCCCCCACACCCGCCCCAGCACTGGTGATTTCCTGGGTTTTGAATTATCCCCCCCAGCGGCCATCCTAATGGGTCTGAGGTACTGTCTCGTTATGGTTTTGATTTGTATCAAAGTGACGCTGAGCCTCTTTTCATGTGCCTTTTGGCCATTTGTGTATCTTCTTTGAAGAAATGTCTGTTTAAGTCCTTTGCCCCAAAAATGGACCAGATGCATTTTAAAGAATGATCGTTCGATAGGAGTCCCATGTCCTGGGTCACAGAGAGGTGTGTGAATGCACTTTGCTGTAGCTGCGCATGCCAAGTCATCCTCTTTGGGCATCATCTCCCCGAAAAGAACCACTGCCTTTCTCAGGGGTGTTGATGCAGCTCCAGCAGACTGGTGTCCTCTGGCTTTCCTGTGGTCGGTGACGATGGCCCTGGGGCACCCTGCGCTAGGCACAGGTTCATCATCGGCTTTCTAGAGGAACAGAAACATGGTGTTCAAATGTTTATTAATGCATGCAAAGCTTTTGAGCTCCTTACAGCTGGAAGCGTTGACTGAAAAACGTAAAAAGGCATTAGTGAACCATATGGCGAGTTAAGTAGAGTTACACCACGTGACAAGGGACAAGCCTGCTCTAAAGAGGGCGCTCGGGCTTCTCCCTGCTCTACGCAGTAGGACTGCTGAGCTTCCAGTTCCCACTCAGTTCTCCCATACACCTAATCTACAATTTCCCTCATTTCCTGCGGACGACCTTCCCCTGGCAGCCTGGTGGCTTCGGACATTTGCCTGCCGCATCCCAGCCCGCTGGCACAGGCGTTGGCAGAGCTGGCCGGCATGCCGAGGGGCCGCTGGGTCAGCGGCGTCAAATACATCCTTTCTCCCACCACAGACAAGAGTGGCGGCGGGTAGCTTTCCCTCGTCACTCCCGTCACATCACATGTCATTTACTTGTGAGTGCCCTGCATGCTGTCCCCAAAAGCAAGGTGCTGGTTAAACTGTGTAACCATGGCAGAGGGATGTTGCTAGGAAACTTCCGGTTTTAGCCACAGGTTAAAGTGTCCGCATGTGTCACACACGACTAGAAGAGACTGGGGGGACGCTACAAGTACCAACCAGAGGCTTCCCAAACTCACCTAGTCTGTTTGAACGGAACTGTTAATATAATATGCTTGAGTGAGAAATGAAATGCAAAACAGGATGAGACTCCAAGGCAAGAGGCCCTAACTGCAGCTGTTGGGACAAACTAGGGCAGGTGGTCATTTACCGGAGGCCCACCACGGGCCTATGGGGAAACCCACGCATCCTTGCCCGGACCAGCTCTGGTCCCCCCAACAGCAGCGACTCCCCTTAGCTCTTCCAGCAAGACAGCTCGTGGGCTCATCTCTCTTGCCTTAAAAATCTCCCAGGAAGGAATTAAGTGCCGACATCCCCAACTGCTTGACCACAGAAAACACACGACAGGGCCGTCGCTCCTTTGAGATACGGTGCATCTCACTGTTACAGGAGGTGAAACCGGTCAAGGCTCCACTGAGATGGACGAGAGGGCGGGGTCCGGAGTTAGACTGCCTGGTGCACACCAGCCCTACTACGGAGCAGCTGTGTGCACCTGGGTCAGGTACTTCAGTGCTCCGGTTCCTCGTCTGTAAATGGTAGTAGAAGCGCTTGCTTTGTCCTGGCCAGGGGGTTTATCTGGTTGGACCATTGTCCTGTACATGAAAAGACTACAGGTTCAATTCCCAATCAGGGCACATACCTAGGTTCCAGGTTCGATTCTCAGTCAGGACACATGCCTCGGTTGTGGGTTCCATCCACAGCTGGGGTGTGTGCAGGAGGCAACAGATTGACGTTTCTCTCTCACGTTGATATTTCTCTCTCTCCCTTCCTCCGTGAAAACAAAACAAAACTAAACGAGAGTACTTGCCGTATACATAGTATGTCAGGTTGCCAGATAAAATGCAGGGGGCACTTAGTTAAATTTGAACTTCAGGTAACAGGTGAATTTTTAGTAAAAGTATGTCCCCAATCGAACTGGGCATCCTGGATTTTTATATCGCTGAATCTGGCAATCCCATCGGCGCAGCTGTTAAGACAGCGCCTGGTATATTGTACGTTACACCGAGTTAGCTGCTTTGATTGTTAAGCTTTTGGCTATAAGGAACAGGAACCTCCCAGCCCAGGAAAGGGGACTGCAGGTGTGTGGGGACACAACTGTCTCTCGTATTTCTCAGGTGATTTGTGACTTCTATTTCCTGTCTCTAGGAGGCCACGTGGACCCTCACAGCTGGCTCCTCTTGGACCCATCTCTCTGTCACCTTGGCTCCGTGCAAACGTCTGTGGCCTCCCATTCCACGTCTTCGGGACCTAGGAGACTCAGCTATCTTAGTTCAGGTCGTTCTAGGAGCAGACCTTGACAAGAGGGTTCTGGGTAAGTGGTTGAACTGGAGGTGCCCCACAAACACTGTGGGGTGAGAAAGTGAGACAGAGAAGAAGGAAGTCCGTGAAGGGGCCGTTGTCAAGCAAGTTACCACCAAGGGCAGCAGGTCTCCATCCCGCTGGGGAGCTTGGAGACGGACTTACCCAACGGCAGGCTAAGGAATGTGTTTCTCCCGCTGGATCTGCTCATCACGGTCAGGACTGCCTCTGGGATATTCGACTCGGGCACTTCTGGCTTGCCTTGTGCATGGGCCAAACAAGCTCCCACTGCCAGACCAAAGTCCTCTCTGATGGAGAGCATGGGTGTGCCCAGTTGCTGTCGTGAGTGTGCAGAGATGAGGATGGAGGAGACACACCTGGGACACTGCCAACATCTCCTACAAGTACCCACCCAAGTTGAGGAATCTATGCCTCTTAGTACAAATTCTCAAGGGAGAGCACCTGATTGGTCATTGTCCAGCCAATCACCTGGCTGGCCTAAGGTCACATGGTAACCCTCCCTCCAGTCATCTGAGGCTGGGTGGTTGGAGTCTAGGAAAGGCTCATGACCTTCTCCTTCAGCAGAAGCCTTGGGCTGGGTAGTTAGTTATCGCAGAAATGGGCAAAGGGTGGGGAAGGCCCTCAAAGCCCATCCATGTGTCCCGGAAGGTAATCATGTTTGTGTTTACATCCGAAGGTAAAACCTGTCTCTTGACCCTGCCCGCTCTGGGTCAGGCACCCCCAGATCAGGCCCAGTCGATCTCCGATAGGACCCCTTTCCCACAGCCGAGGCTGCCTTCACGGGCCCTGGCGTCTCCTCCCTTCCAGGCTCACTCAGCCCCCCCTGGGTCTTCATGTCTCTTTGGGGCATGCCCGTGTCTTCATCTGATCAGAAGAACACTCAGTCCAAAACAGCAGGTGTGCATGAGGGAGGCAGGGGCGGGGCGCTGGACCCTCACGCTTGGACTCGGGCTGCGAGGGCGTGGGCCGGCTGGCGGGGCCGGCTGGCGGGGGGCCGTGGGGCAGAAGGCCCGGCCTTGGTCTGAACCATCTTGTTCCGAATGTCCCAGAAGCCAGATGGTGCTGCTCCCTTCTGTCTCCAGGAGGAGCCCTCAGCGGGGAGGTGAGGGGCCTGCTCTGGGCCACCCACGCCCAGCCAGCTGTCCAGGAAACTGAAGTTAATCGTCCTGCTGGTGGCTGAAAGGGACTGCGCCACCGCTGACAGGACCCTTGGAAGGCCAAGGAACCGTGTGGGGAGAACGTGCCCCCGACATGGACCTTCCTCTCAGTGGGGACCGCTTCATTAAAGAGGGGCAGGGTTCATCAGGGATGCTGACCGATTTTGGACGAATGACAAAATAGGATGAAGAGACCAAAGGACCTCTTGCTGGTGTGGCTCAGTGGATTGAGCACCAGCCTGCGAACCGAAAGGTCACTGGTTTGATTCCCAGTCAGGACACGTGCCTGGGTTATGGTCCAGGTCCCCAGTAAGGGGTGTGTGAGAGGCAACCAATCGATGTTTCTCTCCCTGTCTTTCTCTCTCCCTTCCCCTCTCTCTAAAAATAAAATAAATAAACAAACTCTTTAAAAAGAAAGAGAGCCTTCCCTGGCTGGTGTGGCTCAGTGGATTGACTACCGGCCTGCAAACGAAAGGGTCACCAGTTTGATTCCCACTCAGGGCACATGCCTGGGTTGTGGGCCAGGTCAGGTCCCCAGTAGGGGCCTCCAAAAGGCAACCACACATCGATGTCTCCCTGTCTTTCTCCCTCCCTTCCCCTCCATCCAAAATAAATAAATAAAATCTTGAAAAAAAAGAAAAGAAAAAGGAAGAGAGACCAAAGGAACACAAACACCCAGGCTTGACTAATAACACTTTCTGTCTGAGTTCCATTTCGGGGTTCAGTAGCTCTAACTCTCCCTGGCCCTTCTCAGACCTGAGCCCTCCTGAGTCCAGCCTATGACTCAATGCCACCCAGAAGCTTTTTTTTTTTAGTCATTAGTGGCTTCTGTCACCATCAGGATTGACTTTTCCTTTAGTGGAAGTTACCAACTCTGTCGGGTTTACTGAGACTGACCTGACAAATTATCTGCTTAAAACAACAGGAACTCATTCCCTCCCAGTGCAGGAAGCCAGCAGTCCAAAATCAAAGGGGTAGCAGGGCCACAGTCCCTCCAGCGACTCTAGGGAGCATCTGACCCACGCTCCTCTAGTCTTAGGTGCTGTCAACGTTCCTTGGTGGCATTGGCTCGTGGCCACATCCTTCCAATCTCTGCCTCCACCTTCACATCGCCTTTTCTTCCTTGTGTTTATTTCTTCTCTCTTATCTCTCTCTTTTTTTAAATATATTTTATTGATTATGCTATTACAGTTGTCCCATTTCTCCCCCATCATTCCCCTCCACCCTGCACACCCCCTCCCACCCACATTCCCCCCTTTAGTTCATGTCCATGTGTCATAAGTTCTTTAGCTTCTACATTTCCCACACTATTCTTGCCCTCCCCCCGTCTATTTTCTACCCACCGTCTATGCTACTTATTCTCTGTACCTTTTCCCCCTCTCTCCTCCTCCCACTCCCCTCTTGCTAACCCTCCATGTGATCTCCATTTTGGTGGTTCTGTTCCTGTTCTAGAGGTTTGCTTAGTTTGCTTTTGTTTTAGGTGTGGTTGTTCATATCTGTGAGTTTGCTGTCTTTTTACTGTCATATTTTTTATCTTCTTTTTCTTAGATAAGTCCCTTTAACATTTCATATAATAAAGGCTTGGTGATGATGAACTCCTTGAACTTGACCTTATCTGAGAAGCACTTTATCTTCCCTTCCATTCTAAATGAAAGCTTTGCTGGATAGAGCAATCTTGGATGTAGGTCCTTGACTTTCATGACTTGGAATATTTCTTTCCAGCCCCTTCTTGCCTAGAAGGTCTCTTTTGAGAAATCAGCTGACAGTCTGATGGGAACTCCTTTGTAGGTGACTGTCCCCTTATCCCTTGCTGCTTCTAGAATTCTCTCCTTCATTTGAATCTTGGCTAATGTGATTACGATGTGCCTTGGTGTGTTCCTCCTCGGGTCCAATTTCTTTGGGACTCTTTGAGCTTCCTGGATGTCCTGGAAGTCTATTTCCTTTGCCAGATTGGAGAAGTTCTCCTTTATTATTTGTTCAAATAAGTTTCCACTTGTTGCTCTTCTTCTTCCCCTTCTGGTACTCCTATAATTTAGATGTTAGGATGTTTAAAGATGTCCTGGAGGTTTCTAAGCCTCTCCTCATTTTTTTTGAATCCTTGTTTCTTCCTTGTTTTCTGTTTGTTTCTTTCTTTCTTCTGGTCCACTCCATTGATTTGAGTTCCAGTTTTCCTCCCACACTATTGGTTCCCTGTGCGTTTTCCTTCATTTCACTTATTGTAGCCTTCATTTGTTCATCTAATTTGCGACCAAAATCAACCAATTCTGTGAGTATCCTGATCACCAGTGCTTTGAACTGTTCATGTGATAGGTTGACTATCTCTTGGTTGCTTAGAGGAATTGGCTCTGGGGCTTTGATTTGTTCTCCCATTTGAGCCATTTTTGTTTATTTGTTTGGTCTGGTCGTGGCTGTTTTGTAGTGAGGGACAGAACCTTAGGTGTTCCCCAGGGCGGGGCAGGCCAGTTGCTGGGTAGTGATGCTGTATGTGGGGGCGGGGTCCGAGAGGGAACAATGGCACTTGCTTCGCTCTCTCTCAGATTCCAGACCCTTCCGCTGCTTCCCCTTCGCCTGGATTATCTGCGCACGAATATGTGACCACAGTCAGTTGCCTTGTGTGCCTCGCTTGGTCTGCTTGTTGCCTCTCCATGCCCAGTAACTGCCGCCTGTGTGCCTGGGGTGTCAGCCACTGCTTTTTCCTGCCACGATCCCTCTCTGCCAGCTGCTGACTCCGCCCCTCTTACCGGTCTGGGTGAATCGTTGTCAGACTTCCGTACAATTCAATTTTCTATATGTTCTGATTGTGTTTTTGTTCTAAATTTTTGTTGTCCTTAATTTTGGTTGTGAGAGGAGGCACAGTGTGTCCACCTATGCCTGCATCTTGGCCGGAAGTCTGTCTTTAATTTTTAAAGGAACTGCCATACTCTTTTCCATAGTGGTTGTACCAATTTACATTCCCACCAACCCTTTTTCCAAATTGCTTAGACTGATTTAAGACCTTCGTTTCCTCATATAAATATTAGAATCAGCTTGGCAATTTCTCCACAGAAGCATGCCGGGATTTCACCTGGGATTGTGTTGCATCTGGAGATCAATTTAGGGACAATTGTTATCTTCACAATATTGAGTCCTTTGACCCGGGAATACTGTTTATCTCATTTATTTAAGTCTGTATTGTTGTAGTTTTCAGCTTACAAACCTTACATATTATTTATCCCTAAGTATTTTATGTTTTTGGTACTACTGTAAATGGTATCTTTTAAAAAAAAATTTGTTTCTACATTGCTGGCATATAAAGATTTAAATAGCTAAATAAATAAAGTGTAGTATATTGACCTTTTATCCTGCATTCTAGCTAAATTCATTTGCTAGATCTAGTAGTGTCTTGGTTTGGACGTTTCTAAGTAGGCAATCACATTGCCCACCATTTTTTTTTTCTTCCAGACCCTTATGCCTTGCATTTCTCTCTCTGGCCTCATTGCGCTGAGTAGGGTGTTGACCAGGAGCAGTGAGAGCGGACATCCTTGCCTTCTCTGCAGCCTTGGGGGGAACATGGCCAGTCTCTCACCATGAAACGTAACGTGAGCTGCAGATTTGTGTGGCTGCACTTTGTTAAGGTGGGGAAGTTCACGCTTATTCTGGTTCGCTGAGTTTTTATTGTGAACAGATACCCAGTGACCTTTTAATGAATTTCTTTTCTGCTTCAACCAGCCAGAGTTGGGTTCTGTCGCACACAGGAGCCCCGATGGATAAACTAGCTGTACCATGTCGGGCCAAGTCTCAAACAGAACAGAATAGCCTGAGTGTCGGGTTGAAGTCTGCTGGTGGAAACGTCAGTCCTTTCCGTTCTTCCACCTCACGAACACAGCCATGAAAATCTTCAAGGCTATTGCCTGTGTGTGGGAAAACCTTGTGCTTAATTCACTATTTTTCTCCCATGCCCCCTTAAATACCCTTGCTCATTACATGTAATCACACAAATAGCATATTCTCATGGTAAAGACCCCGAGCACAGCTGAGAAGACCAAGGATTTGCTCTGGTCGGAACTTACTTCCTAGCTCAAGTACACAGACAACAGACAAGCAAATAAGTAAAGCTAAACAAGAAAAAAAAATGGCATCAATTCAATAAATTAGAAGCGAGCCCTCTTCCTCCAAGGTCCTGGGCGCTTTAGCAGAAGTTGGTTTCTGGCACCGTTGCCCTTGAGCCCTGCACTTCAGGGGCGATGTCCCAGCTAGCATCCTCCGAGGACCCTCCGTGGGAGAACTCACGTGCACTCCCAAGGGCCGCGCAGGGAGCAACATTCAGCAGTGACCGTACAGAACACGAGAGCTGTGGCACCAGCCGGCGTGTGCTGCTGCGAGGACTAACGTAGGCGAGCCTCTTGCAGCAGTGTCTGGCACATAGTAGGGGCTTTGTCAGTGTCTGTTGAATGGACAGCCATCTCCTCAAGCCTCTGGCAAACGGAGCCAGCCCTTCTGCTGCACGTGGCCTGGCCACCCCATGGGGACTTTGGGCTGCCACCCACTGACCCCAGGCGGAGCTGCTGTGCGTGCCTGTGGGCATGCAGGAGCCAAGTGAACATGGGCCCCATCGTGCTTGTTCACAAATAGTCCTTCAGGGACGGTGACAAGCAAGCCTGCTCCAACTGTCATGTCAGGAAAACTGCCCAGGAGTCCGGCTCAGGGGCTGCAGCCCCGTGGGCGGTCACTCGCTCATTAGCACAGCCCTAGCAAGGCGACGAGCTGGTCTCCCCACAGAGACCTAATCGTCCCACCGTCAGAATTCAAACCCCACGCTGTGTGGCCCAGGACTTCTGACCTGTGAGGGGACTGGCAGCCGCTCTTGTAGGTGGCTGTGCGAGCACCATGCTGTGGCTTTGGAGTCAGGCCGCTCTGGTAAGCCGGCTGGCTCGCCGCTTGTGCCTTCCAGCCCCGGGTAAGTAGGCTAAAGCCGGCCTGGGAAGATTATTTGCAGGGAATTAGAGCCGGGGAGAGCAGGATTAGGGCAACTCCCAACCAGCGGCTCCTCTGTAGCCGACATCTGCAAGGAACGGGTGCCCCCTTTCACTGGAGCGGGGGTGGTGCTGGCAGGAGAGAGTCGGTCAGAAGCTAGAGGACCCTCTCTGGGGAGGCACCTGCTCCTGCCACCCCTGCCTGGCACCTCTGACCGGCTGCCCCGGCTTTGTAGAGGACAGGCGGGTGGCAGTTGGAAATGAGGGGGTCTGAGTGGGTCCCGGCCCTGAGTGACCTGGGCCACCCACCTTCCCTTTCTAGGTCTCCGTCCCCTTACCTGGAAGATGGGAATGCTGGGCCACCTAGCTCTTGAGACACCGTTCAAAGAGGAAGGGAGGAGGTTGAGAAGGATTTGGGATTCCTACTGGGTTTGAAGGCAACCACAGCAGAGAAAGAGACCGAACTGTCCCCTACGCAGAGACAACGTGATGAATGAATAAGCGACAGTGACAGAATGAACAAACGGGAGAGCCAGCAGGTGTGGGCGGTGCCCGGGGCTGGTAAAGGGCCGAGGAGATTCCTCCCAAGGATGTGGAGACAGTAGCGCCAAGTACACTGGTGAGGGTAAATTACATAACCCACATAAAATCAATTATTCAGGAAATGTAAATAATATGGACAGCAGCATTTGTTGAGCACTGATCACCAGACATTGTTCTTTGTGTTTTATAACTACGACCTCATTTGATCCTCGCAATAATACAAAGTAGACACTGGTACAATCCAAATTTACACGGGACGCCGAGGCATGGGAATATTCAGGCGAACCCCTAGTCTTGCTTCTGAGCTCCTGGACCAACATTTCCTACGGTAGCCCGAGTGGCTCTTAGGCCAGAGCAGGCCTTGGCCACAAGGTCCCTGAGGTGAGGACTGCTGACCCTGTCCAAGGACAAGAGTCCTTGGCACGGAGTGGGGCAGGAAGAAGTCTGAGCTTCAGACACCCTGGCTTGTGCAGTGAGAAACCGTTGGGGCCCCTGTGTCCTGTGCTGGCTCCCCAAAGTGCCAGGCTCCCAACTCAACTGCTCACTGCTGGGAGCCTGGCCGGCACGCTGGCTCCCTCCCCAGGGCTGCGCGAGGGAGCGCCCGCCCCAGCCCTTCCTGCGCCCATGCCACACCTCGGGGGCAGCACCTCCCCTCAGGACGGGTGGACACAGGGGCTGGGGGCCGGGCTCCCTACAGGCTGACAGCAGGGGCGGAAAGAGCCCCCCACTTCTGCGCAGTGGCACAGGGGCCCAGACGTCTGGGGACAGCGTGTGGTGAGCACGGGTCCTCACGTGGGTTCCACAACTTAAAACATTAAGAGATGTTTATAAACATGGGAACTTTTTCTCTAAAGACACAAAGAGAAATTGTGTACCTATCGATTACACAATTTCATTGAAAAAAGGTGGAAATAGGCCAAAGTGATAAAAGTACTGTATTTAGTATAGGGCTCTTTCCTATTTCTTTGTTTTTCTATGCCCTCTGTATTTTCTATAACATATATTAAAGTTTATTTTACTTTTTATTTTACTTTTTTAAAGATTTTTATTTATTTACTTTAGAGAGGGGAAGGGAGAGAAATATCAATGTGGTTGCCTCTAGGGCGCCCCCTACTGGGGACCTGGCCCGCAACCCAGGCGTGTGCCCCGACTGGGAATCCAACCTGCGACCTTTGATTCGCAGGCCTGCACTCAATCCACTGAGCCGCACCAGCCAGGGCACTATTAAACAGTTGTTTTTCTTTCTTTCTTTTTTTTTTTTTTAAGCTGTGGCAGGTGCTGAGGGGGAGTGTTTACTGAATGAAGGGCTCTAAGTGCGGTTTAGCAGAAGAATGAAACAGGGCCATCGCCACCTTTATTAGAAGCAGTCCATTCGTAATTAGAGTCCATCAGTCTATTAGCAGTGCGGCCTGCAGTTGCTATTTTTTGGCAGTCATCTTTATAGTCCCGTAAAACGCTTTTATTGTAAACCTAGAATTCTAGGGTTTTCCTCTCCATTAGACGTTTGAGTCGCTGGTTTAGAGGGACAGGCAACATTTCATTTTCCTCAATTTTGCCCATTGGCCCAACTTGTCATGATCCCTGTGGGCCCTGATTCCATTTTCCCATACAGGAGCTACTTCTAGTGATAGGTCATTTGTACATTTTCTTAACCTGCCACCAGTACCCTCAACCAGAAAATTCATTAAAATGTCAAGTAGGTGTCCCTGATCTGGGTAGAGGGGCACCTGGCTTGGTGGTGCCTGTCTCACATCAGCCAGGGACAAAGCAACTCCGTGTTTATCCCAGGTCGGCTTCTGGTCTGTGCCCAGGCCTGGTTCATGCCTTGGACGCATGGGGGCGGTGGGGGGGGGAAGTCCAGTAGGGTAAAATGAGGACAGAGCCTGAGTAACACTTGGCCATTAAGGAGCACCCTTTGCGAAACAGCTTTGGAGGGGTTAGAAACCCACTTGACCGAATCCTAACCTAACCCGCAACTCTACTTCTTATCCCTAAAGACCTTACGGGAAAGGGCTGGATGGCTTTTTGGAATCAATATATAAGCATTCTTGGATTAGTATGGTCTAAGATTCTCATGCAGCCTGTGGATTTTCTCATTTCCAACCAAGGGATGCCTATTTTCTGTAATTCTGTGAGAGCATAAAATCAGCTATGTAAAGACAAGAACAGATTCAGTATCTCTAGATTAATGGTATCGCTTTGACCAAACTAGAAAGGTTACTGCATTTAAACTGTCCTAGAAAATGTCTTAGGATTAAAGATGTCTTAGGTCTACTTTAGGTCACGTGGTGTAAGCCCCACCGTTAGAAGAAATTACGAGTGACACATCGCAAATGACTGTACGGGATTCTCATCCAGGGGCCAACAGGGTAGGTATCAAAGCCCCTGTTTGTGGATCAAGTGGCTGTAGCGAAAGCGCCGGCTTCCCTACTGACCAGCTGCGTGACTCGGAATGTGCCACTCAGACCTCCCAGGGTCGGTTGCTGTGTTTGTAGAAGCAGAGGTGACACCGAGGCCTGAGGACTGTAATAGAGTAAATGGGACGACGTATGTGAAAGGTGCTCACTCTCTGCCCGACGCTCCAAGCGTTTTGCATGGCTCACGTCATCTAATGCTCCTGGGACCCTTGTGTTTGCACACGCATGTATATGAAGTGCTGATATAAGGGGTCCAACCCACGGAGCGGTGGCCGTGGCGTGGGACGTCCTGGACCCCACAGCCTGGGCTCCTCACTGCAAGTCCCATCGAGTGGACTTTTGCTGTCTCTGCCTCACAGACCCATTCTCCTGCCTTGCGGTAAGAGCCCCTCAAGTTTCTCGTGGGCGAGTTCTGTGTCTAAGCCGGAACACTGATGGTCACGGTGCTCGTCTCTCTGGCCAGGCTCAGCATGGGACCAACGCCAGGCTGGCGACGGGCTTCCCTCACGACTGTGTATGGTGAGGGGCCCGAATTGCAGGGGGACTCATCTCCTTGGTGCTGCCTTGGAGGACCACTGGGCCTGGGGCCCGGACCCCCTGGGGTTAGCATCTCAGTCCACTCCCCTTTTCCCTAAGACAGCCAGAGATGGCTTCTTTCATTCAAAACTAAAGAACTCTGATAATACACTCAGACCAGTCTACAGTGCAGTGCCCAGTATGTGTGAGAACCGGAGGGCTGACGGACCGGAAGCTCCCGCTTCCTTCTCGGTCAAATGCAGTGACCTCAGGGCCCACCGCCCACAGTCACTGTGAGTCAAGGAGACGAGGCATGTCAAGTACCTGGCACAGGATCTCACACACAGAACACACTCTGTGCCAGCTACTATTGCCAGGGCTCGGTTACTTTTCAGTAAAAAAATAAAATAATACAAAAAAGCACTGGAGCAATTATTCCCATGAGGTGAACCAAATCTCTCAAACGCAAATAATTATGGCCATGAATTCCATGTTCCCACGGGCAGGAACGAGTTCTAATAACAACACGGGGCCCCGCATCCGTTACATAACCGGGCTCCGTGCTGAGCTCACTAAGGAATCATTTGTCCAGGGGCAAAGGACATTATTCCACCCACGGCACACTGCGAAGACGGAAGAACACCTGACTGTTTAATAAAAGAACACCTCAGCACTCAGTGCAGTGAACTTGGTCCTGACACTCCTAAAACTGAAGATTTACGGGGGTGGATGAGCCAAACGATGCATTGAGAGGCAAAGTTTTCTCAAGGACAGTTATAAAATAATACTAATAGAGCCTGAGACTTTTAACTGCGAACGTGTTTTCACTTACAGGCGATCACCACCAACGTGTGGTGTCCTCCCTCCGTCCCCACGTCCCTTCCTTGCTCAGTATACTCCTCTCCGTCAGCCCCTCTCCATGGCCATCACTGCTTTGTCCGGCTTAACCACCGAGTAGAAAATACTGAGGAAAATACGGTAACAAGATAACGAAGACAAATACCCGAAGACTGTACAGTCCCATTGAAAGCAGCAGCCTTCGGCATCCACGTGGTTTCACCGTGGCCGACCACCACTGAGGCACTGCCATCGGAGCCACGGCGCCTTCTCTCCGACACCTGCTCCAGGGGTTCAGTTGGCAGGTGCTGCCACGGATCGAGGAACGGGGCGGGGAACTCAGTCCTTGCAGCAGCCACAGGCGGGGGGCTGGGAGCAAAGCAGCCAGCACCACAGTCGGGGATCGGTTAGTCACAGGGCGTGAATGAGTAAGTGAATGTGCGGAGGATTATGGGAGCCCCATTTTTTACGATAAAGGAAGTGCAAATGTGGAAAGGGGTAAGACTAGAATAGCCTCGTGGGGTAGAAGTGAAATTGCAGATCAGTGTGAACTGTGGCTTTTTTTTTTTTTAATTCTATTTCTTTTTTTTTTTTTTTTAAGATTTTTATTTATTTATCTTTAGAGGGGAAGGGTAGGAGAGAGGGAGAGCAATATCACTGTATGGTTGCCTCTTGTGTGTCCCATGCTGGGAACTGGCCTGCAACCCAGGCATGTGCCCTGACTGGGAATCGAACCGCGATCCTCTGGTTCGCAGGCCTGTGCTCAATCCACTGAGCTACACCAGCCAGGGCTGAACTGTGGCTTTTAATGTATATCGATGGATGGCTGAGGAGACAAGCACAGATGTAGGTATTCCCTAATTGTCCACAGAGGACCTACTAGCAATGACAGCTCAGTGGCAGCGAACCCAACCTAGCACCCAGGGCTGGGTTCCAAATACTGTTCTCCACTAATGTGAACCAGGGCTCTTTGGCAAGATGGCCGACCCCAGGACTAGTGGGGAAAGGCAAGGTGCCTGGAACACTTCGTGGTACCCGAAAGTAAGAAAGTGCTCTAAGAACCACGGGGATGTGCAGCCATTATGGAAAACAGCTGGACGTTCCTTGAAAAATTAACACTAGAACTGCCACGGGACTCAGAGGTCCCACTGGTACGTATCCAAAAGAATCGAAAGCAGAATCTCAAAGAGGTATTCGCACGGCCATGCTCACTGCAGCATGATTCACGATAGCCAAGGGGTGGAAGGACCCCAAATGCACACCAACAAATGAATGGATAAAGAAAACGTGGCATGTATCCCTACAACAGAATATTATGCAGCCTTAAAAAAGGAAATCCTGCCACCTGCTATAACATGGATGAACCTCGAGGACATACGCTGTGCTAGTGGAAATGAGCCAGCCGCAAAAGGACCCGTGCTGTGTACTTTCACTCATGAAGTAACCAGAACTGTCAAAACTCTAGAAACGGGAAGTAGAAAGGCGATCGCCAAGGGCTGGGGGAGACGGGACGGGAAATTCACGTTCAGTGGGTACAGAGTTTCAGTTTTGCAAGATGAAAAGTTTCAGAGCTCTGTTGCACAACAACGTAACTACACTTAGCGCTACTGGACTGGATACACTTAAAGATAATTGCAATGGTAAATTTAACATGTGGTTTTTACCACAAGTAAAAACAAAAACAAAAAACCACCTCAGAACATGCCCAAAGAACACAGAAGCCAGCCTGAAGCGCCCCCACTAGCCAAATCCAGACCCGCTGGAGCATCAACATAAATCACGATGGTCTGTGAATTATAAAACAGAACCCACGTTCCACACTAAAATAAACAATGAGTAAAGAAACAGCAAAAAGGGAAAGTGCCTACACTCAAATGCCAATTAAATGTAGACGCAACAGCGTGATCAGAGAATCACCCTTCGGCAATAACAATTTCAGGTAAGAATCGTGAACAGATGCTAAATCGAGAGGGTAAAAATTTCTAAAGCACAGGATGTTGACACAGTCTCAACGTAGCTCCCCACAAAGTACCCATTCCTCATTAATTAGCAAGTACGACATACTTACTAACTTCACGGTGGAGAAACCTTGCAGACGTAACCTACTGTTAAAAAGGGCGTCACCAGAACTGGGAAAAACGGGTACATGTGCTTCCTGATACAACGGAGGGAAGGACACAGCGTCACTCCTCTGAGGCTTGTCAAAAATTTATGGCCTGAATCTAATAATGAGAACACATCAGATAAACCCAAAGGAAGGGTCGTTCTGCAAAGTAACTGGCCAGCACTCTTTAAAACTGTCACTCATAAAAGAGACAAACACACTAGGAACGCCTGAGGAAGTGCTCCGGGGTCAGGGGAGACCGAAGGGAAAGCATCATCTAAACACACATACGCCGTCCCAGGTTGGGTCCTGGGACCAAAAGAAAAGATGGTGAGTACATTGTTTTGAGTATTGGTGACATTTGAGTGTTGTTTGTGGATTAAATGGCAGTATTTCATCAGTGTTGGTTTCCTGATGTTGATGGATGAACTAGTTATACAGGAGAGGCCATTTTTTTAAAAAATACACACCGAAGTGTTTAGGGCTAATGGGACATCTTAACTGCAACTTAGTATCAAATAGTTAAAAAAATATGTATAGACAGAATGATAAGGTGCACACAGCAAAATGTTAACAACAGAATTGGGAGAAAGGATATACAGGCTCTTATTAAAAGATAAGATACATATAAGTGGTCTTTCAGCTATCAGGAATTTATTATACCAGTTTTTATACTACTAGAAAAATCTGCTTAATTGTTTCATTACCTCAGGCCAAACTATTAAAAGAAATAGTTGAAATAAAATGTGAAAAACATTTCTTAGCGGGCAATAATGTAGATATAAAATTCTGCCTAAAAGTTAAAAATGCACAGAGTCTTTAATTTTAATTAAAGATATTTCTTCCTGCAATCATTTGTCTCCTTAAAAAAATCACTACATAAGATAGTGAAAAAAACCTTACAAATTTGAATCCTGTTAATTTAGGATAAATACATTTTTTTCTAATAACTGATAAAGGATTTATACAATTTCATTAGAGACTGATATATCCTGATATTTAAACAGGAAATTTTAACCTAAACCATGACCTGCGGGTGATGTTGGAAACTAAGTATTTCCAATCCCCGCCCAAGGATGGATATGTTTACAGACTTCAGAGGAAGAGACAGACGTCGGGACGCGGCTCAGCTGCCTCCTGCACACACCCGGCCAGGGACCGACCGCAACCCTCTAGTGTGCGGGATGACGCTCCAGCCAGCTGAGCCACCGGCCAGGGCTGAAGCCATTTTTAATGTAAATCTCCTATGGTAGAAAGTGTCTCTAGAAAAGGGGGTTTTTACCCTTTTTCTTGTCATTCAGGGTCAACTGGCAATGTCTTGTTGGACCAAGACCACGATTTTTCAGAAAACTCACTGACGTCCCTCATGCGCTCGGTAAATGAACGTGGAAGGGAGTGAGCCCAGGCCGGCGGCGGCGCCCGCGGAACAAAAGCAGCTTCCCACAGGGCTTTGTGTGGAGGACTGCACCGGTTCTGAATGCACAATTCAGTGGTACCTTTTTAAAAAGTGTCATAATTGTGTCGGGGAAAAAAGGAAACACACACAAGAAATTGGGGATCGAACAGGACAACCAACAAGCCTCGGGGAATGTCGTGAGAAGTCCTTGTGGATCCTTTGTGCATTCTCCCCTCGAGATGATTAACTCGGATGCGAGTAGGATCCGTGGACTACGTTAACAATGGCACAAAGGAAACACACACTTTGGGCTCTCTTCAGCTATGATGGAGAGATGTAAAACTCCACGCTTCTATTTTGTGCCTTGAAATCACATTCTGACTCCAAGGACTGAAGTGTAAAGCGCTGGGTACATGTACGAAGGTGGGGAGGAGAGCGGGAGAGAGGCAAAGATACCCTCACTTCCAGGAAAGTTCTGGGTTTTTAATTTACTTTAGTGATTGTGGGTGTTTCTCACAAACACAGCTGAAGTGGTGAAAGTGAGAGAACCTTCCCAAAGGGGAAAGAAACCCTTCCCTTGATTCCTGCCCAGGCCGGCAGATCTCAACGTTCCTTCTCTAGTTGTTGATGGTTGGATGAAAAGCTGCCTTGGGGGTGCACGGGAACCACCCCCACCCCCACAACAAGCCAACAAATCACCAACCTCCCAATCACTGAATCACTAACCACCACTACACCCTCTGCTGTAAGGGGTCGTCAGGTCATCGACACTTCAAATAACCTTACGAGGTAGCATCTCCCCTTTCTCCCTCCCCTCACTTTACTGACCATCATGTATTAACAGAATGGACATCAATCTCTCTCTTAGCACGCTACTGTCCTAAGTACTGATGAACTGGACATACTCATTCCTAAGCAAAGTGAACGTGAAGAAAGCGGTGCGGAAAAATGTAGTTGAAACTTACAGCTTAAACTCAGAATGTTCTGGCTGAGCGGGGCTGCGGAGCTCATCTAGTCTAGCACTTTAGTACTTAAAGTCACTTTAGTACTGACTTTAGTACTGAATGACTGGGTTCTTCAGGGTTCCAGACTCATTCGGCTAGTACTGAATGAATGGACTCTGTAAGGCTGGGTTCCCAATTCCAGCTCCATCTCTAACCAGCTCTCTGGCTCTCAAGCAAATCCTTCCCTTCCATAGGCCCGCTAATTCAACACTGAAATAAGGGTGCCAAACTACAAGACTTCCATAGTCCCTCTCGGCCGTTAACATTCTAAGATGTTAAGCTCTACATTTCAACCACGTTCCCCCCTCCCATGGCTTTTATTGCCAAAGTTCATAAGCTGATCTGAAATTCATACGGAAATGCAAGGAAACAGGAATAGCCAAAACAATCATGAAAGAGAACAAAGTCGTAGGACTCACACTTGCCAATTTCAAAACTTAATATAAAGCTACAGTAATCGAGATATTGTGATACTGGTGTAAGGACAGATACATAAAATAGGATTTAGAGCTCAAGACCAAATGCATACATGTATGGGCACCTGATTTGCAATGAGGGTGGTGAGAAAATTTGATGAAGAAACAGTGTTTCCAACAATGACACTGGGACAACCGGGCATCCCCATGCACTGGGCCCCACCTCACACCTTACACACAAAGACGCTCAAAATGGGTCCAAGACTCAAATATGAGAGCTGAAACTATGAAACTTTTAGGAAAAAACAGTACTAAATCTTTGGACTTTGGATGAAGTAATGGCTTGTGAGATATGACACCAAACGTACGTGGAACCAAAAGGGGGGAAAAAGATAAATTAGACAATCGAAATCGAAAACTTTTATGCTTCAGGCGACACCGAGAACAGGAACACACGCGGAGTGGGAGGAAACATTTGCAAATCAGACGTCTGATACAGGCTGAGTACCCAGGCTACACAAACAACGCTTACGATTCAACAACAAAGAGAGAAAAACCCAATTAAAAAACAGGCAAAGGATCTGCACATTTCTCTAAAAAAGAAACGCAAATGGCCTGTAAGTACAGAAAAGATGCTCAACATCATTAGTCGTTAGGGAAACGGAAATCAAAACTGTAAGGAGACACCTGTGCGCACACACAGGGCCGCTGGGACAAAAACGATGGTGAGCAGCCAGCGTCGCGGAGGCCAGGGGAGGACTGGGGTCCTCACCCACTGCCGGTGGGGGTGGGGGTGGGGGTGCGAGACGGCGCGGCCGCTCCGGAGCCGGGCCGGTAGTGCCTCCAGAGGTGCCGCCGCATGACCCAGCAGTTCTACTCTCGGAGGGTTTGGCAAAAGTAGGTTTTGCGTTGTGAGGATGCAAAACAGTTTATTCTTGCATTATTATTTATTAATCATTGTATTATTTTCCATATGAACAACTGTAAACTTACTTTTGCCCCATCCCACATATACCCAAGAAAACTTAAAACATATACCCATACAAAGACTTGTACATGAATGTTCACAGCAGCATTATTCGTAACAGCCGAAAAGCAGAAACAGCCCGGATGTCCATCAGCTGATGAATGGGGAGACACAACGTGGTACGTCCGCATCATAGAAGGTTGTTCGGCCATAGAAAGTAAGCTGATACCTGCTACCGCATCAAAGAATCTTGACAATATTATACTGAGTGAAGGAAGACAGACACAAAAGGCCACGTATTTAATGATTCCATTTTTCTGAGACATCCAGAACAGGCAAATCCATAGCAGACCGAGAATAAACTAATAATGGTTGCCTGGGGCTGGGGAGAATGGGAACTGACAGCTGATGGGGATGAGGTTTCTTCTGGGGGATGCCGAAAATGTTCTGGAATCAGAGAGTGGTCACGGTTGCACAACACTGTAAATATACTGAAAGTCAATGACCTGCACACTTTAAAGAGAGAATTTTATGGTATGTGAATCATTGTCAATTTTTTTAAAAAAGGCAAATGGCTCTTAGAAAACTGGTTTCCTCACCTCTGCTTGAGACCACCTACTGGTCCACAGAAATACTAAACAGTCAGCAATGACATTTGACATTTATAATCCCACCGCAACAAATGCAACAAAAAAATATTTTTAAGCTAATTACGGGATACCAGCTGATGATCTAGTTGTGTTTATTTTGCTTCTAACGAGTAAAAATTTAAAAATTCCTGAGTTCATGATTTATCTCAGAGTCCTTTTTAAAATTTGTATTTCTCTTCAGTAACTGAGGCTAAACAAATGTCTTCATTTTCGAAATGTTAGTAACAGTGTCAATCAGAAACAGGTAAAAATATTGCTCCTACAATGACATTAGTTAGCACAGCCATCTTCAAGCAGTACTTTAAAATTTAATTCTTGTTCACGGGTTAGGCAAAAATCAAATTTTCAATATCAGGATTTCAATGCAATATGTATAACCAAATTCTTTAATTCATGAAATGAATGCAGACTTTGCTTCACTGGAAAATAAATAGAATTTTAGGCTTATTCTATTCAGTGATAAGAGTTTAAGGGAATTTTTTTCAAAGCTCTGCAAAGTAAACATACTCTTTACCTTCATCTTCTCTAACATTGTTTTGCGTATTTGGTTTTCAGTATCAAGAAGCCTGCAAACTCTGCATTAGCGCTGTAATCCACAAGAGAAGCTTTGTAAGCACTTGAAATGGAATGAATTAATTGTAGTCTGGTATCACTGGGCTGTACTACACATAGTTCCACGTAAGTGAAATAAGACTGATCCTTCTAAAAATGCTAATTGTAAAGAGGAAGGCTTAAGTACTTAGGAAATAAGCCTCGAGGTCTGCCGTGATTGAGCTACATGCTAAAAAAGCGCTGGGATTACAACAGGGCGGAATGATTTCATTTTTAAGTTCAATGGAAATTGCATATACTCAGTTTTTATTCTTACATACATGCGGTGGGCACTACATCAGCACTGCCAGCCCCACGAAAGACGCAAACGCAGGAAAGAGGGCCGTGTCCGTCTGCGGTGACGTCCTTCCGCAGTGACGTGCGTAAAACCCAACCGCTGCTTGGGCAACCTTAGGAGAAAGCAAGCCTAAGGGACAAAAACATTTACACCTGATAATTCAATTACACTGCTACCTCATACAAATGTGAGGCTTGAACTTATTTCTTGAAAACAGAGCACAAAACAGTTTCTAATAGTAATCTAGATGACAGTTAAGATGCATCGAAGGTGTATACAGAACCCTTAAGACTGTAACACATCGAGGAGTTCTTTTGAATTATGTATATTGAAATGATGGTACTATAATTCATACTGAACAACAAAACCTTGATAAAACAAGAAATGGGAGACATAAAAATGGATGACCTCTAGCCTCACACTAGCGGGAGTCTGGGAAATACAGGCACGGAGCGGATACGCTGCGTGTGAGGACAACCGCGCACTACAGCTCGGAAGAGTTACAGCCCATGCTCTTTGCTTTTTGGTTTTTAACTAAGTAGGACTCAAAAAACCTTCATCAGTTTTTTTTCTAATAGCTCATCTTTTCTAAATAACTCTCACTTTGCATTCCAGAAAATGTAAGAAACAGTTTGCAAGAGTTCATGCAAATATGTTTCTCTAAGGCCATGAACTGGTTTGCTAAGTTGCATTATTTTATTCAAGTAAAAAGCCCTTCTAGAATAAGGGGTCGGCAAAGGAAAGCCATCAGCTTCACCTCTCAGGCCTGCACACGGGTTAAGATCTCTCCCACTCAAACGGAAGGGGAGAATGCTCATTTGAGCATTAGCAAAAGATCTAATGCATGTTAAGTTTTTCTGGCAGATTCTTTTTGTATATTACCAAAAAAAAAAAAAAAAAAAAAAAAGCGCAAAAGCTTAGAAGAAGAATCCCTTTTTTCTTATAAAGGTCAAACAGGTACTTCTTGACATGATGTCCTTTACACAATGGCATATTGTTCATATAAAAGGTCTCTTATCCTATAAAAATCTTGACAAAGGCAGCCTTCTAATCCAATGCGTCCAGTTTCCGTCTAGAAATCAAGTAAAAAAAAAAGTTCTTTAGTACGTTTTTCTCCCATTAATATGCAGACATAATAGCCTAAGTTACTTGATGACTGGTCAGGAAATGGGTGGCTCTGAGCCACAAAATGTGGACATATCATTCAAATCGTGAGTTTTACAGACATGTAAATGTCAGATAATACAAATACAAGTTTACAATGAAGTTACCGAGTCTCTGACAGTCACTTTTTAAAGCCTTCAAGGTCATCGTTATGGATATAAATTATCGGTGTCCAGTTTTGGGAAGCTACCAATTAAGAACTACAGAATTCAAAGGGACAAAGAGTCAGAAGCATTTGTCCAACCCAACCTTTTGTAAACACACTTACTCTGCGGACAGCTACTTGATTGTTGCAAACGAGGACACCTCCTACAAATTCAGCTTGAATCCCCTCCCGTAAAAGAACTTGTTTGAAGTCTGACAGTCTTGGTTCATTCATAAAAACGGACTGATGTCCAGGAACCTTAAATAAGGTTAAAGGGGAAAGGAAAACTTCAACTAGAATACCAGACACGTAGCTGTACTGAATAAAGTAGAATAACATATGATCTTTAAGACATTTTCTATTATTCCCTAAAGTCCTTTGACAGATCATTTCAAGACTGTAAATCACATTCCAAGTTGTTATTCTGAATTTTACCTCATTATTTAACATTACAAAGCCCTTCACACTTTCTGAACGTTTCACAGTCAATTTTATTAGTCATGCTTCACAATAACAGAGAGACATTTGGTAATGTTGTGCCTTCTCTCACCCACTTGCCTAACGGGGTCAACGAGAGTGCCAGCAGGCACAGCCGAACCGCAGATTCTTTTTGATTCAGGCCCTAGGCCTTGGCTTGGTTCAAGATAATTTCCTCCCGAGCCTGGTTCCACTTCCCCTCCTCCCTCAGAGCAAACGCAGTGGATGCTACAGGTTTTAGAATCGGAAGGGCAAGTGGTTCAACCTAACGCTGCTACTTTGAAACTGCTGTGAAGAGTGCTAGCGTTAGCACAGACAGAAGAGCAACCCCGACTTCTCCCAATTTCAAGAGCGGTGCCGGGGAGGACTCCAGTGACAAGAGGCTGTCTCTCCATTCCTCATTGGAGGAATAAACATGTCACCTGATATGCACGTAGGACTCACGGTCTTTAACACTGTTGTAAGCTAATTCCATGACACCTTTGCTAATTAAGTAGGTATCTCTTGCGGACATGTCAATACTAGACTAGAATTCTATCTATGCTAAGTAAAAGCTTTCAAACTACATCAGAACCAAAAGTGATTTGAAATGAATTGACAGCAGACAAAACTGGAGTGCAGGCGTTATGACATTCTTAGAAAACCACACATCTGATAAGAAGCAGGCAGACGACTCTCACAATCATCAAACTTCATACTTTAAAATCCTTACTGAGAAACAAAAGCAAATCATGAAACAATACCTGTCTTATAAGAAGATCTGCTACAGGTTTCCTTTAAGTTAGGATTACTCCCTAGCCATACAGGACGTGCGCGCACACACACACACAAACATACCTTGGGGAATCTCCTCTAAAACTCCAAAATCAGTCTACATGTGACCTATTTTAAATGGCTAGAAGCATACAGGAAAACCCAAAGGATGACAAATTAAGGAAAAGACAGAAACAGCACACGCCCACTTACCTCATTGGGTGGTAAGGGCTCCAAAGTCGGAATAATCTCACTTTCTTCGCCTGTTTCTTTCTCATCGTCTCCAAACAGACTTTTCATGGCCTTCTGCTGCGCGATGACGCTGGAATCTGAAGGCGCATCCACTTGCATTTCTGAGTCTTCTCCATCATCCTTCAGTTCTCCCTCTTCTAAAATCACCCCCGTGTCCACTTTGGAAACCCGCATGTCTAAGACACCATCTATCCAAGCCAGTTCGGCATCTTTCGCCTTACAAAACTGCAGGGAGCTAACGAGTGAGTCTTTCAATCTCACCTAGACATGCAAATGGAGGAAGAGAAATAAAATCCAGAGTATAAATAACAATTAAATATAACCTATGATTTACTATTAGCATGTCCTAAGTCTCGTCATGTGTATTCAAATTTCAAAACCCCTCACTCATCTGACCTTCGCCATGACCGCTGACGACCTAATGGCCTGTAAGATCCCTGGGCCCCTGTCCACTTTCCAAAACAAAGGCTGTTGACCCTGGCTGCACACTGAGACCACACGGCAATTTTGTAAGTTTATCAGTGCCAGGCCCCACCCGCAGTGATTCTAATACAACTAGTGAGGCTAAGACCAGAGCATCAAGACCCTCGACTACCCCAAAGTTCCCCAGAAAATCTTCCTGTACAGCCGAGGGTGGCAACCACTAACACTTGTCATTCTCTAACACTTGACGGTGCTGGAGGAGTACTGACTTGCTAAGTTTTTTAAATAACCACGTGGTTTCACACCTCTGTATTCCTGGAACGCTGCTTCCTCTGGCTTTGCCCAGAATGACGGTTTTGCCTGCTGAATTCCAGTCCATTTTTTCCAAACAAACAGACATCACTTCTGCCTTCACTGACACCATCCCCCACTACCAAGTAAGAGTTAACCCATCTCTCCTCTACTCCTACTTTCTGTGCCTGTCTCCATTTCTTTCTATTGATAGAACCCTGACATCTGTGAATTTTTATAAAACTTCTGAGTTCTTGAACCCTCACCATTCCCTTCATCTGTATATTTTTGCTAATGTTGTTCCCTCTGGAACACTCTCTCCTCCCTCTTTCCCATTCTACGTACACCCCTGAGAAACCGTCCATAAGAATTTGGCTTAGTTATCACTTTCTCCGGGAAATCTTTTCTAATCTCTAAATTTGGGTCGGGGTCTCCTTCTGTATGTTCTCACAACACCCTCCACTTTCTCTACCAAAGGTGTAGTAACTGTATAATAAGTACGATCTCCTTGTTAAAAGGACCTGCTGGGGCAGGGGATAATGTTAGTCTGTCTTACTCAGCACGGCACCCTCAGGCGTCTGTCTGCCCTAACCGGCAGCACGAAGCACTTTCACGTGGCTCAGGGGCCAGCACACTCACCTGGTAGATGTGAGTCTCGCTGGTGGCGTCCACCGTCTCGTGCAGCTTCGGCATGTACACTTTAATGTCCTTTCCACCGAAGGCCCGGCAGCACTCCGCGAGATCCTGACTGGCCTCTGGAGGTCCGTGGACAATGATCAGCTGTCGTGGCTTCATCTGATTAATGATCTTTTTAATGGAATCCCCATCAGAGCGTCCTTCGTAGTCTATGTAGGTAACCCTGGCTCTGCAATTAAACAGGATTATTCAAACTGACTTTTCTGATAAGTTCACTCAAATACAAGGTGTTTAATGGCTTTTATCACCAGGAAAGAAACATATACAGTACATGTATTTTTTAAAAAACTAAAAAAAGAAAAATGTCTACAGTCTTAAAATGAGGATTTGAGGAGACACGTGAGTTCTGTTATTACGTGTTTTGGGGGATTGCGGATTCTGTAGTAAGTGTCCTTAGAAAAAATGACTCACTGCATAAAGAAAAATAAAACTGGATCCTGACCTAATGCCACATAAAACTGCAGGTGAGTTGAAGCCATTACCGAAAAAATGAAGCTTTAGGTTACAGAATAAAATGTAAGAATTATCTTTATGACCAAGGACAGGGAAGGACTTTTTAAAAATATATAATGGGAAATATTTTATTATTTCCTTACATCAAAATTAAAAATGTTTTTAAACAAAGTAGACATGGAAAACTCTCGAAAGCAAGGGAACGGAATGGCAGATGGTTTTTATTTGTATTGTCTCAAACCAATCACCAACAACCTCCAGAATACACAATGAACTCCTGCAAATCAACAACGAAAAGGCAGCACCCTCCAGAGAAAAATGCACAAAGGGAATAAATATGGACTTTATAAAAACAGAAACAGTAGCAAGCATCTGGAGAGATAATCAAACTTAATAATCATCGCAGTAAAACGAACTTTAGTAGTGCTGATGCGTTACTTTCTCTCTATTAGGCCAGAAAACATGATAAGGCCCGGTGCTGGCAGAGAGACCGGATGAGGGAGACCCCCGCCCCGCTGGGGAGAACGTGCGCCGGTGCGGCCGCTGTGGGCAGCGTGCGCGACACCGTCCACACGCGACACCGAGACCTCAGTGCGCCCGGGACGCACACCAAACGGTATCACCGCATGGGCGAGCCACCTCTCATGACTTTTTTCAATTTCCAAAGTGACGATGTTCTAGCGTTATTAACTATACCAAAGGGAAAAACAAATCTTAACTACTTCAGGTCACTGTGGTGTTTTTAAGACACGAGGGCACTAGAGATGTTTAAGTCAAGGAGCATACTTTACGGAACAAGCGCTCAGGAAAGTTAACCCTATGAACTGTATCCCTTGCCCACTACTGACCATATTAGAAATGCTGAAAGAGTGCTTCTTTGTGTAAGTGCACAATTTAATATTTAACCCCGCCACTCCACCAATTCCATTACTTTGGCATTCAGATATAATTAACAAAGGGAAAATATCTCCATACTTCACAAGGCTTTACATGAAAAAAGAAATTAAAGTTTAAGAGCACAAACTTTCTATAGGATGTTAAGAAATCTCACCTTGGAAACAATACGAGTTACAAGTCAAGTGTTTAAAACTTGTATTTCCCAAATGCAATGAAAGCACTTACTTTATTTCAATAGCTTCTGTCATAGAGATGCACTTAGTAGGAACATCAGATAAATCCTGATCCATGGGCTCCTCTCCGTTTGTCAAGCCAGACTCTAATTTGCTTTTTTCTTCTTCAGTAGCTTGAAGTTCTGGCACCAAGAAATCCTCCGGTCTAAATAAATAAGTCTCTAATTAGAAGTCATAACGAGTAAGCTAATATTATGTTACCTATAACTAACCAGTAAATTGCATAATTTTTAGACTCCTTGCACATCTCAAGATTTAAACACACATTTGATCCGAGGCCAATGCAACTTCACGGAGTCGATTACCAGGTGACGGCATGCATCACATCCCTTGTGACCCTTCACACCGCAGGGAGTGCCCTTCACGCCACACCCTGTGGGCCCGCGAGAGGCCCCGGGCGGATCCCTGGGAGAGCTCAGGGGTCAGCAGACGCACCATGGCGACCGGCCCTGCATTTGTTTCTCAGCTTCTGTGGTTTCCCTGCCAACTCCCTGCTCTTATAAATCTCAGGCCTCCTTTAATTTCCGTAAGGCTCCAGTCCTCCCATCCCTGATCAAAAAAGGCAGGTAACTCTCCATCTGCGTATTAACAAGAAAGCTTCACCTTCATTTCAACAAACTGATAACCCCGGAAAACCAAATTCACTGAGCTCAAATGATAACACACTTGATTCCTGCAATCTGTGAGAGAGAAAAGGGTATTTTGTTCGCATACTTGATAATCTCTCCATATTCATCCCACTTAATTCTCTCTTCTGGGGCGGGAAACATAGGGTAAGACTTCTTAGCCTGTTTGAAGAAACTGCCTTTGCGACTCCCTTCGCCCTTCATCATCAGGTCGTGCTTGGCCTTGTGAGCCGACGGCTGGTCAGTGTCCTCCTCGACGTCACTCTCGTCGCTGGAGTCTATGTCTGCCCTGGGAGGGGTCGGAACAGGTCAAGGTCACAAAGTCCCCAAGGGATCTGAATCAGTGCCCATAAAACTATTACTGAACACTGACCATTAACCGATGGTCATTCAATAATCATCAGTATTACTGGGTTGATATTTTGTGAAACGCAGCGTAAACTACCAGTTAATGAATACCTATTAACGTTAGCAATGCAAGAATTTGGTACTCTAGCACCTTCTGAAAGATGAAACGAAAGTAATGAGGCCAAAACAAAAGTTAAATATTTTCTATTAAACTGTTTTGTCTTAGAATGAATTTCTTCTTATGTATTACATACATAAACTTGTGTCTAAAAATAACTCACTCTTTTGACTGCTCAAGTTTTTTAGCAGCTTCTTTCTTTAGTTTCTCCTTTTCCAAGTATTCTTCGAGTTCTTTCCCTTCAAGCTTTACGCGTTTCCTCAACTAAAAGAAAACAGAAAACGAAAGAAAATACCAACATCAGGGGTCAGGGCAGCGGGTATGAGAAACATCACGTCTCTAAATTGATTCATCATCTTTAAATTAAAAGTTCATCTAAAATGATTCGAGTGTCCATTACATGTACTTACAGATCCTATTTAGATTAGTATGGAAATTGAGCTTTCACACTTCTAGGATGGGATTAATTTAAATCAAACTAACTCAAAATCACCAATAAGGAAAAGAAAATACAGCTAAGTAATTTCATAATTTGGTGTAAGTAAGGCCTATGTATGACATAAAACCCAAAAGCCCCACAGGAAAATATGAATGAACAGGGCAACATGAAAAATAAAATCACTTTAACATTTTAAATCTCATGAAATTAAAAGAAACTGAAAAAATTATTTGCAGCACACTATGACTAGCAGAAGCAACTTTTTCCTAAGACCCCTTCCAGATCAGTTAAGAAAAAGATGATCCACACATCAGAAAAGAACAAAATAGACATACAGGCAATTTCTAAAATAAGAAAAACAAATAACTGATAGCCATGAAAATATGTCTAATTTCACTAATGATTACTTTTTAAATGCAAAATATTTTGAACGTAATACCATTTTTTAATCGATGAGGGAGACGACACTAAGTACAAGACCATATGGGGAAAGGGAACCTTCACCTATTACAATATCTATGGGGTAATTAACGCGACTATGTTAGAAGGCAATATGCAACATTTAAAATGGAAAATGTGCTTGTCATTTAACACAGCATTTCTACTTGTAGAAATTTATCCCACTAAAACAATCACACAAATGCAGCAATGTTGGGTAATAGTAAAAAACTGGACACAATTTAAAATCTATCAATATAAAGTGATCTAATCAGTAGTTCTCAAACTTTTTGATCTCAGAATTCCTAAGACTTAAAATTACTGGGAATACTAAAGAGCTCTTGTCTTTAATACTGTCTTTTAAATTAGAAGATAATTGACATGAAACATTGCATTAGTTTAGGTATATAGGGCTTCTGTTTTTTGGTTATGTTTATCAATATTTACCATATCAAAAATTGAAACTGAGAAGTTAAACAAATATTTATTTATTGCCCTGGCTGGTGTAGCTCAATGGATTGAGCACGGGCCTGCGAACCAAGGGATCGCAGTTCGATTCCCAGTCAGGGCACATGCCTGGGTTGCAGACCAGTTCCCAGCGAGAGTTCCCAGCAGGGGATGCACGAGAGGCAACCATACATTGATGTTTCTCTCCATCTCTCCTTCCCTTCCCCTCTAAAGATAAATAAATAAAAATCTTTAAAAATATATAAAAAAAATATTTATTTATTAAAAAATAATAAAGCCATCATATGCTAACATTAACCTCATATTCTTACAGAAGATAATTACATTTCCAAAGGGAAAAAAATTAGTGGAAAATAGTGTTATTTTACATTTTTTTTGCAAGTCCCTTTCAACGTCTAGCTCAATAGCAGACAGCTGGATTCCCACATCTGCTTCTGCATTCAACTTCTTGCAATATTTTGCTTCTGTTAAAGTACATGAAGAAAATCCCACCTCATACAAATGTATAGTTGGAAAAGGGAAAAAAATTCAAACAAGGGTGTTCTTATGAAGAATCATTCTTTTTATGAATATTCTTCTTGACACTAATTAAAACTCAAGACTTCCGGCCAAGATGGAGGCATAGGCGGACACACTGTGCCTCCTCTCACAACCAAAATTAAGGACAACAAATATTTAGAAACAAGAAAACAACCCGAACTGATAGAAAATTGAACTGTACGGAAGTCCAACAACCATTCATCCAGACCGGTGAGGGGGCGGAGTCGCGGTGGGGGAAGGTGGAGGTGTGGACCCAGGAACGCAAGCAGCAGCGGCTGGCAGTTCCCAGGTGCGCAGGCGGCGGCTGGCAGTCCCTGGGCCCACAGGCGGCGGCTGGCGGACCCGGGGCACAGGGGGGCAACTGTGCAGACCCAGTGAGGCCGCACAAGGCGGCTGGCTGACCAGGTGGTCCCACATTCGCGCACGCAGACGGTCCAGGCAAAGGGGAAGTGGCGGAAGGGACTGAATCCAGGAGAGAGCGGAGCAGGCGCCACTGTTCCCTCTCGGACCCCGCCCCCACATACAGCGTCACAACCCAGCGACGGGGCTGCCCCGCACCGGGGAGCGCCAGAGGCTCCACTCTTCCCTATGTAATAACCGCGACCAGACTAAAACCAAAACAAAACAAAACAACAAAAAAAAAACCCCACCAAAAATGGCTCAAACCGGAAAACAAATAAAAGCCCCAGAGCCAATTCCTCTAAGCTGTGAAGAAATAGCCAACCTATCAGATGCACAGTTCAAAGCACTGGTGATCAGGATGCTCACAGAATTAGTTGATTTTGCTCACAAATTAGATGAAAAAATGCAGGCTACAATACGTGAAATGAAGGAAGATGCATGGGGAACCGATAGAGATGGGAGGAAAACTGGGACTCAAATCAATGGAGTGGACCAGAAGGAAGAAACTAACAACCAAACAGAAAACGAGGAAGAAACAAGAATTCAAAAAAATGAGGAGAGGCTTAGGAACCTCCGGGACATCGTTAAACGTCCCAACATCCGAATTATAGGGGTCCCAGAAGGGGAAGAAGAAAAGCAACAAGTGGAAAACTTATTTGAACAAATAATAAAGGAGAACTTCCCCAATCTGGCAAAGGAAATAGACTTCCAGGACATCCAGGAAGCTCAGAGAGTCCCAAAGAAGTTGGACCTGAGGAGGAACACACCAAGGCACATCGTAATTACATTAGCCAAGATTCAAATGAAGGAGAGAATTCTAGAAGCAGCAAGGGATAAGGGGACAGTCACCTACAAAGGAGTTCCCATCAGACTGTCAGCTGATTTCTCAAAAGAGACCTTACAGGCAAGAAGGGGCTGGAAAGAAATATTTGAAATCCTGAAAAGCAGTGACCTACATCCAAAATTGCTCTATCCAGCAAAGCTGTCATTTAGAATGGAAGGGCAGATACAGCGCTTCTCAGATAAGGTCAAGTTCAAGGAGTTCATCATCACCAAGCCCTTATTATATGAACTGTTAAAGGGACTTATCTAAGAAAAAGAAGATCAAAAATAGGACAGCAAAAAGACAGCAAACTCACAACTATTAAGAATCACACCTAAAACAAAAGCAAACTAAGCAAACAGCTAGAACAGGAACAGAACCACAGAAATGGAGATCATATGGAGTGTTAGCAACAGGGGCGTGGGAGGAGGAGAGGGGGGGAAAAGGTACAGAGACTAAGTAGCATAGACGGTGGGTAGAAAATAGGGGGAGGGCAAGAATAGTGTGGGAAATCTGGAAGCTAAAGAACTTATGGCACATGGACATGAACTAAAGGGGGGAATGTGGGTGGGAGAGGGTGTGCAAGGTGGAGGGGAATGATGGGGGAGAAAAGGGACAACTGTAATAGCATAATCAATAAAATATATTAAAAAAAACAAAAAAACTCAAAAGGTGTGTTGTACTAAGGAATCAGAAACCACACCAGTAAGTTTTTGTACTGTTACTTGAAAATTGTACTGACTGAGCTCACACTTAGAGTGGGTCTTTCATTTGTGCATTTCTTCGTAACATCATGCATTGGGTTATTTGGAAAATACTGGTTCACCAGGTATTTTCACCAGGTATTTGTAAGATTATACAGATCTTACAAATGTTGACAATATTTGAAAAATCACATTTGCAAATATTACCACCAATCTCATCAGAAAATCTTTTAAGTTAAGCAGTTACTCTGACAGAGATGGGTATTTAAGTTTTCTAAAATTCTAATTTTCACTTGTAAGTTTGAACTTTATCAGATTTATTTTTTTTGAACTTTATCAGATTTAAACAACACATACTATCAATTATTTTCCTTAAAGTGAGTGGCTCAATTTATTTGTTTTTGAGAAACTGTCTGCCAAACATCAGTCTAAATTAGCCATGTCATTATTTCAAGTAAAAACAGTGTTTCAAAGAAAAAGTGGCTAGCCCAGCTGGTGTGGCTCAGTGGACTGACTGAGTACTGGCCTGCGAACCAAAGGGTCACTGGTTCAATTCCCAGTCAGGGCACATGCCTAGGTTGTAGGCCAGGTCCCCAGTAAGGGGTGCACAAGAAGCAACCACACATTGATGTTTCTCTCCCTTTTTCTCCCTCCCCCTCTAAAAATAAATAAAATCTTTTAAAAAATAAAATAAATATTAAAAAAAGAAAAGAAAAAAGTGGCTAGTCAAACCCACAACTTGCACAATTATACCAGTGGTTTTCTTAGTGACAACTGCGGTACATCAGTATACGACACAAGTGCTTTATGCAAACTTCCCATCTTGTCACCCAGATATAAAAAATATTGTATTAAAAAATTTAGTAACATTAATAACTTCCACCACTCTGCCAAGGACATCCATAAGGGAGCTGGCCTTCTCTGACAAGTGTGCGGCGAGGACCAACGCAGGGACTGCCGGTGCGGCTGGGTGCCGCTGCCTCGGTCTCCGCTGAGCCTCGGCAGTCTCCTGCCATCGCTTTTGCTCATCAGTACAAATACAGGGACACGGAGGAGGAGACGATGCCTTAATATGTTAGGAAAAATCCTTTTGACCTGTGGACTTCCTGAACAGGTCTCAGGGACACCCCAGGGGTCCTCACACTATGGTTTTGAGAACCATCGTATCAGATACTCTTCTGCGTGCTAGGGATCAAAAAAAACATGATCCCTTTTCTCGTGGAACTTGTATTCTAGTTGGTAGTGGGCAGAAGAAGACAACAAGGAAAGGAACAGTGATGAGTGCTAGGAAAAATAAAGTTAGGTGATGGGTTGGCAACTGAGTAAGCATTTTAGATTGGTAGAGAAGGCCTCTCTGAGGTGGTGACCTTTGAATTGAGACCTGAATGACAAGGAACCAGCCAAGTACAAAGCTGAGAAAAAACATCACCGGCAGAAGCAACACCACCTGGTATGAAGATCCCGAGGCCGTGAAGCAGCGCAGGGCACTGAGCACTGAGCACTGAGCAGGTAGAATGAGATAAGGTCAGAAAGGTGGGTAGAGAGACAGGTCATGTGGGATCTTAAAAGTCTGGGACAGAAGGATGGATTTTATTCAAATAGCAGAAGGGAGCTGTTGGAGGGTTTCCGGAAGGGAGTGGCATGAAATGGTGAGTGCTTACAAAACGCCTTTGGGAGTTGTCCCATGGGTGCAGAGTTTCAGCTGTGCAAGATGAGAAGTTCTAGAATCTGCTGTAGAATAATGTTCATATAGCTAATGTAACTGTGCTTAACCCTTAAAAAGGGTTAAGACAGTAAGTTTTGTCATGTGGTTTGTACCAACATAAAAAGAGAGGCGCAGAGAGAAAGACATATCTCTTTGATGCTACGAGAAGGCAGGACTGAGAGTGTAGAAGGATGAAAAGAGAGAAACCAGTTGGGAAACTACAGCACAGCCCGGGCGTGCCCGTTTAGCATAGGCCGCAGTGATGGCCGCAGAGCTGCAGGAAGCAGACAGATTTAGGGCGTATCTGCAGGCCACGCCGACAGGACCCGTTGCTAGACTGATTGCGGGTGCTGAAAAAGTAAGGGATTGAAACTCAGTTTTAATAATCCGTGCATTAGAAGTCAGGATAGTGGTCCCCCTTGGAAGGGGTGGGAAGACCAGAAGGGTATGTCCGGGGTATTGGTAATATTCTATTTCTTGATCGAGTTACAGCTTGGACAAGTGTGCTCAATTTGTGAAAATTCATCACACTATATGCTTTTAATGTGCACACTTTTCAGTATATAGTCTACTTACATTCTTTAAAATTTCTGGGTTTTTGGCTTGTGTAAACACGTGGAAAGTGCTATTCCCTGAGGCGAAGGCTCAGAGAAGAAGAGACACAGTGAACACTGTTTGGATGTGACCAAGTAGAGGGGTGCGTGATGAGTAACAGACAGGAAAGGGGTAACTAAAGGAGAAATACCCTGAACGAGGTGAGAGGGGAAAAAACCAAAGAATAAGCACTACTTAAGAAAAAATAAAAAATCTAACATTTCGAGTTTCAGCTCCAAACATCATTTTGTTTTTTCAAACTTAAATCACTCTTAATATCCTTTTATGAGTTCCTCAAATGGCATATCTACCTTAATTGAATTTCTAGTAATTAATATTTTCTAATACTGCATATTATATCCAATGAAACTGTTTCAAATATTTCTGAGTTCTTTTAATTTTGCATTTCTAAGCTATTAAATAACCCAAGAGCCAGTATTTTACTTTGGTGTGCTCGCCCTGGATCTTTCCTCCGCGATTCTGCATTTATAGTGAACATGTATCAGATTTTAGTTACCGTCATTACGCTTTTCTTAAGTGGAGTTAATAAGATACCCTTCCTCCTCCGCTTTTGACAAACTAAACATTCCTTTAAACAGCTTCTATGAGGACAAAATGAAAAGTGGCCATCTAAAAATCTGTAAAACCCTGGCTGTTATTAACCTATTCACTATCAATTGCTGCGGACTTTAAGGCAGTGACACTGGCTTCAGCAAACGGATAGATTTGATGGGTTGGTCATTAGTTAAATTATCTTTGGGCATAACGCTCAACTGTCTCGCTCCTGTAACGAGGCAAGGCGGCAAGCGCAGGTGCGGGACAGGGGAGGCTATTCCGTGGCGGGAAGAGAAGGGAACGCCTGTCTGACTTCTGCTTCTCAGGCAGGTGTGAAACAAGATCGCGTGCCATCGGTGAGGCCTGAGGTGCAGGTGCAGGGTTTTGGAGGAGAAAGAAGGAACGAAGATGTCTTACTGGAGAGAGCACAAAGGAACGGCCCACAAAATGCTGAGTGCTGTGGTGGGTGCCCCCCGAGACGCGAGGTCACGCGAGCGAAGGAAAACCTGTCCGCACAACACTAGGTAACTCCAGCTAGCACAACGTTGCTTGGGTACAGGCACGAACTAAACAAACGGTTTAATGGGAGTTGAGGCTTGGCCAGGTGAGTACAACGGCAGAAAGAAGGGTAAGAGAGTTAAAGGTGTTTCCACAATAAAGATGGACCCCTGACTCAAAGCCTGAGGGCTGATGCAGAGTAAAAGAGGTGGGGTTCGTGAACTCAAAGGCCCACAGGGACCCAAGGACTGATGGCACAGCAGTGACAGAAAGCCATCTCATCTCTGAGATCAGAGTGCAAGGCCTGCAGGAGCAGAGGTGGGCAGGTTGTTCCATCATAACAAGGTTCATTTGGGGCAGGACCAGGGATCAGACAGCAGGACGGTGGGACAGATGGCTGAGGTGGGGCGGAGGCAAAGATCACTGAGAGATAAGAGGTCACGAACCTGAGAGAGCGGAGGAACTGGGTAGACAGGAACGCTAAAGGCCTCAGGAACGAAGTCCTGGGTACAAGTGGACAGGAAGGCTAGCAACCAGAGCCCAAAGCCACTGATGAATGACAGAGAAGGACCGAGCGATCAGTAAATGTCAGGAACAGGGAGGGGTTAGTGCATTGTCAAGCCTGACACACGAACTCCAGAGGGGAGAGAAATGGCTTCGAAGCCACAACACGGAACAAGAATCTCTACCCCACCCAAAGTACACGGACCGCAAGGGAGGAGGAAAGAGCATCTACCTGAAAGGGCGACAGGAAAACGAGTGTCCTTCGGAAGGAGCCCGGTTCCAATCGCGGAAAGGATGAGAGCAGCTTTCCAAGAGGAACAGAGAACACAGCGCGTATGGCACACCCCCTGGGCGTGGTTCCGGAGGGCCGCACGGAAGGGTTCCAGGACGGGAACTCCCAATGAAGAAGCTCTGAAATTTGTGCGACTAAAGGCTGTCTACTGGTATTCTGACAAAAGTCCTGAAACCATTCTGGGCTTTGTTTTTGGTAACTGCTTTTTATCCATCATGCGTAACATACTCAAAGCAGTGTTAGGATGAAATTCACACACAGCACTTACCTCTATTTCTGTAATTTTTTCCGAAGGATTGTCAATTAAGAAGCGTGCTAAGGTCCCGGGAGTAGTTCTGTAAGTTAGAATGATTGAGTTTTTCGGGTCCTCGCACCACTGAATGAAGAGATCTCTTGAAAATCCACACTCCAGGTCGGGCTGGCTGGCGAGCACCACTTTAGGGCTGGGGACCCGCGCCAGGTCGGAAAGACCGTGACATAAGGAGAGATGGCGAAACTGAAACGGGTTATTTCTTTTGTCTTCAAAACACCTCATCAATTTGTCGCTCATCCACTCCACCTGACACGGGAGCAGAGACGACAACAGTGAGGAAAGGCTGTGTTACGACTTCAATGCATTCTTCAGCAGTCAAGGAGTTCAAGTTCGACCTCAAGTCTTCCCCTGCTCCCCACCAGCGGCCCAAATTTGGGCTTTTTAGACAATTATTTTCTGCTTCCACTCTCCATTAGATCCTGCCGCCCCAGTGTTCAGCCCTAAAAATCCAATTTTGCATTACGTTTCACTTATGAATTACTTTAAATCTATTGAGAAGGTTACGTGTAAGTTCTAAATGAGTATCTTACCCCAGAAATTGCTATTTCAAGGAAAAGAGCTTCATTCGAAAAGAAGAGAAAAATGAATTCGAACATTTGTAGCCTATGAGGTCAGTTCAATTTTTGTCCCCATAATTCAGATTGTGACACTCGGTATTAGAGGAGCAGCAACTTGCTCACTCTGTGAAACAGGGAAAAAACAGAACCAACCTCACAGAGTCTAGAAGGGTTAAATGAAACAATACAAGTAAAGCAGAAAGAACAGGAAGTGGCTAATTTTTAGCTTTTATTGTTGTTGTCATCGTCAACCTCTTCAACAGAAACACAAAATCTAAAAGGCACGGTTTTCCATAAGCCCAACCTCTGTAGCAAACCTCACCACCAATGACTGTGCAAAGAAGCAAACCTGGGACTTGGAGAACTCCACCACGTTGTAGCTGACATTATTCAGGAGTGCCAACGAGTAGACGCCCAGGCCTGCGTCCTTCGTTCTCCAGATCTGGTCCAGGAGCTGGGCGAGCTCCAGCACTCTGCCTGCCGTGTCCACTGCGATCAATACGTTGCCGTCACCTCGCAGTGTTTCCAGGACGTTTGCTAGAAAACGAGAATGTAGAATCCTTATAGGACACAACAACGCTGGGCCGCCAAATTAAAGATAACTCCACCTTAATGTTTTTACTACAAAAACTGTAATTTACAAATAAACCATCACTAGACCAGGTACAAAATAAGAGAATTTCATTCAGGCCATCGCAAATACTTTCTATTCTGTGAATATGTCCTTCTAGGAATGAAAAACAATGCCATTGTCTCTGTTTTTTTTCACTGAAAAATGATAAATCACTGGTTTCCAAACCCAAACACCCACAGATACCTTAGGTACCTTCACCTACCTCCTTCACTCATCTTTCTCTCAGAGTGTGTTTTTCTAACAGATTTACATGAGACCTTTACACTGGGCATCCCCTCAACCTACGCCAGTGAATGCCAGGGAGAGCCGGCTCTGTGCTGAAAGGCCGGGAGAAGCCAGTCTTTCTACCTGTCCCACAAAAGCTCAATTCGAACCAGCAGGAGCTTCTTTCTGTACAAAGTATTACTGTGATCATGCAGTACTTTTTCAAAAAATACTAGTTGGCCAATCTCTTAGACAAGAGAAGTGTCAACCAGCGCAGAGTGAGAAGCCATTCCCACGCCCTGCCCCCCACAGCTCCCTACAAAGGACATCACGTGACACATACTCAGCAGCTGCTCATCCCTCTGTTTCCTCCTGGGCTGCACGTACGTGGCATTAAATGAATCTGTGATAAGCAGGGAGGGTCTGCTCAGCATTTCCAGGGAGCATCCATTTAAGTGGCTATAGCAAATTCGAAGAAGAGAAATAGTTTATATCACTTCAAATAAACAATAGTTTATCTTACTTAAGATGAAGCAACTTTTTTAATAAGTTTTTTTCCTCTTTAAAAGTATACATACATGCTCACTGGTAAGAAAATCCGGTAAATTCAAAGAAAAGGAAAACCAAGATCTTCCAGAGTACCATCATTCAGATATAACTGACATGATGTGCTCTGAATACGAAATGAAGTATTTAAAATTAAACTCCTGTATGTCCTTTTAAAGGGAGTCTGACCTTATATATGGTTATATTAGATGGTAATTATTACTGACTCTGACAAAAAAAATTCACGAAGTTCCTTTAAACAACAGGTCAAGAACATATAAAGTACAGTTTGATATACAAAAATTAATCTCCTTTGCAAATCTCCAGGGAAATCTGTTTTACGGAGTAGATACTAACATGTAAATTTCAAATATATCTTTTATCTCTTTCATCATAATTTTCCCTTACAATGCAATTAATTCATTCATTCTGAAAACATTCACTAGTTGGTACTTTTAAATTGCTTTAGATTTCTGGTTAAAAAATAACTTTGTTTCTAATTTCCCCTCCAAAGTACAATATAATACCAATTGTATTTCTATCAGCTTTTTTTCTTGATATACCTACATCTCCCTCTTGTGGTTGAAGTCAACTGCATAAACAATTTCTTCTTCGCCATCTTTGACTATTTTCCATATTGTTCCACCTATCATGTGACCAGCGGGCAAAGGCGTGATGGACAGGCCATGTCCTTTACCTGTATCAGCAAGACAACAGCAATGCTCAGATTCCTTTTAATGCCTAGAGAAAGGCTATTTACTTGTAAGCTACTGTTTAATAGGTAATACAAACAATGATACAAAATTCAGAAGTAAAAAGGCGAAGAGTGAAATGCAAGTCTCATCTGCTGCCCCGACTACTCCGTTCCCTCATGGAGGCAAATGCTGTTGTCCCTTTATTAAGCATTCTTGCAGACATTTTGTGCCTGTGAACGAAAGGCTGGAGACTGGACTCAAAGTTACTCTTACTAGTATATTAATTAGGATGAACTAACACATCTTAAGAGTTACACTGTACACACAGTTATCAGGTGTTCCCGTTTCCGCTAACCTCTAGCTGATCATTCCACTCTCATTACCGTAAAGAATCTGTCCTACAGAAAAATTCAGGGCATGCACAACCGCTGAGACCCCGGTTACTTCCTGGCCAGATCTTCCGATCCCACGGCTGCACGGTTTTCTCAATGCCAGGGTTCGTGCCTGAGAGCCTCTCCTACAATTCTGTCTGCAGATGACACACACACACACTTTACGTGGGGCTTCCTGATCTAATGAAAGAACGAACTTTCTAGTGCCCGATTCTAGAATTCAGTCATTTTGTCCTCTGTGCCGCGACTGGACTCTGTTTCCTTCAGTCACAACATTCGGTCATCTGAGTGACTTCATGCCCCCGACCTACACGGGAGCTCCTGGAAGACGGGTCTGGCCACAGCCCCTCTGTGCATTGCACAGAGCAGACAATAAATGTCTCTCCTGCGTTAAAAGTGAAAAGGCCTGAGTTGTTCGCATTTTGTTAGCATTTCATCTGGAATATTTTCCCATCTAAATGACCTGGAGGAGGTTCAGAGTTCGTATTAAAAAATGCCAATTTTCTGTGCCTCAGACCACGATGCCTCCAATTTTTGCTATAAATTTCCCCTGCACTTTGCAGCACGTTAAACCCCATTAATCCGATGATGTACTACTGGAAATACTGTTTACCTTTCAAGTTCACAATCTGAGAGAACTTCAACTGCTGGATTTTATCAAAGGCTGCGTCCACGTCGTCCAGCGTGAAGAGCGTGAAGTCTTCGGTGTTGTGTCGAGACTGAGAGAGCAACACAAACGAAGGTTAGAAACAGTCGGGGCAGAAGTGCCGAGCGAGCATTTCCTAACTGCCGAAATTACCTGGTAAAGGTCGTACATGAACATCTGCCCCATTTTGTAAACGGGGATGGTTGCGTAGATGGCGCAGTTCAGGCCCAGCTTGCCGACGGCGTACGGCAGCGCCCCGAGGTGCAGCGGGTCGGGGTGTGACAGCAGCACCGCGTCGATCTGGTGCACGTGCCTGGGGGACACACAGAACGAGCGCGGCGCAGAGCGCGTTTTGAGGGCGAAGGCGGGAACGTCAGAACTGCCCCGCCAGCCCTGATCCCTCCCAGTGCTCCGAACAGAAGACTGTGCCGGAGTAAAAGAGCTGACACTACGACGCCCACGAAGTTCAATCATCGCTACCCTGTCAAAGTTCTTGTGTAAGTCGCACATAAGCATACGGTGTCTAGACGCATTTAAAAAAGAAAAGTAAAAGAAACAGTAGACACCACATGCAAGCTGATTTCAAACGGCTATCTTATATCCGATTAACTTAAGTTCAAGAACTCAGCTTGGAATTTCAGAAATTAAGACGATATCTAGCCCTGGCCAGTGTGGCTCTGTGGATTGAGTGCTGGCCTGTGAACCAAAGGGTTACTGGTTCGATTCCCAGTCAGAAGATATTTAAATGACCACATATTTACTATGGATTTTTGGCTCAGCTTTTTATCATGGTAACCGACAGGCATAGTTATTATCGTAAAACTTCAATTAATCAATGAAGTATGTTCTCACTGACAAAAGAAAAAAATTTTTGTTGCAAGCTCTGTGTTTTTTAAATGTTTAAGTCCTCTTTCCTTCCATAATTAGTACAATACTGCAAACATAACTGAATTTTTCTCTGATGGGTTAGTATTGCTTTGTATCTCACAGTCATTATTCTGAGCACCGATTCTCAATGTCTAACATCAAAAGATGAAAAAGTAAGTGAATGTGGTCCAACTGCAGAACTTTCGCATGGAAAGTATCTCCACTCTTCAAATTCTTATAAACTTAACCTTGCTCTTTTCTAAAATTTGGGTGCAATAACTTCTACTAAGATCCATTAGCTAAGTAACAATTTAAGATTATTCTGAATTTCAAATAATACAGTTTATAAGTCAATCAACTTTACAAGTGAAAATAGTTACTCTTTGGCTCTTTGGCATAAGGACAACTCTTTCGCTACAAACTACATTGCAGCGAAACAGAAATGCTGTGTGCGACAGGAAAACAGCACGACAGTGCGGGAAAGAAGAGCTGGTTAACTAGTCGTCTAGAAACGCCCCGCGTAAAGCTTACTTCCGCAGCGAATCAATAATGTCCAGAGAGAAGTGCTCATCCCAGCCGCAGTCCAGTAAGAACCGAAACTCATCTACTTGGAGAAGGTAGCAAAGAGCAGACTCCTCCTGAACCCCAGACAGGGTGGTTAGTTTGATAATAGATGTCATTTTTGGTCCAATAACAACAGTCCGAAGGTTCTTTCAAAAGAAATAAAAATATAATTAAGCATGAAGGTACAGTCTGACATACATAGTGACAAATTAATTTCTAAGTGGGAAGAAATTCCATAACCGTGGAAAGCAAACATTTTTAAAGACCTGTTTCCACCACTGCTGAGTTTAAAAGGACAAACATCTTACACACTCCTGTTTACATGAGTCCCTCAGCGGCTCCCCAGTGTGGGCTGTTGACATGTAGTGAACTTTGGAATCAGACAGACTCAGATTTACATCTACTCCCGTGCGGTTCTGGGCAAGCTAATTGACCTTCCTCACCCATGTATCCCAGTCTGTAACACGTGAATTGTAATATATACATAAAAAGGATGTTAGAATGTCTGTTGGGATGCCTACTACATACATTCAAGAAGATACACCATGAATACTGTTACTGTAAAACTAGAATTGTGGGCTACTAAACAGGTATGAAAATATTCCTTAAGAAAACACAGAGCTCGCCCTGGCTCGTGTGACTCAGTGGATTGAACGCCAACCTGGGGACCAAAAGATTGTTGGTTCAATTCCCAGTCAGGGCACATGCCTGGGTTGCAGGCCACATCCCCAACTGCAGCGTGCGTATCAATGTTTCTCTCCCTCTCTTTCTCCCTCCTTTCCCCTCTCTCTAAAAATAAATGAATAAAATATTTTTTTAAAAAAGAAAACACAACTCTACAGAAATATTCCAGATCTTGGCTCCTTAAAATAAATCAGCCTTTCCTGGCCACCTATGCAGTTAGGAGAGGTCACTGCACACCTGAAAACATGTCACCATCTATCTGCCCGTGGTCGTATTGACAACCAGGATACACTGACTGCCCACCTTTCGTAACAGGCTGTCTGGGGCTAATCCCACTGCACCTGCCATCTAATTCTCCTGGGCCAGAGCCAGAACTCGAAAGAGTCCCCCTCGTTCATCATCACCGATGTGCGTACATCCTGGTGGGCTCCAACCCCTACCTTCCAGCACACCTCTGGAACAATGATTATATTCACCTGGTACTTCAGCCTCTTCTTCGAAGGTTCTTTTCTCCTGCTTATCATCAGAGATCTGACTTGGTGCTCTCTGTTGTCAACTTGCTGTTTCTTAATTTCCTCACTCTGTCCATTCTCTTCTCTCCTCCTAATCCTGACATTAGAATATGGACTCCGTGAAAGTAGAGACCATGTCTACTGTGATCACAGTTATAGTCCAATGCCTCCACCGTGCCTAACATACAGCAGCGGTCGATAAATGCTTCTTGAATGGGTGAAGCATGCCTAGTATTAAATGAGCTTCACGCCCTTATCACACCATTAACAGTCACCTATTTACATGCATTTCCTCTTGCTTGGGAGATGTCTCTGAGTGGCAGGCTAGGCTTGATCTATTTTCGTACCCTTACTGTAGTAGCACATGACTAATCATAGTGGATTTTCAATTAATAGTTGTTGAAACAAGTTAAAATTAGCATGCTCCTATTTGTAAGGTATGAGAAGTACAAAGACACTAATGCCCTGCTTGATAAAAAATGTGCGTAAATACAACTTTGGAAGGGAGCTCAGAGATTCTCCCTGCCAAAAAGCTTCTCAGACCCCTGTGGGTCCTGCAGGGGCACCACATCTCGTCGGCCTTTGGGGGGTGCGACGCCGCGGACCCAAGCACGTGTGGTGGGGACCCGCACACTGCGCAGCAGAAGCCAACGGTGAACCACTGCTGCACTTCCTCTTCTTTTCTCACATCTATCATTTTACCTAAAAAGCCCTGCGATGAGACGGTCCAAAATGAAATATGAGACAGTGCTCGAAGATGAGACTCCCAGGTCGTTACAGGGGAAAAGCAGAGAACAAGTCCAAATAGCACTGTTGCTAACGACGCAACTAGACCAAAGGAGAAAGGACTTCTAGCCGCGGATGCGCACAAAGGCAAGGATGATGCTGCACAGCGCGTGTAAGTGGAACAGGGAACCTAAGAAGCACGAACCAAGGCCAACCGGAGATTGTAAAGAAACGGAACATCTGAGCACTGCAGTGCTTGGTGTCAGCAAATAAAACGCACCGGAACGGGGCGACTACTAGCGTTCTACTCTGGAAACGACAAACTCAGGGGAGACAGAGTGGCTTCCATCCGGAGGCAGGACGTAGCACAGGCAGTTCGGGCCTACAGTGCAGTTTCCGAGCAAATAGCATCTACCAGACTTCTAGGAAAACCTGTTAGCATAGCCATCATTCAAGTCTATGCTCCAACTACAGAGGCTGAAGCAGATGAAATTGAAAGCTTTCAGGCAAGCACCCAAGAGGAAATTCATCACACATCAAAATGAGACACACTGATAATTACAGGAGATTGGAACATGAAAGTAGGAAATAAAGTAGGCTCAAAGGTCATGGGAATACTTGGCCTAGGGGTCAGAAACAAAGCAGGAGATTGGCTCAAGGATTTCTGTGAAGCCACCAGCTCGTCCATCACAAACCCATGCTTCTAGCAACGGATGCCTGTATACAAGGACATCATCAGATGGCCAGTATAGAAATCAATAGATGATGTAATGAAAAACAGGAGATGGAAACACTGTATTCTCTCTGCCAAAGTAAGACCAGGCGCAGACTGTGGTTCTGACCACGCACTGTTAACATCAAACATTAGAGTAAAGCTGAAGCGCACACAAGACTCAAAGAACCAAAATAAAATGTAAATAACATCTGAGGGATTAGAAGTCCACATAAAAGTCTGTTTAACTTAATTGACTGAGAACCAGAAGACCTGTGGACTAAAAATAGAAAATTAGAGAATGGGAAAAGACAAAGGAAGAAGTAAAAAGGAAAGAAAAATTGAGACAGCTGACAGAAGAAACACTAAAAATAGTTAGACAGGCAAGAGGCAAAATGAAAAGGTGGCAGACAAAAGCCAGTTAGAATCCTGAACAGTTTTTCAAAGATTACCACAAAGACAGAAAGAGAATTATAGGAGTTAATGAAAGAGTTAGACGAGACAAACAAAAAAGGAAAAATAAAAAATCTCTACCAGGAAATTCAAGAAATAAAAAAGAAATTTAAACCTAGAGTAGGAGTGCTGAATGACCAACAAGGAAGCACAGTCCCTGACCAGGAGCAAAGAAAGGGAAGGCGGAAAAAGAACACTGAAAATCCACACAGAAGAGACGAAAGGATGGCAGGTACCCTGAAGGAGACTCCTCTGAGGAAGACCATGTAATTGTAGAAGGTACCGTGAAAGCTTCCCTGAAAGTACTGAGAAGTAAATCGCCAGGGGTAGATGGGACACCAACAGATTTAATTCAACCCATAAAGACTGAATCTGTTAAAACCCTAACAAGAACTTGTCAACAAACATGAAACACTCAGCACACATCCAAATCTTCACACAAGGAGATGCCACAGGGCGCACTAACCGTCGGACCATTGCTCTAGTTTCCTGCGCCAGCAAGGTGATGCTCAAGGTGGTGCAACAACAGTCTTACATCTCACACGGAGCCAGGCACGCTGGGTGTTCCAGCCGCATTCAGAAAAGGAGGGGCGCTTGCGATCTATCTGTAAGCCTTTGTTAGATATGTACTAAAGCGCTCGAAGACTTCCAGAAGGTTGGTCTACGTTTTACAGACCACAGTAAAGCCTCTGACTGTGTGGACCTCGAAAAGCTACGAGTGGCTCTGGAAGAAATGGGTGTGCCTCGGCCCTGGAAGGGTAGCTCAGCTGCTTAGGGCAGCGTCCCAATACATCAGGGTTGCAGGCTCGATACCCTGTCAGGGCCTGTGCGAGAACCAGCCAATGAAGGCATGAGTAAGTGAAACAATACATTGATGTTTCTCTCTCAAATCAATACACTAAAACTTTTTTTAAAAAGGGTGTGCCTCAGCATTTGCTTGTCCTAATGTATAACCTGCACTGTGGACAGGAAGCCACCGTAAGGACAGAATATGGAGAAAACAGAAAGATTTCCGCTCAGCAAAGGTGTTTAGACGGGGTGCATTCTCTCTCCCTATTTGTTTAATCTCTACACAGAACATACCACGTGAAAAACTGGGCTAGACTCAGAAGAAGGAGGAGCGAAAACTCCTTCCAAGTCTGGTGGAAGACGTATCAGTAACTTCAGATACGAAGACGGCACCATCTTCCTGGCAGAGAGCAGCCGTGATGCGGAACGACTTCTGACGAAAGTGAGAGAGGACAGCGCCGAAGCAGGACTGCGCCTGACCATCATGAAGACAAACATCCCGACTCAGGAAGAAATCCGGAACTTTGACACCGACAACGAAGGTGTTAAAATGGGCACATGTTGCGCTCATCTCAGTCCACTCATCAATTCAAGTAGAGACTGCCGTTCAGAAAGCAAGAGGAGGCCGAGACTCGGAAGAGCAGCAATGGAAGAATTAAGGAAAACCACCAAGAGCACAGGTGTGTGTGTTATTAGAGACCAAGGCTAAGATTATCCACCCCCTGGCATTCCTAACTCCTGTGCACAGTTGTGAAAGCTGGACAGTGAAGAGGGCTGATAGGAAAGAATTGATTCATTTGAAATAACGGTGCTGGAATAGAACTTGACTAATACCTTGAATGGCCAGAAGATGAACAAGTAGGTCCTAGAACAAATTAAGCCTGAAACATCACTAGAGGCAAAAAAAAAAAAAAAAAAGACAAAACTAAAGCTGTTCTACTTCGCGCTCATCACGAGGAGGCAAGGCTCTTTGGAAATGGCAACGATGCTGGGAAAACCAGAAAGCCGCAGGAAAGGAGGAAGACCAGGTAAGAGGTGGACTGACTCCACACAGGAAGCCGCAGGCAGGTCTACCTGAGCTGAGCAGGGCTGCTGAGGCCAGGACTTGTGGACATCACCCCCTCACGGAGTTGCCAGGGGTGGGAGCCGATGAAACGGCACGGAACGTACACACCGCAATTATATTTAATGGCCTAAGAAAAACTCTGCTCTTCTCAAATCCACTTTACCTCCCGCATTACTTACATCCTGAAGTGAAAACACCAACCACCTTGCAGATAGAATGGAATGAGTTCAGGATAACATATTCTTGCAGACGGACCCGGATTTCAACACATGAAAAGTATTTTTATTGCAACTGCTCAGAAAATAATAAAGCTATTTCTTTATTAGACATTACTTACTGATATCTCAGCTGTATACAGGATGAAACACGAAGACTTGAAAGGAAGAGTTCTTTATAAACCTAAAAAATAAAGAAACAAGACTCTCATGAGTCCTGGCTGGGAAGCTCAATTGGTTAAATTATTGTCCCTATACACTATGGTTGCAGGTTGACGTCCCGGTCAGGGCACATGCAAGAATCGACTGATGAATATATAAATAAGAGGAACAACAAAGTGATGTTTCTCTCTCCCTCTTCTTCTCTCTCTCTCAAATCATTAAATAAAACTTCTTAAAAAAGATAAGAAGCGTTTCATGAATGTAGCATGATTTACTTCAGCTTTCATTATGCTGTTTAATTTCTATGCCTTTGCCACTGTGGGTAGCGAAAGATAGTATACTGCATGGTATTGTTTAAAGAAGAAACTTGTCATAATTTTAGAAAGCTTAAGCTTTCATAAAATAAACAGGAATAAGATAAAAAGATATAATAGTAAAAAACAAAAGTAATAATATACCAAAGTAATAATCAGGGGTTGAAACATGCAGTTTACCAACTTCCGGCCAAGATGGAGGCATAAATAGATACGCTGTGCCTCCTCGCACAACCAAAAGGAGGACAACAACAAATTTAAAAACAAAAAACAGCCAGAACTTCCAGAAAATCCAACTGTATGGAAGTCTGACAACCAAGGAGTTAAAGAAGAAACCTTCATCCAGACCCGTGGGAGGGGTGGAGAGGACCCGCAGCAAGGTGGCAGGCTGGAGGACCAGGGTGGGCAAGGTGGCAGATGGAGGGGTGGGGGGGCGTCCCCACATTCGTGTGCAAATAAACTGGGAGGAAAAACTGGGGAGTGACACTGTGCAACCCAGGATTCCAGAGCGGAGAAATAAAGCCTCAAAACCTCTGGCTGTAAAAAGCTGTGGGGTTTGTGGCAGCAGCGAGAGAAACTCCCAGCCTCACAGGAGTTTGTTGGAGAGACCCTCAGGGTCTCAGATCATACACAAGCCCACCCACCTGGGGATCAGCACCAGAAGGGCCCAACTTGCTGGGGTGGGGCGGTGGGGGGAAGTGACCGAAAGCCAACGGAGAGTGGAGCAAGCGGCATTGTTTCCTCTTGGACTCCTCTCCCACGGAGAGCGCCACAAAGCCAGGTAGGTTGCCCCAACCTGGCTAATACCTAAGGCTCCGCCCCTTACAACATAACAGGTGGGCTTAGACAACATCATATGGGTCCAACGAAAGAACAGAAAAAAACTCCGGAAAAAGCCCTGGCTGGTGTGGCTCAGTGGATTGAGTGCAGGACTATGAACCAAAGCATTGCTGCTTGATTCCCAGTTAGGCCACGTGCCTGGGTTGCAGGCCAGGTTCCCAGTAGGGGGCACTCAAGAGACAATCACACATTGATGTTTCTCTCCCTTTCTCCCTCCCTTCCGCTTTCTAAAAATAAATAAATAAAATCTTTTTTTTTTTTAAATCCTCCAGAAAAAGAACTAAGCCAGGAGGAGATATCCAACCTATCAGATGCAGAGTTCAAAACAGTGGTAATCAGGATACTCACAGAAATTATTGAGTACAAATGCAAAACAGAGGAAGAAGTGAAGGCTATGCTAAGTGGAATAAAGAAAAATATACAGGGAACCAACAGTGAAGGGAAGGAAACCGGGACTCGGATCAACAATTCAGTGCAGAAGGAAGAAATAAACATTCAACCAATACATAAAAAAAACAAGAGGCCTAGGACCTCTGGGACAACTATAAACATTCCAACATCTGAATCATAGGATATGATTGCCAGAAGAAGAGGAAGAGCAAGAAATTGAAATCTTACTTGAAATGCAAGCCACGAATGTATTTTAACATTTCTTCACGAACATGCTGAAGTTTTACAGGTGAGATTAATTTTAATGTATTTATTTAACCCAATATATCCGAAATATCATTTCCACATGTAATCATTATTAAATTATTCATGAGATATTTTTGACATTGTTTTTGTACTGCATCTTTGAAATCTAGTGTGTATTTCCTATTTACAGCCCATCTCAATTTGATCTAACCACAACTGCAAGTGCTCAAGAGCTACATGTAGCTCCTCGCTACTGAAATAGCGCAGGTCCAGACTCTAGAGTCAATGCTTCCGAGTGCAGGGCAGAGTGTTCCGCCACTCCCACAGGGCTGCCTGGCACCACTCTATGTTTACGTACACGTCTTAGGCTTGCTTGTAATGGTATCACCAACCATTTAGTCTCCCGGCTAAAAGTTCTGGAGTCACCCTCTTACCACCCAACCGGCTGCCATGAGTTGAATCCTATTTGACATTTCAGAAGTGTCTTTCCGACATCCTTTACTATCATACCTCAGTTGAATGAGTGCAATTTTCTCTCATCTAGTTTTCCTGCTCCAAGTTGATCCTCCATACAGCTGCCGCCCTAAAAAAAAAAACAAAAAAACAAAAACCAAAAATATACTCATCCCCCTTCCTTGTGCAAAGTATTCGCTGGCTTCCTGCTAACTTCGGAATGAAATCTTCTCAAAACTTCTCAAATCTTTGCATCCCTGTTCTCTCTCCAGGAATGACCTTCTCTTGAGTTTAGTAAATTCCTTTTGACCCTTCATGACCCAGCTCAATTTGTTTTACTCCATAATAAAGCTTTTTTGGTGTCCTCGGGCAGTATTTCATTCTCACCTGGCACAAATTGGGCACAAAGAACATTGGTTGAATGGGTGTTGAATGCACAGGTGAAGAATAAATGTGAGCTCACCTTTGCATCGTCAATACCGTGCACAGCACCCAAACGTGTGTGTGCTGGGGGAGGGAATGAACGTTAACCGTATCCTAAGTTCCTTCTGAGCAGTGACTCTGACCCATACTACAATACTTCATCACAATTATCTATCATAGTTACTTGCTTTCATTAATGACCCTGAATGTTGATGACAAGAGAAATTCTGCAAAATGCCAGGGAAAAGGAAGGGGTCTGGGTTGGCCTCTGAGCTCAGAGAGCGGAGTCTCTTCCGGGTCAGTTTCGCAAAAGTAGTGATTTTCTAACATGATCGAAGGGGTTGCAAACAAACCAAAACCAAAACAACAACAAAAAAACTACGAGATGCGCAATTGATAATGCAGGTTCGCCAAGCCACGGAAGACCAGACTTGCTGGGCTTATGGCTAATCTGACCTCTTGTTTACTGAAGAGTCTGAAATAGGCTGGCGGTGGCTGGGGAGCGGGACACAGGGAGAGTCAAGACCATTTTAACTAAACGAGACGTCTACTTTCTTCCCAATGCTTAGTAGCCTCCTGGTCTCTCAACCCGAGACGACGGATAAACCTGGAGCAAGGAGGCTGTTATACGCTAGCCACGAGACCAAGGAGCCAAAGCTGGCGTAGGGTTAACCCCTCAGGCACCACGAGCCCGCAAAGGCAGAGGGAAGCAGCAAAAAGGGAGGGAAAAAGGGAGAGTGAATCGTATAGACTGCCACGCAAGACCGGGAGCTTGAGACCCACGGGGAAGTCACTTTTTCCGTCGCTGAGCACTTTTGCCAAGAAGGACCAGGACAGTCGCCACCGAAACCCCGGGAGCACGTCCCAGCGGCGAATGGGTGGGAGCTGGGGCCAGGCTGTCCCGGAGGGCCGAGGACGCCCCCTCCCCCAGCCAAAGGCTCGCTCCTTTTTTCCGCCCTCACTTGCCTCATCAGTCCTCCCCCAACGCCATCCACTGCCCTTCCCAACCCCTAGTCGAATCCAGGTTCAAGAGCGAGGAAAGCTGGCGCTCGCTCAGCAGCAGCCGTGATTATCAGCCAACAGAAGGTCCGCAATGGCGGCCGCCATTTTGAAACCGGAGACTGACCGCTCAGGCGGGGGAAACCCGGGGCGGTACCACCTCCGGGGGGGGGGTCGGGACGAAGATTTAGGAAGCAGATGGCCCTTACACCAAGTCTCATCACCTGGGACCTAAATTTTATTTTTAAATTACTTTTAATATGTTAAATATGACATAAATATGAGAAGAGTCGAATATTAAAAAGAAGAGGAGGCATGGTGTCTCGGTGTCACCCCTGCCTTGGAGCGGGCGCGGCGAATGGCGGGTCCCAGGGCCCTGGCTTCCGCCGGAGCGGGAGGCTGGACTTGCCCGCTGTCCTTGGTCGTGGGGGTCGTTTCTGGTGCCAGGACCGCAGGTAAGTGTGGGGTGCAGGGTGTCTGAGGCGCCGCGGGCCACTGCTGCGCAGGCGGGGACGGTGCACCCCTAGGAAAGCCCTAGACGATGGAGTGTGTGGGGGGGGGGCGGGGGTCTGGGCCTCCCCGGGCTGCAGAGCGAAGGAGACGGGAAAGGGACAGGGAAGAGGGATTTTTTCCCCTGGTGGACGGCTGGGCTCTGGTTCCCAGTGTGGTGGCTGTTCGAAAGCGTACCCCGAGGCTGTCGTAACTGGGAAACGTATTAGAGATCGCGCGGTGACCGCCCCCGGCCGGCCAGGAAAGGAAAACGGCAGGGACACGGTGCTGGGCTGCAGCTGCGAGGGAGCATTTGAGATGCGACCCCGTGCCAGCGTCTGTCTTCCTCGTTCCTCACCACTGGAAGCTGATCTCGCCCTCGCTTCTAAACCTCAAACCCTTCTGAGCCCACCATTCCACAAAATGTGCACTTGTTAAAAACGTTTCTTGGGTGTATGTGTCATTAAGACAGGTGACTTTAGGAGTTCCGTTTCTCACGCATCCAGCGCCCCTTTCTATGGGTTAGGTCGACACTCTTGAGTAATATATATAAAATGCTCTGCGGACCAATTAGAAAGTAGAAATACATATATTTAAAAGTGTAATCATCTTTATTTCTCCAACGTGAATTCGGAGTGACTTGCAAAAATACACACCAGATACTTTTCTTTTTAGAAGTTGAGCAAGAAAAACTGGGTTGAAAAAAAACTAGTATGTACTAGGAAACATCAGATAAAGTGAAGAGTGATACAGATACAGATACTTACCTCTGTACTTACCGTAAGAGATCGTAAGGGCACATCAGGGAGCCAGCCTGCCTATTAATTCCGGCTCTGCCCCTCACCGAATCTGTGACAAGCTGATTGTCCCTGGATTCCCTCACCTGAACAAAAAACATCTACTACATTATTAAAGGATATTTGAATAGTACTGTGAGGATTACATGAGTTGGTGATTACAACAAACATTAAGAGTAGTGTCTTACAGAGAGTGCATGAGAGTCAGCTCTTTCTAGAATTAGGCAAAAAAGCTTTTGTCTGTTTCATGGTTCCTTGAGTCCATAAGATAAAAACCAACTAGTTATTTGGGTTTTTTTCCCTCCCTTCCAGGAATACCATAGCTACTCCCAGTTCTGAAGTATTTAGGAGCAAAATTTTTCTTAAGGGTCTTCATGTAAAGAAGTCACTAATACAGAGTGGACAAAGTAGGTTTACAGTTGTTCATCTGTAAAATAATACAGTAATTAAAAATATGAATGCTAGAATAAGTTGTTTCGCATACTCACAACTGCGAACTTACTTGTCCCCACCCCCGTATATACAGTGGCCTGGTGGGCACCCACATGGATGGATGTCACTCATCATCCAAGCCAAGGCTTGTCTCATCAGAGCCTGTCCCGCATCCTCACTGCCCGGTGGTACCCATCCCTTGTGGTCTTGGGCCCATGACCGGAAGAGCCTGAAAGCCGGTCTGTGCTCCCTCTCCTTTGCTTCCTCCAGGGAGTCTTTCTAGCTCAGTTTTTACGTCTGTAAATCTTTGTCTTCCCTGGTCATCCGCTCAGTGAAATAAACAGGAAAAAATATGTTTAGTGCTACTGCTCCCAAAGTTCATTAAATTGTAGATTTTACAATTGTAATATGAAGTCACTCTGGGACTAAGATTTGTCATTTACTTCTTAGGGATGGAATCAGGCTTCCTTCGTAGTGGTTGAGTCCAACTCTGGATTTTAAGTGTACAGACTCCTTTTATCTATCAGTCCCACTGTCTTTCCTGTAGAGTCTCATAAGACCTTGATTCAGCCAGAACCTCAGGGGCTTGTCTGACCTCATCTGCTCTGAGTGGAGCCAGATAATAGCAGTTTCCTGCCATATTGGAAGAATGCCAACAGTCGGTGGCTGATAGCCCACAGGTGGCCGTGGGCTCACTTAAAAATGGTTTTGGGTTGAGAGTCCCCAAGTACATTTTTGCTGTTGGTTAATACAAACAGTGTGTCACAGTTACGCTGAGGGTTCAAAGTGACACCTGGTCAGAAATTTAAGGAACTTAATGAAGACATGCGGCAGATAGATGATGACTGGACTTCTACAGAGACCCACACTGTCTTGTATTTTTGCAGTTTAGTGCTTTCAAAGTTACGTTTTCGTGTTTGACTTGGGCATGCGCAGTTATTCAAGAACTTGACTGGCTCCAGTGCATAGAGCAAGTGGCTAGCTTGGTGGGCGTCGGTCAGAATTGTAAAAAGGATTGAAGTGAGCTAAGTGTTCATCTATAAGTACGGCAGGATCTAAATGCCAATAAGCCCGATAGAAGCACCGTCTGCTGGGAAATAAGGTGAGATTAGTCACCTGTGCATTCACATGTCCCAGAACTGTTTCAGCAAATCAGCTAGAGTTCTTCCAACTTGACAGGTTTTTCCAGCCCACCACAGACGGAGGGCTGAGGAGCCCCTGTTTTGAAAAAGGCTCCCCAGGTGCTACTGATGGGCAGTCCCGTTCGAGGGTTCCAACTGTAGGCAATAGACTAAAACTTGAAACTAACTGATGACCACATTGAATTATTTATTTTAAACATCTTGTTACACCATGATTTCCCAGATCAGGGACAATCAGACCGGAACCTTCTGTAATATTACACTTTATGAACGGCAGCGTGTAGTGGAGCCACGCCTCGTTTATCGCACTCTGCTGCCTTGTGCTTCACTGGCGCTGCGTTTTGTACAAATTGAAGGCTAGACCCTCCACCAGCAGAGGGATCGACTCACTTTATTGGGACACTTGCTCTGTTGCATGGTCTGGAACCACCCCTGCAACGTCACCAGGTATACCTGTAGTTACGAAATTTTTAACTTCATGGCCATTTCCTAACCCAGTGCCTTTAAATAGACGTGAGTGATTAAAGTTTGAGAAATAAAAAATCAAAACGTGTAAGTGTGATAACCAGTGTCTTGGGAGGAGAGACAGGAATCCAGTCTGCGTGATTCTAGCACAGTTGAGGGCTAAGCACTGGTGGTGGCAGCGATGTGCAGTCCCAGCGCTTCGCCAACACTGTGCCCTGGCGTTTCAGTCCACGGCAGACCACGTAAGCAGTGGCGTTCTTGTAAGATTGTAACAGCCGAATGTCCTGGGAGAAACAGAAACGTGTGCGGTTCAGGAGGAATCTCTTCCTCTGATGGGATGAGTATCCGTGGGACTTGGCCACAGGTTCCCTGTCACTCACAGCAGCTGAGTTGCAGGTGCGCAGGTGACGTCCCAGTCCGTCAGCACAGTGGAGCCTGTGCCCCTGGCACGACACCTTCAGAGCGCGCTGCAGCCCTCCCAGGTCCGGCTCGGCGGTCTCCGGAGAACATTGCTGTGAATTCTTCACGGGGGACCTTCGACCCTGTACAAGGGCACAGGTCCACAGGAGCCACCTTAACAAGCACTCATTGCCACCCCACTTAAGTAAAAGCTCTGTGGTCACGTGGGGTTAGCCTGTCCCTGTATTTGGGAAATACCTCTGGGTTGTACCGCTGTAGAGCACAGATGAGTTATTTCCCCCCTCAGCTCAGTGCCCGCGAGGGCCCTTTGCGCCAGACCGGGTCAGCGGAACCAGAAACAGACTTCCAGGGTCGGACTGTTGTGTCCTGCGTGCTAGCCCCTGTCCACGTTAAATGCCTTTTTTATGAATACCACAGAGTTCCTCAGTCTGACCACTTACTCCAACAAGCATTAGAAAACCACGTTGCCATGGCATCCTCCATGTTTCTTTATCTCTCGATCTTGATTCTTATTCCTGCTGATCCTCAGGCCACCTTTCGCTCCCTCCTGGTGGTCACTGTTACGGTGACCTACCCTCTACCCAGCCAGCTTCTCCTGGTTCTTCCCATCGGTCCAGCCCACCTCCCCGTTCAGGGGGCAGCGCTGACAGCTGCAGAGCTCCGTGTCTGACCCCGCTGTCAGAAGGAAGCAGGGGCCCTGGCTGGTGTAGCTCAGTGGATTGAGCGCGGGCCTGCGAACCAGAGGATCGCGGTTCGATTCCCAGTCAGGGCACATGCCTGGGTTGCAGGCCAGTTCCCAGCAGGGGACACACAAGAGGCAACCGTACATTGATATTTCTCTCCCTCTCCCTCTCCCCTACCCCTCTAAAGACAAAAAAAAAGAAGGGAGCAGGGGAGGGCTGTGGGGTCGTGTCTGTAAAGTCCACAGTCACGTCCAGGGATGTCCTGGCCCCTCACACTCACTCCCACCCACACCCGACTCACCCAGAACAGCTTCCCGTCCTGCGGGCTCCGTCCGTGGTCAGTGCCCTGGACAGGCGCACCGCTTTTATCTTTTATGTCATGTTTTCACTCTACCCTTTTTACATTCAGATACACAGTTCCTTCCCTTCGTGGTACAGTTGTCTGCTGTTTTCAGTACAGTAGTGTGTGGTGCAGGTCTGTAGCCGAGGGGCGATGGGTTAGACCACACGCCCTGGGTGGGTGGTGGGCTGTGCCGTCTAGGTTTGTCTCTGTGTACTCTGTGATGTTTGCACAATGACAGAATCACCTCAAGATGCATCTCAGAATGTGTCCCTGTCGCATGGCTGAATTCTCTTTCTAGGGTGTCATCAATATCTTCTGAGCCATTCTGTATGATTTATTCATTTTTTTATTGATTGATTTTTTTTTAGGGGAGGGAGAGACAAACATCAATTTGTTGTTTCACTTCATGCACTCATTGGTTGATTCTTGTATGTGCCCTGACCAGGGATCAAACCCGCAACCTTGGTGTACTGGGACCACATTCTAACCAACTGAGCTACACAGCCAGGGCCTGATGTATTCACTTTAGATTCATGCACATAGGATGTATTCTGTTCTTTGGTTCATTCGTTTGTTTGTTTCAAAGATTTTATTTTATTTTTTTTAGAGGGAGGGGAAGAGAGGGCAAAAGAGAGGGAGAGAAACATCAGTCAGTTGCCTCGCACTCACCTGACCAGGACGGACCTGGCGGCCTTCTGCTTTGGGGGACGACACCCACCTAACTGAGCCTCACCAGTCAGGGCCAAGGAAATCTTTTAATTTCATCTTCAGGTGCAAATGTTTACAGAAAATTGACAATTCAGCTATGTTTTTATTGAATTAGTGCAAATGTATTTTCCATATGATGACTTCTAGTTCTCATATTCTTCCTCCTTTACCTTTGGAAACTTTGGAACTTAAAAGCTGTTAAGTACCATAAATATCAGTTCGGGGAGGAGTGTCTTCAAGAGGTATTGTGATATAATCGAATGTATCCAGAGCTTTGGAGCAAATCTTGAGTTTGATTTCTGGCTCTCTACTTAATACTTATTTGGGTTAAGCTGCTTTCTTGTTTATAATGAGGATAATAATAGTTACCTCATGCTATATGTAGAGCTATACTATGATGTCTCTGGTAGCTAATAGTCATTTTATAAAAGTTCCCTTCTCCCCATATCTGCTTGTAGAGTCATTTAATTGACATTTAGATCTACTGTGACATTATTGAATATGATCGTTTTTTTAAATTTCTCTTGGATCTTTTAATTTCCTTTCAAAAATTAGTTTGCAGCTTTGCACTGTGGTGGTATGATACCCCATGAGGTTTATTCAAGATAAGATTATTGCTAATTGAAAAATTAATATTCAGTAATTATAGCTTTATCTAAAGAGTTCCGCTTCCACCCTGGCCAGTGTGGCTCGGTTGGAATGTTGTCCCATGCACCAAAAGGTTGCGGGTTCAATCCCCCATGTGGGCGTGTTTGGGAGTCAACCAATCGATGTTTGTCTCCAACATAGATGTTTCTTTCTTTTTTTTTTTGTTTCCTCTCTCTCCCTCTCTAAAATCAGTGAACATTTAAAAAAAAAAATTTCCGCTTCTGACAAAATACTGTTATTCTATATTTGTTTTAGCACTGTGAGAGGTGTTAACAATATTTTTCACATTACAAGTTTTAAGTCAATTCTAGGTGGATACCAACACAACTTTTGCTGGTAGAATTTTTTATACTCTGCCTTTCTCTGCGCTGTATCATCAGATCACTGATGGAACTAGGGAAAAGTTAATAAACTGACTTAGTGCATTGTAATGTTTATATTAATCATTTAATCATTGTTACCTATATAATCTTCAAGTGGGTTTTAAGTAGTACTACGTTCTGATGCCAAGCAAAATTAAAGAGACTTTTAACATCTGTTCTTATCTTCCTCTTTCAGATGCAACTTAAAAGATATTTCAAAGGCAGTTATATTTCTGACAATTTTTTTTATAGCATTCAGGATGAATTTAATGCAGCTTGTACGTGACCACTGGGTACACATACTTGTCCCTATGGGATTTGTTGTTGGATGCTACCTGGACAGAAGGAACGAGGAGAAGCTAACCGCCTTCCAGAACAAGAGTTTGTTATTTAAAAGGTTAGTTTGGGCATTTTTTAAATCAACAATTAGCCAGCTTTTGGAAGTATTCTTAGTATAATATATGCCAAAAATAAACAGAAGGGGTAATCCCCTATCCCAAGGACTTAGGTTTAAGTGATATTATTTTGTTGTTTTGTTGTTTAATGCTTGCATAAAACTGCGTGATTACATGCGGACTATAAACAAGCCTTCATTTCGTGAACAGGCTATTTCAGATCTTTGAAAAATCCCCCTCCTTTATTTATTCATTTAGTTAGTTAGTTAATTCAGGATGCATTTTTAACTTAGAAACAATGTTTTAAATTGAACCAGCTCACCAGAGCCTACTTTGTATGCAGCTTTCACAAACATTATCACAGTCTGTTTTACTTAAGCCTTTGTGTAGCTGAAATCCATGGTCGTGGTTGCAGCATGGTGCTCTGTTCTCAGCAGCGCTGCTTGAGTGCTTTAGACGTGGTGGCTGAGTGACCGAATGGCAACTGGTGCTCACCTGGTTCTGTTGTGCCTCTGGCGGTGGCTCCTCTGGCAGCAGAGAGCATTGACGAGCCAGGGTGTCTGCCACGGGATGTGCCACTGGGCAGAAGGAAGCTCGAGGGAGAGGGGAGCTGCGCAGCAGTTGCAGTCACGGCAGGGGAGGTTCACGGTCAAGGGTGTCACGAGAGATGAAATGAACCGGAAGGGGTCTGGAAACACTGAGCGAACTCCTTGAGCTTTCATAATGAAGATAGACTAGGAAATTACAGCTCTTTAATCTGGAAAGACAAAATGGAAAAGATGGTAAAAGTTTAAAATCATGAGAGAATAGAATGAATATATTGAATCAACATAAAAAAATTTTAATGGGTTGATATAGTGGAATATAAAATACTGAATTCATATTAATCTGACTCTCACTTTTATCGCCTCATAAAAGTTTTATTTATACTTTTTCCTTTCCTTCCTTTTTTCTTTCCACACAGGGAACTGAGACCTAATGAAGAAGTCACCTGGAAGTAAAGGCTGGGGCTGAATCACAGAATGTGCACGTTTTTTAAATTATGAGAAAAATAAAAACATTTAATTTAAATAATTTGGAATGTGATTCTTTTAATACTGAAGTAGTCTTTCACATTTTATTTGTTTTGTTTTTTTAATATATTTTATTGATTATGCTATTACAGTTGTCCCATTTTCCCCCTTCATTCACCCTGCATACCCTCTCCCACCCACATTCCCTTTAGTTCATGTCCATGTGTCATAAGTTCTTTAGCTTCTACATTTCCCACATTATTCTTGCCCTCCCCCTGTCTATTCTCTACCCACCGTCTATGCTAATTGTTGTCTGTAGCTTTTCCCCCTCTCTCCTCCTCCCAATCCCCTGTTGCTAACCCTCCATGTGATCTCCATTTCTGTGGTTCTGTTCCTGTTCTAGCTTTTTGCTTAGTTTGCTTTTGTTTTAGATGTGGTTCTTAATAGCTGTGAGTTTGCTGTCTTTTCACTGTCATATTTTTATCTTCTTTTTCTTAGATAAGTCCCTTTAACATTTCATATAATAAGGGCTTGGTGATGATGAACTCCTTGAACTTGACCTTATCTGAGAAGCACTTTATCTTCCCTTCCATTCTTAAAGTTTTGCTGGATAGAGCAATTTTGGATGTAGGTCCTTGCCTTTCTTGATTTGGAATACTTTTTTCCAGCCCCTTCTTGCCTGGAAGGTCTCTTTTGAGGAATCAGCTGACAGTCTGATGGGAACTCCTTTGTAGGTAACTATCTCCTTATCCCTTGCTGCTTCTAGGATTCTCTCCTTATTTTTAATCTTGGCTAATGTAATTATGATGTACCATGGTGTGTTCCTCCTTGGGTCCAACTTCTTCGGGACTTTCTGAGCTTCCTGGACTTCCTGGAAGTCTATTTCCTTTGCCAGGTTGGGGAAGTTCTCCTTTATTATTCAAATAAGTTTTCCACCCTGGCTGGTGTAGCTCAGTGAATTGAGCACCGGCCTGCGAACCAAAGGATCATGGTTTGATTCCCAGTCAGGGCACATGCCTGGGTTGCAGGACAGTTCCCAGCAGGGGACGCATGAGAGGCAACCATACATTGATATTTCTCTCCCTCTCTCCTTTCCTTCCCCTCTAAAGATAAGTAAATAAAAAATAAATAAATAAATTTTCCACTTGCTCTTTCTCTTCCCCTTCTGGTACCCCTATAATTTGGATTATAATATATATTTTGGATTATAATTTGGAATGTTGCAACGCTTAAAGATGTCCTGGAGGTTCCTAAGCCTCTCCTCATTTTTTTGAATTCTTGTTTCTTCTTTTCTGATTGATGTTTCTTTCTTCCTTCTGGTCCACTCCATTGATTTGAGTCCCAGTTTCCTTCCCATCACTATTGGTTCCCTGTGCATTTTCCTTCATTTCACGTAGCGTAGCCTTCATTTTTTTCACCTAATTTGTGAGCAAAATCAACCAATTCTGTGAGCATCCTGATCACCAGGGCTTTGAACTGTGCATCTGATAGGTTGACTATCTCTTCTCGCTTATTTGTATTTGCTCTGGAACTTTGATTTGTTCTTCCGTTTGGACCTTTTTTTTTGGTCTTGACGCACCTGTTACATCATGAGGGGCGGAGCCTTAGGTGTTCACCTGTGGCGGGGTACTCAGTAGCTGCGTTGAGACACTGTATGTGGGGCAAGGGTCAGAGAGGGAAGAGTGGTGCTGCATCAGCTCTCTGCTGGATTCCATTCCCTTCCACCACTTCCCCCAAGCAAACTGGGCCCTTCTGGTGCTGATTCCGGGGTAGGTGGGTTTGTGTACATTCTAGGGCCCTGTGGGTGTCTCCAACGAACTCTCCTGTGAGGCTGGGAGTCTCTCCCGCTGCCGCCTCAACCCCCAGAGGTGTTTTCAATCAGTGTTTTGAAGCTTTATTTCCCGGAGCTGGGGCCCTGGGTTGCGTGGTCTATCTTGCTCCCCAGTTTCGCCTGGTTTATCTGCCCACAAATGTGGGACCGCCTGGGCTGCCAGCCTCCTTGTGCACCGTGCTGGGCTTCATAATTGCCACCTCTCTGGGTCTGCCCTTTGCCACCCTGCGCCCGAGTCTGCCAGCTGCCAACTTGCATGCTTGGGGTTTGTCTGCTGCTGCCTTGCAGGCCCGGTGCCACTGCTTTTTTTGCCGCGACCCCTCTCTACCCAGCCGCCTGACTCTGCCCCTCCTACTTACCGGTCTGGAGGAATGTGTCCATTTTAACTGTGTCTATTTTAACTCGTTGGTCATTGGACTTCCATACAGCTCAATTTTCTGTCAGTTCTGCTTGTTATTTTGTTTCTAAATTGTTGTCCTTATTTTGGTTGTGTAAGGAGGCACACTGTGTCTACCTATACCTCCATCTTGGCCGGAAGTCTCGTCTTTCACATTTTAAGTAAAAGGCACACTGGCTTTAAAAATACTGAGTGCCTGATTGTGTACATTGATGTTAACTTTACAATTAGCATTTAATTTGCCGTTACTTATTTTCAATCACAATACTGTTAACTCATGTAGCCAGTTTTTTCCTCAGGTGTTTTTCAGGAAATTTTTTGCAAGCTTCAAAGCCGTTTTAAAAAGATGATGCTAAGGGATTTTTTGCTAAAAATCATATAGCCAAGAATTGTTATGCTGTGTTTTGCAAGATTTCTTCAGTGTAATACATAAAGCATGAACTAGTTTTAAAAATCAAGAAATTGTACTTTGTTGAAATTAAAAACTTTTGCTCTTAGAAGCCCATTGTTAAGAAAGTGAAAATGCAGCCACAGACTGGAATATTTGCAAAATAAAGAACATAGTATCTAGAATATGTGAAGAACTTTTTTAAAAAAAAGATTTTATTTACTTTTAGAGAGAGGGGAAGAGAAACATCAATGTGTGGTTGCCTCTTGAGTACCCCCAGCTGGGGAGCTGGCCTGCAACCCAAGCATGTGCCCTAACTGGGATTTGAACCAGTAACTTTTGATTTGCAGGCTGGCACTCAATCCAGCACTCAATCCACTGAGTAATACCAGCCATGTCTGAAGAACTATAACCAAGGAAGACAAGCCCAATTTTTAAAGTAAACAAAGGGTTTTGGGGCTTTTTAAAAAGATTTTATTTATTTTTAGAGAGAGGGGAAGAGAGGGAGAGAAACATCAATGTGTGGTTGCCTTTCATGCACCCCCTACTGGGGACCTGGCCCACAACCCATGCACTTGCCCTGAATGGGAATTGAACCAGTGACCCTTTCATTCACAGGCCAGCTCTCAATCCACTGAGCCACACCAACCAGGGCAATAAGCAAAGGGTTTTAACAGTCACTTCACCAAAAAAGATAAGAGTGGAAAATAAGCACATACCAATCTGCTTATCAGTAGTCACTAGGGAAATGCAAATTAAAAACGATGAGACACCATTACATATCTATTAGAATGCTTAAAATTTAAAAGATTGGTCTTATCAAGGGTTGGCAAGGGTGTGGAGCACCTGGAAATCAGGTAAGCGGTTTCAAATTAAACACACCTACCATATGACCCAGCCATTCCACTCAGGTGTCACCTAAGAGATGAAAGCACACGTCCACACAAAGGCTTTGTTATGAATGTTCATGGCAGCTTTATTTGTAAATGAAGAAATAGCCAAAATGTCCATCCATGAATGAATAGATAAATGTGTTAAATCCATGTAGTTGATTACTACTCAGCAGTAAAAAGAAATGATCTATTAATACAACAGATCAATTTCAGGTTAATGATCCTGAATGAAAGAAGGCAAACAGTACCTACTGTGTGATCCCATTTATAGAACACGTTAGAAACTGCAAACTCATCAGTAGTAGGAAAGATCAGTGGTTGCCTGGGGAACCAGGGTGCAGGAAGTGGTCAGAAGGGAAAAATGCCAAAGGGACACGTGGAAGCTTTTGGGGATAGTCCCTTCATTTTCTTGTTTGTGATGGTTTCGTGAGTGGATGTGTATGTCATCTGTTATATTCAGCTACCTCTTCTTGAGCAATTATTTTGCTTTAGGCAAGATTGAGCATAGAAGTAAAATTACAATGAAATACTCCCTAATTATCACTGATTCTTGCCAGAACTCAGGACACAAAATGACACATAAATTTTTAAATGTTAAGATTCCTAAGCTATTTGGGTTTTATTAACAAAAGGCCAGTTTAAAAGTACCATGTTCAAGAAGATAGAAATGCGTTTGTGCAATCTTACTTAACAGAAAGTTTCAGTGAAGTGGATCAGGGAAAAGTTGAGTTGTTCAAGGTGACAGGAAGTAGCATACATTCCATCTTCCCTGTCTCCAAACCTCTCCTGATTAGCTTAGTAACCTCTCTTCTCGTGAATTATTGTTAATACATTTTTGTGCCAATGAGTCAAAAAGAATCCATGCATTTATTCGTTGTTCTGTACCAACCCTTATATAGTGAGTACGAATCGTCTGACCCTGTGCGCACACACACTTAAAAAATCGGAAAAAAATGTTTTGCATATTTCTTCACTTCATGAGACTGTGATTTCTTCCCCAGTTAGGCCACAATTCCTTAAGAACATGGACTGCTTCCTCGATACAGTACAGAATTGCAGACTGAGCCCGCAGAGACGTTCAGTAAGTGGTCATTGAACCCTCCCCCTGAGCAGGGTCGTCACCAGCAGTCTCCTCTCCTTACCTCCCACTGCCCCTTCTGTTCCTCTGAACCCGCACTCGCCTAGCCACCGGCGGTGTCCATACCAACCTTTAGCGGGCCCTTGAACTTATGTTGCTGGACCTCTTGGCAGCAACATGGCTGCTGTGTGACCCGTTCCTTTTTCAGGGCTTTCATAACACTACACGCTGCTGCTATTCCTCCCTTCTCCTGGGCTAGTCCTCTTCTTGATCGCGTGCTCTTCTGCCTTGCTGATTTCACTCACGCTTGTGGTGTCCATCACCTTTTCTACATCAACAACTTCCCGGTCCACAGCCAAGCCTCATTATCCAACCATTACTCGACATAATTACTTAACCTCATTTCAAGGTGCAAGATCTGCCCATATTCTATGCCTTTAGCTTCATCAACACCCCCCCCTCTGCCCGCCCACCAACTTTACTGAACTTTTCACATCCCTCAGCTGACACTTACTCTTCAGGGCCCTCAGTACGTACGCCTGTAACAAACTGGATTTGGACTCCAGCCCAGAACCTTGGACATTGTGCTGTTCACACCTTTCTGTGTGGCAGTTACCTCGTGTGTAAAATAGAGATAATAACAATGCCTGCATCAAATATTGTATTAGATTCATTAATATATGCAAAGCTCTTAGAAGAGTGCCTACCCTACAGTAAGCCCTATATAAATATTAACTAGTGGAACATTGGGAGATGCAATGATACCTGTTTCTCTTTCTCTCTCTCTCTTTTTAATTTAATAAGATATATTGGAGGTTTTCAAACTCATTTTCGTTGGCTATTACGTTTTTTTAAAAGATTTTATTTATTTTTAGAGAGAGGGGAAGGGAGGGAGAAAGAGAGAGAGAAACATCAACGTGTGGTTGCTTCTCACGTGGTTCCCACTGGGGACCTGGCCCGAAACCCAGGCATGTGCCCTGACTGGGATTCCAACTGGTGACCCTTTGGTTGGCAGCCCGCGCTCAATTCACTGAGCTGCACTAGCCAGGGCATTCTCTCTTTAAATTAAAAAATATATATATTGACTGATTTTAGAGAGAGAGGAAGGGGGAGAAAAAGAGAAAACTTCAATTTGTTGTTCTATTACCGGATTCATATGTTGCTTCGTGCATTTGCCCTGACTGGGATGGAACCTGCAACTTTGAGGCATGGGGACGACGCTTCAACCAACTGAGCTATGGGGCCAGAGTTGATGCCTGTTACTTAATGAGGCTTTTAGTGGGGTGGAGGAGGAAGACATTAAATCACTGTAATCAGAGAGCGTAAGTAGAAAATACAAAGTAAAGGGGAAAATAAAGAACGTAGAACCCTGGAGGTCCTTAAGAACCTAGAGCAATGGGTGGGAAATGGAGAAGATCCTCCAAACGGCAGGTGACGCTACACCACCTCCCCAACCTGCCAGCTAACAGTGAATGAGTGGACGTGCCATAAAGGTCACGTGTCTCCGCCTTTACAGCCCCAGCGTTCCCTCGCCCTTCGCTCCACGTGACTCTCATCCCCAGGGATGATTGGTCTACCAGAGACACGTGGCCAGGGGTGGGCCGGGGTGGGGCGGGGCCGGGTGGGAGGAGGGGTGGGGCCGGGGTGGGGCGGAACAGTAGGGGGTGGTCCAGAGCGGGGGCAGTTGGCTCCAGACAAATAAACATGGAGTCCATATTCCACGAGAAAGTGAGTATCCGCGTTCGGGGGTTACCTGTGTGCGGTGCCGTGGCGGACGTAGCGAGGTATCGCCACCTTCACGAGAGCTGGGTGGGGCACGTGTCGGCCTCTTCCCGATCTTGCCGGGGGGAGGAGCTTCACTGGAATGGGATCTTCGCCGAAGCCCCCATCGCATCCTCCGCCACCGCCTGTGAGGCCGGCGCGGGAGGTTCTCGGATAGTCCGGGGCCAGGGAAGTCCCGGCAGCCGGAGGCAGTAAGGGCAGGGCGGGGCCGGGGACGCCACGGGGCACCAGGGAGGGGGTGGCACCGAGCGGGCTTGCTTCTGTGCTTCTCCACTTTCCGTAGGATTCCTCCTCCAGTCCCTTTCCCCTCATTATCCGTAGCTGGTCACCTCTCAGACACCTCCCTCGGTCCTTCCCAACTCTTCCGGTCCTGCCCTTGGCAAAATTAACTTTTCCTTCTCTAGGCTCCTGAAATCTATGTTGGAATCTCCTATACAATTAGCTCCCTGAGGTTGTATTCCTGCCTTTCTCCTGCTCCACGTCCGGGCGCCTCTGAGTGCAGGGAGCTTGGCTCCATCCCATGGAGGGCCTGCCATTTAGGGATGTGAAGTAGACATCTCTTGTACCCATGAACAGGGAAGTCATTAAAGAGTTTTTGTTACGAAATGCTTGGGTTTCATTTCTTTCGGTAGACTCATCTTTCCGGATTAGGAAACCAGCTTTCTTATTAGATAGCAGGGGTGGACTGAAGTAATAGTGTTGTGGTCCGCCTAGCTTGTTTTGCTTTGATTCTTCAGTGGCCACGCACTTGAAAAAATTCTGTTGGTGGCAGGCATGTGGACAAACTCGTCTTTTCCCGTATACAATTATCAAGCCATTTGGGTGTGAGCGAAACCTTCCTGGGGGAGGGGGGGGACTTTGGCACATGATACCTTGTTTCATAAAAGTTTCATATTTTGAAAGGGTTGCTGGTAAGTCTCTTATTTAATAGGAGAAAAGAGGTTTTGTTTTGTTAAATACTTGTAAGTGATCATTTATTTAAAAAGCCTCACCTACACGACCATCAAATAAAGCAATCAAATACAGACTAAAGAGGCGCAGCATAAATCTAAACGTCGTTAAGTGGAGGGCTTTTCTTTAGAGAAAGTATTTCAGAAGTTTTTTTTTTTTTTTTTTTTTTTTTTTTTTTTTAGATTTTATTTATTTATTTTTAGAGAGGGGAAGGGAGGGAGAAAGAGAGGGAGAGAAACATCAATGTGTGGTTGCCCCTCACGTGGCCCCCACTAGGGGCCTGGCCCGCAACCCAGGCATGTGCCCTGGCTGGGAATCGAACCTGCGACCCTTTGGTTCACAGCCCGCGCTCAATCCACTGAGCTACGCCAGCCAGGGCGTATTTCAGAAGTTTTGACGCTAGAATAGACATTTTTATGTTTGGGGGGAAGGACTTACTGCTGTAGTTATCACTAATCTTGATTGACATGCTTGGAATGAAACTTGGACAACAGAAATTTAGTTGCTTGGCTAAGGAATTGGATGAAGAGAACCCTGTATGTATGTACATACTTTTGTTACCAATTTTCAGAAGCTTTGGTATAAGACCTAGTGTTTCAGTGCCATTTCTTGAGAATTATGCCATGTATATTTTAACAATATTGTAACTTATTTTAGATAGATTTCAGTGAAGGTAACTCCTAAACCATGGGATGAAAGGAAGCTGAGTGATGGCCTAATGAAAACCTGGTTACATGAAAGAATTTACTCAATTATCAAATGTTTGTAAGCTTAGCGATCCTTCAGGAATATATTTACCCTTATCATAAACTTGCATGTTCTTAGCAAATGAAGGCTTTTGAATTAAAGTTCTTCAGGCATATTTCAAGAGTATGGAAAACACCCGTAATCATAGGGCCCATTGTTAATTTCGTCAGAGTCCCTTGTGGGAATGTTAATGTGCCATTTTTCAGCATCCTCCCTTCCCCTCCACCACATATGTTTAACCCTTGCTCTGTCCTGGGTTTGGAGAGCCAGAGGACCAACTCTGGCTCTAAGGAAGCTGTGCACGAAGGGGTATCTGCCTGCAAAGGGGACCTGCCACTTGGAATGTTGGTTTTCCCATATTCGGAGCTGTTACTTTGAGCATCCTTTTATTAATTAAAAGGTAAACTCAGCAAGTTGTTTACCACTGTGTCCCCAGTACTCACTGTAGTGCCTGGCCCAAAGTAGCTGTTCAATAAATATTTGAATAACTTGAGTTCTTTGAGCATCTAAGATGTATATGTTGCTGTTTATCTAAACAATTTTTCCTGTAAATATTTTAGGCTTTGCAGGTCATAGATGGCGTCACATATTCTTGTTTGTGTTTTCACAATCATCTGAAAACATAAAACCACTCTTAGCTACAGGTGCAGGTTGAATTTGGCTCAAGAGTGAGAGTTTGCCAATCCCTAACTTGAACCCTAATATTAACTGGCCACTAACTGTTGTTTTTGTTTTGTTTTGTTTTTTTGTTCTGTTGCCTGCTGTCATTTTTGTTACCACTTCTGTTGCTGACTGCTCCTGGTGAGGTCACTGTGCCGTCTGAATTGGTACTTTGACATAATGTAAACTGAGGATGGTAGCCAAACTCGTTCGGATTGTATTTAAAATCAGTGAAAATACTGAAAAGACTCTGAGCATTGACTCTATGACATCTGTTATGCTCTTCTGTGATTGCTGGCTCTTAGCCATCTGCAGTACATTGAGGTTTAGGAATAACCACATTCCACCTAAGTGGGGGGAGGAAGTGGTGATAACACGGACTTGAAGCCTCTGCCTGGGTTTGGAGCCTAGCTTTGCCATTTTACTACCCGTGTGCACCTGGATAAGTTACTTCTCTCTCTGCTGTAGTTTCTTCCTCTGCGGGGTGAGGATGTTACAGGATTTGCCTCAGAGTTCTGAGTGCCTAGAATGCTACGTGGCTCGTGCTGTAGAAGTGCTGGCCTCTGGTACTCAGATGCCTATGTTTGCCAAACCTCATGCTGCCATAAGAGCTGGGACCTTCTTGTCTCTCCGAGGGGATGAAGTGCTGCTCGGTTGATGGGGTGGCCCCGCTGGCTCATTTCCGACACACCCTTAGGTTTGTGCCTGGTTTCTTTTGTAGGCAGTAGTGTCTCTGGGAGTTCGAACTAGTTTCAGGGTGGTCCTGAGGACTTTGAGGGCAGTGAGGAACAATTAGGTGCTGCTCCCTTTTGTGGTCTTATAAAATATCATGGTAAAACTGGAGGTGCAGTCTGCTTATCCTCTGATCGCAAGACAATAAAGTTTGGGCCAGAAATCATGCCATTTGAATACCTCTGAACTTTGACTATAACAAAGTGAACTTGTATTCAGCTTTGGTTAAAGCTTGATAAGAAAGAAGTGGCTGGGGATAGGTCGTGGGGAGAGTGGGTTGTATAATCTTACGAGGGGCCATTGTACAATTTTTTTTTTTTGTCCATGTAGAATTTGATTCTTCTTAGGACTTTAAAAAGTGATTTTAAGTTTGGAATGGACAATTTGTTCTTTCCTCCCATTAAATCATAGTAGAAGTACAGAATGATATTATTTCCTATAGCAATACAGTTTCTCTTAGACAGGGTTTGATTTCAAGTGCTTATTTTTCCTTTTTTATTTTTAATATTTATTTTTATCCTCACCCGAGGATATTTTTTCCCTGCTTTTAGAGAGAGAGGAAGGGAGAGAGGGGAACATTGATGTGGGAAAGAGGCAGCGATTGGTTGTCTCCTGCCCATGCCCAGACCTGGAATCGTACACACCTGGACTCGGGACCAAACCTACAGCCTAGGCATGTGCCCTGACTGGGAATTGAACCTGCAGCCCTTGAGTTATGGGTTGACATGCTAACCAACTGAGCCACACTGGCTTGAGCTCAAGTGCATAATTGTCACTTTTTAAATCAAATAATTGGATGTCACTATTTCTATATATGAGGTCTGTCCAGAAAGTATTCAGCCATGTAATATGAAAAATAAAGACATTTATCGAAGAAGATACAAGACATATTGTACATATGACAATGACGCCTCAGTCCTCTTTAAAGTAGGTACCTTGGGACCTCGTACAGTTCTTCCAGTCACCATCAGGTTCCCCATCATGTTTTCCTGAATCTCATCAATGGTCTGAAATCTCTTCCTTTTCATAGGTGATTTTAGTTTTGGGAAAAGCCAGAAGTCACAGGGCACCAAATTGTGGTATAGGGGGGCTGAGTCACCTGGGTGATTTGATGTTTCACTAAAAACCTCTGCACAAGTCGTGATGCATCAGTGGGCATGTTGTGATCAAGCCGCCAGTCACCAGTTGCCCATAGCTGTGTCCTTCTGAATCACTCAAATAGCTTCCGCTGAGAAATGTTCAAGCTTAGTGCAAAATTGGATGCAGATTCGTTGCTCTACTCGGTCATTTTGAATGCCACGGCCACACAGTGCATGTGCTCACTCGGTGGCATCTACCGCCCCCTCTGTCTAGTGCAGTGAAGTCGTTGTTCTGCATGCGCATTCCAGTCCCCTCTCCTTGGCTGCCAGGGCCCACTCGCTGTATTAACAGTGGCCGGACTTTTTCCGGACGGACCTTGTGTAGGATTTAATATGGTAACCATAGTTTGAGAGCCCTAAACTGAGACATGTGGCCTGACAGCAGGACCGAAAATTTGCATTAGTACTGCTCCCAGAAAAGTCCTTGTCTGGTCACCATATTAGGAAGCTCTTGCTGTGTGCCGTAGCTGTATCTTACTTAGCAAAGGCATATTTGTTGTTTGAAATTCTTGCAGTATTTGTTTATTGGCTTTATATATAGGGAGAAAACATCCATTTATTGTTCCACTTATTGATGCATTCGTTGGTTGCTGCTGTATGTATTTGCCGTGACCAGAGATCGAACTGGCGACCTTGGCGTATTGGGGCAAAGCTGTAATCCTCTGAGCTACGCAACCCGGACTGTTGTTTGAATTTTCAAATCAAATGCATGTAGGGGCACACAGATCCTAAGAGTGTAGCTCAGTGAATTCTCTCAAAGTGAACACACACGTGTGAATAATACTGTGACCGAATGGCAGACGTGTGTTTCCCTGAATTCTCTAAGCCTCCCGATCGCCTCTTCCGTCCCCGCCTCTGCCCCCTGCAAAGGCAGCCACGGTCCAGAGCCCTAACGTCATAGGCTAGTGGTGCCTCTTTCTGAACTTCTGTAAATGGAATCGTGGTGTGTCCTCTTTTGAGTCTGTCTGCTTTTTTTAACATTGTTTGAGAGTCATCCATGTTGTCGAAAGTAATTGTGGTTAATTCATTCTCATTGTTATGTACTATTCCTTTGGGAATATAACACGATGTATCCATTCCACTTTGTTGGGCATTTTCGTAGTTTCCAGTTTGGGGGGCCATTATGAATTAAGCAGTGCTTTTTTGAACATTCTTGCATGTTTTGATGAACGTGTTTTTGCCTTTCCTTCATTTGCATTGGGTCCCTAGTGGTGGAATAGCTAGATCGTAGGGCGTGTAGATGTTAAGCTTTAGTAGGTACTGTGAACAGTTTGCCAAAGTGGTCATACTAATTTACAACTTCACTAAGTAGTAAATAATAGTTTTTGATGCCTGTAGTTCTCTCCGATATTTTCGCCACTTTGGAGAGTGTGTAGCAGTAACACACTGTGGTTTTAATGTTTATATTCAGTACACTTCCCTGATGGTAATGAAGTCGAGCGCCTTTCTGTGTTTTTTTAGCGGTTTGGCTCTCCTCTTGGGAATGCCTGCTTGCCTTGTTGTTTTTCAGTGGAACGTAAGTAGGATGGGTGTGGGTCTGCACGTAGTGTTCAGTGGGGGCTGCTCTCTGGTGGTGAGCACACAGCAGAGGGACAAGGAGGCAGAGACAAGTCCTCTCTCACCGTCATGCCAGGTTATGCCCTTGACCTTAGCCAGAAAGCCTAGAAGCGACCAGGTTGTAAAGATAAATTTATCTCAGCCCCTGTCTCAGCCTCAGACCGTCTCAGCCCTGCCTTCCTGTTCCTTGTGTGTATCTTCCTTATATCTTTTTCAGCAGCTGAGTTTTGTTCCTAGAATATTAATCCACCGGGAAGAATAAGTGTCCTGCAAGGAGTAGTTCTTCGGGGCCACTGTCTGTTGTGTGACATAGCTCAGAACGAACTGCAGGGTGTCGGACAGCTTATGGAGTCGACTTTCCTGGGGAAGGGTTCAGGGCAGGGTCAGCAGGAAAAGGACACGTTCTCCCCTCTGCCATCATCCCATAGACAGGCAGACCTCTGGTCTTTGTTCACCGGAGGGGTTTCCGTCACCTGTGAGTCTCTCTGCTTACTAGGCAAGGCTGGGAGGGCAACACTGGAGAGGGGTGACGAGCAGCCTTCTCAGCACCAGGCAGTCTGGATACAGATTTGGATTGTCGTATGTGTGAGAGAGCCAGCTGCCCAGCACCTGCAGACCCTGGCGCCCGTGGGAACTTGTGCTCCCTCACCGCATAGCAGGAAATCAGTGATGCCGTGGGGAGCTGAGCTGGGGTGCAGCCCCTTGCTCGGCTTGCCCAGAGGCGAGCCCCGGGGATGCTCTTGGTCAGTCTTACTGGGTGTGTGTTATCTTCAGAGTTCCCTAAGAAAACCTCAACTCTGTAGCTGCAAGTCTTTGGTAACATTCAGTAACAATTCAGTGACATAAAATTCAGTAAGAACAGAGTTTTTCTTAGGTGTATCAATTCTTGAGATAGGAAATTACATGAACAAGCATTTTGATCAAGTAGAGCTTATCTTATTAAAAAAACAAATGTTCTGGGGATTAAAATTTCCGTCAGCATTAGTAATTTGCCATGGGGTCGCTAAAGATGAATTTATTTTAGGCACTGAAAACGAGGGAGGATAAATGCTTATGATTTTTAATAAAATACGAGATTTGGTATATTTCATAGATGTTTAATAAATCATTCTTAAGTTTTTGGTCATACAACTAAATTATTGTAGTCTCATTAATGGTAGAATTGTAAAATGAGTGTTCAGTGAAAATGCGTGCGCCTTATGTTAGTCCTATTTGTCTAAAGCGAAAAAGGTTCAGTTTTGACACTGTTAAGAAGTTAATGATTAAATGCCTCTCTAAGGAAAGACACTGTACAAATCTGTTCAACAAATCACATTGGAATTTTTTCTTTTGGAAACATTAGCAAGAAGGCTCGCTCTGTGCCCAGCATTGCTTGAATAATCTATTGCAAGGAGAGTATTTTAGCCCTGTGGAGTTATCCTCGATTGCACACCAGCTAGACGAGGAAGAGAGGATGAGGATGGCAGAGGGCGGAGTTACTAGTGAAGACTACCGCACGTTTTTACAGGTACTGATTCCAGCCTCATCCAGCTGCCTTAAAAAAAAAAAATAATGCGGGTATTGGAAAACAAGAAGGAAAAATGTGAGTGTTGTTTAGAAGAGAACATACCATCCTCCCTGTTGGGATCTGACCTGTTCATTACAACTCTGCTCTTGACCTTCTAAATGGGAAAGTATAAGGTGTTATTTTAAATGTGCACACTGATAATAGTTTTTCTTTCTCTCTCCCCCCTCCAACCCTGCCTCCACTACCTGTCCAAATTAAACAGCAGCCTTCCGGAAATATGGATGACAGTGGTTTCTTCTCTATTCAAGTAAGTAGTCACACGCAAGCGCTGCGTGTCGTTTTTGTCCCAGGCTCTGTTGAAGCTCAGGGTGTGATCGATTTGAGTATCTTTCATGTCGCTGTAATGATGTGACCCTCAGAAGTTCCTCCAATGGATTGTGTCTAAGAGGATGAGATTGTACTCCAGAGTAGTAAGTTTTTCTTTAGATAAACATGAACTATAGGATTGTAGTTAGGATTGTAGAGTCTTCAATCCAGGGTAGGGTTTTTTAAAAAGATTATTTAATTTGCATGTAGATACTAACAACCTTAACTCTAATAAGTCAGAGCCTTTTAACCTTACTATCTCTTGTGTAAATTGGAGGGAAATGCAACACCTTGCTGCTTTCCCTTTAAATCAGCCTACTGGGACTAGACTCTTTATGGTGGTCTGTGGCTGTGTTTCTTACTCGTTTGTTTTTTTTTTTAACATATATTTACTCCTAGAATTCAGAGGAAGCTGTATCGCTTGTGAGATTCTTTCGTTTGTAGGTCTCTCGTTTTGTTTCTGATGCCTGGGAGGTGTGTCTGGAGTTCTCTCCGGAGCCTCTCCCGAGGGACCTGTGTCTGCAGATGTCTTTGTGTGCATCCCCTTGTGCTGTCCTGGACTCCTCATTCCCCCGCATTTCCATTCAGGGCTTCCCTGTGGACCGTTCCAGGTAACAGACACCGCAGGGCTAGCATCCAAGACAGGAGGAGACCCAGCACTCACCGGTACCCAGGTGTAGCGCTGCCCTTGGTGCTGAGTCAGTCCCATGTGCCCACTTCGTGGCCTCCGCTTTTGCCTGCTGCTACCAAGTGCGCTGGTTTCTTTGTTAGCTCCCTTGGAGGGTAGGTAGTGAATATTTACAACTCTCCATTTTATTGCCAGACAGTTTGAAATAATCAGTATTATCTTTTGTTTATGCCTAAACTTCTAAACGTACAAACGTACAATAACAGAAGTTTAAAAGCTACAAAAACTTCATTTTAAATTCCTGGAAAGAACTCATTTTAATAGACTTGTAATTATCACTATTACTGGCATATCAGGTAGTGGGTTGAAACACAGCTTTTCTACAGCAGGACACATGTCAGCCAAATTATGTATATAGAGAGAGGACTAGTTTTAAGAATGCACTTTGTGGATAGACTGGATATCTGGGTTTTTAAGGCAGTTTTATCTAAGAATTGTGTGGGTCCCTAGAATATCCCAGAAACCTAGTATTAAGAGGTACTATTTTAAAAATATCATATTGATTATGTTGTTAACGTTGTCCCAGTTTTTCTCTCTTTGTCTCCCTCTAACCAGCACCCCTCATTCCCTCAGGCAGTTCCCCCACCATTGTTCATGTCCATGGGTCATGTGTATAAAGTTCTTATAAAAGTGAAAGTACTCCGTTTCTTATACTGTAGCCATTACATCCCCATGGCTGTTCTGTAACTACCTATTTGTGCTTCTTAACCCCGTCACCTCTTCACCCTTTCCCCCACACCCCCTCCCATTTGGCACACATCAAAACCTTATCCATATCCATGACTCTGTCTCTGTTCTTCTTGTTTGCTTAGTTTGTTTTTTAGATTCAATTGTTGATAGATATGTATTTATTGCCCATAGTTTTGATCTTTTTCTCAAAAAAGTCCCTTTAACATTTCATGTAATATTATTGGTTTGGTGATGATGAACTCCTTTAGTTTTTTCTTGTCTGGGAAGCTCTTTATCTGCCCTTTGATTCTAAGTGAGAGCTTTGCTGGGTAGAGCAATCTTGGCCGTAGATCCTTGCTTTTCATGACTGAATATTTCTTGCCAATCCCTTCTAGCTTGCAAAGTTTCTTTTGAGAAATCATCTGACAGTCTTATGGGAACTCCCCCATAGGTAACTACTGTATTTTGCCATGTACAATGCTTACTTTTCTTTTACCCAAATTTTCTAGGGAAAAATAAGGATGCTCGTTATACAGGGGTATTACTAATTCCTTATCTTTATGAATGTTTTTAATTCTTTTATTTATGCTTATGTGTTAAAAGTGTAACTCTAGAAAGTAATAACAATATCTGTATGCAAAATAATACCCTGGAATACGAGAATTGCTTTTGTTTCTAAATATAAATAAAAGATTGCATGAAAAAATTAAACAAAAGATCTTTTTTCCTGAAAGCTTGAGCAAAAAGGTGGGTGCATGTTATACAGAGGAGCACATTATACATGGCAAAATTTGGCAACTTGTTCTCCTTTGCTGCTTTTAAGATACTTTCTCTTTAACTGTTGGCATTTTTTTTTAAGATTTTTTACTTATGTATCTTTAAAGGGGAAGGAAAGGAGAGAGGGAGAGAAATATCAATGTGTGGTTGCCTCTCGTGCGTCCCCTGCCAGGAACTGGTCTGCAACCCAGGCATGTGCCCTGACTGGGAATCGAACCACGATCCTTTGGTTCGCAGACCCACGCTCAATCCACTGAGCTACACCAGCCAGGGCGTTTTAACTGTTGGCATTTTAATTATGATGTGTCTTGGAGTGGACCTCTTCGCATCCATCTCATTTGGGACACTGTACTTCCTGGACTTGCATGTCTATTTCTTTCACCAAATTAGGGAAGTTTTCTTTCATTGTTTTTCAAATAGATTTTCAGTATCTTGCACTCCTCTTTTTCTGGCACCCCTCTGATGCAAATGTTGGGTCTCTTGGAGCTGTCCCAGAGGCTGCTCACACTATCCCCATTTTTTTTTGGACTCTTTTTTCTTGTTGTTCTGATTGATTGTTTACTGCTTCCTTATGTTCCATATCATTGATTTAATTCTTGGCTTCATCCACTCTACTGTTGTTTCCCTGTAAATTGTTCTTTATTTCAGTTAGTGAATCCTTCTTTTCTGCCTGGGTCTTTCTCATGCTGTTGAGGTTCACACTAAGCTCCTTGAGCGTCTTTATAACTGATATTTTGAACTCTGCATCTAATAGATTGCTTATCTCCATTTTGTTTAGTTCTTTTTCTGGAGTTCTGATCTGTTCTTTCATTTGGCCATGTTTCTTTGTCTCCTCCTGTGTTTGTTTCTAAGTGTTGGGTAGAGCTGCTTTGTCTCCCTGTCTCGGTAGCATGGCCTAATGTAGTAGGTGTTTAGTAGGGACAGTGGCACAACCTCCCCTATCACCCAAGCTGGGTACTTGAGGTGTACCCTTCATGTGGGCTGAGTACACACTCCTCTTGTAGTTGAGCCTTGGTTGCTGTTGGCAGGTCAATGGCGGGGGCGGTGGGTGAGGGGATTTACCCAGGTCAGTCGGTTGCAAGGACCTGCTGTAGCCACTGTCTACCAATCTCTGCCCTGCCCTCGGTGGAGATCAGCTGTGCGGGGGCAGGGTGGTGGTGCCGCAGCGTGGTCTGTAGCTGTCCACTGGGTGCAGCGGCTCTAGGGTTTCCCCGGGTGGTGCAGGCCAAGGTCAGCCCCTACCTGCGTTTTGTCTGGGGCCACCCTGCCTGAGCTATAGAGTAATCTGAGATGGCTGCTACTTGGAGATTCCCTGGCGAAGCTAAGCTGTGAATCTGGTCTGGCTGCTGCTGGTGCCAGGCCTGGGGCTCACTGAGATCAGCTGTTGCTTATTTTAGAGGATTTAGGAAGTTGTGAAATGTGAGCCAGAGACCAGCCATTCATGTGGAAAAGCAGCTTGGGTGGGGCCTTACGACGTTAGGTGGGGCAGAGTCTTTGAGGATCTCCAGGGCTGGGTAAACGGTGGTAGTCAGGTTGTGGAGTCTCAGGTATGGCACCGGCCTGCTGGTTCCTTGGCCCTGTTGGGGGAGGGTTCAAAAAAGGGACAGTGGCTTCTGCCCACCAGCTCTCGCCTTGATGCCAGTCTCTTCACTTCCTTCCTGTGTGTCACTGGTGCCTTTGAAGCTGCTGCCCTGGTGCCGGAGATCAGAGGGAACGAGTCTCCATGTTTGGGTCCTTTAAGGGAAATTGCTTGGGACTCCAGAAGTTTCTTCCACTGACTCTGTCCCTGCTGGTTTTTGTAGCCAGAAGTTACAGGAACTTACCTTCCTGGCTCTGGAACCCTGGGCTGGGGGGCCTGGTGTGGTGCTGGGAGACCTCACTTGTGAGATACCCGTCCCGAATTTTTACCCACTACACGCGGGTGAGGGACCAGCCTGTTCTTCATCCGCGCCCCTCCTACCAGTCTGGATGGATTTGGATTCTTTAATTCCGTAGTTGTAGGACTTCCATTCAGCTCGATTTCTGACAGTTCTGAGTGATGGTTGTTCTCTGTTTTAGTTGTAATTTTCATGTGGTTGTATGAGGAGGGGAGCCGTGTTTACCTATGCCGCCATTTGACTATAAGTCCCTAGAAGCATTTTTTAAAATGTTATGTTCGTATGTTATTTATAGATGTAGTGGTATGTCTTACACACACTTTTTAAAAATCATAGCCTTCTGGAGAAATTGGTGTATGAGGTACAATTATTTGCACAGCTAACATGGCTTTCCCTACTTAAATTTTAAATCGAACAGTGTAGCTCATGAGAAATTGCTGTTTGTTTTTTTTTTAACAGGTTATAAGCAATGCCTTGAAAGTTTGGGGTTTAGAACTAATCCTGTTCAACAGTCCAGAGTATCAGAGACTTGGGATTGACCCCATGTAAGGTTTTATTTTGCTTCTCCTACATTTCTTTTCCTAATTTTGATTTTGAAAGTTACCATTCCCTAAAGGAGAGAAATATATGTTTAATGCCTTTGTCTTGACGTACCCTGCATCATTCCCTTTTCGCCTTTTGGGGCGTCCGTGTGTCCTCAGCCGTCCCGGCAGCCTGGTGTCTGGGCACCGGGGTGCTCCTCGGGTGATGTGACGCCATCGTTTGCACAGTGTCACAGCCCCGCCCACAGATTCACTCTGGTGTGCTTTGTAAACATCAGTGATACTTAGCTGGTCACATAATCTGAAATTACAAGTTTTGTATAACCCTTGCCAGTAGACAAACTTAATATCGGGTCTCTATTTTTTTTTTCCTTTTCTAGAAATGAAAGATCATTTATATGCAATTATAAAGAACACTGGTTTACAGTTAGAAAATTAGGAAAACAGGTAATGTTTCTCCTCCTTGTCATTTTTCTCATTCCACACTTCATTTGCAACTAAAATGTAAAGATTAGATGAAGAAATTCATCAGTCATGTGTAGGTGGCATATTTAGAAATACCCTATTTTAAAAGACAATATCATTTTGCCTTATAGATTTATTTGTGACAACCATACGCAGTTTTGCTGTATCATAAGAAAAATTCTTTAAGACAATGGCAAACGTGGTTACTTTTAAGTGGGTTTTATGTGGTAAATGTTTTGTCGGTCAACTATTCCATTAATAGATTTCTCCTTAGCATAGTAGTGTTACAAAGCCCGAAAGTGTCCAGAGGGAGTAAGAGTTTTCAGCCATGTTTGCTTTAGCATAACGAGATTCTTCACATTTCAAACTGCCACATACTATATATATCCCCATAAAATCATTTCTATTAAAAAGAAAAAAGAAGATGGGATGTGTCTTGAGCAAGCCTTTTTTAAGATCAGGAAATGTACCTAAAATGTTACTTTTTAAAAATAATTACCAATGATCTTTGTGCCCACAGTTCTATTTTTGAAACAATTATTTGAAGTCTGTTTATAGAATTTGGAATCTTTGAATGAGTGTTAATGAAAGTGGGCTAATATGATAAAGAATTAACTATTTTTTAAAGGATTTTGTTTATTTTTATTTTTAGAGAGGGAAAAGGAGGGAGAGAGGGAAAGAAACATCAATGTGTGGTTGCCTCTCAAGTGCTCCCTACTGGGGACCTGGCCTGCAACCCAGGCATGTGCCCTGACTGGGAATAGAACCAGTGATCCTTTGGGTCATAAGCTGGCACTCAGTGTACTGAGCCACACCAGCCAGAGCAGAAGGAATTGACTATTGATACATGCGTTAACATGGGTGATCTCCAAATAATTATGCTCAGGGAGAGATAGATACTAAATACTACCTACTGTATGGTTCAATTTATGTAGAAAATGCAAACTAACCTGTACTGATAGAACGCAGATCAAGCAGCAGTTGGTGAGGAGGGCAGGGGAGGGTGAGGAGGTTCCAGGGCACAGGCACTCAGCAGTGAGGAGGGCGTTCACTCTTTTGGTTGCGGTGATGGTTTCACGGTGATGGTTTCATGGGTGCACGCGTATGTTAGATCTTTTCAAATCGTGTACCTTAAATATGTACAGATTATTACATGCCTATTATACCTCAACAAAGCTGTTTTTAAAAATAATACAAAAAGAAAATGAAGTCAAGAAAGAGTACATTGAATTAATTCCATGAAAGATAATTCAAAAAAAATTGCTATTATATTTTTACTCAACTGCCTAAATGTAGCTTCATCTTAAATGGTTATGTCCTTTTTTAAAGATTTTATTTATCTATTTTTGGGGGAGGGTGGAAGGGAGGGAGAAGGAGAGGTAGAGAAACATGAGTGTGTGAGAGAAACATCGATTCGTTGCCTCTCGCGCTCCCCCAACTGGGAACCAGGCCCAGAACCCAGGCATCTGTCCAGAATGGAAACCGAACCAGCGACCTTTTGGTTCACAGGTCAGCACTCAGTCCACTGAGCCACACCAGCCAGAGCTTAAATTTCTTAAGGTCCCTCCTGAGGAACTCAGAGCTAAGCAAGTAAGGCGCAGGAGACGTGGCAGAGTGGAGGGGGACCCACAGGGAGATCGACCCCAGGGGCGAGCCAGGGCAGGGCGCTGGGGGTCTTCACCCCTCTGGGTTTCGTTTATGGCTTTGAAAATCACGATCACGTAGTCTTCACTTTTTGTGTATGTAGTAATCCATGTATTTTTTTTTTTTTTAAGATCTGACGTCTTGGATTCCAGAAGTTCTTTTATATTGATTTGCATGTACATTTATATCATCATTTTGAGAGGTTTTTAAAATTTTAGTTCTTGAAAATTGTATTTTCACATTTTAAATTACTTTATCTTTGACAAAGACAGGAAATGTCAAACATTGGCTAATCTTTAGCTGTGATTTATGTATTTTTTTTATTGTATTTTTCACGATCGACTCTCTTGTCTGAGGTCCCTTGTAGGTTAAAGTAGGGCTCCTATGAAGCAGTGACTACTAGATGACGTTAATTACATGCAGCGGTGGCTTTCGTGGTCTTTGCAAACCGAGTGGGAGAGTTAAATTTCTCCTGCTGTCGACTGACTTTCTCACAGTTGAAATCTTTGACCAAAATGATCAGTAGTAGGAACACTTTGTGTAGTTGTCATTTTCCTTCCCCATCAATATAGTGTGATTATATTTGGGTTTTCTTAGGCATGCTTTGAAAAAAGATTTAATCATAGCTATTAATAAAGATAAAGTACTATCAGTTTCTTTTCTTTTTGGGGAATTTAAAGTTTATGGCTTAAAACAAACTTTTATTAAAAAAACACAGTAGTGATAAATCATTCTATTTCAGGTTTTAGAATACATTTATTTACTTTTTGAAAATCTCAATTTGATGTGTTTTCACTGTTTAGACAGCCTTACTAAGTTTAGACGGTTTATGTTTATTCTGAACATGTGAAACATCCTTATTAATTATGATGCACACTAATTTAAACATTGGCATTTTTTCCCCAGTGGTTCAACTTGAATTCTCTCTTGACGGGTCCAGAATTAATATCAGACACATACCTTGCACTTTTCTTGGCTCAGTTACAACAGGAAGGTAAGTTAAAATGGAAAATTTTATAATGTTATCTTTCAAAGCAGCTGAATAAAACTAACTCGTTAGATGTGAGTGTAAGAGTGCTACTTTTTAAAAGATTTTATTTATTTATTTTTAGGGAGAGGGGAAGGGAGGGAGAGAAACACCAATGTGTGGTTGCCTGTCATGCTCCTTCCACTGGGGACCTGGCCCACAACCCAGGCATGTGCCCTGACTGGGAATCGAACTGGAGACCCTTTGGTTCACAGGCCAGCGCTCAATCCAGTGAGCCACACCAGCCAGGGCCTCGATTTACAGTCTCTCCACAATTTTATGCCATGCTGCCTCTGTAGCTCCAGTAATTTTTAATTGATTTTGAATCTCTAACTAGCTGTTTTAGTTTATTTTTGCCTTTTTTTTAGGTTATTCTATATTTGTTGTTAAGGGTGACCTGCCAGATTGTGAAGCCGACCAACTCCTGCAGATGATCAGGGTCCAGCAGATGCATCGACCAAAACTTATTGGAGAGGAACTCGCACAACTGAAAGAACAGAGGTAAAGTGAACTGGCGCTGCGGGGTGTGTGGTGGCGTTTCATTTCACGAGTTAAAGTTTCATGCTAGCGTGGAGTGGTTGGTCGTTTTATTGTCGGTGGTTTTTTTTAGACCCATATATATTAGTCAAGTTTATTGGTGGAAATTTGAATGAACTCTTTGAGTTACTTAAATACATTAACTTGGAGTCACATCACAACACAATCTTTATATTGGACCTAATCTGCAAGAAAATGTGTAAGTTTTGACTTACACAAAATCTTTGGTTTATATTTATAAATATAGTGTCTACAAGACGTTAATAAATATAAACATCTACAAGACCGGCCTGCAGTCATTATCGGTGCTTTCGTTCTTCAGGGTCCAGAAAGCTGACCTGGAGCAAGTCCTAGAAGCAAACGATGTGTCAGGGGTGTTAGACGAAGATGAGGAGGATTTGCGGCGGGCCCTGGCACTGAGTCGCCAGCAGATTGACATGGAAGATGAAGAAGCAGATCTCCGCCGGGCTATTCAGCTCAGTATGCAAGGTATAGACGTTCTGACGTGGTTTTTTCCCTTGTAGAAGAATTGATTCAGATCATTCTTGGTTTCCGGGGTGAACTGTGAGAAGCTGTTTGACACCCTGACAGTTAACTGAAAAAGCAATGGCTATGTACAGTCAGCTGTTCTTTTAGTTTTCTTGTGATATAAATAACTTTTACCACCTATGTTACTTTAGGACTCGTTTATTTTTATTTCCGGTTATTCCGCTCGGTTATAATACTGTACTAACACAGCGATAAACTGAGGTTGATCTTTGTGGGCAAAAGTGCGGGGTCCCTTCCCGGAGCAGCGGTGGCATAAATGTGCGTGTTGATGGACACAAGGGAAGGCCTGCACAAGAACAGAAACTGACCGTACAGAAAGCTAACATCGGTGTCTGTGCGATTCACGCCCCAAGGGCCCCTCAGCGGGCCTGCTGTGACTGTGATGACAGCCCATCAGCAGAGGGCCGGGGAGACGTGGCCCCCCAGGGACGCCAGGCCTGGGAAGTGTCCGGGGGGAGGCACAGAGGGGCTTCCCGAGAGCACTAGGAGTTTCTCCGGGTGGTTTCGTTTGTATCTAACTGGCCTGATGTTGCCTTCCTGTTTTCTAATGAAACTGTTCATTGAATTTCTTCAGTATCTAACAATTGAAGTCATGGCAGACATCCGCTTTCATAATTTCAGGTAGTTGGGGGTGATTCACTCTTCTTCCCACTTCATGTCACAGTCTGCGCGGAGCGTCTGGTTGTTGGTGCAGTAAATGCACGCGCGGAATCACGCCGACGCTGTGGTGGGCCCCAAACCTTCGAGGGTGAAGGAGCGTGGAGAGTGGCTTTGTCAGGTTGTGGTCATCCGCTTCAAGTTGCTTCTAAGGAATCCTGTGCCTTCGAAGGGGTAGTTTTGTGCCCGATAAGTTCCGGAGAGCACGCCGGAGTGCTGTTCGTGGCTCTTCCCGCCACGCTGGTGGTCGGGCTTCCGTCCTCACCTCTGCTGCTGCGTTCGGGGAACAGCTTTGGTTGTAGCGGACACAAGTCAGAGTTGAACTGCCTCGTTCAGGTTTTCCCTGAGGCTTTCAGTGCCTTTCTTAGATTTGCAGAGTATTTTTAAGTAAACTTATTTTTTAAATTTTTATTTACCGATTTTTAGAGGGAGAGGGAGAAACATCTGATTTGTAGTTTCGCTTACGTGTGCGTTCATTAGTTGACTTATGTGTGTGCCCTGACTGGGGATCGAACCGGCAACCTTGGCATATGGGGGCAACGCTCAAACCAACAGAGGTACCTGGACAGGGCAAGAAGAAAACTTTTTAAAAACTTGTTCACGTAAATGTAAACATACTGTTGCTTGACCTGGTAAATAAAATGATTGTTTTTCTGTTCTATTTTGTTTTGTTTTCAGGTAGTTCCAGAAATATATCTCAAGATATTCCACAGTCGTCAGGTACACATCTTACTTCAGAAGAGCTGCGGAAGAGACGAGAAGCCTACTTTGAAAAGTAAAGTAGTTCGTACAATATTAAAACTGCATCTTTGGTATTTACTTTGGCTGTTCTCTTTGTTGTGAACTTACAGCTTTGGCTTAAACTGTGTGTTTTATTTAAGATTCTCTTTTTTTTTATTTCTTTTATTTTAATTGTTGATCTTGTACAGTTTTCTGTCTTTTATTCTCACCCCAACCCATCACCCCAAAAGATTCTCTTGTTTTAAAAAAAAGACTGGTTACTGCCTGACCCTGTGAGCATTACGCTGTATTTTTTTTTAAAACTCACAACAAATAAACTGAAATGAAGTGTAGTTTTAGGGGAAGACTTCACCCCAATACTAATTAAATTTACATGAACTAGAGGCAAGGAAACCCTGCAAAATTTCAACCATCAAAGGGAAGATGGAATTGGGTCATGGCAGGAACGAGGCCTAATGGTCCTCTGAACGTGCTGCTTGGTTGCCCGATCCCGCCGCGTGCTCCTCCCAGGTGGAGACGCTGGCTGCCAGCCAGCTCCGCCTCTTGCCCCCGAGCAGCAGTGCTTCCGGCTGTCAGCGTCAGGGCCAGGAGGGCAGACTCTCATCAGTCTGAATCGGCAGCTCCGAGAACCCAGCTTTGTAAAAAGTACTCTTAAAATAGAAATTCCGCCCCATAAAAATGCCATTGTTTCCAGCAACTGTCGTTCACAAGTCTCCTTCCCTTTTTCTTCAGGATAAAAACTCATCCTAAAGATTACAGGATCTATAATAGATATTCAGATCCTCCGATCCCAGATCAGAAACCAAAAGACTGAACCTGGCCTGTTAATTTACCTTATTTCATCAGTTCTAAGATGCACACATTCTCGCATTTCACCATCTAGGCACCTGAGAAGCATCTTACAGACGTAATTGGCAGTAGTTAGTGGTATTTAAGATATTGACGCATTTTACACTTGATGGTGAACTGAAGATAATGTTTACCTTGTTTTCTGTTTTTTTTTTGAAGTCACAGCTCAGAAGTATGTGAAGGAAATTCTGATCAACTGACAGCCTCTTACTGTGAGACATCTCTAGTCTTTACTTGGTGATAGATTAATGGGTTTAATTATATAAACTTTCAAAATAGTGCTTCTCAGTGCTTTTTACTTCCTTTGAAATTTTAAAGTGAATTTTTATTTTTTGAAGATGATAAACTTAGAGCTTGTATAAAAGTAGAGAAACCAGCATAAGGAGCCCGGATTTAACAAAGGTCAGCACGTGACCGGTCCTGTGACCGGTCCTGTTTTTATGCCGCGTTCTCCTGTGCTCTTCACTCTTCTACCCCCACGCTGGGCTTATTTCGTAACAAATCTAAGTCATCATGTCATTTTACCTGTATTTATTTCAGTCCGTGTCTCTAAAACATATGGGCTAGTTTTTTAAAGCCAAATGCTGTTGTCATACAATAATGTTAGTAATTATCAAGTGATAATTATTAATGGTAATTCTATAATATCAGTAAATATCTAGTTAGTGTTAAACATAACTTAGATAAAAATTAATAGCCTGCTCAGGCTAGTGTAGCTCAGTGTATTGAGCATGGGCCTGCAAAGCAAAGGGTTGCTAGTTTGATTCCCAGTTAGGGTACATGCTGGGGTTGTGGGCCAGGTCCCCAGTAGGGGGCATGCAAGAGGCTACCACACATTGATGTTTCTCTCCCTCTCTCCTAGAAAAAAAGGATAAGATTATATTTTATTTTAAGTCTGATAAGGCTTAAAAGAAGTTTTCTAGGATGTTAATTTTTTAAAATTTACCATTTTAACCACTTTTTTTCTAAGATTTTATCTATTTATTTTTAGAGAGAGGGGAAGGAGGGAAGGAAGAAAGAAACATTGATGTGTGAGAGAGACATCACTCAGTTGCCTGTCACACACCCTCAAGTGGGGACCTAGCCTGCAGCCCAGGCATGTGCCCTGACTGGAATAGAACCAGGTACCTTTCCATTCGCAGGCTGGTACTCAATCCACTGAGCCACACAAGCCAGGATTAATCTTACTATCTTTTAATAACTGATGTTACTATTTTGGCACATCATCTTCGAGTTACAGAGACACACATATATTAGTTATACCCATTTTCCCATGATAGTAAGTATTCTTTGTATTGATAAATAGGATACATGATACTTCATAAAATGAATGTATATATCATAATTTACATATGAATGTTTTATTTTTGCTATTGTAGTTAATAGTGCAACAAATTATCCTTGTACTAACTCTATGCCTTAAATCTCGCCTCATTTCTTCTAATATTTTGAGGATGTCAGATTTTGGGGTGAAAGTACATGGACATTTTCAAGGCCCTGGTACAGATTTCTGACTGCTTGCCAGAACAACTTCCAAGTGGTAACTTCTACCATGTTTTTTCAGACTCTGTGCTTTGCCAGAATAAAATTGTCCAAGCAGACATACTTTATAGAGAATCTACAAAATTCACAAATACATCTAAGAAAAGGAAAACATCTTCAAAGTATAAAAACGAATCCCTCTTATTTAAATTTATTTTTAGATTTTTTTGGATTACAAATGTGGAGTTTCCAGTACATTAAACTTTTTAGAGTAGAAAGAATAAAGCATTAACAGTCCTTAATGGTTAAGTAAACTGTAACAAGCACAACGCTAGTGATAATGCAGGTGTTTTAGTCAACTCGGTGCCCTTTTGGAATGATTGGGCGTCGTTGGGGCTCCTTCGCGTTGGAGAGCGGGTGATCGGGGAGGAAGGTGTGCACTGATGGTTTCCAGCTTTAGCTTTTTATCCTCTGGTTTGACCTCAGAAGCACCGGTGGGAACTTAAGGAGAACTAGAGACTATTTAGAGTCTCATATTGCTGAGAAGACTTACGAGCTAGCTTCCTGGTGTGTCTTGTTAACAATGGCTCGCATTCAAAATCTTGTAGGGCTCATTAGTAAAGGAGCTGAGAAACCCGTACACAGTCAAACCTCGGTTCTCAAACGTCTGCCGTCTCGAACAGTTCAGTTCTCGGCCAGGTTCACAGAAAAATTGTCTTTGTTGTCAGACAACACTCTGGTTCTCGACCTGGCATTCCTGTCGTGCTGACACCTGTGTGATCAGTCACGAGTCTCTCAGGCAACAAACAAAAGAGAGAATGAGCGAGATGGGTATGATTTGGTTTTTGAAGAAATTGTTTCTCGAACAGCCTTCTGGAATGAATTATGATCAAGACCTGAGGTTCCACCGTGTTTACCTTTCACTAGAATTTCTGATCACTAAGACTAGGTGGATCTTTCTCTCTGTAGCTTCCATCTTTGGGAGCGTAGCTATAAGGTTACTGAGCTAACTTTCTTCTGACCCTCTCCAAACCAACCCTGGTGTTAACTTGTTATTCATTCAAATTTATAGGTTCGTGGGTTATTTTTTTTTGTACAGTACTTAAAGCTTCACACTTAATGAAGTAACCACAGTACTCATGCAAGAAGTATAAAAAAAAACTGTTAAAAATCTACCTGTACAAACTCATACATTCCGAGTAAGAGTTGTTAAATATTTTCATAGCCATTTTTCAGTAGTAATCTCTAATTCCATTTTACCTGTCATAAAACTCCAAGCAAAATTATTATATCAGCTATGTCATTGCAAAACCTGCCTTAACTCACATGCTGTGAGCATATAAATTAGGCAAGGTGTGTCAAACTATTTTGTAAACTGTAACGTGTTCCATAGGCATACATTAGCATCACTAACGTCCTCTCATAGGTGTAACTGAGAACTGAAGAAGGATAGAAAGAATCCTTTTTTCTGTCACTTGGAAAGGGTTTCCCAACAAGGAGGAAGGAAACAGGCACTGTTTTCATGGTTGTTGGTCGCCATGATTTTTTGGTTGCCTAATACCTGAGCCACCACGTCAGTGGCGTGGCACCGTCAGGGTTCAGTTTAAGAAACACAACCTACTAGAGGTGTTTGAAGCATGAAAGTATTTAATACAGAAATTAAGGCCTTATACACTCTTAGAAAGAGCTGGAATGCAGGCGGTAGTCCAGGCCTCCGGAATTCCAACATGTTTGAAGAGTGGTGACCACTGCCCAAGTCAGGGTGATGGTGAATCGGGAGACCGAGTTTGAGAGCGCACTGCCGGGGCTATGATGCTAGGGTCAGGACACTGCCACCATGGTCTCCTGGACGTGAAGACGTGGGGACAGGAGGAGTCTGGCCCCCACAGCAGCTGCCACGAAGCCGAATTCGGGGACTGGCTTCTTCATGATGTCACTTGCTAACACAGAACCACCAAAGCGGCAGGAAAGTGGCCACGCCTCGTTTCTCTTTTCTGCCTTTTAAAAGCTCGTGCGCGTGCTCACTCGGCTTCCAGAATCCCAGGTGTACAGTGTTTGCAGACGTGTAGGTTGTAGCTCTCTGGACTCTGTGATTCTGAAGGCACATTCGAAGGCCCAGCGGGAGTGGCTGCCGAGTGCTCTCCCAACACCTTGTCTCACAGTGTCAGCTCGTGTCAGAGCTGTTTCTGGGTTGGCAACTCATTTACTTCTCACTTTTCATGAATTTAAAGTGGAATACAAGTTACCCTTCTAAAATCACTGTCACCCTGCCTTCTGACGTGTTTTCCTGAGTGAAGGAGGAAGCGGTCCGGAGAGGGATCTGATGTGCCAGGAAATCCACCCACTCGCCCTTCCTCGGCCGTGTCCCGGAATCGGGCGGTGCCGGTGGGAGCGTGCCGCCTGCCCGCACGTTACATCACTAGCCGTGCGCACCAGAGTCGGTGCGCTGGCCCCGAGGCCAGCAGGGGAAAGGGCGACTTGCCACTGGCTGAATTTTCTTGGTTGCTACTGTTTGAAACACAAGATTAAGGGGACCCTCGGAAAAAATGTGCTGTTCTATTAATGGTGTTACTGGTAATTTAAAAATTCTGGTTCCTTTAAAGATCCTCATGCATTTTTTGAAAGCGATGGCTTCTCAGATTGTCAGCTGTTTTTAAGCTCTTTACATTTTAGCCCATATATGTACATATGAAATCATTTTAAATATACATAAAACCAGAAATAGTTCACAGAGCTCCTGGACCCTTCACTCAGATTCTCCAGTTGCTGACATTTCTGCATCATTTGAAAATAACTTGCAGACATGATTTCTTATTACATCTCAGTGTTTATTTTCTAAGTACAAGGACCTACATATTACATCATAGCCATCATGTTTAAATGTTCTAGGACTTTGTTTTTCCTGCTTAAAAATGTACTGGGAGAACTTATTTTAATGCAGATAGCTATTCCAGAACCTTGATTATGTATGTTAAATAGTTTTCATCTCATTCATTCATCAAGTATTTGGCGAATGCCTACTATGTGACTGGAACAGTTTTACGCCCTGGGCAACGACCAAGATAAGGTGTGCACCCTTGTTAGCTTACTCTCTAAAGAAGGAGACAAACCGGAGATACCAGATGCCAGGAAATTCATGCTGAAAATTAAAGTGATAAGACAGTAAGAATGCCCGGAGGCTGCTTGAGGAAGGTGGACAGGAAAGGTATCTGTGAGGAGATACTGAAACTCAGGTCTGAACGCAGGAAGGAGCCAGCCGGGGAAGGATCACGTTAACTCACACAGTACTTTGGGATGCTTTGTTTTTCCTTAAAGCTGTTTCTTTTCACTGATCTCCCACCATATTAAGGATCTACAAACCAGCACATTTGCATAAAAATAGCTACCAGTGAATCATTGTGTACAATGTGTTGTTTTGTTGTAAAAACACCTGCCTATTAATTTTTCTGAATAAATTCACATTTTGTGTCTAGGTTTCCTAGGATTGCACAGTGATACTTCCAACTCCTATATACGGCAGACTGATAGCTCTTGCACTCTTTCGTGGTGGTCATGCCCGTGGCTTGGGGAACCATTTCTTTTCCTGTGAATCGTATTTCTCATGGAGTGCTTTTATTTTTTGTTTTTTTGAAGTGCATTCTCTTTTGCCTGTTTCAGGCAGCAGCAGCAGCAGCAGCAGCAGCAGCAGGAGGCACCAGGACAGCTTTCGCACCCACCTGAAACGCCAACCTCGAGTTCAGGAGCACTGGGCGGTGATCCAGGTACCTCTCTGACCATGCGGCACGGTTGTCACCTACTGCACACGCTGTTTGACACACAGGTTCTGTGTGATTGTGGCTTTACAAGCTGTTTTCTTCTCCTTTAATTGTATTGAAACTTTGAATGAACTTGTCTAAATTTCCCTGGATTAAGGAGCCAACAGACTAGAGCACCCCAGAAATGTGTTGCTTTGAAGTTACAAACGATGCCTGCAGCTTCACAAGTAATTGGTACATTCTGTGAAAGTTCCTCAGAGATAATGGGTATTACCAGGTAGAAAATAAATGCATTTTACCCCCTGGAAAACGAAAACCACCTGAGTGTAGTCTAAATAAGAACAGGAAGTCTAGAGTTACATACTGGGCCTTGGTAATAATACCATCATGAGCCTTACGTAATAAGTGTTAAACTTTGGCCAGTTATTGGTAGTAGAAGTTGAATGGAAAATCGTTTATGACAAAAGACTTTTAAGCAGAATGTCTAAAGAACTCTCAACACTGAGATGAGAAAACAACACAAAAATGGGCAAAGGATTTGAACAGACACTTCACCAGATAAAATATATGGGTGACAAATAAGCACATGAAAGTACACTCAACATCACTCATCATTAGGGAAATGCAAATTAAAACTACAATGAGATACCATTACACACCTGCGAGAATGGTTTAATAAGAAGATAAAGTTGACAATACCAAAGGCTGGCAAGGGTCAGAGCAGCTGGGACTCTTACACGTTGTTGGTGTAAAATGGCACAGCACCTTTGGAACACAATTTAGTGTTGATAAACTCCACCTAAACCATGTGATCCAGTAGTCCCACCCCCAGGTGTACACTCAAGAAGAGAAAACTGAGACTCACAAAAATCTTGCGGGTGAGTGCTCACAGCAGCCTCATTCATAATCGCCTCGAACTGGGACCTGCCTAAGTGGTGTCCTCCAGCTGGAAAACAGCCGCACAGCTCGGGGTCCTTCAAACAGTGGAGTGCATTAAGCAATACAAAGGAATGGAGTGGTACTTCTGCTAACCCCAAGCATCTGTATTGAGCAAACAGGAGCATCTGAAAGGTAGAGAGAAGACAGACAGCTGAGGAAGCTTGGCCCAGAGGTCCATGCAGTGGTGAGTGGCCTGGTTTTCTTTCTGCCTCATCTGTCCATCTGTCACAGCCTTTGTGCTGGAGGAGCCCCAGGTGCAAACCAAGAAAAGTGCCCCAGGGAAAGCCTGCTCCATGTAGCGGAAAGGGACCACCTGGCAAGATGGGAACTTTTAGACGATAACCACTAGTCCAGCCAGACTGGGCCAGGTAAATAAACTGACTCCACTGCCACCTCACCTGACAAGTGGGAGCCTCGACTTGCATCCCTGCCTGGTGGTCAGGAGACCCATCCACTAACCAAGGTGGTGTCAGAGGAAGCCTAGTGGGGAGTGGCACTGTTTCCTCCAGGAGACAACATGCCCCTTGGTCACAGGGAGCCTGGACTTGCACCCGCAGTAAATGGGCATCCTTCTGCCTTCCTGCCTGGACGGCATCAGGGGCGAAATATGGCATCAGTGGAGATTCAGGACTGTCACTAATCTGCGGCAGTAACGAGGCCACCCGCACAGTGTCAGTGGGGAACAGTAACAAGGCATTCCTGCCTCCCAGTCAGGCAGGTGCCCAAGGGGGGCAGCGGGAAGCCAGAGCCTCCGCCTGTGCTCAGCAGTTATGATCACATGTGCATCCCTCCCCCCGCGATTGGCCGCGGCAACGGGGCACTCCTTCTCCCCCACTAGCACTGTGTCAGAGGAGGCCAGCTAAAAGCGAAGATTTAGGTGGGACCCACAGTCTTGTAATACCCAGACGTCCCGGATTCCCTCAAAAATCACTTGTCATTCCAAGAGCCAGGAAAACCTCGACCTGAAGGACAAAGACACATCACCAAGGTGGCACCGATGTTAGAATTTTCTGATGTGGACTTTTAAAGCAGCCATCACACGAATGCTACGGTGAGCAATTACAAGCATGCTTGGAAGAAATGAAAAAGTAGAAAGCCTTAGGGAAGAAATAAAAGCTGTAAAGAAGAACCAAATTGAACTTTTAGAACTGAAAAATGACTAACTGAAATTTTAAACTCAGTGGATGGACCCAACATGCAAATCGAAGGGCAGGAAAGAGTTGACGAACCTGAAAATGGAACAATAGAAATCACACATCCTGAGCAATTATACTGGGGAAAAAATTAACACTCTTAGAGACTTGTGGGGCTATAATAAAAGATCAAACATTTGTGCCGTGGGAATCCAGGAAGGAGCCGAGAAAGGGGGTGGGCTAAAAAAGTGTTTGAAGAAATAATGACAGAAAATTCTCCAAATTTGGGAGGAGAGGGAAACATACAGATTCAAGATTAGTGGACCTCAGACGGGCCAAACCCAGAGAAATCCACACCAGGACACAGATAATCTAATTTCTGAAAACAGACCAAAAAAAAAAAAGGAAAATCTTAAAACTAGGTAGGAATAACCTTAATGTACAGCAGTTTACATGACAGCAGATTTCCTGTGTGAAATCTTGGAGGTCAGAGGAAATGGCACATTTTTCAGGTGCTGAAAGAACTCTCAATCCAGATTTCTATATCCGGTGACAACTTCCTTTAGGGATGAAAGGGAAGTTAGAGAATTTGTCACAGCAGACCTGCCCTAAAATAATGGCTAAAGGAAGTTCTCTAAACAGAAATGATTGACAAAGTAATCTTGGAACTTCAGGAAGGAAAAAAAAATAGAAAATGAAAGTATGGGTAAACACAATAGACTTTCCTTTTGAGTTTTCTAAATTGTTCGATGATTAAAGCAAGAATCGTAACATTTACTTGGTTTGTAGTGTGTACAGAGGAAATATTTAAGGCAGTCGTAAACCGAGGAGAGTAAAGGAACATGAAGGAAGGTCAGGTTTCTGCATTTCATTCGAACTGGTGCAGCCGCTCTGGAAAATAATTTGGCCATTTCTTCACAGAGTAAACATACACTAATCATGCAACCCAGCAGTTACACTCCTGGGCATGTATCCAAGAGACATGAAAACTTGTCCACGCAAACCTGTACATGAACATTCATGGTAGCTTTCTTTGTCATAACAAAAACTGGAAATAAGCAAAATGTCCTATAAGGGGGTGAATGGTTAAATGAACTGGTTCATTATGTTCTATGAGTGTTTGAATGTTTAAACATTCATTTAAATGTATGAATATTTAAATGAACTGGTTCATAACGTCCTATAGAGGTGAATGGTTGAGTGAACTGGTTCATAATGTCCTATAGGGGTGAATGGTTGAGTGAACTGGTTCATAACGTCCTATAGGGGTGAATGGTTGAGTGAACTGGTTCATAACGTCCTATAGGGGTGATGGTTGAATGAACTGGTTCATAACATTCCATAGGGGGTGAATGGTTGAATGAACTGGTTCATAACGTCCTATAGGGGTGAATGGTTGAGTGAACTGGTTCATAACGTCCTATAGGGGTGAATGGTTGAGTGAACTGGTTCATAACGTCCTATAGGGGTGAATGGTTGAGTGAACTGGTTCATAACGTCCTATAGGGGTGAATGGTTGAGTGAACTGGTTCATAACGTCCTATAGGGGTGATGGTTGAATGAACTGGTTCATAACATCCCATAGGGGGTGAATGGTTGAATGAACGGGTTCATAACATCCTATAGGGGGTGAGTGGTTGAATGAACTGGTACATCCGCACTATGGAGTGCTCCCCAGTATTAAAAAGAAACCAGCTTTTGGCACCTTCCTTGGAGCACGGCTGTGCCCGTCTCTCGGGCACATACTTTTTAAGAAAACACTGCCACGGGAGCGGCGCATCCCAGGCTGACCCCCTGAACCTGTCCCCAAGGCCCTCTTTTCTCTTGACTTGTCAGTGAGCCGACGCAGCCCTGCCTAGGCTTGGTCCTGTTGAGTCTATCCTAAACCCTTCCTTTGTTTTACCATCCCCAGCTTCTATTTTTTAAGATTTTATTTACTTATTTTTAGAGAGGGCTAAGGGAGGGGAAAAGAGGAAGAGAAACATCCATTTGTTGCCCCTTGTACACCCCCAACCAGGGACCTGGACCACAACCCAGGCATGTGCCCTGACCGGGAATCAAACCGCAACCTCTCAGTTTGCTGGACGATGCCCAATCAAAAGAGCCACACCCGTCAGGGCTCTCCATCCCGAGCTTTAATAAATACACTCTCAAAATAAAAATAGAAGATAAATTTTAAAAAAGACAAACCAGCCCTGGCTGGTGTAGCTCAGTGGATTGAGCGCGGGCTGCGAACCAAAGGGTCGCAGGTTCGCTTCCCAGTCAGGGCACATGCCTGGGTTGCAGGCCAGGCCCCTAGTGGGGGCCACATGAGAGGCAACCACACATTGATGTTTCTCTCCCTCTCTTCCCCTCTCTAAAAATAAATAAATAAATAAAATCTTAAAAAAAAAAAAGTTTTCCTTAAAAAAAAAAAAGACAAACCAACTGTTAGTACCCGCAGCAACTTGAACGGCTCTCAAGGGCATTATGCTGAGTGCGAACAAAAACCAGCCTCCAAATAGAACCACACTGTGTGGTTGTATTTGTGTGACGGTCTGAAAGTGAAGTGGAGAGCAACTTAGCGGTTGCCTGTGTTTAGGGAAGGTGGCAGGGCGAGAAGCGGGTGTGAATGTAAAGGGATAGCAGGGGCAGATTTTTGTGGTGCTGTTGCAGTTCCCTGTCTCGGTGGTGGTGGTGGTGGTGGTGGTGGTCACACAGTCCGCACTTGAGATCGGATATCATTGAACTACGCACAACATTGTCCCAATGTCAACAGCCAGGTTTTGGTGTGAGCTATACTTACGTGAGATCGGGTGAAATTGGGCTGAAGTGTACCAGGGCTCTGTCTGAACTAGCTTTACCACTTCTGTGAATAAATGTTTCAAAACTTTTTTTTAAGTAATGAATTGTTGCACAACAAAGTAAAATCTTCTTTCCCTTAGCTTAGCTGTACTGTGCTAAGTGAAGAAAGCCTTACTCAAAAGGTACCGGGTCATCCATTTACGTTGACAGGCGGGAAAAGGCAAACTGTAGGACAGAGAATGTGTCTGTGGTTGCCTAGGACTAGGGGTGGGGATTGGCCACAGAGGAGCAGCAGGAGGGAATTTGAGTGGGCGTGGAGGGGGCAATGTAACGGTTCTGTAGCTGGGTGGTGATGGTGGTGCTTCAACTGTGTGCGTTTGTCCAAACTTAGCAGATGGTGAAAGAGTGAATTTTACTGTATGTAAATTTTTAAAAATCAAAACAGGAAATTAGTCAGACAGAAATAGATTTTCGAAGAGCTTATCTTTTGCTAACTGATAATTTTCCAGAAATGTCTAAGAAATACGTGTATTTTCTTTCCCAACAGGCGATACTATGAGTGAAGAGGATATGCTTCAGGCAGCTGTGACCATGTCTTTAGAAACTGTTAGAAATAATTTCGTAACAGAAGAAAGAAAATAACTTCTACAGATCTCTCAGATACTCGTACTTCCCAGCATTGTCCTGTGTGATTTCAAGCGTGGGGCCTATTTGGATCATGTGTCAGAGAGGACAGTTTCAGCAGAGGGCATAAGACTTTTAGGTGGTTTGCAAAGAAAAAGATGCGAGAGTGGCAAAATGTGTCTGTGAGAGGACTCAGTAATGATCCTGCAAATACTAGCCAAAGAGGCATTTGGCAATTAAAGAAATTAAAAATAGTTTTTTAAATGTTCCTTTTTTGTTTTCGAGTGTGCAATATCTAACATGTTGAGAATTAGGGCATTTTTCTTGGATCTTTTTGCAGACCAACTAATAAGTTCTTGCCACAGAACTTGTTCCAGACATTTTGTTTTCTTTTCCTCCCTTCCGTGTAGGTAATTTGGCTCACCTTCACCGCCTAACACTTGCTTCAGGTCTCATCAACTGGAGTAACCTCTCAGGGCAGTGGCTGTTCTCTGTGTCGATGAGAGTGATGGTTCCGGAAGGAAGGGTGTCCTCCCTCCCGCCGTGTGTTGTGCGCTCGGGTGTTTTCTCCTGTCGTCGTGTCTCTGATCACAGTTGATCTGCTGCCTGGCTTTTATTATTTTTCTACAAGTCTTTTAAAAGATGGTGATCTTTCTTAAGGTTTTGCTTGTTAAGGCCTCCAAGACAGGTTCATTATTTCATGATTCTGGTGCATTCCTCAACTCTGAAATCAGCTCTGCAAAAGTATTGAAGAATAAATGAGCATTTTTAACAAGCATGAGCCCGCGCTTTCGCAGATGCTCTGCGAATGCCTTCTCAGTTTCGTCAGAGCTCCGCAGCTCGGCCGGAGCCCTCTCTTCAGCACCTTCTTATTCCCTCTTTGCCTGCTGACACAGACAGAGGCGTGGTATGCCAGCAGCTCTCCTCCCGTTGTCGAGACAACATGCAGAACCCACCGTGAATGGGTAAGAGACAAAACTCGGCCTTCAGTTTTAGTAGCACATTCATTTTAGTTTTTCTCTCGTGGCTGGAGCTCTCTGTTCTATTTACAGCTGAGTCCCGGAGCGTAGATGCCTGCCTCTGCTGTCCATCTCGTAGGAATAGCTTGCCAGAGATGATGATCTGGCACATGGAAAGGAGTTACTAACAAAAACACGTGTCAATTTGTACTGTGACTTAACACTTGCATCATGTTTAAAATAGCTTAAGAATGCTAGAAGTCACACAGTCCTGAATGGGTCTGTAAATAAGAAAGTCTTTAGTTTTGATAAACAGTCTTTAATTAGGATGCACAGAGAGTTCCTTGCTAGGTCAATGCAAGGGTGTGATTTAGGAGAAAATTAACCATGTCTTTCTGAAACGGGCATTTTAGATTCTGTCATCCACTTTGCATCCCTCATTCTCTATTCCCATTTGAAGCCCTTTTGGATGTGGAATTATTCATAAGCTAAAATTTAGGAAGTAATTTCAGCCGGTGACTTAGAAAATTAAGGTGTGGTGTGTGGCAGCACACGTTTTATCAGGGAAGTTTTTTTTGATTAGGATTTATTGCTAAGCAAAAAGATAAGAAAATGCCTTTTGTTTATGATTTTGATACAGCTTTTTCTTGGAAAGAGACATACTTTTTTAGTCATTATTTTGTGCCAAATGAAATCTCCTGAAGTTTTCCTTACATAAAATTAAGAGTTTTACTTTAAAATCTAGTTTTCTTTCGACAATTGAAAATGTTTCGGAAGGAATTTAGAACTGCAAGGGATGTAAGAGTTTTAGACTATCAAGAAGATACACAAACAAAAATATGTATTTGGCCTTACCTTTTCCCATTGGAAATTTACATAGAACTTTTCATACACTTTAATTGATGAACTATCTAATATAAAAATGAGAAAACAAATATGTATAAGATTTAACCTTAGAGTTTATAAAGTTCTTATATTACATACCCTTGTTAAAGCCTATAAGGAAATACGGTATGTTGACCTTCATTTATTAAGGATTTTGTAAAAGCAAAGCTGAGCATACACTGGATACATTTGAATGTGTTTATTTCATTTATGTGACATTGTTACATTTGGCAGGCAGTTACAGAATCACTTGTGAACTGCCATCTTGTTTAGATTGGCATAAATTTAATTGAACATTGCAACACCATTGATTGACCAGTATGAAAAGATGCCAATGCTCATAACCACAATATCAGAAAATTTAAAAGTCACATAAAGCTATGGGTCACACATCAGGGACTGCTGTTTACAATAAACCACCTGCAAGAAAGTCCAGAACAATGAAATTTACAGTAACTGTCAATGAAATTTACAGTAACTGTCCTGCTAACAACCTTATATTGAGATTTCCATTCTGTTTTACTAATTGGGAACACCTTCCTGTTTAACATTTAAACTCTTGGTATCATTTTCTAATGTATAATTTGTATTACCTGGATAACATACATACAGTGGCAATGCTAGTAAGTAAAGTTTATAAGTAAAGTTTACACAAGCTTTAGAAATGCCACTTTCATATTTTGAGATGTCATAGATTTAATAAGTAGTTTTTTATGTTTAAAAAATTCAGAATAGTTAACTTCTGATCTAAAACCATCAATATACATTTTTACAGTAATTAACTTACAAACATTTCTGTATTGTACATTGTTTGAAACAGTTGCTGTAGGTAAACTCGATTTCAACTCTTAAGATCTTGGCCAAATAATTTACAATGCACAGAATATTTAAGGAGGTGCTTTTTCTCCCTTAAAACTTGATTTTTCTTGAATAAGACTTATTCATGCCAAAGTTAATGAAGAAATAAGCTCAAAACCAGTTGAGAATCATCATTGGCAAAACTACCACTAGTCTACATCGTTTTGTTGAATATCAAGTTCAGTAAAGTCAGCCACATATTTAATGTCTGCATGCTGAAATAGTATCATGCTAGTGCCAAGATTCACTAAATGTCTTCAAACTGGCCCATTGAATCTGTGCAAACTCAAAAAAAAAAAAAAGGATTGATTCAGTACATAAGCAAAATATAGTAACTTAAATATCTTCCTTCAGTTGGAAAACTTAATGTTTTTTAAACCCTTAAGACTCAGTAATTACTACTGATGACTTCCTGTTAAAAACTTGAGCTGATGTTCAGAGGCTTGTGAGCACTGCTTTCAGGGTGGGTGGTTGGGTGTGGGCCCTGACGAGCGCGGGGGGCTGCGTGTGTGGTCCCAACAGAGAAAAACCAGATCGGGTCAACTGATCATCTCAGTGGTGTGAACGAGTTTTCCTGTTTTCACATAAAGACCTTCCTTCGTCCCTGGGCCCTTTATAATCAGCATCTTTTGCTAAGGAAGTGAACTGGCTTATTTTTTTTTAAAGTCTTATACATAAAAACATTTTTGTTCCATTCTGTCTTCATGAATGAGAAGATTGACATGGTTAATTCTTGAATTTTGATCTTTTAAAAATTTGAATAAAACCTCTACTGTTTTTTTTTCCCCAAAATGATCTGGAATTTTAAGAATTAATGCTAGTAGCATCATTTTTAAGTGTATAGTAATTGGCATGCTAAGTTAATAATGTATCAATTTTTTAAGACTATGGACTCATAGAAAGGAGTAGGAAGCAATAGTGAAATATACTTGGAAATTCCTGATCTACTGAGGGAGCACTTCAGTTGTTTCTTGCATAATTCAAAGGCGAATGTTTCCAGGGTTGTTTTTTCTTCATTGAATTTATTGGAGTGACATTGAGTCACAAAACCGTACAGGTTTCAAGTACACAACTCAGCGAAACGTCACCTGCACACCACACGGTGTGCCTGTCACCCAGCGCAGGCCCCTTTCCGCCCCCGGCCTTGGCCCACCTCCACTTAATGCTCCCCCTTCCCGCCTGGCTGACACCACCCTGGCATCTGTGTCTGTGTGTGACGAATGTTCTTGGTTTCTGTGGGTTTTTGCCTAGTCCTTTCGCCTTCTTTCATCCAGGCCCCCAGTCCCTCTCCCCTGACGGCTGTCGGGTTGGTCTGTGTATCCATGCCTCTGAAGACGAAATGTGCATTTGAATGTGCTTATCTATTTTCTACAACAGTGGGTTACTAGGGATACCTTTAAAAACTACTCTTCTGTATAGATACACTATTTGAAATTCAAGTTCAAAAAACACCGGAAATAAAAAGCATTGTCTTTCGGCCATGACCCAAGTGCACTGTGACAGTGCCGTTTGCTCAGGACTCGATGCTGCGGCCCTTCCGTGGTGCCCCTCTCCGAGTTCTTGTGCTGTTACTACACACAGGCCTTCCTGTCTGGCCCTGAGGAGAGCTGGGCTTCCAAAGCACTGTTGGACACTGAGGATTCTACTGTTGGTGTGGATGTTCGATAAGTTGTATTTTAAATATCAAAGATTATTAAATAAAGATGTTTGCTTTTTTATTCTTTTTTATTTGTGGTGTTCATTCATGGCCTTACCGTTCAAAGCCTGGGCGGAGGACTAGAAGCATTCATACCACCTGAGAAATTTTCCTCAGTGCAGGGTTTCAGGCCCCACTCTGAGTCACTGTGAACCTGTGTTTTTAACCACGCCCCGGGGATTCACACAGAGCGTGAGGTTGGAGAAGCATGGTTTCCCGGACTCTGGCGTTGAGTGAAGCAGGCCAGCCAAGCCCCACTGGTCCTCTGTTCCAGCTGACTGCTGCCAGAGGGCCCTTCACTGCTGGGGCTGCTGCTATTTTCTCCAAAGCTAAGGATCCCACGTTTTCATGTGAAATTAAATTTTAAGTGTTGGCTCTACTTTTCAACCCCGAGGGCCAAGTCACATTAGAAACAATTTTTAATAAGTGCTGGGTTTTCCTTATCCAACTCTGGACACCAGAATCCAACTAATAATTGAACTCCACCAGGACTGACTGAGGATGATAAAATTCTCCAATTTGATTTATGAGGGTTGTCTGTCCAGTTTAGCCTTAGATGATGAGACAGCCATGCGAAGATGTGGTGCCACCAAGCTATCCTGCAGAAACAGCAAGCCTGATGGCCCTGAGCTGGCAGGTGGCTGCTTGTCTCTGACGAACAGAGCGGTCTGAAGCCAGCATGTAGTGAACAAGAGCTGAACTTGGGGTGTACACAGAATCTTCCCATGTAAGGTTTTGTAAATAAAGGTAAGTATGGAATGGATTTATGTTTTATACCAGGCACTCGGGCGTCACTTTCTAGAATATTCTCAAGCCTTTTAAAAAATTTCTAGGGCTTTTGAACTGCATCCTCTACCAAAGAGCATGCCAGGTCCACCTCCAGTAACCTGAAACATTGGCTGGATGTTTGGCACTAAAGATGTCTAACCCATGTCCGCTCAGGATTTTAGTCCAGACTCCCACTGCCCAGCTGTGCGTTTTGTGTTTCCTGTTAATTCTGTGCAGTTACTTTCATCACCGTCATACAATTATAGTTCAGTTTTGAGACCTTAGTATCATTTTGGTTGTTAATCCACATCATTAACTGTAGTGATTAACATCTGTCTTTCTCAGCCACTCCTCCCTTGTCCAGGACCGCATAACACCTGGACACATGGGCAATAATAGCTGTTCACTTGGCCCTCAGCCTTTCTGTGTTTTGAGTCGAGCCTTCCCAAAGCTGTTTAGCCCCATCAAGTGGACTTTCGTTCCTGTCACGTGCCACTACAGGGAATAATCAGTGTAAACACTGATAGGGACGATGCCAAATTATTTGCTAAAATGATTGCATGCCTAGACAACCCAAGGGAATGAACTGAAATGCCATTGAACTAATGAGGGAGGTCATTTTACAAATAAACTGATGCACAGAGAGAAGTCAAGTAGCCTTCTCAAGGTCAGGCAAGCTCACAGGTGAAAGATACAGGCAGTCAGCCCCAGAGCCTGCACATCTAACCCATGGGCAAATGTGTAATAAACACTTTCAGAACGAGATGCAAATGTTCTTTTAAAATCAATTTCAGGGAGACCTTCTGTGGCCTAGTGCCATCAGATTCCAACTCCTGGAGGCCTCGCCGTGTCCCACTCACAACCAGTGCCACCTGAGCTAGTCCCTCCTGTGAATGACAGCAAAGAGAAGGAGAAAGGCGGTGCATTGAGTGTTACACTTGAAAGACCTGCAGACCTAGCATCCTCTTAACCAAAACAAAAAATGCAGTAGTCTCTCTGGCCAGGTAACTCATGTCCTTGTACCATTGCAGCAATAGCTTGTAAATCATGGGACCTTCCTTTAAGGAGGAAAGCAAGCAAGGCAGGACACTCAGGTATGTGCAATTTGTGTGACATCAAGTGCCACCGATACCATAGTGAGGCAGGGTAGTAAGAAGCCAGGAAAATTCCCTGGCAAGGGGAATGAAGAAAACAGACAAGGTAGTTAAAGACAGTCAAGCAATTAACAGCCTACTAACAAACTGCAAGATCTTATCCTGCCTAACCAAGGACACTTAGGAGCAAATAGTACATACCTCTCCTCCCCAACCAGAGAGTGAGTAGCTTACTAAAATCACCCTTGCCAGGGAGAGGGATAACAGAGACCCAGCTGATGCCATTAGTGCTAGCCACCCCCCCTGCAATAGATGAAATCAGGAGAATATATAACAATAACCAAAAAAAGCCAATTTGAGCCAGACAAATCCAAGACAAAAGTAAAGCAGTGAAGCTGACCAGAAAATGACCCCAAACCCCTATAAGCTCATTTTCATGCATCAGCCTATTAAAGTCACACCTGGAAACCTGCCGAATATTCTGTTAAGACCTTCCCCTGAGAAGCCCCCTAAAACTCCCTGCCGTTAGAAAACAGGTAAGAACCCTCAAGGCAGAAGACCCAGCATGTGCTCTGAAGAAGACCCCATGCCCCCCTTTCCTGAGGCATATACTTTTGCTCTCTTTCCCCTAAGCTCTAAGAGGCCCCACAAGACTTGCAACGAGGGGAGCAGCAGGCAGGACCACCCCATCCCAGGCTAATCTCCTGAACTGCCTCCAAAGGCCTTATTTTGTCTCTGAATTTCTTTCCTCAGTCCACTCAGCCGTGTGGCTGACTGCTGCTACTGTAACTTGTTTCCTGAGTCCACGAAGCCCAGTGTGGCTCCCTTTTGTTTCTGTGACTTCCACTCCTGAGTCTAGGCAGCCCAGTCCAGGCTGACGCCTGTTGCTGTGAACTTGCCTCTTCCACCGTGAACCTTTCCTCTGTTTAACCACCCCTAGCTTTAATAAACATACTCTCAAAATCACCTGGACTCATGTCATGAAATCTTTCCTACACAAAGTCAAGAACCCACACATTCCAGAGACCATGCCAGGGTAGACCAGCCTCAGTCCTGGTCCGTTTTCCGGGGCAATAGGCAAGTTTCCATTAGAATAGTGTTTTTTTCCCTATTAAATTGCTGTGCTATCCTCTAATGAGTTATTTGGGGGAAAGGGTGGTCTGTGTTTTTAACGTCATTGGTTAAGTTGGCTTCATGGATAAAGGTCTTCCTGTATCCAGGAAGGCAGGGTTTCAACCTTGAGCTGGAAAGCCACCAGAGAAAATAAAAGATAACCCATAGGGTGTGTTGCCTGCCTGGACCCTTGAACTTGCAATCCACCCTTTCTGTGCATCCCCAGCACTTGCCGCGGGGCTGGCCCGGGGCACAGCAGCCCTGCAGGAGTTGCCCGATACTGGATACAGTAACCTGCGATCCGAGCTCCTCTCGCGGTCGAGCGACCCACCGGGTCCCCTCGCCCCACTGCCTCCGCGGGTGTCGCAATTCAAACACTCAGGGTTGACCAGCACAGCGAGTCCACGGGGTTCCCGAGTCACGTCGGCTTCGGGGGCGCACCCACTGAGGCTCGGCTCTGCCTTACACACAACTACCGCCCGCTGACAGCGCCGCTTCGCCGCGGACTCTGGCGGCCGATTCCGCAGCCCGAACCTGCGGGCGAGCGGGAGGTCGGCCCGGCCCTCCGCGGAGCGCGGCGACCCCTGCCGGCCGCACGCGGTCCTCCGCGATCCCACGCTCCCTTGCGCCCAGGACACGTCCGCCGGCTCCGCGCGGCCCCTCTACGCCACCGGGCGCCTCTCTATGGTCCGCTGCCGCGTTGCGAGTGGGTGTCATGGCGGCCGGCGTCGAGTTGGCAGGACTTGCCCACGGAACTGGGGAAAGTCACTAAGCCAGGGGAAGAAGTGGCGCAGTCCGGACGGTGGGAAGTCGCGGGAGGAGCAGAGGCCCCGCGGGGGAGACGGTGCCTCGGGGGGCGGGCCCCGGGGAAGTCTCGGGCCTGGCCTCCGCGTTCCTGTGCAGCGCCGGACGTTGGTGGGCGCCCCCGAAGCCGGCGTTGCCTAGGAACCCCGCATTGTGCTGTCGAATCCTGAGTGTGTAGATTTTGGAGCGAAGGCAGCCTTTCGAGGACACTTGGCGGGGTCGTCCGACGGTGCTGGACGCTTTTCTCGGAGCGGACCAGGTCGTTCTCTAACCCGCAGCGATGTCGTCCTGGCTTGGGAGCCTCGGCTCCGGCTTGGGCCAAGTAGGGGGCAGCCTGGCTTCCCTCACTGGCCAGATTTCAAATTTTACCAAGGATATGCTGATGGAAGGAGCGGAGGAAGTAGAAGGTAACAGCTGGAGCGATGGGGGAGGGCTTTTCTGGGACCCTGGGAGCGTCCGTTTGGTCCCCACGTCCATCCGTCAGGAGACGTGGACGGGTGTCGGAGGAGTGTCTCTCCGCCCTTCTCTTTCTCTTTACACTTCTTTTGCCTCTTCCTCGCCGATTTTCTCTGATGAGAGGCCACCGGCGCCGGGAGAAGAGTTCTAGTTCTCCCGTTAAATACTCTGGATCTCTCCGAGCGGAGCGAAACTGCTCCGACGTTGAGCCGAGTTTATTTTTGTTTGGTTCATCCACGCCCACCGCTTACTTTGCCCTGAACTTGGGGGCGGAACTCATTTTGATACTCTTTATGCTGACAGTTTAAAAAAGTGATTTGTGTGCGACACATAGTCACTTTTGTCTTCGATTTATGTAACAATTGCAGTAACTGATAAGTTATTTAGTATCGTTTAAAGTTATTTAGTATCGTTTACCCTGTCCGATTTGAATATATGTGGGTGAAACGTAGCTATGTTTTTTATATTTTTGCTTATTCTGGTGACATAGCGTTCCAACTGAAAATATGTTTTTCTCCCCAATTGCCCATTGCCCAAGTAGAACAAGGGAGATACTTTATTCTTGGGTGTCCTTAGCAACCTTTACTCATTTTTGACGTCTTCGTTTTGCTTTACTAATAAATACTGATTCAGAGTTACATGGTAATCGATAGGGAATTGCGATTTTGATTTTCTGAACTAGTACTGTTTCTTTCAGCAAATAGTATTTGTATCAAAAGAGGCCTTTCATCTCAATCTAGATCTGCTTCCAGAGAGGTAATGGGCTGGTCTTTTGGATGAGATCCATTCCTTTGACAATTTTATTCTTTATACATTAATAAATTAGCATTCTGGTTTAATTTTTAAAAATCCTCATTGAACTGAATCTTCATTTTTATTTGGCTGAAGTAAAGTTAGTTTGACAAAAAAATTAGTATTTACACTTAGAATTTCTGTGGAGTCTATTTAGAGGGGAGGAAAATTGGGGAGCTGCCTCAACCCATTTTACTGCGGAGGGTACCCCTGCGTGGGAGGTACCTCAGGTGGGGGAGTTTGGGAATGGGAAGGAAAGGGTCATGTGTGTGAGGACAGTGGGAAGCAGAGAAGGGCTGGATAACACAGGAAGTGACCAACCTCTCCTTGACTCCTGCAGAGGGGAAAACAGTTGCCAGTTCCTTTGACCCTACACAAGAAAACATGCTGAGTGTCCTGCAGGTTTTTAAGGTGGAATTCATTTTGTTCTTCCCACCAAGTCTGTCCCTGCGGTCTCAGTCTTAATGGTTTCGCCATCTACCAGTCTCTGAAAGTAGAAATCTTTGTCATCTTTGCTTTGTCTCTTTTTCATCTCTTCCAGTTGGTCACCAAATCTGATTCATCCTGTGCCAGAATTTTCTTTTATTTGTACTTCCCTTTATTACTCCTGCTTCCTGACTAATAAAGTTCACAGCCCCATTATTTTTCCCACACACTATTTCTCTTTCCCATCCTGTCATCTCCACTCCACTCCATTTTCTGTTGTGGTGCCAGTTTCTTCTAAAAACTAATGTGCTTTAGAATCTCTTTACCCTGTTATTATAGGATAAAATTCAAACCTCTTAGTTTTGGAAGACCAAGAACCTATCCAACTGGGTTCAACCCACCTTTTCCAGTCTCACCTCTTGTTCCCTCCCCTTCACGTCCAGGTGCCCAATGTAAGCACGTAACATACACATGCATGCTTAGGCCACAGGGGACTTTGTGGGACTTGTGTGCCTGCACGACTTCAAGCTGCTGCATGGGCAGCCCTTCCTTTTCTGCTTCCTCCTCTCTCCTTCTTTGCCTAGCAAATGTTTTTTCCTGTATGACCCTGCTCACATGTCAGGTAGTTAGTGAAGCATTCTGACTCCATGGCAGGTTGAATTGATTGCGGGGGATCTGTGTTCTAACAGAACTTTATGGAACTCTCTGACAGCACTTACCATGTTGAATTATAATTTATCTCTTGCCTTGATGCCCAGGTACTGTATTTTATTTATCCTTATATTACCAGTATGTGGCATATTTCCTGGTACATAGTAGATGCTCAGTAAAAATTGCTTAGTAACTGAAAATCTGCAAAGTTGCTTAGTGCTTTTGTTTTCCTTCATATGAAAGACTTGCTTAATACCTAATTAATTTATTGATTCTGTAAATCATTTAAAAACAGGGTCAGAGTAGTTCATTTATTCATACAAGTATCTTTGTGTATCCAGTGTCACCAGTGAACAAGATAATAGCACTGTTGGTACAGCTGTTTACATATTTACAACATCAGAAAGTTGCTGTTCTACCAAACTAACACTGTGCTGATTTATTGAAGGTTAGGAACCTGAGATTTTAAGTCAGACATGGGTTGAAATTCCACTTCCATACATTGCAAATTGTGGGATCTTTGGCCAGTTATGAAATACTTAACCTCCAATAGGCAGGGTTTCCTTGTCTGTTAAATAGGGGTACTCAGACCTATCAGGAAGTGGGGAGGATTAAATAAAACCATAAGTGGAAAATGCCCAGCACTGGGCCTAGCGAGTAGTGTTAATGAACGGTAGCTGTCGTCTTGTTTTCTTCCATAGAGGAATACTTTTTGGTTCTGTATAACATCTCCCTTTTATTCTTAAAAAGACCAGGGTTTTTTTTTTGGGGGGGGGGGCGGAATGAGAGAAGGAGGTCTACATTAACCATCTTTATCCTTCTTTGAAACAATTCCTGCTTCTATAATTAGCTTCCTGAACTGATTAGATTGTAATTTGCTCTCTTTGGAGTAGCAATTAGTCTGTCAAAGTTTTAAGCAAGATGTGTAAACAATCAAAGAAGCAGCCCCACCTGGTAATTTTCAAAACAAGAAGAGTAGGTTTGTCTCTTTTATTGAATGCCACTTGTATTTTCTTGTGATTTAAACTGTAATTCAGAGAACTTATTTTTATAGTATTAAAGTGCTATGAGTGCCCTGGCTGGTGTAGCTCAGTGGATTGAGTGCAGGCTGCGAACCAAAGGGTCGCGGGTTTGATTCCCAGTCAGGGCACATGCCTGGGTTGCAGGCCAGGTCCCCAGTGGGGGCCACATGAGAGGCAACCACACATTGATGTTTATCTCCCTCTCCTTCTCCCTCCCTTCCCCTCTCTCTAAAAATAAATAAATAAAATCTTTTTAAAAAGGCCTATGAGTAATGAAAAATACTAGTACTAAGAAAAAAACCTATTGTGGATGACGATTTTTCTGGCAGTGTCAGTGGTACCATTTTGCCACTGCTGACTTCTGACCCTTCTTTTAAATGAAAATGTACAAAACCAGACTGTTATTCCGATTTTAAATAAATTGTGTCTATGTTATTTGAAATGAGTATTCTTTTAGTGTATTTTTATTCTTCATTTATAGGTCATTAATTATTTGATAGTACTGGGAACAGACGACATTAGAAATAAGGGCTTAAACCCCAGTTTCATAAATTTCATCTAAACAGATTTACTTTGTAAAACTTAATTTCCCAAATTTTAATGAACACTTCCAAGGGATAAAAATAGACATCCTAGGGTGTAGAAGATAGACAAAGAAAATGCTCTTTTTGACAACAGAACATTTGTGGCAGTAGAAAGCTGTGATAAAATCAAGTGATATTTATCTTTTAAATATGTTCGCAGGTCAGCATGCCATTCTATTTAAAGCTCAGTGAAATATATTTCCCTTAAAATGCCTGTTTATTAATTTATATGGTGTTGCTCACATATTCAATATGTGCTGCTATTTCTTTTGTAGCAAAATTACCTAATTCTATAAGAAAGGAAATTGAAGCCACTGTTACAATCTTGCGATCAGAGGTAAGGAAAATTAAAGACTATTATTAAACTTAGACTTTTCTTTTTCTAAGCCATGAAAGTTACTTATGCTTTATTTTGGTCTTCTCTTTTTAATGCACTGCTTACCACTCTTTATCTCTTGCTCTTCATCTGAATTTTTTTAAGCATTATCATCTTCCTTTGGATGAAGGATATATTTACGTTATTTTACTTTGCTATTCGATATTCCCATATCTGCTTCTACATACTGGAAGTAGGAAAACTGCCAAATGTAGAAATAATAGTGGCAACAATTTATCATTGTCTAGGATTTACTCTGTTTTAACAGTGTTGCAAAATTGCAGTACTACCTTTATTGAAGTATAATGTGAAGAATGCAATTCTGTTTAATCTAGAGCTTTTTAATCCCCAACATTAAAAAAGTGTATTTATATACAAAGAAGTTAATAATATAGGAATAGCAAATTAATTTTCTCATCTTTTTCATTATTAGTCAGTGCCTCACGGTGACTAGTTTCGGACATTGTACTCAATAAGGATAAGGACAGCTTGGAAAGGGTTCAAAGGAAGGCCGTAAAGACATGGGGGGGGGGACTTAAAGCGGGATCCACTGTGAGGTGCTGGACTCCGTGATCTACGGTGGCCTTTGGGTGAGAGCGGTGAGGGAACACTTAATAGGAGGTCAGCAAACGATGTTCTTAGGGAACTGTGGTAAGTGCATTTTCCTATCTGGTAAGCCCGTAAAGAGAAAATTGAATTTAAATGTAAGAAAATATTTACTTACAAGAAGCATTTTTAAGCTCTGGTCTAGATTACCAAGATGAGATTGTGGAATTTGAAAGTAGAAGGACCTCTCAAGAGGAATTATGGTAGTAGTCTGCCTCAGTAGAAAGAAGATGGCAGTGTTTGGCGGCACTTAAGAGAGACCTTGGCTGTAATTACCTGATAAATAGGTGCTTTAGTGGCAGATGAATGAAGAGCTTCTTTCTTTGTGAGGCTGAGATAGGTGATTGTTCCTGTAGTCCCTAGAGAAATCTTTACTACAAGCCCACCAAGAAAAATTACGTCCAAGACGTGTAGTGGCATTAATTTGAGTACATTTGCCAGTGTACAATTGAGGGGGGGCAGTAAGTAGGGTTAACCTGCTTAACGAGGGTCTGCTCTGCTTGGAGCTTGAGAAGGAAGATGGAGATCTTCTGTCCCTCTTTGGTCTCAGGTCTGATCTCTCCTAGTACTGTCATTGTACTACATGCAGATACAATTCTAGTGTATAGAAATATGTATATTTAGTATAACACGTCCCCAAATGAAAGCCAGCTCCCTCATTTGCTGCTTATTCAAAGTAATGTGACCTACTTAATTACTAGAGGAAAACAGACTATTGGACTTCCCAAGGGCTTTACTTAAAGGTGATTTAAACTACCCGTGATTCTTGTCTTAAGTCAGCACATAAGCCTTTCACACCCTACGCCCTTGGGTAACTGTGCAGGGAGAGAATACGGCGAAGGTGTGACCGAAGCTGTCAGGAAGCGTACAATGTAGCATTCTGTTTAGAAGGTTCTAGGGTAGACAGAGGGCGCTGCGTATTCCACAGGAAATTAGATTTGCGCACAGATGTTAACCTTTGAAGGTGACTGAATTCACTGGGTTTCTTTAGCTGCAAGTGACAGCAACCAATCTGAGCTTATTTAACCCTCTGTGCCAAGAAAAATAGTTATTGTATGTGCCATCTGGATCCAATGGCTCCTTTAGTTTTTGATATCAAATTGTTTTAAAAGTAATTTACAGAAGAATAAAGTTGTAGTGAAAAACTTTACTAGACATTTTAATAAGAACTTACATGTAGCAAATCCATATTTTTATTCGATATGCTTCTGGTTTTAACAACATATGCAAAACAGGCAAGGTTCTTTGAATGCGGTTTACTGCTTATTAATTCTCATGCCTGAACCAGGGTGTATCTTAGCTTGTAGATACTGGTTTGAGATTCACTTACATTCCTAATGGACTGTAGCTTGCCATTACTTCCTGTTCTTTTCCTTTGCTTGTGTCATTAAACCCAGTACTTTTGAAAACTCTGATGGCTCATAATTTTGTTGAAGAGGCTTGTCGTCTTTGCTCCATAACTGCAAAGCATTTTTATTCTTAGATTTAGAAATACCGATTTAAGTGAGCAGTCCTCTGATTTCTGTTCATCTTCGTGTTACCCCTTTCCTCCCGATCACCTGTCTTCAGCGTTCAGCTGTGTATGAAGGTGTCAAGTGAGTGTGCAGGTGGTCACGATGGAAGGTGTTGCTTAACTGTCCAGCAAGCGCAGTGGGGAGGGTTCGGGTCCTTGTCGAAAACTGTCGTGAGAGAAAGTCTTTTCTTACAACGAGAACGCTGTATTTCCTTTTTGTTCTTAGGAATGTGTTTGCTCACTCACCAGTTCTTGAGTTTGAGAAAGCATCCCGGGGTGGTGTTATTTGAAGACCTGGCTGAGATTTTGCCCCCACACTCGGTCTCCCCATAGCCGCTAGGCTCTGGAGTGCTGTTTGCTGTCCCTTTTCATCGACCTTCTTAGTCGTGTAATAATCGCTTAATATTTTTCTGTTTTCCTCTATTTGTTGAAAAATGACAAACCTGAATTTGTCATTTCAGCTGTGTTCAATGAAGCAAAAAAAACAAAAAAAAAACAAAAAACCCACACACAAAAAACTACAAAGACGATAACTCCAGAGACCTTTTATCTTTTTAAAAAGGTGAAAGATTTATACAGTCTGCAGAGAAACTGGAGAAAAGTTACGACTCTTGATCCTTTTAGATAGTGAGGACTACTCAAAGAAGAAACTCACAAGCTAAAATTGGTTCCAGTAGCCCTTGATGGTGCAACAGGGGTTAAGCAGGATGGGATAATTCAAGGCGCAGAAATTACAGCCAGTTTCTAGGAGGGGCCGCACCCGGAAGGGGAGGCCCTCAGGAATCTTCCTCTCTCATTGCTGCCCCTCTCTGCTCTTCTTCCCGAGTGTGCAGTCTCTTCTCCTTTCAGACCCCGCCCCCTGCTCCTTGTTCTACATAATAGCAGGCACCCCTGCCTCCTCCTGCTGTGGTGTGAGTCAGCCACCTGAGAAGACACTGTCTTTCGTGTCCTTTATCAGCCTTTCTGACTCACAGAGCTTAAGGAGATGAGGGGAGACAACCAGTTAGGTATTGGCAAGTTGAAAGTCTTTGCCTTCTAGTTATTAATCACAGTTAAACAATAGCTGTAGGTATTTTATTTAAAAAGCTTAGAGTGGATTTTTATGAGTAGGTTTTGGCTTCACGATATCGCATCACTTCATTTATGCATGGTGTTTTTCTTGTTCACAGAAAATCTTGTAAAAGCAGCCAGTAGAATAGAAAGTAATTAGTTGTGTGAACATTGGTCCTGTTGCTTTTTACTATTTCTTTTAGGTAACCAAGATCTGTGTTAGATTTCTGGAGATAGGCTCCCAAAGTAAGATTTGTGAATGTTGGAATTTTCCATTAATTTACTCCACTGATTTTCTCTGGGAATTCATGTAATCTTCCTGAATCATAGTTTCACATCTATCAAAATAAAAAATGCCTGGAGTTTAAGAGGAAAACCTGTGACCTTCTAGCAGCAGCTTTCTCTCCCACCGTCAGTTTCCTTATTCTCAGTTGTCATTATTAAACTGTGTGTAGGTATATTGTTTTAGCAGGATTCTTAGTAAATTATTGTCTGTAATAATTTATAAATTCCTTTTTACAGAAAGTTTTAGTGTCCCATTTCTCTTGCTCCATTATGTGCTACTTACTCATTCAAAGTTCAGAGAATGAAAATAGGTTAAGATAATTTTATATTTAGGTATATAAAATTTAAGTATTTTTGTCATATAGGTCAACATCTTTAAACAAAGGACTATGATGTCTGGATTCATTGAAGTATTCTTAGAATATTTTGTGTACTTCTAACTATGGTTTTACGAACCAAGTAGTTTGCACATTGGCTTGTGTGGAGGTGCCTTGGGGCCCCTGGGGATCAGGTGGGCAAGTGATACGAGTCTTTGGCCTCCTGTCTGTACTTAAGCCAAAAGGTTTTTTAAAAAACAGTTCTTTCAGAAAGTTCTGTTTGGGGACAAAACAGAAGTTTAAACGTGTGATCAAGTTCATTCACTTACCAGACAGTGACTGCCTGCTGTGTGCTAGACACGGGGCATGCATGCAGAGGTGGGGGAACACTGACCGTGGCTTTTTCCCAGCAAGAGATCCAAGTGGGGAAGCTTTCTTCTTTTTAACTTTGGTTCAGAATGTTGCATCATCTCTACAAACAGGCTTATTACACTGGCGACTGTAATTAAAAATGTATTTTGAAGGCCAGAATTTTGTCAGACCTGTATTTTACATCTTTTTTTAATGAAGCATTGGTTTTTATACTGCCATGCATATAACTGTTACATGTTTTACTTTTTAGTCTTTTTGTTGAAAATATGTTTTTTTTTTTTTTGCTTCTAGAATGAACGACTTAAGAAACTTTGTACTGATCTGGAGGAGAAGCTTGAAGCTTCAGAACTTCAAATAAAGCATCAGTCAGCAAGTTATCGAAATCAGCTACAACAAAAAGAGGTAAAGATCATTTCAGTCATTCCATGCTTGTTTCACACTAAGGTATTTAGGAAGTGTTTTAAGAGTTATAATAAAAATCAGTCTCTATTTAGGCTTCTGGCTAAGATGGAGGCATAGGTAGATACACTTTGCTTCCTTGCACAACCAAAAGAAGGATGACAATGAATTTAAAAACAAAAAATCAGAACTTCCAGAAAATTGAATTGTATGGAAGTCCGACAACCAAGAAGTTAAAGAAAAAACATTCATCCAGACCTGTAGGAGGGGCGGAGACGGGGAGGTGAGGTGGGGGCGGGGGAGGCCCAGCAAGGTCATGGCTGGCGGACCAGGAGGTCCCACATTCGCCTGTGGATAAACCAGGAGGAACAACTGGGGATGGAGACAGACTGCACAACCCAGGGTTGCAGCGCTGGGAAAAGAACGCTTCCAAACCTCTGGCTGTAAAAACCTGCAGGGGTTGTGGTGATGGGAGAAACTGCCAGTCTCACAGGAGAGTCCAGCTGGAGGGACCCACAGGGTCCTAGAACGTACACGAGCCCACCCACCCAGAAATCAGCACCAGAAGGGCCCAGTTCATTTTGGGTAGCAGGAAAAGTTACTGAAAGCTGGCTGAGAGCTGAGCAAGTGGCATTGTTTCCTCTCAGACCCCTCCCTCACATACAGTACCACAATGCAGCCACATGGGTTGTCCTGCCCTGGTGAATACCTAAGGCTCCACCCCTTAGAATGTAACAGGCACACTGAGACAATGAAACATGGCCCAAATGAAAGAACACATCAAAGCTCCAGAATAAGAACTAAGTAATGAGGAGATAGCCAACCTATCAGATGCAGAGTTGAAAATACTGGTACTCAGGATGCTCACAGAAATGGTTGAGTATGACTAAAGCAGAGAAAAAAGTGAAGGCTATGCAAAGTGAAATAAAGCAAAGTATACAGGGAACCAAGAGTGAAGGGAAGGAAACTGGGACTCGGATCAACGATTTGGAGCAGAAGGAAGAAATAGACATTCAACTAGAACAGAATGAAGAAACAAGAATTCAAAAAAGTGAGGAGAGGCTTAGGAAACTCTGGGACAACTTTAAATGTTCCAACATCAGAATCATAAGGATGCCAGAAGGAGGAGAGGAAAAGCAAGAAATTGAAAACTTATTTGAAAAAAACAATGAAAGAAAACTTCCCCAATCTGGCAAAGGAAATAGACTTCCAGGAAGTCCATGAAGCTCAGAGAGTCCCAAACAAGTTGGAACCAAAGAGGAACACACCAAGAAACATCATAATTGATTCACCCAAGATTCAAGATAAGGAGAAAATCTTAAAAGCAGCAAGAGAAAAGGAGAGAGTTACCTACAAAGGGGTGCCCGTAATACTGTCAGCTGATTTCTCAAAAGAGACCTTGCAGGCAAGAAGGGGCTGGAAAGGGGTATTCCAAGTCATGAAAGGCAAGGACCTACATCCAAGATAGCTCTCTCCAGCAAAGCTATCATTTAGAATGGAAGGGCAGATAAAGTGCTTCCCAGATAAGGTCAGTTTAAAGGAGTTCATCATCACCAAGCCCTTATTATATGAAATGTTAAAGGAATTTATCTAGGTGAAAGAAGAGGATCAAAAACATACACAGTAAAATGACAACAAACTCACAGCTATTAACAACCGAACCTAAAACAAAAACAAACAACTAGAAGAGGAACAGAGTCACAGAAATGGAGATCACACGGAGGGTTATCAGTGGGGAGGAGGAGGGGAGAGCATGGGGAAAATGGTACAGGGAATAAGGAGCATAATTGGTAGATGGGGAGAGAAGTCAGGGAACTTAAATGTATGACCCATGGACAAGAACTAAGGCGGGGAGTGCTGGAGGGAAGGCGGGGGTACAGGGTGGTGGGGGATAAGGGGAGGAAAAAGACGGGACACCTATAATAGCATAATCAATGAAACATACTTCTAAAAAAAGGAAAAAAGAAATCAAGCTTTATTTAGATCCATGAAAAATTGGAAGGTTATTGAAGTTAATAATTACCAATGCAATTTAATATGACTAACAAGAACTCTAAGGTTTCTGTTCTCTTTATGTTACATGAACTGTGCTTTGTGGAGTTTAATTTCTGCTTTCCAAAAGAAGAAACATCTCTGTGTAAAATATCTTTAGGCATCTGTTGCTTATAATTTCTCATTTTATGAAACCTAATTGCTCATCCATTTATCTAAATTGTTTGAAATCAGCATGATCATTGCTAATTTTAACTACAAGTGTTAATATATACTGTATTGGCACTTACTTGATTTACTTAATTTTCCATGGAAAAAACAGAATATTGAGTGTTTATTGTTTACTTATAATGTTCTATAATTTTTTCCCCTTTAGTTTGATAGAAATAGTTATTTTAGAATTGGCTTATCTTTTCTTCGCAGTACCAGTGATAGATATAATACAATATAACTAATGTTATCATGATTCCTTAGTAAATAGACTGTGTCTTTGTGTTTCATGCCGTTGTTGAATTCTTTTAATGTTCATAAACACTTCTGTTGAATTGAACCATTTCTTGTATCATTACCCAGATCATTTGGGTGTTCTTCATTTTGTTAATTAAATGTTCATTTCTACCATAAATTCATAATTAGGTTTTTAAAATGTAGATGCACTGATTTTTATTCCTTTAGTGACATATTAAGATGAAAAATGAAAGCAAACCATGTTAAAGATAAATATAAACATTTAAAGAAGAGCTTAATTTTAAGTCTGCTGGGAATTTCATAAAATAAAAAGAATTACTACAAAAAATGAATGTAAAAAAGCAAAACTACAAGTTTAAATTAAAGTTAAAAGCCCACTTTTAATTTTAAGACTCAACAGATATAAAATTACTCTGTTAAATTGCTTTAAGAATGCTAAGTCTCACTGTTTCAGTTTCCGTACCTTCCATGGACAGGGGGCAGACACTCATGGTATTGGTCCAGCAACCACGCTGAGCAGAACCGACTGACGGTATCACAGCAGAGCAGTAGTTCCCACCCACGGGTCTGTAGCTGAATCGTGGGACGCCTTGAACATGTGACACGTGTGAGCACGTGTGATACGTGTGTGCACGTGTGATACACGTGCTCAGGAGATTCTGATTTAGAGCACTGGGAAATGGCCCTAGTGCTGGTATTTTTTGAAAATTCCATTGGCGATTCTGATGCTTAAATCCTAATTGAAAATGCTGCTGTGGAAAATGTTGGCATTTACATTCTACTTAACTATTGATATTAGAAGGCAAATTAAGCATTCAAGTTTAGAAATGCCTCTTTGGCACTGGAGCTTACATTTTTGACTTACAGCTGGATATAAATGTCTGTTGTGTAAAGAGAACTTTCTTTGTATTGTAGCTACCTTTGGAAACATTGTGGATTTGGGAACTTTTACTAGAACGAAAGACAATATGCTTTAGTGGAATGGTTAGTTCTGCTACTTTCTGGATGTGTTTGCTGTCCTCACTGTGGTGTTCCTATTCCCAAAAGATGTAGTTGGCCTCCTGTCATTTATGGGAGGTGGATGAAATTTGTGTGCTACTGTAAACCTCCATTCAGGAAGGAACTCTGACGTGAACAGGTTGTTTGTTGTGACATTTGGCAGACTCGTGTTTGGGTTTTGTCTAGTTGTCTGACGTTGCACGAGTAGAAATACTCTATGACTGGCCGGCTTATCTCTTCAGTATCCACGTTTCCTTACTTGTGGCAGGGTGTCTTTTGGACCAGCTCGAATATTTTACAAAGCTTAGTTTAGGTCTCTCCAGCTTACATCTCTAGTTTGTGTAAGAATACTTGCGGCATTGTGGTTAAATCCTGTGTTCATAGCTTCTTTTGGACAGTGACTTGTCAAAACTGTGCTTGTGGTTTTAGAATGTTCATACTGTTCTCTCCCTGAGTAAAGTCAGATTCTCACTGGCTTCTCTTTGTTGAGGCTAAAGCCAAGCTCGCTCGCTTGCTCGCTTGCTTGCTTTCTTTCTTTCTTTCTTTCTTTCAAGATTTTATTTATTTTTTAGAGGGGAAGGGAAAGAGAAGAGAAACATCGATATGTGAGAGAAACATTGGTTTCTCACACACCCCCAACCAGGGACCCAGCCTGCAACCCAGGCATGTGCAGGCTGGTGCTCAACCCACTGAGCCACAGCGGCCAGAGCCAGGCCTTTCCAACGCATGATTTCCTTCTACGACTCACAAGACTCATAACCACAGGTCACTGAGTCACCTGAGAAGACTGGAAATCAAAGCCGCCTCCTCGCTGCGCAGTACAGACCACTACAGAGTTACTAAGGATGCACGTGCATTTTAATCCTCAGTCCAGCTGTAATCAGTTACATAAGACTCTTCCAAGAGATGTGTTCTTGAGATGTTCTCAAGAAAGTTTTCAGTGCGTAGGCTGACTCAGCTTTCACTGTCTCATTATTTGAGGTTCGATAATCACAAACAGAACTCTGAGAAATTGCCTATCCTACCTGGTACATAGAAGACAGTAAACCGTGTTTAATGAGAAGTTCATTGCTTCAGTTACCATATTAGTGAAATTCCCATACCCATACCATTTAAAACATTATCTGTGCTTTAACTGCGGTAATTCAGTTTGTTTTTTAAATAGAAATGTCATGGTTGGTATGTTATATAGTAGAAGACTTGAATTCAGTTGATACAGTACCATCGGATAAAGTTAACATTGGCTAATGTTGAATAAAGTATAACTTCATGTTACTAGAACTTAATAAAATGTGCTTATTTTTAAAGTGCCTTCTCTAAAATATGGGTTGTTGATATACAGGTGGAAATTAGTCACCTTAAAGCCAGACAGATTGCACTACAGGATCAGCTGCAGAAACTGCAATCAGCTGCTCATTCCGGAAATTCGGGAGCTGGCAGCGGGCCAGCAGCCCTTGCCTCTTCGTTCAGCTATGGCGTCAGTCACCACGCTTCGGCCTTCCATGACGATGGCATGGACTTTGGTGACATAATTTCGTCACAACAAGAAATAAACAGACTGTCAAATGAAATTTCAAGACTTGAATCTGAAGTTGGACATTGGAGACATATTGCTCAGGTAGTAGACTTTTCATGAATTTTTGGAAACCGAGTGAACGAAGGGACTGGTGCTGTGCTGTGCGTAGCTTTTGGTGTCAGGAAGAACTCTGGAGTGGGAAGGTGGAACCTGTGTTCTAATTCTGCCGGTAACTTCCTAAGTGATTTTAATCAGGTCCTCTTTCTCTCAGCCTCACTTTCCCCTTCTGCACAATACTTAGCATAAATTTTCAAAATAAAAATGGAGTTGCTGCGGTTGAACCGGCACCTTTTGCCCCGGAGTCCTAAGGCCTCACTGGTGAAGAGCAGGGCTCCAGGGCACGAGACGTGGACCTGCTCCCTTGGCTGTTGTCTGAGCTGCCTGTTTGCACTAGTTACATGTGAAATGGAGAGCTGGCCATGGGTATTACAGATTCATTAAACTATTTTATGTCGTTTCTCATGCATTCAAAATTAAATCCTTGCTATTTTATTTTATGTGTGTTACTAAGGTTGTCAACAGACATGAGATTCAAAATAAATTGGGACATCGTATGAATTTAATTTCATCAGTGTAGAGAAAAATAAAGTATATAAGTAAAGATACTATTTTCTGTCTTTTTGTGAGCATAATGTAATTGTAGAAAGGAGGAGTGTTCCTAACTAAAATGATCTCCTTGCTTCCCAAGTGGCTAGACATTCCTGATACCCAAAATAAATCAAGAGAGCCCTGGCCAGGTGGTGGCTCATTTGGTTGGAGCATCGTCCTGTACACCAGAAGGTTGTGGGTTCTCGTTTCTGTCAGGGCACATCCCTAGGTTGTGAGTTCAGTCCCCAGCTGGGGCATGTACAGGAGGGGCCTGTCATGTTTCTCTCACATCATTGTCTCTCTTTGTCTTTCTCTCTCCCTCCTCCTTCCTCTCTCTCTAAAATCAGTGAAAAACATGTCCTCAGGTGAGGATAAAAAATAATAAATAAATCAATATAGAGAGAATGATCTGTCTATCCATCTTATCTCTAAAAACATAGTTGTTCTTGAACTTTGTATGGGTAAGACTAACCTGGGGAGCTTGATAATATTGTAGATTCCCTTTCCTCCCTTCAGAAATTAGGATTTTGTAGCCTGTTTTGGATCATTGGAAACTACATTCAAACAAATAAATACCCTAGGTGATTCTGATGAGGGATACATTTTAAGAAACATTGCTTAGGGTAAGATTTTGTAAGGAAGAGATAGATTTTTTGTATGCATACCTTGAATGCCTATTATATCCCAGACCTGTACTGGGATATAAAGGTGAAAACATAAACAGGACCTTTCAGGAAATTTAATATTCTAGCATGGCATAATAAAAGTTATAATTTACAAGATGTTTTCATATGTACTATTCCAATATATGTGGTATTATTCTGTTTTTTTTTTAATTAATATATTTTATTGATTATGCTATTACAGTTGTCCCATTTTTTCCTCCCGTTTATTCCCCTCTGTTCTGTTTATTCCACACCCCCCTCCCACCAGGAGGTCCTTGCCTTTCATGACTTTGAATACCTCTTTCCAGCCCCTTTCCTGCAAGGTTTCTTTTGAGAAATCAGCTGATAGATTTATGGCAACTCCTTTGTAGGTAACTCTCTCCTTTTCTCTTGCTGCTCTTAGGATTCTTTCCTTATCCTTAGTCTTGGCTAATGTAATTATGATGTGCCGTGGTGTGTTCCTCCTTGGATCCAGCTTCTTTGGGACTCTGAGCTTCCTGGACTTCTGGAAGTCTGTTTCCTTTGCCAGATTGGGGAAGTTCTCCTTCATTATGTTTTCAAATAAGTTTTCAGTTTCTTGCTCTTCCTCTTCTCCTTCTGGCACCCCTATGATTTGGATGTTGGAATGTTTAAAGTTGTCCCAGAGTTTCCTAACCCTCTCCTCACTTTTTTGAATTCTTGTTTCTTCATTCTGTTCTGATTGAATGTTTATTTCATCCTTCTGCTCTAAATCGTTGATTTGAGTCCCAGTTTCTTTCCCTTCACTGTTGATTTCTGATATGTTTTCCTTTATTTCACTTTGCATAGCCTTCACTCTTTGCTCTACTTTGTGACCATACTCAACCATTTCTGTGAGCATCTGATTACCAGTGTTTTGAACTCTGCATCTGATAGGCTGGCTATCTTTTATCACTCAGCTGTATTTTTTCTGGAGCTTTGATGTGTTCTTTCATTTGGACCACATTTTTTTCTTTTTTTTTTTTTTTGTCTCCACATGCCTGTTGTTAGTAAGGGGCAGAGCCTTAGGTATTTGCCAGGTTGGGGCAACCTGCGTGGCTGTGTTGTGGTGCCGTATGTGGGGGAGGGGTCCGAGAGGGAACACTGCTACTTGCCCAGCTCTCAGCCAGCTTTCAGTCACTTCCTCCCCTACCCCCAAGCAAATTGGGCCCTTCTGGTGCTGATTTCTGGGTGGGTGGGCTTGTGTACGTTCTAGGACCCTGTGGGTCTCTCCAATGAACTCTCCTGTGAGGCTGGGAGTTTCTCTTGCCACCTCAACCCCTACAGGTTTTTATAGCAACAGGTCTTGAGGCTTTCTTTTCCTGCACTGGAACCCCGGGTTGCGTGGTCTATCTCAGTTCCCAGTTGTTCCTCCTGGTTTATCTGCAGGCAAATGTGGGACCACTCGGCCTGCCAGCTGCCTCCTGGCCCACCCAGGGCCCCCAGCCGCCGCCTTCCCTCACGTTCTCTCTGCCCAGCTGCGGGTCTCCACGCCTCCTACCGGTCTGGATGGATGTTTCTTCTTTAACTCCTTGGTTGTCAGACTTCCACACAGTTCGATTTTCTGGCAGATCTGACTGGCTTTTGTTTTTAAATTTGTTGTCCTTTTGTTTGTGCAAGAAGGCAAATTGTATCTACCTACCTCATATCATTCTTAATAGTTATATGAAGTATTTATTCTGTTTTGTAGATGAGCAAATTAAGTAATACACCCATTATCACAGTGATTAAGTTGTGATTCAAGCACACGTCTTCAGACTCCACGTCCTATATTTTGTGTTATACTGTGTTCCTTCTTTCATCCAGAGAGCTGTTTGGGGTTCCTTATCACGCTGTCTAGTAAATGTGGGGAGAGGTAAAGGAACAACATGTGGCTTTGAATGAGAAGAATCCAAAATTCTTTTATTTACTTGTCAAAGCAAAGGTTATTCTACATTGGGTGCAGAACTTGTGGGTAAAATCATTTTTTAAAGATTTTTACTGTTATTATTAATATTGGATAACTTTTCATTTTAGAAATTGCCTTTTAGGAAGCTGCTTAGTTGTCATCAAATACGCATTTTGTTAAGTAAGTGAAGTATTCTATGGTGCTTTCCTTCTTAGTTTGTAAAAATGTTAACATACTCTTGATGGCATCTTTTTTTGTTTTAAGGAGTTTAGAGTTTATTTATTTTTGGAGTGAGGAAGGGAGGGAGGTAGAGAGGGAGAGAAACATTGATTGGTTGGTTGCGTCTTGTACGTGCCCTGACTGGGAACTGAACCTGCGGCCCAGACACGTGCCCTGACCAGGACTTGAACTGGCAAGTTCTTACTCTGTGGAATGACCCCCCAGACAACTAAGCCACACCAGTCAGGGCTTGAATGGTATCTTTTGTTTATTGTGTATTACTCACTGTTGGACTAAGTTTCTTCAGAAGTTCTTGGCATTCTTTAATCATAATTTGTCTGGGAAATGCCCTATTTTTGAAAAGTATTTTTTAATAAAGTAGTATGTGATTATATTTTTTATAAGAAGATCGATATAATTTTCTAATCCTTTTTCTGATCTAGATTTCTAAAGCACAAGGATCAAATAGCTCTGATCCAAGTGAAATCTGCAAACTGCAAAATATCATTCAGGTAAGGCAGAGTGTTGGAACGGTGGCTATTCTCCATTTAAAATTTGCTTGTGAAAATTATAGGCCTAAATTAATAAAGATCTCAGTTATAAAAGTAACTAGATTGTGATATTCATTTCTTTTTACTGTTTTGTATCTTTCTTATTTTTTATGACAACTAAGGTATATAAATAAAATATCTCTCTCCAAAATAATTTGTTTTAAACATTTACTTATTAGGTAGTTTATAGCCTGTCTCTATTTTCTCTTGTATTTCATAAAATGGTCCTTATTAAAACAATTCTAATGTTGCTGAAGTTTCAGTGTTTAGGATTAAAGGATATTGACAAAATGCTCATGTTACTCATTACAACTAATTATTTTCTCCTAGTGCTGGAATTTTACTAGTTTGTATCAGTTGTTTCTTTCAAGAAAAGTCTTAATTACATATTCTTTTCATGGTGATGAATTGTTTTTAGTGTATGTAAAATTTTTAGTGTTTGTGTTTATTGTTGCAGTACTAGTGTAGGTTCCGAGTCAGACCTGTGTTTGAATCCAGGCTCTATTATTTACAAGCTGTGCTTCTTTGGGCACCCTTCATTTTATTATTGTTAAAGTAGATGTCATCTTAATACTGCCTTTGTAGAATTGTTTTCAGGTGTAAATGTAAAGCTCCTTGCCTTGTGCAGGCACGTAGGTGCATAGGATTAAAGAATAACTTCACTTGTCTTCTCAGAGAATAGAAGCTGATTTATAGAACAGGACTTTTCATTACAAGCAACAAAAACCAGAGATGGCAAAGTAAAGCAAGAGGATTTATTGATTGGTTGGTTGGTTGATTGATTGATTGATTGAAATGATCCAGGGTAGCTTGTTTACAGGATCGAAGGAAGATTGGAGCATTTTGGCCTCAGAAAAGACAGGAATGGGAGTAGCAGCAAGGATTTGGGAAGCGGGACACAGTAGACTGTCTCTTGAGGGTGCAGCTATCATAATGCTTGTGGTTTAACCAGTTTCCCTCTTGGAGGGACTCAACCCAAGATCTAGCTTCCTGTGAGAGAGCTGGGGGTTTCAACATGGGCAGCAAGCCACCTTGGTGGACAGTTTGGGAGTCCCTTTGAGACTGGGGGAAGGAACAGTTGAGCGGGAGGATAGGGTAACAGGACAGCAGTTACACACTGCCCTGAAGGTTGACACTGATATTGGTGGAATGTCATTAGTAGGAGTTGTTCATGGTCACAGATACTAAGGAAAAATATATTTTTGGCCCTGGCTGGTATAGCTCAGTGGATTCAGCATGGGCTGTGAACCAAAGGGTTGCCAGTTTGATTCCCAGTCAGAGCACATGCCTGGGTTGTGGGCCAGCTACCTCGTAGGGGGCACTCGAGAGGCAACCACACATTGATGTTTATCTCCTTCTCTTTCTCCCTCCCTTCCCTTCTCTCTAAAAATAAATAAATAAAATCTTTTTTTAAAAAAGATATTTTTGCTCACTTTTCTTTCAGTTTTTTTCTTACTGGTATTCCCCCATTAAAAATAGGAAAACTGTTTTTAAGGCCCAAGAAAAGAAAGGATGAAGTCTCAGAATTATCCAAATTTAGGGCTTGTGTTTAAATTCTTTTCAGCCTTAGCATATTTGGAGAATTATTTTTAATAATACAGACTTTTGGACAAACGTGAAATAGCTTAGGTAAATTCATTGGTTATTAATGTGGTTAACTTTGTTTTTCTAAGGAACTTAAACAGAGCCGAAGTCAGGAAATTGATGATCATCAAAATGAAATGTCATTTTTACAAAATGCACATCAACAGAAATTGACAGAAATAACTCGTCGGCATCGAGAAGAATTAAATGAATATGAAGAACGAATTGAAGAACTGGAAAACCTGTTACAACAAGGTTATGGATTTCATTAACTTAACGTATTAGGTGAAATTGTAAGTGACAAACCTGGCATTGTAAGGTCAGGGCACTGATAAAAGTTGGACAGAGCTCTAAAGAAGGAATAAGTGACCAGTCTTGCCCCCTGGCGCAGAAACTTGCAGTGGCACCACGCGGTCACGATTCAGAAATGGAAAGGTCCTGTTGCCTTGTGGTAAAAAGTTACAGCGCAGAGACTGTGTTTGCGTAGTTTGATACGTTCTCACTTTCTTTCAAACTCAGATACGTAGGCTGTTTAGTGTTTGATTCAGATATCTTTCCCCAACTATTTACTTTTGAATGCTTTGCTAATTATGTGTAGTTATTTAACTTTTTTAGACTTAATTTTTTAGAGCACTTTTAGTTGTACAACAGAATTACGAAGGACGAGATTTCCCTTCTATCCCCTACCACCCCTGTCCCCCACCTGCATATTCTCTCCTGCTGACAGCATCACTCATCAGAAGGGTACTTTTTTTTTTAAAACCAAGGATGAAACTATATTGACACATCATAATCACCCAAAGTCCATAGTTTATTTTAGGGTTCATTTTTGGTGTTGTACATTCTGTGGATTTGGGCAAATGTATAACGGCACGTATCTATCATTGTAATACCATACAGAGTATTTTCACTACCCTACAGTCCTCTATACTCCGTGTATTCATCCCCCTCTTTATCTCCTACAACTCCACTGATCTTTTCTTTGTTTTTAAGATTTTATTTTATTTATTTTTTTTTTTTAGGGAGAGTAGAAGGGAGGGAAAAAAAGAGGGAGAGAAGCATCAGTGTGCTAGAGAAACGTTGATCAGTTGCCTCTCGCATGCCCCCAGCTGGGCACCCAGCCTGCAGCCCAGGCATGTGCCCTGACTGGGAATCAAACCAGCAACCCTTTGGTTTGTAGGTGGTTGCTCAGCCCACTGAGCCACACCAGTCAGGGCTGCAACTGATTTTTTTTATTGCCACTGTAGTTCTGCTTATTCCAGAATTGTCATAGTTGGAGTGATGTAGCATGTACCCTTTCAGACGGGCTTCTTTCACTCAGCAATATGCCTTTAAATTTCCTCCACGTTTTTCATGGCCTGGTAACTCATTTCTTCCTAGCACTGAAAAATATTCCATTGTCTGAATGTGTTTCAATTTATTAATTCATTCACCTACTAAAGGACATTTTGATTGCTTCCAAGTTTTGGCAACTATGAATAAAGCTTCTATAAGCATCCTTGTTGGGATTTTTGTGTGTATATAAACTTTCAGCTCCTTTGGGTAAATACCAAGGAGTATGGTTGCTGGATCACATGATAAGAGTATGTTTAGTTTTGTAGGAAATCCCTAAACTGTCTTCCACAGCAGTGTACCGTTTTGCACTCCCACAAGCAGTGGGTTGGAAATGGGTTGGAGCCCCTGTCGCTCCACACCCTCACAAGCATTTGTTGGTGTCACTGTTCTGGAGTTTTACCATCCAAAAGGAGTATAGTGTTATATCATTGTTTTAACTTTTCAAGCCTTCCAAATTCTGAAGTCTGTGTTGTATATGACAAGTTATTTAACTCTTGGTACATTTATTTATGGTTCTAGGTGGCTCAGGAACTGTGGTAACTGATCACTCTAAAACCCATGAGATGCAAAGAGCTATTCAAGTTCTACAAACTGAAAAAGTAGAGTCTACAAAAAAAATAGAAGAACTTGAAGATACAATACAAGACATACGTAAAAAATTATCTTCTTCTGAAAATGACAGGGAAGTTTTGAGGAAGGAACAAGAACGACTAAATGTGGAAAACAGACAAATCATTAAAGAATGTGAAAGTTTGAAACTGGAATGTAGTAAAGTGCAGCCTCACGCTGTGAAGCAGAGTGATGATGTGAAGGAAGAGGAAGGACTTCCTCCACAGAACGCGTCGCTCGAAGAAGAAGTATCCAGACTACGGCAGGCCTTGTCTGGTATAAAATGTTTGGAGTTCATTGCGTGCTAGTTTTAGAGACAACCTCTTTCTATACCTGGGTACTTTGTGGAATGGAATATGCATGGAATTGACTGTGGAATTGGAACGGAATTATTTGGTTTAGATTCAGTGCCATAATAGATCACAACTAGGAATTTTCTACTAAAAAGGGTTGAGTATGGGCTAGTCGTCTCTTAACCTCCTTTCCTCATCTTTTAAGTATTTGCATGGAACTCATTGATTTAGGAGGCCATGTAGATTTCTGAGAAATGTTTGTATTAGACATTTCTTGGGAGGAGAAATGGGTCTTTTCTTTTCATCTATATAGAACCAAATATTTCCTATATGAGAATTCATGAGCACCCAGACCCTCCAGTTAGGGAATCAGCCTGCCTTCTTCAAAATTTCATACCATGTTTTGACATGATCTCTTGAATCTGAGCAAACCTGAGAATGATAAGAGCCATAGGTCTTCCACCATTGTCCATGCTCTAGACACTTCGTTACCATACCAGTGCTCTGCGTTACGAAAACGCAGGCAGTGACCGGGATAGGCCGAGCGGCAGCGTGCACCCACGCCAGGAAAGCACCCTGGGAGGAGCTCTTCGGTAGAAACGATGCGCTGTGTCCTCTTCTCACAGTGTAAACTCTCACTCCACGAACTCATTCGTTCCTGCTCCGGAGGCTCGTGAGCCCCCTACCCCATCTGTATTCCTCGCCTCGTAGTGTATCATGAATTCCTGACCTGGATGGCCAGCCCTCTGTAAATTCAAAACCAAGTAAGGTTCAAAGTAAAGTTCCCATGCCCTGCCTTGGTAATTGGCAGCATTTACCAATCTTCCAAAGTAGGAGATGTGAAGTGGCCCTTAGCAAGGTCTGTAGGTTCCATTTCCTTAGCTTCTCTTGGGTTCGGTGACATTTTGGTGTTGAATCTCAGAGGGGCTTGAGGGTGTCTCGTAGGCTCTTGAGTCCTGGGAGCGGCCACGAAGGCAGAGGGAAGGCTGTGCAGTAGGGTTCTGCACTTTTCTTGTTGGGCTTCCAGGTAACTCTGGTCTTTTCAGAATAAATGTATCTATTTATTTAATGTATTGGGCGATCCATATGAATCTGCTGCCCCAGGCCTTCCCCTTTTTTCCCATTTCTACTGCCGCTGAAGAACTTAAGCCAATCATTATATATATCTATTGATATATATATCTGTATATAATGATATATGATACATATATATATTTGGCCTTGTTAACTTTCACAGTCTGAATGAAGCAGGATAGCATAGTGGTTAAAAACATGATGAAGTTGGAATCCATCATGTTTATTTATATATATATATATATAATATATATATATATCTGTATATAAAATATATATATATATATTACTGGCCTTGTTAACTTTCATAGTCTAAATGAAGCAGGATAGCATAGTGGTTAAAAACATGATGGAGTTGGAATCCAGCTGTATCACTAACTAGCTGAACTTTTTTTTGTTTTAAGATTTTATTTTTAGAGAAGGGAAGGGAGGGAGAGAAACATCAATGTGTGGTTGCCCCTCACACGCCCCCTCCTGGAGACGTGGCCTGCAACCCAGGCATGTGCCCTGACTGGGAATCGAACCGGCGCCCCTTTCATTTCACAGGCCGGCGCTCTGTCCACTGAACCACACCAGCTAGGGCCTAAGTAGCTGACCTTGAGCAAGTTAATTAACATCTCTGTTTTGGTTTTTTCATCTGTATGGTTGTGATAATATTATCTTCATAGTTGTGGTAGTAGTAATAAGGGTTTTATGAGTTACTAGCTGCAAAGTTCTCTTTAGAATGGTGTCTAGCCCATAGTAAGCATTATAAAAGTGTTAGCTGTTGTTATTCTCTGTTCTTCATGATCCCTTTTCAAACTTTTTTTTCTTTCTGCAGCCAGAATGATTTTTCAGAAATGCAAAGCAGATTACTTTCCCAACTTTAATACTTTGGGGCTCCCTGTGAACTTCAGGATAAAGTTTAAACTTCTTAATCAGTTATATAATGTTGTAATGATTTGGTCTCTGTCTACCGCTTCAGCTTCAATTCTTCCTTTTCTAACAGCCTTAAGTTTTAGCCATTTTTAACTCTCTACATAGCTCTTTGAGCTGGCAGCGTTGCCTCTTGGCTCTGTTCCTTTTGCATATACTGCTTTCTCTGTGTAGAGTGTCTCTGTTCGCTGACCCTTTGCATATTAAGATTCGGCACAGGTGTTTTATTCTCTCGGCGGCACCTGGAGCAGCTGCTTCCCTGGCCAGCCCGGCAGCCCGGCACCCCGACCCCCCCCCCCCCAGCCTGGAGTAGGAGCTCACCCTCTCTGACCCCTGAGCGCCTCTCGCTCCCTGCGCCGCCCTGTAGCGCAGCCCCGTGCTCGCTTGTCTTCCCGCTTGCTCCTCGAGAGCCAGCACGGGCTGATTCCCCAGTCCCTTGTCCGGCAGCTGACCTCATACCGAATGTTCAGTGCTTCCTGTGTGAACATTGAGGGAAGTACTTCAGCTGAACTCATGGTATTCTGTCTTTGGGTCCTTCCAGAGCCCGTTCTATTTAGAGGTATATCTGGAATACCATATGGAATGGTCTTCATGTTTAAGTCACTTCAGAGAATTGATAGATTATTGTATTGTTGTGGCTTTTTGCTTATACTTGTATAAATATAAATTTGTATTGTTAAGTATTTTTTCCTCCAGTCTTAGTCCTTATACTGTTTGCTTCTACACAGACTAATCAGCTCACTCTGAAACAGTTGTAATTGTTTTTATCTAGGCAATAACTCATGACTCACTCAGAGTACAATTATAATTCTGTCTTGTATTGTTTCATAGAATTGGATTTTGACATAGTTTATAACTGGCATTTATATTATGATTTCTTAGAATAGTCAAAATACAAATGCAAAATAAAAATATACTTTAATAACACCGAGGGCTTACAAATTGTTCTTAAAATATACTTTATTTTAATTGGGTCTCATTTCTGAGTTTAACTTTAGGAGATAAGTATTAAGTTATTTTAAAGAATTTTAATGTCAGATCCATTGTTTTGTTTACAGATGCTGGAAGTGAGATAACAAGACTGAGTAATTTAAACCAGGTAAACGCATTTTAAGAGAGAAAGCTTTTGGCATTGGCTTACCAAAAAAATAAGTATTTTGATTATTATAGTTGTTTATTTTGTATTTTTATTTTTTTACAAATTCATGTGAATTTATCCTAAGAACGTTTATCTTAGTAATTTTATGTTTGCTCATTCATAACACACTTTTTGCATCATATATTGACAATTTTAAAGGTTGCATAATTGAAAAATGCAAGTATATTTCTTTGAAGATGAATTTGACTGATGTTATATTTGAAGTGACAGTGGAAGCCAATCCTTCCTCTACCGAAGTGAGGAGTGCATTTTGGTTTTCTTTCATGATATTCAGGGAGTCGTTCCTTTTTCTTATGATTACAGGTTATTTTGTAAACGTATTTATATATATTTTTTCAAATGTAATAAGGAAATCTTCTCTACAAATGTCTATAAAGTGAGTGAGTGACTGGCCTTTGCTTATGATATTTATACGTCACTAAAGAAATGCTGAGTAGAAATGCACAGTTGTAGCACTTGCCTGCTTTCTTGTAAACGTGAAACTTCCTGTTATTTGAAACACTGTTTTTGACATGTTTATAGGATGATCTTGCTGAAGACAATCTGAAACTTAAAATGCGTGTCCAAGTTTTAGAGAAAGAGAATTCCTTGTTGAGTGAAGAAAAGGTGGGTGTAATGAAAACGATGGGGTGTGTATTCTGTATCAGTCTCGGCTAAGGGCCAGTTTCTATCAAAATGAGTGTTTAGTTCTTGAGAGTCCTGAGGATGCTGATCTCATTGACGATTGCTCAGCCAGGTTGAAGTTCAGAGTGTGAGAGGCTGGCCAGAGTTTATGTTTAGAGATAAGCCAGTAGGCATGCAGATAGGAGCAGGAAAAGTAGGTGAAGGTTCTTCTTTGGTTTCAGATGAAGTCCTGACAGGAGCAACACATACAGGTGGGTCGGGAGTCTGGAGCGGCGTACTACGGCCTGCTGATCTGGCCCAGAGTGTGTCTGGTGTGGTGCACAGGGCTTTCTTAGAGGGGAGGGGTGAAGAGGGACATTCTCAGTGGTGGAAGTAGGGTCTCTGGCGTATGTTGGTAGCAAGGATAGAGTAAGATTCTGTAACATGGTGGTGGGTGTGGGGAAAGGTAATTTTATGTTTGCACCACTTGAGGAGCTAATCCCTTGACTAAGGCAGGTGTTCAAATATAGGACAGTGATAAGTGGGTATTTATTACAGGCAGGTGTCTCAACTCAATTTAAGATCTTAATTTTTAAAAAGTAGCATAGTTACTGATGGACATATTCAGTAATACATTCTGAAAAACTTGAGGCAGTGCAGGCAGACTATCCGTCCTTCTTTTGGCTGCCTCTTTCCCGAGGCCGCCTCTCTCACCAGTTTCTTGTGTATCCTGCCAGACTATAGCTATGCATGTATGATTGATGTATAGTTTTTTTTAAATACAAATATTAGCGTACTGTGCATACTGTTCATCCGTACCTTAACATACTTTGGACGTTCTCTCATGTTAGGATTTAGGCAGTGTTTCTCAAAGGGGTGCTGTTGCCACTCAGCCTGGGACAGTTCTTAGTCACTTAAACTGTCCTGTTCGTCGTAGGGTCTTTGTGCCCACTTTTCGTGCCCCCTTAGCGCCAGCCCTGTCTCCCAGTCATCTTTTGTTACTGCATTTTATGTGTTTCCTCTGTTCTTTTCTGCTCCCCTTGCATTCTGCTCCTTTCGGTTACTTCCTTCTGTAACTGGCCTAGGAGTTGTGTAGTTTGCAGGTCTCTGCACATATCTGATAGGGCTTGTAACTTTCTTGTGGTATTTTTGGATTCTGTAGCTATTTCTGATAGCTGTTTCTCCTTTCTTTTGATGTTGAGTAATCCACTGTAACCCTTCCTTGAATTGTGTCTGCTCACTGGTTAAAAATGCTGAAAGGCTGTATGTAATCTTCAGATCCACCTGAAAAAAAAGTTTGCCGTTCTCCTAACTTTACAGATAGCTCTAAAAAGGCGTAGGGGAGTACTGTTTTCATCTTTCGGTTGTAATTCAGAATGGATGCTTGTGTTGGGAGAAGAATGAGAACCGCAAGGCAGGTGTGCTAATACAGTTTTCGTTTGTCTCTTTTGCAAGTTGTATATTAAACTATAGAAATGTGAGATTCTTATTCACTTTAATGTACATTCCATAGAAGTTTGATTTTTAAAAATATAGTAATGAAGGCCTTGCAGCATTATCACAAACATAATCAAAGGTTGAAATGATATTGAAGCATTGAGAACTGTCCTACTTCTTGGGTTTTGGAGGGAAAGCATTAAATACCAATAGAAGAGAACATAAATGCACTAAAAATCCAGATGTAGATTTATCTCTACAGACGTTGTTTGAGAAGGGAGAACCTCGTATGTGCTCAGGTTAGAAGGGAAAGAAAGGAAGGAGGGTACTTTCTTGGGTGAAGAAAAGGTTTCATGGTGACAGAAGCCAGTTAATACAGGAAATTCCTCTAATGAGGGAAAAGAAGCCTTTGTATTTTAATCAGAACAAACTTGCGAATGAACAGGTGTTGATTTTTCATGTTTTTTGTCTGTGGCTGTCGGTGACTGGCTGTGAGGAAATGAAGCTGAGAGAGCCAGGAGACTTGGCCGCGTGGGAAAGTCTGTTGTGGGCGGAGGGGCGCAGCGGTGGGAGTGGGCTGGGGGGTCTCGGATGGCAGTGCGTCTTTGCAGAAGCTGGAGTCGGAAAGCGAAGTTGCAGTCCTCGACTCCTGCCTAGGGCTGTGCAAATGTTTTGCATACGGATGAAGGCTGTGGTTTGTGAATTTTGTATGTGATCGCTGAGGTATGATTCAATGATGTTTCTGGCACAGCATTTCAAATTGATTCCCAAGTTGTGTGCATGTTTTTACTCTCAGTGTCTTTTCCTCCAAATGATAGTATGTGTTGTTTTTCTCCTTTCTCATTTAAGGAAGAACTTCAAATATCACTTTCCAAACTAAACAATGAACATGAGGAAATTAAAAGTACAGCTGTGAAAGACATGGATTTGGAACTGAAATTACAGGACTTAAGACGTGATTTGGAGGCAAAGGAACAAGAACTCCATCAGAGTCTTACTGAGAAGGAGATGCTGGCAGCTGAGTTGGAGGAGTTGGATAAGCAGAACCAGGAAGCTACGCAGGTAAGGAGCGCGGTGTCGAAGACATCGCGGCAGCACGTCCTGCTCAGCGGTCTGCGTACCAGGTTGACCAGCACAGGTGGTCAGTGTGATTTAACTGTGGGGTCTAATGCTGTTTCAATTCATCGATGCTCTGGTTGTAGAGGTTGGCGAACTTTTTCCGTAAAGTGTTAGAGAGTACATTTTTTCAGCTTTGCAAGCCATGCAGTCTCAGCTGCAGCTGCTCAACTCTGTTGTTACAATATGTTGACAAATGAGTGTGACACTCTTCCAATAAAACTTTATTTACTAAAACAGGCGGCAGGCATGATTTGCCCCATTAGCTATGGTGTGTTGACTCCTGCCCCATGTTTAACAGTTGAAATAAACAACATATATCTTTTACCTTCTTTAGTTTAAATTCTAATCTCTAAAATCATAAAATGGATTTGCTGTAAAATATTAGTAATTTTGTGGGGATTTTTTTAAAAAGCATTTAAGAAGGATTAGAAATATCTGAGGATTATTATTTTGTGTATGAAATTTTATAACATTTTCTCTGGGTACTAAAATGAGAAAATGTTTTAAAGTTAACATGCTAATTTTTCTTTCAGCACATGATTTTGATAAAAGATCAACTATCAAAACAACAAAATGAGGGAGATAATATCATCAGTAACCTGAAAAAAGATCTAAATGATGAAAAAAAGAGAGTTCATCAACTTGAAGATGATAAAATGAACATCACTAAAGAGTTAGAGGTGCAGAAAGAAAAGTTAATTCAAAGTGAACAGGCCCTGAATTACTTGCATTTAACCAAGCAGGAGCTAGAGGATAAAATAGAAAATTTAGTAGATCAACTAAGTAAATCACAAAACAATAATTTAGATATCCAGAAGGAGAACCTTGAACTTAAGGAACATATTAAGCAAAAGGAGGAGGAGCTTTCTAGAGTCAGGTATGAGTTTACTCAGCCCCTTAATCAAGACTCTGACAGTAATTTTAAGGATGACTTACTTAAAGAAAGGGAAGCCGACATTAGAAACTTAAAGCAAAATCTTTCGGAAGTAGAACAGCTCAATGAAAATTTAAAGAAAGCCGCGTTTGATCTCAAAATGGAAAACGAAAAGTTGGTTTTAGCATGTGAAGAGGTAAGACGTCAGCTGGAAGAATCCATTGCTGGTGACAGTCAGACTTCTCTAGAAAGAGACGCTATTGTGGAGGCTCTGAAAGTGGAAAAAGGACAGTTGGAAGCAGAATTGTGTCGGGCCGAGAAGAGACTGTCGGAGGAAGCCAACAGGTGCGAGCAAACCGTGGAGGAGCTGTCGCGTGTGCGCGGCGCGAGTGCAGCTCTGCAGCTGGAGCAGGAGCGTCTGACGAGGCTCAGCCACGAGAAGGACTCTGAGATAGCGGCACTCCGAAAGGACATCAGGCAGCTCGACAGTGATCATAAAGCGACTCAGAACATCCTGTCTTCTACTTTAGAAGAGCGGGCGCAGTTGACACAACTCATGAGTGAGAAGGAAATTGCTATTGAAAAGCTTAAAGAGAGAGGTTCAGAGCTCCAGGAGGAATTAGATAAACATACTGAGGCCTTAAGAAAAACTGAACTTTTGAAGCAAACCTTAGAGGAAAAAGACAGAATTCTCGGATCCATGAAAGAAGAAAACAGTCACCTAAAAGAGGAACTGGAACGGCTCCGGGAGCAGCAGAGCCGAGCCGCGCCGGCGCCTGAGCCTAAAACCCTGGACTGCGTTACAGAACTGGAATCTGAGGTGTCTCAGCTGAATATAATTAAGGGTAACCTTGAAGAGAAAATAAAACATCATCAAAAGGTAATTGAAGATCAAAACCAGAGTAAGATGCAACTACTTCAGTCTTTACAGGAGCAGAAGAAGGAAATGGATGCGTTTAAATACCGGCACGAGCAAATGAATGTCACACACACCCAGCTCTTTTTAGAGAAGGACGAGGAAATTAAGACCTTGCAAAAAACAATTGAAGAAATCAAAACCCAGTTGCATGAAGAAAGGCAGGGTGTTCAAACAGAGAATTCTGATATTTTTCAGGAAACGAAAGTTCAGAACCTTCACATAGAAAACGGAAGTGAAAAGCATGATTTATCTAAAGCTGAAACTGAAAGATTAGTGAAAGGAATAAAAGAGCGAGAATTAGAGATTAAACTTCTAAATGAAAAGAATATATCTTTGACTAAACAGATTGATCAGCTGTCCAAGGATGAGGTTGGTAAACTGACTCAGATTATCCAGCAGAAAGATTTGGAGATACAGGCTCTTCACGCTAGAATTTCCTCAGCTCCCTACACACAGGACGTTGTGTACCTTCAGCAGCAGCTGCAGGCCTTTGCTCTGGAAAGAGAGCAGCTGCTCGCTGTTCTGAATGAGAAGACTAGGGAGAATAGCCATCTGAAAACAGAATATCACAAAGTGATAGATATAGTTGCTGCCAAAGAAGCAGCCCTCATTAAGCTGCAAGACGAAAATAAAAAATTTTCCACCAAGTTTGAAAGTACAGGCCAAGATATGTTTCGAGAAACTGTTCAGAATTTATCACGTATCATCCGAGAAAAAGACATTGAAATAGATGCATTAAGTCAGAAATGTCAGACCTTACTGGCAGTGTTACAGACGTCCGGCACTGGCGACCAGGTCGGTGGCGTTAACAGTAATCAGTTTGAGGAGCTTCTCCAGGAACGCGACAAATTGAAACAACAAGTGAAGAAAATGGAGGAGTGGAAACAGCAGGTGATGACCACGGTGCAAAATATGCAACACGAGTCGGCCCAGCTGCAGGAAGAACTTCATCAGCTTCAGGCACAAGTTTTGGTTGATAGTGACAATAATTCAAAGTTGCAAGTGGACTATACCGGTCTGATCCAAAGTTACGAGCAGAATGAAACCAAGCTCAAAAATTTTGGGCAGGAACTAGCACAGGTCCAGCACAGTATAGGGCAACTCTGTAATACCAAAGACCTTCTTTTAGGAAAGCTTGATATCATTTCCCCTCAGTTCTTTTCCGGATCATCGCTTACTCCCCAGTCGGCAGAGTCTCTTAGAACAGTTAAGTCTGAAACATTGAGTGGGTCTTCTCAGCAAGAGATAGAAGAGCTCAGAAAGTTGCTGGAGGAAAAGGATGCAACTATTCGAACTCTCCAGGAAAATAATCACAGATTGTCTGATTCGGTGGCTGCCGCCTCAGAGCTGGGGAAGAAAGAACATGAGCAAGCAGGTGCAGAAATTAAGGAGCTGAAGGACAAACTGGATGTTCTGCAAAAGTCACTGAAGGAGAAAGACCTCCTAATCAAAGCCCAAAGCGACCAGTTACTGTCCTTAAACGAAAATTACACTAACAAGGTAAATGAGAACGAGCTGCTGAGGCAGGCAGTGACGAACCTAAAGGAGAGAATATTAAATTTAGAAATGGACATTTGTAAATTAAAAGAGGAAAATGAAAAAATAGCAGAAAGGAACAAGGAAAAGGAAACAGAGCACCAGGCATTGCAAGAGACCAACATGAAGTTTTCCGTGATGCTGCAAGAAAAAGCGTTCGAGTGCCACTCGATGAGAGACAAGGCTCTTGCTTTTGAGCAGCTGCTGAAGGAAAAGGAGGTACGTTCATCCGGCTGGCGCGTCGCGCACAGAGGGAAACGGGGCGGGGGGGGTTTGTTAGTGCTGCCTTATGGCTGTTATCTTCTGAGGGGATGGGGACTTGTTCATTTAGAAATACTCGTTCAAGGTGTTACGTTTCATTCCAAAGAAATGTTCTTCAGAGGCACCTGGAAGTTTCTTTTCCCAGTTACTAGGTATCTCCAAATATTTTAAAATACGGGGTTAAGGTTTTCATCCTGTTAAGTAGAAAAGGTTAGTAGCAATTAATATTTTTCTTCAAAAAATAGAAATGTGTTACAAGAGGGAAATTTGAAGTTAGTACCAAATTTTAGGCATATTTCAGTAGGTGCTAGTAATGGTTAACATTTCAGAAGTTTTTAATGAGAATAGAATGTACTGAGAAGCTCTGTGAAATACACGCTAAGTCTTTGACAGTCTGCGGTGAGAAATACACCCTGGCCAGGTGTCTCGGTTGGAACATTGTACACCAGAAGGTTGCAGGGCGTGTGCCTCGGTTGCGGGTGTGATCCCCAGCTGTGGTGTGTACGGGAGGCAGCTGATTGATGTTTCTCTCTCTCTCTCTCTCTCTCTCTCTCTCTCTGCCTCTCCCCCTCCCCCCACCCTCTCTCTCCCTTCCACTCTCTCTAAAAATCAGTAAACATGTCCTCAAATGAGGAGTACAAAAAAAGGATTTAAAGACTATATATGTTTTACCTTGTGACACAGTGAGAACTTCTGAAAAGTTTCAGGAATCAGAAACTGCCCTCACTGTATGTGATGCTCTGTTAAAAAAAAAGGAAGTGCTGATGGCCCATTAAATTGATTTCTACGAGCCAGTGAGTTAACCTGGTGTTGACAAGCTGTTGGCCACGAGCGGTGTTTTTCACATGGGAGACTCTACACCCTCGACTCCCAGCTCCGTCACCGGTGTGGCTTCGGGTGTGTTTTGACCTTGTTGGCTTGGTTCTTCAGTCGTACAATGGAGGGCTGCAGCAGCCGCGTAGTTAAAGTATCAGTTTTGCTGTATTTAAATCGTTACATGCAGTCGATTTCGATTGTAATAAGAACATGTTGAAGACCTTGTAGTCTGTCACACTCTGGTGGTGCTTATTACTCTGATTCCTGTGGTATTAGTAACAGAAGTTGGGAAAAGAAATGAGAGTATTGAACAGGAGCTCCTTGAATGCTTAAGTGCTGCCAGGCACGTGATACAGAATGATTTAACTCCTTTTGCCAGTTGAGTTCTCTCTCAGAGTCTTGGATTAAAGTTTGGGAATGCTTCAGGTACCCTTCACTTGGGTGAGGGAAGTCATTTTCCCCTTTGCCATCCGATTGAGTCCATGCGCTGATGGTCTCGAGGTGCTCTTCCCCCCTTAGGTGTGACTTCTGAGCTTCTTGGGGCACTGGTCCGCAGTTGGCATGACAGAGAGCTTTCTGGCGCTCACTAACCGAGATGGGGTGTCGTGTCTCAGGGCTGACAGGTTACGACGGCGGAGTGTGGGACAGTGAGGGGGTACGCATTTTTAATACGCTTTTTCCTTTGGTAGTTTTAGCCTCTCGTGCAATTTAGTTCTATTTCATTGACATTTATAGATCTAAAGTGGACAGATTTAATTAAGACTCACCTTTCAGGAAGCTTCCTAAGCCAAAATTAAGCACTCTATTACTCGAAGGTAATTAGTGTAAACTAACTTTTCCCAATACTCTATGTAGCTGAAAAGTACCTTTATTATATTTTGAATATAATAAATAACATCTCTTTTTTTAGGGTGAAAGGGATGTTCTCAATAGGAGTCTTTAACTCTTTAATTTTTCATTCATTTGATCTTTCTCTGTAATATGGAAAAAATTGTAATTGAAAAACTACTAGGAAACTGCTCGCCTCACTATTGAGGAGGGAATGTTAAGATAAAAGGAACATATGGTTTTATGTTTTGTTTTCGCTTAATTTAGGTTGGGGCACACATTATATATTAAAGGAATGGAAAGTTTTCATGAAAATTTGAAATAATACCTAAGTATAAATAGATTCATATGACATGCATATTTAAATAGCCTGTCACTTTTTTGTGCTTTTCAGAAATCCAGCTATCATCTTAATTTCATGGCCCTACTTTTGCAATGGTTATCTTCTTTTGTTTTAAAAGATTTTGTTTATTTTACTTTTAGAGAGACATCTATGTGAAAAACATTGTTTGGTTGCCTCTCAACTGGGGAGCTGGCCTGCAACCCAGGCATGTGCCCTGACTGGGAATCGAACTGGAGACCTTTTGGTTCCCAGGCCCACACTCAGTCCACTGAACCACCCCAGCCAGGGTGCAATGGTTATCTTTTTTCTGCTATCTTTAATAGATTGTGCTTGTATGGAATGCAGTCAAGAATAAATTTCCCCATACAGCAAGATATTCCAGAGTTGCTTTCATTCATTAAATTGTTGCCAAAACATCCTTTTAAAATAGGCCGTGCCTGTGGAGTGCCTGACCTGGCCTCCTCTGCCAGTGTGTTGACGCTTACTCGCTCCAACAGCAGCTGCGAATGCTGGCTGATGCGTGGGGGGACACACACACTCACGCTTTTTTTTTTAGTGATTTTGGGTTTGTGAACACTTGTTTAGGGCAGCTTTGAAGAGTGTGTCTTTTGAGTTCTTCTAAAAATATTTCTAATAAACCTGAAGAATTGTTTGAGATTATTGGAAAAGTTGCAAAGACAGTGTAGAATTTCCACATGCCTCACACCTCGTTTCCTTTACTACATGACACTTGTGACAACTACGGGGCCCGTGTTGGTTCGTTACTGTTAACTGAAGTTCACCCTCCATTCGAATGTCCCTGATTTCTCATGGAACGGCCTCCCCTGCTCTAGGAGGCACCCGGCGCACCGCGGGGCGGTTCAGCGTCACGCATGCTCGGGCTCCTGGAGGCCGGCCACTTCTCAGGCTTGCCTTTCTCGAGGACTTTGACATGGTTAGCTGTATTTTAAAATTAACGAATGAAGAAACGTCTTTTTAAAATGTGTCTTTACTGAAAGCTAAAGCTGTTTCTTTCCTAAAGGGCGAGACTGGGGAGTTAAATCAGCTTTTGAATACCGTTAAGTCAATGCAGGAGCAGACGGTTACGTTTCAGCAGGAGAGAGATCAAGTGCTGCTGGGCCTGAAGCAGAAGCAGATGGAAAACGGCGCGCTGCAGAAGGAGGTACACGCGCAGGGCGGAGGGACTGCGCGCTCGGCACCAGCTGCAGTGGCGCCCGAGTAGGAAAACTGTAAGGATGACCACCCAAACCGCATCTCTGTCAGAGGGGGCTTTCGCTGAGTCTTCCTCTCACGTGCTGCGGTGGAATTCGGAACTCCCAGAACGCATCTTATTTCATTTTTCAAAGTGAAAATCATGATCTGATCATTCGTGTTGTACACCTGAACCTAAAATGTACCTTGATTTTTTTTAAATAGAAAAGTGAAAACCCCGACATATCTTGATGTAAAAAAAAAAATGCCCACTCAGAAAATACGGGGAAAATGAGATTGACTGAAAAAGTGGTTCTGTGACAAAAAGCCCAGTACTTTGTATAATTACATTTTCCATTATAGCCACAGGACTGAGGTCTTACAAAGTGAACCTTCCAAATGAATATTCAGGATGATTTCAGGAGCCTTTTTTTCCTAGCATAAATACATCTTGCAGTGTGAGAACTTAGTATACAGTTAATATACTTCAATATGGGGAAAATTTTTGATAACAGTGGCTTGTGGGATAGAGGGGCGGGAGCATTTTGTAGAAGAAAAATAAAGAAATGTCCTCTATCTAGGTTCAGCATTTACGTGAAAAAGAATTACGCTTAAATCAGGAGCTAGAGAGACTGCGTAACCATCTGTTAGAGACAGAAGATTCTTACACCCGTGAAGCTTTGGCTGCAGAGGACAGAGAGGCTAAGCTAAGAAAGAAAGTCGCGGTGTTGGAGGAAAAGCTGCTTTCATCCTCTAGTGCCATGGAAAGTGCAAGGTAACTTTCTCGTTTGCTTTGCCTCGGTATTAACCCTGCACTTCTTGAGTATAAGAGTCAATAAGCATTTTTCATTTTTCAGCTCATTTTATTCTCACAAAATTTTGTGATCTCTGTTTTACACATGAATAAACTCAAAGAGGCTTACTCACCTTCCCAGGGCCAGGCACCCAGCGTGCCCGGGGGTTTCACACGCAGGGTTAGCTCTTAACCGGGTCAGGCGTTCGGGGTGAGGGCCTCCGAGTTTAACCGTTACCCTGGATAATTGTTTCTCATAAGTTTTGGAGTTTAGTTTAATTACCAACTGATTTGACTGGCTTTTCTGGCTCTAAAAGAAGAATTTAATTAAATTTGTATTTTATTTGTAATCACATGATCTAAGGTTGAACAAGGTTTGGCTCTAAGAAGGGAGAGAGTAAAGGAAGTAGCAAGGTGAAGACCTAGGTCGGTGTGAATTAACTCTTGGTTTATTAGAACTTTCAAGTAGCCAGCTCCCTACTTATATAGTTAAAAATTTATTTCTCTCAATAAAATCCCTTTTTTTCTTACTACAAAACATATTTTTCACTTAAAGAAAAGCACATAAACCAAAAGAACATAAAGCCACAGTCCCACCCACCCAGAAATAATCTTTCCCTTTGTGTCTTTATACGCTTTGATACATTTGTGTACATATTACATATTTTTAAAGCAAACTAGAGGTCACATATTCATACTGGTTTGTAACGTGCTTCTGTTAACATGAGTACCAGTACACATTAAGCCTTCCGTTTCTGCAAGATCATTTGATGGCTACACAGTGTGCCATTTCGGGGATTGCCGTAATTTCTTTAATCCAGTTATTTACTATTGGACGTGTAGAGTGTTTCAACTTTTCAGAATTGCTAAGAGTGCTGTTATATCTTAAGACAGGTAGTTTTTGTTATGACATTATTTCCTTGGTGTAAAGATTTAGAAATGGAAGCGTGGTTCAAAGGGTATTTTCAAAACAAAGGGTATTCTCAAAACTTTCGAAATATATTTCTAAACAATCTTACAGAAAAATCATGTCTACTTTTATTTCCATTACCGATATGCATGCCTTTCATTTATTTATTTACTTACTGTGCATTGCGCTGAAGGAGGAGCAGTGAGAGGATGGTAGGTGCGTCTGTCTGCAGAGTGGTGGGCCCGCAGAGACCGTGCTTCAGAGGGCGAACCGCCCCTCGCGCTCTAGGGTCCATCCTCACCACGTCCCACTCGGATGGAAACCTTGCGTAAAGTGAGAGCAGTGGGTGATCGTTGGTGTGCACGTTTCACACAGACCGAAGCGCCAGGGCATCCGCAGGCGGTGGCATCGCTGTCTCGCTTTCCGGGCCCTGTGTGCTCTGCCCTCTTTCATTTGCCCAGCGTAGTGGTTGCCCGAGTAACTGTTGTTAAGAAGCGCTGTGGTCTTGGCGCTCCTTTTTTAAAGCCCCGGTGGACCCGCGGTTTGGTTCGGGGCATGTACCACATCAGCCCTGTTTCTCACTGTAGTCCACATCCCACCAAACTGCAGTTAGTACTCCGTTCTCCAGATACAGCGACTGGTTTTCTGTTTCTTTCTCATTTCATACTCTGTCTTCTACTCTAAAGTGGGCCTGATCTCTAACAGTTTTTCTGTTAATCTCCCCTATTCTTCAAGTAGCATTTCCTTTACAGAGAACGCTTTGTGTAGCATCCCACTCCTCAAGTCCTCAAGTCCGAAACCAAACTCTGGGGTGTTATTTTTTTCCTTAGACCCTGCATGATACATTTGGGTCTTTGATAGGGCGCTTATATTTCACAGGTAATTGCTGACTCATCTTACACTTTCTTCCACCCGATGGAATGTAAGGTCCCTGAGGGGAGGAAGGATGCCATTTATTTTTGTGCCATTCCCACAAGCATACATTCTTACGCATAGCTTAATAGATTGTCAGCAAATACTTGTTTTGTAAGTAACACAAGTCTACAAACCAGATTATGGTGTTGGAGTCTTTGCCTAACGACAGTACCATGTGGTAAACTGTTAACCTCCTGAGTGGCCTCACAGCTCATTTCATCTTTACAATCTCCCTTTGAGTGCTTTTCTAACCAGCAAAGTTGAAGAAAACTCAGGGACATTTGAGGGCAGTTGTCCGCTGTTTATCAATTTACGGCTTTTTCCACAAGAGGGTGCTATTGGGTAAAGTTTCTTCAAAGCATTAATAGCTGTTCTAAATGGGCTTTGATGGGCTGCCCTTGAGTAAGAATTTAACTGGATTATTAAAATTAAAAACTCAGGAAAGACTTGCAGTATTTTGTATGTGATAATTATACATTAAGGAAGTACATCAATGACATGAGCCTGCATGGGTATTATATAATTCTCTTAGGGAACTTTGATTTATCATTTGGGGCAGTTGTAGGGGTTATTTAAAAAAGTACAGGAAAGATAATGGTAAAAGATAACCAACTGGTAATCAGAGCAGTTAATCAGTGCTCTCACCTTAGGAAGGCTGTGATTTCACATGTTAAAAGCAAGGGGGTATCAGAATTCATTGCTCATTGGATTTGGAAGCTGGATAAAATGATTTCTGAGGTTTCTTACAGCTTACAATTTGATGATAAATTATATTTAAGTGTTTTAGCCTGGAAACAGGAAAGTTGCAGGCTATTTGTAAATTTTTCTTATGGTGACATTTCTTGTCTCGCCCTGCGCTGTCTTTAAAATGATTGCCATTTATTCAAGTCACAGTCTCAGGAAGGATGGTTGGATTAACAAAAATAGGGAGAACGAAGATCAGAGGCACTCCAGGGTTCTTTGAACTCTAACTGGAATGGAATGTAATAGAACGTAGGGGAGGTCAGGTTCACGGAGACAGAGAGTGCGGTTGCGGTTGCCGGGGGAAGTGGAGCTACTGTTTAATGAGTGTGGCTTTTTGGCTGGGGAGGAGGCCCGGAGTTCTGGCGGGGGGTGGTGGAGACGGTTTATTGCGCAATAATGTGAGTGTCCTCAGTGCCACTGAACTCTGCACTTAAAAGTGATTAAAGCAGTAAATACTGTGTGTATTTTACCACAATAAAAAAAGTAGGGAAGAGACTTCATCCTATTAAAGTTATCTAAGTAGTGTGAAATCTAATTTGCATTTAATCCAAAAATGTAGGGAAGATGTTTCCTCCTGTAAAGTGCCTAAATAGAGAGTTTGAGTTTTACTCTTTCGTTTGAAGCCATCAAGCCACTTTGCAGGTAGAGTCACTGCAGGAACAGCTGAATGTCGTCTCCAAGCAGAGGGATGAAACTGCCCTGCAGCTCACGATGTCTCGGGAGCAAGTGAAGCAGTACGCTCTGTCGCTCTCCAACCTGCAGATGGTCCTGGAGCATTTCCAGCAAGGTGAGTGGGTGCTCGGTCTTCCGGTGAGGAAAAGTTACCAGCGTTGTTGGGAAGTTTGGCTTGCTCCAGTGCCATTTTAGAGTAGACGTAAGGATATGGGTGTCTTTGAAAGGTTGCCCACTTGTGGGGGGGAAGATATGTAGCCATTAACCAGTTAATTTAGACTGTTTTTACAACTAAGACTAGAGAATGTAAGCTGTGTATAGCAATGACTAAACTTGGTCGTAGTATAACACGACCAGTTAAGATAAGTGCGGGGAGGCTGTGAGGGTAACGTGGAGAGGATGCTCCTGCAGTCACTCGTGGAGTACAGAGGAAGAGTGTCCCATGTAGGAAAGGGGGTTCATTTGAGACCCCAGGTGGAGGTTGAACCCACTTAAAGAGTTGACTATAAGTAATTGCTCTCCTCTGAAAACTTGCGGAACCTGTTCTGAGCTCGTGGTCTGTGGTTTGAGTTGACTGGTTCCTAGTCCTGGTGGAAAATAAGTTTTTGGAGACACGATCACGGTGATAACCGAATGTGCGTTCTCACCTCCACCTCCTCTCCTCGAGTTACTCCCCTCTGAGATCATTTGTGCACCATTTGTTTGTGCCTGCATTTAGTAATTCTCGGCAGTGAATTACGTGCTGGTGGCGAGCAGGTGGCTGATCAGGGGATGTGAGGCTTGTGAAGCAACAGGAGTTTCAGCTTTGCGCTGAAGTTAAACGCTGAACTTGAACATCTTAGACCTTCAGGGTCACTCGTATGGTCGAAATCTTGAATTTTAAGTATAAGTGTTTTCTAGACCCACTCTGAAAATACTGAAGTGGACATGCGTACAAAATAGTGTGGGAATGAAGCTGGAGGGAAGACTTTGTCGAAGAGGACGTATTAGAAGTATTGGAGTGGAGTTCTGGACGGAGGGAAGAGTTTGCGAGATGGCCTAGATGGGCAGGGGTTTAAGGTGACCTCGTTACCTTAATTCCAGTTAAGATTGTCACTGAGGCATGCATAGTTGTTGAGACATATGAACTGTTTTGTTGAATTATTAAAATTTCAAGTGGTTTAAAACTCTAATTTTATCATATGATTGCAAAGTACTGTGTAACTTCTTTCTTCTTTAGAGGAAAAAGCTATGTATTCTGCTGAACTAGAAAAGCACAAACAGCTCGTAGCCGAATGGAAGAAAAAGGCAGAAAATCTGGAAGGGAAACTGATATCATTGCAGGTGGGTTGAAATAATTTCCCCTGTACACACTATTATTTACGAAGCAACTGCTTGTAGAATCGTCATCCTGGAAATAATTTCCTGAACCATTAATTTAGTAAGTACTGTTTGAGGGGCCGGTCTGTCCCCATGCTGTGGCGTCATAGGGAACCGGGTGCTCGGGGGTTGCCTCCGGGGACTGACAGCAGGTAGGAGACGGTAGGGTGTTTTAAGTTGGGGGCGCAGAGGAGCATCTTAGAGACCAAGGAAGAAGAAAACACATTAGTCTGCAGTTTTAACTTTTTAATTTTCTCTTTTCAATAAAATAGATCGGGTACTTTTTTTCGCATGGATTGAAACGATACGTATTATCCCATTAGATCTTTTTTGCAGTATAAGCTTTTAAAATTTGTTTTCTCTTTATGATGCTACATTTTATACGTACAAAAATTTATATATAAGATGTAAACAAAATGAACCCTTATGAAGAGATATGACACAAAGTGACTTGCTTTTAGATTTAGGATAAATTTTTCTAAGTTTGGTTAGATTCTGGTGATTGCTGGTAGAAAATAAAATTTGTGTACCTGTCACTGGTGGTGAGTGTGCTATTCAGGTACACTAATATTCCAAGGAAGTGAAGCCATAGTTCCTATAAAGTTTTGAAATTGTTAAACATTGAGCGTCTGCAGAGCAGCGGTTAGGTAATACGTGTAAAATACAAGAACAGGAACGCGGCAAAGGCCCACACGCTCACCACCAGGCGGGAGAAACAGGACGCCGCCCTTTGAGGTTCCGTGCGCGCCCTCCCCATCTCGCCCCTTCCTTGCTGCCGCCGGCCTGCTGCGTTCGCTTGCCCTTGCCTTCTGGCGCGGGTTCATCGCATAGACGCGTGTCTCAGACAGGGCGCGGTGTGGTTTCCCTCGTTGTGAGCTCTGTATGAGTGGCATTTGGAACCACGTGTACATCGGATAATGTTCCTGAGACTTGTTTTTTTGCTTAGCAGTCTGTTCACAAGTTTCAGCCACGTTGCTGTGTGCAGATTGTTCGTTACTTTTACTGCTCTGTTCATTGCATAACTACATAATTTATTTACCCGTTTTATTGGTGAAGACATTTTCATTATCTGCTCTTCAAACCGTGTGGTTATGAACTTCTTGTTCATATCTCCTGGTACGTGGTACAGGAGTTTCTTCCAGGCGGTGTCTCGAGTTTCTTCCAGGCGGTGTCTCGATCGGGACTGCTGAGTCAGGGGATGTGCGTGAGCAATTTCCACTTCGTTAGACAGTGGCACGTGGTTTTCTAAAGCACTTGTGCTGATTTAGTCCTGCCAGGCGTACGGAAGAGTCCTTGTTCTACGTCCTTGGCAGCCCTCGACATGACAAGAAGATTTTTAACTTTTTGCCAGTGTGGTAGGGGCAAAGGGCTCTCTCTTCTTCTGGTTTTAGTTTGCATTTCTCTACTACTGAGGTCAGGCATCTTTTAGTGTTTGTTGGCCATTTATGGTTACTTCCTGGTCGGCTCATTAATATGTTTAAAAAAAGTATTTTATCCTCTTAGTTGCTTGCATTGGGTGCAGTGTATCTAGTCTGTCATACTGTTCAAATAGAAGTCAGATCTTTTTAAACTAGGTTGTTTTTTTTTTAACTTAAAACGTAATGTATATTTAGAAAAAGTAAAATTAATAGGGAGAAACAAAAGAGGGAATTAGTAAAGATAAAAACTGAAATTAAATAAAAGTGAAACAATGGTAGAAAGAGTAACAAAATGTGATATTAATTTTTGAAAAAGTGTTAGTGTAGTTTTAGCTTTAATAATTGATTAAATATAAACAAAATTAGGTTAAAATAGCCTTTAAACTTCTTTTACACAAGGCTTAGTGTTGTGGATTTTGAACATTAAATCTTTGTGTGTGACACGTGTGTGAAGGTACACGTTGATACATACGATATGCACGCCGCTGATGTGACCACAGCCTGGCCGAGCCAGTGCACACTTCGTGGGCCTGGCCGGCCGAGCAGGAAGATCACAGAATGTGCCGGCCGGGACTCACAGGCATGGGCCAGAGCTGTTGTCCGCAGGTGGTTCGGAAGGAGCATCACCAGCAGGACAGGACTCCAAGGGCAGGGGCCAGACTTGCTGTCCACAGAAGGAATTCCTTCTGTTTGGGGGAGAGCCTCAGGCCTGCTTCCAAGGATTTTCAACTGGTTCAGTCAGTTGAAACTGGTCCACCTTGATTATCCAGGATAATGTATGTGCTTTTCTTAAATTGAATTGAGAGGCTTTGATTATATTTGTAAATACCTTCACAGCACGGTATGTGTGATTGAATAACGGGGGGCTACAGTCTAAGATGACACATCGAAAAAGGTACCACGTTCCGCTTCAGTACGGCAAAGCTCGACCTGACATTTACATGAGTGAATACTCCAGAATGGCTGAGGAAATTGCACAGAGGAACAGCAGTGAGGAGGGGCTTGCGTACTGAATATTGAGACAGAGCCATAAATCAGTACCATATTGACTGGATTCGGGGAAGAGATGGGAAATTCAGAAACAGAGCTCCAGGTAGATTTGAGAATTTAAAACTAAACCCTAAACTAAACTAACTTAAGTTTAATGGGAAAAGGCTAGATTATCTAACGAATGATGTTGGTGCAACCGGCTCTGTGAAATGAAACAGAACTGGACGCGTATCGCACCGTATGCAGAATTACATGCCGTGCAGAGTAAGACAAGGGTGCTCGCCGGGAGTGGCGCTGGCATCTGGGGTATCTGTGGCTATTTCAGTGACGGCAGGGATTTTCTGGCATTTAGTGGTTAGGGGCCAGGATGTTAAAAATGCTTCCATTGAGAAACATTATTTTGAACATTTGTAAATGTTTTGATAAGTAAATTTCCTGTAAGAATCTAGAAGGCCACATGTGCAGTCTAGGGCAAGGAGGAGCCTAACCACGACTCACACTCAAAAGGTTGTAAACACAAAGTGGGACACGTTTGCCCACGTACAGTTTAAACACTTTCACGTGCAAAAATACTCAGTCAGTAGACAGGTGGCAGATCCGGCGAGTGATGTTTGTAGCACTGCTGACAAGGGGTCCGTCTCTCCTGTAAAATGTGCTCTCGCAGACTGGCCGGAGGAAGACAGCTCAGTAGGCAAACAGGCAAGGCACATGAAGAGGTCTTCAGAGAACAGCAGATCCGGCCATTCTGTAATCAGGGAAAAAATGCCTCAAATTCACTAGCGGTTAGGGAAATAAAGAGTAGTAATGAAACACCAGTTGATACCCATCGGGCTTACAAAACTTAGAGCATTTGTTGCTATCGTTCTTGACTTTTTGTATCTGCTTTTTGTAGCTTTTGTTCTCTACTGCCACTTTTTTTACATTTGTCACCCCGTCTTTTTGTATCGCAGCCGCTTTTCATAACTGGTTCCTCTGAAAAGAGGCAGTGTTGTGTTGGGAAGCGTGGGCTCCGTCTTTGCCACTCAGTGGCATGACCTTGCCCAAGCACACCCGCGGAAATGAAGAGGGTCGACTGAGTCTAAGATGCCTTCTAGCCCTACAGTTTGTGAAATAGTTTTGACGTGCTGCGTTTTCATTCCCTTCCCTTCCCCAGGAACGTTTGGACGAAGCAAATGCTGCGCTGGATTCAGCATCAAGACTCACAGAGCAGTTAGATTTAAAGGAAGAACAAATTGAACAACTTAAAAAACAAAGTAGGTGTTTTCCCTTTTCCTTTTCCTTTTTCCCCGCACACCAGTGTTGAATCGGACGCCTTCCCCTGCGCGTTGGTAAAGTTGAGTGAGACCAGCTTCCGTGGGTGGGCGGCTTCCATTTCCACCTCCCATCACCGATTTGCTTCCGTTCGAATGTGGTCCTAGTCAAGCCAGAGTCGTAAGTTGGCCCCGGCTGTCCAGTGGGTCTTCCTTGGCACTGAGACGGTCAGGTTGTGTTGGCCATCACCCTGTTGCCTACCAAGGGGCTACTGCGACTGACCTGACTTCTTATTCTTATGTTTATGACTTCTCCCTAATCAGTCCGTGTTCATCTTACCTAAAGCCATCTGCTGTGTTAGAGAGTGCAGCGTTGGCTAGTAAAGGGAGCGTCTTGTGTAATGAATGTCTGGGCCTGACTGGGTTTTTATGATTATAGACGCCGCTCTACGTACAGGCCACTCCTCCGGTACTTTCTGATGCTGGTAAGGTTTGTCATAAGGCCTGTCAGTTCCCTGGGTTGGGTCCTGTGCTTAGGGTTGTCACCTGGGCCTTGTAGTCTGGTGGCTCATAAGTGCTTTGTTGAAGCTGATGTGACAAAGATGGTGCGTCCTCATTTAATCTCTGATTTAAGGGTCCCCAGGAAGGTAAAGCTATTCTAGGGCTGCCTTTAGTAGGTAAGGATGTAATGCTATCAGAAGGTGATAAGGGGACCTAGCAACTCACCACCTTTTGGTGTCCGGGTAGTTACAGTCACACCAAGACGTGATTAAGGAATTAAGAAGTACCATCTAAAATAATATAAAAGTTAGAAACAGGCAAAACTGGAAGGAGATGACACAGCAGAGATATGCTGTCAGACAACACAAACAGTGACCCGGATGCCAAAGAGGCAAGCAGGCAGGACCCTCTGAACCACGGGTACCAAAGGACAAGCCGGAATGCAGCGGGAGGCAGGGGACAAGAGATTTTTAGGAATACAAAAAAATAAGGTTGGTCACGTGGGGTAGTTTTCCTCCAGGTCACTTGATTCTGAGGCAGATTACTGGCCGACTAGAAGTCCACTGTTCACTCTACTACCTGGCCAGCCTGGGGATCTGCCACGGGCTGACAATTGTGTATGGAGTGTCGTGGACATTTTATAGGGCATGTGCTGTGTGCTGGGTCTCCTTTCTTTTACTCTTCACACGCAACTCTAAAGTAGGTGGTGGTAGTTCCATTTTATAAGTCAAAGAAGCTGAGATTTGAATTCTGATCTTTTGCCCTTGGCCAAAGTCCGTGTTCTTTGCATGTTTGGCATATTCCTTCCTGTCAGGAAAAGGGCACTGTGTAGTCTGACTCACACTTGTTCTGTGCATCTCCATCTCCTTTAAAGAGAGACGGTCCCTTCTGTGGTGCACCCTAAGTGTTGAAGTGGTTGCCCGGGGCTGGGGGTGGTAGTCATTGGGAAGACAATCTGAGTAGGTCTTGAAGGCCAGTGCAGCTGCAGTGCTATCTGGAAGACATAGGCACAGCCCAGAGCAGACACACCGGGCACCCAAGGGGTTAGCCCGAGAATCGCTACAACATAGCGCTGAACTCGTGGAGCTGAAAAGGCGGTGTTTGGAACCAGCCCCTGGTCTGTGACAACGCAGGGTTGTGTGTCATGCTACTCGAGTGTCTGAGGCCACATCCGCTTTTGGACATCTCCCCGAGTCATTCCCAGTAGATAGTGGCGAGACCACAAACGCGGTGACTTACTGTGGTTGGTGACCATGACCAGAGTCCCCGCACTGCTTAGTGCTTGTGCGGGCGCCCATTTCGGCCTCCGGTAGCAGGGGGACGTTTTCAGATTTGGATTGTAAATGACGAGGCTTAGGTGTCCTAGACCCCTATTTGTGTGAAAAAGTTACAATGAATATTCATTGTAAATGTATAGTAACTTTCAGCACCAACATTCCCTACAGAAAAAGCCCTAATTGTGCTTCTACCACTGGCGTTTGGAAGGGCAGGCACAAGGCCAGTGTCGCACAGACGGGAAGGGGAGCAGATACAGCTCTGTTATGTCTTCAAGCTGTTCTTGCCCTTTACAGCTCTTAACAGTCTGTTCTTTTATTACCTAAGTGCCTGATACTGCTTTTATATCTCTAAACACTGGTGTGATTTTATTTTCTCAAAGCTACACTCTTGATTTGATAATATAAATAAAACTGTGATTGGCTTGGTTGTTTCAAAAGAATCACTGTATATTTTCTTTCATAGATCATTAAGTACTTTAAATGTTGATTGATGCTGTAATACTGTACTTTATTTTTAACACAAAACTTGGCCAGACAGCAAAAATATTTGCCAGGAGAAACAATTTTGAAAAGGACAGATTGGCTTTTGTTGCAAGAAAGTACATAGAGACTTGAATCGTAGAGGCAAAGTATTGTTTTATTCCTAAGCATCTGTAGACTGATGATTAGTTGATACGCAGTTTCAACATTTAAACAATATCAGGAAACTCATTTTAAAAAGTGATATTTTATTGGAAATGCTGATTATGTCATTGCTACCAGAAATGAGCTGATTCAGTCTGGTCAAACATGGAAAGGGAGCTATTGCTTATAAATACCAGTATTAAAACAGCAAATCGTTGATGATTTCGGTCATTCTTAAAATACATAATTGTTGGTGCCATGTACATGCAACTGTGCTTATGAGCTCAGGGTATTTACAGGCTCTTTGTGAAAAGTAGGAAGATGCCTTATCAGGCGTTAAATAATTAATGAGAACCAATTACTTGGCTTCATTTTCAGTGTTGCGTGAGATACTAGATAGGATCCCTTTTTTCAAGGAAGTGACAGGAACGTAGAAACACCATAGGTTTGTAATATAAGATAAGGGTGCACAGTGCTGCTGGTAAGACGATGCGTATTTAATTCCTCAAGAGTCCCGTCGGGGTCGGGAGCAGTCCATGGGCAGGAGGAGCTGGGGCAGAGCCTTACATTGGTAGTTTCAGGGCTTTCACCCTGAAAATGTGAAAAGTTTCTCTCTCTTCATCCCCTACCCCCTAAGGGAAATAGCAGTGAAAGAAAACCCCAAGATGATATAGGTGCTATATTTAATAGATAATGTTGGCTAGTAGAAGGATTATTGCTTTCCTTCCTTTTAGAAATTCTTCTTGCAAGGTTTTACCTGAAATACTCTTTTTATAATAGCTCCAAAGACTTATTTCACATGTCATCCTGTACTTGTACTGATGAAACAGATAGGACAGTGTCTTTCATTAACTATTCTGAGTTGATCAGAGTTCATAATTTCTATGGAATTGTCGTTCACGGGAAAATACACCTCTGGGGAAACCTAGACTACAGCCAAACCGTTGAAAGATGTGTTGTGTTACCTTACTGCATTTATGGCCAGATTTTCCTTCTTTTACCTTTTGTTCTTTATCATCATTCTTAAGATAAAGTTCTGCTTCAATAAATGAAGGTGACAGGATAAAATCGAAATAGTACAAAATACTTTTCGTTTTGATAACTATTATTCAGAAGAGTAGTGAATTTTGTGGCACACAAAGAAAAATAAGAAAATAAGTTTCATAAACAATCCAAGTTCAGATTCTGGCATTGGGAAAATCTTCGGCTTCTGCTGGTTTATACCCATATCTCCCAGGGCCCCATAACTAGTATTTTTTTTAAGGAAGGTTTGGTGACTGCTTTTCAAAGTATCTATGAGTGGAGAATGGAAAGTTTTCTTAGAGTGTTTTTTAAAGAAAATCTAGAATACCATAAAAATGAGACCTAGTAAATCTACTGTGGCATTTTGAAGCTACAAATATAAAAGAAGTTTAAAATATTTTTTATGGAACTAACTTTTTGGTATTGGATGGTAGAGTTTTTATTTCAAATAAAGACATTCCGTTTTCCAGGACATGATTTATACAAGAAAACATATAATGTCCTGTTGAACATAGGCCAGATACATTCCCAGACGCTTTGTTACCCAAACCTTTTGAGGGATTTCTTTATAGATGTTTTTGGCAGAAGTGGTGATTTTAGAGGAAACATATAAGAAATACCAGATGCAGTTTTCTGAATTGCCATAAATGGTTAAAAAAATTATTTGTGACGATATAAACATCTGGGTGTACTACACAATGCCAAAATTTTAGTTAAGAAAAAAGTTTGTATCAGTTAGATAAATAATTAAGCCCTTTTTAACTTAGTGGTTCTAGTCTTACATGTGTGTTTTATTAATTCTCCCAAGTATAAAGGCAGAAGGAAATTCTGTAGAGATGAGAATGTTTTGAATTAATATGTTTTGTGTATTTTCCTTCATATGGATCAGTAATTCAGAGCATAAATCATTTATTTCTTTTGTCCTGTGTTCTGTTCTTCCTAGATATTCTCTCCTCCCAGAGAAAAATCAGTAACTCTTTGATTTATTTATCAGAAATTCATTGTTTGCAGTTGTTTGTTAGCCAAGCACTAAAATAGGCACCAGGGCTACAAAGATAGGGAACAGGCTGCCCGTCAGGCACGAAGGGGAAGTCCACCGGTAACTCCATACGTGCAACCAATTGTTTCCAAAGGAAGGGGCAGTCCCTTCTACTCAGTACTGGTGGTGTGGGTGGGCAGAAAGGCCAGTGAAGGCATACTTGACCTCACTGAAATGATGAGAAGGCATAACCGAGCAGACGGAGTGGGGGGAGGACATTTTGGACGGAGGGAGGAATCCATGTGAAACTATGGGACGTAATCTGGGAACTGGCTAAAGATCTAGCGAACTAGTCATGACCAAGGCAACGCACGCGCCCACGTGTGTGTGGTGTTGGTGTGGGGTGCTGAGTGGACAGGGTGGGGAGTGGTTTGCTATATGAAGAAACGCTGTGAGTGTGGGTCCCAAACACAGATTGTGAGCCGGGGCCCAAACGATAATCCAGAAGGGCGGCTAGCACTGAGTAGAGGCCGTGGCGAATCGGAGAGTTTCTTACGGGGGCAGCGAGTTCTCAGCCCCACGCAGCTCCTGCCGTGGACGAAGCAGGGCCTGGTGTTGCCCAGTCTTTGGCTCTTCCACGAGACCTTGGAAATGCAGGCTTTTCTGTGAGTTACTCCAAAGTTTTAAATCCTCACGTGAGGATATGTTTATTGATTTTAAGAGAGAGAGAGAAACATTGAAAGAGAAACATTGGTTGCCTCCCTCCCACGCGTGCCCCAACCACGGATGGAACGTGGAGCCCAGGCGTGCGCCCTGCTCGGGGGCGCGGAGCTGCAGCCATGCGGTGCATGAACAGTGCTGCAGCCCCCGGAGCCCCCGGCGCCCCCGGCTGGGGGGTTGAGGGGTGCACATTCCACCTTCCAGTGTGACACACGGTTCAAGTCTTCTAAAAACCCATGTGGCCCAAACAGGACCTTTTAGGGGCCGGATTTACTCTGCACTGATTGTAGCAGAAAGCTTTCAGAAATGAGTTACAGTCCCGTCAGCCTGCAGCCTAGAGAGCCTTTTGTCATTAGAATGTTTCCTGCAATGATGGTGACAGTAAGTGCCAAAGTTATTGTAATGACCTCACTTTCCACTGATGGATCACTTTCCCTTTTGAAGGGATGTGGCTGGGCTATGTGAGCCTTTAAAAATTAAATATAACTTGGCTCACATTAAAATATTTTTGTTTTGATGTGGAAAATGCAGTACAGAATATCAGCATTCATACTACAGTATTGAAGGAGGAGGGCAGGAAGAAAATAAATTTGGCCTGGTGACATCAAGTATGTATACACAGTGTCTCCCAGATGCACGTAGTAGCTCTGACCTAACTTACAGATAATCCCGTAGACCTCAGCATTGTCCTTTCCGCTTAATCGCTGACTCTTACCGGGTGGAAAGTGTGACTGTGGAGAACCAGAAAGTGCTCGCCGTGGACTGTGCACCCACAATCCTGTCTGACAGGGTGGAACGAAGTGGGTGAAAAGACAAAGCAAATATGTCTTATCTTCAAATGTAAATAAGTGTAAGGTGCCTTTTAAAAATACCGTTTGGTGTTACAATGACAGTGATCTTGTATAAATTGAAATTCTCTAATAAAAACACCATCTAATTTCTCACTTTTGATTATATCTAATTAAATGAAGAGACTGAATTTTCTTATATCAGATTTAACATATTACATTGAAATTTATTTTTTAGGTAGCCAGTTCATGTAAGACACAAGACCCAGTTTATTTGCTGACATATCTATAAATGGAATCATCTTTCTAACATTTTTCCTTCTTTCGATACCTTTGCGCTGGTTCCTGAAAATGACAAGGCAAAGAGGAGGAAAAGTTATCCATGTTAATGTTAACCACAGTGATGCATATTACTGATATTGGTTAGGGCGAGATTAAAGATGGTATTTTAAGAAATCAGATGAGTGAGTACCAATGCTTCGTGTAGCTCTTTCCTGCTTGGAAAAGCCGTATTGAGTCACTCCGACTCTCTAAGAACCCTTTGAGACAAGCATGCGCATTTTACAGAATCGGCAGCAGAGGCTGGCCCTGGTGGCAGAGCCACGCTTCCTCTCCACGTCCCATGACAGGACCACAATTCCTGCACAGGCCTTCCGACTCCAGAGTCCTGCTGTGACCACCATTCTCTTCTGAGTCAGGCGACTGTCGCAGCTGACTGAGTGCAGGCCGAGAGCGCGTGGTTCTGAAGTAACCACAGGGCTTTGTGCGGAGCGCGACCTGACTTTGCCATTTCTCTGAAGACAGTGTTAGAGTGCAGTGTGAGTGATCACGCGTGCAGTGTGAGTGACGACGTGCTGGTCTGTTTCCTGGACTTTGAATCAAGTGGGGACGGCCATCGCGCCGTCCCCCGTGCCGCAGGGAGGAGGCTGATCGGGCGGGTTTCAGGGCATCCTGTCTTCAGGGTGACTCTTCCCCTCACTCACCTCCACGAAACCTCAGCTGCTGTGTTGCTCGGCTTTGAGTTGTGCCCCCGCCCCCACCTTCTCCCTCTCTTTTTAACTTCCAAAGTATTTTTTTGGCATCTTAGATTATTTCACAGGGATATTGTATTTGGCTAAAAACCCATTTCTGAATAACCGTATTTTTTCCTGCCCGTGTAAATACAGTTCTGATTTCAAATTGTGGTTTGAATTAATGTTCAGTTCTGTGGAGAAACATTCAGAATCTCTAATGGGAGGAAAGTAATGGTGCCTGGAAAGAAGCTCTGCAGGAACTCGACGTACTTTTCTAACCCTTTGCTGGTTAATACCAGCCTTCCAACCTCTTCCCCGAGATCCTGAGGGGTTTTTCTGAACTTAAACAGCAGAATGCGTTTAAACACCGCTTGCATTTGGAACAGCCCTGTGCACGCCTGCAGGACTTGCAGTGAGCAGCGCTCCATCGCGTTAGCCCAGGACCAGCTGTAGTCTGATAATGAGTTTAAGGGATGTTTACCCTGATACTTTGGCCTTCGGGATCTTTGCACCCTGCCTTTCAGAATGCAGAGATTTTTTTGTTTAGTTTATTTATTTTTAGAGAGAAAGGGGGGAGAACAGGAGGGAGGGAAACATCAGTGTGAGAGAGAAACATCAATCAGTTGCCTTTTGCACGAACCCCAGCTAGGGACCAAACACAACCCAGGCTTGTGTCCTGACTGGGAATCGAACCTGCAGCCCTCTGGTTTATGGGACAGTGCTTAAACCAACTGAGTCACCCTGGCCAGGGCAGAACACGGATTTTTAATCAAGTTTATACCAGTATTAATGAATTTTTATCAAGAAAACATTTTTGACAAACTTTATTATTAAGACAGATTTCTTGATCAGTTTTTCATGAAGTTATACTCTTCTGATTTATTTTACTTGAATCAACTCCTTGCTTTGTGAGTTTTACTCTGAATATGTCTATCATTCAGTTTTTTCTTTTTGAATAAGAGAGAGTATGTGCAGTGGTTACATTCTGGTTATGCTCTAAAGCTGTGCTGTCCAATAATATGCAAGTCACATGTATAATTTTAAATTTCTTAGTGACCTCACTAAAAAGGTAAAAAGATAAGGCGAAATTAGCTTCAATAATATATTTTATATAACCCCGTATGTCAGGAATGTTATCATTTTGATATGTAATCAATATAAAAAATCATTAACTTTAGAGGAAAGCAGAGAGGAGAAGGGAACTCTCAGGGAAGGGAAAGGTGGAACAGGGAAGCTTGACCTCTGTCCCCCTGCTCCCTTTCCGCAGCCGGGGCCGGAGAAAAAGCGGAGCGCAGGCCCACCGCTCCTCCGGCTCGGACTGGAGCTCCTGGGTGGGGGCGTGGGGGCTTCAGAATGCTTCATTTGCTTGCCGCTTCTCCTCCGGGTAGCGGGGAGTTCTGTCTGTGTATGGAATGCGGTGCTAGGACGGCCCCGAAGCACCCCGCGTGCGTAGTGTGCGCGCGCACACACTGAGAATCGGCAATGTCTGGGACTGACTCCAGCTTCAATAATATTCTTGTTCTCCCCCCACCCCCTTCTTTTTAATGCCCAGGCTTAAATTTCTTACTGGAAAGACAGGAAAGGAAACTGTAGTAGATTTTCCGAACACAGACCTCACTTTTATAATATGGTTATGGCAACCATCTCTATTTTGGTAAATTAGCCTATTATATGAATTACGTTTTGCAATTCAGATTTTTGCAGTTTCGAAGACCCATAGCCAAAGTGGATCTTTTGTGTATACATTTAGTACTATACGTAAGTCAGGATTTAGGCATTGTACAGACGACATGAAAACATAAAGCAAATAGACCTGGCTCAGTCTGTGAGGGTCAGAGGAAGCTTCTTGGGGGAAGTGACCTAGGAACTAAGACGTGACGGGTGACTAGGAGTTAATAGGCAGTGCCAACGGAAAAGAACTTTGCAGGCAGATGAAAAATCATTCAAGAAGTCTTGCAGTGGGACTCGAAAGTCCAGAACAAACCATGCTTCTATGTAAGTCAGTAGATTTCGAACAAGGGTGCTGTGTGGCACCGGAACGACTGGGTGTCCATCCACGTGCACAAGCCTGGGGTTGGGCCCCTGCCTCGCACCGTGCACAGAAAGGCAACTCCAGGTGGGTCATAGATGCTCATCTTAGAGTTACAGCTGTAAACTTCTAGAATAAAGCGTAGGAACAGATCTTTGTGATGTTGAGTCAGGCAGCAGTTTCTTAGCTGTGACACTGAAAGCACAAATGACAAAAGAAAAAATAAACTGGGACTTCAACAAAATTAAAAACATTTGCACTTCCAAGAATACCATCAAGAAGGTGAAATGAGCCCTGTCCGGTGTGGCTCAGTTGGTTCGGTGTTGTCCGGAGAAGGGGAGGATCGCAGGTTCAACTCCTGGTCAGAGCACATGCCTGGGTTGCCCGTCAGGGTGTGCACAAGGGGCAACCAGTCGGTGCTCACTGCTCACAGCGATGGTTCTCTCCCTCCCTTGCTCCCTCTTTCCCCTCTCTCTAAAAATGAGTAAAATCTTTTAAAAAATAGTGAAATGACAGCCCACAGAGTGGGAGGGAATATTTGCAAGTCATATCTCTCATAAGAGAACTTGTATCCAGCTATTCATAGGCAATGCAACGTAAATCAAAGAATAAGTTCGTGGAAAGAGGTCAGAGCGTCTTGTGTGGGTATGTTTCTTGATTTAAAAATACAGAGCTCTGCTGCAAAGCAGTCTTCTTCGTTTCTTCCAGAATGAAATTCGTGATCTGTCTTGAAGTTAATAAGCATCTCCTTCAGGTCACGCTGCCCATGCCTGAGGTACTAGGTGTGAACTCCACGGGTTCGGCTGAGCACCCCTTAGTTCAGGAATCCCTGGCCCTGCGGTGTGGCTGAATTCGGGAACAGGGTATTTCCTGTTGAAATTCTAGACTTTGCTTTTAATACTGCTCAAATTCGAACTATTCCACCAAGATTTTACAGATTTTGCTTTCCTTTCGAGCAAGAATTTTAAAATAGTCCAAGCATCCTTCTGAATCAGTCCTAAATCATAGTATCTTGATCAGTATGTTAGAATCAGTGATACGAATTACATTTTGCAGTTACCTGAGAATTTGCCATGTCAGCTTCATCCCAAGCCGTGGTCTTAGCTGTGATACTTTTAGCTCACTGAAAAGCAGAGAGTCCAGCCAGGAAAATGGAAAAAGGAAAATCTGAAATTGTCCTTTCTATTTCTTCCCAATCAGCATTTCTCTGGAAGTGTTTCATGCAAGGAAGCAGTGGTGAAAATCTCTTTTTTGCTATTAAGTTTCTGAAGAGAGTGAAAAACTTTGCGGGGTTTATAAAATTTCCGCTAAAGAGCGGATCACTTTATCGGGGTTAAACCATATGAATTGATGCATACTCTGGCTTGTAGGTAGTTTCTCTCCCAGCAAACCCAGTGCCCTGCACCCAGGAAGGGGTGGGGTGAAAGTGATTGAATGTCCCCAATTGGAATAAGCGCAGATACTCAGAATTCACAGCGAAGATGCCTTAAATCTCATCACCTGTTCATCCGACTGTTTTAATCAGTTAATGACCATCTTCATTCCCATGTTTTAAAACAGATGAGCTCCGACAAGAAATGCTGGATGATGTACAAAAGAAATTGATGAACTTAGTAAACAGCACAGAAGGAAAAGTAGACAAGTATGCTCTGCCTTTTAACTTTCATACATTTTATGAGGAGTACTTTTATGGTAAAAACCATGCATGTGGATGTTTACATGTGATTAGGTTTTTTAAAGACTTTTTCTTACATAGTGATAAGATGTAGGTAGTTTTAATGAGGGGTCAGTAGAATAACTTCTCTTGGCTTTCAAATAGAGTTTTAGAGCTCACATTATTTTCCTTAAAACTATATGGAAGAGTTAAAATATCCCACCCTTGTAAAATAAAAAGTGTATTCTTACCATTCTTTTTTTTCTCTTTACTATCCTTAAAGGAACATATTTTGCTCAAATGTATTAGATCTAGATTTCAAATGTATGAAATCTAGGTGTATATATATAGTAGTATATCATTAGTATTTGAAAGACTTCCATATTATTTTAACTAAGTGTGAATGTGGAAATCCAAGCATAATCATTCAGCACACAAACTGTCATTACCACCTGAGGTGGGGGGAGAACGATCTAATGTGTCCCTCTAAGGGCGACACCAGTGCAGTCACCGAGTGTTACTGACGGTCGCCATCTCAGCTGGTCATTGGGTCGAAGTTCGTGAGTGGCTAGTAAGTGATGCTTCGGGTGTGTACATTTTGGATTGTTTGAAATAGTCTTAATTAGAGATGGCAAGACTTTTTTTAAGTGTTACTTCAAAATACATTATTGTTTAGTGCCTTTTATAATTATTATTTATGTATAAATAAATATTTATATGTTTAGTGTTGATGCAGTACCCTAAATACTGGAATAGCTTCCTGAGTAAGCTTGAGCTGTTTCTGCCTCCATTTTTGTAGAGTCCTGATGAGAAACCTCTTCATTGGACACTTCCACACACCAAAAAATCAGCGTCACGAGGTGTTACGGTTAATGGGAAGCGTCCTGGGCGTCAGGAAAGAGGAACTGGAGCAGGTAACGGAGCAACGAGAGCCGCTCCGAACGTGTTTACAGTGAAAACTGGCCTCATGCACATTTTCTTTCGCTGTGTGTTACGTAACTTTTCCCAGTAGAATTTTTTCAATACTGTGAAAATGGAGTCATTTCATACTACAGTGAAGGGGTGGACTAGTTCAATTTGTATAATATTAGAGTAAATATTTTGTAACTTATATTCCACCTCGTTTATCAGACTGCTGAAATTTTGAGAGCGACAGTCCTCAACTTTGATTCAAGATAGTGTTTGGGAGGACATTCCATTGTATTTGTAGCCACTGTCAGTGGGAAACGTTTATTAGGAATTGGAGTTGAAAAGCATGTTTTGCTACCATCTGAAATCATGTAAAAATGGTTCTTATTTTTTCTTCTCTTGTACTGATAATACTTTTCTGTTTTCAAATAACTTTTCAGTTGTTGAATGAAGATCAGGGCGGCGTTAGCAGATGGGTGACTGGGTGGCTTGGAGGAGGATCGAAGAGCGTCCCCAACACGCCCCTGAGGCCACACCAGCAAACCGTGCTCAACAGTGTAAGAGCTGCTTTTAGTTTTGCCGAGCAGGAGTGGTGGAGTGCTTGTACGTCACACTCGTTTTCAAAGCATCAGACTTCTCTTTCAGATTATTTTGTATAGCCCTTTTACTTGGAGTTTTGGAAACTGAGATCCAGAAATGCAATTAGCTTAAGGATAATAAGGCAGCTTTAATAAGTTTATTGCATATAGGTTCTATTTTAGCTTTTTATTTATATAGTAGTTCTACTTTTCAAAGCACTATTTCTTATTTGTATTTGATTATGGTACCGCAGGCACACACTCATTTGTCTTACTGCTAAATTATGAGAATCTTGAAGACAGGCTTTATTTCGCGCGTGCAGGGATCAACCTAGTCGTTGCGCCAGTGAGCACGGCGGGCGTCCGCTCTGTGCCCAGCTGTCCTAAGCACCGGGCAGGCAGCAGCGAACTACCCCCCCCCGCCGCCGGAGCTTCCCTGGGGGGCCGTGAGCAGACGTGTCCCCGGTAGGCTCGCGATGAGTGCCCGTTGAACTGAGTGGCACCGCGAGGTAGAATGTGGAGTGTCTTTATTGTATTTTTTTAATAAAGAGGGAACTGAGCTACTTAAAGGTAGTTAACAACAAAACCCTATTTTAAATTGAATGGCATAAAATTTATGGTTTTTGATAATTTGAAAGAATTTATATACTTGACTATGTAAACATTGAATTATTTATTTATAGTTTTCTTTATTTAAATCATTTTTTATTTTTTAATTACAGTTAATAATTAAGTAGTTTAAATTGAATAGCATAAAATGTGAAGAAAAGGTCAGCACTACGGTGTTTTAATCTGACCAAATTACTCATGAGCTTTGGCGCTGTTCATTGGCTGGGTGTTACTTTAGAAAAATAGGAGTTTAATATTTGTTTTCTGTCAATACAAGTTTTCATGACTGTGTAAACAGTTAGTAAAATGACTGTAGCATGTGGCTGATTCTAACTACAGGTTTATAAAATGTCATCAAAGACTAATTAAGTTAAAGGTTTTATTTGATACCTATATAACTAAAGTGCTAGCAGTTTTAATTATTCATAAAGCTTATTTATAAAAAATGATTCAGATGACATGATTAGTTTTTAATATTTAATTTGAGTAGTTAGTATCTTTTCTGAGTGGTAGTGAATACAATTTTAATACCTGCCTAATATAAACCAAATGTTTTTTCTTAGTCTTTTTCAGAACTTTTTGTTAAATTTCTAGAAACGGAATCTCATCCATCCATTCCACCACCAAAGCTTTCTGTTCATGACATGAAACCTTTAGATTCACCAAGGAGAAAACTAGACACAAATGTACCAGAAAGTTATAAAGGTAAAACCAGATACTTATTTTTGGTTTTAATTAACTGTTTAATTTATGATTATGTTTTACTCATAACTGTTAACTTTGAACTGTTTATGATTATGTTTCATAGTGATACTAAATTTTTACAGTGTTTTTTTAAAATGTATGATGGCTTCTTCCAAAATTCCAGTAAGACATTATATTTTGGCTTCATACATTCCGTGGTAACCTGACACTTAATTGGTTTAGATTAATTTAAGCACTATGAAATATTTCCCCTTTGTGCGTTGGTATAGTTGTTCTCTGGATAAGCCACTTGGACTCACTGGTATTCTCCTCGGAAGAGAGGGGCCGAGGTGGTAGGTCTTCACTCAGCTGCCTGTTTTCCTCTCCCAAGGATGGTGCTTGTTTCCAGGCAGGGAGGTCTAGTTTACAGTTAGAGAAGGACTTTTTCCCTCTGGAAATCTCAGTGTCATGCTCACTACGCAAACCTTAGCGTGTTAATAACATGTATTACAAGAGTCGTTTAGTAAACTGGCTTAGACATCCAAGAACGTTGGGAAGCAGTCTTACACGTTGAAAGACCTGCCTGGAAGCGAATGGTTTGGTGGCGAACATGTACCGTGTAACTTTTCATTCCGCTGTTTATGAGGGTCTTACTTATAGTCGTATCCCCTATAGTAGCATGCAGTAAAATTTCTTGAGTGGAAATTGAAGTATATCCTTTAGGCTGTAAACAGATTCTTCATTGTAAACTCTCTTTTTTTCTGAAATCTTTATGTTTTAACTCAGACATGTTTGCTAGTTGTACTATAAAGGTACATGTTAGTATATACTCTTTTCAGTTTTATATCACGTGTCAGATACTTAAAATTAAGATAAAATTTTAAATGATGTATATTCTGAAATTTTAAAAATTTACTCAGTCATTCAGACAAATAGTTATATTCTCCTGAACTTTTATAGAAAGAGAAAGTGGTAAAATTTGTCGTTTAGTTAAAAGGTTTGGATGCTAAATTTAGTGAAAAGTCTTAACTTTCACAGGTGTAGACTATAAAAAATGCTTTTCTGGTTACGCTGGGTTGTAGCATCTTAAGGAAGATTCCAAAGGTCCTTGTGGCAGGGCCTCCCCCTCCTTTCCCCACTTCTCCCCTCTCAGCCCCTTTCCCTCCCCTCCCTCTCTCCTACCCTCCCCCCGCAGTACTGAGTCCTGTGTCCACCTCGATCCGTATTGGTCAGAGACAGAAGCCACTGTTGTTCTGAGTTGGTCCAAGGTTTGCATGAAGAAAAGTAAGCGTGGTCTCCAGTCCTGGACTGAGAAGCGTGTGGCTGGGCAGAGCTTCCTCGGCAGCACACGGGCTTTTCCGGAGTTTGCGAAGTTGTCGCTCCCAGGGAAGTACAGCTTGGGGGCCCACGGCTGCTCGTGGAAAAGTAGATGCGATGAGTTTGTCTCGGTGCCTTCTTTGCTTTAGAGGTCTTTGATTTGAGTTTCCAGTGGCTGAAGAGGGCCCTTCAAGGGATCACTTGTCTCTCTTTTTGAAACAATTGTTTTTTAACTTTATTGGTTTTTAGAGAGAGAGGAGGGAGAAAGAGAGGAGACACTGATTGGTTTCTTCTCACACATGCTCTGACCAAGGGACCAGTTCGCAACCCAGGCACGTGCCCTGACCGGGAATAGAACCAGCAGCCTCTCCTTTCACAGTCCGATACGCAGCCGCCTGAGCCACACCAGTCACAGAGGTTGCTCGTCGCTTAGCAATGAAGTTGTTGGAGATCTTGGGTGCTGAAGCAAAATTCTATGCGGTCAGACATTGGGCATAAACCAGACACTTATTCCAGTGAAAAATGATCATTCAGCCTAACTTTTGTAGAGAAATAATCTAATCGACAGTTGTTTTCAAACCTCTGGATGTCCAAACGATGATCGGGTAACGCAGCCATTTCCGCCCGGTGCGCCACGAGAGTTTGGAAGCGTGCGGTCGCTGACGGTTCAGTCAGGGGCCTGACCGCTTTTCCCTGAGATTGTCAAACCAGAAAACAATAACAGCCAACACAGCAATAGTCATCCAGTGTGAATGAACCGAAGGCATACCTGTTTTTTGTCAGATTGGCAAGAAAATATTTTTTTGGTGTGCCGCAGAACTTTAGTAATTAGTGTGTATGTGCCGTGAGTGCAAAAGGTCAGAATTGCTGAGCTGAGGTAATAAGTGTATTGTTTTTCATTTGGTAAATCAATACAAACCTGATTGTTAGCATCGTCATATGGGTGCCAGTCGTTTTCATCATCATTGTAATCGTTTGAGGACAACCAAGTTCTAACGTCCTCACCTCTCAGGTGGGTAGTTAGAGAGTTTGCCTTGTTACTCAGAAAACACTTTTTAAAAAGTGGTGATAGTGTGGGAGCTAAAAAAGCAGTAACTTTCCTGCCACCTTCTGTGTTCTTTCATCCGGGCCAATCAAATGAACAGGAGAAAATCAGACTTCTAGTATGTGTGCGTGGGGGGTTCACGCGAGCATGAAAGTCCCAAAGACGGGCAAGTCAGGTCAGGTGTGTTACGGCATTTTGGGCAGCAGCGAGGGGATGGGACGGGGTCTGAGACTGCCAGAGTGAGGATGGGCTGTGCCCGCGGCCGAGGAGGAGCGGGCGCGCGGCGGGGAGACCCTTGCTGGCCACTCGGAGATGGAGACGCTGCGACTCGGGGCGTCCAGCTGACAGGCCCCGCCCAAGCCCGCCGACTCCCCAGGCGCTCAGGTTCCTTCTGGGCTTTTTCTTAATCACCAGCTTAAAAATCAATGTCCTAAATGGCAAAACTGTTGTTCCCCTTCCGTAGTAAATGAAGTATCAGTTCTTGGACTGGTACGTAAATGTAAAACTGGAGTACTGACGTGTCTGATGCAGTGGCGTGCGGTCAGATGTTCTTGTCTCCCTCGCCTTTCTCTCGTTCTTTCTCTTGTCCTTCAGTCTTCTGTGTTTCGTAGACCCTGCTCCCTGGACCCAGGACCCAGCGGCATATGGATGAAGGTTGCTCGGGGGCCAAAGCTGGGCGGCTAACACACGTGTGTAGTGTTGGTTAGAGAACACGGAGGAGACTAAGCAATTCCTGTTCTGTCCTTCAGATGGGACGGAGCCCCGGTCTGGCAGACGAGCAGACGCGAGCCCGTTCTTGGTGACCCGCCCCGCGGCCGTGCCGCTGGTGAACCCCGCGGGGCTCGGGCCTGGCGGGCCCGGCCACCTCCTTCTGAAGCCCATCTCGGACGTGCTGCCCACGTTCACGCCTTTGCCGGTGTCGCCGGACAACAGTGCCGGGGTCGTCCTGAAGGACCTTCTGAAGCAGTAGATGGCGCCCAAGCCGGACGCGACAGACACAGCACTTTAAGGAAACCATGAGCACTACGTGGATGTACCTGATCACAAAGTGGCCTTTCAGAAGAAGTCATGTACTTGTCTGCAGTTGTGCTTCCTCTGAATTTAATAAACACATTCTTAATGCTTTTAGAAATTGCAGGTGTCACAGGAGGAAGTGTTTGCTATATTACCGCTTTTTTCCTTCTGATTTGACCCAATTTAAGCTAGAAACATTTGATTTTTTTTATCTTAACAAAAATAGAAAAATAAAGACAAAAATACTAGTAGCTGTATATCAACTTTTAATTTTTTTCTCTGATTTCAAGCTCATTTAAGCTAGCAGAAACCTGTGCTTTGTCTTTTAAAGATAACCCAGAGATTTGCCAAAAAAGAAGGAAAAAGAAAAGAGCAGCGGCTCATCTGCAAAGTGCAGGGACCGATGCGAAGTGCGCGTCGGTTGTCCTCAGGACCGGCGCGGACCTGCCGCGCGCAGCGCCGTCCCCGGGAACACACGGGCGTCCCAAGGTCGGGGGGCGCGCGCACTGGGCTCTGCGGGGTGTCATCGTGCCGGCCTGCGTGACCCGCCGCTGCGGCGCAGGGGCGTCGCGTGACCCCTCGGGCTGCCCGTCCGTCATCACGGCCGCCCCCAGCTCTGGCCACCACCAAGCGCTCCGCCGTTTCCAGGGAGCGCCACTTCCGGAGGGCTGTGTAAATGGCATCACACAGGACGTAACCTTTTGAGGTTGACTCTCTTCGCTCGGCCCAGCGCCGAGACCCACCCGAATGGTTGCGTGCGCGGTGTCAGCAGGTGCGTACTGTCGATACCCGATGCGGTTGTAAGAGCCGAGGTGTCCTTCTAGGGTGTCGTCCTAAAGCTAATGGTTTTCTCACACAGCCTGCGTATGAGCGTAAAACCGTACGGCTGCATTTACGAAACTGCAAGTAGCAATATCACTAAACATGACCCTGCCCCCGGTCCAGGGGTTGCCGTGAGGGTGCGGCGGTGCAGAAGTCGTCCGTTCTCCCTCAGGGTCGCCGAGCGCGGGGAAGTTACTTCGACACCGGCGCCAGGTGTTGGGAACTTAAGAATAAAGGAGTATTTAATTTTTATAAACCCATCATGGAAAATCCTGACTTGAAACTTAATCAGGATGTTCACGTTTGTATGAGCTGTTGATGTTGTATATTTAAAGACATTTCTTGGAAATTTTGTAAATCTCAATATGCCTTTAAAGTAGAAACATCTGTATAACAAGGAAAGGTGAAGTGATACTAATCCAAATATGTAAATAGTCCTGGCTTCAGCCAGGGTACCTTTGAGTCTGTGTAAAGTTTGCTGTGACTAACTCTGCACTTCCTACTGTATTCGGAAGACGGGAGGTCTTCGTGTATCGATGGGTGAAACTGGCTTTTCCGGAGGGTTTGGTGGCCGAGGCACCACTGCTTCAGGCACCGCGTCTCCGCGGCCGGCGTACCTGTCCTGTCACTCTCTGCGCGCTGTGTGTCAAAGGAAGCTGCCGTACCGGTTCCACGTTAGAACTGCCCAGCTGCCTGCCCTCTGCTTTCCCTGTTATTTCTCTTGTGAAATTATGACCCTTGGGTTCTAGATGATCCTTTCGAAGACATTTTCGCTGACCATCCTAAATTATTTGCTGCTTGCCATTGAAGTTTCATTTCAGTGTGGAGCATCTGAAATAAAAGTTCTAAGTTAAAACACGCACACACACACATGATCCTTCATTTCGGAGAAGCAGAAAATGCAAAAATTTTATTTTGAAAATTAAAATTTAAGTAGTGGGCATTTAAGTAGCATGTTGTCATATTTTAAATGCCTTTTATGACATATTAAGTATCTATTCCCTTCTCTACTCAAAACAGCCATTCCCCCTTCACCCCAATAGTTTAACATGAGTTTGGAAGCTGTTATGGGCAGATTGTGTATGGGAATGTCACTGCACGACCTTACATGGCTGCTATTCCATTAAGTCCGTGACCTTGGACTGAAGCTGCAGTACCTCCTGTTTCGGCTGTGTCATCACTGGAACTATAGCTCGCTGGTATGCACACGAAGTTTTTGTTGACCTAAACCAGACGTAACTCATCCTTTTCTGAAACTGAGTTGTGTGAGAGATGGGCCATCTGCATCTGCTCAAGGAGTCTTTTTAGTAGCCATAGAGTGATGAAGCATATAATTCCAATGTCAGCAGTAGGGCGCTGCTAACTAGCTTTACGGCGGTGTTTCAGCCACAGTGATTTCACTGTTTACTTCTCTGCAAACGTGGGAGACTCTGTGGTTGAGTTTTGCTTTAGCTGCCGCAGTTTTTCCCAACATTCCCAATGGCTTTCAATACTGTACTAGAAGAGCCAGCCAGACATTGAATGCGATATTTTTAGTAGAATTCTGTATCATATGGTTGTTCGAGTTTTAGTTCCAGCCGTTATTGTTTTAAAAGAAGAAACAACAACAAAAAAAACATGAGGAAAAGAACGAACTTCCTTACAATCAGCCAATTAAAATATTTAATATTCCCCTCCCCCCAAATAAAGCCTCCAGTTCATTTTAACCTTTTAATGGTTAATTGAAAGCGGGGGAAAGACTCTCAAAATGCTTAATCAGTAGGTGGAAAATAAACTCTTCAGGGACAGGGGAGTGATGAAAATTATTGAGAAAGTGCTATTCATCAAACTTGAAGCATGTGAATCTGATTGCTAAAGTTAATTTAGTTTTTCATATGTCAAAGTATCTAAAACATCTTCCATCCAAAAATTAATTTTGTAAGGATCACATCAGTTATACTTGATATTTATTTTATAATTCCTATGGAAAAAGTAATGGCACTTGTAATGTTCTGACATTTGTGATGATTTGCCAGTGTTTACTTTTTTTTAACTTATTAAGGTTTCTGTACTCGAAATTGGTAAGTTGTCTTTTGATTTTTAGGGAAATAACTAAATACGGGAAATTTACAACCCAACCATAAGACTGGGTGGTGGTTTATAGAGCTAAAGTCAATGCATATCTGAATTTCTCAGGAGCACTGCAAGGCAGGAAAAAAAAAAATCTCGAAATAAAAATGATATATGTGAGTTGGCCATGTCTTCATCCACAATAAAACAAAGATTTTTTAGCAAACAGCTGCTGACTTTTTCTTTAGAAGGGGAGAAATGACTTACACATGTTGTTTATAACAGCAGTTGATCAACTACTGAAGCTGATGTTTTTCACCGGATGTCTGCTGTGAGGAGACTCTTTGAGCCTTGGAAATGTAAAGTAGGAACAATTCAATAGATGCCTAACATTAGCCATAAGCCTTTTCTTTTTTTTTTTAAAGTTCAAAGGTGATACTCTGCATCATTGGGCTCTTGGAGTTTCCGCAGGATAATCAAGCCATGTCTTCAGTGTCTTCATTTTTTCTAAGATGTGGCACTTGAATATTTTTAGCTGTTCGTGTGAAGGCAGTATTGGAAGGAACACGGGTTTTAAAGTTGAGAGGTGGGTTGGGTTGACCCTTTCTGTGGCACCTTTAACAAAATTACTTTTGACTATGGGACTGATTTTCCTCATCTCTGAAATCACCTACATAGCAAAAAGGGGTTGGAAGGACCTGAAGACACAGTCATTCGTAGTATTTATTAAGTGAATACAGGTGCCATTTGCGGACAGGTGTCCGAAGTTGAGGTTGTTGCCGAAAAGTGCATAACCATGCCAGGTGCGGGGTGTTCACCAAAGCCAAGACTTGTGTGAGGAAGGTAGGGAGAGGTCAAAGTGTGGAGTGCTTGCAGCTCTGGTCAAGAGAGGTTTTAAGAAAACTCCATTGGATTTGGGGACCAGAGAGTTGTTGGCTTTGATTTAAGAGCCGTGTTGGCGGAATGATGGGAGGAATAGCAGGATTCTTAAGGGAGTTGAGTAGGTGATGAGCAACCGGAGATAGTGTTTGTTGGCAAGTCTTCTGAGAAGTCAGATGGCGGGGGGAGAGAGGACGTTAGGAGAAGAAAGGGGTGGGAGGAGAATCGGTTTCAGTGGGGAGGCTTCAGCGTGTGCACGTGGGAACACTAACAGGATGGAGAGAGTGCAGGGGAGAGCTCCCGAGGAGGGGGGCAGGGGGGCGGTGCTGCGAGTCCAGACACAGGTGGAGGGATTGGCCTTCGATGGGGAGGGCTCCTTTGTTAGCACAGGAGTGATGGAAGAGGGGGCGAGGCGGACAGCAGGTGCATCTGGGAGGAGGGAAGTGGGAATTTTCCCCCGGGAGGTTGGCAGGGAACTTCCTGGGCTAAACGTGAGGGGCCTGGCGAGGGTCCGAGACTTGAGAAGTTCACCGTGAAGTGGGAGAGACAGACTTCTGTCCCCATTACTAGAGCAGTGTGGGAGGTGCTAGGACCCTGACTCGGTCCTGGCAGACAGATGGGAAGAGGGGCTGTGGTTCAAGGAAGTAACGCTTGCACAGTCAAGGAGGAGGCGAGCTGGCAGTTCATGTCCAATGGTTCTTGCCCTAACCAATTCTAATGGAATACAAAAGGTTATTAACCTGGGCTTGTTTTCCTGGCCTTGGGGCTTAGGTCACATGAATATATGATGTGGCGGAAGGTTTTACTGCATGTCAGTCATTTAATACATCCAGTAAGTCAATAAACCTTTTTAAATACACCAATATTTGTTTTGGAGATGAAGAAAGCTTCAAGAATGTTAGTAAGTGGATCACTTAAGGCAAATGTTTGAACCCTTAGTTTGTTTTCTTCCTTGGCTACTTGTGCATCAAAATTTTAGCCCTTTGGGGTTAAGAAATTAATCATTTGCACTCTGATGATATTTTCACTGTGATAAGTTTCAGCTGTGACTGTTTTTACAAGCACGCTCTCCTTTTCAGCCCTAACATTCTTTGACTTCAGTGAACTATTTCTGGCCCTCAAAAATTGAATCTCGATGATTGAAAATATTTGCGAACTCAATGTAAGAGTCTGGTAAAGTTGTTTCCTAGCTATCCTTGGACTGTTAACAATGTAAAATATACTATTCTTCTGTTTGTGGAATATAAGGCATTTAAATGCTGGGGGCCGTTAGACTGTGAGAAGTTTTTCTCTGACAGTGGTGAACCGGTGTATATTCTTGAATGAATACATTTCCCAGAGGGCGAGGTCCACGCCAGATGGTGAAGCGAAACATGATTTCTTTTCAAGAAAAGAACCGGAAGCAAAGTAACATAAATTTGCTTCAGGTTTCCTGTGCACCTCCTTCCATTTCACCGTATTTTAAGAACCAACGTGTCGTCTGTGAGTTAACACATTCATCCCTTTATAAAAGGGATTTTCAGGCACTCCCTGAATAAAAATGGAGTGGCGGTGATAAAGTTACAAATTCTAGACTAATGAGGTAACTTTTTATTTTTTGAAAACGTGTATGGAATGTGTAGTCTTTGAACAGTTTTGGAGTCCTTTCAAACTCATTTCCCCAAAGCGTTGAGCATGCCTCGTGCACGCACACTCCCCCCACAGAACGGTCTAGATACGTGCGTTCGACTGCGTTGCTCTCTCTAGGACGGCACTTGCCAACTGCAGCTCCTGTCCTGGGTTGAAAATATGGATAGCAAAAATCCATTCTCCACACAATTGCACTCAAGAAATCAACTTTCATTTTTTTTTAATGTTTTCACTCAATTTTTTCCTTTTAAACATAGTAGCTTTCCCTGGTGAAGTCATTTCATTTCTGTGGTCATGCTTTGATTTGTGTGTGTCAGATATTTCCATCATTCGAGGGTAGACAATACGGATATGAGGAGGGACAGACAGCTGGCCAGGGCCGTGTGAAGAAGTCAGCCAGTTCCCCCTGCCAAAAAACAAGTGTTGTAACCAAAATGGTCAAAACAACCGTTTGGGGGTTCTGGTAATTGCCTTTGCAGACAAGACATTGAAAACGGTTCAGTTTTGAAAAACTTCTAGAGCTCCAGGTAAGAACCACTGGAGTCTGCAGCCTTCCTGCCTGAGGCTCCCCCCAGCGCCCCCACCCCCCTGCATCCTGGTTCATCCAGCACCAAGCCAAGTCTGAAAAGCAGCAGCCTTGTTGCCTGAGCAGGGGCGGGGGGGGGGGGGGTGGAGGCTGTGCAAAAATCGTGACTTTGTCAGTCAAAAGTGGTGAGCTTGGAAGGAAACGTGGAGAAAACTCAACTTTGCTAGCCTGAGGTTACCATTCCAGGTAGGGCAAATGGCTGACCAGTGGAAATTTAATGAGGAACCCCTGGAACCGAGACAGCCACGAAGGGTCCTGGCTGGTGGGAAGAACTGACTCATACGCAGGGGGGAACACGCACGCCCAGTGGGCAGAACGGCCTCCGCCAACAGCAGCCGGGCTTGTGTACTTTCCTCAGTCCACACGCAGACCCACTGGTAGTGGACGGAAGCCACGTGGGCTCTCAGTGTTCAATGAGCACGACCTCCTGCCGACCATCACCATCACGCCGCCGTAAACAGCGGCCTCTGGGAAGCCAGAAGGAGGGATTAAAATAAGGGTGTAAAAAGAGCCTTGGCTGGATGGCTCAGCTGGTTGGAGTGTCAGCCCGATATGCCAAGGTTGCAGGTTCTGTCCCTGGTCAGGGCACGTAAAGACGCAACTAATGAAGGCATAAGGACATGGAACAACATTCGCTCTCGCTCTCGCATCAGTAAGAAGAAGAAAAAAAACAGCACAGACACCAGGAGCCACACTCTCCTGTGGGATACATGGCTTCCTCAGTTTAAATCCAAATTTTAAACATCAGGAAAATACATCAGAATCGATAGTTGCTACACATAATCTAAACTGTCCAGATTTCGACCAACCGCTATGAGTAACGCAAAGAAGAAAGTGCGATCCGGGCTCAGGAGAAAGCCGCCGAAAGAAACGCGGTCGAGCCGCAGGGACCGACCCGCGCAGGGTGTTTGTCAACGCAAAAGCCGCAGGAAGGTCTGTTCGAAGGGCGCAGTGCGACTGCTTGGGCGCCCCCTGCTCCGCTTTATCGAACCTGAGCATCACACTGTATTTTCTTTAAAAAATGTGTTTAACTTTCTATTAGAGAAAATTTGGAACGTAGACACAAGCACACGGAACAACACCCCCTTCAACGAGTAACAGCTCAGGATTATCAACTCATTTCATCCTTACCACCACCCACCCACTCCCTGTTGTCGTTTGGGAAGCGTGTTCGCGTGTCTTAACGCTGCAACCAGGAGCCAATCTGGCTACTTTCTGTAGGACGGTAGGAACGATCCCGCAAAGGTACGCACGCATCTCCTGTTCCTGAGCGCTCCAGGAAAGTTGTTGAAATTTAATATCCCATCTGCACACCTAGAGAATCTCACATGGCCTCTCCTACGTGTGGGGTTGAAAGTCTATTCCTTTGTTCAATATGGCGACACACTATGGGATAGTTGCATGCAGGTTTTATTTCTATTTGGCAGAATTAAAAGTGGACAGCGTAACGTGTCTTCTAATTTCGGAGGGTGTTGCTTTTACTGGCCTGGTAACTTCAAGAATCTGGGAACCACTGTCGTATGTGGATTGTAAATAGGAAATGAGGTCACTTGAACATCCTACTATTATCGAAGTTATATTAGATATTAACTTTGCCCCAAACCTCAGTATCTATTCAGTGTCAGAAAACTAACGGACAAAAGCGGAGCAGAGACAGCACAAAAAAAAAAAAAGGGAGCATGACAGTAGTTGTCTCCTCCGGTGCATCTCGGGGGCTCCATGCCGAGGAGCGCGCCGGCCTGACGTCTTTCACAGAGGAGCTCTCCCACTTTCCACGTGAGTCTGTGCGCAAACCCCAGTTCCAACAAGCCACACGGAGAGCCCAGGTGTTTTCGTGAGTCGCCGAGTTCCCCGAGAATTCCGAGCATGTGCCGCGGATCCTGACGTTTTGAGCTGGTTGGTTGCCGGGGAGGACAGTCAGAGACAGTGCGATAGGCGGAGATGTCCCCGGGCAGAGGTTCAGACACCTGCTCCCCGTCCCTGTTCTGCCTCTGATGGTACGATCTTGGGTGAATCAGCCCCTCCGGGCCTTCGCTTTCACATCTGTAAAACTGGGTGGCAGTACATGGTTTGTAAGTTTGGTACTGAGTCATTCCTCCAGGCAATATTTTTAACACCCGCCTCGACTGGTGAGGGTCCTCCCTGGATGCTGCCTTGGCCTGTGCACACCTGCTAGGCTGATCAGGCACTCCAGGTAACAACAAAAAAGGAAGTTTCCTAACCTTTAGTGAGGTCCTACTGCGGCTTGGCACTTGCTATGTGCTTTATAAACACGATTTCCTTTACAACACCATGATGTTATTTTTGCCCCACCCCCATTTTATAGCAAAAACCTGAAGTTCAGCAAGGTTAAACACCAGCTTAGGGCGCTGCATTTGCCAGGATTCTCCAGTGCAACAGAGCTGGTGTTTCTGAACATTACATACATCTAACATAAGCATGACACAGAGGGCAGAAACCATGAAGGATGGGATCAAGACATGTAAACACATAGAAATGTAAATGTATGCATTCCCAAAAGTGCCATAGATTAAAAGGTAAAAAAAGACAAACTGAGGAAAACATTCGTAACATATTAAGTGATAACGGGGAAATCTCTTCACTGTAGAAACAAAGACAGACAAAGTAAGTAAAGTTAATTGATGCCCCTTAAGTTTTCCGGCGGAGCTGGCTGCTTGTCCCCTGAGGGTCATTTTCTGCTTGCACAGTAAGAGAACTCCAGATTTTTAGCTAAGTAGGTTCATGATCTCCCAGAAGAGACTACCTCTCCCAGTGTCCCTTGCAGCTAGATGCTGCTACAAGGGACATGTTCCCTTTTAGGTGTGGGGGCGGTGCACCATTTTGGACCTTGTAGAGTAGGTCAACACCTTGGAGACTGCTAGGCAACGAGATAGAAGGAGCCTGAATCTCCGGTACCTTAAAGGAACAGAGCTGCCATACTAGCCCTTGATCACCAACCTACAGAATGTGAGAACATGAATCATTTCATCCTGAAACATACCTGTTGAGCTATTTCTATTGAAACACACCACCATCACCACCACCACCCACCACCACCGAAAACCCCAAACCAAAACCACCACTGAGTGGAATCCTTTTGACGTTTTTATTAGTTCACAGAGAGTGACTGGGGGCCTGGTAAGTCAGGGGAGGAAGTAGATTTAGGGAAATATCTCAAAAGGAGTTGAACCTAAACAACAAAACAAACAAGCAAAATATAACCAAAGACACTGAAATTGAGAACAGGCTGAGAGTCACCAGAGGGGAGAGGGGAGAGGGGAGGGAATTTCAGGGGAAAAGGGGAAGAGTTTACCGGAACAAATATAAAGGACACATGGACAAAAACTACGGGGGCGGGGCGGAAATGGGAGGGAGGTCGGGAGGACTGGGGTGGTGGGCTGGGATGGGAGTAAAGGACAGAAAACTGTACTTGAACAACAATTAAAATTTAAAAAATTTAAAAAAAAGGAGTTGAGCATTTGGGTCTGCAGAAAAAGAGGGAAGTCAGGGATGATGAGAGGGGTCTGAGGCATCTGCACAATGCTGATGGTTTACGGGAACTGTGTCCCATAACACCTGCAGGATCGGTGACTATTTCTACAAGAAGATGGTGACAAAAAGTGGAGAGGCTGGATTTGACTTCGGTGGGCTCGTTAGCCAGGGAGGAGGGGGAAGAAAAGAGGCCAGGCAGAGTCGTAGTGAGCAAGCCGGGGTAGCTTAAAGTCACGGACATGAGGGGGGAAGATGGATTACCGGTGGTCGAATCCTTCAAAGGGACAGGAGGACAATTAAAGATGAAGGGTGTGGCATTTCACCACAAGAGCACCCGGAAACTTAGGAAGCATCATTTTGGGTAAAGGGTGGCAACATGGCCAGACATCAGAGGATTTGGGTGGGACTAGTTGGTGAGGAAGTGACTGACATATGTACCCATGTGTCATGGATACTAGCTGTGCAAGCAGGAAGTCAGAGGAAGCAAGTGTTGACCCTGAGAAGGAATATGCATATATCTTCCAAGAACTCCTTGTGGTTAATTGGGCCTCAACTAACCGTTGCTGGCAGAGGCCCCTCACATACTCAGTGTTTTAGTGAAAAGCACAGACTGAGCCGCCAGCGTCCTGCACTGGGTTCCTGCTATCTGAGCCCACCCTCATAAAGAAGCTCCTGAAATCAACTCTCAACCAATAGGACTGAGACCCGCCCTCTCTAATTGGACAAGCAGAACTACATCCTCATTTGCATCTTTACTAACCAATCAGAGAGGCTCTATAAAGACCATCAGGATGCATGGTTGTGACCAATCAGGAAAGTGCTATTGGATCAGTCAGACTGTGCAAATCTAGATTCCTCATTTGCATAAAAATGGACCAACCAGAGACTAAGGCAAGACTTTCTCTGTACAAAAGCAGTCTCCCCTTCATCTCAACAGAACCTACTATGGTTTCCACTGGGGGCTGCATCTCCCAGGTTTGCAAAGTGATTACCTGAATACTTTCTCCTTTATCGCACCCCATGTTGGGGATTTCCGTTGGTATTATTGGGTTGGCCAAAAGTTCACTTGTTTTTTTTCCTGTAAAATGGCTCTAGTAGCACTTAGTTGTCTTTAGCTTCATCTAAAACAATTTCATTAGATTGTATTGTGATCGCAGTCATAGCAGTGTGCATTTAGAAAAACTTATCAAAATTGGTGAATTTTTGTGTAGCCATTTTAATATTGAAGATGGAAGAAAACAGGTAATATTTTCGGCATATTATGCTTTATTATTTAAAGAAAGGTAAAAACACAACCGAAACACACAAAAAAGTTTTGTTCAGTGTGTGGAGAGAATGCTGTGACTGATCAAATGTGTCAAAAGTGGTTTGCGAAGTTTCCTGCTGGAGACTTCTCACTGGACAATGCCCCATGGTTGGGTAAATCAGCTGAAGTTGACAGTGATCAAATCGAGACAGTAATTGAGAACAATCAATGTTATACAACACAGGAGATAGCCGGCATACTCAAAATATCCAAATCAATAAAGTTATTGGTGAAAATGAGAAATCTGTCTTTTATTTTATGGAAAAAACCATATGGACTTTTTCTGTCAACCCAATAGATTGGTGGCAGTGAACTTTTGTTGGAACAAGTCGTGGCAAACCGGAAAAATGAGGCCCTAGAATCAAAAGGACTTGGTTTAGGCTAGAGTTTCGATTGTTCATTGTCTGTGTGGCTGTGACGTCTCTAGGTCTGTTTCCCCCAGTGCAGAATGGAAGGGGTCCTATTTGATGGCAGCCTCGTGGGAGTCAGAGGAGAGGGTGTGGCCGAGTCTGGCAGGGTCATACACATGCAGCAACATCCCCTCCCCTGTTCCGCCTCCTCTCCTAAAAAGGCATTCTGATGTGATTATTTTGGACAGTGAAAAAAATAAACAATTTAATATTAACAGTCAAAATATATCATTACCCACATTAACTTTGTGACATTTACCCTCAATCTGAGGTACCATATTTTAAAAAAAATAGCTCATCTGTTTTCCAACCCACGCCACAGTGAGGACATCGAGTTTCACTGGAGCCAGGAACGTCCCATTCGGCAGACGGTCACCTCTTACAGTCACGTTACAATTCACAGTTTGAGACGCTGTTCTGTAGTTGCGATTGTATTTAACTCTGATGATGGGAGGTGGGGTAGATGTTGGGATCTCTATTTTGCAAATAAAACATTTAAAAAAAGTAACACTTAGCAAAGGAAGCGATGATCTCTAGAAGCCAGCAAGGCTCCTTTAGCAGTCCATGCTCTACAAGCCTCATTTTCTTTTTCAAAACAGAATTGCTAGAGCAGGAAATGCTATTGATAATGTGCATTTTGATGTTAGCTGGGCATCTGATAAAGTCTCCCACCAAGTCTTTGTGGACAAGATGGGGAAATGGAAGCTGAATGAGAGAAGCTGGTAGCACTCCAAGCTAGAACATCGGCACTGGCCCCGAAATGTGGAAAAAAGAGAAATGAATCGGTGCCAAGCTGGACGGAGGGCTTCCTTCTAGCACCTGTCCTGGTAAATTTTTAAAAATTAGTATTGATTTTGAATGAGAGATCAATTTGTTGTTCCACTTCTTTATGCATTCATTGGTTGATTTCCCATAGGTGCCCTGACCGGGGACTGATCCTGCAACCTTGCTGTACCAGGATGGTGCTCTGACCACCGAGCTATCCAGTCAGGGCTGCGCTGGTACATGTTTAGTGGTAATTGTGATACAGTTACAGACATCATTACCAGCAGATCTGTAGGTGTCAAAGCTGGGAATAACACTGAATACTTTAGGTAGTAAACATGTTGAAAAAGACCTGGAACAATGGACAAAAATTTCATAGGGACACATGCAAAACTTTGTTTTCCATTAAAAAAACATTAGCAACCCAAGTACGGGATGGAGATGGTGTTAAGCAGCCTGTGTCCTGTGGACTGTTTTTGTTGGTGCAAGTTCAGTCTGAACTGAGAGGGCGAGGCAGCCAGCAGAAGGAGAGGTTGTCCGGGCCGCAGCAGGGTCGTATGGCTCACAGAGGACCCGTGGACAGGACTGGGTGTTCAGCTGGGGAAAAGGAGACCAGTTCCAGCAAGAGGTGGAACTGTTTTTACAAAAAGGAAGCTGGTTTTGTAGCAGAGAGAGTCGCCTGTGGCTGCAGGGGGGACGATGATGACCTGGGGAAGGTGGTTACTCGCAGGGAAGTAGATTGGGGCTCAACTCAAGACAATTCTCTAACAATTGGAACTGTTCGGCAGTGAGTGGGGCTGTCCTAGGGAGGCTATGATTTCCTTGTTCATGAAAGTGGGTAATGCAATAGGTACTAGACATTAAAGATATTTGGGGAAGGGTTGTGTAGGGGTGGGAATTTGAACACAGTGACAGCCACGAGGATAACTGACTTACTTCATTCCCTCAGCAATCCTGAGAGGTTAGTACAAAATTTCTCTTTTGCAGATGAGGAAATGGAGATGCTGAGAGGTTAAGTGACATGTCCAAGGTCACCTGGCAGGCAAACTCAGACCCCAGTCTTTCATCGGAGCCCTTTTCTTCCCCTTTTATCCCAGCCCTGCAGATTGAGGATGGAAACCATCTCTGGGCCCGTGGACAGTTCTGCTTTCAAGACACTCTATTTGCTCACATAGAAAATGGGCACATTGATTTCCCCTCCCCCCGGAACCTTTAGGAAGCTTGATGGCATAAGCGAGGTAATGTGTTGCACTAAGTCATTTAAAACCCTCTCTACCCCTCCAAAGAGCCCTGCCTATATAGAGGATACTTTTCAATAAATTAACCTCATATTTTGAATAGGTAATACATGCACATACTACAAAATTCAAATTATGCCGAAGAGTGAGCAGTGAAGAGCAAATTTTCCTCTCACCTCTCTTGCCCAGCCAGCTACCCGATCTCCTTCCTAGGAGATGAACGATGCTAACAGCACCCTGCGTTTCTATATGCACACAAGCAAGAACGTGCGTGCCTACATTTCTCCAGCAACGGCATGCTTTAGACACAGGTCTACGACTCACCTTTCCACTTCTTACTATCCTAGGTTGATTTAGGTGAACTTACCAGTACTCTACCATGTTGACCTACAACATATATGGGAAATCCTTCAATATCAGCACATACAGAGCTGCTTCAGTGGGTTTTTTTAAAAAATAAAGTGTAATAGGCAGATTTCACAAACCCCAACTGTACACTTCCCTGTAGAATGAATGCCCAGATCAATAACTAGGATATTACCAGCACCCAGAGGCCCCTGGAGCTCCTTCCCACCACTGCCCCATTTTGACTTCTATACAATGGAGTCAGCCCGTAGGCAGTCTTCCGCGTCTAACTCTGTTTTATTGGGTTGCACAATCGTACGTTTCTGGGAATCCCTTACTTTGTTGAACTCTGTTGACGCCCCAGTGATGGACGTTAAGGCTGTTTACAGCCTTGCGCTATTGCAAGCCTTGGGAACTATGAACAACCTTGTAAATATAATGCATTTAAAAAATGTTTTATGATGGGAAATTTCCAACACGCACAAAGTAAATAGAATAAATGGTGGGAACCAGAGGGAGGTGGGGAGGGCTGGGGGCGGGTGGGCTGGGCTGGGGGTAAAAGGCAGAAAACTGTACTTGAACAACAATTAAATTAAATTAAATTAAATAAGAAAGGGGGAGGGAAAGCATAAGGCAGAGAGGAGCTTGTGTGGATGTGTGTGTTCCGATTGTGATGTATGTGTGCAAACATGTTAAAAGATAGAGTTGGCTTATTCAACCTTGGGCCATGTATTTTAGGAGAGCTGGGTTGAAACATTTGAAGGAGACTGAAATATAGTAGTTCTTCCTTATTCACAGTTTCGCTTTCTGTGATTTCAGAAAATATTACACGGACAATTCCAGAAATAAACAATTCATAAGTTAAAAAAAAGAATAAATGGACACTCAGCTTAGACAACTATCAACCTTCTACCATTCTTGTTAGAGTAGTTTTAGAGTCCTGCGGGGCTAAAAACAGTTAATTCTTTTCCTCCCACCTTCTGAATTCTCTCAGCGGGGCCAATCATTGAATTAACAGAGACACATTAACAGTAGAAAATCAATTTCTAATGCTTGCGAGTGGGGAATTCTCAGACAACCTTGTTTCGTGTCAGGCGACATTGGGTTCATGTGACAGGCTGGACGCAGGACAGAAGCGGGAAACAGAGTTCGGGTTTCAGACGCCAGCCGAGCCCCTGGTTTCCAGGCAGGTGAGGGACACCGGAACCCGCGGCTGGTCAATCCCTGCTCGCCCGCCCAGGAACAACGAGGCGCAGGGGAAATCTAGTCAACAGGCCCCTTGGGCCTCCTCTCCCCCGCCATGCTCAATCCAGATTGGGCGGCCCAGGCCAACCTCCTAAGGTTCCCTTCCTGGGGAGACGTCTTTCCCTCTGGATGTCAGGCCGCCAAGCGGGGAGGGTCCAAATTTCTGAGTCTTCTCTTAATTAGCAGCTTAAAAATCAAAATCCCAGCAGGCAGCTTCAGGGTGGCAAAACTTCGGTCCCCTTCCGTACGATTCCATTTGCGTCCCCAAAGCATGCCGTCCGAGATGGCTGGACGCGCAGCCTTTGGAGGCTCGGCCGGGGGACCTCGGGGTCCCTTACCCCATCTCCACCCGGCTAAGGGCGCGTCCTGGGCGCCGGGAAAGGCCTGCATCCCCGCCGGCCGTTCCAGCTGTAGGTGTGGCTTTGCCGAGGGCCGGGCGGGAAGATGCAGGTGGGGAGGGAGGCGCTTGGACCACTGCCAGCTCACTTTGGTCTCGTACAGAACAGTGTCTTTGGTAAGATTTCATTTGATGAAGAGTTCAAGTGCTTTTAAAAAAAAAAAAAAGCAAGAAAAAAAGTTTGAAGCCCCCAATATAATGAATATGAAGAACTTAGCAGAGCGCCTTTAGGGTATGAGGATCATCCTGCTCTCCTGGAAGTCCTTTTCGTCTTTGCAAAGCACCTTTTCTGTTGTTAAAATCACTTTCCAGCCAAGGGACTCTTTTTTTTTTTTTTTCAATGAAAAAGTTTGTTGGTTTTTTTTGTTTGTTTTTTTTTAGCTTTATTGGGATCTAACTGACGTATAACATTGTGTAAGTTTAAGGTGTGCGACGTGTTGATGGGATCCGGGGGCACTTTTTAATTGAAGCGAGAACGTGCCCGGAGGCTGACGGCGGGCGCGGCGCTGCGCGGCGCGTCCCGGGGAAGGTTTGCGTTGCACAAGCTGATGTCTTCAGTTAGCGTCAGCCAGATTCCGTCCTCCACCCCTTCTGGAAAATCGTGAGTTCCTGTCGCTTACTCCAAGCCTCTGCTTCATTGGTTCTGGTTTCCCAATAAATCATAAGACTCGAGTCCCCGTTGCGGCGTTGGTCATGAGCTCAAGTTAGTGGAGAGGCGACTAACTTTTCATGGGTGTCCCAAAGCCAAGGGGTGCTGGGGTGCTGGATCCCCTCCCATGCCGCAGCCACGACCGGGGATGTCCTCCCTGGGTGGGAAGTAAAGGGTCAAGAGGCCCTCCCCCCCACCCCCGCCCCCGCCCCCCACTCCCCGGCACTTGCCCGCCAATCGCCTCCAGCGGAGATGCTGGGAGCCCGAGTGCGGCTGCTCGGCCCCGGGGAAAGCGCTCTCCTCCCAGCGCTGAGCACTGGGTCCTGGCAGACGCCCCAAGATTGTTGTGAGCGCTGTAATCTGAACCAGCTGTGTCCAGACTGAGGCCCCATTTGCATTGTTTAACATACTTAGAAAATGAAGTGTTCATTTTTAACATTCCTCCTCCAATTGGTTTAATGCTGAATTACTGAAGAGGGCTAAGCAAAACCAGGTGCTCTCGCTGTGGGCTGTCCAGTGGCTCGGAGGACCCAGGCTCTCCCCTCGTCCTCTGCAGGCTCGCTGTCCCCCCCTGGAATACAATATCAGCGAGCTCCACGGGCCCAGAAGAGGCCGAAGTTCAGGAACTGCTCCGAGGGTCCCCGCACGGCGAGCTTTTTCTTCCCCGCTCTGCTTCTCCGGCTCACGCATCTTGGACATGCCAGGATTTAAAAGGTAGGCTCTCCCCTCCGGACTTTTTCCTCCAGGGTCTGGAAACCTTCCCGAAAACCTGATGGGTGGAAAATGGCTATGGACTGATTCAGGCGGTGTCAGGATATTGGAAAAGGCGTGCACCAGTGATGCAATGATATTGTTAATTATAAAAAGCTGCGCCTCTGTGATTTTCATCTCGAAGCCCTCTTTTGGGAGTGGGTGTTTTAGAATACAGTTTCAGAGTCAGCATCCGACAGAGGTCTGCGAAAACCTCAGAGCTCGGTTCCTCTTTCTTTTCGGAAAGGGCAGCAAATTAGTGTGCCGTTTTTCCAAAAATTTATGTATTTTTTTCAATCCGGGAGAGCCAGTACTGGTTCCCGAGCAATTATTTTGCTGCATTGGCTGTTGGACAAGCAAAGGAGGGGCTGCACATCCCGGGCTGGCTGTGCTCCTTATGTGGGGTCCAGGAAGGGCATGCGACCCAGAAGTCTCAAGCCAATGAAAAGTGGGGACTGCAGACAGAGCTACATGTAAGCAAACGTTTTTGCTGTTCTTTAAGAAAATTGTAATTCCAGGTGAGGAATCCTTTCACTGTGAAGAACCCTATCTAGATGATATCTGCCCAGTCTTTCCTGAGCAAAGTCTCGAAAATGTAGCTGCTTTAGACAGGTCGTGTGTGCGTGCATGTGCGTGCGTGTGTACGCGCATGTGCTGAAAACGTACTGGTGATCGTGTCATCCTGGAGTGGGGACACACGGCCCTGAGATTCTGCTGGTCTCTGGCTTTCCCCACAGTAGTTAGGATGATGCACAAGGTGGGTGGACCCACCTGTTTTCCAAAGTCCCAGGGACCAGTTAGGGGCACCAGAGGTGTCCCTAGGACTCCTACAGTTAGTTTCTTTTTTGCAGCTTGCTAGGGTTTTTCATGACAAGGTGCAACTGTTTGTGACAAGTGAGGGCAGCATGCTGGGGCATCACTTCATTTTTCAGAAAACGCTCTCAGTCAGTCTAGAGCTGACCTGGCCCCCGGGGCCCAGCTGTGGCTTTTTGGGGTGGCTGGACTGGAGGTTGGCCCTCGCGGAGGGGACCTGTCCCAGGGCCACTCTCCCGCCAAAGGGAACGGGAGAGTCAGGAGTAGGGGGAGCAATGGGGTGAGCGTGCCCTTCCCACTGGCTCTTGAAGTCCGCGGCGGCGTGCAGACTACCTGTTCTGTCTCCAACATAAACGAGACAGGGTTTTGTAACCAACCGAAAGAAAACCTCATGTGAAGAGACAGGAAAACATTGAAATGCATAATATACAGCCTGGAAAATAAACTTGTTATTGTTCTTTCATTCCTTCCAGATATAAATCTGGCTGTCGCAAATATCAAAAAGCCCTGGGATTTGGCTCTGTACTTTATAAGGTCAGAGCTGTCTCCAGCGCCCTAGAACTTTGGCTCATGCAGGCACTCGGATGGAACAAAAACTTGGGGATGCTCAGGGTCTTTGGTCTTTGGACTGGAGACTAGATGAAGGAATTTGGGCTGGCATCTTCAGCGCCACATCAGGCTTCTGTTCCCTCTGGATGCCATCTTGATCCCGGGGCGCTTAATTCGGGTCCCTGGGTTCCAAGTACCCAGAGCTATTGACTCGGACGAGCCTCGTTTCCTGAACTGGGTGAGCTTTGTAGTCTGTGTAACACTCTCGTTATGAAGGGAGATGTTATACAGTGGAAATTTATTTGACAGGAACATGTCACTGAATCCACCCAGGTCCCGGGTCCCACTGCTCCACTGAAGAAGCCTTCAAGATCACCTCCTCCAGGAAGCCTTCCTTGTCTTTCCTTTCCCTAACTTCCAGCCTGGTTCTCATGGGTATTTCTGTCAGTGTCCTAACCGAAGTGTGTAGATATTATTGATTCCTGTATCTCCCCAGCCAGCTCATCAGGGCAGGGACTGGGTCCTGGTTTTGTAGGCCTTCTGCCCGAGGTCCACACCTGCAAGTTGTAGCTGCTCAGATAAATCCCCGTTGAACTGGGTAATGATAGCACCAAATAAAGCTCTATATTTGCCTAGATTTTGTTGTTTTTTACCATCTTAGCCATTTTTTAGTGTACAGTTCAGTAGTGTTAACATTCACATCATTGTGCAACCAACCTCCGGAACTTTCACCTTGCAAAACTAAAACTCTATTCCCATTAAACAGCTTCCCAGTCTCTCCTTCTTCCAGACCCTGGCAACCACCATTCTACTCTCCATCTCTATGATTTGGATTGTTCTAGGTACCTCCTGTAAGTGGGATCCTACAGTATTTGTCTTTTAGCAACCGGCTGATTTCACTTAGCGTGATGTTTTCAAGGTCCATCCAATTTGCAGCCCAGATCAGAATTTCCTTCCTTTTTAAGGTTGAGTAATATGTCATTGCATGTAGATACCACATTTTGTTTATCTGTTCATTGATCAATGAATGAAAGGTTGCTTCCGCCTTTCGGCTAATGTGAATAATGCTGCTAAGAACAAGGGTGGGTACGCACGTATCTCTTTGAGACCCTGTTTTTAGTTCTTTTCAGCGTATACCCAGAATTGGAATTGCTGGATCATATGGTAACTCCATTGTTTTTAAAGAGATTTTATTTATTTATGTTTAGAGAGACAGGAAGGGAGGGAGAAAGAGAGAGAGAGAAACATCAGTGTGTGGTTGCCTCTTGCGAGCCCCCTACTGGGGACCTGGCCCACAACCCAGGCATGTGCCCTGACTGGGAATTGAACCAGCAACCTCTCAGTTCTCAGGCTGGCATTCGATCCACTGAGCCACACCAGCCAGGGCCCAGTGTTATATTTTTAAAGCATGTTGGCAACTACAATTTTGGGGGGGAAGAAGCTTGTGTGGTCAAAGGGTAAGAATCTCAGGCTCAGAGAGGTTTGGTGGCTTGTGAATGTCAGAGCTGGCCTGACTCCCGATTTCGTGACTCCCCCTAAATTTTCCCGCTGTGCTCCTTCTTCTGCTGCCCAGATCCCCTCCTTCCCTTCTCCCACAGGGCCAGCATGAAGCCCGCTGTGGGATTGGGCGACTTTCTTGTGGCACCTTCCTTCCGTGGGATCCCCCTTGCCTTTCCTTTCGTCACTGGAGGGCATGCTGGCTCCTTCCACCACTTCTCGAAACTCAGGCCCATCTCTCTGTAAGCAGCGAGATCAGAGCAATTGGCCAATACATCGTTAATACCACAGCAGTGGGTTTTAGATTTGTTCTCTGAAGTAGCAAAGCCTTTGTTGAAAACATGCCATCTAACGCATGGTCCCAGCGCATAAAACCAGTGGAAGAGGCCCGTTCTGTATGGGATGGTTGGGGTATCCAGGGTGCCCCTTGGTCGCTCCAGAGTTCCCCCCTCCCCTGATAAAAGCACAGAGTGACGTTGCCCCTGTAAATGCACAGCAGCGTGAGATCCACGTGTACCCTCAGACCTGGATCCGGGAAGTATCTCAGGCACTTACGCCGACTCTTTGCTCTCCACAGGATACTCACTGTCACCATCCTGGCATTCTGTCTTCCAAGTCCGGGGGATGCACAGGTAAGCTTTCAGTTTTGTCGATGACCTGGAAGCGTGTTACAAATCAGGATGCCCGGCCACACCTTTTGGAATTCTAGGCTTGGTGGGGGCTTTACAGTTTACCTAAGTCGAGCTCTTCCTTATACAGAGACCACAGCAGAGACCTGACCCAGGCAGCGTAGTTCAGAATCGGCAGGGCTGGGACTTCGGTGCCCCGACTCCCAAACCGAGATTCTCATCATCGGAGTACCCCCTTCACTTGTGTCCCTGTGGGGGTGTCTTGACTCATCATAAATGTTAAGTCAAACGTGCTCCGCTGTTTCTGGGCAGCAGTGCCCCTGCGTGTCTGCACTTGGCATTAGCTGCTGAGCCAGGGCTGCCATCCAGCTCTGCTGGTTTCCCGAGCCTTCCAGTTCAGCCTCCTGGCTCATCCACTCTGTCTCTTTTGCTCCAAGGCTCTAAGACACCTGAACCTACTCCCAGGAATGCAGGCGAAATCCCTCAGCTCAGGGAAGCGCAACGCCTGTCCCCTTCCTCCTACAAAATGGCAGGCTCCAGGGGCTTCCCGAAAGGCCCAGACCCTGATTTTCCAAATTCGGAAACTTGTAACTCATGTCGTACGTGAAGCCTACAACCCTTGAGGACCGTTAGAGATCTATTTTTGGTTGTGTCCTTGTGCAATTGTCTTTCTGAGTTTGAAATGGAGGTATTTTCCCAAATCTACTTTTCTTAGAAAACAGACTGCATCACTGAGTAGCTTTTATTTTACACGCAGACCTCAGGATCAGGTAGAGGAGTTCATGGGGCACAAAGAACTCCTACCGGATGCTGAGGAGGGGAGGTTGAATAGCACCCAAAGAGAGCGGTTGCGGACAGACACAGGAAGGGCCGCATCAGATGTGATCATTGCACTTCATGACTAGAGCGTGAAACAACCCCGAAACCACCTGCTCAAAACAGGGGTTTTGAAGCAACGGTGCAGGGACTTAAAAAGTAAGGCTAAGTGTGAAATGACTGTGCACCAAAAGGACAAGTGGGGGTTGTAACACAGGTGCTGGTGTCATGGATGTTTTATTTTCTTTATTTCCTGAGCTTTCTGTGATGCTGTTATAATGCTTTTAGAGTTATACAAAAATACATCAGTAAAACGACCCTGCCTCCTTCTTCTCTCTCCTTCCCGCAGCAGCAATGCACTAACGGTTTTGACCTGGACCGCCAGTCAGGACGGTGTTTAGGTAAGAGGCCACGGAAGACCCTTTGTGGGGATGGGCTCGTCGGGGCACAGGCAGCGGCAGCCCCAGGGCAGGGCTGTGTCCTCCTTGGCTGTTGTCCAGTATCGTGGAATCTGCACGAGCCTGGCCCATGGAAGAAAACAGTGCCACGGGGTGGTTGAAGTCAACGGCACCCTTTCATCCATCACCTTCTCTGTTCCCGCCACCTGTCCCCTTCACCGGGGTGAGCCCTGGGAGAGGGCAAAGATGGGTAGGAATTGATCCCTGTCCCCAAGGAGCTGTCCATCGGCATTAGTGTCCGTAGGCTGCCATAATGAATGGCCACCGACGTAGGGGCTTAAGTAGCACAAATGTACTATCTCCCTGGTCAGGAGGTTGAAAGTTCGACAAGGATCTGACCAGGCTGATTCCGAGGGGCCAGCAGGGCTCGGTTCTGCTCTGGACGTTCTAGGGGAGAACCCAGGTCCTTGCTCATGTGTATTGTTGGCAAAGTTGAGTTTTTTTCTTTCTTTAAATCGAGATGTCATTGACATATGACATTTTGTAGGCTTAAAGCGTCCGACATGCTCACTTGATGTACTTATGTATTGAAATATGATTAAACCATAGCTTTTGCTAGCACCTCTATCACATAATACAATTCTCCCTTCTTTTTTTGTGATGAGAATGTTTAAGATCTACTCTCTTAGCAATTTCTAAGTACGTAATATATACTATTAACTATAGTTGATCCCAGGGCTGTGCATTAGATCCCAGAACTTACTCATCTTGTGGCTGGAAATTGGTACCCTCCTACCAGCCTCTCCCAGTTTCCTCCAACCCTCAGCCCCCAGCATCCACCGTTCTGCTCAGTATTTTCATAAGTTTGGATGAAATTAGGCAGTATTTGTCTTTCTCTGTCTGACTTATCTCCCTCAGCATGGTATCTCCCAGATCCACCTGTGTTGTTGCAAATGGCAGGATTTCTTTCTTTTGTGCCTGGAATAACATCCCATTGTGCGTGTGTGTGTGTGTGTGTGTGCGCGCGCGCGTGTGTATCTTCTTTATCCACCCATTCATCCGTACCTGGGCACGCAGGTTGTTCCCATACCTTGGCCACCGTGAATAATGCTGCGATGAACATGGGGGTGCAGGAGTCCCTTTGAGAGCCCGCTTTCATTTCCCTTGGGTGTTTACCCAGAAGTGGATTTGCTGGACCATGTGGTTTAACCTTTATTGTATTTTCCCCATTACATTTAGTCCCCTCCCACCCGCCTCTGCCCAGCAATCACCACGCTGCTGTCCATGTCCACGAGTCCTTTTTCCTTTTTGCTCTACCCCTCCCCCCCGACTCCCCACACTAGCCGTCATCTGTTCTCCATCTACGAGTCTGTCTCTGTTTTGCTTGTTAGTTCAGTTTGTTCATTAGATTCCACATATGTGTGAAATCATATGGTATTTGTCTTTCTCTGACTGTCTTATTTCACTTAGCATAATGTTCTCCAGGTCCATCCACACTGTCGCAAAGGGTAAAGTTTCTTCTTTTTTATGGCCAACTAGAATTCCTCCAAGCACACCACTGTCATGGGTGAGTTCAGGCCGACAGCTACTGAATGGGGTGTCCAGAGCCCCACTTCTCCTTTCCCAAGGTGGGAGCCAGCGGGGGGTTCCCGGGTGAGATGGCTGGGGTGAGCCGTCAGCATCCTGGCATCCCCTCCAGCCTCCTGTCCCACGTGGAGCAGCGCCCGAGGCTGGCGGGAGGGCCCAGTGTGTGGGAGGATCAGGTCAGCTGCCCATCTCAGGCTGGGGCCGGAGTTCAGGCTGCCCTTGGCAGGGGCCAGCGTGGCCGGTGTTCTAGAACGCCCACCTTCCCTTCCAGGCAGAACAGGCAGAGTGCCAGCCTGGCCGGCAGGGCGCCCTGCTTGCTGGCACGGTGTGAGCTGACTCCCAAGTGGGGCCCCACTTTCTGAACCAGGAACTAGCTCTCGGCCAAGCCTCGTCTTGGAGCAAGGGACTCTTTCTCCCCTGCCCAGCTGCTGTTTGGAGCAGAAATGGTTCCCAGGCCGACCCCAGGGTTTCCTGAGCATCCTGTGGGTACACAAGCATCTTTGAGATGCTGCCCCCACAGATAAACACTCTTTATTTTCATAGTTATATGTTTACTTTACTGTTGCCTTCTATTTATGCTTATAGGTAGTGTTTTTCATTTGCTATAGTCATCATGTAAAATAAAAAAAAATACATTTACTTGCGTTTCAAAGGCGGCTTCATGTTTTAAAAAGTATCAAGCAGCTGATAATACAGGTGTTTGTGGCTAAGGCCAAGATCCTGATGGTGGCATTTGATGGATGACATTTGGGGGACATTGGTCATTTTGACTCAATGTGGCAAACCTGTGGTACACTTGTCAGCGATGGGCTGGGCCCTGTTTGGGAGCAGATGCAGGCAGAGTGTTCTGGGGTTCTTCTTGGCCCAGAGGTCTGCTTAACTAAGCCCCCTGCAGAGTGTGGCCGGGGCCACTCACGCCCGTTTCTTCTGTGGCCTTGCAGACGTCGATGAGTGCCGGACCATCCCTGAGGCCTGCCGAGGAGACATGATGTGTGTTAACCAGAACGGCGGGTACCTGTGCGTCCCCCGGACGAACCCGGTGTACCGAGGGCCCTACTCGAACCCCTACTCGAACTCCTACTCAGGTCCTTACCCAGCAGCTGCCCCACCGCTACCGGCTCCAAACTACCCCACGATTTCGAGGCCTCCCATCTGCCGCTTTGGATTCCAGATGGATGAAGGCAACCAGTGTGTGGGTGAGTAGCCCAGGGTCCTGAGCTTCCTGTCCACTGTGCTTTGCTGAAGGCTGCGTCCTAGCCAGCAGGTCCACCCCAATGGGTCATTAGCTGCCCTTCAATGCACAGTGAAACAATGACTTGCTTTTGACATAGATTTTTCGCTCTTTGCAGCCTGTGTCTCTGGGCGCCCTCCTGTCTAAGGAGTAGTTGGGTTTGGTGGTCAGAACAGTTCTCCAGGAAGCCGATGTGTTTTTTCTTTATTTTCATCCATCTATCTGTTATCTCTCTGTCTGTGTGCCATCCATCCATCCACCCACCCATCCATCTTTCTATCCTGTCACCTCTCTGTTTAAAGACCCAGCTCATAGCTTCCCTCTTCAATGACAAATGCCGCCGCTCACACTTAGTGAGCAAATCACAGAATGAGATCTGGAAAGGACCAGCGCTTTCTTTTCAACACCACCCCTCACCCCTGAGTGGGATGAGCGCTCCTGAAATAAAAGAAGCTGTGAGGGCCAAGACCCCTGTTCCGGACGGAGAGGGGTCCCATGAGTGGGCACCAAGACCTTTTGGCCAGAAGGAGCCTTGCTGATGGCAAGAGGTGCTGCCTGGGGTGAGGGAGTTTGCCACGGGTCCCACAGGGGTCGGCGAGTGGCGCAACGGGGGGCCTGGGGAGCTGGGTGTTCTGGTGGCAAGCGTGGCCTTGGCGGAGGATTACCTGGACTCTCCCCACCACACCTGGTCACTTGGCTGTGGCCAGACCAAACCTTCTGTGTCTGTCTCCAGCTTTGGAAGACCGTCTAGTGTGATGATGGCTCCCAACTTGTGTGCATGTGACTCAGATACCAGTCTTTTTGTCCCTGGACCTCCATTATATGTGATGTGTAAATTCCATACATATCCTGCTACGCTAATACAGTTTGAGGGGTATAAAGCATACGTAAGAAATAGAAAAATTTAGAGGATATGGTAAAAATGAACGTGCATTGACGTTCTAGTATTTCCCTCTTTTACCCTAGACGTTTAGGAGAATGTCCCCAGTCCACTTAGTGAGATACTTTTTGGTTCCATTTCAGGGCTCTGGAGTGTTGAGCAGTAACCAACTGTTAGACTCTGTGTAGTTATTTTGTAATGTCTTTTGTATGTTCATGCAAATGAGCATGCATTTATATTTGAATGCATGCAAATAACATGCCAACAAGCGTCCTTCAGAGCTACAAGGGAAAGCTGGATGTACCTGAACCCAAATGTCTCCATTCCTACCGGTCTCAAGAGGCGGGGTGCGGGGGAAAGGGAGGAGGGAAGGGGTGAGCCGGTTGAAGGTCACTTTGAATGTGGATGACCGTGCAAAGGGAAAGAGTGTGGGACCCAAAGCGTCATGGCCTGAAGCTTTGCTGGGGAAGAGAAGAACACTCTTTCTTGTAACGAGCGGCAGAGCAACAGACCCTGTAATTGGAAGAGACCTTACACGTTACCTTTAGTGTCTTCCTTTTGTAGAAAAGGGAGTGCGGACTCCAGCGGGCTAGGTAAGCGCAGAGGTGGGCGGGGGTCTGCTCTCCTGACAGCCAGTCTGCATTCTCCTAATTCGACCACACGGCCGCTCGCATCTGCAGAGAAAAATGATCTCAAAAGCAAATGCACACAAAGCGGGGTTGGGGTTGGGGTTGGGGTGCGGCTCTTCCAGGGCGTCCTGTGTGGCCGGACAGGCCCAGCGACCTGTGCGCCTCTTGACGTGGAGAAAGGGGAATAATGGCCTTTCGAGGCACTCTAGGTTTTTGGGCGGGGCTGCTCGATCTGGCATCTTGGGCCAACTCCCAGGCCCCGTTGGCACGGCGGCTGGGAAGGGCTGCAGGGCTCCCCAAGCTCCTCCTGTCTCCCACAGACCTCTTTCCAGGACCCCAGTGCCTTTGAGAATGAGGACACAGCTGGGAAAGCTATTCACCTCCTGGTCCCTGTGACGGTGTGCAGTGTGACGGCTCTAACCCTGTCACACGGGAGATGCGGGGCCTTCATAATGGCCCTTTTGTAAGAAAAATACAATCCAGGAACCCTAGTGAGGACTGGCACTGGGCCCGTCCATTTCCAGAAAGTTCAGCATTATGCATTCATAAGTCCGGAGCTCTTTCTAACTTCCCTTCACTCCACCCGACGGTTTCCTGGTTTACAGAGGGTCCTTCTGGGCATTGAAAGAGGTAGCCTCGTGGGGAGGGGTGAAGAGAGGGGACAGGGAGGGGAGTTTCTTTTTCCAGCGCTGTCTCCTCCAGGAAGAGAGAAGAGAGAGGTAGGCCTGGGGACAGGCCAGTGGGGAGCAAGGCCCATGGGCGATGGAGCGGGGAAGGACCAAAGAGGCGACACGGCCGTCGCCGCTCAGAGAAGGAGCACGTTGGTGTTTTCCAGAACGGAGGTCCAACCCTACGGAGGAAGCGCGGCATGAACCGCAGGAAAGCGGGGAGGACTGGGACACATCCCTGAAACTTCGCCGTTCTGAGAGAGGCAGACCACATCTCCAAAGGGGTCCCCTCCTCGCCCTCCTCCAGATAAAAAATAACGGACAACAGTAGCGCAGCAGCAGCCGTAACATCTAGGAAGCATTTGCAGAGTGCGCTGTGCCCGGATCTGCCCACGAATGAGCACGTTTAATCCTCGCGGCAACCCTGCGAGGTGGGACGATTATTATTCCTGTTGCATGAGGACGACCCAGAGCACAGAGAGGTCAGGAAACCATGGAAGCTCACGCAGGATAGTGGGGCCAAGCCAGGGTTGGAGCCCGTTCAGGCTCTGGGTGAAGAGATGGAGGTGCCTCGAGGTCAAGGTTTGTCCGGAGCCTCTCAGAGAGTCGGTAGCTGGAGCCGTGATGAAACACTGGGACCTTCCTTTTGAAAAGCTTTTTTGGTAATTAGCGTTTGTGCTCTGCGAAGCTCTGACCCTCGACAAAGGCGGAACAGTGTGGTGAACGCTTAGCTGCCCATCACCCGGCTTCAGCGATTAGCGGTGGGGACCAGTCTCGTTCCTGCGCCCCCTCACCTCGTGGGTTTCTTTAAAGCGAATCCCAGGTGTCATATAATTTCATCCTGAACTACTTCAAAACGTATCTCCTGGAGATAAAGTTTCTTCTTAAAAAATAGACACAGCACTGTCATCCAGCCTACGAAAGTCCACGACAATACCCATGCAGCGTCCACACCTCCTGGTCGCCTCACAAACTCGCTGCTGTCGGTCGGTCTGAAGCAGATCCGGTCACGGCCTCTGCGTGACATTTGGTCGACAGCCCTCCCCACTCTCAGTCCTTGTGTTTCCTTTGCCACTTTCCTGTTGTAGGGTCTGAGTCGTTTGCCCTGTAGGATTTCCTGCACTTGGGGTTTAGCCGATAGCATTCTTGCAGTGGTATTTCACATGCTCCTTCATCCCTCTGTTTTCCTGCAAACGGTAAGCGTTAGATCTAGAGACTTGATCCGATTCAGGGCTAAGTTTTTGGCAAACTGCTTCCCAGGTAGCGCCGTTGTTCCTCTGCTCCTTCCATGCTCTGGAAGTCTGTGTGAGTTTACGAACGCAAGCAGGCATCCCTTTGACTGTGGTTAACTGTTTCTGAGTTTTGGGCCCTTTTCAAGAAAGCAGTTTCCTCCCTGGTGCCCCAGTTAGACCAGGCCCTGTTTCTGTGGGTCAGGCAGGGCCAGGCTCCTGACTTCGGCCCCAGGTCCCTGGGGCCTCTGAGCTTCCTTCTCCTCATCTCCCATTTGGGTTCCTCCTTGAAGGTGACTAGATCCTGCTCCTTCAGAAACGAAGTTCAGTTTGAGTCCCGAAGCCCCTAGATGTAAATCTGGATCATTCAGGACACTTGCAGACAGAGTGAACGGTGACCCAGGATCCGAGAAAGTTTTGCGTCATTTAGAAAACTGGGCTCTGGCCAGGTGGCTCATTGGTTGGAGCATTGTCCTATACACAGAATTGTTGTGAGTTCGATTCCCGATCAGGGCACGTACCTAGGTTGCAGGTTTGATTACTGGTCAGGGTATGTACAGAAGGCACCGGATCAATGCCTCTCTCTCTCTCTCCCTCTCTCTTTCTTCCTCTCTCTCTAAAACCAGTAAGCACATCCTCGGGTGAGAATTAAAAAAAGGAAAGAAAGCTGGCATCTTGGCTTCGGGGTGCTCGGTACCAGGGCCACCTCTCCAAGGATGGTGGGACTCACATCTAGTTAGAGTGCTTCCCCCGGATCTTGGACCCTTAGGAGATCTGGAGGCCAGCTTCTCGGGCTGGACAGCCAGAGGGACATGGTTAATTGGCAAGGAGGACGGGGCTGCCAGAAGGAAGCCCTACCTGCCTAGGAAACCACCAAGACCCAGACAAAAGGCAAGATCGAACACATACAAAGGGTTCTGAGTTGGCCCGAAGGCATCCCGGGAACAGGATGGTGTGGGGCTGGGGAGCAGCGTTGGTGCTGAGGACTCAGCAAGAGGGGTGAGCTGTGCCGAGGGGTTGGGGCGCCCTGGATTCGAACCCCCATTCAGGAACCTTCCTATCGCAGCTCGCCGCCTTAGAGGCCTCTGCCGCAGGTCCCTGAATGTGGATGCCACTTGCTTCTGAGTGTTCATCTCCTTTGGGGCTCAACTTGTCACCTCTCTGGGTGGACATTCTTCGTTCTACCTTTGCTAATCCACTTGGCAGTGGCAGAGCTCGGGACTCCACCGATAACTAGCGTTTGCAGCGTAGAAAGCAGCTATTCACTGGAGCCCGCTACCCCGGGGGCTGCAGAAACTCTTCTGGCCACGTGCGATAAAGCGGTACCTGTACTCTCCTGGCTCAGGGTTTCCTCCCAATCAAAGCGCCTGAGCGGCAGAGAGCAACACATATGGATCCTTTTGGAAGACGGATGATTGTTGGCCTGAGGTTTTCTCTTGAGTTATTTTTCCTGAAAGCCAGCCAGTATTCCCTCAACCAATGTATAAAGAGAACCTCGTTGGTGCCAGGTTCTGGCCTAGGCGCTGAGCGGGCAGGGAGTCAGGGCGGAGCTGCGGGGCTCTCTCCAGAGCTCGCCGTCAAGGAAGGGAGGTCAGATATAAAGCGAGCTGCTGAAACACCAGGTGGCCTCGGATAGCTTCCTGAGAAGGCGGGTGTCGGGGAGGGGTGAGGGCTGGAACTCAGGAGTCAGACGGGTCTCGATCCTCACCTTGGTTTGGTCGCTTCTGAGCTGTGAGAGCTGGGTCTCCATTTTCTCATCTGGATGACGGGTGTAACAGTGCCTGCCTCACAGAGGACAGGAGGAAATGCCCTGTCCAGGGTCTGCGTGGAGTATCCCGCGGTAAATATCGAAGGGGGAAGACTCAGGGAGGAGACGGCCAGGGCCTGGCGGTGACAACCTTGGAAAGATTCGTGGAGTCAGAAAAGGCACTGGAGGCCTAACTCTTTTTTTCGTTTTGAAAGATTTCATTCATTTATTTTTAGAGAGAGGGAAAGGAGGGAGAAAGAGAGGGAGAGAAACATTGATGTGATATGAAATAAATTGATCAGTTGCCTCTCCTAGGTGACCTGACTGGGGGCCGAACCCGAAACCCAGGCGTGTGCCCTGACTGGGAATCAAACCAGCCACCTTTCGCTTTGCAGGACGATGCCCAACCCCCTGAGCCACGCTGGTCAGGACTGGAGGCCTACTTCTTTAACACTTTTCAAATGACCTACAGCTGAACTTGGCACACACCCACCTTGCAGGGCTTTGCCCAGGTCAGCCCTTTACAGAAACATCAGTCGGATTCTGCTTTGAAATACCAGCAAGGCCTGGGTTCATTTAAATGGCGAAACGAAACAGTGGGAGTGGTCCCGCGGTGGCATTTGTTCCCAGCGCACAACACAAGGGCAGGACACTGGGAAACCTCGTCCAGCCCTGACGTCACAGGCACCTGCAGACTTCCCTCGGACTTTTTATATGGGCCTGGGCTGTAACTTGAAACCCAGTCCTCAGGAAAATGCAGGGAGCCCTGGCCACTGGGCTCTTTAGCGGCTGAGGGCTTTGGCACCAGGAAGGCCTGGGAGGCGGTGGCCCAGGACTGAGGTGTGGGGTCGGGGGTGGGGGGGTCCACAGTTGGGTCCTCTCGGGTGCCCTTTGAACTGGGCCTGAGCACCCTTGTTCAAGTGCACCCTGCTTCTCGGGCCGTCCCCTCTCGCTTCAGGTCTTTTCTGATCCGTGGCTGGGAGGGTGAGCAAGCAGCGCAGCCTCTCTGCCCCTCAGTTTTTCCGTCTGTGCACGGCGGTTGCAGGGCCAGCCTCTTTCCGTAGGGTAGCGGTGAGAACGGAAGGCGAAAATGCACGTAAAACTGCCTGGCTCGGAGGCTAGCTCTCGTGTTGGGGGCCAGTTCCAGCTACTGGAGTTTCGTTTTCTTCCTGTCGGGCCTCACCGACCCATCGGGGATTCTCCCACCCCCCAGGCGTGGTCTTCTGCCAGAGCCTGCTTTCTCCTTCGGGGACTAGCGTGGCTGGCCGCGTGCCTTTTAGGGGGTTGGGGGTTGGGGGTTGAAGTCTTGTCGCTTTTCAGCGTGAGGGGTTGGTGACATATGCCTCCAAGGAGATCACAGCAGCAAAGAGCCTCCAGGAATCACGCAGAGCCGCCCTTCTCTGAGGGCCATGCGCCCAGGCGTCACCGGGAAGTGCAGGTTCCGACTCCGAGGGGCGTCTGGCGTCTGGGGCAGGTCTGAGGTTCCGCCTTTCTCACTCGCCACTCCCTGCAAATGTGAGTGGCCAGTCCTCTTGCATCAGCGAGGCTCTGGTCCATCTGTCTACTGTTACACAGGATTCTACGTAAAGAACGGTAGAAACTTCATTTTTTTTTAAAAGATTTTATTTATTTATTTATAGAGAGGGGAAAGGAGGGAGAAAGAGAGGGAGAGAAACATCAATGTGTGGTTGCCTCTCACGTGGCCCCGACTAGGGGCCTGGCCTGCAACCCAGGCATGTGCCCTGACTGGGAATCGAACCTGTGACCCTTTGGTTCACAGCCCGCGCTCAATCCACTGAGCTACGCCAGCCAGGGCGAAACTTCATTTTTTAAATGCAATTTTCATTTTGTTTGAGTTTGTTAGAAGAAGGTATTTTGTTTAAAAGCAAAACAAAACAAAACAAAAAAATCTAAAAGAGATGATTTTAAAGCTTACATCGAGGCAGCAGGCTGTGGTGGTGAAGGACCTGATAGGACATCAGTAAGAACTGGTCTTTGATCCCAGATTTGCTGGGTATTAGCTGTGCAACGTTACAAAGGTCACTTGGCCTTTCTGGTCTACATTTTATTATTTGCAAAAAACAAGGGATGGTAGGAAATTAGGGGTCTTAACCTAGGGTCTGTGGATAGAATTTAGAGGATTCATTTTCATGTGTTTTCCCCACTAACTTCTAATGAAATTTAGCATCACCTTCAGTTATACAGGCAATACGTTATAGGGCTGTTAGCGGTAGCTGGGACAGCGTTAACAAGAGAAACATAGACATATTTTTAAAAGATTTTATTTACTTATTTTTAGAGAGGGGAAAGGAGGGAGAGAGGGAGAGAAACATCTCTGTGTGGTTGCCTCTCGCTTGCCCCCTACTGGGGACCTGGCCTGCAACCCAAGCATGTGCCGTAGAGTGGGAATCGAACCTGTGACCTTTCAGTTTGTAGGCCAGCACTCAATCCACTGAGCCACACCAGCCAGGGCCAAACACAGATATTTATACATCCCATTACAGCTGTAGCAGTTCTTCTGAAATACTGTGAAGATTGGACATTTTAGAACACTATTTTGAAATACCATTCTCACTTACCCCTACTTCAAAACTGTAGAAGACATTAGTCTTGCTGCCCGTCTTGTTTGATGCACTGATGAAGAAACGTACATGTCACCGTAGCACAGGTTTGCTTGTAAAGCATCTCGATGACTGTCTTTCGGTACAATGCTTTTCTTTTGTAATCCTGTGGATGCAACGTCATGCACTTGGAAGCACCACTCTGAGAAGGGTCCCCAGGCTTTATCTGTCTGCACAGCAGGTTCAGAGCATGTGCACAAAAGGCTTCCACTCCCTGGACCAGAGAGATGATTTCTCAGGTCCTCTCCGACTCCAGAGCGTCCCGCTGCTCTGAATCCTCCGACCCAAGGGGGAGCTGATACTGGAGTTCGGACCGTCTGGGTCTTCTCGTAGCTTGTGGTCATCTGCATTACTCAGCGATGTGGGCTTTCTCCCCTTGTGCTTCAACCAGCCCACGTGCTCAGGGACATCTTCGGCCAGGACTGTGCCAGTGCTCCCTGCGGGAGGTGGCCTCTCCCACCCACAGTGGGAGCTGGCTTTGCGAATTGGCCCTGGCCTGCCATGAGGTGGGAGCTTGTGGGTGGGGCTCTCCCAGCCTTGGTGCCTTCGTGTGGCAGGCACTTCGCCGGTGCCTTGTGTGGCAGTTTTCTCAATGACCTACAAATTTTTCTTGGCTCTCACCTTATGTTCCTTGGTCTGGTCCTGTTTCTGTTCATTATGTTCCACTCTGGAATTAGCCAGTGTGTATGAAAAGGAAGAGATGTTGCAAGAGGCTAGAAGTGTGGACTTTCAACAGCGGGACAATTCCGCTCTGCTCTCAATGGGTCTGGCTCAAGTGGGTGCACGGCCCCCGGTCTCCAGAGAGTGCTTGCCGGAGGACAGGCGGTCACAGCTACCTGCCAGGTCGCAAATAGCCTCCAGTGCCAGGGCCAGGACGGCAGACCACTCAGCAGACCGGTCAGTCGGTGTGTTTTCATTGACCGGCAGCTGCAGGTTGTGGTCCTTCTCAATGAGGTGAGATGGTGCCAAATGGGTTGAAGCAGAGGAAGGGGACCGCAGTTTGTCCTTTCGCGTCAAGGCTCGGAGATTTCTTTTCGAATGCCCTCTCGGTGGGCATGGATGGATGCGGTGCACCCCGGGTGAACTCCACCCCAGACTGCTCGGGTAGGTCCTGCCCCTCCCCCGGTAGCTTCTGCAGGTGTTCCCCGGGGTCCTGATGTGCTATGTGAATGGCATCGCAGGACCTCGGCGGGCTCCCTCCGCCTCGCCGTATGATGCAAGAATGGCGTAATTGGGAAGCTCTTTGGAATGCAGTCGATGAACTAAAGAAGCGAAAGTACCACCTGAATGCAATTTATTAGCGTTCTGGAGACTGTGTGCATGAGAACAATAACACCGATTAAAACCATAAATTAGGAATCATGTCTGATGTTGGCGACAGCAGCCTCATGTCCGTATCATCGGATAGGCCCGGGTTGTAACATCTTCATTTTCTCACAAGACCTGGAAGGGGTGGGTCACGGGCCCGGGCGTGGTGGGAGATAGCAGGATGCTGTGAGGAGAGCATGGGCTTTCGGTTCAGACATGCTGGGGTTTGAATCCCAGCCCCACACGGTTGTCTGACTTGGGGTGTTAAACCCTTAGAGTCCGTCTACAAGACGGGCCCCTGGTGTTTACCTTGCGGGGCTGTTCTGGGGCCTAGCAGAAGGGTCCGCTGAGTGTCGATGGTCCGGTCTGCATGCCCTCGGTGACTGATGGCTGCTGGCGCGCCACCCTCCCCGCCTCCCCATGGGGGCAGCGATGGATTTGCCTCCCATCCACCAAGCACTGCCCAGGCGCAGGTCAGAGAGCGGGGTGCTATTGGCTGCTCATTCCGGACGGGGAGGTCTGGGGAGGGAGAAACCGACTTCGGGCCTGTGCCACGTGCTGACGCTTCTCCCCTCCTCGCCCTGACCCCGCTCAGGCAGGTGACCTTGAGCCTTCCCCGGGACCCTCAGCACTGGCAAGGCCAAGGAGCACATGGGCACAGTCACCCTCTGCTCTCTTTGGCTGCCAGCTTCTCAGGATGCACGGACACGCAGACAGACAGACTGACTCCAGACCACACTGGCCTGGCCAGCTGTGACTGGGGAAGTGCTGGTGGGTTGGGCTGAACCCTTAGGGGAGAGAACCCCCCAAACTCCGCCCCCCCTCGTTAGGTGACCTCCCCCTGCAGACGGGACCAGGAGTCTCCTTGTTCCTTGAGTGCCCTGTGGCCCACACCCAGCATGGGCCCTCACGCCGTGGGCACTCTGTGAGTGGACTGCATTCACACTGCGGCCGGAGGCTGATGGGAAAAGATGCCTGTGGGGAACCTTCCGGTCAGACCGGCTTTGTGAGGAGACCCGCCTCCCCTGCGCTCTCCCCTGTGGGATGTACCAGAGGGGAGTCCCCGGCAGGCTGTGCTCTTCCCACCCCCAAGCCAGCGCTGCGTTTCCCTGCCGGGGGAGGGTCTGGCTCCCAAGGATTTACCTCTTGCTAGGGCCAGCTCCTTGCACAACTCCAGGGGGTGCCATTCAATTGTGTAACATGCCATCGGCACCCCCCGGAGCCCAGCAGCCAGCCTGAGGCTCCTGTTTGTCTTGGAAACAGAGGCGTGTGCTTGGGGAAGGGTCCCCAGGCCGTCTCCGTGGGGGCTGGCAGGGAAAGGACATTCGCAGGATTCCTTCCCTCCGAGGGCCTCAGACATCAGACTGGATGTCAAGGACTGACCTCCCATTCCCCTCCAGCTGGCGAGCCCGGCCAGAGGGGAGACGGGGACAGCCGGCACTGGGCCCTGCCCCAGGGAGCCAGCATGCGCGGACTCCAGGGGACGGCGGGCAGCCGGGCTGGGGGAGCAGTGAGACTTGGGGGACTTGTCAGTGCCGTCTGACTCGCCCTCCAGCTAAGAGCCGGGCAGGAACCCAGCCAGAGTTGATTTATGAGCTCCACATAGTTTGCGTGTCTTCACACCGCCACCCCCCCCCCCCAGGAGTCAGTGAGTCAGACGGCACAGACTTCGCCTCCTCCGGAACCAGCGCGGATTGGCATTTCAATAGTTCCCATGGGAATCGGGGGTCGTGACAGCAGGGAGGGAGCATGAAACAATGGAAACACACACACACACACACACACACACACACCCAGGACTCTGCTTCACTCCTGCTGGGGAGAAAGACAAGTCGTCCGTTTTCTGCGTCTGAGGCCTGAGACTTGTGAGGGGTGGCGCACCCCGCCGGGCCACTGTGAGCAGAGGGAGCGGGAAGCACCGGGCACTAGGGCAATGCACGAGCTCAAAGCAGGCTTAGCCGTGACCGCACTTAGCATCCCGTGCTGTGTCCTCGGGCGCACGCTCCTCAGCTGTGATAAGTAGACACTGGTGATTATTCATCTCACATCTCGGTCCTGCTGGAACTTTCTGTCCTGGTCGCTGTTGTGTTTTCAGCACCTGATAGGTTTTTGTTGAACAAGCCGAACAGCTACACAGGGTGAATTGTAAGTATAGGATTCAGAGGAGTGAGAGAAACTGATTATGTCTTAGATGTCCAAACAGGTTAATTTAGTATTATTAAAGGACCTTATTGATTCATTTATCACGTATGTGCTGGGGTCTGTGTTGTGTGCACACTCGAAGATAAATCATGCATCGTGACCGCCCTGGGGAGGTCACACTCTCTGGCCAAGCGTTGGGGTGGGATGGTAGAAAATGGGGAAGCCACCACTTCCATAGTTAGGACCCAGTGGAATGGGGTGGCCGCAAACGCAGGTAGGAGGCTCCCGCCGGCGCCGGCTGGAGCGGGCCGGAAACCGTCCGCACAGACAGGTGTTCCCCATCTGTGCATCACTCGGTTGGACGGATACTCGCCGAGCACATCTCCACGTCAGATGCCGCCAAGTGCTGGAAGGGGATCTAAGGATGCATCAGACGTGGTTGCCGCCCTCGGGCCCTCGCAGCTGAGCGGATGTGAGTGGGGGCTGCAGGGAGGGTGTTCGGACTCCTCAGCCTCCTGCAGGAGCCCGCGTGGGAAAGGCGGCGAGAGCAGCCTTGCCGGGCTCTGGGGGCATGAGTGCCCACAAGAAATAGGGATTCTGCTCTGGGAATGGATACAATGTCCATGGTGTGGATTTGGGAGGACGGAGTAGGATTTTTATGTGAGGGATGGAGAAGGGCTGTCTGGGTCGAAGGAATAGCGGGGACGAAGCCTTGGAGGCTAGAAATTTCACGGTACGTGGAGGAATCGTGTGGAGGCCAGCCTTGGTCGTGAGCCCGTTGACCGCCTGCCCAGTCAGGGGACCCAGCCTGGCTGTGGACCGGGGGCGGGGCAGCACAGAGTGAGAGGGGGGCCTGCGATGCTCTGCCAGTGGCTTGGGCTTTATTCTGTGAGCACTGGGCCTGCAGGGGGGAGTGGCTCACCGACGTCTGCCTGGAGAAGATGCCTGGTGTAGGGGCCCCGGGAACCGGGGTCTTGGCCTCATCCTAGCGTCGCAGCAAGCTCCGTGGGTGGTTGGGGCTCCAGTCCCTTCTCTCTCGGGGCTCCATTTCTCATTGACACCAGAGGGGCTGGACCACCATCTCTAAGGCGTCCTCCATCCTGACCACTCCGGATGTGAAAATCGAGGTGAAGGGGACCTTCTGCAGGCTGATGGATTCTGCTGACAGTGTCTTTTCCTTTGAGGCAGTGATTTTGCATTTAGTCCGAACTCCGGGGGCTCGTAGTTTGGGCCACTTCGTGATGATGCCACCTCCATGTTATCGGAGTCCCGGCTTGGAGCCTTCCTTCAGGCTTCAGGGAAGGGGCATCAGTCGGATGGTGATAACACAGGGCCTGGACACCTGGCGCTGCCTCCACAGCGCTTGGGGAGGGCTTGCAAGCAGCTGGAGTAAAACGCCGACTCCGTAAGAAGGCAAGAACCCCCTTAGAGTGACCGGTAGGGTGCTCCACTCTCAGGCCTTTCTGGAAAAGCCCCCACCGCAGACCTCCTAACAGACCCCTTTGAAAGGGTCACCTCATCCTCGTTCAGCTCCAGAGAACAACCGTTGGCCAGGGGCCAGGCAGCGCTGGCCTGTGGTCAGTTGGCTTCTCACTGTGGGATGCTGGTTTCTGCGGTCACATCCTTAATCGACTCCCTTAATTGTGATAATAATTCCCACTTGGATGCTGCCTCTCGCTTTTCCCAACGCTTTCACATTCGCCAAGTCACTGAATTCTCCAACGGCCCGGCAGGCAGGCTGGACATTGTTTCCCTGTTTTGGAGCGCACTTGGAAGGGCTGTGGGACTGCCACGTCCCAGCACCCACGGTTGGTCCATGGGAGAGGCCCACCAGAGTGTAGGCTGGCTGACTTTCAGGCCCCGCCCTGCCCGATGCTCTTCATGGCTCACGGGGCCCTGCTGGCCTCCTTTCTCTCCCTCCAGGGTATCAGGCCCTTCCCCACCTCGGGGCCCTTGCGCACGCTGTTCTCTCTGGAACACTCTGCTGGCTCTCCTCATCGCTGGCTCATTCTCCTCTTTCTGGCTTCAGCTTAGTTGAGATATTACCTTAGTTTAGATCCACCAACCCGTCCAAATAAGCCTGCGGTCACTCTCCCTCACAGCCCTTGTCATCATTGTCCGTGATTTTACTTGAGCATGCGTAAAATCACCTGGAGGAGCTCAAACACAGGTTGCTGACTTCCACCCCCGCAAGAGTTTCTCATTCAGCAAATTTGGGTGAGGCCAGGATTTCCAAGGGATGCTAATACTTCTGCTCTGGAGACCACACTTTGAGAACCACTGACTGATAATTATCTTTTAATTAATTAATGCTGAGGTATTTTGACATATAACATTTAAGTTTTTCTATTTTCTATTTATTTATTTTTAAAGATTTCATTTACCTTTTAGAGAGAGGGGAAGGGAGGGAGAAAGAGAGGGCGAGAAACACAAGTGTGTGAGAGAGACATCAGTCGGCTGCCCGTTTCACACCCCCAGCTGGGGACCTGGCCTGCAGCCCAGGTAGGTACCCTGACCGGGGGGTCAAACCTGCCACCTTTTGGTTCTCGGGCCAGTGCTCAACCTACTGAGCCACACCAGCCAGGGCTAAATAGAGTTTTTAAAATTTTATTGATCTTAGAGAGCTAGAGAGAGGACAGGACAGAGAGGGAGAAACATCGATTCATTCTCCCACTTACTCACGTGGTCATTGGTTGATTCTTGTAGGCACCCTGACCAGGGATCGAACCTGCGCTCCAACCAACTGAGCTACCCGACCAGGGCACATAGAACATGTTAGTTTCAGGTGTCCAAGCATAATGATTTGCTATTTGTATGCATCAACAAATAACCCCAGTTACTATCCATCACCACACATAGAAAAATATAATCCTGGTAACGTCCATCATCACATACAGAAAAATGCTTTTTCTTATGATGAGAACGTGTAAGATGTACTCTCAGCGCCTTTCAAATATGCAGAATAGTGTTGTCAACGACAGTCAGCAGGCTGCGCGCTACATCCTCACGACTTATTTTGTAACTGGAAGTTTGTACCTTTTGACCCCCTGTACCCTCTTTGCCCACCCCACCCCCTGCCCCCCCACACTGTCCTCGGTATCTGTGAGTTCGGTTTTTTTTTTTTTTTTTTTGAGACTCTATGTAAATGAGAGCATAAGGTATCAGACTGATTTCAACACAATGCCCTCGAGGCCTACCCACTTCCTTCTTTTTCATGGCTGGGTAATATTCCATTGGGCATACACACCGCATTTTCTTCATTCACTCACCCATCACGGGCACTTAGATTGTTTCCATGTGTGCTGTGTTTATCTGTTTATGGTCTGTCCGTCTCTCACCTGGTCTCTGCCGTATTCCCAGCACCTGGCCATCGCTGGTGCTCGGCGAGTATTGGTTAACGAGCGCTGACTGAAGACTCGGTCAGGACCCCTTGCTTCACGATCATCCCACTCATGAGCAGGGGAAGGAGACCCAACACTGACAGGAACCCCGGGAGTTGCTTGGTCCAATCGCTTCCCCCGTTACCCTTTTCTTTAACTTCTCACGCCTGAGCTTTGTCTAAGGCTCCCTGTGAATTTTGTGTGTAGATTGGGTGGATGATGGTTGTAAAATCCCAGGGGGATGAATTGGACTGTCTGGGTTCGAGCAGGGTTGTCGGAAGGTACCCAGCCACGCTACAGGACATCCAGCCAGGCGTGGGTCCCCCCGTCTGCCAGTCTCTGTGCTGGCTGGAACCCCGACATTCGCCTTCCCTGCCAGCAGGCGGGGAGGGGCCGCACACACCAGCTCTTCTCCCAGGAGACGGGGTCGGGTGGGGGTGGGGCACCGAAGGCTGCGGCTGGGACCCAGGGCCTTCCTCTGTGGTGAGCAGACTGGCACGAAGGGAGGAAGCCTCGACCGCGGGCTTGTCAGCCCCGCGTGGTAACGAACCGTGTGACCCAGACCAGCCGCCACGGCTCCGAACCTCCTGGGAACCTTCTGGGTAAGTGAATTAAAATTTTATGACTGGCTTGCACAGAACGCTTCTCGTAATCCCCAAAGTTGTGCTTTCAGAACCGGCGAGTGTCTGGGGCCTGGTCCTACTCTTTGGTTTCAAAAGAACAGAGTTGAGGTTTTTGCCAGACTGGAATTGGGTTTGAACTGTAAAATTTTATCTTCCTTGGCAAGGGGGAGTTGAAGATAGACTCTGGAGTGATTATAGATCCCCTGAAGCTATTACTGTGGCCAAGGATTGCTGAGGGTGGGGCTTAGACCCGGCTGAAGCTTCATTCTCCAGGTGGGGGCGTGCCTCCCCCCGCCCCAGGACTCATAGGAAGTGGAATGTGTGTGTGTGTGTGTGTGTGCGCGCGCGTGTGTGTGTGTGTGTGCATGCACGCGCACGTAGGGGGCACAGTGCCAACTCTGCTGGGGGCCACGTCACCTAGTGGCTACCGTGGACTAAGTATCAAGGGAGCAACAAATTCTGCCCAAGGCTGGCAGGGAGGTTTACTCCAAGAAAGGGCGTTCGCAGTTTAGTTGGGAAACCTGGAGGCCAGGGATGAGATGTAATATTCCTCCAAGACCACCTCCAAGGTCATTTGCAGAGCCGGGGGGAAAGCCCAGAGTCTCTGGGTTCTTAATGCTAAGAAAAGACATGGCTTTGGAAGCTGAGTGACCGTGGGCAAGTCACTGCTCCCTGTGGGCGTCCCGGAGGAGGGCGATTCGCAGGGTTAGTTCCGATAGGCATTGGTCGTGCGGCACCGAGGTGCAAAATACGGGACGTCCGACGGACAGTTGGGGCATCTTTGATGCTCCTCCCCACGCTCATTTCTGTGTGCTCTAAGCAGTGTGGTCAGGCTCGTGTTCGGCAGGGTCAGGCAGGGCAGGGCCGTACACGGAGCCGGCTTCCTACACTGGGCTCCTGGCAAAGGCTTCCCACCCTCGAAGCAGACTCTGGTTTCACGAGAAGTCTCCTCCAACCCAGCTCCGCAGAAACACCATGCTTAGTCCCCCTTTCAGTGGCAGGACTCTGTTCTCTCCACGTTCAAGCTCCGTCAAGAGTTGTAAAGGGAACAGATCTGGCTGCCAGCATGAACGCTTTCCAAAGAGGAAAAACAAACAAACAAAAACCGAGGCAGAAGACCCCGGTACTTCAGCAGACAGACGAGCCACCCAAGGGTTAATAAAGTCGGAAGGGACGGGGCACTAGGAGATAGTGCCACCTGTCTCTTCCCTGTTGAGGAGAGGAGGCTGGCCAGGCCCGCATTCCATTCCAGCACAGGCTTGGACCCCACTGAGCTGAGCAGGAGCGTGCGGGGTCTGGTCAACTGCACCCCTGAGACCAGATGGGGGACAGAGGAAGGTGAGACTGTCCCTGCCTCTTGCAAGGCATGTTCCAGTGTGGGAGGTGCTGGGGGGCAGGCACACAGAAGGTCCGAGTCTCCTTGGGCTGCCACAAAGATACCTCAGACAGGGTCTTAAACAACAGACATTTGTTTTCTCGTGGTTCTGGAGGCCGGGCATCCGAGATGAAGGAGTCAGCGAAGTTGGATTCTTCCGAGGGCCGCCACTACGGCGGGGTCTGTTCTGGGTGTCCTTGGCATGCAGAAGGCTGTCTTCACATTGTCTTCCCTCTAAGTGTCTCTGTGTCCAAACGCCTTCCTCTCTGGAGGATACGAGTCACACTGGATTAAGATCCACCCTAATCACCTCATTTTAACTTAGTTACCTTTTTAAAGGTATCTAACGGTCTCCAAACAGTCCCATTCTGCGGTACGAGGGATTTGAACTTCAACATAGGACTTTGGGGAGGGATGCAATTCAGCCCATAACGTAGGACACCGCTCTGCTCCTCCAGCAGGGACCCGTCTGAGGTCTGAGACACGGGGAACACTGTTCTTTTTCCTTATCCTTAATGAGCCAGGCCAGATGCGATTTCTTCTTGGAGGCCTTCCTCAACCTCTATTACCCCATCCATTGGAATTCACTCCCCACCCCACACCGAATTCCCCAAACACTCAGCTTGTTCCTCTGCGGGGGCGTTTGTCATCGTCTACCTTAGACTCAATGAGAAGTGTGTCTGTGCTCTGGGTGTATTCAAGCTCTCACGTATTCGTATCTCTCTCACCTCCTCCGCCTCCTCTCTGGCGCATGGAGCTGGTTCAGCATTCTCGGGCTTGCTGACGGGTCAGCTGGCCCGCAAAGCTGGGCAACACGTGCCAGCTAAACGCGACGACGTGGCTGTTAACAAGACAGTGACAGCGACGTGCCTTTCCTTGGATTCTTTGCGCCCCTCGTCGACAAAGTTCAGCTCCTGGATTTATAAAGCAGAGAAGCTCTTTTGCCCTTCTGTCCTTGTTTGACCACAGCGGGTCAACGGAGGAATCTGCAGACTGGACGCCCAGCATTCTTAAACCCCCAGAGTTCAAAGAGAACGACTCCTTTGGCCAGTCTTGAAGAAACTCTTCAATCATTTCTGGAATAATGGCATTCTTCTGGCTCCGCTCTGTGGCCACGCCTCCCTCCACCCCCGGTCCGGTGACCTTCTGTCCCTTTGTTTCTTGGCTGGAAGTCTGGGGCTGCTTCTGAGAGCAAAAGCCGATTCAGCGGAGCGAGGGGGTCCTTCCCACGAGTCCAGAGCCGCACGCCCCAGAAAGCCTGACTGTGCAGAAACAGCTGGCCTTGGGCAGACTGCTTTTGAAAAACAGTGCTCACAGCTTAAAAGCACTTTGTGTCCGCTTGGCATTTGGAGGACAAAGAAGGTACCATTGGATACGGCCGGTCTCCCATCTTCATAAGGGAAGACTCCACTTTTACTTCCTCCAGTGAAGCTGCTCACCTGGCACCTGGGGGAGAGGTGTCCCTGGGGATTGGTTGGCTCTGGGGAGGCTGGCAGGGGCGTGGGATGCCTGAATCCTTGGACCAGTCACATCACTGGCGCGCTCTCCACGGTGCCTTACACTCTTGCAGAATTTTCTGTGTGTGCCTCAATGTGGACAAGTTGGGGAAGGACTGCTTTAGACTGATGTGCTCTACGGAGATTTCTGGGAACACAGAGCAGGTTTCTCAATATTTACCTTTGAAAATGAAACACGTTCACTTATTGCTTTTGGTGCTCTGGCTTTTGACAGATCGAAGGCTGACATCAGAACTCTGCAGTCTGGTAGAACTGTAGGCAATTTGCATATACTCAGTGTATTAAAATATATGGGCATGTACCAGGACTCTGGGCTGCGAGTCACAGACACCCAGCTCAAGGTAGCTTAAGCAAACAATGAAAATAAAACAAGAAGACACAAGAGTTAAGGAAAACTACATGCCCATATAATTCATGTTTTTTTATCATGGAAAAGTCCATGAGTAGACTTCCCTTTAGCTACGGCTGGATCCGAGGGCTCATGTGGCATCGTTTGGACTTGGTTTCTTCTCTCTCTGTCTCCTGTGTCCCATACATGGGCGTCTTCGTTCCCAAGGCAGCCTCTCTCTGGCGATGGCTCCTGAGAGCTCCAGGCTTTTCTCTGACCAGTTCGGCAACCCACAGAGAGGATGCCTCAGTCGCTAGAGCACCAGCAAAAAGCCGTGTTCGGGCTCCGGTAGCCAGCTTGGGTCACATGCCCGCCCCCTGAGCTCATGACTTGATGGTGACATGTGCGGCTTGGACTCACCGGACAGCCTACGGCTCAAGTCCAGACCTGGAGCCAGTAGTGGGTCTAAAGCCACCAGAAACACATGCACCCAAAGTGGGTGAAGGCAGTTCCTCGTAGGGAAATTGGGGTGCTCTTACCAGGTGGAGGGAGTTTAGATGCTGAGACGGCAAGATCTGTGCCTAAGACCCTAGCGTCCCCATGGGAAGGGGAGAAGCAGAAGGTCCCTGAGTTTGTTCTGAGCCAGCAGGGCTGAATAACAAAGGGTGCGCTCGCTGGCCGATTCAGCGTGCTCTGCATGCACTGGGGGACAGTGACCAGTGAAAAAGGAAGGGGACCGGAGCCTTCATCTGTGCTGCCCACCTGTCCTCAGGTGTGCAGCGTACCCACACTGCACCTCAAAGACAACTCACGCTCCCTTTCATTATAAGTCATCTGGGAAATAAGACCATGAAGTCTCTTTGTAGAAGCATTAGGCTGTTGCAATGCTCCGAGTCAGGAAGAAATGTCTAGTGCCTTGCTTGCATCCTCTGTGCCGCTGTCTTTCTCGTCCTGCCCTTAGGAAAAACAAAAAATGGGAGATTGTTACCGTGTATAACCGCCATCATCACCACCACCACCATCATCATCACCCACATCAAAGCCCTGTGTGTCTCTGACCCTGTTTTATTTTAAGGTGATAGCGCTGGTCGTGCGCTCGAACTGCCTCCATTCACAGGTACAGAGCTGTTGGTCCTTCTTTACCTCCAGTCTCCTTACCATAGTGCATCTTGGGAATGGCCTTTGTTTTCTTTTCTTTTTTTTTTTTTTCTTTTTTAAAATATATTTTATTGATTATGCTATTACAGTTGTCCCATTTCTCCCCCATCATTCCCCTCCACCCTGCACACCCCCCTCCCACCCACATTCCCCCCCTTTAGTTCATGTCTGTGTGATAAGTTCTTTAGCTTCTACATTTCCCATACTATTCTTGCCCTCCCCCTGTCTATTTTCTACCCACTATCTATGCTACTCATTCTCTGTACCTTCCCCCCCCCCTCCTCCCACGCCCCTGTTGCTAACCCTCCATATGATCTCCATTTCTGTGGTTCTGTTCCTGTTCTAGCTGTTTGCTTAGTTTGCTTTTGTTTTAGGTGTGGTTCTTAATAGCTGTGAGTTTGCTGTCTTTTCACTGTCCTATTTTTGATCTTCTTTTTCTTAGATAAATCCCTTTAACATTTCATATAATAAGAGCTTGGTGATGATGAACTCCTTGAACTTGACCTTATCTGAGAAGCGCTTTATCTGTCCTTCCATTCTAAATGACAGCTTTGCTGGAAAGAGCAATTTTGGATGTAGGTCCCTGCTTTTCAAGATTTCAAATATTTCTTTCCAGTCCCTTCTTGCCTGGAAGGTCTCTTTTGAGAAATCAGCTGACAGTCTGATGGGAACTCCTTTGTAGGTGACTGTCCCCTTATCCCTTGCTGCTTCTAGAATTCTCTGCTTCATTTTAATCTTGGCTAATGTAATTACGATGTGCCTTGATGTGTTCCTCCTTGGGTCCAACTTCTTTGGGACTCTCTGAGCTTCCTGGACGTCCTGGTAGTCTATTTCCTTTGCCAGTTTGGGGAAGTTCTCCTTTATTATTTGTTGAAATAAGTTTTCTACTTGTTGCTCTTCTTCCCCTTCTGGGACCCCTATAATTCGGATGTTGGGACGTTTAACGATGTCCTGGAGGTTCCTAAGCCTCTCCTCATTTTTTTGAATTCTTGTTTCTTCCTCGTTTTCTGTTTGGTTGTTAATTTCTTCCTTCTGGTCCACTCCATTGATTTGAGTCCCAGTTTTCCTTCCATCTCTATCGGTTCCCCATGCGTCTTCCTTCATTTCACGTATTGTAGCCTGCATTTTTTCATCTAGTTTGTGAGCAAAATCAACCAATTCTGTGAGCATTTTGATGACCAGTGCTTTGAACTGTGCATCTGATAGGTTGGCTATCTCTTCACTGCTTAGAGGAATTGACTCCGGCGTTTTCATTTTTTCTCCGGTTTGAGCCATTTTTGGTGGGGTTTTTTGTTTTGTTTTGTTTTGGTTTTAGTCTCTGTTTTCTTATCTGTAGTATGAGGATAATGCCTATCTCATAAATGTTTCAGGAAGGACTAAAAGTACACAAAGCATGTGACGTTAGAAGGTGCTCAGTCAGATGCATAGCTATATATAGCCCTAAGACAGGTTTCATGAGAGCAGTTGACTTCTTCCCTTAAATAAAGTCCCACCGGTCACTTACACAGTGCACAGCCACTCGTTCTAAGAGCTTTAGAGCTGGGACAGTGGTCAGGGTTGCGCCACTGCACCGCACCTGAGAAAGAAAATCGTAAGCATTGGATAGCACTATTCTGAAAATCAGTCAGGGTTATTCTAGGAGCTGAGGTGTCAGGAACAGACTGGAGTCCTCCCAGCTCAGCGCTTCACTGGCTGCGTGACCTTGTCCTAAACTCTGCCCCCCGTTTTCTCGTCTGTTAAGTGGGATGACAGTCCCTGCCCTGCCCGCTTCGCCGGGTCCTTAGAGATGCGGTAGAACCTTTAGTGCCGCTGAGCTCTGCGGGCCCAGTGGTTTCCAGAGCATTTAAAAAACTGCTCCACCACAATATCTACGAGTGTGTCGGCACCGTTGCCAGTCTGTCTCGGTGAACCGCGAGCTGAACTGTGGAGAGGACATGTGCAATGTTTGATACATACACAAAATCATATGTCACATATGTAAGCCAGAAGCCTGTTAACTGTGCGCGTGGCAGAACCCAGCACCCACCCTGAGAGCCTGCGGGCTTCTCCATCACGGGACCCTCTACCTTCTTCCAAGGTCTTCCGAGACTTGCTTCATCCCACGTTGTGTTTGTAAGGCCCCCATCCATGTGGTTGTGTGTAGCTGTGGTCTGTTTCTTGCTTCTGTACACTTTTCTACGCTGAGACTCACACTGGAGCACAATGCATCGATCTACTCTTTTGTCAGAAGACCCCGGGTGGTTGCAGGTGCTCGCTACCGGAAAGAGTGGGGCCGCAGAGCAGAGCGTTCTCCCGGCCGCTCCCCGGCTGCGCGGCAGGTGCGGGCGTTTCTGTTTTCTGGGTCTCCGGTTCGCATGTCGCTCTGCGGGGATCAAGTCTCCGTCGATCTACAATCCATCCAGCATGTGGTGTCGACAGACTTCTTAATTTTTTCCAGTCTAATAACTGTAAAACGCTCTTTCTCATATTCTTAATTGCATTTTCCAGATTACTAATGAGGTTAATCATCTTTTCACATATTTATTGGCCACTTTGTTTACTCTTGTGACATCGACTGATCATCATCTTTGCCCATTTTCCTATTAAATTTTCTTTTTTTTGTGCTTGTGATTTGTATGCATTCTTTTAACGACTAGACACTAAGCCTTTTTCAGTTGTATTAAGTTGCCAATATCTTTATGGTGTTTTTGAACAACAGACAACCCCAATTCATGTAGCTGAATTTATTCATCTTTTCTTTTGTAGTTAGTGTTTTTTGTGGGGACTTCTTTGAGAAATCCTTCCGTGCGCTAAGATCATAAATATGTTTTCTTACATTGTCCTTTAAGAGTTTCAGTGCTTTGACTTCCACATACAAAGCTTGAGCCCACTTGGAGCTGATCTGCATGTGTGGCAACGCAGGCTGCGGTCACAGTTTCCTTCGTACGGATGGCCGCCTGTCACTCCGTCACTGTTTATTGCATTGTCCCTCCTTTCCGTTGCTCCGCGATGCCCCTGGCTTACCTGCCAGGTGCTCATGCCTCTGTTGTAGCTTTCTGTTCTCTGCTGTCTTTCATTGCCAGTTTGTGCACTGATGCCATGCAGTGTTAATGATTATAGTTCTATAATGTCTTCTTAAAGAAGCCACTTAAAAAATGTTTTTTTCCTTCAAGAGTGCCTTGGCTGTTCCTGAGTCAAGTGCCTTAAAAAACAAAACAAAATGCTGTTGAACTTTTGATTATAATTCACTGAATCTTTAGATAAATTTGAAGAGAACTGACATCTTCATTTGATTGATTTTTTTATGGCCTTGAACCTCAAATCTCTTCCCCTTTTAAGGTCTTCTTTCAATGAGGTTTTATAATTTTCTCCAAACAAGTCTCGCAGTCTTTGTCTAGATGCATTCCTAGGAAGCTTATTTTTTTGTTGTTGTTGCTATATTAATAGCATCTTTACAAAATTCAGTGCTTCTTTTGTTGTTGGTATGTAGATATAGGAGACCATTCCACGTGGCATGGGCCCAGGCAGGACCCACACCCATAGATAGGTTCTCCCGTGGGGAATCAGGCCTGCTTTGTACCTAGGCCACTTTGAGACTTGCTTTTTGCTAAAACTCCCTCACCCTGAAGTGAGGCAGCAAATGTTTACTGCATATCTTTAAACTGACTTCCTAATATCCATGCTAAGCCTTCCAAGGACAAGTATAACCATTTCAACCACTTTTCCCTTTGCATTTGCAAATATCCTTCTTCTGTGATGTGATTAGTGGCATCCTCTCCTTTGTTTTCTGTAAAAGGTAACCACCTAAGGCGAATCTCTGCATAATAAATGAAAACCATCATGTAATGTGCCCAGAAAAGCAATAAAAGCTTGTCAGGGCAAGGGTCGGGGCACTCTCCTCTTAAGAGAGTGGCCATGCCATCCCTATTTCTCCACAGGGCTCGCTAGTCCATGTGAATTTGTCTCGTGTCTCATCCACAATGTCGTGGACCCCACGAGCTAGGATCAGCATCAGTAGACATGCAATTTATCTTGAATATTGATCTTATATCCAGATGGCCTGTGAAATGCTCCTATTATTTCCAATACTCAGTCTGTAGAATCTTTTGGGTTATTCTGACAATCACACTGTCTGTGAAAAGTGAGATTTGGTTCTCTAATTTCTACCCCTCTTATTTATTTTTCATGTTCTACTGCACTGGCTGCTGCCTCTAGAACAGTGCTGAGTATGGGTGGTGACAGTGGCCGTCCTTGTCTGTTTCCTGATAGTGAAACAACTGTGTCTAATGTTTTCTCATTCACAGTGAGCTTTGCCAAGTTTTCTCTTTTTCTGAAACTATTGACTGGTATTGAATTTTATCAAATGGGTTTTCTACAACTATTGAGATAAATATATGTTTCAAAATCTGCTCATGTAGGGAATTACATTGATGGATTCTTATTAAAGCACCTTTCATTCATTCCTAGGATAACTAGCTTGGTCGTGATATAGTATAATTTGTTTAAAATGTACTGCTGGGTTTGTTTGGTGAATATTTTAGTTAGGACTTTTTCATCATGTGTATATATCAAAATGCCTGTCACATTCCTTTTTAAAAACTATTCTTCTTGGTTATCAACATATTAACTTGATGGAGTGAGATCATCTTTCTTTTCTATTCTCTGGAAGGCTAGAACGATCTGTTCATGAAAAGTTTATTAGAAATGAAAGTTTATTGGAATGTGTCTATAAGGTCGTTGAGGTCTGATTTGTGTGTGTGTGTGTGTGTGTGAAGATTTTTAGCTACTGGTATAATTTCTTTAAGAGTTATGGGACTATTTGGACATTTTACTCCTTCTGTCAGTTTCACAGTTATGTTTTTCTAAGGATTTGTCCATTTAAGTTTTCAGATTGGTTTGCACGAACTTCTTCATAGTGTTCTTAGTACTGTCCGCCGAGCCCAGTTCTGTCCTCTTTCCTGATATTGTTGGGCTGACTCTTTTTTTTTTAATGCTAAAATCAAATCCATTTTTAAGCCATTTTTAAAGAACCAGTTTTTGGCTTGGTCAATTCTTTTTCTTTTACTTTTTTTGCTGTTTATTTCATTTCTTTTTGCTCTTTGTTATCTTTTCCAATTTTTTGGATTTGTTTCTTTCCTAATTTCTTAAGCCGAATGCAGGGCTTTCTTCTTTCCAAACATTAGCATAGAAGATTATATATTTCTCTCTCTGTCCTGCAAGTTTGGATATGTAGTATTTTCACTGTCATTAAGTTCTAGGAATTGTCTGATTTATTGTGACTACTTCTATGGTTTATGATTTATTTAGTGATGAGTTTAAAATTTTACATATTTATGGAGGCTTATCTTTTTGTTAACTGATTTCTTTTTAATTATGTTATCACCAGAGAATACGATCTAGGCGATCCCGATTCTGTGAAATTTGTTTGGAACATGATTTGTTCACTTTGGTATCCGCACTGCCTAGCACAGTGCCAAGAATGCAGAAGTGTTTGGTAAATGTTTGCCGATGACATGAATGACAGATGAATGACTGTCTAGTGACCAGGCATTAGAGGAATTGTCTTTTTCTGCTCAGCCAAGTGGTCCAGTCCTGCCAGCTACATCACATGGCAAATTAGCCTTGCAAATGAGCACCAGTAATATAATGGTCCTCCCAGGTTCTCTTCTGGCCTGCTCACTCCTTCCTCCTTTGGCCTGGGAAGCAGACACTGAGTAGGTGAGTGAGAAAGTGCTTATAAAATTGGTAGCGTGAGACAGTCAGGCCCAGCCTAGAATGTAATACAGTTAGATCATTGCTTTCTATTTATTTCTTCTATGACCTGGAGAAAAATATTTCTTCTCTAAGGCCAATAGTCTCTAAAAATACACATAAGGTGGCATTTCCTCCAAAGGAAACTTAAAAAAAAATACTTACAGCATTGTCTTTTTAAAAAAGATTTTATTTATTTATTTTCAGAGAGAAGGAAAAGGAGGGAGAAAAGGGAGAGAAACATCCATCAGTTGCCTCTCCCTCGCCCCCCACTGGGGACCTGGCCCACAACCCAGGCATGTGCCCTGACTGGGAATCAACCCAGCAACCTTTTGGTTCACAGGCTGGCCCTCAGCCCACTGAGCCACACCAGCCAGGGCCCAAAGCAAACTCTTATCTCATTGAATCCATGAAAGTAATCAGCCATGATCCCCCCTTGTTAAAAAAAAAAAAAAAAATTGAGTTCCTGATCTGTACTTTTCATTCCATCCAGGGACCATTTCTACCTCATTTTTATCACTTAGAATAGAGAGAGGGGTGGTAACACCTTAGACTCGCCTAAGAGAATATACAGGCATAGCAACATTTGACTGAATTCTGCTGGGAAAGGGCATTTAAAGACGAGTGGAAAATATACCCACTGTGCGCTCGTCAGTACACATTGGTTAAGTGAGTCTGCGAACAAAGGATGGGTCCTCATTTGGATGAGTTACATTTTAGCCTTTTTGAATCAATACCACCTGGACATATGAGGGAGAAAAGAGTGAATCGTTCGCTCGGCTGCCTTTTCCTATGCCCCTGAGAAGATCCCTATTAAATAGGTCCTGAAAGAGGTCCAGAACATTCTTATTTCAGAGTAAACTTCAGGAGAGGTGGCAATGGTTCTAGATTATAACAACATCTATAAATTACACCAACATTCATATAGTGTCACAATGTTCATATACTGTAGCTGATCATACATTAGAACAATGTTTATATACTGTAGTAGATCGTTGACATGAGGCTAACCAGACGGTAGAAGATACGTTAATTGTGCTCCTCAGTACTTTCTAAAGTGGCATCAGGTTAGGAGCCCTTCCCATTCAGGTCACCCTGTTACCTTAAGTTTGCTCCCTGCTTTATGGTCTACAAGGTCATGTCCTCATTTTTGTGTGCTGAGGCAAATTGTGCGCATCTCCCAGCCATGCTGTGTCTATTCCTCCTGTGTCCTCCAGAGGGCGTGCTTAGCCCTGCCTAGGGCAGAGGCGGTGGACCGTGAGTGACGGGGGTAGGGAACTCACCTGGAGCGCAGAGGATGCAGACTGATCAACCTTTCCAGACAAGAGACCTCAGACGTCATTTTTCAGAGGCGGAAATGGGCTGAAAAGGACTTGCCTGAAGGCCACCAATGAGCTAGTAGGAGGTTCTGGACTAGCACCAGGCTTTCAACCGCCTTTCCTCTCTTCTTTTAGGGGGTGAGTTTTCCACCCTCTCCCTTCCTCCTCCTCCTCTTCCTCCCTCTTCCCTGGCTGAGGGCCATCCGTCTGCCAGGCATGATTTAAAGACTTTGTTATTCACACAGCATCCTCACAAAGCCCCATGAGGTATGTAACATCACTAACTCCTTTTACGAATGAGGAAACCAAGGCTGTTAGTAGTAAAACCGAACATTAATAACAACGAAAAATGTGTTTAAAATCACGCAGCTAAAGAACACAGAGGCAGTAGGATTGGAAACAGGCCTGATGCCAAAGCCTGTGTCCCCACCAACCCGTGTGACTTTTGAACCCATCTCTAGAAGCACCAGATGCTTGCAGTCCAGACCTGCTCATTCCGGTGCCCCTTCCTCCCTCCCCAGCCCTTCACCGCCTTCAGCGTCCTCTCCCTCCATCCCTTTTCTCCCTGGTTCTCTGCTCCCGCCCTGGGGGGTACTCGAGTCTTAATTCCTGTGCAGAGAAGGGGCTGCTGGGGAGTGCGGGCTGTTTGGGCCGGAGAGCGAAGGTCCTCAGGACCTCAGGGTGCTGGCTGGGTGCTTTCCCACCAGGACTGCGTTGCAGACCAGAGGCAGATTCGGACTCTGAGCAGGAACAGTTCCTACCATTTAGAACGGAATTTGGTGAGGAAAGAGGCTTTGATGTCCAGATGCTAACTTTTTCATTGTGGTAAAAACACATACCGTCTTCATCATTTGTAAGCGTACAGTGCCGTCGTGTTAAGCATGTTCATATTATTGTGCAACCAATCGTAAGAACTTTATCTCATTGCAAAACTAAAGCCCTGGACCCATTAAACATGAACAGCCCGCCCCCCTCCCCTCCCAGCCTTTGGCAGTGGCCATTCTGCTTTGCGTTTCTATGAGTTCGACGATAGTGGATACCTCGTGTAAGTGAAATCATACAACATTTGTCTTTTTGTGCCTTATTTCACTCAGTGTAATGTCCTCAAAATTCATCCGTACTGTAGTGTGTGTCAGAATTTCCTTCCTTAGGCTGAATAATATTCCATTGTGAACGTATGTGATTTACACACACACACACACACACACACACACACACACACACACATTTTGTTTATCTACCCATCTGCTGATGGACATGACAGGGGTGGGATCATGGGAGACTTTCCACTGAAGTCAGTCTCTAAAGAAGAAGGGCGAGGTTGACTGTGCCACATGCTGCTAAGAAGTAGCAAAGGCTGAAAACCGAGTCATTGGAGTTGACGTTGTGGAGGTTGCTCGTGACCTTGATGAGAGAGGCTACAGTCAAGGGAAAGAGAGGGAAGCCTGACTGGAGCGGGTTAAAGAGAGGTAGGGTGGGGGCCCTGGCTGGTGTGGCTCAGTGGATTGAGTGCCAGCCTGCAAACTGAAGGGTCGCTGGTTCGATTCCCAGTCAGGGCACATGCCTGGGGTGTGGGAGAGGTGACCGATCCGTGTGTCTCTCGCACATCATTGATGTTTCTCTTCCTCTCTCCCTCCCTTCCCTCTCTCTAAAAATAAATAAATAAAATCTATAAAAGAGAGCGGGGAGCCGCAGAGGCCGAGCAGTGACTGTAGACAACAACCCGCAGGCCGTCTGTGGCAGAGGGGAGCAGAGAACTGCGCTGGTCCCTCCGGGGGTACATTGGACCTTCTGTTTCTATTGTCTTGGAATTTCCTTCGCCACTGCTACTAATACTTACCAAAAGTGCATTTACTCGGAACCCGATCGGGCAGACTCTTGACGCAACTGTCTAGAATCGGGGACTACATTTTGGGGGGTGGCACCTTATCGTGGCTTTTTTAAAATACGAAAGTCAAGTTGTTCTGATTGAAGCTAACTCAGAGAGCTCACTAAAACATAAAATGGAACTTTAGTTTTTGCTAACATTAGTTTTGTCTCTTCACTTTCTTCTTTCCTTTCCCCTTTCCAGTTCTTCCTGCCCTGCTTCTCCATCTCTTCCTCCTCCAGCCCCCGTAGCTTGGCGCCTGCCGCTTTCACAGATGGGCTCCCCTCCCCGTGCCCTCGCTGGGTTCACCCGCACGTCTGCTCACGTCAACAGCTCTTCACTCTGAATGTGCTCTGCCCCCTGCGCCTTTGCACACACCTCTCTTACTGCGTCTACTTCTCTTGGTTAACTCCCATTCATTTGTATTAGGGGATATATAGGGGATGTTATAGCTAAGTTGCTATAACGAAGAGACCTTCAACACCCCAGTTTAGGTAAGAGAGAATTTTTGTCTGTCTCATGGCATAGTCCAGAGGCAGGCGGTTCAGCACTGGTAGGGTGGCTGGGCTACCCACAATGTGTGGCTTTCACCTCTCGGTCCAAGGTGGCTGCTCCTGCTCTCACCATCACACCTGCATCCCGGCCAGTGGGAGGAAGAGAAGGGGCAACAGGACCACACACTCATTCCTTTTAGCTCGTAACACAGATGTTGTTTCATGTCACTGTTACTTACATCCCACTGGCCAGAATTTAGTCACATAGTCACATTTCACTGTAAGGGAAGCCAAAAAGCAGTCTTTACGTGGGAAGATGGATAGCAGAAGGCAGTATCCAATTGTGGCAGCTTCTGCCACATCATCCATCTAGACTTACCCAAATATCTTCTGTTCCAGGAAGCCTGTTCCTCCTGGGGGTATCCCCATTCTTCCTTCCAGCATGGTACTTAACATGCGGAATTGGGATGACCTGCCCTGGCTGGTGTGGCTCAGTGGATTGAGTGCCAGCCGGTGAACCAAAGTGTTGCCGGTTCAACTCCCAGTCAGGGCGTGCACCTGGGTTGCGGGCCAGGTCCCCTGTAGGGGGCATGTGAGAGGCAACCACACATTGATGTTTCTCTCCCTTTCTTTCTCTCTCTCTTCCCGCTTCTCTGAAAATAAATAAGATCTTTAAAAAATATTTTAAAAAAGAATTGGGACGATCTGGTCCCTTGTCTGTTCCCTGCTGAACTGTCAACAGACATGGCTCCTGTCCTGTTTATCCGTGAATCCCTGGCACCTCCAGCAGTGTGGGCTCACGGTGAGTGTGTGCAGCGTCAATGAGTCCTGAACAGCTGTGCCGTCGGCGCGGAGACTCGGGCACTGGGCTCCGGGGGTAGGAGGGGGCTGGGGGGGCCCGGCAGGCGAGGTAGTTGGTCGGCCCCACGGGTAGCTCCTTCGCCTCTCTGCCTTCCACACTGAAGTTCAGGGTCTGCCAGGGACCACAGGGAGGCGGATGAGAAAGAGCAGTTCAAGTATTTATTTTAAGTTCAAGTGATATAATCCGACTCTGAGCAAGTCCAAAGCGCGGCAGGGTGTGGCTGTCACAGTTCTGTGCTGTGTGGGCTGGGGCCTGGCTTCCACACTGTCCGGACACGTGCCCCCCCAGCCCCCCGGGCAGGAGGTGGGATCGCCAGGACTCTCTCTCCCGCACCACCTCCCTACCCCCGTGGCCCCCACTCTTCACCTCTTCCTGCCTTCTCCTGCCCGAGGCTTCGTCCCCTCCTGAGCTGCAGCCTCAACAGCTATTCTCTGGTGTGCTGGGGGCATCCGCTGGACATGGGAGCCGGGAGCTCCGGACCACGCCAGGGCGCAGGGGCGAGGGCAGGGGAGGAGACCAGCAGAGTGGGGGTGGGGGGCTCAGCATGAAACAGTCACACCGTCCTTCATTGTCTGGCCCGTTTCCTGTACCCTGTGATGTTTGAAAGAGCCATCTGCCTGTCATTTCCCTCCGTTTTCCCAGGAGTCTTTGGGGTCCAGGAACGGGTGTACGTGAAGGGACTGTTCTCCTACCGTCCAGTGTCCAGACCTGCCCACACCACCCAGATGGGGGGCAGCCCCGGTTACGTGTTCTCACAGCCCCTGCAACGCCCTCTGCCCTCGCTGGGCCCAACAGCGGCCTTTGCCACGGGCCTGCGAGCCCTGGGAGGGCCGGGGGCGGCCGCCTCATTTGGCAACAAGGAAGCAGATGCAGGAAGTCAGTGACATTCGCCAGGTGACGCCGGTTAGATATTAATAGAGTCGGAAGGGGTGGCAGGGTTTCTGATCGATCGCAGGGCCGGGGAAGGGAACATGTGCACCGTGCGTTATCACGCTCCGAGCATGGCCGTCAGGGCACGGTGGTTGCTGACCAGGGGCCCACTGGTCCCTCTCGGGGAAACTGGCACACCTGCGCATTCTCACAGGTGGCCCAGGCTGGGCTTGTCCCGAGCCGGGAGAGTGGGTCCGATTTCCTGGCTGTGCCCTGAGAGGTCCTTGGACGCCTGCTCTCAGGCCAGGCGGATGGGGTACCTTTCCCCTCCTCGGAGGCCCCTCCCTCCGCTGATTTCTGTGAACACACTCCTCCCCAGTCTGCGACTTCCAGCTGTCTGGGAAGAAAAGGGAACACCTCCATCAGGCCAAGCACACGGAGGAGGCCTCGGCAGGGGGTGCGGCGGTGGTGAGGATACTCTCACCACAGGCCAAGACACCACAAGCCGGGGCCTGAGGCTCCGTTGGTCCGGGCCTGTGAGCCAGCATCCGTCAGATGTGCTTCATTCCACGGCAGTGAGATGCAGGCCACAGAAGAGGTGGGAGGCCGAACTGTGTCCTCCCATGTCCGTGACTTATCCGCCTCTCCCCTCTGGCTGTCAGAAAAGCCCGAGATGGTTGCCGGGATCCTTCCCTTCCCTTGTCTACCACGCCAGGCACTGTTCGTTGCCTAGGATACGGGTGTGGATGAGACCCATTTCCTGCCTTCAAGAGACTTGTGGTTTGGAGGAGGAGACAGAGCTGTCCACAAGGAACCATGTCCTGCCACGTGATGAGCCCATGCTTAGCACATGTGAGAGTGTCAGAGCAGCCTCCACGTGCCGCGCTGCTGGCGTGGAAACAGAGCTCCGAGTTCTCCAAGGAGGGACGCACAGTTCGGAGGAGCAGAGCCATGCGGTCTCTTCTGTGTCTCGGGTGGCGTGGGAGCCGTGATTATTGTACGTTCAGAGGGAGACACCGGAGGCCAGCGGACTAGGAACAAAGTTACGATGCTTATTTAGAGAAAAATCAGTGGTGTGAAGAAAGAGGGCAGCGGGCCAGGTTTCCAGAAGAACCGCCCGGGAGTCGGGAGTGGTGGGGGGTGGGGATTTGAGGGTGACTGAGATTTCTAGCCTGGGACACCGAAATGCAGTGACACTGGGAACTGAGACAGCATCGGGAGAGGAGGGGGTGGGGGTGGGGACAAGGACAAGACAGAGAACCAGGGGACCAGGAAGTCAGGCTGCGGGGGGGAGGGATGAGCTCTGAGGGAAGCAGGAGGAGGGACCTGCAGGGAGCCTCCAGGGTGTCAGGGCTGTCGCCTTTGTAGACTCTGCCCGGGACGCTGCCTTCCAAAGCGATGGCCTGTTCATTACAGTCTCAGTTATGACCAAGCCTCATGCCCTGTAAAGAAAAATACCGCATCTAGATTGGCAACAAACAGCCCACCTTGTGCTCCCAGGACATCTTGATGCATGATGCTCAGGGCGGAATCTGTCATCTCCCTCTTGCCACATCCTCCGCAACTGCAGTGACCCTCTGTCCACTGGCAGAGCCGCACGGGCTTGGCCAACTCACTGCCCGGTTTGAAAGCAGCTGAGGTCAGCTGATGTTTACCAAGCCCTCGGGATGAACATCATTACTCAAGAGCCACGCAATGTGATCCCCATTAGCGGCGTAGCTTGTTTCTGTGGAAGGTTAGCGCTGGAAGGGGCCTTGCAGACTCTCCTCCAAGCTCTCACTTTGTGGACAGGAAAACAGACTTCACAGAGAGGCTGGAACCTGCCTTCCAGCTGGTTTCTTCTAAGAGGAAAGGATTTTCTGTTGCTTGGAAAACGCGCAGCATACTTGCTGCCTTACTGGAGATAAGATGAGCAGGCCTGGTATCCGATGCTCAGCATCGGGCGTTAGGAAGCGTGCTGTAAACACAGAAAGATCTGGTTCCTCACGACCGCCCGGGACCCACAGACACATGGAGAGCAGATGTCCCGGGAATTCGGCGAGCGAGTTCTCAAACGCTGAGGTCTTTAATTAAGCAGGTGTTTGGGAAGTGGGCCCCATGGAGCTTCCAGCCTTCTTGGCTGGGCTCGTCTCGCTGAAAAATGGCACCGGCCCAGCTCAGCAGCAGGCCCGGGGCTGGCTTCGGTCGGAGACGCAGGAATGTGCCATTGTTAGTTTCTTCTTTCTTATCAAGCCCCGTTAGCTTGAGCGAGGAAGGAGCAAAAACGGGCTGGGAAAACATGTTGTTTCACCGGGTAAAAATTTACTACCAAGGAAACGATTTTGCCGTGCCCAATAAAGGACAAGTGAGGGCTTTCGGACAGGCGTGGTCACCCAGGTGCTCCAGGACAGTGTCTCCCGGTGTCACCCAGGGAGGATGTCTCCTGCTGACGGACTGGTGGCCGCGCTTATGCAGGATCAGAGACCGTCCGCTGAGGCTGTGCCCACGGGCTCACGGAGCCAGCCCTCGCACGCGCAGCGCGGGGGAAGAGGGCACGCAGGAGGAGGGAGGAATCACGTGGCGTGCAGAGGCGGAGCCTCCTTGGCGGGGGTGTCCAGTGGGACGCGCACACGCTCCGGCTTCCGGATGTCTACCATGACGGAGTCACGGAGGGACCCAGAGAGGCCGCAGTGTGGAACGGGGGGGCGGGGGGGGGCGTGTGCTGAGGCCCTGTGCAGGAACGCTCCTGCCTTTGTGCGCCTCTTGTCCCAGACTGCTGGCGCGTGCCTGGGGCTCTGGGGGAGCAGACTCTGGCTCTGGCTGAGCTGCTGAACCTCTGAAGGCGTGTGCCTCCAGCCCCAGGGCTGTCACCTTGGTGTCTGTGGTGAGTTCCAGAACAGAGCCTGCAGGAGGCGGGAGCCAGGAGCCGAGCCGCCCCAGCCAGGTCGCAGAGGCTAGAAGCAGCGCCACCCCAGGGCGTGCGCCACAGGGGCGAGGGGGCCTGCGGGCATGTTCGGTTGTGAACAGTTGTGAACGCTCCACGCAGCCTCTGAGGCCGGCTGCCGCAGCTTCACCCTGCACAACACCTGAGGGTCCAGGAGGGCAATGGACTTGCTCAGTGACTGTCGGTGATCACGTGCAGGCGCCTGGCCACACACCCAGCTCTGCCTGCCCCCGAAGTTCTTGTTTTATTTTTATGTTTACTTTTTACCCACTAGCCCTCTGGTCCTGTCTCCTTTTATGCTTTGGCGCTGGGAGAACGTTCTCCCTGTGGGCATGGGGGAACTGTAAGTTTTTGCTTTGTTGCATTTTGTTTTACAGCTTTCAAAGGATACTTTATTTCCGTCAGAATCTGTGTTTGGAAAGCAATTGAAGTATCTCCCCTTTACAGTATAGGACTCGATGATGAATTATAAATGCATGTGTATGTATAATACGTACATTCAAACGTAGTAAGTAGCTGGCACGCACACCCATACTGTCTACACTCACACGCACTGGTGTAGGCACGTCAGCCTGTCGCCCCGACCTGCAGGGGTTTGCGCACAGTGGCCTACGAGTTCACGCTAGGCTGGCCTGGGTACCACTAGTTTTACACGGGATGGAAACGTGGGCTGCGTGCTGTCTTCGCAGAACCGGCTGCTTCCGGGAAGCCCGTGTCACCGGCATCGACCAACGGTGCGGGACCGAGAGGTCCTGGGTCTGACTGACAAGGAGACGGCCGCCCGTCACCACTGGCATCCGTCACCGGTGCCTGCTCCTGGGTGTCTGTGGCCCACAGCCCTCCCCACGCTGTCCCTGGAGTCCACCTGGAAGGTCCCGCCATCTGCCGTCCCTGGTCGCTGGGGGTGTGCTCTGAGACTGGAGGCCCACCCTCCACCTGGGGCCTCCATGAGACCTTGCTTGGACTTGGCAGATGTTCTTTATCCACCTGCATCATGCATCTGCCCCCCTGAAGCTTCCGTTGGGCTGGGGACATGAGACCCAGCCAGGGGTACGAAACCCTGCACGGGTGTCCCTAACGTGAGGCCTGGGAGCCCGCTGCCGCCTGCGGCCTCCTGGGGGCTGTCGAGGATGACGTTGACTGGTTTTGCTGACTTTCCTGCGTGCGCACTTGTCTCGACCTGTACATGTTTGCACCGAAGGCGTGTCTGCAGGCAGGGGCGGCAGCTCAGCCTGGGCTGGCGGGCCCGCAAAGCCGGTGCAGGGTGATTCCTCCCCAGGCGGCACAGTGCTGGGCTCTCTCTCATTCTGGAGGAGTCAGCCAGAAGCCCTGCCCTCCGGTTGCCAGGGTGCTGGTTGCCGTGACAGTGGTGGGTGCTGCCCCATCGGCGGGGAGGAGCCGTGGCTGCTGTGGTGCCATCCTCCCAGTGCCCGGGCAGCTGCTCCGGCTGCAGCTCCAGGAGCAGGTGGGGGTGCACAGGGAGCTGGCAGAGGACTGTCGGTAATGTCTGCTCTGGGGATCGGTGCAGTCACAGGGCGTGTGCTCGCTGCCAGCTCTCCCGGGTGCCCTGAGGTTTGGGAGGACACGCACACGCAGCCTCGGCAGGGCATGAAGGATGAATGAGAGGATGAGTGAACGCATGGCTGAATGAACATGGCACCGTCCTCTCAGGAGGCGCTTCCTCCACGTCACCCAAAAGGGCAGGGAATCGCAGGCATGGTCCGCATCGAGGGGATGGGGCTCACTCGGGTTGCTGTGGCTTGTACTTTTCCACTGAGGCAGAAAAGCGCGCTTTGCCAAAGCATGTCCTTGGAGGGAGTCGATGTATTTTTCCTTCTGTCATTTAAGTCAAATGTATTTAATGTGAGCGATTCAGCCGTGAGCTGGAATGTGGGATGGGTCTCCTCACCCCGTGTGGAGCCCCCACCGTGAGCGGTGCTGGCCGGCCGTGGTTTCTGGTGGGGCGGGTTGCTTTTGGAGTCCGCACACCTGGACGGTCTCGTTAGCAGGTAGGCTGGGAGTAGCTCGCCCGGGGAGTAAAGGCAGTAATGCTTGGCATTCACGGGTCCGTTCATTCAATCACCAGGCAGTCCCTGAATGCTCGCTGCGGCCACAGCTTTCTACCAGGTGCATTTGGAGGATACAAAGCTAGGACACCCCCAAAACTCCAGGGACGTCTGTTCTCCAAATACACTTAGACTGACAATCCGATCAATCGGATAGTAAAAGTTGCAAATTTAGTTGTTGTTTTGAATGTGCATCAACAGAAATGCAGTATAACCAAGCTAATGCTTTAACTCTGTAAAAGTGGTGGAGCTTTTTTAAAAATGAACTTTATAAGGATTTTGTGTCTAGGTTTGACTCTCCTGCGTGTGCCTGTGGTATGCACGTGTGCGCGCACACGCACACACACACGTGCACACTTGGGCCCCGCCTGTGCCGCTCAGCCCAGTCTCAGGGCCTGCACGTGTTTGGCCCTCTGTGTGGGGCCCGCGGGCACGTGGCGAGCATGCGTGCGTGCGTGCAAGTCACCCGGACGGAGCCTTGGGAGCGAGCGCGCCGTCACCGAGGGTCTGCCACGGCTCTTCTCGCCGCGGGCCTCCCTCACCCTGCCCTCCCCTCAAGGCAGGAAAAAGAGCACAAATTCCTGAGACAACGCTGTTCCCAGGGTACAATTGCCATCCATCACGCCCCTCCGGAAAAATGTAAATATGCTCCCGCCGATAGTGGCATTATTTATTATCCTAGGCTGCCACACGGGCTGGAGCAGGCGCGGCGGCTGGCCAAGCCTTATCCGTGGTTCCCCTGGGAGGCTCCGCTGGGAGGGCAGAGCCGGGTGTGGGAGGGAGGCTGAGGGGGAGGCAGGAGCTCTGGCAGCTGGGCTGGGGCTCTGCCACCGCGGCTGCACACAGTCAACGTGTCTGGGCGGAGTGGGGCCGCCGCCACCTTGGAACCAGGTTCTTGGAGTCGGTCCATGTTTGGAGGACGGGAGGCTGGCTCCACGCGGTTCCCAGACACATGTTTTTTCCCTGATGTGTGGGAATCGATCCATCTCGTTGGTGTTTGACGTATGGCAGGTGGGTAGTGGTCTGTGCTGGCACCACTCGAACCCGAGAGGCCGCCGCTCGCCTGGCCGGCGTTTCATCCAGCCAGCTAGGCTCGCTTCCTGTGCACGCAGCGGAGAAGTCCTGTGTGACAGAAGACCCCTGTTCTCAGGCACACACATCAGGGCTGTGGGTGCCCCCACCCCCACCGCACTGCAATGTGCAGTGTCAGACGATTTTCTGGGAGGGGCAGGAGAGGGCACCCAAAACTCAGTCCCATCTCCTCTGCCAGGCCTGCCAGCTCCCTCGAGAACGGCTTGGTCCCAGCCGTCACGACCACTGTGGTTCCCACAGAGTGAGTGGGCTTGGAGTCAGGCGGCTGTGCTCCCATCGGTGAGGGGGGTCCCCACCCGTGCCCACTGCGCAGGGTGATGGTGAGAACCAGTACAGTAAGTTGGGCACACTCCCCAGAGCTTGTCCTGTGGTTTCCAACTGTGCGGCTGGCTGTCGTGGGGGGAGGAGGGAGGAAGCTGCAGGGGAGCGAGCCCTGACTGCAGTGATGGGGGAGCCAAAGGTGCAGGCAGGTTCGGGCAGAACCTGGAGTCCGACCAGGAGGGCCCAGGGCTTCAGGTCGACGTGAGAGTGGGTACCAGGAGGTCCCGTGAAAGGATGCTGCACGCTCTCCCTAAAATACAGCGGGGTGAGACAGTGAAGAAGGATTCGCCCGAGTGGAAACGAACCGTTTTGCGTGCTGCCTGTGTGCACTGGACGTCTTGACAAGCAGGACTCTGCTGCAGCTCGGTCTCTGTGCATTGAAGCGCTCCATTACGACGGGACTGACTCGGACAGAAGCACCTCCTCACTGCCAGGCGGAGGGCGGTGGGCATGGAGCAGTGCAGACAAGCCTGGCAGTGGCAGAGGGTGCGAGAGGTCAGCTGTGGGAGTGGAAGGAATGCTGGAGAGCTCAGTGAAGCTTCTCGAAGGGGCAGGAACCCCAGACCCAAAGGTTTTTGTGGAGGAATCCGGTCCAGTGACCCGATGACAAGCTTCCTTTGGCTGAGGACATTTCTTTGTCTTCTGTTAAGGTCTCAGAGGTATCATAGTTCTGGGCACACAGTAGGTACACAAAAGACCCCTATTTAACCCGCAGAATAGGTAAGCCTAAACAAAATGCATTTCTACATCCAGCAATGGTGATTATCCAGGTGACTTGCTTTCAGAAAATGATGGGATAGGATGCCGGAAAAGAGCTCATGGATGTGTGTTCTCTTCTTGGCCATTTCCCTCTGCGGATTTCTGGGGAGTGGACCGGCTCTGCCCCCTCGGAAAAGTCCAAGTGACGCTCCGCAGGGAGGTGCTCTGTCTTCTTGGCTATAACCCAGGGGCACGATTCACTGCCTGCCAGCAGACATGCAAGCAGCTGGCACCTTGGTGGCCCTAAGTAGATGGAGGTGACATTCCTTGAAATACATCTCGTTACAGATGTGGACGAGTGTGCAACGGATTCCCACCAGTGCAACCCTACGCAGATCTGCATCAACACCGAAGGCGGGTACACGTGCACCTGCACTGACGGCTACTGGCTTCTGGAAGGCCAGTGCTTAGGTGACAGCTCTGGGGCTCACGGGGACTCTCGGAGGTGGTGATGGCTGGGGGGGGTTGTGAAATGTGGGCCTAGCTGGGGGTCCCTACGGCAGTGGGCCTTTGTTTGCAGGGGGCGGGGACGTACAAGCCTGTCACGCTTCCGTGTGTCATGCATCACCACCCTTTCAAATCAGTCGTCACCATCATGTCGTCATTAGACTTTTTTTATCCTCACTGGAGGCCATTTATTTTTTTATTGCTTTTTTTAGAGAGAGGAAGGGAGAGAGAGAAATATCGATGCAAAGACGCATTGATTGGGTTCCTGCGTATGCACCCAGACCCAGGATCTGTGCTAGGACCGGGGATCGTAGGTGTCAGGACCGGGCGTCACATGTTCAGGCGCCCCTGCCGGTAATCGAACCTGCAATCCTTTGGTTACAGGACGACTCTCCAACAATGGAGCCACACTGGCCAGGGCCGTCAGAATTTTGGAATGCATTTTTAAGGCTCCCGTTTGATTTTTATCTACACTGCCTTCTGGAAGTTGCTATCCAAGGCAGGAAATGGTGGAGGTGAGGGTTACCCTGTCCGAGTTAGAGATCGTGCTGCGAGCAGAGAACAGTCTGCGCAGTCACAGAAAAGTTTCCGTCTCCAATGTGGATCTGTGGGCTCCGAGCGCACGCCAGCTCCTCCCAGCACCCCACCGGAGCCACCGTCACGCCCACCCCGCTAGCTGGTCCTTCTTTTTACTGTGAAACAGTCAGTCGTCCCCAGTTGAGAATTCTGTTTCTTGCAGTTGGCATCTGCTATGTGATCTCTCTGTTTGTTTTTACTGGAGGGCTATTTTCCTTTCTTTCCCTCCAGCTTTCGGTCCCGCCAAGCGAATGAATTCATGGCAATCTCGGGCTGTCAGTTCCATTTCTTTTGCTGGGGCCTGATTTCTATACTGTGTTCTTGGAGAAGCCCTGCCAGCTTAAATTCTCTAAGACACTGTTCTGTTGCCTGCACGTCAGTGCTAAAGAAGCGGAGAAACAAACCTGACTGTATCATGGAAATCAAAAAAGAAGGTTCTTTTGTCCGAGTCTCTTGCCTGAGACTGAATTGGGGCCGGCTCTAGGGCCCTGTCCGTGGCCTCCTCAGGGCCTGATAAGCCCGCCTAGACTTGGCTTGGCTGTCCTACCCAGGCATGCCCCGAAGAGCTGGCTGCGCACGGGCATCTTAACCGATCTCAGCTATCACGGAAAATCTGATGCCAGGGCTTTGAACATAAGCAGATCGTTGTGAGTGGGTTATTTGTACGGGAACTTAATAGGTGGAGTTTCAGAACTGGAAGGGATGTTAGATATTATGTCATTCAACTTTCAGAGAGCTGGAAACAGCCTCAAAGAGGAAGGACGTTTTGGACAAGGTGAATTCAGTCTAAAATCTCATTTCTCAGTCTAGTTTTTCCGCCACAAGGGGGCGCAAGAGAGGATCACAGGGACAGGCTGGATTGATTGCTTATAGAGGAAAGCCCTCCCCATCCGAGGGGGGCCAGCCCCCAGGACATTCCTGTACCTACCTGGGAGGGTGGCTCTGTCCACAGAGCGGGAAGCTCTGGGAGGGACGCTCCTGGAGGCCTAACATGGCTCTGCACGCACGGCCTGCCGACAACCCAGGTCCGAAGCGAAGGCCTTTACTCATTGTGACTGAACTCATGCCATCCTCTGGCCAAACTTGTCTTTCTCTTTTAAAACCCAAGTTCTGTAGCCATCCACCGTCCCCCCGCCCCACGCACCCTTGGAGGCGAACAATGGGCGGGGGGCTGCCTTTCCTCCAGGGTACCCCAAGATGTCCCCTCTTTTTCCTGCCGCCTCCCTGTCCTTGGTGATGTGTCCATCTGCACCCAGGAAAGAGGTCGGCTGGCAAACGCACAGGCCAATGTGCCTTCTAAGCAGGTGCTGCAAAGCTCTCGGTGGGCAGTGGGGTGGGCCAGGTGAGAAGTAGATGGGACTCAGAGACAAAACAGAATCCCAAGGGTGGGACGCAGCCTCTGAGGAAGGTTGGGCAGCAGGTGGGGTGGTGGCGGGGTCCTTTCTGGCCACGGATGGTAGGAACTAGGCACAGAGACTCAGGTTCCAAACCAGCGTCCAGAGCCCTGGGTGGACCCTGGTTCCAAAGGCACTAGGGAACCAGGGAGGGAATGTGGTTAGTGTAGGGGTGCAGTAAGAACCAGTTACAGCTCCAGTCACATCGGTTGGTGACAGCAGGTGCTTGTATAGTTGAGGACTCTGTCTCCACCTGTACACTTCATTCAAGACATCTCAGCCTACAGCAGTGAATGCTCCAGCCCACCAGCCCGTCACTGTGGGGCGTTGGGAAGAACTTTCCCGGGGACATCAGGCTCCCCGTTGATGGGTACCTGTCAGCAGGGAGGTCATATTGGCCGCTCTGCTAAGAGGACCCATTCATTCACAGAGCTGCCTGCTCAGCACAGGCCAGCCATGGCTTGGAAGAGGTGTGCTTATCCAGAGTGCTGCGTCTGCTCTGGTGCAGGTTGGAGGCCCCGGGGAGCTCCGGAGTCCTTGTGTCACTGGATTCACAGGTCCCTAGACCATAGTGCTGCCAGCTCGTCCTCACCTACACTTGCCCTTGTTCCTGACACGTGGACACATTCATTCTCGATGGGGCTGGTGAGGAGCCTGTTGGAGCGAGGCTACAGGTTCCTCTTACACTTCGAGCTACCTTGTCCCTTCCCAGGACAATGAAACATTTACGTAGAATCTTCGAGTTGGCTCTTAATGTGGATGAAAACCTTGCCCACTCTAAGCAGAAATTTCCTCTGCAACTTTCAAGACACGTTCGGGTGTTCGCGGGACTGAGATGGGCTGAGGAGGGTTATGGGGAGATCGAGCCTTGGGATCCAGAGGGTGTCACGATCGCTGCCACTCCGTGGGCGCTGTCTTCACGGCAGCTCCCCGAGGCTCCCCTTGGTGATCTCTCTCCAGAAGGATGGGCAGCAAGGGTGCTGGGGGCGCATCGGTGGTTGAGAAGGAGTGTCTCACCATGTGTGCGTCTCTGTTGCCAGACATCGACGAGTGTCGCTACGGCTATTGCCAGCAGCTGTGTGCGAATGTCCCTGGATCCTACTCCTGCACATGCAACCCTGGTTTTACGCTCAACGAGGACGGAAGGTCTTGCCAAGGTACGTGACCTGAACGGCAACTCGAACGTGCTGTCTCATCCGCAGTCTGACAGTTTGCGTTGGTGGGAAGCACTGCTGTTAAAGTGCTTTCTGCCGGTCGTCTCTGCCTGCTCATCCCTCTGCGTACGGAAACCCGAGACCTGAGAGGAGGTTATCTGACACGGGTCGAAGGTACGCTGGGTGCTGCTGAGACCAGGAGCACCGACATCCATCAGCCAGGAGCTTACAGCCGCGTGCATTAGCTTCTCCCTGCAACCCAGGAGGAGTCCTGCTGGCTTTCTTGACTAAGAAATTTCCTTGCATATCCTGTAGCCTAAGTTCAATTCCTGGGGCCAAAGTGGAGTGGTCAGAAAGAACTCCTGACCCTTGGTGAATCACAAAGTAAGCACGTACACTCTTGGCAGGGGTATCGGGGGCAATTTTGACGCCCATCACTACAGCTTTTCCCCTTCAGCCTGTGCCAGGAGGGCCTGCCACAGAGTCGGGTGGCGGCAGCGACTTCCCCTGCTGCTCAGCATCCCCCGCAGAAACAGAATGGAGCAAAAGCGTTTTCTGGTTTTCACGTGATCTCTTCAAACACTGATAAGTAAGACAAACAAGCAACATGCTTATTGTAGTTTCCCTCTGCAGGTTTCTCCTGCTCAGGAAATGAATGGGCGACTTAAGACTCAAGGAATTAGTGCGAGTCCCGCCTGGCCGCCAGCTCCCGCCCCCAGCCCCCCGCCGGCCTCCAGCCCCTGGCAGCTGGCAGCTGCTCTGTCCAGGGTGGAGGCAGTGCCAGGGACTCAGAATGAGGTCTTTGTCTGGAGTCTGCCACCAGGCTTTGCAGGGCCCATTTCCTTGTCACACCATCCGAGGTCTGGCTGGCAGGCTCCTGGCCAGCTACTTGGAGGATATTATGTCTCCATTAGTTTAATCGTATCGAAATCATTGGGTAAACAGGAAGGCATCAGCGTTAAAGAGTTTGATCCTGGGTTCTCTGGAAGTCTCTCCACCAAAGCTGGTTCTGCTGATTGTTCCAAGAAGTCTTGATTGTGTTCCTCTTGCCAGGAGAGGTCATTTTCTTCTGAGAATGGAGACCGGGCTGGGAGATCGAAGGGGCTGATAGAGCAGGGCGCGTCCCCACCCCCTGCCCCGTCATTGGAGCAGGAGCGGGCGCCTGGCTCCCTCGCTGCTGGGATAAGCAGCTTAGGACAGATGCAGGCTTCTCCCTGCCAAGGCCGAGGGCTGGACGTGCCAGCCCAGGTTTCCCCCCAGAGGCTGGCTCGGTGCGCCCGACACCTCCTGAGGAACAGCCAGGCACAGCAGAGCCAAACGTCCCATGTGTCCTTGAGGCCTCTCAGGGACGGGCCTGTGACAAGGAGCAGATAGTACGCCTGGCGGTGCCAAGTCCAGCAGCAGGCAGAGCACCCAGGCCGCACGGGCACTTGGCCACTAGGACGTGGCACCAGCGGGGCCCGCTGGTGGTGTGGCGTGTTCCCAGCTCTGTGGAGCTTTCATAATTCTAACACCTTGCGCAAGGAGGTGTGTGCTTCGCACCCTTCCAGGCGTCGTCTCATCTGTCCGTCTCACCAAACCCCAACAATGGCCTGGTGAGGTAGGCAGGGCAGGCGTCTGTGGCTCTGCTCACAGAAGAGGAAACCAAGGAGCAAAAAGGTTAAGCCCTTTGGCCGGAGTCGCTCAGCCAGGTGGTGGCGGAGTGGAGAGTGGAGCCAAGGGCCTCAGCCTTCCTGTCCAGCAAGTGGGAGTGGGGTGCGCGCTGCTCCCACGCAGCTCGGAAGGACATCTGGGCATGCGCGGATCCCAGGGCTGGCAGGGAAGGGCAGCCAGGGCTCCTGAGGGCAGAATCCTTTGGGTCAGGGGTCCCCAACCTCCTGGCTGTGGGCAGGTACTGGTCCGGGCCCCTTAGGAACTGGGCCACACAGCAGGAGGTGAGCTTGAACGGAATGCGCTGGAATCATCCTGAACCCATCCCCCCACCCCTGGTCCATGGAAAAATTGTCTTCCGTGAAACCGGTCCCTGGTGCCAGCAAGGTTGGGGACTGCGGCTTCGGGGCCTGCTGCCCGGCAGGAACACCTGGGAGCTGAGAGGGTGTGGGACTGGAGCTCATTCATCTCCGTGTGACCGGCGTCTGGCCGGAAGCCGAGCTCGCCAGCCCCGGCGCTGCCAAGGCCGGTCCGCCTGAGCCCCCGCTCTGCGGCCTGGCGCCGCGACCTCTCCCCCGCCTCCCAGCTCCCGTGGGCACCCGCGGAGACGGGCATCTCGCTGGACGCTCCTCCCTGGGTGGCTGGCTATTATTTTTCTTTCTCCGGATCGCCCCATGGGTGCCAGGAAGCAGGAAGTATGTGGGCGTGGGATTAGCCCTCCACTCTAAGAAAAGCTTCTCAAGCTGCTCCTCGTGAAGGTGTTTAACGCTGAAAACACTCCAGTCTCTGTTCAGAGTCTGAAGAGGTTTACTGGGACTTTTGAAGAGGATAGGAACTCTCTCAGCTGGAACCGGAGTCACCGGCATAAGGAACATGGGAGAGAGTGTGCTTGAAGCTGGTCAGCCTGCGTAGTGTGGGGGGCCTCCCCCGCCCCCCCACCCCCCCGCCACCTTCATGAGCTGTGCAGAATGAGTCTTGGGTTCCACAGAAAGACCCTGGACTCCTGCTTCAGTTCCATCTGTGCCCTTGTTATATTTGGGCACATCTGTCAACCTTAAAACAAATGTGAGCGCCTTGCGGATGTGTCATTGATATGCAATGAACGGCATCGTTAAAGGTACATGATACCGTGAACTTTGGCATGTCCATACCGCACGAAAGCATCGCCACTCAGATAACGAATACGCCACCCTTTCTGACAGTTTCTTATGCCCCTTTGTGGTCCTCCCCTTAGCCTACTGATCTTATAACATGGGGCCGTGGTCCTGTGGGGGACCCTGTTATTATCAATGATGTTATTTATGCATAATTGTCTTAGCTTGGGCTACCCTGACAAAATGTCTTTAACTGGGGGCTTGAACAATGGAAATGTGTTTTCTAACAGTTCTAGAGACCAGAAGTCCAAGGTCGGGGAGCCAGCATGGCCGGGCGCTTTTGAGGGCTCTCTTCCAGGCTTGTGGATGGTCCGTGTCTCTCTGAATCCTCACATGGCAGAAAGGGCAAGAGCAAGCTCTGTGTGTCTGTTTTTATACGGGCACGAATCCGATCCGGAGGCCCCCACACTAGGCCCTCACTTAAGCTCAGTTACTTCCGAAAGGCCCAGTCTCCAAATATGGTAATGTTGGAAATTAGTGCTTCAACATGAATTGGATTGGGAATGTTCTTAGAATTGTCAAAGCTATTTATTTGTTTACCTGAACATCAAAGTCCATGGCAGTGAAGGGAGAGTTCATTGGGAATGGAATGTACTAGGAGATGGGAAAGACCAGATATTGGCTAGAAATTCCTATTGGTGACCTTGGAGAGTGGACTTCTTAGGGGAGTATACCTGTGTATGTGCATATATGTTCATGACATGTCTACATGTTGCTGCTACCCTTCCCACTTCTTGACTCCAGGGGGACATGTGGATGGGGCCCCGGATTCTTCAGTGAACACGTTTGGGGGCTGACTTCTCAGCCTGCTAGGTCCCAGATAGCAATTCTTGGTGCCTGTGGGTCTGGTCTCCCAGCCACCGGTTTTGTAGCCGGTGCATTTTCATCGGCCTCGTTACAGCGGATGTTTCGTTGTGGGAATGGTCGGTGATGTGCTGTGGCTTTGGCTTTCCACAGATGTGAATGAGTGTGCCACTGAGAACCCCTGCGTGCAAACCTGCGTCAACACCTATGGCTCTTTCATCTGCCGCTGTGACCCAGGATATGAACTTGAGGATGACGGAGTTCGCTGCAGTGGTAATGAGCTTTATTTAGCATCGGAGATTTCCACCTGCACCAGGGACCCCAAGGGGTGGGGGGCAGAAGTCGATGGCTTTCTTCACAGGTGTTTCCTCTCCTTTCCCAGAAGCCTCTCCAGCTTGGGACATTTCTCGGTGCAGTGGGGTCACAACCACACAAAACCTTCCTTGTCACTTGAGCCCAAATGCAAAAACCAATGGAGCTACCTTTGAGGGTCTGAAATGCGGACAAAGGAGGAAAGAAGTCACCCAACTGGTTTGGGTCCCCTATCCTCAGCCAGCACTGACTCAAGTCCTGGGGATTGCAGAGACAGTGCTGGCCTAGGGCAGTGACCCTGGACTAACAGCACACCTCATAGGGTAGGGTTGGGAGAGGTGGGTGTGGGGTGAACGAGGTCAGGCATGCAAGTGCAAACACTTGGCGATCTTGTAAAATCTCTGCAAATACTCAGTGCTCAGCTCCAGGCCCAGCACAGGGAGAGCACGCAGTAAGCAGTCTTCAGCTCAATGAGTGAAGGACCGAAGAGTGAATGGATGAGATCTCAATTTGCTGTGAGAGCACAGATGTGACGGCTCAGTCGACCTTTTGTAAATTCCTTTCCAGTCCGAGAAGCTGACTCTTTGCCCATGCTAGATTGTAACTTCTGTTGTAATTTTCTTATTAACTCATGCAATCAGAAACTTGTAAGCTCCTTGGAAAATAGGGACAACTTCTCACTCACATTTATTAGCATCCTGCACAGAGCCATGCATGCCACTTTTATTTTCTCCTTCCTTTTTTTCTGTTTTTTTTTTTTTGTTGTTGTTGTTGTTTTGTTAAATGTTGAATCGCGCTCCAGCCCATCCACTTTTGGCATCATCAGCAGTCAGGGGTAAACGAGCACAGTCCAAATGAATAATGCTTCGTTGCACTTTTCAGAGTAAGTGGGCCATGCCCTCGGGCGTGACGATCTTTTTGTCTTGCGGAATGGGAAGTTTCCCAGTCCTGAGTCTCACTGTGACAGGAACTAACCCTGTCTCGAACGGGCTGTGTGAGGGGACTGCAGTGCTCTGGGGACAGGGTTCCCCGAAACAAAGGAGCACCTCTCCCGGGGGCCAGGGCAGCCAGAGCCGTGAGGAAGCCGTGAGGAAGCAGCCGTGACAGGGGGCCTTACACCGGCTCAGCCTCAGCCCCAGAACCTGAAGTGAAACACCCTCGGGCATGAAAAGCCACTTTCTCCCTGGATTTCAGCTCCCCGCTTGGCACTCATTGGGGAATCTGGGCTCAGGAATGGGAGGGTGGAAATTTGGGGTTGGGAGAGGACCATTGGTTGCTCCAGAATTCCTGGCGCACCCCCAGAGGTGTACCGAGCACCCGCAGAGGCGCCGCCGAGGAGGAGCGGCCCTGGGGCAGAGTTCGATTCCTGACTCTCCTGTTTCGTGCTTTCCCTGGGCGGGTCACATCCTAAGGCTCAGTTTTCTGGTTCGTTAAAAACAAACGTGAGCCCTCGCAGGGCGGTCACGCAGGTGAAGTAAGTTGGTGTACCTGAGCGTCCTCATCAGGTCACGTACTTTCTCTGCAGGCGGAAGAGGCCTTTCTTTAGCTTTTCGAGCTGTTTTTCACATCCTTGGTGGTTTGGCAAAGATTCTCAGTTGACTTGCTTTCCCCAACACGGCTAACTCCTCCACATTCACCTTGAGGCTCACGTTCCTTAGACTCAGAGTGACCTTGACCCCTGGACACTGGGGGCTTCAGGGCTGGCCTTGGACGGCAGTGTGACAACGAGAGAGTCTGTTCCCTGTCCTTCCTACGCAGCCCCTTTCTCTGCTGGTCATTTTCCCCAGGAAACGTCACCCTCAGTGTCACCACGGCTGGTGTGGCTCTTCCATGCGGCACCGGACCCTTCCTAGCTGTGTGCCCTTGTCCCTCAGGGATTTGTGAAGATGAGCTGATCCCAGAAACCACGGTGGGCTCTCACGTAGATGAATGAAAATGGCCTCATGTGAGCTCCTGGCCAGAAACTGGGCTTGTATTACGTTGGGTTGGTCAAAAAGTCTGTTTAGTTGTTTTTGTTGTTGTTGTTGTTTAGATTTTATTCATTTATTTTTAGAGAGATAGGAAGGGAGGAAAAAAGACAGGGAGAGAAACATCAATGTGATGCCTACTGGGGACCTGGCCTGCCACCCAAGCATGTGCCCTGCCTGGGAATCGAACTGGTTAACCTTTGTTTCACAGGCCAGCACTCGATCCACCGAGCCACACCAGCCAGGGCGGTTTAGTTTTTTCTGTAAAATAAAAGACACATATTTCATTTTCACCAATAACTTGATTGATTTGGATATTTTGAGTATGTCAACTATCTCCCACTATTGGCTTCTAGTGGGCAGAGGCCAGGGGTCCTGCTAGACACCTTCCCATGTGTAAGACAGCCCCACAGCAAAGAATTATTTGGCCAAAATGTCAGTAATATCAAGAAACTTCGCAAACCACTTTTGACTCATTCGATCAGTCATAGCACCTTTTCCACACACTGTGCAAATCTTTCTTTGCGTTTCAGTTGTGTTTTTACCTTTCTTGAAAAAAAAGTAAAGCGTAATATGCCAAACATGTTATTTTCTTCCATCTTCAATATTAAGATGGCTGCACAGAAATTCACCAATTTTGTCGCATTTTTTGAAATGGGCGCTGATAGGACAGCTGTCATGATACAGTCTAACAAAATTGTTCTGGATGACGTTAAAGACCACTAAGCACTACTAGAGCCAGGGTAAGGGAAAAACTAAACAAACTTTTGGCCAACCCAATATTTCAGCTCTTCGGCCTGGGGCTTGCAGACCCTAAGACAAACTGGGTGTGAATGTTAGGGCCCCTTCCTGCCCAGTGGGAGGTGGGGGGTGGGTGCTACCGTCTCCGCCTGCACAGGAGCTCACCCTGCTCTGGGCAGTTCCCCCAGCCTCAGGGCTCCCCAGACCCACCCACTTTGAGTCCTGAATGCGATAGGCTCAGGGAGACATTACAGCACTGTGTGGAGAAGTGTCGCATCTGGAGGCCGGCTGGGTTCAAATCCCAGCCTTGCTGGTTACCCATGATCTGTGAATGAACAAGTTACTGCACCTCCAGTAAAGCCTCAGTTTCTTCTCTGTAGAATGCGGCTCCTCACAGCGCCTCCTTCAGAGAGAGGGCTGAGGTGAGAATCAAATCCGATGAGGCAGGTGGAGCAGGTAACTCAGTGCTGCGTACCTACTGAGTCTCAGGAAGCGCCAGGGTTTACGACCGCTCCTCCTGACGGCACAGAGGAGCCCACGAATGGACCCGACTTCAGCCTCCTTGGACCCGCCTGACCCCACACCACACGAGAACTCTCCATAGCAGTGCCGAGCAATAGGAATGTAACGTGAGCCACACGCATGACATACATGTGATCCAGTCGTCCACAGAGCGGGAGGCCCCTCTTTGTTCTGACGGGCTGGGGCCAGAGACACGGACTCCTCAGGCTCCCAGGGGCGTGGGGGAGGGGTGCAGCAGAAGCAGACTTTCAAACCAGCAGCCCAGTTCTGCCGGCCACGACCCATCTCCTGAGGGTCCCCGGAGAGCCTGGAAGGAGGTTTTCCTCCTCGGATGTGAGAGGCGTCCGGCGTGTACCCGGAGTTCTCCGATGGTGGAGAGGCCCCCTCCTCTGCTGACTCCCGCCCTGGGTGACTCCAGCCATCAGCGGGCTGTTAGAGCAATCCGAGGACATGTCACTTGGGGAAACTAGTGAAAGCAAGTTTTCGGGAAACGACAAATGAAATGAAAACATGTTTTCTTTGGCATGTTTACCGAATGACGCTCAAATGGGGGCTTCGTTGCCAGACTCTGAGTGTGATAAAGAGCTGGCCTTGCTGCGGCGCCTGCTTCTGCATCAGCCGTCACGGAGGCTCCCCACCCCCATCCCGTCCCCATCTCTGCAGCCGGACGCTGGCCCAGCGCCAGGTTCCCCGGTCCCAGAGCCCTCCTGAGGCCGGCAGGCCGCAGCAGGACGCGGTGTCCGCCCACCCCACACCCCTCTAGAGATCTCTTGTTCCAGGAGGTTTCTGGACGTAATGAAGTTTTATATTAGGTTGGCCAAAAAGTCTGTTTAGTTTTCCTATAAAATAAAAGACACATTTTTCATTTCCTCCAATAACTTAATTGATTTGGGTATTTTGAGTATGTCGGCTATCTCCCACTGTTGGCTTCTGGTGCGTAGAGCCCAGGGGTGCCGCTGAACATCTTCCAGTGCATAAGACAGCCCCGCAGCAAAGAATTATTTGGCCAAAATGTCAGTAGTACCAAGAAACTTCACAAACCATTTCTGACATGTTGGATCAGTCACAGCACCTTCTCCATAAACTGCACAAATCTTTCTTTGTATTTCAGTTGCGTTTTTACCTTTCTTGAAATAAAGCATAACATGCCAAAAATGTTGGGTTATTTTCTTCCATCTTCCATATTAATATGGCTGCACAAAAATTCACCAATTTGATAAGTTTTTTTAAATGCATGCTGATAGGACAGCTGTCACAATACAATCTAACAAAATTGTTTTGAATGAAGTTAAAAGACAACTAAGCGCTACTAGAACTATCATACAGAAAAACTAAAACTTTCGGGCCAACCCAAATAGAATGGACACCCCTGGCCTTCTGGGTGTGTCCCTTGTAGTTGTGATTTTAGGAATAATATTGTTTTTCGACTTGGGATGACTGGTAAAGTTGTCCTTTCAGAAGACCAGGACCAGTGAATGATTTTTGGATCCAGGGGAAGAGGTCTGTACCCAGAAAACTGCAGTAGGCAAACCAATCTCACCCCCAGACTCAGGGGGTAGGTTCACCCACAGGGCAAAATGAATCAGCAATGACTAGATAATGTAGCAGAGCGGGAGGCGGAGGGTGTAGGAAGCCCAATGGAAATAGGTTTTACCTCCCTGTAGGAAATAATTGTCTAACGATTAGGGCTGTCCAAATACCAATGGGCTTCCTTGTAGGTAGTGAGCTCTCCATCTTCAGAAGCATTCAAGAAATGAATTGGTGAATTCTCAGCAGTAAAGCTGTCATGTGTGTCAGAAGGGTGTGGAAGCCGGATTAGATGGCCACTAAGTTCTCCCAGTAGTCTGTGATTATAAACACCAGGCGTAACTTGTCACCCCCAGACATGGATGAGTGCAGCTTCTCCGAGTTCCTCTGCCAACACGAGTGTGTGAACCAGCCCGGCACGTACTTCTGCTCCTGCCCGCCTGGCTACATCCTGCTGGAGGACAACCGCAGCTGCCAGGGTAAGGCTGCCAGAGGACTCTGGCTGCAGGCGATGTAAGGTGGGGCTGCCTCAGGATGCTGTCCCCTGGGGAGTCCTGTGCAGCTTTGGGAAGGTGATGGGGTGAGAGCATGAGTGGGTGTTGGTGGCCCCCAGAGTGGCAGGCTCTGGGCAGAGGGCTGGGGCCTTCCTGCCCCGTGATTCATCCTCTGGCCCCAGAGAGGACGTGACCACTCTCACTCCTGGAAGTGAACTCTGCAGAGAGAGGCGGCTTCCTGCAGGGCTGGTGCTGCCTCCCCCCGGCAGATCTCTGCAGCCCACTGAGGACGGGTCCTGCCCTCACCAGGACATCTGTGGCCTGACCGACCGGGGCCCAGACTTTCTCACGGCCCCTGAGGGCCCCTGGTCATTCTTTTCCTACTGACTTCCTAGAGAACAGGTGCCAGGGAGACCTCACGCAGCTGAGCTGACGGCTCTGTCCCTCAAAGGGCCAGGACCCCAGGCTGTGTAAGGGGTGGGTCTTGCTCAGATGGGCTGCTTGGCCCAGCCTCCAGCCCTGTGCTCCGCCCTGACGCCCCACCAGGCAAGCATTCTCCATAGCAGCGCCAAGCAGCAGGAATGTCATGTGAGCTGGGAAGGGAAGCCACAGACGCAGGGTCCGGCACAAATGACGCCATTTTTTTTATCACAAGCTCTTTTATTACAAAATCGTGAGTGTGTAATTCTGTAACGTAACCATGTCACACACAAGCACACCATGTAAGATTGTAGGTGACATGTTCACATTAAAACTATAAATTGTTACACCCCTATCACTACCCTACCAACCACTCTCCAGCAGGCCTCACTTCTTCCAGACCCTGTACCATGTGAATCTTCCTAGTAGTCCTGTTAAAGGAGTCATTCTTTTTAGGTAAAAAGAACTTTATCTTCCTAATTTCTTTAATTTCTTCTTTACCTGAACAGGTAAAATTAGTTTTAAGACTATATTTTATTTTACGCAGTATATCCAAAATACGATTCCCACATGTACTCAATATAAAAATTATTAACAGAGAGTCTACCTTCTTCTGTACTAAGTTGTCCAATCTGGTATGTATTTTCCACCGACCGCACGTCCCAGTGTGGACTCGCCCCCTTCTGAGTGCTCAGCAGCCACGTGGGGCCCACGGCTGCCACACTGGAAAGCGCGGCTCTGCGGCGGGTCTGGGGCAGCCCTCCCGCCGAGCCCTGCAGCCCGGGGCGCAGGGCCCACGATGGGTGGGAAGTGCTGCCCTGCCTCAGCCTCTCGCCCACCCTGCCTTTCAGACATCAACGAGTGCGAGCACAGGAACCACACGTGCACCCTGAGTCAGACTTGCTACAACTTGCAAGGCGGGTTCAAGTGCATCGATCCCATCCGCTGCGAGGAGCCTTACATCCAGATCAGCGATAAGTAAGTCATGGCTTCCCCTCGGGAAACGGGGACATGCGTGAGGGACCTGGTCAGGGGGCTGCCAGCGTGGCGTAAAGGAGGGTGCCAGGGGCTGGGAGGCCTGGGCCATTGCCGCTGCCCCGCCGTGGTTCTCGATCACTCGCCCACGCGTGCCAGCGCTGTATGAAGATTCTCCAGGGGTTGTCCAACCTTTTTGGCGTCTCTGGGCCACACTGGAAGAAGAAGAGTTGTCTTGGGCCACACATTAAATACATGGCAACACGTAATCACAAGAAAATCTCATACTGTTTTAAGTAAATTGACAATTTAGTGTTGGGCCACGCTCACAGCCGTCCCGGGCTGCATGCGGCCCAGGGGCCGCAGGTCAGGTGCCCCTGCGAGGGCTAACCTGGAGGGGAGGGCGAGCTCACAAACCCCCTTTCCCTTTGATAACTTTGTGCTGGATACACGGGTCTTTTTAGAGCTGGGCTTCCAGCTGTCCTGGGCACAGGGACCATCTTGTCAGAGCCTGATCCAGCGGGCGGCACGAGAACCTGGCTTTCTGGCAAGCGCTGGGTGAAACAGTGGCTGCCTGCTCCTCTGGACTGTGCTGTCAGTAGGGAGGAGCAGGAGATGGTATGAGGAAGTTCTCAGGACTCGAGGGTCCTTAGCTTGCTTTAGTCATTTCCGATGTCCTAATGTTCAGTTTTTTACTAAACCACCAGATGGCAAATATTAGAGCTGAGGGTACAATTCAAGTGAAGACAACCTTTCCAAAGTAAAAGCACTAGGACAGTGTTTTTCTGTGCGTGGTCTACTAGGAGCGCCATTTCCTTCTTTTAGTCCCCACCTAACCACCTTGGCTCCTCCTCAGGACACACACACACACACACACACACACAGAGACACACAGAGACACACACAGAGAGACACACAGACACACACACACACAGAGACACACACACGCCCTCCCTCCGCTCCACGGGGGGCGCACTGACGGCCCTGAGCCCTGGGGTGAAGTGCACAGGCCCATGGTGTCCTCTAGGAATGAAGCACCCAAGGGGATGTGTGGCTCACCCATGTGTTCCCCCTCCCCCCCCGACCAAAACTAACAGAAGAAGCCAAAGCAGCGACAGGCAGGTCCTGCAGAGACACCTGCGTTCCTTGCTGGGAGCCGTGCTTCCTAGCAGCCCTTTGGAACCGGCTCTTAGAGTTCTGGCTCCAGGGCCCTTCGCAGCAGAGCAGAGCTTTGGGCTGTGCTCACCGGCTCCCATTCCCAGTTCTCTCTGGGCATCTCCCAGCTGCCCTTGTCTGTGGCCGGGACATTGTCCCGGTTCAACCCGAAGCACTGAGCTGGCGTTACTGGTGAGGTCCCTGGCACGCCATGGAAAGTGCTCAGTGACTCCAGCCATCTCTTCCAGGCCCTTTCCTCGTCCAGGTGTCCTGTACTCCCGCCAACCCGAACAGCACGCGCCGTCACCTTTTCCCGCGCCCTCGAGTGTCCAGCCTCCCGGCTTCGGTGTGCACGTTTCCTGCCTCCGGAAGGCGTTGCCGTCATCGCCACGCGGACAGATCTGCCCCGTCTCTCAGATCTCAGCCCTGGGCTGCCTCCCACAGCTGTTTGTGATCCTCTGCAGCTGGCGGCCATCCCTCCTTCCTCCCACATGTTCTAGGAACCCTTCTTTATGTGACACGGGACATTTTAATGTGACCATTTGGCACCAGGGACATCTGACTTGGCAATTTTGGTGCAGCCTTAAAGAACCAAACTTCAAACGTTCTTTTTCACATGCACGCAGTTGAGCTCCTGCGATGCACCAGACACCACTGTGCCGGGTGCCGTGGGTTTTGCTCTCGTGGCCCTGGAGGAGAGAGACATTAAACGTGCTGTCGCGAGTGAACACACGGCTGCGTTCTGATAGGTTGCGAGCGGTGCTGCGAACAGGGAGAACAGAATCATCAGAACGGAAGACGGGGTTGGACCCGGTCGAGGCTGGGAACTTGCGAGCCCTCCTGAGGACACGGCGTGTGGGCTGGAGTGGGAAGGAGGGTGCAGGTTAATGTAGCGGAGAGCGGAAGTGTGAGGGGAGCTGCATGTACGCAGGCTGCGAGGTAGGAGCGACCTTGGTGTCTGCAGGGCGTAGACAGGGCCCGAGTCGCTACAGCCTTGTGAAAGAGTGGACAGTGACTGGAGGGGAGGTTAGGGAGGGACATTGACAGAGGCCAGAGCCCAGGGGCGTCTCAGAGGTGAAAGCGGACAATTTCTTTCTATCCATCTCACAATGGGTGGTGACTGTGGCATCCTTGAGCAAGGTTGAGACGTAATCTCATTTATGTGACAAAGGGCACTTTGGGATGGGCTGGAGTGGGGGACCCATTAGGGGCCATCGCAGGGGTCCGGGTGAGACAGTGAGACAGTACAGTGGCCATGGGGATGGTAAGACAGAAGAGGCTGAATTTGGACGGTATTTTGGAAGTAGAACCAATAGGTTTTGAAGCTATTCAGTGGACGGGGAGTTCCGGGAGAGTGGCAGACACGTGACACGGCTCCCTTTCACTCTGGCCACCAAGGCTTGTATCCACAGGTGTCCTCATCCTGCCGTGAATGCTGAGCCCCAGGGGAGTCTCAGGGACGAGGTGAGAGATGGAAGGTGGTCAGGGCTCAGTGAAGGGGTGTCTACAACAGGCGCTCAGTACGAATCAATGGTTTTATGTTATGACAGTGCTCCTCCTCGTGCTCCAAATTCGCTTTGTGTTAGAGACATTCGTGTCTATGATTTATCTCCCCTGGTAGGAGGTAAAACTATGTGAGGTCAGGAGCTTATTTACCATTGCAATGACGAAGTGTCTTAAGGTCATGTCTTTTTGAAAGTTATAATGTATTGATTATGCTATTACAGTTGTCCCGATTTCCTGCCTTTTTCCTCTCCACCCAGCACCCCGACTCCCCCAGGCAATGCCCCCACCATTGTTCATGTCCATGGGTCATGCGTATAAGGTCTTTGGCTGCTCCATTTCCTACACTGTACTTTATATCCCTATGGCTATTCTGTAACTGCCCATTTGTACTTCTTAACCCCCTCACCTCTTCACCCTTTTCCCTATACCCATTCCATCTAGCAACCATCAAAACCTTCTCCGTATCCATGATTCTGTCTCTGTTCTTCTTGTTTGCTTAGTTTGCTCTTTTGATTAATTGTTGATAGATTTGTATTTTTTGCCATTTTATTGTTCATAGTTTTGATCTTTTTTCTTAAATAAGCCCCTTTAACATTTCAAATAATAATGGTTTGGTGATGATGAACTCCTTTCATTTTTTCTTGTCTGGGAAGCTCTTTATCTGCCCTTCAGTTCTAAGTGATAGCTTTGTTGGGTAGAGCAATCTTGGCTGTAGGTTGCTGCTTTTCATGCCTTTGAATATTTCTTGCCAGTTCTTTCTAGCCTGAAAAGTTTCTTTTGAGAAATCATCTGACAGTCTTATGGGAACTCCCCTGTAGGTAACTAACTGCTTTTCTCTTGCTGCTTTTAAGATTCTCTCTTTATCTTTAACCTTTGACATTATAATTATGATGTGTCTTGGAGTGAGCCTCTTTGCCTCCATCTTGTTTGGAACTCTCTGTGCTTCCTGGACTTGCATGTCTATTTCCTTTACCAAATTAGGAGAGTTTTCTTTCATTGATTTTTCAAATGGATTTCCACTTTCTTGCACTTTCTCTTCTTCTGGGACCCCTATGATGCAAATCTTGGAATACTTGAAGTTGTCTGATTACAATATCCTCATTTTTTTTGGATTCCTTTTTCTGCTTGCTGTTCTGATTGGTTGTTTTTGCTTCCTTATATTCCAAATCATTGATTTGATTCTCGGTTTCATCCACTCTACTGTTGTTTCCCTGTAAATTGTTCTTTATTTCAACTAATGTATCCTTTGTTTCTAACTGGATCTTTTTTATGCTAAAGTTTTTGCTAATCTTTTTGACGGTCGAAGTTCCTTGAGCATCCTTATAACCAGTGTTTCGAACTCTGCATCTGATATATTGTTTATCTCCATTTTGTTTAGCTCTTTTTCTGGAGTTTTGATCTGTTCTTTCATTTGGGCCATGTTTCTTTATTTTTTTTAAATATTTATTTATTTATTTATTTTTAGAGGGGAAGGGTAGGAGAGAGGGAGAAGGAGAGAAATATCAATGTATGGTTGCCTCCCATGCTGGGAACTGGCCTGCAACCCAGGCATGTGCCCTGACTGGGAATCGAACCGTGATCCTTTGGTTCACAGGCCCGCGCTCAATCCACTGAGCTACACCAGCCAGGGCTGGGCCATGTTTCTTTGTCTTCTCATTTTGGCACCCCCCTCCCCCATGTTTGTTTCTGTGTATTAGGTAGAGCTGCTATGACTCCCTGTCTTGGTATCATGGCCTAATGTAGTCGGTGTCCTGTAGGGTCCAGTAGCACAGCCTCCCCTATCACCCAAGCTGGGTGCTTGAGGTGCGCCCTTTGTGTGGGCTGAGAACACTGTCCCCTTGTAACTGAGCCTTGATTGCTGTGAGCAGGTCAGCGAGAGGGATTTACCCAGGTGAGTCTGCCTTTGCCCTCCATGGAGGATCAGTTGTGTAGCTTTGACTGTGGGGCTTTGACTTGGTCTGTAGCTGTCCACTGGATGTGCAGGCTTTGGAGTTTCCCGGGTGGTGCAGGCCAAGGTCAGCCCCCACCTGTGTTCTGCCTGAGGCCACCCTCTGAGCTATAAAGCAATGTGAGATGGCTTCTACTTGTACTGGGCTTGGAGATTCCCAGGCAAAACCAAGCTGTAAATCTAGGCCGGCTGCCGCTAGTGCCGGGCCTGGGGCCACTTAGAAAGATGTAGTGGGGCTAGAGGCTCACTGAGGCCAGCTGTTGCTTGTTTAATGGGATGTAGGAAGTTGTGAAGCATGAGCCAAGGCCAGCCATTCACACGGGAAAGTCACTTTTGACAGTTTAATGGGCCTGTAATTTGGGTGGGGCGGAGTCTCAGAGGATCTCCAGGGTGGGGCAAACAGTGGTAGCCAGGTTGATGGAGTCTCAGATATGGTACCTGCCTGCCAGCTCTGCGGCTCTGTCAGGGGAGTGTTAAGACAAGGGACAGTGGCCTCTGTCTGCCTTTCTGTCTGCAAGAAAGCTGTCCCTCAGCTCTCACCTCAATGCCAGACACTTCAGTTCCTCCCCGTATGCCACTGGTGCCTTTCAAGCTGCTACCCCGGTGCTGGAGCTCAGAGGGAGTAAATCTGAGTAAGTCCTTGTGTGGATTCTTTAAGGGGAACTGCTTGGGACTCCAGAAATTTCTTCCACTGACTCCATCCCTGCTGGTTTTTGTAGCCAGAAGTTGTGGGGACTTATCTTCCTGGCACTGGATGCCTGGGCTTGGGAGGCCTGGTGTGGGGCCAGGACTCCTTGCTCCTGAGATTCCCCTCCCGAATTTTTATCCACCACACATGGATGTGGGACCAGGCTCTTCCACATCTGTGCCCCTCCTACCAGGCTGGATGGATGTGGATTCTTTAATCCCATAGTTGTTGGACTTCCATTCAACTTGATTTCTGATGGTGCTGAGTGATGGCAGTTCTATATTTTAGTTGTAATTTTGATGTGGTTGTGCGAGGAGGTGAGCCATGTTTACCTAGGCCGCCATCTTTCCTGGAAGTTCTTGATCTCGTGTCTTACACAGAGTGACTTCTAAGCTCTTGAAAAGATTAAATTGTGTTGCACGCAGACTAAGCTGAGTGTGGCGGAGAGTGTAAAGGACCACTGAAGACCTGTCAATCTAATGTACCTTTTCACTACAAAAATTTCCTTTTTTCTCTATAAAAATAAGAAATTAAATTTCTTAGTGAGCATGTACAGCAGGCGATGTGAAGGGCAATGTGTCGATGACACATTTTACTGACTAAGCGCGTGACCAATGTGAGGTGCATGGAGAATGTCCCAGGACTCCGACAGCCAGACATCTGAGGTTTACACTCTAGTAGCAGGAGTATGTGCTTGGTCAGTGCAGGCCATCCTCTAGGAATCAGAGAGCTCCATTCCATGCTGGAGAGCGTTTCAGCACGAGCCAGGCGCAGAGAGGGTCTCCAGTCACAGCTCTGCACACGAACGATGCGGTAGCCTCCTTCTCAGTGTTGAAAAGGGAGAAGTAGGTATGACCAGCGTCCCGAGAGGGTTCTCCACGTTCTCACGCAGCCTCCCTTCTCAACAGCCGCTGCTTGTGCGCCGCCGAGAACCCTGGCTGCCGAGACCAGCCCTTCACCATCTTGTTCCGGGACATGGACGTGGTGTCAGGACGCTCTGTGCCTGCGGACATCTTCCAAATGCAAGCGACGACACGCTACCCTGGGGCTTACTACATTTTCCAGATCAAGTCTGGGAATGAGGGCAGAGAGTTCTACATGCGGGTAAGAGGGGATGGCGGGTGGTGATCACCCTCCCCAGCGATGATGCCTCCTGTTGTCTAGCCTGGCACGTGCTTCTAGAAGGGGGTCAGCGTGCAGCCAGGAGGGGCAGGTGTGAAGGGTGAAGAGAAGAGTGGAGGGACATTAGGACTTCAAGGTTCTGGTCCTCACTCCCGTCTCTTTCCTCCTACAATTCCGTGGGAGAGGCATTTACACAGCCTTTTATCCATCCACCCGTTTGACAAATATGTATCAAGTACCTGCTCTGCGCAACTGGAAACTGAGAATGTAGCAGTTGATAAAACATCCCCAGCCCTTGCCCTCCTGGCCCCTACACTGCAGTGAATGTCAAGGTGTGCCTCACAGGGGTGGGCTCTGCCTGCGTTGCCCGGCACGGTAGCAGTTGGGCTCTTTAAGTTTGAACTGATTGAAATGAAATAAAATGATAAATTAGGCTTTTCAGTGGCCATATCTCCAGTGCTCAGTAGCCTCACGTGGCCTCATGTGTAGCTCAGAGGTAGAGCATCTCTAGCATCATTAAAAGTCTGATGGAAAGGAACTGACTTATCCATGTCAGGAAAAATTACAGAGCGCATGCCCTAAAATGCATTTGCTTGCTTGTGGATTCCAAGCATGTAACACAGCACCATTTATATGACTGAGCCTTATGTTCCGTAACTTCTGATGTGATGACGCCTTTTTTTTTTTGTTTTAAAGATTTTATTTATTTATTTTTAGAGAAGGGGGCAGGGAGGAAAAGAAACATCAATGTGCTAGAGAAACATGGATCCCACACCCCCAACTGGGGACCTGGCCTGCAACCCAGGCATGCGCCCTGTCTGGGAATCAAACCGGCGACCCTTCGCCTTGTGGGACAACACCCAACCCACTGAGCCAGCGGGTCAGGGCGATGAGACCTCTTTGGACACCCCTGGCCTAGATGCTTTTCACATTTCCGTGTGGATTTGGGCACTGGTCCAGAAAGTGGATTCCAGAGCTTCATCTCCAGAGAATCTGGAATTATCTGAATTACCCAGAATATGGTGGCAGAGGCCTGGTACGCCAGTTCCCTGTGGCTGCTGTAAGAAATCACCGAAACCTTGGTGGCCCGAGACAGCAGGAGTTTCCTCTCACGGTCCCGGAAGCCGGGAGTCTGACCTCCCTCCCACGGGCTGTGATCAGCGTGTTGGCAGATCTCTGTTCCCGGCAGAGGCTCTGGGCGAGAATCCATTTCCTCTCCTCCTCTAGCTTCTGGTGGCTGCCAGCATCTCAGCTTGTGACCCCATCGCTCCAGTCTCTGCCTCCTTGGTCACCGGCCACCTCCTCTGTGTCTCTTATCATGTCCCTTGTGATTGGATGCAGGGCCCGCCCAGGTCGTCCGGGAGAATCTCTCTGTGTCAAGACCCTTCACTTAGTCACACCTGCAGAAGTTCCCTTTCCTTTTTCTGTGACCCTTATAGGTTCCAGGACATAGGACCTGATATCTTGGTGGGAGGGGGGGTGCATTACCCAGGAATCTACATTTCTAACAATCACAGCGGGGAGTCCCCCTGAGTCACTGCGAGGAGTGATACTCAGAAAGACAGGCTGTGAAAGCTTATCCACCGCTGGGACAGCTGCACCCAAGGCCTGCAGAGGACCACATAGCTGAGCTCTCTACCCCTCCTCTCCCAATCTCCTGGCAGCATCTTCCAGTCCTTGCCTCTGGGGATGAGCCTGCCTGAAAACAGGGAGGTCTCAGAAACAGAGGTTAGGACAGATTAGAGGAGGTCCCAGGTGCTGGCAGCATGCCTGTATCCTCACTGATATGTTTTTGGCAAGACCCTAACAGGGTCCGTGGGATAGCATGGCCTGCGGAGCCAACATCTGTAGACCAGTGTAGCAGGCTCAAGGGCTTTGGAAGAGGATGGAAGGAGTTGAGGAGAAAGGAGCTTCTGCAAGATGAAAAAGATGGAACTGTGTTTATGTCTTTTCCCAAAACCATAAGCAACAGCTGTCCGGCAGAATCCCACATCTGGGAGCTTCCGTGGGCCTGCTGCCCACGGGAGCAGAAGGCTGCTTGCTGACCCCGCCGGTCTGGCCTCTCTCGTCTGTGCAGATGCAGCGGGCCCCTCCTGGGGGCTTAAAATACCATCACTGATACCACCTGCCTCCATTCCTTCCCCCTCCCGCCAGCAAAATAGCAGATCTGCAGACGGTGGTCTTGGCTAGGCGAGATCTTGCCCACGAAGATACCACCCACTAAAACCCCCCAATGTTCCCTGGGTGGCTGACTTGTAGGAGGCACCCGGGATGGTGGGGGAAGCGGATGATCCTACACGTGTAGTGGACAGGTGTGAGGGCTCCTTTTGGAAGCTTCCTCTACTGCCTGGATCATCACAGCAACTAGGGGACCCTTGGAACTCACAAAACTGATCTGCGTGTGGCTTGTATCCTCTCCCAGAACATTGGGAAAGGCCCCGATTCTTTAGTATTTATTCAGAGGAGGAGGCCGGACTTAAAGATTGAAGGTGGCTGCTGGCTGGGACGGTCCCATGGGCAGCACCGGGGAAGAGGAAGGAGCTCGAGGTGGAGGCCCTGGGGCGTGGGAGGAGGAAGACAGATAAGGCAGGACAGCCCCAAGTCCAAGCCGCCCAGAGTTGCAGCGCCCTCCTCAGGAGGGCACTCACAGTCATTCTCTTTAAGAACCCTTTAATTTTTATTTTTTACATGAGCTTTTTACATGTTTATGGTAGAAAAGTGAGAATATACGGATGAACCCAAAAGTTACAGCGTAGTCTTCCTCATGTGGGCTCCGGAGCCAGGCCGCCCCACCTCAGCTGTGGTCCGCAGGTCACCAGCTGCGTGACCTTGGCCGCATCACTGAACCTCTCCAGCCCCCACTTCCTCATCTGTGCAGACAGGGTGGTGATGACAGTGTTTACTTTAGGATTAGATGAGATCATGTCCTTGCGCAGCGCCTGGGACACAGAGTGCCTTTTCCTCAAACAACTGGGATCGGGCGAGGGGGAAACGTTCGGTGACTTTCTCTTTCCCACCCTGCTGTCTCCAGCCGGGGGAACCCCTGGGCAGCACCTCAGGTTAAACCCACAGGGCTCACAGGTGCTTTCAGTTACAGCTGAATCGTCTCCTCCTCCCACATCCAAAGTCCGGGCTGGTTTAAGTGGGAACTTCAACCTCTCAGTCTCTCATTCGGCATAAAGACAGGTGTGTGTGTGTGTGGGGGGGGGGGCTCTGGAGGGGCGCTTGGCCTCCGTGCACTGTCCTCTTCCCCTGCCCCCACTGACTGGTGCTGCCCCTGACTTCTTCTGGGGGGGGGGCGGGGCAGATGGTGGAAGGGAGAGGGTGGGGCCCAGGTCTTGGTCGTTGCCATGGTAAGCAGGTGTTGCTCTCTGAGATAGAGCCTCACGTGCTCTTGCTTTGGGTGGATGTTTTGTGGGAGGTTTCCCTGAGAACTGAGCACTGGCTATTATTCCCTGGTGTGGGCGGCAGGCCTTCTAGTCGGCCACTTGCCACCCCAAACCTCTTGCCCCTCTTTCTGCACAGACTTTCTGGGCGCAAGGGTTGCTGCCTCGCCCTGGTAGGCAGACTTTACACCTGGGCTTCAGGACACCAGCAGCCAGGTCCCTGGCGAAGCTGCTATTGACTGGTGTGCGAGGCCGCCATAGGGGTCTCTCGGCTTCCCCAGGAGGGCATCGGATACTGCCCTCTGCACCCTGAAACGTCAGGGGACGCACACCTCTGAACAGTTTTCTTGAAACCCTCTCTTGCTTGAGATGGGGGCTGGTACCAGTGTTCAGCGCACGTTTATAGGTTGGAGGTGGCCACAGAGGGAGAGAAACGGATCTGGCTTGGGGCCGCCGCTTTCTAAGTCCTGCAGAACAGAACAGACGCCACACAAGTCCTCCCCCGTGCTCAACAGCTGCAGGCACTGTGCCCAGGGCTTTCCCACAATCCCATGTGCAGGGCCCGCCTGGCCAGCCCAGTTGACAGAGGGGAGCGCCGAGGCACAAAGAGGCTAAGCGATTGCCCAAGATCTCAGCCAGGAAGCCCCAGAGCGGGATTCACATCTGACTCTCTGGCAACGAAGACTCTAGACATACTCTTGTATTTCTGTTTAGGATGTGGGGTATTTTCACTTACTCTTCTAGCTTTAGGGTCTCCGCAGAAGCTGAGAGGATGAGAAAAGTCTGCTGTAACGTCTAGTAACAGTAGAGGGTATCCAAGAAGCATTCGCTACCACCGCATTGATGGGAGGTGGTTCCCGCTGCTGCCGCTCCTGCTGCGGTCAGGAGCCTGTGAGCTCTGGGCCCTGGAGGAGTCAGCAGTGCTGCCTGCGGGCCTGGAGCGTCACGTGGGAGGGGGGCTGACGGCCGCGCAGGCTCTCCCACCCTGAGGTTCACTGGCTATATCACAGACACTCAGGAGAACTCCACCTCACCCAGCAGGCAAACCCCACTCACGCGCACACGCGCACAGACGTGCATGCATGTGCAAACACACACACCCATGTGTGCACACACCCCCACTTGTACACACGCAGGCACACATGTCCCTTTCACAAGCCCTAGGGGCACTCTGTCTCACCCAGAGCCCTAGACAGAGGACTGGTGATTGGCTTTGGCCAGTGATGCAGGGACACGACTGGAACCAGAAGAGGAAGCGCAGTCAAGGGGTTCGGACTGCGCCAAAGCGTGTTCAGGCCATGACGCCTGTGGGTCAGGGGGCAGGGCCGGGGAAGCCCACTCGCTATGGCCCGGGGGCTTACTGCGTGTCAGACGGTGCCGTCCCTCAGGTTGGTTCAGAACAAACCCACGCGTGTGGGAGCAGGGCCAAGAAGACATACCCGGGTGTGCTGTTTGCAGCCTGCGCCCACCGTGGGCAACTCCGCGGGCACCCGGCACGCATGCCTTCTTCCTCCACCAACCGTGATTCAGCAGCGCCCTGTGTGTGGCTTTGGGTAGGCGCATGCGCTCAGGAGCAAACAGGGACATACGTGTCAGAGGACACGGCCTCTGCCCCTGAGGAGCCTACACTAGAAGGAAGGGAGGGAGGGACAGCCACGCAGACACTTGCAATGCAAAGTGGGGACTATCAATTAGAGTTGCTGCTGGGGGCGTCGGGAAAGCAGGAGGCGTCAAGACCTCACCGTAGAGCGTGGTGGTCAGAGCGTGATTTTTGGAGTCAGACCCTCCAGTACCGTGTGCTAGTTTGGTGACCTGCCCAGTGCACTTAACCTGCTCACATTGCGGGGTGAGGAGGGTCAAATAAGAGATGTGTGAAAGGCCGTAGCCGAATGCCTAGTATCAACCCCTCCACCACTTCTACTCAGCTCCACCTCCATTATCATTGTCATCAATGCCCCCCACAACCAGCATCCCCACACCCCACCACCATCATCATCATTTTGCACTATGACCACCAAGTCCACCAATGACCAGGGGCTCTCAGGGGCCCGTTTCATTAATGCCCTGACTCTCCCCTAAAAGCCGAGCGAGCAGTGTTGGGGGGCTGCCCTTAGCTCCCCTGGCTGGTGCCTGGGCCCTCCCTGTGCTGTGGGCAGGCCTTCCTCGGGCCGCTGCAGATCTGAGCCTGGTGGAGATCAAACGCCCTGGCCTCTGAAGTCACTTCCAAAGGGGAGAGACAATGAACTTTTCGTATCTGGAGACTTTCGCTGGGAAAGCCCAGAGAAACAACCTGGAAGTTTCTGCAAGTTTCTGGTTGTTCCACCCCGCTCCCGGCTCTGCCACCCTCTCTTGAGTGGGCCACCCACGGCTCAGCGTTCTCAGCCCTCAGCCTTTGTTCATGCAAACAGCGAAAGCTGGCGGGATATTGATATATGTAAATGCTCTATTTCCCTGTGTGGCTGTGCCCTGAAGACCTGGCCGGGGCTCCAGGTTTTGCAAGAGTTGACAAGGAAGTCCGTGAGATCCTCTGCGTGAGCAGGTGCCAGTTGCGTTGATGCTGACGTGCACGGAGGGAGCCGATGCCAACAGGAAATTGTCAGTGGACGGTGGAGGTCTCGGGACCTGGCTGACACCTGTCTGCCAGCCCCACCCTGGACATACCTGTGGAGCTCTTGGGGATGTCTAGAGCTTTATAGGAAGCCCTCTCTTGTGGAAATGGATCAAACACCCGGTGTGGCTGAGTTTCTTGATTTGCAGGGCCCATTGCTTTGTTCCTGGGCGCAGCGCCAGGCTCTGCAGCTTGTGGGAAGCAATTGCCCAGCATGCCCCTGTTCCCTCATGCCGTGTCCTCTCCAGGGGCCCGCTGCCTGGCCATTCCACGGAACCCTGAGCATCTCCTCTCCTTAAGGGCGGGGCTGGAAAAGCCAGTAAAACCCACCAGTCTCCTCTGATAATTGTGCAGTGCCATAGGCCAGGGCTTGAGGTCAGACCAAAGCCCCTGAATGAACTCCCTGGGCTCTGTCCCTGGCTAGCAGGGTCACCCTAAGCGATTGTTAACCTCGCTGGGCCTCAGTTTGCTTCTTTTTAAAATTGGGAAATAGGGCAGCCAGGATCTGTGCTTTTGTTTCTTTATTTTTAATTATTATTATTTTAATCCTCACCTGAAGTTACATCCATTGATTTTAGAGACAGAGGAAGGGGGGGTGAGAGCAACATCAGTGTGAGAAACACCCATCAGTGGCCTCCTGCGTGCCCCCACTGGGAATTGAACCTGTCAGCGAGGTATGTGCCCTGACTGGAAATCGAACCCACAACCTTTTGGTGTAGGGCACAACGCTCCGACCCCCTGAGCCACCCGGCCAGGGCAGGATCTGTGCTTTTAGATGAGCACTTCTCAGTTGTTCATGTGCCCACAAATCCCCTGGGGATTGTGTTCACTGCAGATTCTGGCTCAGCAGGTCTCACGTGAGGCCTGGGACCTGCATTTCTAACAAGCTCCCTGGTGCTGCCGAGGCTGCTGGGCCAGGGACCAGGCTGTGAGTAGCACGGCCTTCCGGGCTTTCATGAGTGAACAAACACACGGACACGGAAGGGGCAGAGGAGTGCCTCGCCCATGGTGGGTCTCCACTGATGTCAGTCTGCTCTCCCTCCCACCTCAGAACTTTCGGGAAAAGAGTCAGTGGAGAAGAATTGTTCACATGAAGGTATTAGGAGCGCAGTGATAGGGGGGCCGAAGGGTGAAGCTGGAGTTGACAGCGGCGTCTCGACAGGAGCCTCAGTGGGGGCTGCCCGTTGTAACCACCTGGAGACTCATCAGCAAATTTCGGTCGCCCCAGGCGTCATCGAAAAATCCTCTGAGGCATAAAATCCTGGAATCGGTGCCTGGAACTGCTAGTTCAAAAAAAGTGTCGGAGGTGCTTTGGAGGCTGTTTACTTAGAAACCACTGACCTGGCACAAACCCTCATCGCAGAGCTGGGGCTCCAGGAAGTGAAGTGACAGCTTTGGGTCACTCAGTTTCATCCCTTATTCGTTCTTTCCTTCAAGATGTATTTCCTGAACACCCACGTGCCAGGCAGCACCGTGGCGTTTAGGGGATCCGGTGGTCACAGACCTAACCCTGACCCTAGCTCTGCGGAGCTCATGGTCTAGTGGGGACCTAGCCGTTGGACGTGGGCCAATAGTGTGGACAGTGGTACATGGTAATGAATACTTTCCATTCTATGCAGAGTAGCAGGTGCAGTGGCAGAAGGCCTGGGGGTGGCGGGAGGGGTGACTTCCATCGAGGAAAGCAGGGAAGGCTTCTCCGAGGAAGTGATGTTTCTGGGCGAGACCTGAAGCATTAGCAGCAAAGAGCCAGGTGGCGCGTGGGCAAAGCCAGGGAGCATGTGGCACCAAGGGGGTGCCAGTGTGACCGTAGTGGGGAAGCGGGAACACCCTGACTGAGGCTGCAGAGGTGGGCGGTGGCCAGGCCACCCAGGGCTTCTACTCTGGGGATCACGTGAGAGACCGCGTGTCCTGACGGACAGCTGCCTGCTTCCCTCACCTTCTCTGCTGTTCGTGACAGCTTCTGGGGTCAAGCATCCCCTTCCCCCCTTAGGTTGGTCGGATCTTCTCTAACGAGTGTCCCGGGTTCTGTCCGCAGCAAACGGGCCCCATCAGTGCCACTCTGGTGATGACGCGCCCCATCAAAGGGCCCCGGGACATACAGCTGGACTTGGAAATGATCACTGTCAACACCGTCATCAACTTCAGAGGCAGTTCCGTGATCCGACTGCGGATACACGTGTCGCAGTACCCATTCTGAGGGCCCAGGGCTGGAGCCTCGGACACTGCCTCTCAACAGCACCCAGGGACAGGAGAAGAGACGAGACGAGAGGGAGAATGAGAGCGAGACAGACGTCAACGCCTTTCCTGCTGAGCGTTTCCCAAGGAGACAGCCCACCGTCCTGACCCCGCCCGTATTATCCTAGACCTGGTGTCCCCAAGGGCGCGCTGGCCCCCGTTTCCACGATGCAGTTATCGAAGAGTATTAGCATTGGCACCCTGAGCTGAGATCGACGGTGATTTTTCGAGCCCTTCAGTTTATCTTCTTACTTTGTAAAGAAAATAGCTTAGGTTTGCTGGGGTCCCCGTCCCTGTTCGAAGACTGTGAACAGCGCGCCCTCGCAGCCCCTCCGCGCCTTCTCGCGCATGCTCGCTGACTGCTGCTTCGCAAAGGCCCCCAGAGCTCCCGGGGGCGCTGCGTGTAGCTAGTTCGCTTCTCGTATGCACAGAGAGGGCCGTGGGAAGGAACCACTGCAGGATCTAAGGGTTTTAAAGAGTCTATTTCAAAACCGTGCCTGGTGTTTTCAGCCTTAAAAGAAGTTTTAGTTCTCTTGAAATTTGTATAACTATTTAATCCTTTATTATTTTTTTTTGTTCATTTTGAGGGTTTTTTTTGTTTGTTTGTTTTGCTTCGTTTTGTTTTGTTCTAAATAACAAGTGGTGGAATTCCTTCAAAAGGCCTTCAGGCACGTGTTACGTTCTGCCTTCCCAAACCCAGTCTCCTCTCCATTTTAGCCCTGTGTTTTCTCTGAGGACCCCTACTTCATGCTTTCTGTGGAATTTTTACCCAGCTGGGTTGGAAGGCAGAGGTCTCCAAACTGATTAAATATTTGAAGAGATTTTTGCGTTTGGTTCATTTTGACATCGTAGGTGATTCGGCACTTGCGGTTGGTTCTACCTGTCTTTCAGCCAGTGCACTGTGCGCTGGCTTGAAAAGCTCTCCAGGGAACTTGACCTTCGTGCCTCGGGCACATCGTGGGACAGGGGGGCAGAAATGGGGGTAGAGAAGTTAGGGGGAAGCATGCATTTCTAATCCTGTTTCATTCAATCAGAAAGCTGTCAGCTCCTCTGTTATGCGGGTTCTTTCCCAGGACTTTTCCGGAGCAGGAATCTCTCCGAGTCACTCTCAATCACCGATTCCCCACCTCGCCTGCGGAGGAGGGGGACGAGTGGGTTTTTAAAACGAAGCTGATTTCCTGAGCGTTGCTCCCAGAGACTCTGATTGAGTTGGTCGCAGGTAGGGCCCAGGCATCAGGAATTTTTAGACTCTAATGAACAGGCGGAGCTGAGAACACATGGTAATGAACACTATGAAGAGGGGGAGACAAGCGTGGCCCAAGTCCTGGCCCCCTCGCCGTCCACATCTTTTTTTAGTTACTTGTAGGTGCATCATCCTTTTCCTGAGCAAGGACTCTCTCCCAGTGCTAGAACCCCAGGCAGGGGCGAAGGGTCAGCAGTGCAAGGCACGGGTTAGAGAACAGGTGTGGGGGGCGGACAGGTGCCTTGTACCCTCCCCCACACGTTGACCCGAGGCTTCAGAAGGAGGAGGTGCACTCCCTGATGGCCAAAGTTGCTTCGGATATCCAAAGGTCTGTTAGCATGTATTTATTAAAAACCTACTGTGTGCCAGGAACCGTGCCCTGGATTCTTAGGGTTAAGAGGGGTTTCATAGATTCTTGATAGCTGGTTCTTCGGTGGCAGGAACAGCGTGCTTGGCTTCCTTACCCAGAGAGCATGTCTCATAGCCACACTGCGCACGCAGCTTTGCTGTGGCTATTTTTTTCTCTACAACTAATCACATCCAAACCGTTACCCATTGTGCTCCTTCAGCAGGTTCAAGCGACGTTAGCAATAACCTTAACGGCAAATGGCTCCAAACGCCTCGTTTCACAGCTGGGAAGAGAAAGGGTGATTCCCTAGGGACTTGCCAGCGCAGGGGCCGCGCTAGCTCACCGCTGAGCGGAGGAGACAGGACGGTGGCTCTGGGCCCGGCTCCCCTTGTGGGGCGGGGGTGGGGCTTCAGGCATGGGCGTGGAGTTAGGGGTGCTGTGGGTCGGGGTGAGCTCCACACAGAGCAGCTCCCAGTTACAGATTCAGGCTCCACACAGCACGTGGGTGAGGTTTCCTTGAACTTCCGGAAGAGAGGGCCGGGAAGCTTGGTCCTGGTGACCGCAGGACCCATTCATTGGTTTCAGGCGCCACATTTGGACCCAGACTGTAGGCCTTGCATTTTATTTGTCCATGTCAACACGTGGCCTCCCACTCCTAAGAAAAAAGGCACAGGGACTCCTAAAGCCTCTCAGAGAGCTTCTTGGGCCTCAGGTTGCTTTTCCAAACACGGTCTGATGAATTCAGTGTAAATGAATCAGAAGCATGTGGGATCAATTTACCTTAAAATACACTTGGGCCTAAAAATCAAGTAAAAAACACCCAGGGGCAAAACATGTACAGCAAGACCAGACCCCAAACACTTGGGAAACAGTTCCAGAGGCTCCCTGAACCTGAAAAGCTGTTTGCTTCACCCACCCCTTGAGAACAGACAGATGTTATTATTTTCGCAAGACTGGGGCTAAGCCTGCTCTTTGAATCACACCGCAATCTGTTCCCTCCGCTGAGTCTATGGGGCTGGCTGTACCATGGAACCCTGAACTATCTGGGCCTTCCACACCTGTCCCTTGTCAGCTTTCTCCTGTCCCATTTCCCAGGAGGGCCGAGAGCTCGTCATTCGAACCCTTCTCGGCGCTGCTCCACCAGGGCCTGAAGGGTGATGGGACCTTTGTGGGAGGGGCACCGGATGAAGAGCGGGAACACCTGCAAAAATCCTTGTGTTCCCGCCCAAGCTGGGTTCAATATGGACGAAAACTTCCACTCAGCTGCCTCTACTTCTCAAGTTTTGAGATTCCTTGAAATGGTCTCTGGGGATGACAGCCAGAATTTCCATTAAAGTGCAATTTTAGAGTTTCACAGTGGCGTGCCAACCACAACACTTCCTAGATGGTACGGAATCCACCTACCTAGTGCCCCTCCGGCCTGGGTAACATGCTTAGAAGTTTTCTTAGGTAACTGTTTTGGCCTTTGGGATGTTATTTCTCCAGATGGCAGAAACATTTCACTCGGTCTGATTACTTCATTTTCAGTGGTTTAAATGTATTTTTGTGGTCTGAGTGTTTATTATAATGTACACGAGTTCTTCCTGAAGCAAAAGGCTCACCAGACAGAGAGAGAGAGCACGACAAAGGAGCAACTCTTCTTTCCTTCCTTCTCAACACCTGGAATCCTGCTGGTTGAGCCAGGCCCTGGCTTCAGAGAAGCGAATGAGACAGATGAGGTCCGTTGATAAGATGTTCATCCGGGGGTGTTTGCAGCCGGTGAGAGTGAACCAGAACGCAATGTGATGGGAGCATTTTAGCAGTGCGAAGAAAATGGTTTAAGCGAACGAGACAGATGAGGTCCGTTGATAAGATGTTCATCCGGGGGTGTTTGCAGCCGGTGAGAGTGAACCAGAACGCAATGTGATGGGAGCATTTTAGCAGTGTGAAGAAAATGGTTTTGGTCGTGTTGACCACGTGGAGTTCTGCAATGCCAACTCCTTCCAGACCCTGTCTACCTGCAGCTCTTCACTGTGCACGTAAGGGCTAGCACGGTGCCTGGCACAACGCAGGTGGTCAGGCTTATCGAGTGAAGATGACGATGGGATGTGATAAGAAAATGGAGAGAAGGGGAAAGACTCGAGAGAGCTGTGGTAGATGGGACCACTAGGTCTTAGGGGTCTATCGGGCATGGAGGCTGAGGGAGCTAAGGAACAGCCTGAAGAGAGCTCAAGAATACCTTAGAAGGAGTTTTGGGAGTGGGGCAAGATGAATTCCATTTTCAACGTGCATCTCTTAAAACCATGTTGTTGTTGTTGAGGTGTAATTTGCATAGAGTGAAATGCATCAATCTCAGGGACACCCTGAGACACCCTTGCACAAGCAGAGCGTGCTGGACTTGAGGCAGCTCTGGGACATCCGGTGGAGGTACTCAGAAGGCGGGGAGTGTGTATGCAGTGAGAGAGTTTGGTGCTAGAGACAATGGGGCCTGGGGTCCCGTGTGAAGGGGTCCTGGGGGTGCCAGTCAGGGGGCTCTTTGGGGCCGAGAAACACAGGATACATTGTTCAGTCTAAATAACCAGACACACTCTCGAAAGCAGTCAGCTACTCAGAGTGAGCCAGTAAATTGCTTCTTGAGTGAGTGATGGGGCTCCCGCCCCCGGTGATGATGCTCAGCACTCGTGAGGAAAGAATGCTAAGACAAACAAGAATGACTCATAGCCTAATACGAAAACCGAAAATTGCATTAACCATGAGACCTCTGAGCTTCCTGAAACAGCAAAGTCATTTTCTAATGAACCCATTAGGCAAATAAACGTTCTTGGCTGGAGGTCAGCATTTATTCCCCTCCGAAGTATACCACACTCAATTAAATGTATAGGGGAATTTCTGTTGGCCTTGGGAGGTGTGGTGATGTGGTCCGAAGAGCTCCAGTCTGGAAGTCTAGACAGCTCTAGTTTTTTTCCCCACCCCTCTCTGAAAAAAAGGACAACATTTTCTAGGTCTCTTTTGATCTGGGGCAAGTCACTTAGCTTCTCTGAACCTCAGATCCTTCTTTTGTAACCTGCAGAAAATTTTAATCCTGAATCTGCTATGTATTCAACTCCGGAACAGGTATTTCTCCAGTTTCTGCTCTGTTCCTGGCTCTGGCCCATTAAGAATCCTGCTCTAAAACGTCTTTGCTCTGGTCTGTTTAAATGACCTTCCTGGTGCACCCACAATGTGCTGGATGAGTCAAAATGTTACTAGAAACCACAGCCCAGTGTGCAGAAAGTGGAGATGAAATGGACCTAGTTTCAAGTCCATGAACTGACATGGAGAGAGGAGGAAATTGCTGAGAATGTGCTGAGGGAAGTGGGCCACTTTGGTCCTCCAAGTGCCAGGAACTGTTTATAGACAGAGTCTTGGCTCAGGAGAATGGCTTTGTTCTTTAGAATATTTGAGGCAAAGGAAGGCCTGGGGATACTTGCTACTTGCTAGGATAGTAGGGAAGAAAAGCATTCCCACATGTCTTATTTCCAAAAACAACAAGGGGGTATCTTCATCCCTTTTTAACAGAGCAGGAAAACGAGGCTCAGAGAACCTAAGCAGCTCACTCCAGGTCACAGACTAGGACATGGCGGACTTAGGACCCAAACTCCGATCCCAGGGTTCCCTCTGCCTCACCAGACTCGCAGTTGTCTCCGTCAGAACAAAACTCCTGTTCAGCACCTGAGTGGTGCACGGCCCCCTTTTCTGCCCTCAAGCAGAAAGAACACGGGCACGCTTTTGAACTGAGGGTGATGGCCTCCGTACAGATCCTGGCGGCTCAAAGGATCTAGATACTATATCACGAGGTCCGATCACCTGTTTGCGATGAGGAATCTGAGGCTGGGGATGGGGGATTGACTGGCCAGGTAACCTGGCGGTAGACTAGCCAATAGGTCTCTTGATTCCTGGTCTAGCTCACTTTCCCCTAAACCGCGGAATCTTTCCAATCCTAAACCCTATTAGCTGCTTGTGAATCAAGTGGTGTGAGAGCTGTGTGCGTCACTCAGGGCTCTCCTTGCCCTTTCGTGTGGAAGGACCTTTGCTAGTGTAGACCACTTTCATGTCTGTGCGTGGGAATTCAGTAAGGTCAGCTCTGGTGCTATGAGGGACAGCTGAAGTCCTAAAGAGGCCAGAAGTATGTGGCAACTCAACCTAGAGCTGAGATAGAAGATGCATCATTGGCAAACGGAAGATTTCAGGGGCCTTGGGTGGAAAACAGACTCCCACCACTTCAGAGTAAAGAACTGGGAGGCAGAGAGAGGCAGAAAGGGTTTCCACAGGGTACTCCGGCCTTGGAGGTTAGTGAGCAAGCGGCCATAGTATGGACAGCTCTGGGTGACGGAGGTGGGGGGGTGGATTTTTGGTGACACAGCCTGAAGCCTACCATGCACATTTCTCTTGAGTTTGCTTGGTTCCTATTTCACCGCCATCGCCCCCTTCCCTGGTCCCTTGGCAGTTGATTTGACGAGGAACTGCCTCTTACTTTCCATGAAAACAAGATGACACAGCGCAGTGGCGGGTTGAACAGTGTCCCCGCAAAATCCACTGCCAGGGACATCACAATGTGATCTCTTTGCATGTGCGATTAACCAAGTTAAGATGGGGTCATCCTGAAATTGGGTGGGCCCTACCTCCAGTGACTAACATCCTTATCGGAAGAGGAGGGATCACACGAACATACACGACCCAAAAGGCCATGTAAAGATGGAGGCAGGGTTGGCATGATGTGGCTACAAGCCAAGGAACGCCAAGGATTTCCCGGAGCCACCAGAGGCGAGAGGAGGGATGAGGTAGCATTCTTCCCTGGGGCCTTCAGAGGGAGCACGGTCCTATTGACACCTTGATTCGGGACTTCTAGACTCCAGAACCGTGAGAGAATATATTTCTATTGTTTCAGGCCAAGTTTGAGGTACTTTATCACAGCAATCCTAGGGAACTCATGCAAACGCATTTTCACTGGGGCACCCAGTCACCTCTGCCAAGGACCTGAGCGTGCAGAGGGGGACAGAGAAGACCTGTCATTTCGGCTCTCCATCCCCACCCTCTCACTGGCTCTCCTTCCGTGCCCCCCTCGCCTCCTGACCCCGCCTTCTGAGGAAGCGCCCGAACTCCAGATCCATCTGGCTCTGTCGTGTGGAAACCTTACTCTCACAGTCCGCTGCCAGCCGGCCACTCAGGCCAGCAACCCTCCAGGTGCGCGGCTGCGCAGAGACCCTTTGCAGGAAACAGCAGCCCCCCGAGAAGGGAGATGTGGATTTAAAAAGCCATTCCTGTCCCCATTTTGAGCAGACGTATTCCTTTTCTACGGCCTGCCAGAAGCAGCGGGGCAGACGCTGGGGGCCTGTGCCCGCCCCGCCGCTGGAATGCTCAGGGTGCGGACTGCGGAGAATCGGAGGAGCCTGTGCGTCTGCGGTCAGGGGGTGCTGCCCTGGGCACTTCGGGCAGATCCTAAGGGAGCGCAAGAGATTGTCCTGCCCTTGAGGAACATTCCAGAAGACTACGCTTGGCTTGTGGTTTTTAAAAGTTTTGTTCAGCTTGTTCGGTCTCTCTCGGTCTTCTAATAACTCTCTCTGACATCCTAATCCTCCTCCTCCCTCCGTGAGTTTCCTTTTCTTTTATGTGTCTGTATGTATAGAGCTTCTAAACCTTCTGTTCCCCTTATTGTTCTATTTTTATAATTGTTAAATTCTTTTTTAAATTAATTTCTTAAAACTTTTTGATTTCAAAGAGGGAGAGAAGGAGGGAGGGAGGGGGAGAGAGAGAGAGAGAAATTGACTGACTGTTGTTCCACCCCATTCATGCATTTATTGGTTGATTCCTTCAGGTGCCCTGACCAGGGATCAAACTCACAACCTTGGTGTATCAGGACAATGCTCTAACCCACTGAGCTACCTGGCCAGGACTGGTCTATTTTTTTATGCTTGCCCATTTCTAAGACATGTGGAACAGTATCGTACTTTCCATCTTTTATAGGAAAAAGGCAAGTCAAACCCCGAGGTAAAAGAAATTGTTCAAGATCACCTATTTTTAAGTGACAGAGCTGGCCCTAAACAGCAGGCCAGGGCCCTTCCTGCAGATGCCAGGGCCTCTTGTCCAGCGGCTGTGAGCTTCAGCCTGCAGCCTGGCGAACTCCGCTGAGTGCAGATGGGCCGTCGTGTCAGAGTGAGGGCTCCGGGCACTGCACGTGATTCCGTTGAGATCCCGTTCTGCTTTAAAGAACTGATTTCTAGACTGGTTCTACATTGAATTTATTAACTGGTTGGAAGAACTCTGGGTTTTGACTCTGGCCTCAGAGAAATGTTCTTACTAGGTTACACGAATATTTTGACTCAATAAAAATTTGCGCAAACAATGCATCCCACAGGAGAAACACATGCCAGATCCCAGATGTTTAACACGTTTGCTTCAGCTATTGGAGGTCGTGGCCTCTTGTGCTTGTTAAACCAAAAAATGTAAGACCATAGAAATGATTTTTAATATCTAAGAGTGCCGCAAGGTCAGGCTGGCTTCTGAGTAATCGTGGCATTTCAACAAGTTTTTTGATCACAGGTTTTTCATGTGTGTGTAATTAAAAAAAAAGGAAAGGAAAGGAAAGAAAAAACAATGCAAGCAGAGAGTTCATGAAGGGGAGTCTGAACTCTTTCGTTTTGACTCAATTCCAGTTCATTTTGGTCGATCTATGCAAAATGTTCAAAAATGCCTTTTCCAATCCTGACGTTGACCGTTCAACTTGCAATCCCTCACCCGGGACTGCCATTCGATCAACCAACCATTTAGCGAGGAGTCGAGGAGTCGTGGGGTTCAGAGGGCGGCAACACTAGAAATAGCCGGCACCCACTGGGGACTGCTTTCTCCACCTGTGAGAGATCCTCTACCCCGTCAACTTCCCCCTCCTCTCTGCACCCCCCGCCGCTCCCCCCCCCCCCGCCCCGTGTGGTCCTGGGTTAGCCAGTCTCTCTGCTGCCACGTTTGCACCCCCCCATCCTGCCCCAGCTCCCTGCAGCCTATTCTCAATGCAGATGTTAAATTGGTCCATGTCATTCCTCTACTCCATGCCGTCCAATGGCTTCTCAGCCTATTGGGGTAAAAAGCGAATAATAATTGCCTGCGCTCTCTCCTCACCCCAACCCCCGCCCCACACTCCTCTGTCCCCAGTTCCTAACCCTCTCCCACTCTTTCTTTTGCTCCAGTCATCTGACCCTCTCACCGTCCCTCCAACACGCCAGGCAGGTTTCTTCTGCTCGGTTCACAGGGCCAGCACAGGTTGCAGCAGCGCACATGTTGCATCATGGGTATTAAGGTAGGAAACTGGAGATAATGTGTTTCAAGCGATTGACAACAATTTAAGGATTCACTGGTGGGGTCAAAAGAAATCCAAAGCCCGTGAGGATTCCTTTTTTCAATAATCTTTCTTGTAGGAAATTTGGCCCCAAACAGGTTTCCCTTATAAATCAGAAAAGTCAAGGTTAGTGAGGCAAAGTATTTTCGTCCTGATAGAATATACAGTACTGTTGGGAGATTGGCCACTTTCACTCATTGTGAAATGTTAAGGCCTAGGATCCTTACGGTATGGGGATCTAGTATCTGCGATTAACTTACTGAACCATTGAATGAGCAGTGATGCCCCCAAACTAAGGCTCTCTTGCAGAGTTGAAACAGTGAAACATTTCAGGAAATGTGTTTCAGCTAATTAGGAACATACTTTTGGAAGCACTAAACCTTTAAAATAATTTTAGTTATTTTGGTGGCTATTAGAAATGAAGTGTTGGCCACTTTCCTGTCATGGAGGCCATACCGTATGTATCATAAGTGCGGTTCTACTTGATTCGGGATTATCGTCGTGAACTCTCGTCACTGCACTCCCCTGTATCATAATACAGGGTAGGTCTGCTCGCCCCACAGGTGACTGGGCTTCTTGAGCCCTCGTGTCTTCTTTGCATAATTTTATATGGGGATTTGGGAAGAGAAAAAGGAATCCATGGGCAATTTGCATCCTGAGAGCTTTGTGGGAGCCTTAGCCATATTGATGGTTGAAAAGGAGGTAAATTTATGTGCTGGTTGTAAGTGCAAGGGCCCTAGATCATTTTAATACTCTCTCCCATCATTGTTGTCTCCCACTGATGCTTCTACAAACAGCTCCAAGGCACCAGCCACTTTCAGAATTTGGGTCCAGAGACACATCGACTCTGTCTGGATCAAACAGAGGGAGCATCACTGAAGAGAGAATGGAGGGGTACTGGGCACAAGTCCCCCCTTACTCCCCATCTTGCTAATAGGAATTTTTTTGTTAATGGTGCCAATATTGCCGTTCAGCTCAAGACCATCTTAACCCGCCTATGTTAATCATTGCACACACGCTCCCCTATCGTGAAGTGGTCGTAATCACATCAGCTCACATTAAATAGTGCTTGAAAGTACACAACATTCTTCCCGTTTTTAATGTCATTCATCAGACATTTGAATGTTATCTACACCACCATCCCAGGCTTTGTGGTGGACGTGAAAATGCAAAGATGAATATGGCCCTGTCTCTTTCCATTTCCTTATTGTGACCATCGTATTAAGAGGTTGCTAGAGCAAAGATTATCATTGTTCCCACTTTCTTGAAAGAGGGAGTGAGGTTCAGAGTGGCATTCGCCCTAGCTCGAAAAATATATTAAAGCTAGAATTTAAACACAGGCTTTCAGCCTCTAAATCCCATGTTTTTCTCTAGGATCCCAGGCCATAAATAAATACTGAGAGGCAAGCACTTAAAGCAAATATAAACATATGTGAATCACAATCAATTAAAAATGCCAGACTCAGTTCCAAAGAATCTCACAGGGACCTAGTTTTTTGGCTATTTTTTTTTTTTTTCAGTACTCATATCAAGTCTCATGTGTTTAAGTGATGAAAGCTTAACAGGTATCATCTTAGCCAAAGATGTTATTTATCACATGTGTCCTGGTGCAATGGGAAACCAGAGTGTAACTTCCCGCAGGACTGACTACGGCCAAGAACTCTAATGCCTTTGGAACCTCTTACACTGCCTCTTACCTGTACTTCTCTCAGACTGTCAACTTCATTCTCCTTCATTATATGGACTGCTGCCTAGGGCACCTGGCCACCAAAGTGTCCTGCTGCTGGTAAGAGGACTGACTGTTCTTGCCTAGTTATTATTTGACAAAGAATTCTAGAGAAAAGACTCTGGGTCACCCTTTGGAGTCAGGTGCCTTTTCATGAACCAATCCACTCCAACTAGGGGAATAAAATCTTGGGAAAATATAGTAGCCACAGCTAGAAGTACAAATTTGGGAAATTTGTACTTGAGGGAGTACTTCTTGTGATGGTCTCATGACATAAAGGGATGTCTACTCTGAGCATCCTAAATTGAATCTGCAAAAAATATTTTTTCAAGAAATACCCCATTTAATTTTGGAAGGGAAGTATTTGCAGAATGCCATCACAATATTTTGTGCGTTTAAAGGAGTCAGCACCACGCTACCAGGAAGGGGCAGGAGAACTCCATGGAGAAAAAGTGAAGAGATCCAGGGAGCGAAAGAGGAAGGTGGAATTTGGAGACGGCCCAGAGCGGTGAGAACAAACTAGTGAAGGATGGGGAGATGGTGACTCTGGAGAAGACTGAGCATCGAGCATGGCTGCCACCAGATGACATGGATTTTCAGGCATGGCTGCAGTCATCTTGGAGAAGACAGGAGGCAGTGTGCAGACATTCCTGGAGCTAGAAAGCTTAGTAATCTGGTCTACTCCTTTCATTTTTGTTATGAGCAGATAGATGGAAGAAGTAATCTGCCCAAACAGTGAAGCCCGGCTTATTTCGTTGGCACAAACAGGGAAAATAATGAGCCCAGCCCTTGCCCAGGTCAGGGGTTATTCTTCTGAGGGAAACCGGAGGAAGTTACCAGAATCTAATCGCGCCTTTTTTACCATCAGGCTGGCCTTTGCCAGAGAGCAGGTATAAATATTCTGGGGGCCAATGAAGATGGGACAGCTGATAAAAATGGGGTGAGGGGACCAGGGAAAGACCCCAAGTCAATGGGTTTCAAAAGCTGACTTTACCTCCTTCGTGATATATTCAGAGCTAAGTCCTGCACAGCTTACCCAGGCTGCCCCAGTTTGGTGAATCTTCTCCTCATTAGCATGCACGTGCCAGGCCTGGGCACCGCCTGAGGCTTTTCCTACCCACCTGACTTTCTTTTCAAATGCTCTCACACCAGTGAAGTCCTTGCCAATCTCCGTGCTCCCCCGTGAGTAGCAGCAATATGGTTTGGTACAACACATTGATCTCAACGGTTAGGCCTGATTAGTCAAAACATGAGTTTATCCTTTTTGCTAGTTATTTGTTCAAGAATGAGCATGTGACCCAATTCAGGCCGAAGAGATATGAGGAGAGGTTTGCCAGCTTCTCAAGAGCAGTCCAGGGGAATTTATTCTGCCCCCTCACCCGAATCGAAAGAGGACGTTCTGAATGCCCCTGGCAGGCATTCTATAAACACAAGGCAACTAGATGTAGCATGAAGCTTACAAAATCTGGAACAGAGCAAAGGGAAGGAAAGCCTTCAATGATACATGGCTGACTTGCTGGATCAGTGACTCTGAAGCCTGGTCTGCCTTTGGACTTCCTTTCAGGTTAGCCATGTCAGTTACCCTTGCCGTAGAACGAGCCTTCCCAAAACGTAGTGGCTTAAAACAACACGTTATCATTATTCAGTCCATAAATCTGCAATATGGGCAGGGCCCAGTGGGGATGGCTTGTCTCTGTCCCATGGGGAGTCAGCTGAGGGCTGGAGGACTCACTTCCCAGATGGCTTACCGCATAACTGGAAAGTGGGCCCGGGCTCAGTCAGGTCGGAGCGTCTTGACCCTGGGTTCCTTCTCTTGTGGTTCCTGCTCCCCAAGCTGCTTAGGCTTCCTCAGAGCATGGTGGCTGGATTCCAAGGGCAAGCCTCCAAAGAGAACCAAGTAGAAATGGTATTGCTTTTTATGACCTAGCCTTGGACATCATACTCCATTATTTCCACAGTCTGTCATTTCCACAGTTCTCTCTTGGTCAACCAGTCACTCTGGTTAGCCTAGACAGAGGAGAGAGGACATCCCAACCTTTGAAGAGAGGAAATTCCAAGAATTATGAACATGATTTAAACCACCACACTAGTTAATGCATTTCCTTATTTTTATGACCATTTGAGCTGGGTTTTTTATTTGTGGCTGAAAACATCTTATTGATATAGTTGGTGTCATCTCAGCCATGGGCAGCAGAATGTCTTAACTTCTCCAAAAGGGTGCCAATCGTAACATGCTAATCAGTAATTTACTAGTCATTTAATACCAAGGTTTTGAAACTATTCCCTTTTTTTTCATTTTGCAAATTAGAACAGCATCAAGCTTAACACTACAATGGATTAGAGTCATTTATCTGAATTCTAGTAGACTTTTCTAAATAAGTGGTATAGTGATGGGATCAGAGCAAGAATATGGTACTTGCAAGCATTACTTCCGGTTAAGAGCTCTTGGCTGGATGCCCCTTTTAGAAAGAGTGGGAAGGTACTTCAGAGTTCACGAGCTCAGGGTCAGATTCTTTTCTTTCTCCACATATGCTCCAGTTAAGCCAGTGAGGTTAAAGACTTGTGATCACATGTGATGTTCTCTCTATAATTCTGATGGTCTTTCTGTGGGCAAGACAAGGAATAAAGATCATGTTCTTGACCATCTGCATTGTCCTGCCCCATCACGAACTCGTCCTAGTAAAACAAATCATTTCTAAGTGCCACTGTGTTCTTAGCGCTCTGCCAGGCATTGTGGATATAATGAATGATCTTAAGACGTGATGTGGTTCTCACCTGGCGGGATGGCTCAGTTGGTTGGACCATCATCCCATGCATCAAAAGGTTGCAGGTTTGATACCTGGTCAGGTCATGGGCAGCAGGCAACCGATCGATGTTTCTCTCTCACATCGATGTTTCTTTCTCTCTCTCTCCCTCTGTCTTTCTCTCTCAAATCAATAAACATACCCCATACCACATAATCCTGAGGATTTAAAAAAAGACGTGGTTCTCTAGGAACATAGAAAATAAATAAAAGGCAATTGAAAATCAGTGGGGAACAACTTAAAATTAAGGGCTAAACCAGGTATGTAAATCAGCCTTATAAAGGAAAGGGGAGTGAATGAGAGCTGAGCATTTACTGGACTTCAAGGTGCTTTTCCACCCAGAAGGGGCAGTAGCAGATCACTGATCCTCTCTCTCCCCATACCCCGCTGACTCCCCAGCTACCTGTGACTGGACCGGGTGAACATCTGACATAGGGGTGCCCAGCCATAGACTAGCTAGCAACCTGTGCCCTGTGCATGGTCCAGCTAAAAAATATAAACTGAGCTCATTGGATTCCTCTCCTGGGAATCTGGAAAGTGATTTCCAGGAGAGGAATACAAGCTGGTATTACTCTTAGGTTGCAGGCCCTGCGCTCAACGGTCTTGTAGTCGAGGAAGTTGTGGAACTGGGGGCAGATTGCTGCTTTGAGAGACTAGAGACTCAGGGAAGCCGGTTGGGATGAGCAGGTGTGCAGAGAAAAGCAACCTCCCCGAGACCGGAGGCGGAGGGCTGCCTGGGCTGCCTCGGGTGCGGCCCGTTCTAACGCCTGCTTGCTCGGATTCCCGAATTCCGGTACGCTCCCGTTGTCTCCTCGTCTGTGCTAGGGCTGGGCCGAGACCATGCTGTGTCTTCTACTTGAGTGAATTTCAGCGGGTTTCTGTTACTTGTCACCATCAGAGCTCTGTTCAGAACGAGTCAGGAATTCATAGAAGAACTGGCGATGTCGATTAGTCCGGAGTAAGGAGTTGGGTTTATGTAAAACAGTGGCTGTGATTTAATGAGAGGAGCTTGACTTTTGGAGTCACACGCAGTCTGGGGTTCAAATTCTGGCTCCTTGATTGCTTCTTTGTGATCTTGAAAAAGTTACTTATCTGTAAACTTTAGACAATAATATCTACTCTGCAGGGGTGTTGAAAGCATTAAAATAAGTGTCTGTGTGTGTGTGTATACGCACACATATACACATGTGTGTGTATACACACATATACACATATGTATGTACACACATATACACATATGTGTGTACACACATATGTGTGTATACACAAATATATACACATATAGACATATATATGTGTGTACACACACACACACACGCCATGAACACAGTGCTTGGCACGAGATAGGCCAAAAAAGAATGGGTGCTATTATCATTCCAAACATATTTGGAGGAGGAGAAGGAAGTGATTTCAACCCCGTTCCCAGGAATATAAAGTGGTTTTGATTGAGGCATTTTGTATTTCTCAACATTTAAAAAATGGCTTTATATGTTTGGGATTGAGGGGGTGGGGGTGTGTATGGGTGTTTGTTTGGCAAGGGTATTGTTTGTCTTCCCTTTCCCATTGAAGCCACATTCACGATGTTCTTGGACGAGCTGTTGTTGATCAGGCATGCAGCCTGACATGGACAGGGGCTGATGAGTCGGTCAGACTGCCAAGCAAGTTCATGTTTTGCAGGAAAAGCCAGATTGTTTCCTGAGGGGATGTTTTTCAGAAATGGAAAGGGAGGCTTCACTGGCCCCCACAGACCCTGCCCGGTCCCTTGCGTGCTGTTACTCTGCGTGGTGACAGGACGGCTCTCTGACAGCCGCTGCTGTCACGGGGGGCTGTCGAGCTGTGCCGGGAGCACGCTGGCACCGTTGCTAGTGATTCCTGTCCTTCTCGTAAACGAAGCCCCACATCAAGTAGGAAATGGGTTGCAGACCTCCCACGTTTCCTCGAAAACTCTTCCAACATCATCGGTCCCTGATAAACCGGAAGGATGAGGGGAGCTAGCGAAAGGCAGGGAGTGGTGGGGAAAGTAGGCATGTCTGAAAAATTAGGATTATAAAATGTTTTGAAGACACCTCTCGCCATACTTCTTATTCATGTAAAGACAAATGTAGACTTCAAACTGAAAGATTAAGATACCATTGTCATAAAAATATGTCTTTGGATATTTGGTTCATCTGCCAACCACATTTATTTGTGAACTCTCTCTATGGGCTTGGAGCAGACTGAAAGAGAGGGCAAGAAAGTCTTGGCATCCTAAGCTGTCTGGGGATTTTGTTGGGTGTATGACTCTGATAAAAACAAAAATCACAAATGATAAGATTCAGTTTTTTTTTCCAGATACTGATTTAGAGTTGTATTTGCAAACAACCCCATTAATATTCAGAGGTAGCCTTCTGAAGAGTTTTTAAATCTTTCTCTCCTCTGCTGTGACAAATAGTTAGATTTTACAACTAACCGAAAGGATGAAAAATGTCAAATAGAATTTTACTGAGGGAACAGGGATGGTTGTCTAACTTACCATTGACCCAAATGGTGCCTCCCAGCGATTTGGTGGGAGAACCCTGGGCACACTGGTCTGAACTCTGGTGCCATGAAGGGGTAAGTGCCTCTCGCACCACCCCAGAAAATCATGGTTGGAGGGTATGTCAGGTAACTACTGCTGTGTAACAAACAGTCCCAAAATGCCATGGCATACAACAATAATCATCTATTATTTCTCACCTGTCTGCTGGTTAGCTGGGGGTATGCTGACCTAGTCTGGGCTTATCTGGGGACTCTGGTCCATGTCCCTCATCCTTCTTGGACCAGCTGGCTGGCCCAGGCAAAATCTTCTCATGGTGTCGGCAGAAGCACAGGAGGGTAAGCAGAAACATGAGGGTCCTGTTCAGGCGTAAGCTCAGAACTTTAACACTGTTACTTCCATCTCATTCTATTGGCTGCAGCAAGGCACACGGCTGAAGTCATAATCAAGGAGTAGAGAAATACACACCACTCCTTGAGTGAAAGGAACTTCAAAGTCATACTAAAGGGTATGAATACAGCGAGCGAGGAAGCACCTGGTCAGTGCTGTAATCTACTACAGAGAAGGCCTGTGGCTGTGACCGGACCCTCGGTGAACGGAACCGCACGGCTGGTCTGCAGCTGTGACCGACCAGTCTATTCTGGGGTGTTGATGCGGCTATCTCCACTTGATGCTCTTCACCACTCAATATTCCTCTTAAATCTCCTAATTTTGGTAACATATCCCTCCCTAGCAACCTTCTGATAATCATTTAGCTTCCTGTATGGCTATTTCTGCAAGTGTAGCACTTTGACCATAAGATATAAATGTCTGGTGCCTGAAGTAATCCTATTTCTCATGCAATATTAATGGGCCCTGTTAATAGTAATAGATGTTATTGTCTCCTTCAGTGTCTAGTGAGCCTGACTGAGTCTTCTTCAACAGAGTTTAACTTAGCAGGCGAAAGAGGAAAAGAAGCAAGTTGCTAAGCTGGAAAAGCTGAAAGTCAGTTTCCATTCTACAGTCAATTGACAATAGGAAGCCAATGGGCCTCCATGAAACTATCAGTCTTTTGGTGCTCTGAGGTTTCATTGATTAATAGGGTTTGGAGGAGGGAAGGGCCGTGGGGTGAGGGCATTGAGGAAAGAGGCCCTTATCTTGGTGAAGCATCTATGACCAGCCATTTTCTCCATTGTTACCTTAGCCTTAGTGGGTACCAGTCACCCAGGAAAGAATATGGCAGGAGAAGGGCAAAAATAAAGAAAAAAAGTCATCCCACCACAAATAGTCCCTACTTTATTCAACTCACGTGTCCTGCAGATCAATATATAAACTCCCTAGTAAGATAGTCAAGAGCCTACAGGACCCCCCTTTTCACTCCTATCTTCCATCACTCCCCAATATACACTCTACTTTGAATAACACTAGACCTCCTGGAGGTCACTCAGGGAAATTCTTCAAAGTGCAGGAAGGAGACTGACAGTGGCTGACAAAGGTGATGAAGATGATGGGGTGGGTGACTCTGTGCCTGTTTCCAAGCCAAGATGTCAGCACTTCGATCAGGTGGCCATCTGAGAGCAGGAACAAAGAGCTGCATGCCCACGAAGATTTTTCTTTATCCATTTGGGACAAACTTCAAGTCTTTATGACCTTAATACCTTCTTTGATAAATTCTCACGTTCCATGCTTCCCATGCAAAGCAGGAGACAACATTTATCTAGCGTTTTATGTAATCTATATGTCATATTTATGACGGTGTTAATCAGGGTAAGTAAAGCTAGCTGATGGGAAAGAAATCCCCAAATATGATTAGTTCACACAATAAAGTTCATTTTTCATTCACATCACAATCTGATACACTTAGTGAATGGTGGCGGGAGCCCTGTTCTGTGAAGTTGATCAGTGACCGGAAATTCTCCCATCCGGTCTCATTATTCGCGTTGGCAATGGTTTAGCGCTGGTCCCAGGTGGTCATGGAAGGGGAAGAGGGAGAGAGTGTGGAGAAGGCTCACCAGTTCTTCATTGCCTAGGTCAGAAGTGAAACTCTACTTCTGCTCAGATTCCATGGGTGAGAACTGGTCACATGACCTTACCTAGCTGTAAGAGAAATGGACAAAGGAGTTTAGTTTTGTGCCCAGAAAGAGGAATCAAGGTTTGGTGAGCCTTCGTGATGCTGCTGAAACGTCGCTTTCTCTCGGGAGCAAGTGCTGAGGACTGAAGTGCCTGCCATGCCACAGACACTCAAAAATGTTTGTTGAACAAGTAAATGAATAAACAAATACCTACGCATAAACTTTTCCTGATGTTTTTCTCAGCCTTAACGTGGAAAGGGAGTAACTTGAGGGGAAACAGGAAACTGTCTGTCCTCCCTACCCCTGCATTGTACTGATATGACCATTTGTATTTGTGAAATTATTTTATAAGCACTCCAGGAATTCATTTTTTAACAAGATTTGTTTTCCCTTCATTCAACAAATATTTCAGTGCTTTCTATGTGTCAGGTGCTATGTTATGTGTTCAGGAAGCAGGTGGAAGTCCCAATTCCTGCCTATTGGTAACTCAGCCGGAATGAGTTCAGTAGGAAAAGGGAAAAGAAGTTAATAACCACAGCTACTGTATCACTGCTATGACAGAGATATGGATGGATTACGGCAGGAACATTGAGCAAGGGCACTTAATTCACTCAGGGACATGTGCTGTGGAGTCCATCTTCCAGAAGAGGGGATACTACAGCTGAATGACCATGAATTTGCCAGTTGGGACCCGCAAAATAGAGTTACGGGGAGCAGTAGGGCAAATTTGGCAATTTAGGGAACTACAGTTGGTTCGGAAGGTCAATGATAGGTGGTGGGGGGGTAGTTGGGAGGTGAGCCTAGAGAGGCAGGGCTGGACTGGGTCCCAAAGCACTTATAAACTGCACTGAATGAAGGAACAATGAGAAGGGATTAGGACAGGGATTAAGTGATTTGTCTCCACCAACTGAAAGAATCCATATGCACAGTGAGATCTATACAGTGCTCTTGTCCGCATCAACCCAAATCTATTTTGTACTTCAGATCTGCCTCAAATAATACAAGACATTAATATTAAAAACACTAATGTTTCTATTAAAGAGCAAGCAAACAGAAAACGAAAACTCACTCAGAATGTTGCACAACCGTCCTTTTGTGGGAAGAGGTTAACCACTGGAGGCACAAAGAAAGGCGTGCGTACAATACCCACCATTTATATCAATGCAGCCTCGCCTCTGAAAGTGGAACAGGAAGGAGGCTCATTTCATGGAAAATAAAGGAAGTGGTTTCATTGTTTTCAAAGAACTATTTCTGTCAACAGAGTGGATTATTCTAAGGAATCCTTTTTAGATGGAAGACGGAAGAAAACTAAGTACAATTTGGGGAGCTCTTGCTCTTGGAACTTCTGCATCAATGGGGAGGTTGTTAAGGTCATCCAGTTAGGGCACGGAGGACTCAGTCCATTTCAATAAGCATTGCTGAGCATTCATGCATTCATTCATTTCTCATACATGTAGCACATTCGAGTGACATTTTTGTGCTCTGAACTATGACATCAGATGTTGCAGGGAGTAAAAGCTAGGTAAAGGTCCTTGGCCTTTCTCTTTCTTTCTCTCTCTCTCTCTCTCCCTCTCCCTCCCTCTTTCTCTCTCCCATTTGACCTTTAAATACAGCACATCATACACCTCTAAAAGGCCTTCAAGTCTGAAGTCCAGAGTCAGCCTTGACTCTATTTTGGGCAGCCACTGCTTGTTCGATCCTCAGTACCTTCAACTGTAAAATGAGGACAATTGCACTTACATCATAATTGTGAAGATGAACTGAGATGACTCACGTGAAAGTCTTGTGTAAACCACCCAGAACTTTGCAAGCATTTGTAATAGAGTGAACAACTATTCATGGTAAATGTACTTGGACTTTAAAGCAGTGTTCATCAAAGTGCATTGGTTGAAACACTAATACCCCAGGATTGTAACAGGCATTTCTCAAGAAGAGAGTTGAACGGACTCTAGGGGAGGTAAAACTTAACCCTCTTAGGGTTTCTGGCCAGAAATGAGGATTGAATTGACATAGATTAATAGGAGCAAAGCATGCAGATTTTACATGCACAGGGGAGCCCCAATAGAAAACTGAAGACCTGAAGAAGCAGTTAGAGCTAGACATTTATATACTAAGTTGGACAAAGGGTAGTGAATAGTGAAAATGCAACAAGACAAAGGGGCTTGAGCTATGGTAGTTAATTGTGTAGTGACTAGGAAGGTAAGGGTCAGTTTAAGAAAGTTTCTATATATTTCCCTCATCCTTGACACCCATCTCTGCTGATCAGAATGTTTCTTTCCTTCTGGTATTCTGGGAGACACCTTTCACACTGCAGTTTCATTTGCTTTCAAGAAGAAAAAGGAAGGTCTTATGCCAAAGGGGTACATTCTGAGGTGGCATAGTCTGTCACCCTTCAGGTCAAATACATTTCAGAAATGTAGGGTGATACAAAGTAAAACAGTTTTCAGGCCTGTAAATGTGTCATCAATCTCAGGGAGAGCAACTATAGAGGGGTGGGCAAAAGTAGGTTTATGGTTGTTCATATGGAAAATAATACAATAATTAATAATACAATAGTAAACTGTGTTTTGCATGCCCATAACGCTAAACCTACTTTTGCCTATCCCTGTATTGTGTTTCTTTCCCCAGATTAATTTGATCTTGGTTCTATCCCCTTCTCCCCACCCCATCCTTTTCCAGTATCTCTAGAACCTGGAGATTAACAGAACCCACTTGGAGAAAGACTGCTCTACAGGAAGAAAGGTATTACCTTTATTTCAATTTATAATCCACTGGCCTCTCAAAAGCTGAACTATTCACTAACAGATACTGTAGGAATTCATTCAACGACTTTTCTACTACAGAGTCACGATTTTGCCTCCCACCGTGGGAGGCAAAAATGACAAAGGCCAGTCAGCTCCGTGCCAGGGCGCTAGATTCCAGCGCAGAATGGGGCCCGGGCCATTGCAATGGATACCTGTAGGACCCCTTTCAATCTACCTACTGTTGGCAAGGTGTAGGCAAGATGCAAAACCAAAAAGTGAAGAGATGCGGGCTGATTATCAAAGACTTTATAATTAGGATATAAAAACACTAAAGTCCAGTAACACTACAACTAAGAAGGTTCTGTGCTCCCCCACCATCCCCCTCAAAAAAGGGTGCAGAAATATCTCTGGCAAATATCTATGCTCCTTCCTTCCCATTCAAAGAGGTTCATCAGGGTAATGGTTTTCCCTCTATGACTCTTCTATCTTTTATCTCCCTTCTGATCCCTCAAAACACTCCAAACTCTGCCTGGCTTCATCTTAGATGTTCCCAAAATGAGCCGCCCGCTGAGAGCTGGGGCTGGAAGTGGCAGACTGGGAGAAAAGAGTCGACGGCGCAGGCGCAGTGCGCTCAGGTACGCGGCCCCACGGCCCCGCCCTGCCCCGGCCCGCCCCGCCCCTCCGCGTGCAGAACCCGTCCGGCGGGCGGGGAACCTGGGGGAAACGGGGGCGGGGCCTCGGGACGCCGCCTGGCGAAGTGACCCGAGACGCGATTCACGGGGGCGGCGACGGCAGAACGTCCACTCCCTGGAGCAGGTAACCTGCCGGGGCCGCCCGGCGCAGCCTCCGCGAGGTGTGGAGCAAGGGCGCCCCGAGAGCCGCGCGTGGAGACCCCGGCGCCCCGGCGTGGGAGGGAGCCGGAGGGCCCAGGTGCGCTGTCAGGGGCGCTTCTCCGGGCGCGCCGCGTGGCGGGCCTCGAGCGACCCCCGCCCTGGTCTGCGGGGTCCTGCGCGTGGGTTGGGTGTGTGTGTAAGAGCGGCCGCGGCCCCAGTGCGTAGACCCGTTGTCCCGTGCCTCGCGGGGCTGAGGGTCCTACGACTGTTTTGAAGGTTCTTTCGTCTCCTTAAACTTTTAAAAAAATGTCTCCTTCGTTTCGGGCCCGGGTGACTGTGACCGAGTCCGCTCTCTGGAGGCCCGAGGGAGGCTTACGGTCATTGGACAGCCGCGATCACCGCAGTCTGGAAGGCAGTGACTCGCGCTGTGGAGCAGAACGGGGTGTGGGGTTCACCGGTCCACTCAGGGGGGCCCCTGGACCGGAGCGAGGGGGCCCCCCTGCCCAGGTGGGCTCCAGGGCCAGGAAAGGGGAGGGGGAAGCGCACTTCCTTCGCCGGAGAGTCGGAGGAGAACTGATTAGCGGAGTGTTTCTGAACTTTTTGAAGCGGCAAAGAGGTGTTAAAACGTCACTTTACTGTGGTTTTTGCAAAACACAAATGAATCTACCCAGCTAGACTTTAGATTTCGCATCTGTTTCTCCCAGTGTTGTGTGCGTGTTTGCAATGGATTCCTCGAAGTACGGGAATATACCATTGCGTGCGGACGTCCAGGTACAGGCGAGAGAGATGCCAAGCCGAAAACACTGATTCCTGTAGAATATTCAAAATACTGTATGTGAAAGGACTGTTTTTGTTTTTTAAATATTATACGGATTCTAACTCCAGGTAGGCAGTTAATAGAGTTCTGTTAAAAAAAAAAAAAAGCCTGGACATATTGAGAGTTAGTAACAGCCCCCCACCATTTACCAGTTTAGTATTTTGATATGTACCTTTATCAAGGTTAAAAATTAGTTTTTCAGAAGGAAATGTTGATATTGCTTGCTTTGGAGAGCTGGGATTCGAGGGTTGCTTTTGTATCACCTTTTGTATTTTGTCGTTTTTGCTCATGACTGAATTTTACCTTCATAACTGGAAGAAAAGACTTGATAAAAATTCGTGCTTTTTTTTTTTTACCCTTTAAGAAACGGATTTTAAGGATATCTTGTATTTTATTGGCTCTTCTTGAATTATAATACGTAAGTCAATTCATAACTTTAATTTATGAATAAAGCTAACAAGCTGATAGACTAATCAGGTAGAGAAAAGTGAGTTGGAGGTTCTCGCGAGACTTGCGGCAGGGCTGTCCAGCGGGCAGTTTGTTGATACAGTTTATCGGTGGCAGGGTTTTCTGAAGTCAGGGTCAGAGCTGTAGATGGTGGAAGCATCTGGATGGTGGAAGTTAATTCTGTGAGAGTGGACGAGATCAGTCAAGCAGAGTAAAAAGAGAGGAAGACCAAGGAAGGGGAATGCCAGTGTTTTAAGGGATAGGTGGGCCCCGTCAGGGACGAAAGGAGGAAAAGGAGCAGGCCATGGTGTCCTGGAAGCCACGAGAGGAGACGGGTTGGAGGAGAGAAATCTCAGAGTCGGACGAGTCCGAAGAATCAGGGACATGGGAGCTGATAAAGTGCCAATTGGCTTTGCTAGGAAGGAGGGGTCATTGATTTCAGCAAACATAATTTAAGTAAAATGATATGGCTGGAAGCCAAATTTGAGTGACTTTGAGGAGTAAATAGAGGATGAAGAAATAAAGATAGTGAGGGTTGAGCCCTTATTTATTTATTTTTTTCAAAGAAGTGACAGGGTGGTAGAGGGGACTTTAAAGTCAGATGGGAAGGAAGATAAGGAAAATACCTTTACGTCAAAATGCATCTCACAGCATGGCTCCTCCCTCGTGGTTTAGCAGCAGAGGAGAGCAAGTAGGGGAGCGTCTTGATGGAGCTACAGTATTGTTAGGGTGTTCCATCTCCCCGCAGCCAAAGGATGACACTATTTTAGTGGCATTTTGGTCTCTTGGGTCCGGGGGTTGTTACCAGTGTTAGAGTGGCATTGTAGCTGTCAGACTGCATTTCACTGAGTCCAGGGCACTGAACTCCCAGCTCACTTTCAGTCCTGTGATTCTTTCCTGTGCGTCTCAGCGCCTCTTCGAGAACTCTTCCGCAGAAATCAGACGTTTTGACTGAATCAGAATCCGTGAGGCATGCATCGGTTAGGGCCTTTGCTTCAATTATTGTTGTGCATTCCAGGGAAAGTGCCCTTAGATGAAAATTTCTTTGTAATGAATTCCCCATCAATCACCATTGAAAGTTTACGTTTTTTGGTTGTTGTTCAGACGAACACTTTTGCGCGTATTTTCCTTAGGAATATGGAAAGAGCTAAAATGGGAAAGGCCCATCATCGAGGGTGAGCGAGCTTGTGGAGCAATGGGGGACTGTCATACTCTGCTGGTAGTAGTGCACATCGGTGCAATCATTTTATGAAACCCTCTGGCAGTATCTGCTAAAGGGAAACGTGCATAAATCACGTCCAAACTGTACCTGAGCACTTTCTAGGGAATGCCAATCGGTCTAAAGTACAGAACACAGGTCAGTGGTTGCTCCAGAGTGGGGGCAAGGGAAAGAAGGAAGGCTGGGTTAAAAAGGGGTGTGATGAGGAGGCTTTGGGGGGTGCTGGCTGTGTTCATTTCCTTGACTGTGAAGATGCTTTCCTCAATGTATACATATGTGTCTGACACACGTAATTGTATGTTAAATATGTTCCACTTACTGTAAGTCAGTTGTACCTCAATAAAGCTATAAAAAAGAGTAAATAAAAGTAGAGAGTAGAAGAAAGCACACCATTTAAATAGTATTATACAGCTGGCCCTTGGGCAGTGCAGGGGTTGGGGCACTGACCTCCAGTGCAGTCAGAAATCCGCATATAAATTTGACTGCCCCATAACTTCATTGCTGATAGCCTACTGACCGGAAGCCTTGCTGATAACATAAACAGTCAGTTAACCCGTATTTTGTGTGTTATATGAATTATATACTGTGTTCTTATACTAAAGTAAGCTAGAGAAGAAATGTTATTACAAAAACCATAAGGAAAACACACTTGCAGTATTTATTGAAGAATAGCCATTATAAGTGGACTCAGGCTGTTCAAAACTGGTGTTGTTGAAGGATCAGCTGTATTTCTTTCTCCCAGTCCCCTGTCCCCTCCTGTCCCCTCCCCTCCTCTCCCATGGGAGGGAGTTGTGGGTGTTTGGTTTTGCTAGATGACATTGACCTGCTCTATAGAGTGGCTGCACCAGTTTATACTCTCACAAGCTGTGTGTTAAGTGTTTGCTCTCAACAACAGTGAGACATTTGCACAATAACATTTGCATTTAACTGGATTTTTTCTTCTCAACAATCTGCTGGTTGAGGAAATGGCACCCCATGGAGAGTTAGTTCACATTTCCGTAATTCCTGATGATGTGGAACCTTTTATAATTCCTCTTCTCTGGGATGTCTGTATATGGCTTTTGCCTAGTTTTTATTGTTTTTAAAAATCTTTAAAAATTGATTTCTAGAAGTCTTTCTTAAAAAGTGTACATATTCTGCATACTAGTCCCTTGTCAGTTATACAAGTAGCAAGTATCTTTTTCCTGGTAAGACCATATTTTGCTGTGTATAATGCACACCCACGTTTTTGGCCCAAACTTTCAGGAAAAAAAATTTTGTTTTTTTAATTCAATTTTTTATTGATGTACATTTAGATACTTGTTTTTTTGTATTATAAAGGAATTTTAGCATTTCGTTTTTGAACATATTATGGTACAAGAAATTTTATGTAGGAAATAATTACAAAACACAAGACCATGGAATTGGAGAGCATCATGCTAAGCGAAATAAGCCAGGCAGTGAAAGACAAATACCATATGATCTCACCTTTAACAGGAACCTAATCAACAAAACAAACAAACAAGCATAATATAAACAAAGACACTGAAATTGAGAACAGTCTGACAGTGACCAGAGGGGGAGGGGAGGGAATTTCAGGGGAAAAGGGGAACGGTTTAGAGCAACAAGTATAAAGGACTCATGGACAAAAACTATGGGGGGTGGAAATGGGAGGAAGGTGGGGAGTGCTGGGGTGCTGGGCTGGGGGCGGGGTAAAAGACAGAAAACTGTACAATATCAACAATTAAAAAATAATAATAAAAAAGGTGAAGGGATTAAGAAGTACAAATTGGTAGCTACAGAGTAGTCACATAAATGTAAATTATTGCATATGCAATATAGCCTATAATACTGTAATATCTTTGCATTGAGCCAGGTGGGTACTTGAAACATGGAGGACCACTCTGTAAAGTACATGATTGTCTAACAACCACTATGCTATGCATCTAAGGGAGAATAATATTAAGTATTTTTTTAAATGTTTGTATTTCAAGTTCAATCCCTAAAAAATGAAGTCAGTAAATATTTCTAAAAAAAAAAACAAAAACACAAGACCAGATACAAAGTATTTCAGGTACTACCCATGTGTAATGTACATCCTTATTTTTCCCTCAAAAACTGGGGCAAAATGTGCGCCTTATACACGGCAAAATATGGTAGCTTGTCTTCTTACTTTCTTTATGGAGGTTTTAGATGGACATACTCTGTGGTTTAATGTGATTGAATGTGTCATCCTTTTCCGTATGCTGAGTGCTTTTGGCATCTTGTTTAACCAAGTTCTCCCTTTCCTTGGGTCGGAAAGCTCTGGTCTGACATTTCTAAAAGCTTTAACATGTTGCCGTTCATGTTTATGTCCCTGATATGCGTGAAAGTGATTTTTGCATGGAGTGAAGTGGGAAGATCTAGTTTTTTTCCTCCCGTGCAGGTAACCTTTCTTCCGGTGTTATTTATTTTCCTTCCGATGATCCGTGTCCCGTCACGTTCCCACACACGTGTGCGTGTTCCTGCTCTTCGTTTCCTCGGGTCTCCTTGCGAATCCTTGCTGCCATCTTCTTCACTTTTCGTTGTGTAAAGAGCCTTGATGCTTAAGAGAACAAGTCCCCCCACCACCGCCCACCCATGCTGCTTTTAAAACTAGACTCCCCCTCAAATTGGTGTTAGATTTTTTTCTAAAGTAAACTTTTTTTGGTTGTATGTGTTATTTCAGCTTCAGCATCTCTACAGGAGTCACCTGAGGTCAAAGGTGACACTGAAACTGTTTTGTTTTTTTTTTTAATTGAGGTAAATAACCCTTTAGCATGAGGTTTTATACAGAGGTGGGCAAAGGTAGGTTTACAGTTGTAGGACAGATAAATAACGAAACTGTTTTAATGTCAACTGTATCAGGCTGTCTTTAGCTTTTGCAAACCCTGTCCTCACTCACCAGAGTTCATTTTAACTTGAAAAGCAAACATAGGGTTTTCATTTGGGGCATTATAGTTAAGCTATTGGAAAAATTTCGCACTGAAAGAAGCCAAGAATGCTGTATTAAAACAAATTAAATGGTAGTCAGGAATTGATATGTTCGAATCTAAGAGAAAGCGGAAAACCTGAGAGACTCGAGGAGCCCTCAGGTCTTACTGGCTCTGAGGGCACTTGCCTGTTTGGGAGGACCTGCCTGGGTTAGCGTAGGAACTCGGGGATCTGCAGGACCCGAGGCACCGTCAGCAGCCAGCACAGGGCTCGGTCAAGGTTAGCTGAGCAGAGACTTTCTGCCATAATTCTGGGATCCCAAAGGCCTGGGATGTCAAAGATGAAAACTCACTCCGCCTCCTTCCAGGATCTGTGGCGAAAGTTGCCTTGACCTCAGGTGAGACAGGGAAAAGGCCTGTCCTTGGAAGTTGCTGCCACCAGACCATGGGAGAAACCGACATCACCATGGTGGTCTTAAGAAGTTTCCAAATGTGAATTTTTAAAATCCTTTCATATGGAGATATAATTCACATAACACAAAATTCACCCTTTTAAAGTGTATGGTTCAGCGTTTTTGTATACTCGCTAAGTCGTGCAACCATCATCACTATCTAATGCCAAAACATTTCCATCACCCCCAAAAAACCATGTACCCGTTAGCAGTCACCCCTTGTCTCTTCCCCTCCCCCAAACCTCAGGCGATCCCTTGCCTACATTCTGTCAGTTTTCTTATTCTGGGCATTTCATATGAATAAGATCATATAATATGTGCTCTTTTTGTCTTGCTTTGTTCACTTAGCATGATGTTTTTGAGGTTTATTCATGTTGTAGCATGAATCAGTACTCTATTTCTTTTTATACCTGAATAATATTCTGTTACGTAAATATACCACATTTTGTTTTTCTGTTCATTAGTAATGGACATTTTTGGCTACCATGAGTAATGCGCTGCGGACATTCGTGTGGAAATAGATTTTTCAGTCTCATAGATACATATATTTAGGAGCGGAATTCCCGGGTCGTATGTTAGCTCTGTGGTTAAGTCCTTGAGGAGCTACCAAATTGTTTCTACAGAGTAGCTGCATCATTGTTCATTTCCACCAACCACGTGTGAGGGCTCCGGTGTCTTCACATCCTCACCAACCCTTTTCTGTCCGTCTGTCTGACCAGAGCCGTCCCAGTGTGTGTGAGGAGGTTATCTCACTGTGGTTCTCATTTGCATTTTCCTAATGACTGATGTTGAGAACCTTTTCATGGGTTTATTGGCTATTTGTTGATCTTTTTTTGAAGAAATAGCCACTCACATCCTTCGCCCACTTTAAAATTGGGTTATTTGTGAATTACATTTACTGATTTGCGAATGTTGAACCATCCTTGCATCCCTGGGATGAATCCCACTTGGTCGTGGTGTATGATCTTTTTAATGTATTGTTGGATGCGGTTTGCCAATATTTTGTTGAGGATTTTAGCATCTATGTTCATCAGCGATATTGACCTGAAGTTCTCCTTCTTTGTTGTGTCTTTATCTGGTTTTGGGATTAGGATGATGCTGGCTTCATAAAAAGAGTTTGGGAGTCTTCCATCTTTTTGGATTTTTTGGAATAGTCTGTGGAGAATAGGGGTTAGCTCTTCCTTAAATGTTTTGTAGAATTCTCCTGTGAAGCCATCTGGTCCAGGGCTTTTGTGCGTTGGGAGTGTTTTGATTACTGATTCAATTTCACCAGCTGTTATTGGTCTGTTCAGGCTTTCTGTTTCTTTTTCATTGAGTTTTGGAAGATTATATTTTTCTAGAAACCTGTCCATTTCACCTAGGTTTTCAAATTTCTTGACATACAGTTCTTCATAGTAATTTCTTACAATCCTTTGTATTTCTGCGGTGTCGGTTGTAATATCTCCTCTTTCATTTCTGATTGTGTTTATTTGAGTCCTCTCTCTTTTTTTCTTGATGAGCCTGCTTAAAGGCTTGTCTATTTTGTTGATCTTTTCAAAGAACCAACTCCTGGATTCACTGAGCTTTAGGATTGTGCTTTTAGACTCTATGTCATTTAATTCTGCTCTTATCTTGGTTATTTCTTTCCTTCTACTTGCTCTGGGCTGTGAAAGCATGCATTTAAAACCATCTGGTAAGCAAATGCAAATATTCTCTGTAGAAGTATACTTTCCATCTTTGACTTAAAGTTTTGAAGTCAATGAACATTAATTTATTGCCAAAGATAATCCAAGTACACAAGGAAATAAGACAACTTGAGCAAGAATCAGCAGAAACAATACATAATTAGAAGTAAACGTACAAAAGCTTTATATATCGATTTGCAGTCATAGATTATTAAAATAACTATGATGGGCTATTTTAAGTATATAAAAGACACGTTTAAAAATAGATGCAGGGCGCAGGAAGATTAAAAGTGACAGAGATACAGAGCTGCTTAAAAAAAGAGCAGTGTAATTTCTATTTATGAAAAATGCTGTTAAAAACTCAAAACTAGTTTGTTGCGTTGAACCGCAGACTCTGGGATATAGACCAGAATAAGTCGTTCAGAACACAGCTCAAAGAGACAGAAGTGGAAAATGTGAAGGAGATGAGGAGACGCGGAAGTTAGAACGATCAGAATGAGAAGCTGCAATGAGGAAGCGTGACAAATAGGCGTCTCCGACAGAAAGAGAGAGTAGGCCGAGCCGTGTTTAAAGAGAGACTGAGGGGGAATTTTTCAGTGCGGGGAGATCTTCCGCTACTGGCGGGAAGGCGTCAGTCCACGGTTGGGGTGCCCCTTGATTGCTGAAGAGTGTTTCACCGTGTAGATTCGGTACAGCTTGTGTGTTCACCTGTTGATGGACATTTGCTAGTTTGGGGCTATTTCAGGTGGAGCTGCTGGGAACGGTGGTGTGCAGGTCTTTGTGTGGGTAAGATCATCATTCCTTTTTTCTTGATCTAGGAATGGAATGTCTTGATCAGATAAAGTAGGTGTGCGCTTCATTTAAGAAGCTGCCAAATGATTTTACACTGCCCCCAGGTGAATGTGTGAGTTCTGCTCATTCTCCAGGCTTGCAAATGCTTGAATGGCCAGTCTTTGCAATTTTCCCCTTTTCAGTAAGTGTGTAGTATTATGTCAGTGTAGTTTTAATTTGCATTTTTCTAATGACTAACGGTGTTGAACATAGTTTCTCATATGCTGTTTTGTCTTCCTGTATATTTCTTTGGAGAAGCATCTATTCAAATCCTTTGCCTATTGTTAAATTATGATATTTTTCTTTTATTACTGAACTGTAATAGTCCTTCCTATATTCTACATATAAGCTCACTATTGGGTTTATGATCTGCAAGTATTTTCTCCCCATCTTTGAATTGTCTTTTCGTTTTGTTGATGCTGTCATTTGAAGCACAAAGTTTTAAACTCTGATTAATATGTCAGAATTCTGATATTTGATTTAATTATATCTAAGTTTTCTTTTAGCGCTGTGCTTTTGGTGTCGTGTCTGAGAAATCAGTGCCTAACCCATGTTCCCAAAGAATTAATGACTTCTGTGTTTTCTTCTGGGAGTTTTGTAAGTTAATTTTTGTGTGTAGTATGTGGTAGTCATCCTATTTTTTTTTTTTTTTTTTTTTTTTTTGCCTGTGGATATCCATTTGTCCCAGCACCGGTTGTTGAAAAGACTGTTCTTTTCTCTTTAAAATTTCTTGGCACCTCAATTGACCGTAAATGGAAGGCTTTATCTCTAGGCTCTCACTTGTACGCCAGTGACCCACACGTCTGTCCTTAGGCCAATGTCACAGTCTTAGCTACTGTCGCTTTGCGGTAAATTTTCAAGTCAAGAAGTATCTCTTCCAACTTTGTTCTTTTTCAAGATTGTTTTGGCTGTCTGTTTTTTGCATTTCCATATGAATTTTAAGATCACTGTTTCTGTAAAGAAGCTCAAAGGGATTGTGTTAAATCTGTAGAAAATTTGGGGAGTGTTGCTATCTTTTAATAATACATCTTTCAGTCCACGAAAATAGGATGTCTTCATTTCTTGAAGTCTTCTTTAATATCTTTCAATAAATGTTTTGTAGTTTTCAGTGTGCGGGTTTTGCACTTCTCTTGTTAAAGTATTCCTAAGTATTTTAGGGCTCTTTTAGATGTTGTTATGGATAGAATGGATTTCTTAATTTCAGTTTTAGATTGTTCTTTTTTAGTGTATAGAGATACAGCTAATTTTTGTAACAGTCTTATGTCTTGCAGCTGCATACAATGTGTTTATCCCAATTGTTTGTAGTGGATTCCTTTGCTCTTATTTACAAGATCAAGTAGTCTGTAAATAAAGAAAGTTTTACTTTTTCATTTCCAGTATGGGTGCTATTTGTAGCTGTCTGGTCTAATGTGCTGGCTCTAATCTTCGGTGCATGGTTGAACAGAAGTGGTGTGAGTGGACGTCCTTGTCTTTTGCGTGGGCTTAGAGGGAAACTGTTCAGTCCTTCTGCACCTACCGTGATGTTAACTGTAGCTTTTTCATAGATACTCTTTATTTTGTTGAGAAGATTCTCTTCTATTCCTTGTTTGATCGGCTTTCTTTTTTATCGTGAATGATTATTGCAATTTTCAGATCTTTTTTGTCTCTGTTGAGATGATCATGTGATTTTTGTTGCATACTTGATTATGCAATGTATCACGTGAGCTGACATTCGGATGTTAACCAACTTTGCCATCCCAGGATAAATTTCCCCTGATTATGATGTTTCTGGATTCAGTTTGCTAGTATTTTGTTGAGAATTTTTGTGTCTATATTCATGAGGGATGTCCCTCCTTTCACATTTAACCTATTTGTACCTATATTTAAAGTGCCTTTCTTATAGCCAGCATGTAGTTGGGGCATACGTTTTTAGCCAGTCCGACAATCTCTGCCTTTTAATTGGTACATGTAGAGCATTTATACTTAATGTGATTATTGGTGTGGTTAGGTTTCAGTGTATCATTTTGCTGTTTTTTGTTCCACCTAATGTGTATGCTTGCTCTTTGTTTACTGTTCATCCCAGCTGTTTTTGTCTCCCCCCTTTTGTCCCGCTTTCTTTTGTATTAAGACCTTTTTTCTATAATTCCATTTGATCACCTTTTTGGCCCATTAGCTAACTCTGTTTTCCTATTTTAGTGGTGGCTTTGGGGTTTACAGTGCATGTATTTGACTTTGCAGGCTGTCGCAGACACACTGCTGTGTGCTAGTGCCCACTGAGGCTGCCCACCAGGTGTGGAAAGGCTCCTTTGGAGGGGTGCCAGCCTGGGTGGGTGGGGTGAGCAGCGTTAGCAAGGTTAATGGAGAGTGTCGGAAATGGCACCTGTCAGCATCACACCAGCTAGGTGGAAAGAGAGTAAAGAAAGGGGGGGAGTGGCACCCACCAGCACTTCTGATTCTGGAGAAAGATCCCTGTCCCTCCGGCACATTCCCTAAAATTAGCCCATGTATCACCTTCAGGTATGACCCAGGTGCTTTTCAAACCGCTGCCTCTGTGCAGGGACTTGGAAAGAGCACAGTCTTGGTTTCCTTTAGCTGTCTGTTATGGTGGCTCCGCTTCCTGGTGCAGGTCCGCCAGACTGGGGCTTGGACCTCTCGCTCTCGGGTGGGGGAATCTCCACAGTTGCGATATCCCTCCCACTTGTGGGTCACCACATGGGGATTGGAGGGTAGAGTGGTCCCGACCAGACTGAGTCTGCGCCCCTCCCACCCCTCTCCTTGTGGCTTTTTCTTTATATCTGTAGTTGTAGACAATCTCTTCTGCTAGTTTTCAGTTTGTTCTCAGAGATAGCTATTCTCTATGTAGTCGTAGTTGTGTCGTCAGGGAGAGGAGGTGAGCTCAGGATTTTCCTACTCCACCATCTCGAACCTGAAAGCCAGGCGCCTTGCTCCGGAATGCCAGTCTAGCTTGCCTGTGCAATGTTTTTCCTTGCCGTTGGTGCACTGTCCCTGCAACCAGCGTGTCTCCGGGACAGGAAGTTCTTACACAGTCTTATATTTCAGGTAAATTACAGACTCCCTTTTTTCTAATATATCTTACTTATGACTTAGCTGGTGTTGTGTATGTGTGTGTGTGTGTTACAGTGTATATGATATATTTTTCTCTTAGTGTAATTCTGATCGTTAAACTGTCTCACAAAGTATGAAGGTGTTTGTTTGTTGGCCCCCATGATAGAGTCTTTGGGTTACCAAAGGAATCGATTTGGAGCAAGTGAAATTTTTCTCACACTTTTTCTATGAGTGCCATGTTATGTTTCAAATTTTGCTTAGTCATCAGTTGAGATATATAAGGCTAAAGAGGATATTGAGAGTGGAAATTTTCTTTTTTCCAGATTAAAATGGAAACTGTTCATTTAGTAATTTTTAAGCATGTTATTTTATTAAATTATAAGGAGCCCAGGTTATAAAAAAATATATATAGGAACAAAAATCTATCGCCCTGTAAACTTTTGAACATCTTAGAAAGGTGGATAATATGATTTGTTGTATTTAGTGATACCTAATAGCATTAAGCATGATCATTTAAAATTATTTTCTCTTCTACCAACAGATTAATATTAAAATCAGAAATTTGTATCTTTTGCTCAATATTGGAAGCTGAATGTAATGGCAACGGAATTTGTAAAGACTTGCTGTAGAGGATGTTTTTATGGTGATACAGAAAAGCACAACCGTAAGTTTCATTTTACTTTGACTTCAGCAAACACTTGTTTGTGGCATTTTGTCATGTCAGGGTAAATGAGACATGTATCCTAACTTCATGGGAGAGGCAGAACCATAACCGTAAGGCACACCAGGTAAGCAGGAGGCAGCCTGGGACGATCCCGCGAAGAAGACAGCAGTGGGTCAGTGGGTATGGAAGTGCGAAGAGGAGTTTAGCAAGCTGAGTGGGAAGAAGGAAGTAAGAGAAGCCGAGCACTGGACATGAATGTTACAGGTGGATGAAATACAGGCGAAGGTAGGGAGAGAAGTACGGTGTGCACTTGGGGGACAACGTACTCCGGCAAATGTTTTCATGTCCGTTTTATGAACAGTGCATTAAAATACCTTTTGTGGGCGAACAACCGATGGAGGAGAAGGACGCAAGGAGAGAAGAGACTCACAGACTTGTCAAGACCCACATTTATCAAGGAGTCCTGGACATCTCCCTTCCTGTTGTGTGGTTTCCTCACCTCTTTAGGGCTGTGACCAGAACTTTACTTTTCATTGGCTCTTTCTTGTATTTCTTAGTCTACAGCATTGCTTCCAAGTATGTTTGAGTATGAAGGCTTCTCTTTCGCATTACCACATTTTATAAATCAATGCACAATGGTAGTTGCACTTTTATTCATTCTACAGACAATGCTGATTATTCATAGATTAACTCTGGGTGTCCCTTACCTCCCCATCCTAACTCACGTGTTTTAGGAATCATGTGTCCTTTTAGAGAGTGGACAACATAGGTCAGAGATGCTAGCACAGGGAGAGTTGCTATTATATTCGGGTCAGTGTATGTTTTGTTTTGTGATTGGGTGAAGATTTTCATAGACTCAGAGACCTAAATTTAGCTTTTTTTCAGAGTTGCTTTATGTATTTAAGACTGATGTTCACCATTAGTATTGACAACAAGAATTGCTTTGTTGAGAGTATTTTTAAATGACTAGATTTTACTTGAAAATATTGTGTAATTAACTTGAAAATAAACTTGTTTTCCATCTATGAACTCTTGTGGAAATGAGACTCTATAAACTATGCTTATCATTATAATGAATTAATATTCTTCGGCAGTAGCATATTAATTGCTCAAATATCGACTGGACAGAATTGATGTAGAGTCCAGATGTGCTTGGTAGGACCCCGGAGTAGTTTATGTATCAGCAGTTTGTTCTAACATGATTGAATAAGTACCAAAGCATGTTAGGCTTGGATTACTATGTATGAATCTACATGCGTGTTTGTGACTTTAGTCTTCCCTCCCCCTTCTTCCACACGCAGTCTCCGCGGAAAGGGACTTTAAAGCCGCAGTGCCAGACCGCTACCGCACTCCCGTCTGCGCGCCTCCGCTGACCGCCGTCTCTGTGAAGCCGCAGGTCGGCTGCACTGAGGATTATTTACTTTCCAGGTTACCACCTGATGGCAAACAGGTACCCTTCGTGGTGCCCACGTTTAGGTTGTCGTACATTCAGCCCAGGATACAAGGAACCCCTTCACATCTGGAAGAACTTGAAGGTAAGCAACGAAATGGCAGGGTTTAAAATCAACGTGCAGCTTTTAAATGCTGTTGCTGTGCTCTTTTGTATCTTTAACATAAAGATATACCTTTTATACACAGATTTTATATTTCCCTTTTTATGTTTTGTTCTTTCTATGGAGGAACTTAAGGTATAGTGTCTGATCATAATACAACACATTTGTGTGTACATTTGGCCTCTTTTAAAGAAATAATTTAACCATAGCACATCAGTTATCCTTCCCACACCTAGAAAGAAAATAGAGGGATTATTCTGCATTTGATTAGTAAGCACAGGGAACATTTGTCTACTATCTTCTAAAGTTTAGTGTAGAAAGAAGGAAGGAAGCAATGAAGTAGTCTTTCTTCCTTCTCATCTTTCCGCACCGCTGCACTTCCCAGTCTGCAAATATAGTTGCCAGTCCGAGTAGCTGCTCGAATGAGGTGGATTCATTGACTGAATTTTGGCTGATGTTGTAGAGGCCACTGGACTAATGAAGAGGAAACCACATGTAACTCTTGTATTTAAAAAAAGTAATTTTATTTTAGTGGATTGAAGCAGTCAACCACAATGATTATTTTCCCTCAAAATTTTATTATGAAAAATTTCAAACATACAGAAAAATTAAAAGAACTTAATGGTGAATGCCCATATGCATGGTCTATCCAGAAAAAGTGCACTCATTGTTAATGTAATGAGAACGGTTTGCGGCACATCAATGTAACCTGGCAGCCAAGGGGAGTGGCCTGGAATGCACATGTGTGAACAATGACGACTTCACTGCCCTAGTCAGTGGGGGCGGTAGACGCCATTGAGTGAGCATGTGTACTGTGTGGCCATCTCATTCAAATGACTGAGCAAGGAGAGCAATGAATCTGCATCCAATTTTGCATTAAGCTTGAGCATTCCTCCGTGGAAACTACTGAAATGATTCAGAAGGCCACAGCTATGGGCAACTGGTGATTGGCAGCTTCATCACGACAACACCCCCACTGATGCATCATGTCTCGTGTCGAGTGTTTTTGTGAAACTTCAAATCACCCAGGTATCTCAGCCCCCCTACCACCCAGATTTGGTGCCCTGCGCCTTCTGGCTTTCCCAAAAACTAAAATCACCTTTGAAAAGGAAGAGATTTCAGACCATCAGTAAGATTCAGGAAAATACAACGGGGCAGATGATGGCGATTGGGAGAACTGTGTGAGGTCCCAAGGTGCCTACTTTGTAGGGGGCTGAGGTGTCATTGTCCTTTGTACAGTGTTTCTTGTATCTTGTATCTTCTTCAATAAATGTCTCTTCATGGTGCATCTTGCATGGCTGGATACTTTCCGGACAGACCTCTTCTATCCAACACCTAGAGTCTTACATTTACATTTTCCTATACTTGTTGTCATACATCTATCCATCTGTCCATTCCGCTGTGTGTTACTAATCCATTTTGTTGGGGAGAATGCATGTCAGTAAATTGTGGACATAGTAGACTCCCCTCTAAATATTTCTGCATATGCATCGTTTACTAGAGGTCAGTGTCTGTCTAGCCTAATTCTTTCAACAAACACTATACACAGTGAGCTGCTCAGGTTTTAAGTGTGCAATTTTTGAGCTTTGGCAAATGCACGTACCAGTGTAATCAAAATTCCTATCAGGATCTAGACTATTTCTTCAAATATTCTTTTCTTCCCCATCCTTTCTCTTTTCTTCTGGGGTCTAGTTACATATATGTAGGACCTTTTGATATTGCTTTAGGTCTCTCTGAGACTTTTTTGCCCAATCTTTTTTTCTCTGTTCTTACGATTGGATGATAGTGATGTTTTCAAGTTCATTGTGTGCTTGCTTTGTTATCTCCATCGAGCTGTTAAGCCCATCCAGTGAATTTTATATTTTAGACATTGTAATTTTTCGCTGTAGAATTTACATTTGGTTCTTTTCTGTAGTTCTGTCTTTGCTGTTGTTTTGTTTTTTTTGTTTTTTTTTATCGTGAGCCTATTTTACGTCTTTGAGCTTTTTTTAAAAGATTTTATTTATGTATTTTTAGAGAGGGGGGCAGGGAGGGAGGAAGAGGGGGAGAGCAACCTCGGTCGGTTGCCTCTCATAAGTGCCTCCACCGGGGACTGAACCTGCTACCCAGGCATGTGCACCGTCCAGGAGTCGAACCGGCTACCTTTTAGTTTGCAGGATGAGCCAGGGAGGAGCTGTAACATCTTTGTCTACAGATTCTAACATCTGGGTCACGTAGGTTTGGATTTTGTGTATTGCCTTTTATTTTTTTTGAAATGGGTCATATTCTCCTGTTCTTTTGGAGGTAACTTTAGATCATATTCTGGATGTTGGATGTTACATTGTAGACACTCTGGAATCTGTTTTGTTACTCAGAAGGTTTTTTTCTTTTTTCTTTCCTTTTTTCAGCAATTAACTTGGTTGGACTCTGCAACTTGGTAGCGTGGCTCTTAGCTCAGCTTAGTTTTATCGTCCTTAGTTGGAGTCTCTCCCGCACATGTGTGGTTCAGGGATCAGCTCGGTATTTGAGCAGACTTTATTCACAGAATTTGGGGTTTTCTCCTTTCCAAGATTCCCACCTGACTTTCTAGCCGCTGTGATTGCTCTGAACTTTGTCCTCTGGTTCTTCAGGCCAAAAGTCTGGATTTTCAGTTGGTATTTTATCCGGTTTGCTCAGTGCCAACTTTGGCCTGCCCTTTAAGGCTAAAAGTTATTAAAAACAGGTAGCTAACTCTGTCCTATTCCCTTTTTCCCAAGAGTCAAATCTTGTCCAGGTTCTGCAGTCATTCGCTCTCCAGTGCCTTCAGGGTTTTCGTCGGCTGGTTTGTTTTGGTTTTGGTCTAGAGTTCAGTGTTGTATCTGTAGGAGAGGGGGGCCTGGTAGGAGTGATATATTTTTTTAAACAAACAAGGAAAGATGAACCCTGCACCTTACTTTTCATGTATCAGCAGTGTCTCTAAAAAGTAGTTTTTAAAAGCTCTGACTCACAGGATACCATGATTAATTTATTTTTCTCTTCCTCTCATACTTGTTTAACAACACTGGGATTAGACCATATAAACAATCTTGTCACTTGTTTTATTCACATCGTATATTATGAACATGTTTTCAAATTCATTGCTTTTTAATGGCTCCATAGTATTAAATTATACGGGTGAACCACAGTGTAATAAATTACGTATTTTTAGACATTTGGGGTATTTTATGTTTGTTTGTTTGTTTGTTTTAATAATCTGAAAATAAGTAAGAAATACCTACCTGGCAATATGTGGTGGTTTTTCTTTTTCTCTTTTTTTCCATTGTATCGCTAGAAAACATTACTTTTGAGTTGAATAAGTAAGAAATTTGTTTATACTTAAATTATAACCTCACTAAGGATGTGGTGAAACCATCTGATTTTTAGCGTATTGTAGAGAGAATTACTTTATATACTGTATTCAAAGAAGGTGGTCTTTGTACCTAATTATAGAAGTAAAATTTATGTAAGCTGTATGTGTATATGCCTCTGTGAGTGATGAGCCGAGAGGGAAATTTAGAAAGGAAGATAGAGCAGACCTGTATGAATAGTGACTAAAGCTGTGTCGGATATTTGCAGTTTGTTTTGTTGCGTTGCTTGCTTGATGATGAGTCTGCTGTGGTAACAGATTCTATCGTTAACATTTGACTGGGCTTGCTTTATCACCTGTCTACCCATCACCTATCTACCTATCCATTGGAGAATGCATTTTAATATTGAAATTTTAAATAGGGCTTTCGAGAGGTGTAGACAACTTCGTTACTTTACGTTTACTTTTATAGCACTGTGGTTCTCTAAATTGAGAGACACTCCTCCTGAACTTAAAAAATGATACCACTGTATGCCGTTTGAGGGGAAAATTGGAATTCTGTAGTGGCTTACTTGTAAAGGAAACATGAAATCAGACTGTTCTTTTTTAGATACAGCCAGAAAGGCAGTGAGTCATTTTTAGTGCTGCTTACTCTTGACGGTGCTCTTCTCGTTACCATGAACAGACTTTCGTGGCAGTGTTCGTGTGCTGCGTGATTCAAGTGTTTGCTCATAAGGGCGCAGGCTCCCTATAGGCTCTCTGGCATCATAACCCCCTTTAGCGCCCCTATGGCTGTGGACTGTGCTTGGATTGTACACATAGTTTTTTGAATCAGGATGAGTATAAAATCTCACCCTTCATAATCCCATAATTTTTCTTTCATAAACTCAATGTGAAACTGTTTTATTGTTTAGCATAATTCAGAAGATACTAGTTTATACTGTTGGTTCCACTTAAATGGTACAAAAAGAACTAAAACATGGTAATAACTTAAATATTTAAAAACAACTTTATGTGTATGTGTTATTTCCAATGTGATTATTGGCTTTCAAAAAATTGATCTAAATATAAAACATGTGGTCTTCCAGTCAAGATGGAGGTGTAGGTAAACACGCTTTGTCTCCTCACACAACTACAGCAAAAATTACAACTAGACTACAGAACAGATATCGTCCAGATTTCTCTGAAAATCAGGCTGTATAGAAGTCTGACAACCAAGGATTTAAAGCAGCCACACCATCCAGACCAGTAGGAGGGGTGGAAACATGGAGAGGTGTGGAGATGGGCAGTCCCGCGTTCATGTGTGGTGGATAAAAATAGGGAGGGACACCTTGGGAGGGGGGTACCTCGGGAGCAAGTGGTCCCAGCCCCAAACCAGACCACCCAGCCCAGGCTGCCAGCACCGAGGTGATAAGTCCCCATAACTTCAGGCTGTAAAAACCAGTGGGGGTTGGGGTGGCAGAAGAAACTGCAGGATTCTCAGGAGGCTCCTCTTAAAGGGCCCACAAAGTTCTCAGGACTTACACAGACTCACCCCCTCTGGGATTCAGCACTAGGACAACAGCTGGAAGGGCACAAGTGGCAGACAGGGCAAAAATCAAGTGACTGGAAACAGGGCAAGTGCTGGGAGAGAGCTTCCTCCTGGGCACATCTGCCGAGGCCAGACTGTAGCATCATCCCCTCTTCAAGCCCTCCCCTGACACAGAGCCACAAAACACTGAAACATGTTGCCCTGACTTGACGATTAGCTAAGGCTCTGCCCCATACAGTTTACAGATGCCTTTTCTATAGTATACTAAGACAGGGAGTCAAAGCAACTGTACCTAATGCACAGAAACAAACAGGGAGGCTGCCAAGTTGAGGGGACAAAGAAATATGGCCCAAATGAAAGGACAAAACGATACTCCAGAAACTAACTAAATGAAATGGAGATAAGCAACCTATCAGATGCAGAGTTCAAAACACTGGTTATCAGGATGCTCAAAGAACTCCTCAGGTACTGCAACAGCATAAAAGAGACTCAGGCAGAAATGAAGGTTGCATTAAGTGAAATAAAGAAAAATCTAAAAGAAATAAAGAGAATCAACAGTGGAGGGGATGAAGCTAAGAATCAAATCAATGAATTGGAACATAAGGAAGATAAAAGCATTCAATCTGAGAAAAACATTTTCAGCAAGAAGAAAAAAGAGTTGAAAAAACAAGGATTGAATAAGGAGCCTCTGGGACATCTCTAAACATCATCTGAATCATAGGGGTGCCAGAAGGAGAAGAGGAAGAACAAGAAATTGAAAACTTACTTGAAAAGATAATGAAAGAAAATTTCCCTAATTTGGTGAAGGAAATAGACATACAAATCCAGGAAGCTCAGAGAGTCCCAAACAAGGTGGACCTAAAGAGGACCATGCTAAGACACATCATAATTAAAATGTCAAAGGTTAAAGATAAAGACAATCTTAAAAGCAGCAAGAAAAAAGCAGATAGTTAGCTACAAAGGAGTTCCTATCAGACTGTCAGCTGATTTCTCAAAAGAAACCTTACAGACACGAAGGGGCTGGAAAGAAGTATTCAAAGTCATGAAAGGAAAGGACCTACAACCTAGATTACTCTATCCAGCAAAGCTCTCATTTAGAATGGGGGGGGGGCAGATAAAGTGCTTCTCAGATAAGGTCAAGTTAAAGGAGTTCATCATCACCAAGCCCTTATTATATGAAATGTTAAAGGAAACTATATGGAAAACAGATAAAAACTATGAACATTAAAATGGCAACAAATTCACAACTATCAACAACCAAATCTAAACAAACTAAGCAAACAACTAGAACAGGAACAGGAGCACAGAAATGGAGATCACTTGGAGGGTTATCAGCTGGGAGGGAAAAGGAGGAGGAGGGGAGAAAGATACAGGAAATAAGAAGCATAAATGGTAGGTACAGAATAGACAGGGGGAGGGTAAGCATAGTGTAGGAAATGGAGAAGCCAAAGAACTTGTTTGTACGACCCATGGGTGTGAACTAAGGGGGGATTACCAGGTGGAGGGGGACAAAGGGGGAAAATTAGGATAACTGTAATAGCATCATCAAGAAAATATATTAGAAAATAAATATAAACCATGAAGAAAAAAGGAACAAAGAAATACGTAGCTTAGTGGTTTATCACAAAGCAAACCACGTGTGCAGTCGCCATCGAGTAGAAGGAGCATCAGGAGCAGCCCCAAAGCTCTCCGACACCCCCTTTCCAGTCACTTCAGGGCGATCGGCGTCCCAGGTGTCACCTTCTTGCTTTTCTTCCTTTTCCCACCTAAGTATATATCCCTAAATGTTACGGTTTATGTGGGTTTTTTTTTGTCTTCAAACCTTTATATAAATGAACTTACATATCCAGCATATGTTCTGTTTACGGGCAGCTTCGGTTTGTTTTCACATGTGTGCAGAGTGTGTTTATCCGCTGTGTCCCCAACGGGTGGCACACAGCGGAGTTTCTGGGCAGCGCACTGCGGCGCGTCCATCTGTTACTGTCGGACACGCATTTGTCCCAGTTTTTGGCTATTACGGGTAATGATGCTTGTCAGCATCCTTGTTCCTTGGTGTACATATGTAAGGTTTTCAATTGTGCATCTGTCCGGGAATGGCATTTTGGGGTCATACGGTATAAATGTCTTTAGCTTTAGTAGAACTTGGCAAACTGGTTTCCACAGTGAGCATATCAATGTACATTTTCATCCACAGAGTCCAAGAGTTCATATCGCTCTACATTCTTGGCAACACTTGCTACTGTCAGGCTGTTTAATTTCAATCATCATGGTGAGCATGCAGTAGTATCTTATTAGAGTTTTCATCTACATTTTTGTCACGACCAGTGAGATGAGCGCTGGGTCATGTTTATTGGCTGTTTGGTTAGCGGACCCTTCTGAAGTGTCTGCTGAAGGCTTTGGCTAATTTGTATATGGGCAGGCTGGTGTTTTTCTCACTGACTTATGGGGGTTCCTCCTCACTTCTGGGTGTGGGCCCTTGGTCAGTTATCTTTGGTGCACACACCTTCTCCCACTCTGTGGGTTACTACTTTACTCTCCTAACTATTCTTTTGACAGATGTAAAATTTCAATTGTAATGTAGTTCAGTTTATTAACATTTCTTTGATTAATGCTGTGTTCCCCTTAAGAGTGCTTCTCTGCCCTAAGACCATGAAGATTTTCTTATAAATTTACTTAATATAGAAGTTTTATTGGTTTGCCTTTAACATTTAATTTAGAGCTAAAATCTCCATGAAATTAATTTTTGTGACTATATTTAGTTGGGATGGAGGGTTTTTCTCTGTATCAATATTCAGGCCTCTTATCACCTTTTAGTGAAAAAACCATTTTTTCCTACTGTGGTGCAGTGCCACATTGATTATAAATCAACTCTCCATAAAATAGTGTCTCCTTCTGGGCCCTCTATCCTCTTCCATTGATCTTATAATTGTGCCAATATTCTGTTGTTAATATGAAGTAGAGCGAATCTTTCAGTCTTGTTTTTCTTAAAAATTATTTTTTGATTATTTTTGGTCCTTAATATTTAATATAGATGTTTTTATTTATTTTGCAATTTATTTCTAACCTCACTGTATTGGTGTTAGAGAACATACTCTGTATAATATCAGTGCTTTAAAATTTATTGAGACTTGCTCTGTGTTTCTCGGCATGTGGTCAGTTTTTATAAACGTTCTGGTCTTCATGAAAAGAGTACACTTCCAAAAACAGATAATCTTTTTACTTATAAAATGTCTTTTGTATAAGCAGAAAAAGAAAAGGAAACTCTGACCACAAAATACAGAATCATCCGCAACATTTGGGAGTGTGTGCTCAGGGGCAGAGAAAAATGCCGGCTATTTCCCAGGCTGTCTTGAGAGCAGGCTTCACGGCTGACCCCTGGCAGAATCCCCCACCCAGTTAGAGCCCAGTAAACGTGTGCTTATTTAGATACCAACTGCACATGGGTTAGTATTGGATGTTACTCAAGACAAAATTTTTTTCCTTTGCCTTGAATGCACCAACTGTTGGCCAATAACTTCAAGAAAAGGATGTCATAAAGCTTTAGAAACATTTGCTTTCAGGATCTGCCAGAGCATCTTTTGGAGATCGAAAGGTAGAACTTTCCAGCTCATCCCATCCTGGACCCAGCTATGACGTGTATAACCCGTTCTATATGAGTCAGCGCATTTCACCAGATTTGAGTCGGCGAATCCCTCCTTGTTTAGAAGCCACAAGACTATATGGATCAGGTTTGAAAATTTTTTTTTTTTTGCTTTTTCTCCTCTTTGTGTTTCTTTTTTTCTTTCTTTTTCAGAGTTCAGCTTTTTATTGAACATGTACAAAAAGAGGTTTAGTCAAAAAGACCAAAGCCTGTCAGCCTCCTGTCAGATTCTTCTTTCTTCATTTCTGCCTCTCTGCCGGGGTGGCAGCGGTGGCTCCTTGGGTTTCTCTTTTAGCAAATGGACAAGTCAGATTAAATCTAAGACCCTGGAAGGCTTGACTCTTACTATGAAAAACAATTTACAAATAAGAGAAAAGCAGGCTTCAGAAGTGGTGTGGTAAAATAAACATCAGGACTTCTTTGTGGTGTTATAGCCCATATAAAAATGGAAAGATTGATCAGTTATGTGTGCTAGTGAGTTCTAAATCCATTTTATTTGTTCTTATTTGAAATAAGTTTTGTTTACAGATTATTTTAGATGTATTTTATATATCATTTATCCATTCACCGATTCTACAACAGATACTAGCTTTTTCCTTTTCTGCCCTATTCTGTGAAATTGATAAATTTAGAAACTCATGATGTGATTAGAAATATAAACAAAGAAAATAGAAAATGCCTGAATGATTTTTAGAACTTAGTTTCATATTTGAGACTGCATCAGGTATAGTCTTTCCCGTACATACGCGATTCACAAAAATCTCATTGTTCTTCAGGTCTGTTATGTATGTATGTATTTACATATGTATACATCTACATGCATGGCTGTCTCAGCCCTGAATTCAGGATGAGGTGCTAAAAATAAAGCAGAACTATTTATTTAAACACTTATTTCAGCACTGTGCTAGAATACACAATTAGTGTTCAGAGTTCCAGTCTTCAAGGATCTTATAGTTTAGGAGGGATCATATAGGGTACAGGATCACGTAGGATTTGGTAGTGATTTTTTAAAAATAAGTGCTCATTATATAGCTGCATTGCATTTAGCACAGAGGACTTCTTAGATTCTTCTTCTGGGATGAAGAGTGGAGGAATGTGAGCAAGAGGAATGAATTTTGCCCGCTTGATATTTGATGTGGGTGTGAAAATGTGTCATTTGATTTTTGTTGGCTTTTGTTTCAAATGAAGTGAAACAGTTGAAAAATAATTAACTTGGTTAGGTTTTTATCTCTTAAGTAGATTTCTATGTAATATTTGTAATGTATTCCTAAAAAGATTTAGTCCATTGTAATTAAGTAGAATCCAGTCTTTCTTTTCCTTCACTGTAGAAATAAGTAATTTACTTGTGTCCCTCTGCAGTTTGTGATTTAAGGACCAACAAGCTCCCTGGTTCCTCTGGGCTAAGCAAGTCTATGTTCGATCTTAGAAGTTCATCACAGAAGTTCTCCCAGGTAAGTTATTTATAATAATTTAATTTTATCGATAATTTATTTTCAAGCTAAAACCTCAGAAACCTGTGAATTAAATCAGGAACAACATGTTTTACATCTTTTGTAGAGGTATCCATTTTAAAAGGCAGTGGTTTTTATTTTGTTCTTTTATGGGTATTATGTTTCTCGGTGTGCACTCAGACACTGGTAATTTAAAGTAGCAGGTAGTTAACGGTGCTTATTGATTTAACGTTCTTTAATGAACATAACTATGTAGTTAATAAAAATTAGTATTTCCATTACGATGTAGAACTTCAATTATTCATTAATATTAACACTGTCCTATTTTTCAAATAAAATTGAGAAATTCTGATATTCAAAAAAATTTCTTTTTTTAATACAAGCGAACTGTGATTGTTACTAAAAAATTAGAAAGTAGACCTAAGCAAAAGTAAAAAGAAAACTCTCATATTCCTAAAACTGAGAGTAAAAGCACTGTGCAAATATTGCGTGTATGCACTTGTGGGCTTTTTTCATGTGAATATGTGTACATATCCTTTATTAATATGGAAGTGTATTCTAAATAACCCTCAATAATCCCAGTTGAGTTAATTTTTTGCAGACTTAATTCTTTATAGCACCAGTTCTTTAACATGCACTGGAATTGTGTGGAGAGCTAGTTAAAATACAGGATGTCAGACCTCCCTGAGCTTTGGATTTAGTGGCTCCACAGTGGGGCCTGAGTTTGTAGTTCTAATAGTTTCCCAGGTGGTGCGGATGCTCCTGGCCCAGAGGGACTGTGCTTTGGTAACTTCTCCTTTACAGGTTGTTAGGTAACAGGGCACTTCCAAATACATTCTGATTTTTATTAGTACTTTTAAATATGAAACATAAGCCATAACCTCTTCACCCTTATTATAAAACCGAACCAAACAGCAAAGGTTTTTACATGTATTATCTAGTACGATATTTAAGATTTTTCTGATAACGTACACCAAAGTCTTTCTTCCTCTTTTCTATCTAAAAGTGGGAAACTAAAAAACAATTTTATTATTTACTGCTTTGTTGTTCCACTTATTGATGCATTCATTGGTTGCTTCTTGTATGTGCCCTGCGTGGGGATCAAACCTGTAACCTTGGCGTATCAGGATGATGCTCTGGCCAAGTGGGTGACCTGCCCAGGGTGAAACGTGGGAAGTTTTTATCAGTAAATGTCAAAATGGTTAGCATGCAGTTTGGTAGTAGGGTAGGTATTATTTCAGAATCCTCAAAGTCTGATACACAGTTTCTGACTGAAGAAGAATTGTATTTCTAGAGACATGATTCTCTGTCCAGTGTGCCCAGCAGCTCTTCCTCGAGGAAGAATTCTCAAGGGAGTAACAGAAGCTTGGGTAAGGAATGAAGTATCCTACTGTTATATTCTGGAGGGAACTATTTCTGCCCACGAGTAATTTGAAAGTACGTGTGATAAAGTGAAGGAAGCTCCAGATGATTGTGTCTGCGTTGGCAGTGTTATCTGCACACGAGTGCTCGCATCAGGTGGTCCACTTTTTAGTGTTCAGGCACAAATGCATCTTTTAAAAGAGTGAAGGAGTTAAACATCTTTTCTTTGTTTTAAAGTATATTAGTGAAGGAACTTCCTGAAGCATTCGGTTTCAAGGCCATATCAATGTTATTTGTGAGGTTTTTCTTAGTTTAAACTTAAATTTTTCAGGTTCTTATAACTGGGTTAACTTTTTATATCTTCCCCCTAGCACATCAGTAAAACAGTGGGAGGTGATTTGTTTTATTAAATTGTCAACTTTAAAAAATAATTGCAGCATTCTTCAGTTTTGCCCTCAAAGTCAGATTGTATCAAAGCTTAACTGGGTTAGAAGGCGCGCAGAGCATTTCACACACCTTTGTCCTTTTACGGTTCAGATACGATCACCCTCTCAGGTGATGAAGGGGACCTGGGGAGGCTGCACGTGAAAGTGTTCTACAATTCCTCAGCGGAGCAGATCTGGATCACAGTGCTACAGGTGCGTTGTCGCGGCGAACACCAGTTTTCCTTACAAGGTTCGGTATGTAGACGTGATGTGAGCGTATACCGCTGCTCTCTTCTGGGGAACGGGCCATTACTGTCTCTGGAACTTAGGGTTCTATAGTGTTGTGCAGAAGACTGTACTTAGTAAAGAAGCTAAAGAAAATAACTTAGTAGGTATGATGAAAGTGTTTGATTTTTAACCTCAAGGAGGAAATTAATGTGATAGCTAGAACATTAAATGCCCAGTATTTTAATGCAGATGAAACAGGAGGTCTCAGTAGGCTAAAGTTTACTTTCACAGTTTGTACCTGAAGCCGTTAACTCAAGAAACACATAAAGTATTTGTATGGCAGTGTCCTCTGTAAAATTGAAACTGTATTTACACTTTTTTTTAGTGCAAAGATTTAAGTTGGCCCTCTAGTTGTGGCGATGCCCCTACCATTTCTGTAAAGGGGACGCTGACGCTGCCCAAACCGGTGCGTTTCAGATCTTCAGCCAAGGAAGCCTCCAGTGTAAGTGGCTCGTTGTGTTTGAATTCCTGTGTTTCTCATATTTGTCACTTTCACCCATGTCAAGAATTGGAATAAGGAAGTGTTCTATTTGGGGGAAACTGTAGATTATGTACTTCTTGCTTTTTAATGACAATTTTAGCCTGAAAAGTATTTGCTATTTCTCTGTCCAGTATTAAAGTGCATTTAAAAAGAAAATTTTAATCACTAAAATGTATAGAAGATAAACACTATATAAGAAAACTCTTTACTTTTCTCTTACAAAAGGAAAATAAATGTCTATATTTTTATCCTCTTTCCCCCATTCCATATGGCTTTGAGAAATAATTGCACAATTGCAATGAATTACTTTTAAATACTTCCCATTATTATAATTGGGAGATTTATGATCCTGATTTGGTTTTATAGGCTCCAGATTTCACATTAACTTAAATATATCTTTATTGTTGTCTTTTAATATATGGGTTGAAATAGTGTTTTTCCATGCAAAGTCAAAGTTATTTTCTACAAAAACATACATTTAAAACTAAGGTAATTCAAATGTGGAATCACATATTGTTTTCTCTTTATTGTCTATCTTCCTATCTTTCTTCTTTTATTAAAACCAGAAAAGGCGGGGACTGGTGGGGGAAAATGGAGACAACTGTACTTGAACAAGAATAAAAAAAGAAAAGAAAATTTAAAAAAACAGACAAAATTTTATAAGTACTGTAGAAAATAAAACTTTCTGAAAACTATTTTAATGATAATGCACATTAAAACCTTAAACTATTAATATTTATACTTTTTAAATATAGTTATTCCACTTGGAATCTGATCCATGCAAATAATCGTACATATAAAACACACATTATATCCATACATAAAACGCATATTCAGGGCAGGCAAAAGCAGGTTTACAGCCTTTTGTGTGGGAACAGCACGCAGGTGGCGACCGGCGCAGCAGCTTTGCTGACTCCGAAGGGCGGCGCGGTGGCGCAGCCGGCTCGGGTGCAAGCCCGTGGGTGCTCAGAACTGGGGGCCTCCATTGTTTTTCCCCGTGGCTTGCGCGCAGGCACGCTTTGGCACAGAGTTCCTTGTCGTCATCAATGTGCGGACGTCCTTCTCCATCAGGAAATAATAACAACAATAAGATGAAAATTAGTAATAAATATTGAAATAATAGATAACAATACAAGAATAAACTCTACGTTTTGCATTTTCACAACTGTAAACCTATGTTCGCCCACTCCTGTGTATTACGTACACGGGCGTTTGTCCAGAAAGTATCCAGCCGCACAGTATGGGAAATGGAGACCTTCATTGAAGAAGATAGAAGAAACATTGTACACAGGACAATGATGCCTCAGTCCCCTTCAAAGCGGGCACCTTGGGACCTCACCCAGTTCTCCCAATCACCATCAGCTGCCCCATTATATTTTCCTGAATCTTATTGATTGTCTGAAATCTCTTCCCTTTCAAAGGTGATTTTAGTTTTGGGAAAAGCCAGAAATCACAGGGCGCCAAATTTGGGCTGTACGGGGGCTGAGTCACCTGGGTGATTTGATGTTTCACCAAAAAACTCTGCACAAGACGTGATACATGAGTGGGCTCATTGTAGCAATGAAGCTGCCAATCACCAGTTCCCAGTAGCTGCGGCCTTCTGAATCATCTGAATAGTTTCCTCGGAGGAATGTTCAAGCTTAACGCAAAATTGGGTGCATATTTGTTACTCTACTCTCCTAGTCATTTTGAGTGCAGTGGCCACACAGTGCACATGCTTACTCAATGGTGTCCCCGCCACCCTGCGCCACTGACTAGTACAGTGAAGTCGTCATTGTTCAAACATGTGCATTCCAGTCCACTCTCCTTGGCTGCCACATTACACTGATGTCACACAAACCTTTCTCATTACATTAACAATGGCTGGACTTTTTCCAGACAGACCTCATATGTATGGTATTCTTGGCAATTTTTTCATGGTAATAAAGCTGTAAACATTCTAAATGTCTCATATAGGGGAATGATTGAGAAAACTCATGAATACCACGTGAGTTAGTTTCCTAGGGTTTTTGTGACGAAGTACAACAAACTAGATGGCTTAGAACAGCAGAAACTGATCTCTCACACTTTTGGAGGAAGTGTCTGGAATTAAGGTTTCAGCAGTGATGCTTCCTTCTCTGAGGGAGAATCTGTTTCGTGCCTCTCTTGTAGCTTCTCGGGGTGGCCAGCAGTCCTCGACATTCCTTGGCTTCACTCTCATCTCCACTTCCATCCTTGCAGGGCGTTCTCCCTGTCTCTCTGTGTCTTTACACGGCTGGTTTCTTAGAAGGATCCCAGTCACTGTGCTCCAATATGACCTCATCGTAGCTTCACTGATGACATCTTCGGTGACCCTATTTCCAAGCGAGGTCACATTCTGAGTTGCTGGGGTTTAGGACTTTAACATATTTTTGGGGATCTAGGAATTTCGATATATTTTTGGGGGGACACAATTCAAACCACAACACCATGTGATAGAATACTAGAAAGGTATAAAAAGTAATGTTTAGGAAGAGTTTTCAAGGACATGGGAAAATGTTCTTAATAAGTGAGAAGGCAGAAATCAAATTGATGTGTATATAGTAGGATTTCACATTATGAAAATATGCATTATAGAAAATTTAAACGGAAATAAGTCATCTCTGGTTGTAATCCTCACACTTATTTAACAATTTCACTTCTGCTTTTCAAATAAAACTAAGTTAACTTAGGAAAAGTTAGCAGGAAAAGAAAGCTTAAGTGGTTGGGTAACTCTCAGAAACACAATTCTGACCACAGGCATAAACAATTACAATAAGAGAAAATTTGGGCACAGTATCTAAACTGTTGATGTTAGTTGCCCAGCTATCTTACTTTTCCAAAGGAAAAGACAAAAAAGCTTTTCAAAGGATGCATTAAAGATGGAAAGAAGGGAGTGTGTAGCAAAGAATAGTCTAGTGTGAGTAAGATCTTAGCCCATGGTAAACCAAGGTTTAAAAATATTAAAAGTAACAAAAAACATTTGAAAACACCTTGAGCAAGGAAAACACGGGCTTGCTGCATGGGGCGGATGCTCACATGAGAGGGAAGAACTTTATACTCGTATGTTCCTTTGTCTTCTCTGTTAAGGAGATTGATTTTCAGATTGCAAAGAGTGAAACAAACCACTGAAAGAGAAATGGAAGTCTAAGACAGATGGGAAAAACGTTAGACATAGAATCGCTCGTTTCAAGAAATAATTCAAGTCTTGTAACTTGAACAAGCTAGATTTGGGGTACTGAGAGAGCTCGACTGAGATTCTTGAACCACTCTTACTTACTGGCGAAGAACTGTAAATAACAGAAAAGAGGTCCCAGAACCAAAGATGGAAAACAGCCCAATTTTCAAGGAGGGGAAAAGCTGTATATATTCTGATACACTTGGTGTTGATACTGACCTGAATTCCCGATTTAATAATTAACCGGATGAATAATTATTCATTCGTAAAAATAAGAAATGTGTGAAAATGTGTGAAAATAAGAAAGGCAGTATCCAGGATAAATTCTGGAAAAACAAGTTATGGCAGTTCTCATTTTCATTTACATTAAAATTTTTTTATTGTTGTAAAAATTCAGATCAACCTTGCCCAGATTATAAAATGTCATTTTTATTTATTTTGTTTTGGCATATCACTCTTTTTTCAGACCTTTTATTTATATATTTTTCTTTTCTTTTTTTAGCCTATTGAATTTGTGGAAACTTTTGTATTTGCTATTAAACTCCAAAGTCTACAAACTGCAAGGCTTGTGTTTAAGATTCAGACCCAGACTCCCAGGAAGAAAACCATTGGAGAATGCTCACTATCACTCAGAACCCTCAGCACGCAGGAAATGGATTGCTCTTTGGATATAATGCCACCTTCAAAAATTTCTGTAAGTGATAGTAATATGTAAATAACCCTGGACCATAAATAATTTTAAATTATTGATTAATTTTTTATAAAGTTGTTTTTAGTAGCAGATAACTGAAGAAAAGCAGGAAAGAATCATGAACCATAAACTCCATCAGAGATTGCCATCAAATAGATGAAGAAAGTTGTTTTTAATCATGAGTCAGCTATATATCTGTCCATAAATTGGGTATAAAGGAAATTCTGACAATTGGAATGTATATCTTTTTTATCCTCACCTATGGACAACTTAGTGATTTTAGAGAGAGGAGGGTGACGGGGAGAGAAGCATCAGTGTGAGAGAGAAACATTGATTGGTTGCCTCTCACATGCGCCCCGACTGGGGACTGAATCTCACTCTAGGTATTGTCCTGACCAGGAGTGGAACCCACGACCTTTCAGTTTACGGGACGATGCTCCACCAGCTGAGACACACCGGCCAGGGCACAGTTGCACAGCTGGTATTTTTTGTCAAGACCTTGATGAGCTGTAGTGTTGGTTTATTTTTGAGACCTGATATTTGCTTCTTTCAACTAGCCACCTGAACATTTAAATTGTTTAGAAGTCCCTAATAACTTAATTATATAGTTTCTATGTCAGGATACCATTTATAGAAATCAGCCATAAGCTTTTATAAGGTCAAAGCCTATGTGATTTTAAATTTATATAGGTTTTATATTTTACCTACTTTTCAAAAATATTTAAGATGACTTGAAGTGATGTTTAACCCTGGGTACACGTTAGTATCACCAAGGGAGCTTTAGAAAAATGTCCACTCCTACACCAGTTAAATCAGAATATTTGGGGGGTGTAGGACCACAAGCATCTGTAAGTTTCAGAAGCTCTGCAGGTGATTCTAATGTGTAGCCTCACTTGAGAATCACTGAATTTGAGGGAAATTAAGTATTAAAAAAAATTAAAAACCAAGGATTACTATAATTGATCAAGAATAGTTGAAATTTCTTGATTTCTTTATTCCTTGTCTATTATTTTCTGTCTCCATCCCCCAGTGGGTTTTTTGTCGCATCTATTACCACTTAGAATTATTTAAGTTACTTGTTTTAAACAAAACAGGACTCACGCTTACATCTTTCTTCATGTTTTGCTGGGCTCTCAGTGAGGGCTTCTCGTGTTCTTGCGGTGAATATTTGTACATGGATAGACAGGGAAGAATAAATGATGAATGAAAGCATGCTGGATTAGCGTATCTTGTGTTCGAATATAGCCAATTTGTTTCGTAGCTGATAGGGGTTTGTCACTTGCATCTTTGAAACAAGTTTAGTAGATAGTAATTCTCAACAATATTTTATAGAAGGCACAAATATTCAAATGGATGATTCATGTATTAAAACTGAAATTCGTTTCAGTAGAGTAGTAGAGTATATCAGACTCAGCAAAGGTCTTTTCTGGGAAATTGAGACATTATAATCTTACCTGCTTGGAAAATCTGAATGAATAATTATGGTTCAGTTTCTACCAAATTGTATATCAGAGGTTTTATATCAGCAAAGGTTTCATTTTATATATGGCTACTGAGTTAGTTTATGTGAAAAGATGTATTCATTCATTCTTATTCTGATTGAACGCAGAAGCAGTACATTCAGTTATGTATTAGAATTTAGCATAGCATTATTTTTCGCCGAAAATAGGTAAGTTTAGCATTATTTTAGACTTAGCATAGGACAGTTGAACCTCAACAGTTGAGTTTATGCTTTTCGCTGATTCACTTTGCACTCTCTCTCGATTTCTTGTGGCACAACCTATTTTAAAACTCGGTATCACGTTTTAGGTAAATGCCCAAGATTCAGTCCATGGACCATCCCTAGAAAGGCTCTTTCTTAGGGAGCCGGGAGCCAGGTACTGGGGCTGCTGGGCCTCAGTAATTATCACATGTGAACCTCTCGTAAGGCGTCATCTGGCTTCATCAGAATCGATGCCAGCAAAGACTTCTGTGTGTGTCTCTGCTGAGCCCTATGAGACCTCTTAACGTTCTGATCCTGCTTCGTCCCCATCCTTACGCTTTTCAACTTGGGAAGGGTGATGTGTTCGTGTTGGGACAGCTTTACGTCTCTCTCCCTTACTGTTCACTCCACGGAACGCAGAAGCCACGTCAGTGGGCTGGCTCGTGTCCTCGTTCACAGAGGGGTTCCCGGCTTTATTCCGCTCTTGGTCGGCAGCACCGAGGAGAAGCACATTGTCACTGTGCCCCCTCTCTACAGCCCCTTCATTTCATCGTTTGCCTCAGGTTTTCTTTGACCCTTTCCTTACGTTTACCGCTTATAACGTGCACTAGCTTCCGTCCCGCCAGCTCCCTCTGGGTGCCCCCCCGCTCAGCGTGGCAGTCCGGCTCCCAGCCCACTGACCTGTGCGCTGCGGTGACCTGTCGTCGCCTGGTTTGGGTGGCGCCTACTCTGATTGGCACATTTACAAAAAATAAGAATGATTCTCACTCATCGTGTTTTCAAATCACATATCCTATGTTCTCAAAAAAATCATTCAAATGACTACATTTCGGTCTTCCGACAGAATGCTTGCTCTTCGGTGTTCATTGCACTGACGTTTGTGCTACTAAAACCGGGTACGAGTTTCATTAGTTTCCAGTTTGCGTTGTCTTTCGGTCTCCCTGATTTTGAAGGGTCAGTGTGTAGCTGTATCTTGTAGTTTCAGAGTTCATGGAAGTCATCACCTCGTTTGTACAAAATCCATGCCTTTTTTCCTCTAACCCTAATAATGTATAGCTTTGTGTGCTGATGAAAAGCAGCAACCTCACAATTTCTAATCGCAGCTCTTCATTTTTGAATTTTTGAAATATCTCAAAACTTTATTCTTAATTACCAAATGACACTTTTTTGACGCGCAGGTTTGCCATGCAGAACTTGAACTAGGGACTTGTTTTCAAGCGGTGAACAGCAGGATTCAGTTACAAATTCTCGAGGCGCAGTGCCTTCCAAGCTCATCAACACCTCTGACTTTGAGTAAGTATATCAGTGGTTCAAAGTGGAATCTAAAGAAAATATTAGTAAGAGATAGTTTTTTCCTGCACTTCTCCTACAATGGAGATTAAAATTTCAGTAACTTTTATTATTTAACTCAAGCAGTTATATTTTAACTTAAAATCACTTTATTGGACTTCAGATTTTAGCCACCGTGTCTGCCTGAACGCACCAGTCTCTTGGTTCTTACCCAGTTGTGACCTCTCTGCATTTGAGGCTGTTCCTTGTTTGGCTCATTAGTAGCTACAGGCTGAGTGTTCGGAGGACTGTCAGATATGTCTTATCAGCCTTCATAGTTTATCCTGCGTCCTTCGTTGGATACTCTGCTAATGAGAAACTTAATTTCAAAAAACCAAAAATGTCTAACACAATCCTGGGAACACTTTTTCCTCCCTGCCCTTTGGGCACAACCAGGGGTTCTGATACTTTGGCTGCACGGGCCTGGGTCACAGGGCCGCCCCCAGAGCTGGAGGTTGAGGTCAGCTCTGCCTGGAGGGTGAAGGGCGGGGCAAGAGCACGCCTTCCTCCTACTAGAAGGGAAAGTATCTGGCTGCCCATGGTAACTGATGAGGCTGAAGATAAACAACTCAGCATTCAGTTCACAGAGCTAGAAAAACAGCGATCACAAAGGAAAGAAGTAAGGAATGAAAGCCAGAGTTGAAGTTGATAAATATTGAGGCAACAACAAAAGACGATCAGTAAAACCAAAAGTTTTTCTTTGAAAAGATCTTGAAACTAGACAAACCTGTGGTAGGCTGCGTCAAGCAAAACGTAAAGAGAACATGAACAAGGATGAGAATATGATTTCAAATTCAGAAGAGATTTAATAATAAATAAGACAAGCCTATTTATAACTACCAATGCATTTGAAATTTATTTAAAATAAATGATTTTTTCATATATATCCTTGAGATCTGCTCTATTTTTTTTTTTAATTGTTGTTCAAGTACAGTTATCCCCATGTTCACCCCACCAGGCCGCCCACTCCACCCAGCCCCGTCTGCTACCCTCGAACCCTCGACTTTGTCCGTGCGCCCTTTACACGTGTTCCTTGAGGGCCCTCCCCTATTTTCCCACATTGTCCCTCCCCCACCCCCCACACCTGTACTTGCTGTCAGATTGTTCTTTATTTCAGTGTCTCTCGTTGTATTTTGGAACATAATCAACCAAACAAGCAAGCAAAAAATAAATGATTTTTTAAGGAAAATTGTTCAAGTTCACCGGAGAAGAAAATCTGAATAAAACTAAGTGAAATAAGCCAGGTGGTGAAAGACAAAGACCATTATGATCTCACCTATAAGTGGAACCTAGTCAACAAAACAAGCAAGCAAAATATAACCAGAGACACGGAAATTAAGAGCAAACCGACAGTAACCAGAGGGGAGGGGGGAGGAGACAATGGGGTAAAGGGGGAGGGGTTTTCAGGAGCATGTGTAAAAGACACATGGACGAAACCAGAGGGGGGTAGGGTCAAGGGTGGGAAATGGGGATGGCTGCGGTGGGGGAGAGGGGTGGGGAGAAATTGAGACAACTGTACTTGAACAACAATGAAAAAAGATTGATGAAAAACGATAAAAGCAAGAAAATCTCAATAAAACAAAATCTGTATAAAGATAGTTAATAAAAGCGCAAGGCCAAGATGATTTTACTGGCAGATTCTACCAAACTTAAGGAATATATAATTCCTATTTTATAGAAGCTGTTCCAAAGCATGAAAAGTAGATGGAAAAAGTTATTTTATGGGGTTAGCATATTCTTTATGTCAAAGCAGAAAGGATAGTACGCGCAAAAATAGCTATAGGCTGCCATCACTTATGTAGACAGATGGGCAAATCATAGAAAATAAGCCAAAAAATGTCTAACTTGGTATTAAAATAAGAAATTACCAGGACTGCAAAGTGTTAATTCTAGGAAACAGAGACAGCAGTAGAAATCCACAGATGTACTTATTACATTAACAGGTGTCTTCCTCTAATCAAAACTGCTAATCGGAATTACCAGCAACCTCTGTTTTATAAATCTAATGGCCAGTCTCAGCCCCTCCGCCTTTGCCAGGTCTCTGCCAGTCTCTGGAGCTCGCTGCTCTCTTGCTACCTGGCAGCCTCAGCTCTACCCTGTGACTGCTCGGTCACTCAGTCTGCACTTCTGCTTAAACTGTAGCCGCCGAGTGTTGCTTGGGAGTTTAGGTGGAAAGACGTTGAAATCCGAATTTCACCCAGTACAGTTCCCATCTTCCAAGCGCTGACTCCTTTCCAGTTTCTGCTTTTGGTCAGTCTTTAGTATCTGAAGTAGTTGTTCGTTATATTTCCCCCAGAGTTTGTCATTGTTGTCTATGGGAAGGTTAGTTTGTAGAAGCTATTCTGCCATTGCTGGAAGCTCTACATCTCACATTTATTTAAGTAATAGATTTTCTCTAGTGAGCATATGTTGAACTTGCAGAGTCTCGAGCACAGAGTTTACCTCTATGAAACTGTGAAGTAAGTTCCTCCAGGCGTCCAGAAAAGGTGGCCCCCCTCTTTTGTGTAACCCTTGCGGTGCACCCTCCCCGGCTGCTCGTCATCACTTACACCTGCAGTTCCGGTCTCTAATGCCACGCACACTGGAGGGAGGTTGAATTTGTCTGGGGTTACAGTAGTTCGCTACGGAGTATGATAAAAATTAAAGAGTTTACTAAAGATGTTTTCTGGTATGGCAGTAGCTCATCAGATCTTGAAAAAGTAGCTTCTTTATATTTTTACATCAAACATACGTATCTTTATATGGTGTTTTAGATAAAATTTTATATATCAAAATTTCTTATTTTTTAGGTTTTTTTGTGAAGGTGGCGATGTTTAGCTCAGGAGAGCTGATTTATAAGAAGAAGACGCGCTTACTGAAGGCCTCCAATGGAAGAGTCAAGTGGGGAGAGACTATGATTTTTCCACTTGTACAGAATGAAAAAGAAATCCTTTTTCTCATTAAGCTTTATAGCCGGAGCTCTGTGAGAAGACGGCATTTTGTGGGACAGGTTGGTAGGGGGTAGTTTTTACCTTGAGTTCTTTCCTTGCACTTTTCTATGCATTTAAACAGCTGGTTAGCAAAAGGAATGTAGGGTAAAATTGGAGTTTGGTGGAGTACAAGTCTTCAGCATCATAACGAAAAATTCAGTGTTGCCACAAAAATGGAAAAATGTCAGACTTTCTGCTTAAATACAAGTAATTGGAATTTCTGAGCAATAAGGCTTATCTCAAAATAAGTTTTTTTCAAATAAACTTTACATTTTTATTGTGGGAAAATAAATCTTTTTTTGTGCTTTTTAACTTTAGAAACGATGAGAACAGTCAGTTTTTCGGCACTGTTGACCATCCTTATGAAGGAGGGATCACTGAGTATTTGAATTACATTTCTTAAGGCTATAAAGATATCCAACTTTATTCTTTTTACATTCAGTTTAATGTTCAACTCTGCTGTTAACTGAACTATGTTGGATTTGATGCGTAGAAAACATCGTTTTTAGAGTAGTTTTGATATTATTTAGATAGTCAGCGTGGGTGTCTGGATAAATCCATTTAAAATTCTTAGTACTTGGTGCGAGACAACACAACGCTTGCCTCCTTGCCGACCCTGCAGGGAGTCTTTCCTTCTTCACTCCGAGTGGATCAGTGGGAGCTGTCTATTGCATTTTACCTTCATTACAGTTGTTTGACTCGCATTTAAATTCCAAAATCCATATTCTTGACAAGATGTGATTAGCATCACACTTTGTAGGGCAGGTTTGATCCCCACGGCTATTCCGTAACTATCTATTTGTACTTCTTAATCCCTTCAGCTTGTCACCCTTCCCCCATATCCTTGTCCCATCTCACAACCATCAAAATGTCCTCCGTATCCATCATTCTGCCTCTGTTCTTGTTTGGTTAGTTTGCTTTTTAGATTCAATTGTTGATGGATTTGTATTTTTTGCCATTTTATTCATAGTTTTGGTCTTCTTTCTCTTAAATAAGCCCCTTTAACATTTCATATAATAATGGTTTGGTGATGATAAACTCCTCTAGTTTTTTCTTGTCTGGGAAGCTCTTTATCTGTCCTTTGATTCTAAATAATATCTTTGCTGGGTAGAGTAATCTTGCCTGTAGGTTCCTGTTTTTTATGCCTTTAAATATTTCTTGCCAATTCTTTCTAGCCTGCAAAGTTTCTTTTGAGAAATCAGTTGACAGCTGATTTTATGGGATTTTAATTTTAATTTTATGGGAACTCCCCTTTAGGTAACGAACTTCTCTTCTTTTGCTGGTTTTAAGATTCTCTCTTTATCTTTAACATTAAGCACTTTAATTATGATGTGTCTTAGAGTGGGCCTCTTCGCATCCATCTTGTTTGGGACTCCCTGTGCTTCCTGGACTTGCATGTCTATCTCCTTTACCAAATTAGGGAAGTTTTCTTCCATTGTTTTTTCAAATAGATTTCCACTTTCTTGCTCTTTCTCTTCTCCTTCTGGCATCCCTATGATATGAACGTTGGACCTCTCAAAATTGTCCCAGATGCTGCCTATACTATCCTCAATTTTTTGGAGTTTTTCTTCTTATTGTTCTGATTGGTTGTTTTTTGCTTCCTTATGTTCCAAATCGTTGATTTCTCAGTTTCATCCACTCTACTGTTGTTTCCCTGTAAATTGTTCTTTATTTCAATTAAGTGTATTTTTTGTTTCTAACTAGATCTTTTTTTATGCCATTGAGGTCCTCACTAAGTTCCTTGAGCATCCTTATAACCAGTGTTTTGAACTCTGCAAGTGATAGATTGCTTCCCTCCATTTTGTTTAGTTCTTTTTTTGGAGTTTTGATCTTTCCTTTTGTTTGGGCCATGTTTCTTTGTCTTGTCATTTTAGCAGCCCCCCCCCCCCCCCGCCCCCGTGTTTGTTCCTATGTATTAGGTAGAGCTGCTTTGACTCCTTGTCTTGGTATATGGCCTAATGTAGTAGGTGCCCTGTAGGGTCCAGTGGCACAGCCTCCCCTGTCACCCAAGCTGAGTACTCAGGTGTGTTCTTTGTGTGGGCTGGGTACACCCTCCTCTTGTAGTTGAGCCTTGATTGCTGTCGGCAGGTCAATGGGAGGGATTTACCAGGCCAGTCAGCTAGAAGGACTGGCTGTGACCACTGACCACCACCCTCTGCCCTCCATGGAGGCTCAGCTGTGCAGGGGCAGGGTGATGGTGCTCCAGCTTGGTCTCTTGCTGTCCACTGGGTGCACTGGCCCTGAGCTTTCCTGGGTGGTGCAGGCCAAGGTCAGCTCCCACCTGTGTTTTGCCCAGGGCCACCCTGCATGAGCTATAAAGCTATCTGAGATGACTACTCCTTGTTCTGGGCTTAGAGATTCCCAGGCGAAGCCAAGCTGTGAATCTTGTCTGGCTGTTGCTAGTGCCAGGCCTGAGGCTCAATGAGGCCAGCTGTTGCTTGTTTGAGAGGATTTAGGAAGTTGTGAAGTGTGAGCCAAGACCAGCCATTCATATGGAAAAGCAACTTGGGTGGGCCTGTAAACTGGGGGTCCTCTGTAAATTGGGGTTTCTGGAGATCTCCAAGGCGGGTCAAACAGTGTTAGCCAGGGTGATGGAGTCTCAGGTAGGGCACCAGCCTGCTGGCTCTGTGAGGGGAGTGTTAGAAAAGGGACAATGGCCTCTGCTCGCCTTGATGCCAGACCCTTCAGTTCCTCCCTGTGTACACTGGTGCCTTTCTTTCAAGTTGCCTCCCCAGTGCTGAACTCAGAGGGAGTGAGTCTGAGTAGGTGATTCCATGTGTGGGTTCTTCAAGAACTGCTTGAGGCTCCAGAAGTTTCTTCCATTGACTCAGTCCCCACAGGTTTATACAGCCAGAAGTTGTGGGGACTTATCTTCCTGGCACTGGATCCCTGGGTGGGGGGCTTGGTGTGGGTCTAGGACTCCTTGCTCCTAAGATATCCCTCCCAAAATTATATCCACTACATGTGGGTGAGGGACCAACCTGTTCTGTGTCTGTGCCCCTCCTACCAGTCTGGATGGATGTGGTTTCTTTAATTCCGTAGTTGTCAGACTTCGAGTCAACTCGATTTCTGATGATTCTGAGTGATGGTGGTTCTGTATTTTAGTTGTAATTTTGACACGGTTGTGCAAAGAGGTGAGCCATGTCTGCCTATGTACGCTGCTATGTTCAATAGGTTAAATGTTTTCACATTTAAGTTCCATATAGAGAAATCAAACAAACTTTCAGAAAAGTGGAAAGATGTGTAATTGAATATATGTAAACCAAACTTCCAGTTGTCTTTTATCAATAAGATTAATGAACTGAACTCGCCATTACCGCGTCAAGTGAAAAAGTTGCACTGTTCCTTTACAGATCTGTGTCAGCGAAAACAGCGATAACATCGGAGTGGCCAACCAGTGGAAAGAGACAGTTACAAACCCTGAAAAGGTTGTTATCCAGTGGCACAGGTTAAATCCATCTTGAAGACTTCACACATTATTTAGCAAAGAATTTGACATTCTTTTAGAAGACTTGTGATTTCAATTTGCTACCAATGAGAAGAGACAAATCAGTATATTTCTCAAGTTATTTATCGGGGTCATAATTAATAGTATATAATGGATCTGTTAGAAAATTGAACTTGATAAAAAATGGTATGAATTGTATCAGATATCCAAAGTAAAGGAAATGTTTAAAACCTCTTCCAAAATAGACCATAAAATAAAAATGGTTGTATTATTAGGGCAACCAAATAAATTAAAAAATCAATGAGGATATCAAGCATGGATAGTTGCTGCCATATTATATTTGTAGGTTTTTAAAAAAGTTTTGCCAAGATATTCTTCATCTAGTATGTCAAGTCTCTGTTAGTGCCATTACACACTCAGCAGACTGACTGCCGTCGCAGTGCCTATCATTACTGATTGTGTCTCTACTTCACTGCTTCTTGCTACACATTTTTTCTCAGGATACAGAAATTTGACTTCCTTTTTGCTGATGAGTAGACCAAGTGCTCTGTGTTCATGGTCTTCTGTTTTTTTCTCTCTTACCTTGTCTCACACATGCCAAGAAATAGATGGTGATATTTTAGGCCAGAAGTATACTTTGGATTAGCTTAAGCATGCCCTTTTCATTCCAGTTCCTCTGTTCTGTGTGTCTTATTAAGATTTTTCCAAATAAACACTTAATTCCCCTTATCCTAGATATTTCCTCTTGAAGCTGTAAAATGCACATACTTTACAAGTGCTTTGCTCCTACTGCCTAGAATTTGTACACTGGTAGTGTCGACAGGTACTCTGTGCATTTTGTTCTATTGATTTTTAGAGAGTAAGAGGAAGAGAGAAAGGAGGAAAGAAATACCAATTTGTTCTTCTACTTATTTATGCCTTTATTCATTGATTCTTGTATGTGCCCTGCTGGGAATTGAACTCACAACCTTGATATATCAGGATGATACTCTAATCAACTAAACAACCCAGCCAGGGCTAAAATGGTTTTTTTTTTTTTTTTTTTTTTTAGATTTGTAAAAAATGGCACATTGGTCAACTCTCAAATGGACTTTTAAGATAAATCACCTTGTGTGGTAGTCTTTTGAATGTTTGAGACAAATGGCAGCTATATAAAATACATTTTTTGAGACTTCCGGCCAAAATGGAGGTGTAGATAGACACGCTGTGCTTCCCCACACAACCAAAACAAGGACAACAATAAACAGCCAGTACTGACAGAAAATTGAACTGTACGGAAGTCCGACAACCAAGGAGTTAAAGTAGATACATTCATTCAGACCAGTAGGAGGGGCGGTGTCAGGTGGCTGGCGAAGAGGGGTTGCGGCAAAGGGGTAGCTGGCAGCTGGCGGACCCTGAGCATGCAGGCAGCAGTGGGCAGACCCAGTGAGGTGGCAGATTATGGAGGGGCGTGGCGCACAAGGCGGCTGACAGACCAGGCAGTCCCACATTCACACACAGATAAGCCAGGCAACACTGGGGAGCAAGACAGACCATGCAACCCAGGGCCCCAGCGCTGGGGAAATAAAGACTCAAAACACCTATGAGTGGGGGTTGAGGTGCCGGGAGAGACTCCCAGCTGTTTGGAACTGTCCTGCCTGGTTTCAGGAGTTGTAACCCCCCATGACTAAGGCTGAGTGAGCGACCTTCAGACTGTAAGCCACTAAAGAGACAAAGCTTATCTCCCTGGCAGGAGCACCGCTTCTGCTTCATCCATAACTGACCCCAATGCTTGGTCAGTTAGCCAATGGCGGGTAAGAGTCCCTCAAGGGAGGGGTCGTCGAAGACAGGCACAATCACGTGGAAGGCCCTCAAGGAAGGACTCGGGGCTGCAGCGAAAAGGGGGTGATGGTCCCTCGCCCCCTGACTATCCTGACATAGCCTGAGTCCTCTTTCCATCTGGGAGAAGTTTTCCTTATCTCTTGGCTTCCTGACTCTGATCCACTTAAGACTGAAACTATGACGGCGAGCAGTGTAGCTCTGTGCTGGCTAGGGTGGGCTCCCTGGGTGATCAGTCATAAGAAAGAATTTGTAAAGTCCTATGAAACCTGCTTTGCTAAGAGTGCTCTCATTTAAATGATAAGGGTCCAAGCAGGAAATGAGTTTATCTCCCAAAGTTTTGTAACCCCTTAGCTGACAGACCCTGTCTCAGATTAAGCCCTCAGACTTCTTTGAAATGTTGTCCATTGTTTGATCCTTGCTGCCTGACAGTGATTGATGAGCTTTACCTGTATTCCTATGTATTTTGAACCTAATAAAAGCCATTGAGGAAGGGGCTCTTGGTCCTTCTCCTTTGAGAGATTGGCCACCTCTCCTCCCCAAGTAGATCATGTCTTGGTAGTCTTATTTTCACCCATGGTGGACGGCTCTGCCTGCAGAGCCCCACCACACCCAGCCTCACAGGAGAGTTCGTTGGAGAGACCCACAGGGTCCTAGAACATACACAAGCCCACCCACCCGGGAATCAGCACTAGAAGGGCCCAGTTTGTTTGGGGGAAGTGGTGGAAGGGACTGAAATCCGACAGAGAGTGGAGCAAGTGGCATTGTTCCCTCTCCAACCATGCCCCCACATGTAGCCTCACAACCCAGCAACTGGGTTGCCCCACCCAGGTGAACACCTAAGGCTCTGCCCCTCACTACATAATAGGCACCTCAAGACAAAAAAAAAAAAAAAAAAATGGTCCAAATGAAAGAACAGATCAAAACTCCAGAAAAAATACAACTAAGCCATGAAGAGGTAGCCAACCTATCAGATGTTCAAAGCACTGTGATCAAGATGCTCACAGAATTGGTTGAATTTGGTCACAAATTAGATGAAAAAAATGAAGGCTATGCTAAGTGAAATAAAGGAAAATGTACAGGGAACTAATAATGATGGGAAGAAAACTGGGACTCAAATCAATGGAGTGGACCAGAAGGAAAAAAACATTCAATCAGAAAAGAATGAAAAAACAAGAATTCAAAAAAATGAGGAGAGGCTTAGGAACCTCCAAGACATCTTTAAACATCCCAACATCTGAATTATAGGAGTACCAGAAGGGGAAGAGGAAGAGCAACAAGTGGAAAAGTTATTTGAACAAATAATAAAGGAGAACTTCTCCAATCTGGTAAAGAAAATAGGCTTCTAGGAAGTCCAGGAAGCTCAGAGAGTCCCAAAGAAGTTGGATCCAAGGAGGAACATACTAAGGCACATCATAATTCGATTAGCCAAGATTAAAATGAAGGAGAGAATTCTAGAAGCAGCAAGGGATAAGGGGACAGTCACCTACAAAGGAGTTCCCATCAGACTGTCAGCTGATTTCTCAAAAGAGACCTTACAGGCAAGAAGGGGCTGGAAAAAAAGTATTCCAAGTCATGAAAGTCAAGGACCTCCATCCAAGATTGCTCTATCCAGCAAAGCTGTCATTTAGAATGGAAGGGCAGATCAAGTGCTTCTCAGATAAGGTCAAGTTGAAGGAGTTCATCATCACCAAGCCCTTATTCTATGAAATGTTAAAGGGACTTATCTAAGAAAAAGAAGATAAAAAATATGTACAGTAAAATGACAGCAAACTCACAATTATTAACAACCACACCTAAAACAAAAAGAAAAACTAAGCAAACCACTAGAACAGGAACAGAACCACAGAAATGGAGATCATATGGAGGGTTAGCAACAGGGGAGTGGGAGGAGGAGAGAGGGGGAAAGGTACAAAGAATAAGTAGCATAGCAGGTAGGTAAAAAATAGACAGGGGGGTAAGAACAGTATGGGAAATGTAGAAGCTAACGAACTTATAAATATGACACATGGACATGAACTAAGGGGGGCGTATGGGTGGGAGGGGGTGTGCAGGTGGAGGAGAGTAAAGAGGGGAAAATGGGACAACTGTAATAGCATAATCAATAAACTGTGAAAAATAAAATACATTTTTAAATAGACTTTGTTTTAGGTTTACACCAAAGTTGAGAGGAGGGTACAGAGAATCCCCTTACATCCCCTGCTCCCAGACACGTGCAGCCTCCCCCGCTACCAGCAGCTCGCCCCAGAATAGTACCTTTGTCACAGCCCATGACCCTACATCGGTGCATCCTTTGTCACCCCACGTCCGTAGCTTACATTAGGGTTCACTCTTGTTTTCTATGAATTTTGATAAATGCATAATGACATGTTTTACTACTTTAAAAGTCCTCTGCAAATGCAGCTATTTTAATAGCTACTAGAAAAGTAAGCATATTGGCTTTTAGATAATAAATAGTGGACTTTATTATGTTAAGAAATCTAGAATTTTCTTTGAGCAGTTTTTTTTGTGTGTTCTATTATTGCTTTCAATTCCTAAGTTTATTATTTGTAGTTATGTATGTAATTCAATTTTTAATTATTTAATTCGCAAAATGGAGGCAGCTGTACCTGAACAACAATAAAAATAAAAAGAGTCCCTTCAGTTAGCGGCACTGACGCAGCTGAGATCCCAAACGTGTTCATTAGTGTAGTGTTGACTTCAGCCTTCCTCAGGTGAAGAGGCGCTGAACAAGGATACCGTGGTGGTTTCTTCGAAGATTTACGTCGACGTATAAAAAGAAACACACTGTTCTGTTCACAGCTACTCATGAGGAAAACATTAGAAGCCTGTGATAAAAATATGAGACACTGTTCAAAAAATCACTTCCCTGTGTATTTGCTTGGGCATTTCTTGACCTTTGCTCACTTGTAATGAGAAGGGAACCAAAATCACTCTGAGTGGCCAGAGAAAGCCCTGGAAGGTCCGGGTCGCTAGCTGATCGTTTGCACAGAACTCTCCCCTGACAGTATTTACTTCCAAGCTTTCAGATGAATACAATTAAATATCTGCAGCCCGTGTCAAAACGTAGCATCACTATTTGGCTTTCGTTTAGTTTTGCACGGTTTTTTTTTTTTTTTCAGTGTAACTCCTAGAGAAATTACCACCGAAGTATATCAGTCCCAACTCCTATCAGACTGTTAAGAAGGAACCAGTGGCATTTCAAACATATGTTGTATAATTATGGTCTGAAAATAACCTCCACCGAACTTTTGGTTGAATTCAATTGTATGAGTTTCTCTGATACTAATGTGCTAAAACTGTATTTCCCAGCAACAGTTTCCATTGTTTGTTTAACGAAATAATTGCTTACTTGTGAAGGATTTCAGAAATTCGCAACAAATTTCAGCTTTTTATATTATGACCATTATGGATATTTCAAAAATACACATTTCTTCTCACTCTACGTCATCTCTCTAGGCGATCTCAACTGTTCTCCCAACTTCACCCGCTGTCTGCCAGCAGAAAGCTGTCGAGCTTAGGTCCTCACCCAAATCTTGCTAATGAGCTCCACCGCCGCTCGGATAATGCGGACATTATTTCTCGAACATATCCCAGGCCACACACTTTTGATTTCGCGTTCCCTCCACAAACCTGGCCTTCGCTGGTCCCCTTCTAAGTAAAAGGGACGATCCCCCACCTGTGTGGCCATCCCAGCAACCTAGGGTCCACTTTGGAACTCCTCTTCCTCTCATGTCTCATCGCTCTGTCCATTACCCTACTCGGAAACGCACGTCCTAAGTGCACTTGACCGTGACTTTTCTCGTCAGTGACAGCACCCGCCCCAGAGCCGGTCTTCCTGCCTTCCCGGTTGTTCCCTCTCACCCACGCTCCACCCAGCAGCAGCCAGAGCGATACTCTTGAAGTGCAACTGTGGTTACCATTCCTTAGTTCCGGCTGCTCTTGGTGGGAAACCCAAAATCCGTAACATGGTCTCCCAGGCCCAGCATGGTCTGAGCTCTGCTTTCCATTCCAGCCTCATCTTGGACTATTCCCACGGACCTGTCTTCAGGTCTGGGAAGGAAGCACACCCCTTGCATCCTCAGGATCTTTACACAGGAGTAGTGGTCCTCTTCATTCTGTCCTTTGCTAAATCCGGGTCTTTTTTCAGATGTTAGCTTAAATATCTGTTTCTCAAGAGAAGAGTCTTTTTTTTTTTTTTTTTTTACATCTTAGGCAATATTAAATTCTATGGTCATATATGATTTTCCTTTATAGCATTTATCACAATTGTGATTAAATCATTACATAATCTTTTGTTTAATGTCTCTCCTGTATTGCAATTTTCCTGAAGTCATATTGTTATATTCCTGAGGGTAGAACAGTACCTGGCACATCGGAGGTACATGGTAAATATTTGTTTATTCATTCATTTACCTGATAGGCAGTATTTGGGGTGTTTGGGATACAGCAGTGAATAAACAGAGAAATGAATGAACACAGTGAGTCATGGTTTATTGCTCAGTGAAGTGGTAAAGCCCAGTACAGTATCTTCTGATTGAGAATGCTGGATTGTATATATTTGGTACATTTGCTTTAAAAATTCATTGATGTATTTCTTAATAATAGAAAAGAGAAATATGGTAGCCTCACACTATGAGGTATGGCCTAGGCAAAACAGACATAGAAAAAAATTTTTTCTGAAATTGTGGGCAGTGTTCATAACATAATTAGTGCTAAATTTTGTAGATTGTTGTTGAGATAGTCATCGGATTTTACCTTATTGTTGCATGTTAACAACTTAATATGTGTATAATTAAGCATGAAAATTTTATTAATTTGCTTTAAACATTTGTTTTTTTGTTTTTCAGGGAGCCAGGTAAGTTTGATTCCTTTATAAAATTGGAGAGATACTTAACTGTGTCCAGCTTTGAAAAGTTCCTGTCAGATGTAAATAGACTTCTATTTAAGTTACTGTACTTAGCATCTTAAACAGGATCCGTAAGACTTCTGTAGAAAGGAAGGTGAGCAAGTAGAAGGTGGTTTGGGTGACAGTTCTATCTGGAAGGACAGAGGGAGAATTGTGGAGGCCTTTCCTGATAGAATTCAAGAGAGGGACCTGGGGAAGAGGGCGCCGAGAAGTCAGTCTAACTCTGTACGCATCTCAGTGCCGAGGACTTGTCCTCGAAGTAGCGAGTCTGGAGGTAAGGAAGGTGGGGAGGACTGCTGAGTCATGTTTTCTTACTCACCACGAAAAGGAACCCTGGGAGGAAGAACAGATTGGCAGCCAGAAGGAAAGAGGCCTATCGGAGGAAGCAAAGTTTACGGAGAACAGTTAAGGATGGCAAAGGGGCAAGGTAAGGGTGCCGCCGTAGAGCGAACTCTCAGTGCGTTGCCCACAGGTGTCCCAACACCGTATAGTTTTTACTTAAGTCACCTGGTCATGATTCAGCTTTCCTTCGGAGGAATGTGTACAGAATTCTTACGCTATTCCCTTCCCCTCCTTCCCTGCGTCCCCCTTCCCGCCTCTCCTTCCTCTTTCCCTCCCCTCCCTGCTGTTTATCAAAATGTATGCTCAGTTTCTGCTGTCTTCATAGAAAGTCTGAAGACTAGTTTGGTCTATAATAATAAAATCTTTGTTGTATCTGGAAAGGACTAGAAGAGTCCTCTAGTGTAAATGCCCATCTACCTAGAACATAGGAATATTTATCAAAAAATATTCACCCCATAGCTACTGCGTGCCTCTTGTTTGAGGTGCTGGGAATACGCCTAATAAGCAACACCTCTGCCCTCACAGAGCTTATATTATAGTGAATATATTAGAACATTGGGTTTTATGCAGTGAATGAACAAATAGATCAGAAAATCTGTTTGTGATTTTTCGTGTGACTGGTTTGTATACTAATTGTCATCATTTAATTTCCTCCTATCTTAGTTTATTTCAAATATTCATGCTCATAATATATTGATGAATTATTATCTAGGGTTTCTTTTTTAAAATGTGTATATTTAAAGACATTATTTTCCTTGAGCTATTCTAAGCTAAAGCAATTTTTAAGGCCAACCCACTTGTAAATCAATTTTTATTTGGCTTTAAAAGATAATAGAAAGTTGGCTTTCCAAATGTGATTTATTTTTATTGCCTTTAGACCAAAAAGACCATGGACATCTTTGCATTGTAATGAGTTAGTTTTAGAGTGTTTAGGAAGGCCAAAGAGAAAATATGTCCAGTTTTCTGCATTTCCATTCTTCCTGTATGTATTCATAGTTCCGCTCCTCAGTGTAGTCACGTGTGTTAAATCTTTTCTATCTTTTAGGGCTGGAAGGAAAGAAAACAGAAGACAAAGGTATCAGGGGCATTTTCTTAAAATGGTAACACTAGGTGGTGTATGAACTAAGTAGAGTTCTTCTCTGGGAGACTGAACGGTACTTGAGGCTTTTCTATAACTATTTCATTTATTCTTCCTTAAAGATATTTTTATTGTTTTCGAAACATATGGTGGGCAAGGCAGAAGAAGGGGGTTGCTAAAGGTAGTGAGCTTCTGCAGGGAAATGGTGACGTCAGGGGTCAAGAGTGTCACATTCAGTGGTAGGATTTGGCTTATGGCATGTCCGTGTGCCTGCGTGTGCCCACGTGCACATGTGCCCATCCGTGCACGCAACACACATGTCCTGTATCTTGCAGAAAAATAACATCTGTTTTCTTGAAAGTGCGGGCAGTAAATGATTCGGACGGGTTGGAAGAGTGATGGAAATACTATGACGGATTTCATTGCAGTCAGGTTTGTTACTTTTCCCGGTCTAAAAAAACACCAACCTTGAGAAATAACTAAGGGGAAAACTTTCCCTTTGCCAGTCCAAAAGAAAGCGTGTTACAGAAGAAGTAACAAAGCAACGGAAAAATGTTAGGAATGACAGCTTTGTTCTTTTGGCCTAGAATATACGGTTCTCTACGGGCAAGAGGCGCTCCTGTGTCTAGTGCTCGTTCTCTCCTTCCTGCGTGGATAATAAGTTCTCTGGGGTTCCTTTTCCTCGTTCCTTCTTGGAAGCTGAGAGACTTAAAAAAAAAAAAAAAAAAAAAAAACCTCTCATTTTTCCCTAATGGTATTACCTGGATATATAAAACAAGATAATTTTGACTTTTTTTTTCTTCCCCAACATACCTGAGGGTTCTGACACACTTTCATCACTAACAGTGAGTCACAGTGGTAACAATTTGCAACCAGGTTGTGAATCTTGGCAAAGCCCCCTAGGCGACTTTGTTAATACTCCCTATAGAATTAATGCACTATGTAGACCATAGTGGAATTCATACACACACCTAGGTTATGTAGTTTCTTGGAGGGGGGGAGATCAATTTTTAGGGTAAAATAGACATGACATAAAATTTACCATCTTAACGACTTCCGGCCAAGATGGAGGCATAGGTAGACACACTGTGCCTCTTCACACAACCAAAAGAAGGACAACAACAATTTAAAAAACAAAAAACAACCAGAAATTATGGGAAAATCGAACTCTATGGAAGTCCGACAACCAAGGAGTTAAAGAAGAAATATTCATCCAGACCGGTAGGAGGGGTGGAGATGAGCATCTGGGTGGAGAGGACTCTTGGCAAAGGGGCAGCTGGCAGACCCATCGAGGTGGTGGATTGTGGACCGGGCGGTCCCACATTCATGTGCAGACAAACCAGGTGAAGCTGGGGAGCGGGACGGACCGTGCAACCCAGGGCCCCAGCGCAGGGAAATAAAGTCTCGAATCACTGATTGAAAACACCTGTGGGGGTTGAGGTGGCAGTGGGAGAGACTCCCGGCCTCACAGGAGAGTTCGTTGGAGAGACCCACAGGGTCCTAGAATGTACACAAACCCACCCACACAGGAATCAGCACCAGACGGGCCCAATTTGATTATGGGCAGCAGGGGAAGTGACTGAAAATGGAGCTGAGCAACTGGTATTGTTCCCTCTTGGACCCCTCCCCCACATACAGGATCACAACGAAGCCAGGTGGGTTGCCCTGCCCCAGTGAACACCTAAGGCTATGCCCCAAACTACGTAACAGGTGCATCAAGACCAAAAAAAAAAAAAAAAAGATCAAAACTCCAGAAAAAATACAACTAAGCCATGAAGAGGTAGCCAACCTATCAGATGCACAGTTCAAAACACTCGTGATCAGGATACTCACAGAATTGGTTGAATTTGGTCACAAATTAGATGAAAAAATGCAGGCTACAATAAGTGAAATGAAGGAAAATGCACAGGGAACCAATAGTGATGGGAGGAAAACTGGGACTCAAGTCAATGGTGTGGACCAGAAGGAAGAAAGAAACATCCAATCAGAAAAGAATGAAGAAACAAGAGTTCAAAAAAATGAGGAGAGATTTAGGAACCTCCAGGACATCTTTAAATGTTCCAACATTCAAATCATAGGGGTACCAGAAGGAGAAGAGGAAGAGCAACAAGTGGAAAAGTTATTTGAACAAATAATAAAAGAGAACTTCCCCAATCTGGCAAAGGAAGTAGACTTCCAGGAAGTCCTGGAAGCCCAGAGAGTCCCAAAGAAGTTGGACCCAAGGAGGAACACATCAAGGCACATCATAATTACGTTACCCAAGATTCAAATGAAGGAGAGAATCCTAGAATCAGCAAGAGAAAAGAAGGCAGTTACCTACAAAGGAGTTCCCATCAGACTGTCAGCTGATTTCTCAAAAGAGACCCTACAGGCAAGAAGGGGCTAGAAAGAAGTATTTCAAGTCATGAAAGTCAAGGACCTACATCCAAGATTGCTCTATCCAGCAAAAAGCTTTCATTTAGAATGGAAGGGCAGATCAAGTGCTTCTCAGATAAGGTCAAGTTAAAGGTGTTCAGCATCACCAAGCCCTTATAATGTGAAATGTTAAAGGGATTTATCTAAGAAAAAGAAGATAAAAAACATGTACAGTAAAATGACAGCAAACTCACAATTATTAACAACCACACCTAAAACAAAAAGAAAAACTAAGCAAACCACTAGAACAGGAACAGAACCACAGAAATGGAGATCATATGGAGGGTTAGCAACAGGTGAGTGGGAGGAGGAGAGAGGGGAAAAGGTACAGAGAATAAGTAGCATAGAAGATAGGTGGAAAATAGGGGGAGGGTAAGAATAGTATGGGAAATGTAGAATCCAAAGAACTTATATGTATGACACAGGGACATGAGCTAAAGGGGGGGAATGTGGGTGGGAGGGGGTGTGCAGGGTGGACGGGAGTGAGGGGGGAAATGGGACAACTGTAATAGCATAATCAAAAAAACATATTTAAAAAATTTACCATCTTAACCCCTTTTAAGTGTATGGTTTGGTGGTATTAAACATATTCATAAAGTTCAGCAGACACCACCATCCATCTCCATAACTCTTTCCATCTTGTAAAACCCAAACTCTATACCTATCAAAAATAATCCTCATTCCTCCCTCCCCCAACCCCCAGCAACCACCATTCGACTTGCTGTCTCTGTCATTTGGACTACTCTGGGTCTCTCATGTAAGTGGAATCCTACAGTATTTGTCCTTCTGTGACCGGTTTGTTTCACTTAGCATGATGTCCTAGAGGTTCATCCATGTTACAGGATGTGTCAGAATGTTCTTACGTTTTCAGGCTGAATGCGGTTCCATTGCATGTATTGTAGATACCGCATTTTGCTTGTCCATTCTTCCGAAAATGGACACTTAGATTGCTTCCGTTTCAGAGATTGAGAATAATGCTGCTACAAGCATGAGTGTGCAAATATCTCTTCAAGATCCTGCTTTCAATTCTTCTGTGTGTATACACAGAAGTGGAATTTCTGGATCCTATGGTAATTCCATTTTGATTTTTTGACATAATTGCCATTCCATTTCACATTCCCACAAACAGAGTAGGAACAACAAAAGTTCCACTTGCTTCACATCATCACCAGCACTTGTTTTTTTTAAATATATTTTATTGATTATGCTGTTATAATTATCCTGTTCCCCCGCTTTATTCCCTTCCACCATGCACCCCACTCCCACCCGCATTCCCCCACCTTAGATCTTGACCATGGGTCTTCCAAAAAGTTTTTTGGCTTTTCCATTTCCTATACTATTCTTGCCTTATTTTATTTATTTATTCTCTAATTACTTTATTGTTGTTCAATTACAATTATCTGCATTTCCCGCATCCCATTCCCCTGCACCCCAGCCAAACCCACCTCCCTCCCTTGCTTCCACCCTCCCCTTGGTTTTGTCCATGTGTCCTTTAGAGTAGTTCCTGAAAACCCTTCCCAGCATTGTACTCTCCCCCCTCCCCTCTGGCTATTGTTAGATTTACTGACTATTCTAAATAAACTCAGAATACCATAATAGTTAATCTGAGTCCAAGATTTGTTTTCTTTGACTTTTTTTAGACCTTTCTTATTTATAAAAGTTACTTTTTAAATTTTTTTTCTTCTTTTTTTATTTATTTTTATTTTTTTATTAACCGCCCCCTGTCTATTTTCTACCTACCATTTATGCTTCTTATTCTCTGTACCTTTTCCCCCTCTCTCCCCCCTCCACCTTCCTGCTGATAAGCCTCCATGTGATCTCCATTTCTGTGGTTCTGTTCCTATTCTAGTTGTTTGCTTAGTTTGTTTTGTTTTTTTCAGGTTTGCTTTTTGATAGTTGTGAGTTTGTTGTCATTTTACTCTTCATATTTTTCTGTCCTTTTCTTAGATAAGTGCCTTTAACATTTCATATAAGGGCTTAGTGATGATGAACTCCTTTAACTTGACTTTATCTGAGAAGCACTTTATCTGCCCTTCTATTCTAAATGACAGCTTTGCTGGATAGAGTAATCTTGGATGTAGGTCCTTGCCTCTCACGACTTGGAATACTTCTTTCCAGCCCCTCCTTGTCTGCAAGGTTTCTTTTGAAAAATCAGGTGAATAGTACTATGGCAACTCCTTTGTAGGTAACTGTATCCTTTTCGCTTACTGCTTTTAAGATTCTCTCCTTATCTTTAATCTTGGGTAATGTAATTATGATGTACCTTGATATGTTCTTCTTTGGGTTCAACTTCTTTGGGACGCTCTGGGCTTCCAGGACTTCCTGGAAGTCTATTTCCTTTGCCAGATTGGAGAAGTTCTCCTTTATTATGTTTTCAAATAAGTTCTCAGTTTCTTGCTCTTCCTTTTCTCCTTCTGGCACCCCTATGATTCAGATGTTGGACCGTTTAAAGTTGTCCCAGAGGTTCCTAAACCTCTCCTCATTTTTTTGAATTCTTGTTTCTTCATTATGTTCTGAGTAAAGGTTTATTTCTTCCTTCTGGTCCAAACCATTGATTTGAGTCCCAGTTTCCTTCCTGTCACTGTTGGTTCCCTGAACATTTTCCTTGATTTCACTTTGCATAGCCTTCACTTCTTCCTCTATTTTGCAGCCATACCCAACCATTTCTGTGAGCATCCTGATAACCAGTGTTTTGAACTCTGCATCTGATAGGTTGGCTATCTGTCAGTTATATTTTTTTCTGGAAAAGATCAGTTTTGATCTGTTCTTTCGTTTGGGCCACTTTTTTTTTTTTTTTTTTGTCTTGATGCACCTGTTACATAGTTTGGGGCAAAGCCTTAGGTGTTCACTGGGACAGGGCAACCCACCTGGCTTCATTGTGATGCTGTATGTGGGGGAGGGGTCCAAGAGGGAACAATTCCGCTTGCTCAGCTCTCTCCCCACTTTCAGTCACTTCCCCTGCTGCCCACAATCAAATTGGGTCCTTCTGGTGCTGATTCCTGTGTGGGTGGGCTTGTGTACATTCTAGGACCCTGTGGGTCTCTCCAATGAACTCTCCTGTGGGGCTGGGAATTTCTCCCGGCACCTCAACGCCACAGGTGTTTTCAGTCAGAGGTTTGAGGCTTTATTTCCCTGAGCTGGGACCCTGCCCTCGTGGGGTCTGTCTCTCTCCGCGGTTGTTCTCCAGTTTATCTGCGTGCAAATGTGGGGACTGCGTGGTCTGCAAGCTGCCGCCCTACCAAGAGTCCTCTCTGCCCCTCCTACCGGTCTGGATGAATGTTTCTTCTTTAACTCCTTGGTTGTCGGATTTCCATAGAGTTAGATTTTTTCTGTCAGTTCTGGTTGTTTTTAAATTTGTTGTTGTCCTTCTTTTGGTTGTACGAGGAGGCGTAGTGTGTCTACTATACCTCCATCATGGCCGGCTGTTGTTTTTTTTTTAATAACAGCCATCCTAACTGATGTGAGGTGGTACCACCTTATAGTGCTGATTTACATTTTCCTCATGATTACTGATGCTGAACATCTTTTCATGTGCTTATTGGCCATCTGTAGGTCTTCTTTACAGAAATGTCTATTCAGGTTCTTTGTTCTTTTATGAACTGAAGTTTTTTGGTTGTTGTTTCTGGGTTTTGGGGGTTCTCTATATGTTACAGCTGTTCTTCCCCTATCATATTTATCATTTGCAAATATATTCTCATTTTGTGGGCTGCCTTTTTATTCTGTTGATATTATCTTCTGATGCACAAAATTTTTAAATGTTTATGAAGTCCAATTTGACTACTATTACTTTTCCTGCCTGTCTTTGGTGTTACATCCAAGAAATATTGTAAAGCCTAGGCCTTGAGGCTTTATCTTCAGGCAGTTCACACATTAAAATGTAATTTGTCCCTTTGGGTTCCTGGAGTGCTTGTTTCTTATTAATGTTATTGCCCAGATATTTTTCATGTCCTAGAAATGAGAAAAGTAAACTAGGCACACATATATCTTATGTTTAAAATAGGATGTTGGAAGGTGTTATGTTGACCTTTTGGTCTTTGGGCCACATTTGTAAAACATTGATTCAGTCAAATTATTCCTTTGTAGAAATGACTCTTTTTGGGACCTGTGTGCTTGTTGCTGCTTGCCCTGAGACCTGAGAAAAACTTGGATGTTGTTTGGGGGGGTGCAAATAACTCAGGGTGACCAAGACGGCTCAGGACAGCTTCCCCTGGACAGAGTCTGGGAGCACCGTGTCTGGGCCCACAGTTTTGCAAGGCCCGAATTTTTATTTGCTCGGAACACTCATAAATTAGGGGAATTGGCTCAGCTAACAAAACTTTCCAAAGTCTGATGTTCAAACTGCAATACTGGTTTCCTAATTTACAAAGGGAGGGTAGTCCCTTCCAACGACAGAAATATTTATGTCTGCCTTCATCACCAATCTCTGTCTTCTGTCAAGGCACCTACAAAATTGCATTTTAGGAGCCAGAGCATTGTTTGGAGCATTAAATCAGGGCAAAGGGAAGTGGAGAGTAGACAGTTATCCGGGCTCTGGTACAGACGGTTTAACATCCTGACCCACACAGGAGACTGCTGAAGATCCTCGCCGTCTGATGCCCATATTTAGTGTCTCTCCCCTGGAGAGTGCAGGACTCACACGGCCGATTCTGCCTCTTCGAGTTTCGCTTTTGCTATATTTCATTCTAATTGTCTCCACCTATTTACGGACTCTTTGGCCAGGCAGGTTATCATTTAATCAATGGAGTCTCAGCTTGTTAAGTTCTAATCACATTTTATGGCGTCCTCCAGACAAACCCAGGTCATCTGAAGTGCAGATGCGGGCGTTCCCACCAATCCCGTAACATGTAGCTGTGTGTTTCGTGATGTATAAATGAAGTCTCTAGGTTTGTAGTTTTGGTTCTATCGATAGCACTTGAAGTATTTGACACGGTTGATTACAAAGCACTGTTCTTCATTTTTGAGAAACTTTTGGACTCATTTTCGCTGCGTTAGCTGCGGTAGCTTTAACACTATAGGAGCCATGCCGTGAGATGCGGCACTGGCGTTCGAAGGGTTAGGGAGCCAGACGGCGGATGCTGGGTTGGGAGGCTTTCCAGCGCCAGGGCGGTAAGGGAAGGTTATCAGCGCAGCATTCCTCTCAGGCTCGTGGAAGAACGTCGTGGGTCTTGTGAATCTGTGATCGTCTGGGGTTTGGGTGACTGGAGCTCGGAGCTTCCGAGTGGTGATCTGTTTTCCAAAGACCTGGGGCAATGGTCGGTGTAAGCAGCTGCCTCTGTCTCTGCGTGTGCCGCGCCCGGCCTCTCTAGCAGGATTTCCATTTGTATCGCAGGGTCGTTTGAAAGGGTTGGAAGTGTACTGCTGATGCTACCCAGCATCTCCGTTTGCTTCTCTGAAAGTGACAGTGTTCTGTTTTTCTGCCTTAGGAAGAAAATAATGAGAAACAGCATTTCATTTTTTTTCATTCCAAGTATGGTGTGCAGCTGTTTTGAAAGAACCGTAGTCTTATATTATGGTATATGTTTTAAAGATGGACCCATATCCCCTGTAACTGCCACAACATTGTCTGCAAGTGTCGGGAGTACTTCATTATGGGGACATTAGTTGATAATGTTACCGAATATTAAGAGAAGAGATTCCTTGATGCGGTGATGTCTTGACCCCTTTGATGGGGTGGTGGTGCCAAGTTATCTGAAAGTCCTTTGTCACAACAGGGTGGTCATTATCAGTTTAGCATATCACAGCAGTGTCTGCAAGAGAGGTGAAAGTTCTAGCGCTAAAGCTACTGAGGAATTTGCTTAACCTGAGGTTAACCTTCCTGCCTCCTGTCTGTAGGATGCGCTCACAATAACAAAGACCATTAATGATTCTTTTTCGATGGAGGGGAAGGGTTACTATAGTGTACCTATAAAAAAAACAGCTGGAAGCTTACTTATGGAGAAGGCTATGTTGGTTAAGACTTCAAATAATTTCATCGTGGCATAAAAATAATGAGGGAAAAACACATACAAAGTTGTAGGCATGGAGATAAAACAGGAGTAACACATCACTTACCACCACCAAGCCAATTTGGTCCTAAGTGTCCTCGTGCCCATGTGAAGAGGTTAATTAATGTCCTTACCCAAGGAAAATTATAAGCACCTGAGACATGGTTTCTCTTAGGTAAATGACCTAAAATCGATCCAGGTAAATGTAGCTCTTAAGTCAACTGATGTGTACTGGGTATCTATTTAGGGGGGATCCAGAGAAGACTGCATTTCTGTATTCTTTTTTTCTGTTTTTAAATTAAATCTATATACCATCCTTTAAAACTTTTCATGTTGTAAATTCACTTGGCATATATTTGTGGACTTCCTTCCAGGCATGTCTATGAAAAGGCGGTGGGAAAAAGTGCTCGGCCAGCTTGCGCCGTAGCGGGACGGCCGTTAGCAGTTGGATGGCTCCCCATCTGATCTGACTCAGGTTGAACAGCAACAGTTAATACTAAGAGAGATTCATTACATGCCAGAAGTCCCTTGAAATACTCGTCTGTCCTGAGAAAAAGAAAAGTAATTTGATGATATGTAAATCTATGTCCCTTGGGAATGCTTTTCTCAGGCTACAGAGTAAAACCCAGACTGTGATACAATCCCAGTACCTGGTAGCGTTCACTCAGGTCTGGGGTTTTCGGCGTCTCACATACAGTCTCGCCCTTTCTGGCTGTGCTTACGTTGTTTTTTTCCATTGCTGAAACTCCACACCTTGGTCAGTGCCTTCCTTTTTCTGCCCCCCTTTACCTTCCTAATTTCCATGCAGCGCGACAGTCTCAGCTGAGAATCACTTTCCCCAGGAAGCCTTCTGCATTCCAGTTCCCTAGAGAAACAGAACCAACGTCGTTTCTAAAACCTGTATGGAAATATCTGAATGCTGTGCTGAGTGAAGCATAGTCCGACATGGTATTGCCGTTCTTCAGTGTTGTCTTCGACTAGGGTATGATCCCTTAGTCTTCTCTCTGAGCTGGGGGGACAAAAGAAAAAAAGAAAAAAAAATTAATTTTGTATTTAATACAATTAAAATATTTTATGAATACGCTAATTACAATGAATTATTTTCATTTGTAATTAAGATAATTTATTATAGACATGTGCATTATGAGGCATTGGCTCCCTCTTCCAGAGCCCGAGAAGTCCCACACCTGGACTTCCACCCTCGGGCTGGCAGGCTGGAGACCCAGGAGCGCAGGCAGTGTGGTGTGGTTCCCATCCCTGGCTCATGGAGGCTGCTCTTTCCCCCCTCCTCCCCCCGCCATTTAGGCCTGTAAGGGATTGGGTGAAATCCATCCACATTATGGAGGGCAGTCTCCTGGACTCAAAGTCCACTGATTTAAATGTTACTCTTATCTAAAAACACCTTCCTGGTCAACATATAAATTCACGATCACACCATCCCTCTTCTCAGCCTTACCCAAGTTTGGGTTTAGGGCCCCGGATGCGGGAATTAATATTGTCAGTGCTATGCCACTTTTGCTTTTGCAAAAAGCATTAAAGATAACTTATTTTATAAAATTAAGAAATTACAGCATTTATGGTTTGCATAGCACTTGCAACAAAATTATTCTCTTCTGTGGTCTAGTTGGAATACTTCTATTAATGTGACCCAGGATTTCATTCATTTTACCACATTATGTCACTCTTTGAATTTGCAATTAGACCACTGAGTCTTCGACTCTTCATGAACTATTATTAGGCCAATTTTCTTTGTCCTCTTCCAATCCTGTTTTTCAGTAATTGATGACATATAACGTAAGTGCAGATTTGCACACTAGAATTCCTGTTTTAAAATATTAATAGTTATTTGGCCTATCTGATTGATCTTAGAATCATAGAATCTTAGAGTAGAATGAATCTTTAGATGTAGTTTATTTAACACTGTTGAACCAGTTAGAGTTCTACCTAGTTAAGTGATACTGACTTTGATATGACTGGGAAGGAAAAATATCTTGCTGTGAGGATGTGCTTGGAGTTGTTATTTTAAATCCAAGTAAAGATTGGCCTGTTGAACTGGGAAGAAATAAAGGAAACCTCGTTTTTACATTTATTATTTCTTAAATGCCACAAGTGGCCATAAAATAGCCCTCAGTGAATCAGCATGCTCAGTCGCCCTGCCCTTTTAAGAATAAGTGCATTTTTCTTAAACATAGTGGAAAATTGGAGTTGAGTTTCAATCAATGTTAATTCCATCCTCTTCAATGGCGTACAGTGTTCCCCAGGCATGATCGTCTGTGGGTTAAAAAAGTCGTCGCTATTTAGTTTTAAATGTTTCCATTTAGTCCCTATAAGCATTGTGAATCACAGCCTAAAATGATTGATTTGCTACTGACTAAAATACGGGCAATTATACTCTTGAGAGCAAATACTGAACTTTGAGATCTTGGATCCAAAAAGGTGGTAAACGTGTATTTGTTTGTCATTGATAACAGGTGGTCACAGAGCCTTGTGGGGTCAGTTGCAGAAGATGGTATCTGGGCCCTTCTCTTACTGAGGGGCTCTACCACAGACACCAGGGAGAGGAGAGTACACCTCTCATTGCCCGATTCCTGGGGAGCAAGACTTGGGTGAAGTGTGGGGTGAGGTCCCCCATCTCAGGAGCCACCTGAAAACTTCTGACTCCATTCCAGCTGTCACCCTACCTTTATTGACCGCCACTAGTCTGTCAAAATGTTAAGCACCTTCGAAGATTTTCTGATGCACATTTCTATATATCATTATCAAAGATGAGAGGGAATTATGTCAGACCTGCGAAAATTGTAAGTTTGTTCTTAAATCGCTTTGAGAGAAATCAACAATCCAGGAATGAACATTTTCACTGTAGCCTACTTACTTTGGTTACTGGAACAGGGCACCCTTCTAATAATAAAGCTGAGCGTGCTTTCATTCCTGGAATTTCTTGCTGGGAGTGTAACTTTTTCCTAGCAAGATGCGACATTGGCTAATTATGTAACAGATGGGCTTTCACTGCCAACCCTTTGTTTAATGAGGGTGTGAGAGGTTTGCACCAACCAGGAAAGTGAAGTCAAAGTTAAGTGTGGTGTCATCTTACTACCTGTCATACGAACAAACCCGGATTCATAAGCAAATAGATTGTACATTTAAATTTTTATCAACTCAGATAAGCCAGCTATAAATAGTTTTCTCTCTTACTTGCATGGGATCTGGGGGAACCTTTTCCTTTTTGCTTCAGGAAGATGTTTGGAGGGGAAAACTTGGCCCCCAAAGTTGTGTCCACAGGGTCATGGACACGTGAGGCGGGTTTCTTTGGTGATTGCCGGGTTCCAGGATGTGAACTCATAGTGTGTTTAATTAAATCCCGATGCAGGGCTGAGAGCTGATTCTTCAGAATAATGTGCAGCTTGCTGAGATTCAGGCCCCTGCTCCCCTCTGTCTCCGGCTACTTGGATGAGGGCTTAGTTCTGCCACAGCGCGCTTCAAGATCTGTTCAGAATACGCCCTTCCGAATCTTACACAGAAGAGTGCTTGTAGTCTGTGCTGCTCGTCCGGGTGAATCGGGAGAGCACGCTTCGGTCCCTTCGACGGCACGTAAATTCGAACCACCAGGGTTCCTGTGGCTCCTCTCCAACCTGTCTTGGGAGACAGCATTTCTCGGTCTTGGCACTGTTGACATTTTGGCTGGCCAATTCTTCCTTCGGGATGGCGGGCCTGAGGGTCTCGCCTGATCATTGTAGGATGTGGCAGCATCCTTGACTCCTACTCCCTAGAAGCCAGGAGCGCACTGTCCCCAGGATGACAGCCCAAAAATGTGTCCACATGTGGCCAAATGTCTCCAGCAGAGAACCACCGCTCCAAGACATAAGAGAACATTAGATAAAAGACCTTAGCAAGTATCTAATTTTTATTTTCTCTTTTTTTTTCTGTGCTGTGATTTAGTTAAGATTTCCTCACTCCTCAGTCACGGGGGCAACAAGGGTCTCTCACTCTTCCGCTGGTTGCTTTTCCTACCACTCTGTGCTTTCTGGGTTTGGGTCTCCTCAACTCTGGGCCCTTCCTTAGGGGCTTGTTGAACTGCGTGGGTTCTGCTAGAGCACCACCAACCATTGAGTAACCTCCTCCACGCTGGGCGCATAAAATCTCATTCTCCTTAAATATCCACTTGCATGTATTGTTACGGGTTGTTGCCCACAATGCAACCCTGAGATGAGGATGTGTGTAAAAGCGGTTTATGAGGAAGTGTTCTCAGGGCAAGTTGGTAGGGCAGTAGAGGTGGGGACAGGGGACAGGAGACAGGAAGGAGACTAAACAAAGGTACCAGAGCAGGCACACTTCCAAGGAGGTCAGTGTAGCTCCGACCCAGGGGAGCGCTCTGGAGAGCGCACCCCAGAGTGACCCAGATCAGGTACCAGGGAACCGGAGTTTTTGTGCTTCCCTGCCTACGGGTCATTGTGTAAGGTGGCGTTTCTTAACCTGGACACTGCTGCCGTCTGGGAATAGTTCTTTGTTCCGTGTTGCGGTCGGTGGTCTGGCCTGGCACTGTCGGGTGTTCGGCAGCATCCCTGGCTCCAACCTGCTAGATGCTAGCATCCCAGACTCCTCCCAGTGGGGACAGCCAAAAATGTCTCTAGACATCCCGACCCCTGGAGGTCAGAACTGCCCTCGTTGAGAGCCCTGGGCCTCAGGGTGGCCCCTGGGGAGGCACGAATCCCCGGGAACTTCAGGCCATGGGGCACAGTGGCCTTTGGCAGCCTGCGCAGTCACCCGGCAGAGACACAGGGAGCACCCAGGAGCGGCGTGCGGGAAAGGTCAGTGAATCCCAGGGGATTCGGGCGCAGTGCCGACCTCGTCTGCTCCGCGTCCCTGAATGTGCTTCATTTCTACCCTTCGGCTGTGTGAGCAGGAGAGTGATCTGATGTGAAGGGCCAGTTTCCCCGTAAAGGCTGGTCCCGGATTGACATCCGAGTGTGACCTGTCCGATAGCCAGCCCCACTGCAGTGTCCTTGCATCCCCCAGCCCTGGCCCCCAGCACCCAGCGACTTCCTCACTGGGGCCCATTTTCATCTCTGCAGCGGCGGTGCGATCCGGAATGTGGTTTGAGGAAGCGTGCAATGGCTTGGAGACTGCAAGACTAGAGGTCCTGATTTTTGTTTTGCTGTATCACAGAAAATCGCTGCGTTGGCTGTATTTTTTCTCATCTTGGACCTATTTTCTTTTTGTCCTTCCTCCTACCCATTATTCATTTATTCAACAAGTGCAAAGGGCGGAACGTCTCAGCGACATCCAGTCCCCAGAGGCCGCAGCCAGCGCTCAGTGCCAGTGGAGGGCGTGTGGTAAGTGGTAGGTGTTTGGTGGTCTCCGCTGCAGCAGCAACAGTGTGCTCCGGGTGTCTCCTGTGGCATGAGAGTCAGCTGTGGCCTTGGCACTTCTGAGCCCTGCCGGCAGTTCTGTGAGTCAGACAATGGGCTTTCACCTGACTTCTTTTCCCCATTTCCTCTTAACACCCCCATTCTTTCTTGGACTTACAGTCATCTTCTTCGGGTCCTTTTCGTTCCTGAAGTCCATACTATAGAAGTTCTATTAGTGTGGAACTATTGATAGTAAACATACTCTATTTCTGTCTGCTAATGACTATGTCACCCTCATTCTTGAAAGGTAATTATGCTGGGTACATAACTATAAGTTGACAGTTACTCTTCTCAACACTTTGAAGGTCTTTCCCCTTTGTCTCCTAGCTGTAATTATCCCCAAAGTCAGTTGTCTTTCTAGCTGCCGTATTTTGCCACGTATTATGTGCTCTCGTGTGCAATGCGCACCAATGTTTGTGGCCCAAACTTTCAGGAAAAGCATCTTGCATTTTAATTTTTTAATTCAATTTTTTGTTTTCTATTTAGAGACAAAACTGATTATCATATTCCGGGGCATTATTTTGCATATGGATATCATTATTGCTTTCTAGAGTTACACTTTTAACACATATGCATGAATAAAAGAATTAAAAACATTTATATAAAATAATTTTAAAAAATTTATATAGATACAGAATTAGTACTACCCATGTATAATGTGCATCCTTATTTTTCCCTCAAAAATTTTGGCAAAATAGTGTGCATTATATATGGCAAAATTCAGTATTTCTCTGTAGGTCATCTTTTTTTCCACTTACTTCTAAGTTCTTGGTAAGAACTGAAATTAAACTGATTGAGAAGCTCTAGAAATTACTAGAAATATCCGAGCCAGTAATTTTCCTAATAATCATCTTGTCTCAGTCTAAATAACAGGGAATCCTGCCCCATGTGTAAAACTTTATTTTTATTTTACTATGATTCCATCACTGCTTCACCCTGATACCATTTCTGGACTCCATTGTTCAAAGTTGACAGTCGTCTGCATTTGTGCCTACTCTCAGAGAGCTTGTGCTACCACAGCATTCCGCCCAGCTGCTGACTCTCCACCCAGCCTTTCCCTCTCTGAGAGTCTAGGTTCAAAATCGGTATCCTGGGGTGTGATGAGCTGAGATGAACTGAGCCCGTTCAAATGGAATGACGCTAACAGATCAGCCGCTGTAAAATCAAACCGCAAGCTGCAGAAGGCCCTCGGAGGCATCGTGTTTAAGGAGGAAGCACCGGAAGCACTCCCATTACAGGCAGGTGTGAGATAAGGGGCGAGTTCATCATCATCATCATCTTCGTTTTGGAGGCATTGGCCATCGCAATTAGACTGAAGTAAAAAATAAACGGTAAACCAAATTTGAAAAGGAAGAAGATTAAGCCAATATTTGCAGACCCCTGGAACCAATGGAAAGGCTAAGTGGTGGGTTAAGTGAGGGAAGGCCATGGAGACAGAAAGCACAGAAATACACCTTCGTGTGTTCAAACAACAGCCAGTTACAAGTAGAGACAGAGAAACCCCATTGCATAGATTTGAAAAGGCGAAAAGAAAGGAATTCAGTTAGCATGCAGCATGCCAAATCTATACGAAGAAAATCGTAAAACGCCGTGGAGAAAGATCTAAGAAATGTAAAGGCATTGTCACGTTTGGACTGGAAAATTCAACATCACAATATCAATTCGCCTTGAGTTAATCTAACTGACCCCAACCCTCAAAGGGCATTTTTGGGTTTCGTTTGGAATTGGACACACTGCTTCTAAAAACCACGTGGACAAGGAAAGAAATAATTACCAGGAAAAGTCTGAAAAGAGGGCACTACCTATATTAAATGTACTAAATAAAAGGGTACTAACTTTATACTAAATATAAAATCTTTTTCTGCAGTAATGAAAATAGTGACATACTGGCACATGAATGGATGAAAAAGTCAAAGGAACAACGTAGAAAACCCAGAAACAGACCCAAATATGCATAGCAATTAAAGAAAGGTCTTATTTCAGTAAACAACAGTGGAGAAAGAAAGGATTTCTTAGTAAATGGTGTCAGGACAACTGGGCAGCCGCCTGGAAAAAAAAGTTGGATCTCTACTTCCTAGATCATACCCAAATGAGTTCCAGATGAATCAAAGAAGTCACATTAAAAGTGAAACCATAAATTACCAGAGATAAAAGAGAAAATTCCATTTATTCAACTATTTAAAAAATCACATCACCATAAAAAAGCCAAATGACAAAGGACAGATTGAGGAGATATTTTTTTGCAATTCGCATCAGGGACAAAGGGCTACTTTCCTTAACATATAAACATGCTTGCCCTCCCCGGGTAGCTCAGTAGGTTAGAGTGTCATCCCAACGCACTGAGGTGGAGGGTTCGATCCCTGGTCTGGACACATATGAGAATCAGCCAATGAATGCATACATCAGTAAATTAACAAATCAGTCTCTCTTTTTTTCTCCCTTCCTCCCTCCCTTCCTCTCTCTAAAACCAGTAAATGGAAAAAGTGCTTACAAATCAATTAGAAAATATCAACAATCCAGAAGAAATGGGCGAACCCTGTGAATGAACACGTAAGGAAAAAGGAAGTTGTAACAGGAGGAATGCAAACGCAGCAGCCAGCGGTCGGATGCTGCGGCCGGGGAGGGGGCGGGGAACTGGCACCCCCAGGCCTCCCGTGAGGGCATGCGCTTCTCCGCTCCTACACTTCGGTTTGAGAACACCGAAACTGCAAACAGTTTTCCTTCAACCTAGCAATGTCTTTCCCAGGAACGTATCTTGTTGCAGTTACGCATGTGTGAAATGACGTGCGGATGAGAATATTCTTTGTAAAAGAAAGATTGGGAATGACTGAAATGCGTGTCAACATAGGTGGCTGGTTATACAAATTATGACCGTCCACCCAGTGGAATGAGAGGCAGCCACTAAAAAAGAAAGGGGCAGGTATAAGGAAAAGGCTCCAAAGATGTACTGTTAGGTTCAAAAGTATAGCGATAACATGGTGTGTAGTAAGCCACTTTAAAAATTCTTTTTTTTAAGATTTTTTATTTATTTTTTTTAAGATTTTTTATTTATTTATCTTTAGAGGGGAAGGGTAGGAGAGAGGGAGAGGGAGAGAAATATCAATGTGTGGTTGCCTCTCGTGTGTCCCCTGCCGGGAACTGGCCTGGCAACCCAGGCACGTGCCCTGACTGGGAATCGAACCGCGATCCTGTGGTTCGCAGGCCCACACTCAATCCACTGAGCTACACCAGCCAGGGCTGTAGTAAGTCACTTTAAAAGGGAGAAAGTATGTATGTGTAAATACACACACTCGTAATACTGTGTGGGATAGGTACTATTGTTATCCCAAGTTTTCAGATAAGGGAACAGCATTAGAGAGGCTGTGTAACTTTTTCAAAGTTCACCAAGACCACAAGAATAAGAATCCAGGAAATCTAACTACAGAGCCCCTACCTCTTACTAATCTATGTTGTCTCCAGTGGGGAAAAGAATGTTTCTTTTGTTTAAAGCTGCCCAAATGTGATGACTGTATCAGAGTTCGAGAGAAGCAGAACCAGTAGGACATCCTACTTATGTCTACATCTCTATCATCTACCAATCAATCATCTACCTACTTATGTGTGTATATAGACGTGCAAGTATATGTGTGTGCGCATGCATGCACTCGCTAATCTGCTTGTTTGGAAGCGGCTCACGCAGTGGGGCTGGCTGAGCAAGCCCAGAGTCTGTGGGGCAGATGATCAGAAAGGGGAGATCCCAGCAGGCTGGGACCCAGGAGCACGAGCCGAAGCTTGGAGCCTCTGAACTAAGTTATGTCTACCCAGGATGATCTCTCATTCATTAATTCAGGGTCACCTGCTTAAGGTCTTTGATGGCACCTGCAAAATCCCTTCATGGCAGCTCCTGGAATTGTGGTTGAATAACTGGGAGAAGGTATGTGGATTCCACAACAGGGCATCTGCCTCCCCGTTGGCCCTCCAGCTCAACAGGGGCTACCTCTAGCAAGCCCAGCTCTGTGGGGAGCATGCTGGAATGGGAATTCCGGGGAACATAGCCATGCTGACATGTCATGGAACTATCACGGTCCACCCCTTGTCAACTCAGCAGCCGTACAGGTCTGCCCGTCTTGTCCTTAATGTCCATGAAAGGGACCAAGCAGTAACCAAGTCACACTTCTGCCTGACATGATACAACCGTCCCATGTACAACAGAACAGGCTAACCCTTCCCCAAAGAAGAACACCAAGTCCTTGAGTGACATATAGTCTTCTGATAAACACATGTTAGAAGATAAGAGAATGACAGAGCGCCACAAACATATTTGAGATATACATACACACACATACATATTCATATTAAAATATGGAGGAAATACTCCTATTAAATCGTCCTCATTTCTACCACTGGTCACATGGTAATTATTTGTAACCACTTTCTTCTACCCATTCCTTATTTTCTCTGCCCTCAGCAAGCACCTCAGCTGACTGCATCTTTTTTTTTTGGGGGGGTACCTTACTTTCATCCCTGAAGATCTGGCCTATGAGGCTGTTTTCCATACTTCAATCACAGGGCATGGGAACGCTAAAAGATGCCCTGGGGAGTCTCCCATGAGCCATACATACTCTTGCTTGCCTGTCTTGTGTGATACCAACGCAGTTTCCTCTCGGGAGTCAGGCTCAGTCTCCCCAGCCATCAGAGCAACCCCTCGTGCACCTGTTGATTCAGAGTCACGAGAGGCCAGAGTGGGCGGGTAGCAGCCTCAGCTTGCAGTTCAGTGAAATCATTGTGTGACCTGCCCTCATTCTCCACTGCTGCCTAATGAATATCACCAGCCTCGGGGCCTATATCACACAGTTCCTACCGTGCTATTTCTGTGGGACAGAAGCCCCAACTCCCGGCTCTCTGTTCAGAATCCCACAGGGCTGCAACCGAGGTGCTGGCCGGGCTGATTTTTCATCTGGTGGCTCAACCGGGGGAGAATGTACTTCCTTGTCACTAGGTAATGGAAGGCCCTTGCTGCTTACTAGCTGGGGGCTACCTTCAGTTCCTAACGACTCCCTGGGTTTCCCTGCCATGTGGCCCTCTCCACACGCAGTCCCCAGCACAGCTGTTTGCTTCTTCAAAGCCAACAGAAGGATCCATCTTCTTATTTAATGTCTCAGTCTTCTTACGTAATGAAATATAATCACAGGTGTGGCATCCCATCAGCTTTGTCATAAAACGTAACCTAAACAAAGGCGTGACATCTCATCATCTTTGCCATACCCTACTGGTTAGAAGCAGTCACAGGCCCCACCTACCCTGGGGGCGGGGAGGGGATTTTATAGAACACAGATGATTCATTGCAGGTCCCCTTAGTTTATGTTGCCACGATGACTGTGTAAATGCTGTTCCTTTCCAAGCCAAATAGCGTGCCAAGATTATATTGTGTTTTCTCTTTTATGGTTTTAATGTCATAACCACCAGGCCATCAAAAAGGGAATGTCCCTAGAGGGATATTAGCTAGACTTACCGTGGTGATCACTTCGCAATATAAACAAACATTGAGTCATCACGTTGTATACCTGAAACTAATATAATGTTATATGCCAGTTACATCTCCATCTTAAACAGAATGTTCCTAGCATTGAAATCAAATGGATTTCTTTTTCACTACCCTCCATCAGTTTCATGATGTTTAAACTCATGGTGCACTTAGGATTTCTATTTATTGTTTTTGAACACACACAGTTACTCTCACTCCTACTGAACTAAACACGGACGGGCTTTCTAAGTGGCGTAAACCCCTAAGGACAGAGAAACCTGAAGAAGTGGAAGGAAATTTAGAAAGCTGGAAAGCGGAAGGATAAGTGGTAACCGCACTGGCAGACCTAGCAAAGCTGAATCCCCCCGGCACGCTATTGGGGGGAAGATTGGAAGCGCTGGGATTCGTGCTGCAGAACCCCCACGGGCTCAGGGCCAGGCAAAGGCTCTTGATGTGGACAGAGAAACGGGGCTAAAGTGGGACTGTTTGAACACCCATAGACGTTTTTAGACCCTCTCCCCAGTTCTGCGTCTGGCAACTGCCCTTCGCCCACCCAGGCAGAGGCTGTGGGTTTACTCTTGGGGGAGGGTAGCGTTGAGGATCTCTGGGCTGGTGGAAATGTTTGAGAAACGGGAACCATCCTGAAAGCAGCGGCAGATGAGTGCTTATATACTGAGTACGGGCACCCCGGAACACTAGCAGGCAGGCCTTCACTCTTTTGGAAGGAGATGGGAAGACCCCAGGAAATTTGTGAGAAGCTGAAGAAGGAAAGACCTAGAAACACGGAGGTTATTCCTCAGCAAAACCACTTCTCCAGAGTGTGCTACTGTTTCTTATCCCTTTCCACAGCGGATAGACCATTCTCTAGGGTCCAGAGCTTCAAATAAGCTTCTACATCTGAGAAAACAAGCAAGGATCGTGAAAAATGTTGGAAAAGTCTCAAAATCAAAAGACTGAGACCAGAAAAAAATAAAAAGGAAAAATGACTTGGATGAATCAAACTATGCAGGGACGTTTAAAAAAATACCACCACCACCCTATCATTAGTCTCAGAAAAAAGAGAATATTACATAAATGAAACAAGAACAGAATCTGTCAAAAGTTCTGAAAATAAAACAATGATTACAAAAGAAAAGTATTGTAGAAATTGTAAAAATTCATATAGGGAGTTGGGGAGACAAAATTCAGAAAACCCTTAGAAAATTAAACAGAACAACAGAGGGCTGGAAAATGGGCATGGACAATTAGACCAAAATCAGACCAGAAGACAGTTGAATGATGGAGGAACGGACGGACAGAGCGCGCGTGTGTTGGGAGTGTGGAGGGAAAAGGCGCCAGTGCCTCTTCCTGTGTTGAAAGTCGATGACAGATAACGCCTGACTCGAAGGACGGAGCAGAGGAACAGAGGTCCAGGGGGACAGTCTCCGGGAAGGGAGAATGGGGTGAAGCCTGCAAGGCTGCTGTTCTGGGCAACAAGGCTCTTTTAACTGCATCCACACACACCTTTGATTAAAAAGGTAAACCAGAGAGGTAAAGCATACTTTCTTTTAAAAGTGTCATCTTGTGCCCTGGCTGGTGTAGCTCAGTGGATTGAGCGCGGGCCTGCGAACCGAAGGATCGCGGTTTGATTCCCAGTCAGGGCACATGCCTGGGTTGCCAGGCCAGTTCCTGGCAGGGGACATGCAGGAGGCAACCGCACATTGGTGTTTCTCTCCCTCTCTCCTTCCCTTCCCCTCTAAAGATAAATAAATAAAATCTAAAAGAAAAAAAAAATCTTTAAAAAAAAAAAAAGTGTCATCTTGTGTCATGATTGGGAACATTACTTCCTTATAGCTCATTTTGTTTTTCCGATCCCCTTCCTTTATTTTTTTTCTTGTTGACAAGAGAATAATGTGCCTCTTCGAGTTTTTTCTGCCTTCTCGATCGTACTTCACACTGCGTGCATTTCTTTCTTATTTTTTGTTTCCCAGCGGGAGAGCCCTCGGTCATCTGTCCAGGCTGGACTGCTTGCTCTCCACTTGTCACCCCAGGACTCCCCCTCCCCTGGTCCCCCAGACTGACTCTTTCTGGATCTCATGTCTTTCCTTTTGCTTGAGTACATCTTCAAGTAACTTCCTAGGATGACGCAGGGGATGTAAACTTTCAGTTCCTAGTTGTATCAGCTCCCGTGTGCCTTCGCATCACATCATCGATGTGTACCTTCAAGACCATGCAGGCGTGTCTATTCCGATGCAGTTTAGGGAAACGGCCCATCACAGTGTTGCTACAGAGACTGAAAACTGCAACTTGCTTCCATTATTATTAAGCTTGCTCACCTTCTTTAGTGGAAAACCAGCAACAAAAGAGAGAGGCCCCAGGGTTCTGGGAAATGAGCCCTTATTAGGAGAGAGATTTTGTCGAGTTCCGCACATTATTTCCGATCGAGGAGTAACTTTCTTCTTTAGATTTAAGGTCACCAGAAAAGGTCAGAGAAAGAGATTTCTTACCCAGGCCCTTCCAGGAATAGGTTAGACCCAGATACCAGCCACCTTTCATGACATGAGTGCGAGGCAGGGTTTGCGTGGCCATGTGAAGGGACTTCTGAAGAACCTGCATATAAAACAGGTTTTATTGTCATCATTTAAAGAATTATTTGTTAGCCTCTGTGACCACTCATGACTAGTCAGGTACTGAGTGAGTTAGAAAGGGTTCGTCTCGGCCCACTAGGCAAAGGCAGCCTGAGTGGGCATAACCAACCCCACGAAGAATGTTCACATGTGAATCTGGAGAAAAGATTTTGTTCGGTCTTCCTGATCCCAATGCGTACACAGCTCAGTCGCATCTTCGCGCCTTCTGTGTTTACTTAGGTAGTTTACTCTGTCAGTAAGGTCTTCTCCGCTCAAGTCCCACTCTTCCTACGAGATGCAGTCGCGAAGCTCTCTCGGATAGACTGCTTCTCTCCAACCTCGTTGTGGGCAGTTGGCTCCATCTTGTAACATTTGCATTTTCCTCAGGCGCTCAGTAATCCCGTGATGATTGACGTATCTTATGGATAGTCTCCGGTCAGTTTCTGAACCTTCCTCCCTGGATGTTGTATTAAAGATGGTAAGTTTTGAGGAACTCCATCTCTTATAGATTTTTAAGGAAAATGACCTTTGGTCCTCTGCAAGAGGCAGTTAGTTGGACATTCCAACTGCCTGTCCTTTGGATTTTCTAAGCAGGGTTCTCTACTGGGTGACAGCTGCTTGGCTGTTACCAAAGTTAAGAGGACTTCTCAACCAGTAAACCGAAATCTCAGCTCCCGACTGTGGGTCTTCTTTCTCAGCCTACGCTGAGGAAAGCTTGGGAAAGCACAAAACTAAAAGTGCAGCCAGTCCAGCATCCCACTAAGAGTGAGTTACAGTAGGAAATAAGGACCCTACTGTGATATGAATTTATACCGTATAAATTTTGTGTGGTAATGGAGTAACTTCAAATGAACCAGCTGTGGAGGAGGTAGGTTCCTTCTTTGGGGTCAATTCCCTGCATTTACTTGCATTCCCTGCATTGCCAGAGAAGAAAAAATGCCCATATAGGTGACTCATATCTGACAATTATGTAAAACTCATGATAATTAAGTGGGAATGATAACGGGAGTTAATTTAACTGCTAAGAGGGAGAGTAGAGGGTGTGAGGAGGATGAAGAAGTTGCTTCAGTGTATAAACATATGGATTCTAAGCTATTGTTTATTAAGTGTTTATTCTGTGAAAAGTAGTTATTAGATGTTTTAAATATATTACTCATTCAATTCTCACAATAACCATGTGAAGTGTTACTCCTGTTTTACCGAATAGAAAATGAGCTTGTAGAAGTTAAGTAGCTTTCCAAAGATCAAACATCTCAACGGGCAGGACTGACGTTTGGCCAGAGTCTGCCCCTTTCCTTTACCATGGGGTGATTATTGAAAGAAGGCAGTACCAAAGCGAGAAACACTGTCACATTGAAGAATGAGACTAATGTGTGCATGGAGCAGAATCATGGTGGGCAGACTTAGAGGGCTTGGTGAGAAGTCACATCAAATTACGTAGGTTATATCTTCACTTCTTAAAATTTTCGTTTTGTAGCATCTTTGTATGCTGACAGGATCTATTGAGTCTGGGGAACTTAGTTCTAAGCTAATGTTGTCACTAGCTAGTAACAGCCTTTGAACATGTTACTTAATGCCTCATATATCAACTCTAAAGTACACTCCATCTCTAAAGCAAAAGGTACATACAGGCTGAATCGCTACAATAAGAGGATATGAAGCCGGCAGCAAAGCCATAAAGGACCCAGACATCGCTCCTTAGTTGTCTCTCCCTTGAATTATGTCCTCTCAGGTTTCCTTTCCCTAATGAAAGCATTAAAAAAAAAAAAAAAAAAAAAAACTTTCAAAGTAAGCTTTTTGTTCCTTGGTCAAAGAGAGATATAACCAAATCCATGCAAATAAAATGAGAGATCTTCCTGTGTTTGTTCGAGAGAACCGAGTAGGAACAACTTTAAGGATAACCTAATTCGGACCACCGCACTGGGGCCCTGGGGTGTCATTCATCTCAGTCATCTGTTTCTGGGGTCAGGATCACTGGCGGGTTCTAATGGTGCTGTAGTTCTGAATTTGACTGTGTAGCAAAATAACACAAGATTTGTCTGGAAAGGGCGCTATTTTCAAAGCAGCATGACACTCCCTCCAGTTCCCCATGCCCCTGAGATACGTATTGTGGATGCTGCATTAATTTACCAGGGTCGCTAAGCAAGATACCACATACTAGGTGGAAAGTTTGACCATGGAAAGTTATGGCCTTGCCGTTCTGGAGGCTCCACGTCTGAGCTCGAAGGGTGGGCAGGGTTGGTTCCTTCCGAGGGAAAGGAGGCCGGGATCTGCCCAGGCGTCTCTCCGTGGCTTGTAGATGGCCACCTCTCCCTGTGTCTTTACATCATCCTGCCAGTGTCCCAGTGTGTGTCCAGATTTCCCATTCCTGTAAGGGCACCAGCCATACTGGATTAGGGACCACCCTAATGACCTCATTTCAACTTAATCATGTCTTTAAGACCTTCTCCAAGTACAACTGCATTTTCAGGTACTGGGGTTTAGGACTTCGGTACAAATTTTTGAAGGGCCACAATTTAGCCCATCATCGATGCTTACACTTACCGAGGGTGCATTACAGGAGAGGAACCCTGAGCTCGGGAGGTTCACCATGGAAACGAGCCTGCTCTTCTCCAAGGGAGACCACTTCATCCCTTAAGGTTTCTCACCGCAAACCCAACTCAAAAAACAACGTGCAGCAGGAATGTGCAGGGTGCCCCAGGTCCACGTGGACTGCCTTTCCCCACGACGCCGCAGTCCAAGTCTCAGGTGAAGGTGCAGCGGTACCGCCCGTCCTCAGAGTGCTCCTGACGTCGGGTTCTGTCTTCACACAGCTCTGGAGCCGATCGCCCCGCTCCAGAAGTTACCTACACTGAAGAAAAGCCTGTGCCACGCCCCTTTAGTTTGCAGTAATTGTACTTATAAACACCTTTCATACCCGTCAGGGAGTAAATGTAGAGCTTACTGTACTCAACCGTTACGTTATCTGCTCTTGTCACATCATGAGAAATATTTTTCCCTTAAGGGAAGTGATGTTTCTTAACTCGGTAGTTGCTTGTAGCAAAGGAACTCAAAAGTGTGTTTGAAGTTATCGAATAGAAATAATTCTTATTTCTCTCAACAGATGGAATTGCTATTTTTCTGTGTTATAATTTTACTTTTGAACATGTTTGATTTTCCATCAGGAATAATATATAATAATAAAGGTGAGTTTCAGACTCTCTAACCCTCCATTTTCTTCTCAGGAGTCTCTTTTATATCCCTTCCTTGCTAACAGTTAAAATATTTTTTTTAAATATTTTATTTATTTATATTATTTATTTATTTATTTATCTTTAGAGGGGAAGGGAAGGAGAGAGGGAGAGAAACATCAATGTGCGGTTGCCTCTTGTTTGTCCCCTGCCGGGAACTGGCCTGGCAACCCAGGCATGTGCCCTGACTGGGAATCGAACCGCAATCCTTTGGTTCGCAGGCCCGCGCTCAATCCACTGAGCTACACCAGCCAGGGCTAAAATATTTTTCTTTTAGTACCTCTTCATTACCATGTCTTCTAATCTTCTGAGGTATTACTTATCATACTCTGGTTCAAAACTTTCTAATAATGTGACTCTATTGTTAAACTGTATACATAGAGGCGTCTCTTTTTCTTATGATATTTCATTACTTAGAAGTCATAGAATCTTTAAAATTTAAGGAGTATTTTATATTTGCAAAACTATTTGAATCTCTTTTTTCTCCATGAATAGTTGCTTGTAGGATGAATTATAAACTGAATTATAAGGCTAGCAGATTGAGACTGAGAAAATTTTCTGAAGTACAGAATTTAACTATAGTGGCCCCTTGGTATCTGCAGGGGATTGGTTCCAGAGAATGGAAATAGAACCCCACAAGCACCCCTGGGGTGCTGGAGTGTAGATTGTGTGCAGGGGAGTTTGAAGGAGGGACTTGATCATTTATCATTGTCTCACAGGGTAAAGGCAGAATGGCCCTCGGACACAGGAACATCTTGGTCCCACTCTGACTTCCTGTTGTGAGTTGGGTGACCTTTGAGCAACACCTTCATCTTCCTGAGCTTCGGTTCAGTCTTCTTTAAAGAGGCGACAGTAATACCTATGCACGAGGTGGACCCAGAGTCTGGCTCAAATTAACTCAAAGGGATTAATTTCCTTCTGTTTAGCTTCTCTTCCTTCATGGAGTTTATTCAATAGGTGACGGAGTGTCAGTAAAGATATTTTAAGCAGAGAAGTGATTTGGACTTTAGAATCAAATTACAGCTTTAAAAAATAGGTCTGACAGCATTGTCAGGTATGGGCAAAGTAAATGTATGGGATGACTTTAAAAACTGTTTAACATTATAACCTCATGATATACTTTAAGCCACATTTGTGATACTTTCATTAATATATTTTCTTATAGGATTTTGAGAATAGCAACTGTTAAGATGTACAATGAATAACATGCAATCAATCATAAAGGAAACTTATTTTCACCTCCCATTCTTTGAGACTAGTTCCTCCTCTGTCCTTGGATGGACATTCGGGCAAATCCCCTGAGGTTTTTTGGGTTACAATGAGGTGATTTGATTTTCACCTTGTTGTGAAAATCAAATTCTTTGATTTGGACCTTCAAATTCTTTCTGCTAAGACCCCACTTGCCACTCACAGAGACATTTGAGGACAGGACCCTAGATGACCCAATGCTGCTTATTTCTCACAAGTGGCCAGCGGGAAGCACTCATGCACCTTTTGCCCCAGAAAATCTGGGCAGTGCAGGACTCCCAACAAAGCCACCTCCTTCCCATAAAGCTTTGTCCTATCCTATCCACCGAATCATCTCTTGTCCTTTTCCAAGCAGGAGTCTTAGTTTATACCCCAAATCAAAGCAGTACATGTTACTTTGTTGAGTGGTAAGGAGACTCAAGATAAGGAGAAGGAATGGAGGATTCTGGAAAGATAGCAGAGTGGGAAGCACCAGGAATGTGCCTCTCCACTTGGACAATAATTACACTGGAGGAATCTGATGTAACTCCTTTGTAACCCTGAAATCTATTGAAGACTCGTTACTTCCAGGGGAAGGCTTGGACAGTAAAGTTCATTTAGTTCATTTTAGTCATTATCAACTCATCACAGTAGAAGCTACCCACACCCCATCCTCACCCCCATGGCAGACAGCTGTGCTCATGTGTCTGGAGCAGCTGTATATGGCTTACAGAGGCCAGGGTGGGCAAAAAGGGCCCTGCCTTTTGAATATTTGGGGCTAAGTGCTCTGATTGCTGATTGCTGCTTCTGATCCCAGAGGTGCAGACAAAGGGGCAGGCAGCCATGATTGTTACCACCTCCACCTCTGTTGTTGCCAGAACCTCTGCCTCTGGCTGAAGTGATTTTCAGGGGATTTAAGGGGCCAGTGTCCTTTCCCCCTTCTTCATTTTTCACTTATTTCTCCTTCTGGGAATCAGACAGTAAGGACTAGGACTAGGACATTCAAAAAACAGCGTATACGGGGCAAATGAGAAAGGGATTGCATGTGCCCAGGGACACACAGCGGCTCAGAAAAGACCTGAGGAAACCTGAAGTGTACCCCTCGGGCTGAGCTTGTTCACGGAGACAGCCTACGAGAACAACACAAAAGCTCACAGTAACCACGGTAACAAAAAACCCAAACCCTGGGGAATGGGGAGAATCTGATTTCTGGAGTGACCACATTATTAGATTCCAATGTTAGTCTTTAACAACAATGAAAAAAATCACAAGATGTACAAACGAACAGGAAAGCATGGCCCATTCAAAGGGAAAAAAATAAATCAACTGAAACTTTTCTTGGAAAAGATGGGATGGCAGATCTCCTGGACAATTACTTTAAAGCAACCATCTGAAAGATGTTCAAAGAACAAATGAAACATGTGAAGAAGGTCAACAAAACAATGTATGAACAAAACAGAAATATCAGTAAGGAGATAGAAAGAGTAAGAGGAAACCAAAAAGAAAGGCAGGAGCTAAAAACTATAATAACTGAAATAAAAATTCACTAAAGACACTCGGGGGCAGATTTGAGCTCGTAGGTTAAGGAATCAATGACTCTGAAGGTAGGATAAAGGAAATTTTTGAGGCTAAGAGACAAAGAAAAGAAGATTGAAGAAAAGCAAATAGAATAAGGGACCTGTGCAACATTGTCAAATGGACCAACATACACATTTGGGAATAACTGAAGAAAAGGGAGAGAGAGAAAGGGGGGGGGGAGAGGGGGGAGGGAGGGAGGGGCAGAGAGAATATGTGAAGAAATAATGGCTGAAAACCCCAAATTTGATGAAAGGCATCAACATAAACATTCAGGAAGCTCAACAATCTCCAAGTAAGATAAACTCATGCAGACCCACACTGAGACACATTATATATAATCACACATTCAGAAACCAAAGTAAAGAATCCTGAAAACAGCAAGAGAGAACAAATCATTAAGTTTGAAGAAGTCTCAATAAGATAATAGCAGATTTCTCATGAGAAACTCTGAAGGCCAGGAGGCAGTTGGCCAATAGATTCAAAATTCTAAAAGAGAAAACCTGTCGCCCTGGTTGGCATAGCTCAGTGGATTGAGCGCAGGCTGCGAACCAAAGGGTCGCAGGTTCGATTCCCAGTCAGGGCACATGCCTGGGTTGCAGGCCAGGCCCCTAGTGGGAGCCATGTGAGAAGCAACCACACATTGATGTTTCTCTCCCTCTCTTTCTCCCTCTCTTCCCCTCTCTAAAAATAAATAAATAAAATATTAAAAAATATACAATTTAAAAAAAAAAAAAGAGAAAACCTGTCAGTGAAGAGTTTTATATCTGGGAAAACTTCCCTTCAAGAATGAGGAAAAAATTAAGACATTTTCTGATAAACAAGCCGGGGGAGTTTGTTACCACTAGATTTGCCTGGCAAGAAATTCTCAAGGGCATCCTGCAGGCTGAAACGTAAGGACACCAGACAGTAACCTGAAGCCATGCAGAGAAATAAAGATGTCAATAAAGGCAAATGCTTGGGCAATTATAAAAGCTAGTATTCTTGTAACAATGGATTGTAACTCTACTCTTTTTTGCATGATTTAAGAAATGAACATTTTTAAAAAATGTATTAGTCTACAAGGTAGTATTATCATAACTTTGGTTAATTTTGCTTAGAACTCTAGATCCTATTTTCTACATAATTTAAGAGATTAATACATTTAAAAATATTAGTGCATGTTAGGGGGCACACAATATATAAAGTTGTAATTCTGTGACATCAGCAACTGAAAGGGGGAGGATGGAACTATAAAGGAGTAGTTTTTGTGTGTCATTGAAGCTCAGCTGCTATACATTCAAACTGGAGTGTTTACCTTTAGGATCTTAAGTGTAATCCCCATGGAAACCGCAAAGAAAGTAGCTGTGAGTTTCACTGCAAAAAAATCAGCTCACTACAAAAGAAGACAGTAATGCAGAAAATGACGGGGCGGGGGGCGGGGGGAGGAAGGTAGAAGGCCCATAGAAAACTAATAGCAAAATGACAGAAGTTTCTCTTTATCAGTATTTACTTCAAACTTAGGTGGATTAAACTCTTCAATCAAAAGACAGAGATTGGCAGGCTGGATAAAAACACACACATCCAGCTCTAGGCTTTGTATGAGAGATTTGCTTTACATCCAGATAAGGAGAAGGGCCCTCCCTCCCTCCCACCCTCCTTTGTGTGGGAGGAGTCACCTTCCTATTACTAGCTGTCTATTAAAACAAATTTCCTTTCCAGTCTCCTTTTCATAGGTTCACCAAGGTTGAGGAGCTAAGAATCAAGGACTGTTTTTAAACCATCTCTGAAAATTTTGCATGGTAGCCTTGTAGGTGGTGTATTTCATTTTAGTGTTTGGTCAAACCTTCCTTTTTAGTGTCCTGATTCTGTATCCCTAATGTTAAAAATGGTCAAAGAAGCCCTGGCTGGTGTAGCTCAGTGGATTGAACGCGGGCCTGCGAACCAAAGGATTGCGGTTCGATTCCCACTCAGGGCACATACCTGGGTTGCCAGGCTAGTTCCCGGCAGGGGACATACAAGAGGCAACCGCACATTGATGTTTCTCTCTAAAGATAAATAAATAAATAAATAATAAAAATAAATAAATAAAATATTTTTAAAAAATGGTCAAAGATTTGAATTTTAGGTAGACATGTATGAATTTAAAGCATACAGTTGTAATTATTCTTTTAAAGTATTTTATCAGTTTAAAAATGTGGTTTTAATGGAAATTCTATCAGTAACTTAAGATATATTTGTGTATCTGTGTTATTTAGGTGATACAGAGGAATACTTTTCTTGTGGTAGCCAAGGGCTGCACCAAAAGAAAGAAATAATCAAGTTGTACCTGTCTTCAGACGACTTGGTGAGGTCCGCTGACAGCGCGTTGCGATCTTCTACACCCCTTTTAACTCCGTCTATAAACCCAGGGGCATTGCCCACTTTTCAAACAGCTCCTACCATGTTCAGACTTGGGGAGGTAAAATTCCACATCAATAATAATCCTCTCTAGTCCATTCCACTGGGATTAGGTAAAGTATTTCATTTAGCCGTTGAATGCCCTAGGTGGTTTTGCTTTTTCATTTTTAGATGCCTTATCCTTCCCCTTTTTAAAAGATTGGCTGTAATGCTTTTCCTCGGTTATGGATGTGATTTGTACTTTTGAAGATTGACAGATGTAGCCTAGTAGACAAAGAGAGGCATTTCCACCGACCTTTAGAAGTAATCTTTCCCTTTTATGACAAGTACCACATTGCAATTGTCTTTTGGGTAAGGGATGACCGAATTCCGTTGGTTCAAATAATGGCAGATTCAAAACATACAACAGCCCTGGCTGGTGTAGCTCAGTGGATTGAGCGGCCTGTGAACCAAGGGATCACGGTTCGATTCCCAGTCAGGGCACATGCCTGGGTTGCAGGCCAGTTCCCAGCATGGGACACATAGGAGGCAACCATACATTGATATTTCTCTCCTTCTCCCTCTCTCCTACCCTTCCCCTCTAAAAATAAATAAATAAATAAATATTTAAAAAAAAAAACATACAAACACACACAACAAAATAAAATAAAACACACTGTTCGCATAGCCATGCGGCAAAGGCTAACAAACACATAGATTGATAAGAAATGAACAGATTGTTTAAAAATCTATGATAAACATAATAAAAACGAACAAAAACATCATACAAAGACAAATACATTTAGCCCACACTCTGCATGGACTTACTTCCAGTTCCTTCTTGATATGCCAAACATATACATACTTTTTCAAAATTTATAACTACTGTGAAGTGCATGCCCTTTGAGTCAAAAAATGGCTTTCCTATTTGCGTTTCTATATTACGGGACAGGAAAGGCTTTAGAGAAAGACACTTGTAGAGCTGCGGTCAAATCTCGGTCCTTCCGTGGGTGGTCTGTGTGCCCTGGCGGGGTTACTTAATCTCTCTGGTCCTCAGTTTTGTCCTCTTGAAAGGGGAATTATAACCTACTTGTTGGGTAGTTGTGTTGTCGTAGCCTAGAAGTGGTATTAGTAAAAATAATAACTAAATGTAGAAACAGCTTATGTGTGTCAGACATTTTTCAAAGTGTCTTGAAAAGTGTGTTTAAAGTGTGTTCATCGTGACATTCCATCTTCTTTAAGCTCAGAACTGTAGAGAAGTACTAACCCTAACCTCTCCTAGGTTCACTGACTTGGGGCCTACAAAGAAAACTGAGAAAAGACAGATTGACAGGAGAAACTAACTGTCTTTACATATGTATGATAAGGAGCTCAAAGGGATGGTTAGAATTTAAGGCTTGCATACCACCCTAACAAAGAGCAATACATTGTGGAGGGTAACAGGACAAAGCAAAAGGGTTTTAGGTTTGTCTTCCTTTCGGTCCCCATTAAAATGGACGTTCCATGAGGGCAGGGACTTTTGTTTCATTCACTGCTGTTTCCCCAGCATTACCTCACTGCCTAATTTGTACAAAGGGCTCAGTAGATATTTTTGGAATGAATATGTTTCGCCCCTTTATAGCTAGGGACTCTGAAACTTAGGTAACTTATCCAAACTACCGGGAGAAATAAACGAGTGAAAACTCTTAGTATCTATCACCATGTGTGATGACTACATTTTCATGTACTTTCTTAAAACTGGGAAACATCCAGTAAAATGAGTTTTGCTTTATACGTTGCTTTTTTTTTATTGAGACACAAAATAAGGATGTCTACGTGTGGTAGCATATGGCTTTGACTCTGTGTTTATTAAGCGCCATGATTTTATGACCACTTCTGTGATGTGAAGATCAGTATAAGGGTAACAAAACCTACTGTGACACTAGTGTAATAGGTTACCAAGTTCTGAAAGTTTTTCAGAATAGGCTCTTTCCCCGGAAACTAGAGTTACTAAAGATACCGGTTTTTAGCAGCCTATGCTTTTCATAGATTTCTTCTCACCTTTAAATTAATGTAATATGCTTCTCCCCATTGAATTGTCATCACTTGCTTGTTTTTCTGCCCTCTTCCCTAAAGGAAATCCACTGTTTTTTCCATTCCAAAACTAAGCGTTCTTCAGAGGAATTTCTAAGTGTGTTCACATCAGGAGGACTTGCTCCCAGCTTGGAAATCATAAATAGTACATATACTGGCATCTTCCACTTCAATTTAACTTTGGTAATTACATTTTATTTTATTTTGCAATATGTTATTAATAAGGAGCATACTCTTTTTTATAGAATGTGTTTTTAAAAAATAACTAGTCCAGTAATATTACATATATATGTATAATGCAGGTTATACTTTTTGCTTTAAATGGTCGTATGTTTTTTAGCCCTGGCTGGTGTAGCTCAGTGGATTGAGCGTGGGCTGTGAGCCAAAGAATCACTGGTTCTATTCCCAGTCAGGGCACATGCCTGGGTTGTGGGCCGGGTCCCCAATGGGGGCCACATGAGAGGCAACCACACATTGATATATCTCTCCCTCTCTTTCTACTTCCCTTCTCCTCTCTCTAAAAATAAAGAAATAAAATATTTTTATAAATTAGTCATATGTTTTTTAAAGAAATTAAGAGAAGAAAAGAAAAAAGTACATATGATTGCTTACTACTTACCTACATATTTACTATTCCCACTGCTCTTCATTCTTTTCTGTAGATATAAGTTGCCTTCCAGTGTCTTACCCTTTTAGCTTGAAGAACTTCCTGTAGCATTTCTTACAGTGCAGGTCTACTGGCAACAATTATCTGGGATTTTTTTCCCTAGAAAATGTCTTGTTTCACTTTCATTTTTTTTGGTAATGACTTTACTAAGACATAATTCACATACGTACAATTCACCTACTTAAAGTGTACAAGTAAGTGATTTTAGTGTATTCGTAGACTGTGCAGCCCCCATGTTTTCTTCTAAGTGTTCCTAGTTTTACCTTTTACATTTAGGTTACTGATCCATTTCAGTTCATTTCTGTGTGCGGCGTGAGGCTGCTGGGGTCCACCTTATCCTTCTGCGCGTGGCTATCCAACTGCCCAGCACCATTTGTTGAAAATACAGTAGTGACTTTGTTGGAAATCAGTTGACTACAAATATGAGGGCTTCTTTCTGGATTCTTATTTCATTGCTCAATACATCTCTTTACATCTATACATCTCTCTATACATCTCTTTTAAGCCAGTACCATGTTGCTTTGATACTGTTGCCTTGTAGTGAGTTTTGAAATCAGAAGAATGAGTCCTACAACTTTGTTCTTTTTCAAGATTGTTTTCGCTAGTCTCTGTATGAATTTTGCTAGTTTTTATATGAATGTTAAGATAAGTTTGTCAATTTTTGCAAAGAAGCCAGCTGAAATTCTGCTAGAGATTATACTGAGCCTATAGATTGAATTGGGAGTATTGCTATTTTAATAATAGTAAGTCTTCCAAACATGAATATGGGATATTTTTCTATTTACTTAGATTTTCTTAATTTGTTACAACATTTTGTATTTTTCAGTGTCTAAGTGGTATACTTCTTTTAAGTATATTCATAATATGATATTTTATTGTTTTGATGCTACTGTAAATGAAATTGCTTACTTAATCCCATTTTCAGATTGTTCTTTGCAAATATGTAGAAATACAATTAATTCTTATATATTGATCTCATATACTGAAAACTTGCCGAATTCACTTATGAATTTTAATAGTTTTTAGTGGTCACAAGTTTTGAATAACAATATTGTCAGATATAGAATTTCTGGTTTACTTCCTTTCCTTTCAGCATTTTGAATATGTCACTCTGAATTTTAACTATGTCATCTGACACTATTGTTTCTGAATGAGAAATCAGCTGTTAATTTTATCATTTTCTCTTATGTGTGTCTTTTTTCTTTGAATACTTTTAAGATTGTTTCGTTGTGGCCCTGGCCTGTGTGGCTCATTGATTGGGCATTGGCCACAAAACAAAAGGTCACCCGTTCAATTCCCAGACAGGGCACATGCCTGGGTTGCAGGTTCTGTCCTGGGTCCGGGTGTGTAAGAGAGGCAACTGGTCAGTGTTTCTCTCTCACATCGACGTTTTCTCCCTCTCTTTCTCCCTCCTCTTCTCTCTCTCTAAAAATAAATAAATATATATATATATTTTAAAAATTGTCTTTACCTTAATTGAGTCTCTCTGGGCTACTTGGATTGTAAATTTACCAAATTTGTAACGTCTTCAGCCAGTATTTCTCTCCCAAAATGGCCTGCCACTTTCTATGCCTCTTTCCTGCCTTGAATTCTAATTATGCACATTTTGGAACCTGTGATGTTGCCTCACAGATATCAAAGTCTCTGTTCATTTTTCTTTAATCATTTCCCTCTTTTTCAGATTGGATAATTTCAATTGCCGTATTTCTAAGTTCATCTATTCTTTCTCTTACTATCTCTAATCTGCTTTTGAACTCATCTAGTAAATATTTTTTTCCAGTTATTTTACTTTCCAGCCTGATATTTTCCATTTGTTTTTATTTCTGTATTTTAAAAAATTTATGTGCTGGAATTTCCTGTCCATTCCTTCATTAGGACATTTTCCTTACATCTAAGTACATACTTGTAATAGCTGCTTTGAGGCCTTCATGGGCCATCTGGACTCACTCTGAGTCTACCTTTCCCCCCTGAATATCAGTTATGCCTTCCTGGTTTTTTTCATGTCTTGTCATTTTGGTTGAAAACTGGACATTGATGGCAATAACTGTAGCAACTCTGGATTCTGTTATGTTCCCATGAAAATCTGCTGTTGTTTTGTTGGTGGTAGTTTAAAAGGCTGTTATTTCCCTTGGCACAAACTGCAAACTGTCTCACCTATGGTTTCAGCAGCTGATATATCTACTCGGTTCTTTTAGCTTCCACTGCTGGGGTTTTTTGTTTGTTTGTTTGTTTTTGTATGTGGCCTTCTGTGGGTCTTCTCTGTACTTGTGTTGCCCAAGGATTTGGGAAGAGTTTATATTTAACACTTAGATCATACTTGTAGTTCATTTGCTCCTGGGATTTCCCTCTTAAATTCCCAAATGCTCTGTAAACACCAAGGCCTGTCCTCTTGACACATCAAACCAGCGGTGCTTTGGATTTGTCTCCTAGAGCTTGGCTGTACGATACTCCACTTTGTGGCTGTAGTATTATACTTATACAGAACTGATGAACATCTTAGTTATTTCCAATCTACTACTATTACAAATAATGACGAAGAATGTTCTCGAATACATTTCACACATATGTGAGTATAATGTAGGGTCAATTCCTAAGAATAAAAGTACTGGGTAAAGGGTTTGTGCGTTGGATGCTTCGTCTTACATTTATTTTTAAGACATAGGGTGTAATAGGCAGAAATAAGTGTTATTAACACTATAAAACATTGTTTTCTGATTTTTTTTTTTTTTTTTTTTTTTTACTTAAGTACAGTGATCAAGCTAACTGGCTGATTATTATTCCCAGAGAAAACATTACAAAAAATAAAGGTAAGAATGATCTGAATTGATTATTTTAGTCATGGGTCTGGATTCCCAAATTTAACAAATAAAAATATTTATTATATTACAAAAGTATTTGCTATCCCATGTAAATATCTCATATCCTATAGTATTTGGGTCATACTAAGAATTACTTCTGCTTCATCTGAAATTCAAATTTAATTGAAAATTAATTTCTGTATCTGAAAATTCTTTTATAGATTGTTCTGACACATATAACATTTATATTACTCTTTATTAAAAGTAAACTTATTTTCTAGAACTTGAAAAACTAGAGCATTGAGAAATTCCTCTACCAATTAATTTTATTTGAACTGAATCATTAATCTTAAAATGTTATAGGCTATAATGTGTAATGTGTTATTTTACTGTGGAATCTGCCATTAAGTGTTATATGGTAGCCGGGCTTTTGCGCTTATTTGCCACTTGGCGATTACTTATTCAAATCTTTTTCAAGTTTGTTATATATTCTAGATACAAGTCCTTGTCAGATATATGATTTGCAAATATCTTCTGCCAGTCTATGACTTATATTTTTCATTTCTTAAAAATGCCTCTTAAATATCAGGGGTTTTGATTTTGATGAAGTCTAATTTATCAGTTATTAGTTTTATGGATTGTACTTTTGGTGTCGCAGCTAAAAAATTTTTGCCTAGCCCAAGTTTATGGCTCCACATTTTGTATTTAGGATGATGACTCAGTTTGAGTTAATTTTTGTACATTGTATGGACTGAGGTTAATTTGGGGAAATTATGAATATGCAATTATTCCAGCACCATTGTTGTACAAATATTTTATCTCCATTAAATTACTATTTCTGGGCTACCTTTTAACAATACCACACTGTCTTGATTACCTTAGCATCATAAAATATTCAACTAGCATAAAGAAAATAAACATTCAAGCGCTGGAATAACTCTGGTGCTAATTTTCAGAGTGGGCACCACCAACTTGGTCAATTCTCTAAGGGGTAAGTCTTCTTGACCCAAAGTAACGTGGTTTTTAATGGCCAGAGAGCCCCCTTTTCTGTGTCTTCACATAGTCCAACTGTTGTTCTGAGTTCTTGAATAGCATGTGAGGAGAGCTCACAAACTACCTGAATGCGTTTGTCTGGAGTTCGGCATTGAACTCCTCAACTTCCAGCCCTGGATCCACTGGGTAACACTGTTCACACTGCCTCCTGGCCGTTTCATATGCATCTTTCAGTACCTTGGCCACGTCACAGGTGGGATTAATACTTCCTTTGTATTTAGGATGAGCAAGCTTAGTATCACCACCAAACAGAAGTGTGTGCTGGTTCACAAGCATGTGGAAAGAGATGTTGTTGGTGTAAAACCAGTCCAGAAAATATTGAGTGTTACGCCCAGTGAAAATATGGAACCCATCCTTTCCTTATGTTCAATCATTTCATGTCCCATGATAAGGACCACGTCATTATTTCTGTTTCTAATTTTAGTTAAGACCTGTAAAAGTTATCCGAGACCTGTGGATCTTCAGGGCTCATATTTTTCTGTTTTAAAAGTTCTCAGAAACTACCTGTATGCCAAGTTTGATCCAGTTCCAGTGCGGGCCAGCTAGGTTCTCCACAGGAAGATCAACTGCTCCCGTTGTGTTAGCTAGTCGTGCCGGAAGTTCCTTTTGTAGAAGCATAGATGATGTTTCTCACACCATTATCTTCCACAAAGTCCGGGAACTGCTTGATAGAGAGCAGTGACAGTGAGAGCACCAATAGAAGTTGATCTGCTTGGGTACCAGGTGCTCCAGTGGTCACCGGAAGCGCCGGATTCTAGCTGGGGTGGAGCATAGATCCACCTAGAGGCCTGGGTGGACACGAGCTTGTGTCAAGCTTGTGTCATTAGGCTGTTTGGGTCCGGTATCTTCTCCATGGGTGCACCCTGGTTCCAACTTCAGCCCCAGTCCTGGCCCGTGGGCACAACCGCTGCCGTGACTCCCAGGCTGCGTTCCCCATCGATGGCTTCCCCAGATCCCACTCACACTTTTAGCTCATCGACATTTTTTATTTGAAGTGGGTTTCTTAGAGTTAGCATATAGTTCAGCCTTAATTTTTACATCTAATCTGGAAATCTGACTCTTGATTGGTATTTTTAGACCATTTACCCATATTTTTCAGACTATAAGATGCACTTTCTCCCCAAAATTTGGGAGGAAAAGGGAGGAGCGTCTTACAGCCTGAACGTAGCTTACCTGGCTCACTGTGGTGGTGGGGGCGGGGGGGTGGCAGGCGACAGTGGAGCAAGGTCCCAGGTTATTAAATATTTTACCACATTTTTTTTTTGCTTCAAAAAGTTTTTTCCCTATTTTCCTCCTCTAAAACCTAGGTGTGTCTTTTGGTCTGGTGCATCTTATAGCCCTAAAAATACGGCATATGTAATATGATTGTTGGTGTGACTGTAATAAAACCTACCATCAGGTGTTCTCTACTTGTTCCAGCTCTTGTTTCACTCCTCTCTTCCTTTTCTGGCTTCATTCATATTACGTATTTTTCTGTGATTTCATTTTATCTGCGCTATTGGCATATTATTTATGCTTTTAAATGTTCTTATTGTCAGCCCTAGGGTTTACACTATATATTTTAGTTAATCACAGTCTACTTTCAAAAAATAGTGTACTATCTCACCTGAAGTGCATAATTTGCTTTTTACCAATCACCAACTGCCCTCAGAGAAAAATTCTGATCGAAAATATTACCTGGATTTGTTGCTATGGTGGTGGATCAGTTCACAGTTCCTCTTCCTCATCGTGTCATCAAAATGTTTGTAGGAAGAACATCGGAAACTATATATAAATGCAATCAAAATGATTGGGAAATTAAAAGTAATCATTGTTAGTGGTGTTCATATAGTCTTGAATTGTACCAACATGACACGGTGAAGAGCAGTTAATTATCTGCCTTTTGTTTTCAAACAGCTGTCGCGGCCATAGAAGAGTGGTTAGTGAGAATCAATTTACAGCACGGACTAAACATTTACACCACCGAGGGGACACTGCTGGATACTGTCCGAGGTAAATGGCAGCAGATAAGAGTGAAGTGGAATTTGTGACATTCTTTTGACAAATCTTGTAACCTACTGCAGGCCCAATTCTGTGCTAAGTACTAGAGATAAATAAGAGTTGATCATGTCCCTTGAGGGACTGACAGTCCTAATGCGACAAAGAATTAAATACACACAGCTGAGGGTTCAGCGGGGTCTGCAGCGCGCGCTACAGACAGGCGCAAATCTGTCTTCTCTGCAGCCACATTGCATGTCGTAATAAACAATGGCTTTCTCAAGTAGTTTTCGCGTATTTTATAAGGATGATACAGAAGATAATGTTCATTGCATCTCAGTCTTCTGTATGAGGACCATCAACACAATTTCTTGTTCAGTCTTAGAACATTTCTATTTGTTCATGAAAAAACGGTTGTTTTATTTTAAGGTTATGAACATTGAGTGATATGGCTGACTAGGCTTCTTTTTTCCAGTTGTCTAACTTACAGCCCGATTTCTGGAGCATCTGTAGCACTGTGCGGCATTTTTAAAAAAATACTCAGTCCTGTATCTGGTATTTATCTTCACTTTTTTCACCTTCCTTTTGACCCTTTTTCTTTTTGTTTAATTCCTCACCTGAGGATATGTACTTACTGATTTTAAAGAGAGAAGAAGGGTTGGGGGAGAGAGAGAAACTTCAATGTAAGAAAGAAACATCCATTGGTGGCCTCCCATACACACCCCATTGGGGGATCAAACCTGCAACCTAGGTTTGTGCCCTGACTGGGGATCGAACCCACAACCTTTTGGTGTACGGGATGATGCTCCAACCAACTGAGCCTCCCAGCCAGGGCTTTACATTGTTCTTTTACTACTACTTTAATATGGTACCATTATGTAGAGTACAGAATAAAAATAAAAGCTACCTTTTATGAAAAGGGTCACCAGGGTAGCTTTAAGAAAAGCAATGATGTCTGGGTCCCACCACACGCCAATCAAAAGCTGATCTCTTTAAGTGAGGCCAGACATCTTTAGTCAAAAACGAATTTCCCAGGTGATTCTGATATGTAGAACTGCTCTAGAGAAAGTTTGCATATGTACCGAGAGACATGTACAAATCTATGTAGTGCAGCGTTATTTGTAATAAGAAAAGTGGAAAATAACATAAATGTATAGCAATGGGGGGAAGACAAATACACGTGGTATATTTTGTTAAAATGAAGTAAATAGATCCATATTTCAAGAACAGAACTCAAAAACATTGAGTGAAAAATCAAGTTTCAGAATAGAGTAGGAAAGCATTTATCTAAAATTCGGAAAACGGCCCTGGCTGGTATGGCTCAGTGGATTGAGTGCCAGCCTGTGAGCCAAAGGGTCGCTGGTTCGATTCCCAGTCAGGGCACATGCCTGGGTTGTGGGCCAGGTTCTTGGTAAGGGGTGTGTAAGAGGCAACCACACATTGATGCTTCCCTTCCTCTCTTTCTCCCTCCTTTCTCCTCTCTGAAAATAAATAAATAAAATCTTTAAAAATAAAATAAAATTCAGAAAATGCATAAAGCAATGCTGTATGTTGTTCATGGGTATATCTACATTGTAATAAAAATAAAAAAGCATGAGCAAGAAATATACACAGCAATTTCATGACAGTGGTGGAATTTGGGAATGGGACTTCAATCAATTCTGTATTGTTTTGTTTCTTCAACCAAACGTAACATATCTGAAACAAAAATGACCAAATGTTGTGCTCTCCTGTTTCATAGTGTCCCAAATTTTTAAAAATAGTGAGTCAGTTACTCAATCATTACAGTTTTTGAGGCTCTGATATTTTGAATATTTTTTTGGTTTAGTCCATGTTTTTTTAAATAGTTTATTTTGTACTTTTTTCCATTACCATTTGTCCCCCTTACACCCTCTTCCACCTCCACCCACCCCATCCCCCACCCCGCAGTCACCACGCTGTTGTCTGCATCCATGAGCTCTTTCTCCTTTTTGCTCCGTCCATTCACCCCCAAACCCCAATCCACAGCTGTCAGCCTGCTCTCTAACCTATGAGTCTATCTCTCTTTTGCTGATTTCACCCATATGTGGAATCTAATGAACAAAGTAAACTGAAATTGAATGCTTGTAAATACTAAAGTAACAATATAAAATTATTTTAATTTTAAAAATAATCTGTAGTCTGAATCACTCACATATTGAAATGTACCAAGGGCATTGCATACTGCATTGCAATTTTAATGTACATTTTTTTCCCACTGTTTTTATTTTTTATTTTTTAATATATTTTATTGATTATGCTATTACAGTTGTCCCATTTCTCCCCCCATCATTCCCCTCCACCCTGCACACCCCCTCCCACCCACATTCTCCCCTTTAGTTCATGTCCATGTGTCATAAGTTCTTTAGCTTCTACATTTCCCACACTATTCTTGCCCTCCCCCTGTCTATTTTCAACCCATCGTCTATGCTACTTATTCTCTGTACCTTTTCCCCCTCTCTCCTCCTCCCACTCACCTGTTGCTAACCCTCCATATGATCTCCATTTCTGTGGTTCTGTTCCTGTTCTAGTGGTTTGCTTAGTTTTTCTTTTTGTTTTAGGTGTGGTTGTTAATAATTGTGAGTTTGCTGTCATTTTACTGTACATGTTTCTTATCTTCTTTTTCTTAGATAAATCCCTTTAACATTTCACATTATAAGGGCTTGGTGATGATGAACACCTTTAACTTGACCTTATCTGAGAAGCACTTTATCTTCCCTTCCATTCTAAATGACAGCTTTGCTGGATAGAGCAATTTTGGATGTAGGTTCCTGCTTTTCAAGATTTCAAATATTTCTTTCCAGCCCCTTCTTGCCTGTAAGGCCTCTTTTGAGAAATCAGCTGACAGTCTGATGGGAACTCCTTTGTAGATGACTGTCCCCTTATCCCTTGCTGCTTCTAGAATTCTCTCCTTCATTTGAATCTTGGCTAATGTAATTGTGATGTGCCTTGGTGTGTTCCTCCTTGGGTCCAACTTCTTTGGGACTCTCTGAGCTTCCTGGACTTCCTGGTAGTCTATTTCCTTTGCCAGATTGGGGAAGTTCTCCTTGATTATTTGTTCAAATAAGTTTTCCACTTGTTGCTCTTCTTCTTCCCCTTCTGGGACCCCTATAATTCGGATGTTGGGATGTTTAACAATGTCCCTGAGGTTCTTAAGCCTCTCCTTATTTTTTTAAATTCTTGTTTCTTCCTTGTTTTCTGTTTGGTTGTTAGTTTCTTCCTTGTGGTCCACTCCATTGATTTGAGTCCCAGTTTTCCTCCCATCTCTATTGGTTCCCCCATGCGTCTTCCTTCATTTCACGTATGTAGCCTGCATTTTTTCATCTAAGTTGTGAGCATTTTGATGACCAGTGCTTTGAACTGTGCATCTGATAGGTTGGCTGTCTCTTCACGGCTTAGAGGAATTGACTCCGGGGCTTTCATTTGTTCTCCAGTTTGAGCCATTTTTGGTGGTTTTTTTTGTTTTGTTTTGGTTTGGTTTGGTTTGGTTTGGTTTGGTTTGGTTTTAGTCTGGTTGTGGCTATTACGTAGTGAGGGGTGGAGCCTCAGGCGCTCCCCAGTGCGGGGCAGCCCAGTCGCTGGGTTGTGACGCTGTATGTGGGGGCGGGGTCTGAGAGGGAACAATGGCGCCTGCTCCACTCTCCTGGATTCATTCCTTTCCGCCACTTCCCCTTTGCCTGGACCGTCTGCGTGCGCGAATGTGGGACCACCTGGTCAGCCAGCCGTCTTTTGCGGTCTCACTGGATCTGCCAGCTGCCACCTGCATTCCGGGTCCGCACCTCCACTTTTTCCTACCTCGACTCCGCCCCTCTTACCGGTCTGGATGAATGGTTGTTGGACTTCCGTACAGTTCAATTTTCTGTAAGTTCTGATTGTTTTCTTGTTTCTAAATATTTGTTGTCCTTAATTTTGGTTGTGAGAGGAGGCACAGTGTGTCTGCCTATGCCTCCATCTTGGCCAGAAGCTCTTAATGTACATTGTTTAGAATTTACAGAAGACCACAAATTAGAAGTTCTCAAAAGTTCCAGATGCAGAAATGAGAGCCCCCTGTTAGAGGGACCGGAAAGTGCCCTGTGTTGTGGAAGCACAGTAAATGGTAGACGGAGTAGAGTAGAGTGAATTTGGAGAGGCTGGCAGCTCTCATGGTAAAAAGTGTGCATTTTATTCTAGTCACAGTGAAAAGCTGTTGGAGTGTTTAAGCAGGAGAGTGGTAAATTCTGATTTATGCCTTATAAAAAGATCACTTTGGCTGCTGTATAGAGAACTGACTCTTGGGGGAAGGATGGAAAGAACAGAATACAGGAAATTGGTTGGCAGCTGTGCCCGTGGTCCACTCAAGAGATGGTCTGGGAGTCCTCGGGCTGTGGGATGAGCAGTGGAGATGGTGAGAAGGAGGCGTCTTCAGGGTACATTTTGGAAATGGAGCTGATATGACTTCCTGTCAGCTCTACTGTGAATTGGGGGCAAGGGAAACAGAGATATGGAGGACAGATCCTAGATTTCTTACAGGAGCAATCAAGTGTGTGATGATCTCGCTCACTGAAATGCTGAGGACATGGGGAGAGAACGTTGGAAAATGGCAATCAAGGTTAAGGTCAGGTTAACAGTTGGAAATATTTATTCACTACTATCTCAAAGAGACGTTTGAAAATGTTATCCTCACTTCCTACTCTCCCTTCCACACCCCAGACAAACCCACTAAAGTAGTTCTTAATCACCATCATTAGTCACCTTCATATTAGTCACCTTCATATTGGTCACCTTTCTGTCTCTCTTTAGCTTCTCAGTAGCAGTCAAGACTTTTAATCAGCGTGGGCTGCGAACCAAAGGGTCGCAGGTTCAATTCCCAGTCAGGGCACATGCCTGGGTTGCAGGCCAGGCCCCTAGTGGGGGCCACGTGAGAGGCAACCACACATTGGGGGGAAAAAAAGACTTTTAATCACTCCCTGATTCTTAAAGTGCTTAAAATACAATAGCTGACTTTAAGGAGATTTGTACATAAGGGACGTTTTCAAGTCAGTGCAGTCATTTCCAACGGCAAGCCCACATCTCCTGTCCTCCAAGGTCTGCTTGTTAGTTGCCTGCACACACATGTAACACCCTGGAAAGTCAGCTGCCTTGCCCCAGATTTCTTTGACTTTTGGAGTGGGTTAGGTTGGTTATAAATCACGTCTCTTTCCCTTCTTGGCCATCCCTACACCATGTCAACGCAAATGGAAATCTAGTTCCTTCCCTGGTTCTGCACAGTGAAAAAAAGACTGTATGTGAAAAACGTATCACGTGTAGTCTTCCGTTTCGTAGCAGATTTTATTAAAAGTTCGGGGAGCTGCAGGAGACTCACATGGGGACCGCGGTATTGTCACATTTCCCTGGCTTACGTTTCATAGGCACGGTTCCCATTTTTTCAGAAGAAAGGAAATCCTTCCATTTTCTTACACATTAACATTTGACTTTATCCAGCTCTGACCGTCTGCATATCTGAAACTAGATTGCTGAGTGGAAGTTGTTCCACCTCTGATTGTTTTTTTTTCCCCTGTTGGTTCTACCCCTAACTTCTTTATATCTTCCAGAAATCCCTCTAAGTGTCCTGGCCACTGATGATCACTTGCCCTGTTCGCCACTGCTATTCAGATTTATTCTCATTTTCTATATCTCCACTGCTGTTTAAATGGGGAGGGGGTGGGGTGGCGGGGAGAGCACAAAAAGCAAACGCCTGGGCTCTGGAAGCCGAATTGCACTTTAAGTTACAAATGCACATATCATGTGATCCAGAAATTTCATTTCTAGGTATAGATCTGTGGCCAATTATATTTTCCCAAGATGGTCAAAGCAGATATATTCCATCCCATGTGCTCCTCTGCAGTGTAAGGGCAACGGCCATGAGACCTCATTTTTCCCACTCTGGAAAGTAAGAATTGACCTATTTTCAGTGAGGAAGGAGAGTAAGGCGATACCCCTGTTTTGGGAATGATGGAACAGTTCCTTTACACAGTTCCTCTAAAACCCTTAAAGGAAAGCAAGGATGTTCCATTTTCAAGAGTCCTGCCTCAATTTAAACACCTTAACTTGATTTTCACAGAACCTATTCTTCAGTGGGAACTTGGGACTAGGGTAACCAAAATTAACATCAGTAAAATACACCCAGATGTGGAGGACCTGAAAGTGACAAAATGCCCCTGCGCCAACGACGTAGCGTTGCTTGGCTTCATTTTGAATCCGGCAGGTAATGGTAAGTGAATGGCTTTGTCGAATGCTGGGAACGGTATTTTTTGTATCTTATAACAGCGATGCGTGACTGGCAGTATGTGCCAGTTGCGTAGACACGATGGAGCAAAAACATTTCCTAAAAAGACCTAAGAATTTACTTTCGTCACTGTACCTGGTCTGTCTGAGAGTGTGACTTACTGTCTTTTCCTCTGGCTTTTTGCCATGTTGACAGCGACTTCGGTGTCTTTCCTCATCTCCTTTATCCTCCGCCTTCCACTGTACGTCACTTCCTCCCGGAAACCATTCACTGCGATTCTCACCCATCTGCTGGTGTGTGGCAATCCTTGCCACGTGTAAATAGGAACTGCAGTTCCAAGGTATCATATTGTGTAATTTATTATGGATGCGTTTTTATGTAACCACTATAATACTTCATAGGGTCCTTCCACAGTTCAACTACTATATCATTCTAGAACTGTATCATTCTGGTTGTTCTTCCTAGGTCATTGATGACTGCCATTCCCCCAAAACCAGTGAACATAGAGGAATAAATACATAGATAAGAGAACTTAAAAAATAAGAAACAAAATTTTATTACTTATAGACAATATGTGTATGCACATAAAAATCCACAGAATCAACAGAGAAAAAACTATCAGAACAGATATGCGAGAGCTACAGAATTGAGGAATGTAATAACAATTTATGAAAATCACCCCACCAGAGACCACTAAAGACTCTAATCTTAAAGTTTTTATTCAGAAAGTAACAAACCTCTAATGGCACCTAGAAAGAAACAAAACAAACAAATGAAAAGAATTGCAAGGCCTGTTGTGCAGAAATTATAAAAAAAAAAGACTAAGATAAGTAAAATATTTATGTTCATGAAAAGGAACTTCTAATATTGTAAAGATATTAATTCTCTCTAAATCTGTGCATCAATGCAACACAATTCCCAAAAAAGTTACAGCGGTATTTGTGCATGTGCGGAAATGGACAAGCCAATCCTCAAATTCAAATGAGAGAATGAAGCAATATGAATAATAAATAGCAAACATAATTTTAAAAAAGAATAAAAGGAAGAACAAAAACTTGCCCTGCCGTGGCTTATTATAAAGTAATAGAGTCAGACTGTGCACTGGTGTAAGGAAAGACAAACAGACGACCCCAGTTTCTTTGCATTCCTGATGGCTTCCAATCTTCTAGTTACCTCGAGCTCTGAGATCCCGCTTGTGCTGAATTAGTTCAGCTAGAAATGCGCCTCTCTACATCAACCCACAGAAGCTCCTTCGTCCCATGGATGCCAGGCTAGACCGGGCCCCGCTGCCTTCTCTTTATCCGAACACCGACACAAACAGGCCCTACTTCTGTGAGCCATGGGGAAGGAGCCACTCTTTATTCCTTGTGTTCAATCCTGCCACCCACATGAGAGTCACAGGGAGAAGGGGCAGTCTCTGCCTGTTGGGGTCTCACTCACCAGACCAGTGAATTTCAACATCTTGCCAGAAGAAATCGCTTCAGCCACCCTTTCCCCAGCTGCCTGCCCCTGTACTTGAGCAGAACCAAAGTTCCCACAGTGTCAAGAGGCCACAGCCTGAACCAGCAATTCCCACGCAAGGCCCTTGTCTGCGCGGTGCCCCCAGCCTCACGCTAGATTTGACGTTTCTTCCTGATGTCCAATGAGCATCTCAAGTATCACAAGTGTAATCCAGAACTCTTGATTCGTCTCCCTCTGAAATCTGTGCCTCGCCAGTGTTCCTCTTCCTAATTAACTTCCAGTTACTGGAAACTCAATTCCAGGACACACTCTCGACTGCTCTTACTCGCGTGACACTCCAGGCGGGTGCTGCAGCCCGCGTCAGTCCCCATGGCGACCACTCTTACCACTGCTCAAATCTGAAGTCAACACTGTTTCTCCGATGGACAGACCAATGGACAGCCTCTTAAGTGGTCTCCCTGGGTCTAGTGTTCTCCCAGTATAACTCGCCCTGCATCCAGCTCCCAGAGTGATCTTCTCCCATGGAAATCAGACCACATCACTTACAAACTGCAAGTACTCCAGGGCTTCCCTTTGCCCATGCCAGTAAAATCCAAACTCTTCACTGTGGCCTGCCTCAGCTTCCGTAACCCTGGGATCCATTGGTGGCCAGCGTGCCATAGAGAATGGCCTGAATTTCGGTCTAAAATATTGGCCAGAATGGAGCATTAACTATTTCTGAACCGTGCTGGAGTCTGGTCACGTAATATCATGTTAGGCACTTACCATCACCCCCACTTAGAAAATAGTATACCGTTCTCTGTATAACCAGAGCCAGTGCTTAGAAAGGCGAAGCTTAGCTTTAGCTTTTCCTCTTCCTGGAAAAAGCAGATGATGGTAACGCTTCTTTTACATTTTTCCCTACACAGAAAGAGCGAGGAATTAAAATACATTCTTTACAGTATGACTGATCCTACTGTCATCCTTTGGAAACAAAGCGTATGTATTAGATTATCGACAGTCTTCGGCCCCCCACACTCCACAGCCCTGAACCCCAGGCATCGTGACCAGCCTTCAGATTGACATCCCGCATTTAAAACACAAGACTCCCGACATTCCTAGCTGTGGCCAAGGAAAGGCAGGATCAGGGAACAAAGTACTTTCGGTATTTGCAATAGGTTTGGTAATTTTTCAACAGGTTCTCATGAGGCATTAGCAAATATTTTTTTTCTGTTTTTAAAATCACAAACATTAAAGTTTCTTGTCTCTTGGAGTTTACATTTTAGTGTTTTCTTTGGAGGTTTTTTATTGTTTACTAGAATTGTACTAATGATATAGGACCATATGTGTGCTCAGAAGGGTATTTGGGAGGAAAAACTCTTCATCTACCCTCTTAAGTTCAGTGCCAGGGGTCTGCGAATTAAACTGAATTAATTAAAGATTACCAGGAGAAAAGGCATGCAGTTTTTTACTAATACTTACAATCATGGGAGTTCAAAGCAGTAGTCACACTCAGGAGTTTGCATAGCACTTTAACAAAGGGAAGGGACCTGGGTTTCAGAGGGTGCCACGTTGTGGGAAGTGACAGGAAAACAAGTGGAGGAACTAAGGTCTGTTTAAGTGTGCTTGTCTCTGCCAACTCCCAGCTCTGGGGATAAGAGTGTCCTCCTCTTGCTGGTACAATGGGGCATCTTTCTCAAGGGGAGATGTATGCCCTACTTTAAGGCAGACGAGGGGAAGACAGAGAGCTCGCCTGGCATCTGTTGATTCTCAGTTGCTTTCAGCTCAAAATAATCCTTACGGCAAAGTGGCATATTTTGGGCTGTTGTATTCTGACCCCCATCAAATATAGAGCAAAATACTTAGTAATTATGCCCTGGCTGGTGTAGCTCAGTGGATTGAGCGCGGGCCTGCGAACCGAAGGATCGCGGTTCGATTCCCAGTCAGGGCACATGCCTGGGTTGCCAGGCCAGTTCCTGGCAGGGGACATACAAGAGGCAACTGCACATTGATGTTTCTCTCCCTCTCTCCTTCCCTTCCCCTCTAAAGATAAATAAATAAAATCTAAAAGGAAAAAAAAAGTACTTAAAAAAATCTTTTAAAAAAAAATACTTAGTAATTAAATTGGACGGCCAGCTAAAATCTTGCAGTGTAACTTGAAGTCACTTCACCTTTCCAGTGCTTGGGGCGGTGAGCTTCGAGCTGAGGGGGCGGAGTTGAGGCTCGGGCGCAAAGTGGGGTGGAAAGCGGAGCAGATGCTGCTGGGGCGGGGGGACCTAGCACCACAGAAGCCAGTTACTCACTTTGCAAAGTCGTGTAGCCTTAATTGTCCTTTCCTCTCGTGGCAGGTGTTTACATAGGCCTCAGCTTTTCCGGATTTTGGAAGTATGATGATACCGTGTGGTATAACCTGACTGATATGATCTATTCCCAAATTGGAGTAGGTAATTCCTTTAAGAGTGCCTTCGTCTTCAGCATTTCATTTATACCAACATTTGATCAGTATTTCGCCTTTTCCTTGTATTTTGATCCATGGTGTGATTTCTTCCTTTAGGACACATGGAGCTCTCAGTGGTGGATATGGTTTTAACGAATCATTTCTTTGTTATCCTCACATCTTTGGGACTTTTTATAAGTAAAGATCTTCGTCACCCACCAAACCCTGTCCTAAAGGTATGTGAACTGCTTTGTAATGAATAGCTAACCTGAAATATCTTTCATGACATAAAGTAGAAACATCGAATGCTTGAGTTATGGGCAGTCTCACTTGGAATTGAAATGCTTCTTCCTTTTAAGAAATGTAAAAGCGTGATACAGTGACTTCTTCCTTTGCCTTACAGTCTTGACAATATCATTTGGAAATGGTGCTAGTGTTATTGCTATACAGATTTATAGTAAGTTTTACATACATACAAGTAGAAAACACTCTATCTATCTGTCTATATATCTATAGTTAAGTATGTTCCCAAAATACTTTAGAGTAATTGATAAAGCTAAATATAATATTGCAAAGTAACCTAAATTAAAGTGACTTTTGGTATTGAAAGAAGGGGAATATACTAAACTTTGCCATGTGTAATGCACGCCCATGCTTTTGGCCCAAACTTTCAGGAAAAAAATCTTCCATTTTAATTTTTTAACTCATTCAATGATTTCTATTTAGATACCTGTTTTTTGTACTGTAAAGGAATTTTAGCATTTATTTTTGAACATACGGGTATTGTTATTGCTTTCTAGAGTTATGCTTTTAACACATAAGCATAAATAAAAGAATGAAGACATTTATATAGATACGAAATTAGTACTACCCATGTACAATGCGCATCCTTATTTTTCCCTGAAAAGTTTGGGCAAAAGCTTGTGCATTCTACATGACAAATACGGCACATTTTGGTGAAGATACACAACATGCACAGAATGAAATTCTTAAGCATGTTCGTAAACACCTCTTAAAAATTACAGCAGAAACCAGAGTAGTATAAAGACTTAGGAACCGTGGAAGGAAAGATAAGGGTGCGTACGGAAGGGGCGGTTGTCCCGGTGGAGAAGCAGGCATGTCTCATGCCCAGTGATTCTGACCTTTCTTCGGGCGTACACATATCCACAGGCTCCCCTCCTTCCTCACTGTCTCTGAGAAAGCACCATTTGTTGCTCAGACAACTAATCGATCTGGCCTTCTATGCGCTTATCGTATAATTGCTGAAGCCAAGTTGTAGAAGCCAGGAACAGTGACTCAAGTTCAAAGTCCAGAGGGCCCACTCCAGGGCCTGCACTAGGCTGAGCAGCAGGAGGCCCCGGGCAAATGGCAGGTTAAGGGTGTGCCTGCTCAGTCCCAAGAGAGTGGCAGATTTCGTGCGTGAGGGCGGCACACTCCCTCACTCCTCCACTTCAGTCGTTAACAGATGGGGTGTTGATCCCGAATCCTGGCTGGCATTGAGTTAAGGTCTGAACAGGTTGACCCAATGGTGAAACAAGGCGAAGACTGGCGGGGAGATGTTGTGTGAACGACCTAAGGGGCTGGTTTCGGTGTGGCGGTCCTAACTGCGGGGCCAAAGAGAGACATTGCCTTCAGTACAATTTAAATGCTATGTTTTGTTAAGCCTTCTCGGAGGCAAGCTAAAATTAAAGTTCTTTTTTTTTTCCTTCTAGTTTTCAAGGGCAGACTTTTGTGGTTACGAAAGGGTAAGATGCTTAAATGTCCAAGGGTTGGTTAAAAGATATGTTTCCTCAGTGCCTTAAGAGATGAGGTGCAAGATGAGAATTCTCAATATAGATTATTTCTGTTACTATAATGTTACTTACCATTTAAGCTTAAAAATTGTATTTCTACCACCTATCAAGCAATAAGACACAGTACCCTGCCTTGGTTGGGAGGCCACACAACCCCTACTTTCTGTTCCGCCCAGGATCGTTGCGGACGGTCAGGTGTTTTCTGCACAAGGGCGCCCAGGCGAAAAGAGAGTCAGGGCTGAAATCTGGCAAAGACTTTACTCCCCAATCCATCCACCCCTGTGCAGGAGAAAGTCACTCTCTGGTTTGCACATAAGCTAGCCACACCTCTGTGTCTGCCTTTTGGGGAGATCTTATTCCATTGGTTATCTCCCCTCTCTGGTACAAGGCCAAATTTCGTGATTCAGTAGGTCATTTTAATCAACACACAAGCATGTTTCAGTTTGGAAACCATGACAAAAATTTTGAGCGTTCCTTGCCTTTTGCCATGTCCCCTCCCTATTCCTACCTCATACATGCATGCACAGCCAAAAGTGAAATTGTTTTGAAAAGTATAGGTATTTACTGTTGGATTAGGCCTTTTAAATAATGACCGAAGGAAGGGTGGGAAGAGTGGGATGTGTGGGGCTGTTTGAGAAGGCTCGAAGAAGTTCCTATTTGATGACTTACTCATCTACTTCTTTATTCACTGTCCAAATATTTGAGTACGTTCTCTAGCCCATGCTTGTTTAGACGAGAAGAATTCCATGATGAACAAGACACCATCCCCACTGCCATGTAGATAGGAATCGGGGCTTCTTGAAATGAAAGCCGGTAACGGAAATAGAGGGCGAAGGGAAGATAAGATTCTACTTTAAACAGGGTGATTATAGCGGATCTCTCCAAGGAGCTGAAATTCAAGCAGAGGCTTGAATGACGTGAAGAAGCACATTCAGACAGAGGTAATAGTAAGTAGAGACCCTAAATTGGGAAGTATGCATGAGGAAAAATCTGTTAGCCGCCAAAATCTGTTTAGTAGGAATAGCAGGGATTTGGGGTTGCCTCTTCAAGGATAAAATTCTCTCTTGTAGAAGAGACACAAGCTCCTTCATTCCTACCATGCCTACCCCTTACCTCAAGCCATCCTTGCCAGCCATTAGCTTCCTTCTCAGTGCGTTTTCTCCGGTTGTTTGTAAGAGTAGTTTCCAGCTTCATAAGCGATCAGGTTAGCCATCCCAACAGGAGGGCAGCATCTCTTTCCCCGAGTTCCCGAGAGTCGTGGGGCCCACTCATTCACCTGATGGGATCACGTGTCCCTTCTTGACCAATCTTTGTGGCTCTGAGTCAGAGCTGGGTCATGAGCTCATCCCTTGGAATGAGGTCAGCCTGCTCAGGTGAGATTATCTCCCAAGATATTGACAAGGCTGTTGCCAGTCTGAGTCCAGGTAGGAAATAAGCAAGAAGGAATCTAAAGAGAAGGAATCAGTCAGGGCTCAGTAAAGATTTTACATTAACTGCTCAGATATTATAGTGATAATTATGGTGTCCTGCAAACCTGGAGATTTATATGAGAACTCAAAACATTCATTCAATATAACACCTTAGCTTGAAAGTACCACACCATTCAACTAAATGGTTGTGTATTCTGTGTTAAAAGTCTGTTTCGTTTATTTGTTGGGCAGTTTTACTGAGATGTAATGCACATAAAATTCACCCATTTAGAGTATACAATTCAATGGGCCTTAGTATCTTCACTGAGTTGTGCAACCACTATCGATTTTAGAGCATTTGAAAGGATAATGCACAGATTACACAGATTTTATTACTGACCTGTAAACCTGTGAGAAGGTCTCCCTTTCACGTCAACAATAATTTGAAAGTCAGAATCCTCCTATAACAAAGAAACATCTCGTACTCTTGCATAATTCATACCCAGCGTAACATATACAGTCTCACTTTCTTGAAAGCTTCTCTCCTAATGCCCCATTTTTCAAAACCTATGTTTTTGTGGCTTGTTTCTTATTGCTTCCTTCTGGGGTCAGGCTTCTGAGTAGGGTCCTTAAGCCCAGCTGTACCTACAGTGGATAAAAGACAGGCACGCAACACACTGTGGCGGTGACCACAGGCTAAGAGCTTCTGGTAGCATCAAAAAGACTAGGTTGTGAGGCAGGGCGTCTGCCGTTAACACATGCTCATGCATGTGAGATTTCTTTGTGTTCCTTTTCTGTGTGTGTGTTGTTCAAAAAGCATGTCTCTTGTTTCTTGTCCTCATTCTACAACCTTTTATTTGCATATCATTTTCTTCCTTTTATTTGCCTCAGTCCTGAACTGTTGTTCTTTTACATTTTTTTATATGTTTTTCCTTTTTTATGTCTTAAGTCTACACATTGCCTAAATGATATTTTTATTTATTTATGTAGGTGGACTATATCAAAGGAAAACTGTGGTATAATGAAAGATGTTTGGCGAACATAGAACCATTTGAAGGTAAATTTTAGTCGAAGAGACGTCGACAGGCTTTTTTTCAACGTAGCATGTATGGATCAAATAAAGCGACAACACAGAGATAGAATAAAATGTAAACATAGCTTTGTTCAGTAGAAGTTTTAAAACTAAGGCTTAAAACTAAGGGGGAAAATTCATTTACATCTGAGACAACAGGCACGCCCTGATAGAAGCGCAAGATATTGATCCAAGTATATTTAATAACCCACTTAGAAATTTAGGTGCTGCTTGTGATTTCTGTACCTTCTTATTTTATAGTTGATTATGTTACTGTCACCTTTGAGAGAAACAGGACCTTAAGTGAGGTATGGCATTGAGTAGATTAAAAGGTAAGAAATTTTATTGCGTACAATTTTATGGATTGTTTTTAATCTAAAAAAAAAAAAATCAACTGCACAGACTGAAAGCCTTAACAATTACCCCTTGCTCCCAGTGGTGCCTGTCCTGGTGTTTAATGATGATTAGCTAATTGTGTCACTTCTGAACCTATGCAGGGGTTCCAGAAAAACAACCCAGGCCAGAAAGGATGCTTTCTGAACTCACATCCCCTGGAAGAGAGCACAGGCATTAAAGATTTAACACTTAAAAAAAAAATTAACACTTTTATTTGGAGTCAGTCATTTGTTTATTTGCTTAAGAGAACTAATTAGAGCTGATATGTCAAAAACGGCATTACCTTTGCCTTTCTCTTTTTGTAGGAAAGCTCTTGTTTTTATAGTAGAGAGCCGTTTTCCGATTGGTTGCCTTGCCTCCCTCCCCATCCAAGAACGAAAGCTATGATTTCAACTGTAATAACATTTCTAGTGGACCAAGAGCATAATACTGGAATCTACCTCTTACATAACAAGGTAACTCTCGCAGCGTGGGGGCCGTTGCTCCTGACACTGCAAGAAGGAAAGTTGAAATGAGCAGAACTGTTGCCACATTCTTGTCAGCTTTGGTGGTAGAGTTTGATCAAACTAGAGACGGCAAAATTATTTATGACTACTAATAGAGATTAAGACACTTGAGGGATTTCTTGCCTCTGATTGTCATTGAGTTTGATGAAAATGCAAAAGAGGATGCCATTTGCGTAGTGATTCTCCTTTGCTTATTCTCCCTGAGAATATAAGCTGAGTTAGGTCTATATAAATATCATGTTTCATAAAAGTGGTTAGTGTAGATCAGGGGTGTCAAACTCATTCTCACCGGGGGCCACATCAGCCTTGCGGTTGCCTTCAAAGGGCCGAATGTAATTTTAGGACTGTGTAAATGTAACTACTTCTTAACAGGGGGCAAGGAGCTAGGCGCCACCGCCGGGTAGAAACAAGGTGCCGGGCCGGATAAAACGAGGTGGAGGCCGGATTCGGCCCAGGGGCCTTGTGTTGGCCGCTGTGGTTTAGAGGAACAAATAATGGAAATGAATTGCTGCAGATCTATATATTCTGTTCCAAAGGGTCTGAACCCCAACCGCGAATTAGAATTTTTCTTAGAGCCACCATATGTATTTTCAGCCCTACCCTTGTGATTTTAGGGGAGAAAAAAAAATTTTTTTTTTCCCTTCCTTCTTGGGTTCAGTGACCCCCAGGGTCCTGTTCATTAAACTGACCAAAGACAGAAGAGCTGAAGGAAAGGAAACGGCTTATTTATGTGTGCAGTGTCTGCGCAGGCAGGTGCAAGTCAGTGGTGAGGAACTCAGAAAGGGGGTTCAACGTTAGGGGTCATGTGCCTCTTTAATGGGTTAAGGGGGTAGGTGTGGCGCTTGAGGAAAATGCAAGTGAAAGAGCAAGGCCTTACAGGGGGTAAGATAGCTTGTGATAATGTTTGTTTACGCAGGTACCAGTGGTCTTTCTGCCTCCTTTGGGGCGAGAAATCTTCCACGAAGGAGGGGTTGGGTGGGTTTCATTCACATTCTCCCTTGCGTGAGTAGATCCACCCTGAAGAGGGAATTTTTGGCAGTTTTATTTTCCAGAAGCTGCTGCTTTTAGTCGGATAAGGGAAGTCTTTCTCTTCTTCATCTGTTGAATCTCAAACGTCTTCAGCTGAAAAGAAGCTTTATAACAAAGTGGTACATCTTGGGGTACATATTCTGATCCCCTTCAAGATCATGACCCAGTAGAATTGGAGTGTGGCCCAGGAGCCCACACTCTTCAAAAGCAATTCGAAGTGATAATAATGAGCTTGGGCATTGGAGTCTTTCTGCTGAGTTCAGTTACTCTTCCATTTATTATAGAACCTTGAATAAAGTATCGAATCTTCTAAACTTCATGTTTCATAGCTATTAAATGGATGTATATGGGGGTGCAGGGTAAAGAGATACTGATGTTGCTCATCTTTCCAGTTCTGGGCTGTGTTCATGGGTCCCTATCTTAATCCAAATCTGAGTAACAGGAAACTCTGAAGATTGTAACATGGACTAGTATTATGTGTGAAAAAACTCTTACGATTGCTCCCTGCTGTATCTATTTCTAGAGAACAACCAGAACCAGAATCTCCGTACACCGCCTAAAAAATAACAAGCCATTAACGAGAAGAAAATTCCCATCTTTCTCATTCCCGTCATCAGTCTTTTCTCCTGTTGGAATGGTTTTCCACCCACGAAGCCATTTTCTCTATGCCTATGGGAATCAGGTGCGTACCCATGAAATTTCACTCTCTAGTGCAGGTGTGAGTCATTTGCTTCATCTATGCTGAGTGGTTACACCTCAAGGAAAGAACTGTCACTGATGATGAGCAAGGTGGGAAGCCCCATGCAGAGAGAATGAGAGGAGAGCAATTAGACACGATGAATACAAATTTTTTGCAAAGTTTTGCTGAACTGTGGAGCTGTGAAATGAGGCAACATTTGAAGGAAAGGAGGGTGTTCAAGAGGTGTTCTTTTCCTTAAAATCGGAGAAAGTATGCTGTGTGCCGATGGGAATTATTCAGGAGGAGGGGAAATCGGTGCTGCAGGGAAGAGAGCAATTTCTGGAGCAATGGATATTTCTAAGTAGGTGAGAGGAGATGAGATCTGGGCCCCGGTGGAGGGGGTGGCCTCAGGAGGAAGATTATTCTACCGTAACAGGAAGGAAGGGGGAGTCGACGGGTTCAAAGCTAGTAGGTGGATAGATGTGGTCATGGAAGCATGGGGGAATTTATCTTCTATTTTTGCAATAAAACATCAAAGTCATTATTTGAGAGTGAGGATGGAGGAAGAGTGCTGAAGGTTTGAGGAAAGAGAACAGAGTAAAATAGTGGCCTAGGAGGACAGAGGGATGAACTAAGGAAATGCGGTATGGCCGCTTGAGCTTTGTGTTCATGACTCAGAGTGTGGCCAGTTCCGCATGACTGCGTGTTCTTCTCCGTGTTCTGTTGTGAGAGTCCACACCTCACACAGAAGACGGGGAATTGTATTTAACCACAGCTGGCGTTCTACCAAGAAACTGCTAATAAATAAAAGACTGTACGGAAGGGAATGCAGTAAGACAAGGAACAAAATTAAGAAATTAAAGGCATGAATATTTAAAAAGTAACAAACCCTAAAAGATGTGATCAAAAGATATGATTGTCTATGTAGAAAATCTAAAAGATACGTGCAAATTATTAAAACAAACAGTAAAGGAGAAGGAGGAAGAGCAGGATTCTGTTCATCAAAGACATCGTGGGAAGTGAAAATACAAGCCGGAAGTAATGTTTGCAACATACTTAACTGAGAAAGAATTATATGTAAGAATAAATAAGAATTTCTACAAAGCAATACACAAAGAGCTAAACTGATTTAAAAAAATACAAATGGGCATTTCACAGAGAAGAAAATACAAATGGAATAAACATGTGCGGAGATGGTACAATTCACAAGCCATCAGGGAATTTCAAATCAAAAACGCAATGCAGTATTTTCAGCTATTTAATTGGTAAAATTAACCCTGACAAGGCCCCTGTTGAAGAGGACTCGGACCCCTTCAACAGTGCTGGTGGGAGGGGTGACCACTGCGGCTTTTTAGGGGAGCGACTTGGCTTCCCTGTTACCCTGTGAATTTTAATGTCCGCGCATTCTGTGACTGCCAGTGTCACCTTTTTGGCGAGGGAAACATATATATGAGGAAACATTTAAAAATTTTCATCACAGCACTGTTAATAATAGCACTGGGTAACTGAAAATAACTCAGATGCCCATGACAAGGAGAACGAATAAACTACATTTTATTCACATAATGAACTATTTATTATACAGCAACAGAAAAGCAAAATAACTGAACCATATGCAAAATGTATGAATATAAGTAAATGGTATTGGGGGGAAGTAAATTCCAAAAGGCAATATGTGGTATGATACCCTTGTATCAAAAAAAAAGAGTTCAAAGAAAAAATAAAATTGAGCAATATATTAAACATATTTATATATGTGCTAAAACTAAAACAAAGTAGCAAGGGAATGAAAAACACAAATTTCAGGACATGGGATATCTCCGAGGAAAGAGGCAGGGTGCTGGGATTTGGGGAGGATTGATAGGAAAAGGTAAAGTAGCAATATGCACATTCTTGGGTTAGGCTTCAGTTCACACATGTTCATTATATTATTAAATAAATAGCACAAGAAAAATAAGACTGAGCCATGAATAGGTTAATAATTTAAAATATTTAGAAAAATGCAACGAGATGCCATAGTTTTCATTCAAGTGGTCAGTAAAAGTTAAAAACAAATTTTTGACAATGTCAGGTATTGGTGAGGTTTGGAGAAATGGATGCTCTTGTCTTTACTTATAAGAATCTAAACTGGGTCAGCAAAATTCAAGAACATGTAAAAAGCAGAAATCTTCACTTGAATAAGACTGAGGGTATTAAAAGAAGTAGCGAGCAGGATTCATCTTCATCGGAAGATCCAGTTCATCTTCTGACTGAGCAGCACTTCAAACAATTCTTACAGAGAAACCAACACGCTGTGTGTGGTGGAGCACATCCCAGGACCTACCCCGGCCCTGGGACGCACCCTGGCGAAGGCCCGGGGGCCCCCCTCCACTGAACGTGTGCGCAGTTATGGCTGCGGGCGCCTGCAGCGGGGAGCCTCACATCAGAGTGGGGCAAACTCTCGCCCTGACTCAGAAACACCCAGCACTGCGCCCTTCTGTGAACGAGGGACCGCAGGTCGGAGATGCTGGGCATCACTTCGATCTCTTACACATTCGCCACACGTGCTGTGTAAAGCTGAGCCCGCCATGTGCCTTGCCACACAAAACTCCGGGAAGAAAGTGCAGGGGGGACCGAGTAAGGAAGGAGTGCGTACACATGTGTGTGCTCGTGTGCACGTGAGGTGGGGGGAGGGGAATGGAAGAATGTGGGAATGTGCAAGAGACTGTGCTGCGTGGATTTTCTTGTGCAGGAAGATTAGGCTGATGGGGGAAGGCCCACAGGGTGTGGCAGCTCTCTCACGGGGGGGCTTCCTTTGCATCCCCTTAGGTATGTCTTTCAATCAGGGCAGCTCTCTCACGGGGGCTTCCTTTGTATCCCCAACTTAGGTATGGCTGTCAATCGACGGTGGCAACACTTTTGAATTACTGGCTGACTTTCACAATGATGTCATAAAGAGCACTCATCATAGCTTCTACACTTCTGACATCATTTTTGTTTGCCAGAGTGGGAAGGCTTACTTCATGAAGGCAGGTGAGGCATCCGCGGGTATTGGTGTGGACACCGAGTGAGCCAGGGCTTCCAAGGCCTGCAAACTTGGCCCTGTCAATCAACTGACCTTAAAGGCTACCGCCTATTAGGAGTGGTGGGTAGGTTTAAGTATGTTTTTAGTTGTGGTAAAATGCATACAACACACAACTTACCACCTTCGCCATTTTTGAGTGTGCAGCTCGGTCATATTAAGCACGGCGTTCCGAGTGTTCGGTGACCATCGCTGCCATCCATCTCCAGCACCCTCTCTACCCTGCAAAGCTGAAACCCTGCCCTTTCAACACGTAACTCCCCACGCCCCTCTCCCCGAGGCCCCTGCCACCCACCGCTCTGCTTTCTATCTCTGTGTTTCCGGCTAGGCCAGGTCTCTCGTGTCCGTGGCATCACGTGGTGTGTGTGCCTTTGTGACTGGGTTATTTCACTCAGGGTCCGTCCGTCCTCAGCGTCCATCCGTGCAGTTTCATACTGCAGACTTGTCTTCATTTGTAAGGCTGAATGATATTCTGTTCATGAATACCCCACATTTTGCTTATTCGTTCATCCCATTGATGCATGCTTGGGTTTCCTCCATGCTTTAGCTAATGTGAATAGCACTGCTAGAAACGTCAGTACACAAGTATCTCTTCGAGACCCTTCTTTCAATTCTTTGGGGAGTATTCCCAGGAGTGGAAATGCTAGATTGGACAGGAATGCTAATTTTAATTTTTTTTTTTGAGAAACCTGCATACCTTTTCCAACGGCTGCACCAGTTTACATTCCCACCGGCAGTGCAGAAGTTCCGATTCCTCCACATCCCGTCAGCACTTGCTGTTTTCTGGTTTCCCCGCAGCAGGTCCTCCTAGTGGGTGTGAGGCAGTGTCTCATCACAGTTTTTCTTTCCATCTTCCCCAGCGGTGAGTGATGGAAAGCACCTTGTGCTAATTGTCCATTTGTAAACCTTCAGAGGAATGTCTGTTCAAGCCCTTTGCCCATTTGTTAATTCGATTGCATGTATTTTTCTTACTGTGGAATTTTAGGAATTCTCTACGTATTCTGGGTATTAATCCCTTCTCGGATATATGTTTTGCAAACATTTTCTCCCATTTTGTGAGTTGCCTTTAATCTCCTTGGTTCAGATCATTTCTGGGCATTTTCTTGGTTTTGATGCTATTTGCCCTGATATAATGTAGGTGAATTATTCTCGAGACCTATTTGCTTCTCCTCATCAAGTAGGACATGGATTCCTTTTCTCGGCTCAGGGCAGTGCCTGGGAAGGCTGTGATCTGGCTTCGGTCTGGAGGACTTCACTTCTCCCTTCACTTTCACTGAGGATGCCTTCTTGTCCACTGTCCACCTCTCGCTTGTTAGAAGGGGATTACTGAGGGTCTTCAGGAATCTTTAATTCACTTTCCTTCTCTCAACATTGCCTCAAAGAGCTGGGTGTAGAGTAGCATGGCCTGGTCCCCCAGAATTGTCCCTTTCTTTCCTTAGCTCGTACTTTTTTCTATTTTGGCATGTTGTTCCTCTTCCTTTTTTGATTTCTGCTGATGGCTTTGTTTTTGCTTTTTGCTCTCCCTTTACTTATTTATTTATCTGTTTTTATGGTAAAATATACATAACACGAGCTTTAGCATTTCAACCATTTCAAAGTGTACGGTTCACCGATAAGAAGTACATTCAAATTGCTGCACAACCATCATCACCACCTATCTTCCTCCGGAGCTTTCTCATCTTCCCAAACTAACATTCCACACCCATGAAACCACGGCTTCCTCCTTCTCCCTGCCCTGGCCCCTGGCGATGACTTTCCATCCCCACCAACTTGACTGCCCCCGGTACCTCGGATCAGTAGCAGCTTACAGTGTTTGCCCGTTGGTGACTGGCTTACTTCACGGAACGTACTGTCTTCAAGTTCCATCCATGTTGTAGTACATCAGCACTTCTTTCCTTTTATGGCTGAACAATATTTCATCGTATGGATAGAGCACATTGTGCGGACCCATTTATCCAGACATTTGATTGTTTTTTCCACTTTCAGGCCTTATGAATAATGTCATTATGAACATTTGCGCACAAATTTTTCATAGGCCTATGTAAGAAATCAAGAACAATCTGCTAGAAGAAGGCAGGAGAATGCCTTCTTAACTTTGGAAAAGGCAAAAATTCTTAACAGGATATAAGAAGCAAGAAGCACTAATCATAAAAGAAAAGATTCATAAGCATAGCTTTTGAAAATCTGTATGAAATACATAAAAATGTATAATGTATATAAAACATAGGTGTAGATATGTAAAAATATATATATATATATGTATGTATGTATGTATGTATTTGGTTCATTCTGTTAGCCTTCACACAGTGAGGACACTACCGACTGTGAAAAAGTGATGTTGAAATTCAGTAACTTAAGGGGCAAGGGAGACCACCCTCAGGAATACAGTCCCCCAACCATACTCAAGTAGTACTTCCACAGACTACTGAGTAAGTGTGGAGATCGGGGTAAACTTGGGGACATCTGATAAGGTCCAACCAGAGTGGAAAAAACAGATTATCTCCAAGACAAGCATGAGAGTGGTTTTCTTTTGGTCTGTTTCTAACATTGTCAGCATTCTTGACTGTCTAGCTTAAAACCGGTCTTTTTCTGGTCTTGTAAGTCTCCCTTGCAATTTGAAACAAGCTTTCTGCAGGTTTCTGATAGGACTTCAGAAAGCCCGGTTTCTTGGGCCCCAGGATTGTGTCCTTGGTGCTTAGTGGCACAATCGGCTTTGTCGCCATAGAATCTCTTTGTCCTTCCTGATTCAAGGATAAGGATCCTATTCCCCCACATCTTCACCACTATGTTAACTTACTCTTGGTTATGTCAATACAGCTTTTGCTCAGTTCATGCTGGTATCAAGGTTGCCTTTGCGGTCTGTTTGTCTGGATCATTTGTGGAGATAGCATCTGTGTGGTAGCTTTTAAGAATCTGATGTTCAGCCAACATGTGACTATGAAATAAACAAAAATGACCCTGAGTTGCATTGGGAAGTGGAGCGAGCCGTGGGCCATGTTCAGTGCCCCGGAAGGCTGCCCCCAGCCACTTGGCAGTCGGTGTGCCTCTAACGCAAGCCGGTATTCCGGCTCCTAATCCCATAGTTTTGCTGGTGCTGAACTTCACAGAAATAGAATTGTGTGGTATATATTCTTCTGTGTCTGAATTTTCTCATTCAACCGTATGACTCTGAGAGTCCATCGGATTGTTGCCTGTATTAGAACTTTGTTCTTTCTCACCGTGGTGTAGTCTTCCATGGTGTGAATATTCTGTGAAGTATTCATCCATTCCACTGCTGATGAGTATTTGAATCATTCCCATTTGAGGCCTATTATTTAAAAAGTAGCTATAAACTTTCTGCATAAGGTTTTCTTTTCTTTTTTTTTTTTTTTTGCTGGACAGAACTTTCATTTTTTGGTATAGGGTTAGGAGTAGAATTGCTACATCATCCAGCATATGTTCGTTTAACTTTTGGTGGAAGAAAATTAAGTGCTCCCAACACCGTTCCAAAGCGGGTGTCCTCAGTTTACTGTCCTACCGGCAACGGGAAGGAATTCCAGTCACCCCCCTTCTCACCCGCACTTAGTCGGTAGTGTTTCCAGTGCTGAGCCACTGTGCTGAGTGTGCAACTCCGCATCTCACTTCCTTCGCGTGAGCCATGATGTTGAGCACATTTTCATATGTTCCTTGGCCAATTTTTATGTCTTTTTTTGTAAATTATATCTCCAGGCCTTTTTTAAATCAAGTTTTGATTGAATTGACCTTTTCTTATTGATTTCTTTGAGCTTTTTAATGTATTGTGGGTATGAGTCCTTTTGTAGAAATGTACCATATTTTTTGGACCATAAGACTCACCCAGGTTTTAGAGGAGGAAAGTAAAAAAAAAATTTTTGAAGCAAAAAATGTGGTAAAATATTTAATAACATAAATAACATAATATTTCACCCATGTAAATGTAAACAGAACTCAACAGCAGCATTAACAACCATTGTTCCTCCCAAATTGGGGGAAGGAGGGAGAGGAGTGCATCTTATAGTCCGAAAAATATGGTAACTTGCAAATATCTTATCCCAACAACTTGCTTTTTTATTCTCTTCATGGTATTTTTTGATGAACCGAATTATTGATTTGCAAAAGTTAAACTTATTAATCCTTTATGATTAGTACTCCTTGCTTCTCATATCCTGTTGGGAAATGTTTGCCTATTCCAAAGTTAGCAAGACATTCTTCCACTTTCTTCTAGCAGATTGTTTTAGATTTCTTACATAGGCCTATGTAAAATTTCTAACTTTGTGTATGTGGTTTGAGGTAAGGTTATTTTTTCCCCTGTAAAGCTGTCAGGTGCTCTACTCTGCCCTTGAGTTAGGCATGCAAGGTCATAAGATTTTTAAAATTTATTTTTGGAAGCTCCCTACTATGTACATAAAAGTCATACCACCCCACAGTCTTTGTAAAAATCATCATTGTCATTGTACTCAAGCACACCGCCCCACTTCCCCTGAAGTCTTGCCTCCCACAGGCTGTCCCCCCCACCCACGCTACTCCCAGTAATGATCTGAGGCACGGTGACGCCTCTGCTTGCAGGGGTTTCGGGTGTCACAAAACCCACCAGGCAGAGGTCACCTGTGTGTTCCTTAAATGTGTGAGCCACCCAGTCCCAGAATCCTGCCTTGATAGTCTGCTTTCCAGGGACATTTCTGATAAAAGCACTATATCAGTTCTGGTTCTGGTTGGAAACAATTCCACTCAAGTGTTTCCCCTGAAGAGCGGTGGACAGAGTTAAAAGAACCAACAATAACAGTAAAATATCCAAAGACTAGCAATGGAGGAAACTCGTTACAGTCCCTTTGATTAAAGGGGTACTACAGATAAATGGATAATCGGCAGGTAGGTGGATAGACAGACAGACAGACAGTCTTCTGTCTCCTCCCCTTGTTCGTATCTCCTGTTGGTGCCTTTCATTGGTCAAACCCAATCAGAAGCCCGCTAGAAACAGAGCACCAGTATTGTGATCCCTGGGGTCCGCCTCCCAGGGCACTGGACGAGAGAGCGAGCATGAGGATGGACCAGCGCTTCTTGTGAAACAAAAATCAAAATAGACTAAGCGAGACGACTTTGGAAACAGGAAAAATCATCAACATCTAAGAAAATGAAATTAAATGGACAATGTAAATTCTAAACTTTAAAAAATTTTAGACATAAACCGTGGAAACCTGTCCATGCACAGAATGAAAAACCAGTAGGTAGAAAGACTAAAATGACAGATACAGAAACTAAAGATTGAGAACTGCCAGTTTTAGGAATTTCCAGTGCTGCACAGAGGAGGCAGCTCTGTGTTTCTCTGTTTTATCTACGTGAATAAATGAATAAATACTGAAAACATAAGTAAAGAAAACAAAAACTGATAATAAAAATTACTTTTTTAAAACGAAAAGAAAAAAAAGAGACTTCCAGCCCAGATGGAGGAGTAGGTGTACACACTGTGCCTCCTCTCACAACCAAAATTAAGGATAACAAAGATTTAGAACCAAATAAAAAAAAAACAACAACCAGAACAGATAGAAAATTGAATAGTACGGAAGTCCGACAATGATTCACCCAGACCGGTAAGAGGGGCAGAGTCGGCAGCTGGCGGAGAGGAAAAAGCAGTGGCTAGTGGTCCCGGACATGCAGGTGGCAGTTGGCACACCCCAGGCATACAGATGGCGGTTACCGGGTGTGGGGAGGCAATAAGCAGACCCAGTGAGGTACACACGGTGGCTGACCTCAGTCACACATTCGCCCGCAGATAAACCAGGTGAAAACAGGCAGTAAGACAGACTGCGCAACCCAGGGTCCCAGCGCCGGGAAATAAAGCCTAAAAGCACCGATTGAAAACACTTGTGGGGGTTGAAGTGCTGGAGAGACTCCCAGCCTCATAGGAGAGTTCATTGGAGAGACCCACAGGGTCCTAGAATGTACACAAACCCACCCACACGGGAATCAGCACCAGAAGGACCCAATTTGCTTGGGGAAAGTGGCGGAAGGGACTGGAATCCCAGAGAGAGTAGAGCAAGTGCTATTGTTCCCTCTCGAACCCCACCCCCACATACAGCCTCACAACCCAGCAACTGGGCTGCCCCGCCCTGGAGAACACCTAAGGCTCTGCCCCTCATTATATAACAGCCGCGACCAGACCAAAAACAAAACAAAACAAAACAAACACCAAAAATGGTTGAAACTGGAGAACAAATGAAAGCCCCAGAGCCAACTCCTCTAAGCCATGAGGAGATAGCCAACCTATCAGATGCACAGTTCAAAGCACTGGTGATCAGGATGCTCATAGAATTGGTTGATTTTGCTCACAAATTAGATGAAAAAATGCAGGCTACATACATGAAATTAAGGAAGACGCATGGGGAACCAATAGAGATGGGAGGAAAACTGGGACTCAAATCAATGGAGTAGACCAGAAGGAAGAAAGAAACATCCAATCAGAAAAGAATGAAGAAACAAGAATTCAGAAAAATGAGGAGAGGCTTAGGAACCTCCAGGACATCTTTAAATGTCCCAACATCCGAATCATAGGGGTACCAGAAGGGGAAGAAGAAGAACAACAAGTGGAAAACTTATTTGAACAAATAATCAAGGAGAACTTCCCCAATCTGGCAAAGGAAATAGACTACCAGGAAGTCCAGGAAGCTCAGAGAGTCCCAAAGAAGTTGGACCTAAGGAGGAACACACCAAGACACATCATAATTCCATTAGCCAAGATTCAAATGAAGGAGAGAATTCTAGAAGCAGCAAGGGATAAGGGGACAGTCACCTACAAAGGAGTTCCCATCAGACTGTCAGCTGATTTCTCAAAAGAGGCCTTCCAGGCAAGAAGGGGCTGGAAAGAAGTATTCCAAGTCATGAAAGTCAAGGACCTACATCCAAGATTGTTCTATCCAGCAAAGCTGTCATTTAGAATGGAAGGGAAGATCAAGCACTTCTCAGATAAGGTCAAGTTCAAGGAGTTCATCATCATCAAGCCCTTATTATATGAAATGTTAAAGGGACTTCTCTAAGAAAGAGAAGATTAAAAATCTGACAGTGAAAAGACAGCAAACTCACAGCTATTAAGAACCACACCTAAACCAAAAGCAAACTAAGCAAACCACTAGAACAGGAGCAGAACCACAGAAATGGAGATCATATGGAGGGTTAGCAACAGGGGAGTGGGAGGAGGAGAGAGGGGGAAAAGGTACAGAGAACAAGTAGCATAGACGGTGGGTAGAAAATAGACAGGGGGAGGGCAAGAATAGTGTGGGAAATGTAGAAGCTAAAGAACTTATGACACATGGACATGAACTAAAGGGGGGCAATATGGGTGGGGGGGTGTGCAGGGTGGAGGGGAATGATGGGAGAGAAATGGGACAACTGTAATAGCATAATCAATAATATATATTTTTAAAAAACTAAAAGCAAAAATACTTCTGAGTGATTTAAAATGAAAAATGTAAATCAGTTTTAAAGGCACAAAACAAGCCAGCCTTGGATTTTTCTGCTGCAACAACTCGCACATAGTTACCTACAGAACCCTCAGAAGAAAATAGTGTTACCGGAGACTCTGGAGCCTCCTCGACTAGTTACTTGCATGTAAAGCCAACACAAGAGTGTTGTAAACATTACAGTCCATTGAACCCGAGGTTCATTCACTGTGAGATGCACCCTGTTAACACCGAGAATGAAAAGCTCTTCCAGTTCAGCTTACTGTGGAGTTTTAGCCGTGAAGCTGGGAGATGCACAGATCGCTGTGCGTTATTTCCCCCCGCTGGGAGTTGCGTTGCTGGGTGCGGGATCAGGTGATTTTGCGTGTCGTCTCTCCGTAGTGAAAAATAATGCAATTCTATCTACTCGTGAGTTTCCACCTTTTTTAGGTTCTAAAAAGGACTTGGTAGTGGTTCTACAAGAAAACAGAATTGTGGTAGTTTTTCCCGGTCACATTTTGCTATATTGGTGAATGTAGGCCTTGCTTTGTTTTCCCCTGTGCTGCACCCACAGTCACTGATTCGATGTAAAATTATCATGTAATATTTTTAAGGCATTTAAGCAACGATAAAAACTCCAGTGATTCTGGAAACTAACTGAAAATGACAAGAGTGTAACAGAGCTAAGGCACATATAAGGCATTTGACCACTATGGCATGAGCGCCACCTTCTGGACAGTAGTTGTCAGACATCAATTATAAAACATTTACAAGACATTAACGTGGGAAAAGTAGAACTTTATAGATGACATATGGCATATTGAACCTTAGCAATTTTCATGGTTAATTTTATGTGTCAATTTGACAAGGCCAAGAATTTCCCAGATCAAACATGACTTCTGGGTGTGTCTGAGGGGGGTTCCAGAAGATAGGAGCATTTGAATGGGTGGACTCAGTAGAACAGAGAGCCTGCTGGATGGGGGCGGGCATCGTCTAGGCCTTTGGGGGCCTGGGTAGGACCAAAAGGTGGAAGAAGAAGGAATTCACCCCCTTTGCTTTCTGCCTGTTGGCTTGACTTGGGTGTGGTATTGGTCTCCTGCTCTTGGAGGGGGACTTGCCTTAGTGTCCTCCCCACCCCCCACTTCTCAGGCTGCCCCGCTGCTCAGGCCTGTGGCTCTCCTGCTTGCAATGGCAGGTCATAGGACTTCTCAGCCTCCGCAATCGCATGGGCTAATCCCTCACAATGCACCACTTCCTTTCTTACGTCGTGTTGGCTTGTATGGGTGAGAGCGGTGAAAGGGTTGAGAACGTGGCTGGGTTCCGTGGATACTCTGAGGCTGAAGTCGACAGGCTTTGCTGACGGATTAGATACAGGGTGTGAGAGGGATCAAAAACGAGCCCAAGGTTTCCAGACTGAGCAACAGGGGGAATGCTGATCATGGAAGGGAGGGGCCTTGGGATGAAGGAGGTTTGCACAAGGGTTAGGAGTTCAGTTTGGGGGGAATCCAGCTCGCGATGCCTGCCTGATGGGGGTCTGGAGCTGTCAGTGAGTGGTTAGATGCAGACTTGGAATTCATAGAAGAGAACCAGACGGGAGGTTTAAATTTGGGGAGCCACCCTCCTAAAAATGGATTTTAAACCCTAAAACTGGACGAGCCCTGCAGAAACAGCAAGAGAAATAAGCTCTGAGAACTGGGGCTCTCCAGTGTTCAGGGGTCCAGGACCCGAGGGTGGACCTCTCAGGAAAGCCCAGTCCAGCTCAGGAGGGTTGGGGGCGGGCTGCGGACATCAGCCTGGTTCATCCTGAGACCTGAGCTTTCACTCCGGCTCCATCCTCCACGCAGGCGGCTCTCGCCTTCTCTGGATCTGTGTCTGGTTAAGTGGATGCTGAGGTCCTACCAGACTCCTCCCAGGGCCTCTCCATGTGTTGCCCTAGGGCAGGACAGAAACCAAGGATACCAGATTTGGAACGACGTCTAATATGGTTAATGCTCCAGGGACCTCGGCAATAATTCCCTTTGCCTTCTAGAGGGTTATTTTCTCATCGCCTTCTGCCTGTTTAGGAATCTGACACCCTGGTATTATTAGGAAGACACACCACCGCTGGAGGAGCTCACCTCTGCCAGCCATCTTTAACAGCTGCTCACTCCGTCTGTCCTTCACCTACTTCAGCAAATGGGTTCTGTAATGACACGGAGCCTGGGAATGACTTCCTAGGGCCTTAGCAAAGACTAGCATGTACTTTACTAATTCCGGGGTCTCGGAGCTCTACGCCCAGACCTTAGTTTAAATGAGGAGTTTTTACAAAGTGTGCTATTAAAAGTTATCTGGTTGCATGAGATCAATACCAAGAGCCTTCTGTTTCTTTCCTAACAGGATTAGAAACATACAGTCACATTGGAACTATTACTGATAAAATTTTCACGTTGTACTATGACCACATGGGATTCATCCATAAACTGACTCCAGATCATTTTGTAGCCGGTGGGCCACATGTCACCCTTGGAAATTCGAAAGTTATTTTTGGCCAGGTCAGTGATGGAATGCATGTCAGCAGTTTGCCTTGTGTTAAAAAGAAATGCCACATTCTGTACACAGAACAGGGAAATGGGAAAGTACATTCTTTGGGACAAACTCTTCGTAATGCAGTTCACTCTATATAACGAAAGGAAAAAGCTCCACTTTCCAGAGAACATCCCCCAAACCTTGCAGGTCCCATTCAGGGTCATACAGATTTAACTCCACCCTGGGTATCTTCACACCAATGTCTTCACCGCAGAATGCCCCCAGATAGTCTAAGCTAGATCCATTACTGCCCGCCCAGGTTCACGGCGGGTTGGACTCTCTACCTCTCAAGACTGACCTTGGGCAAACGCCAGTTCTGTTTTTCTTGTTGGTTTGCCCTTGTTTATATTAGCCCTGCCCCCTCAGTTCTTCCTTTTCTAGTGCTACCTAGGAAGGATTTATTGTCCTTTTCACGGATGATACTACATACAGATTGTTCTAATAATCTCCATGTTTATTGTGCCACTCTGTGAAGGTCCTTATGCCTAAGGCCTCACCACGGGGCCCACAGCGTGAACATGAACTCTCATCAACGCCAGGGCAAAGCACCAAACGAATCTTCTGACTGGATGATGATAATAATAATAATAAAACCTGCCCAAAGGAAGGAGAATAAAGGATGACTCTCCCTGTTGTGGAGCATTTCAAATCTGCAGGCCAAGAGGGCAGCTAAAAAGAGGGCGTTTCAATCTGCAGTGACAGGGATGGGCCCAGAGGGTGGTGTGCTGAGTGACATAAATAAGTCGGACAGAGGAAGACAGAGGCTACGCAGTTTCACTTCTAGGTGGAATCTCAAAACAAAATAAACAGACAAGCAGAACAGAAGCAGACCCACAGATACAGAGAACATTTTGACGGTCGCCAGATGGGAGAGGGGCGGGGGGCTGGGTGCAAGGGTGAAGGGGTTAAGAAGTGCAGACTGGCAGTCACGCAGTATCGTGGGGAGGTGAAGCATGGCACAGGGGACACAGTCATTAATGTCGTGACAACTCTGCACGGTGTCAGGCAGGTCCTAGATCTATCGGGGCGATCACTTTGCAAGTTATGTAAATGCCTGATCGCTGGGTTGTACACCAGAAACTAATATAATATTGTATGTCAACTGTGATTGAAAAATAACAAACTTACAGTAAAAAAAAAAAAAAAAAAAAAAAAAAGGATGGTGTTCTAGTTTCCCGTCCGAGGTGCTGGGAGAGAGGGATAGTAAGTGCTGCTGTGACCCCCACGCACCTGCCGGTCTGGGTCTGCGGGGCGGGCTGCGCACAGATGCCGATCCAATGACGTGAATGGGGGGGGTGGAACGAGCCGAAACGGTGGTTTCCTCCACTGCCTTCGCAGTTTGCAGAAAATGTCCTCTCTTTCTTCTGTGAAAGCTTAAATCATGAAAATCAAATGCCAAGAGAGGCTTTTATAGTCAGGGTGAGTTCAAGGAACTCACTCTCAATGTTGGCGCCTCCCTCCCTGCAAACAGGCTCCGCGGGCATCCCATCTGGGTAAAAAAACAAACAAACAAACAAACAAACAACAATCGCTTCATTCGGCCTTGTCGCATGCCAGGCACTGCTGTGAGCGCTTAATGGTAATGACACCCGTGGACCCTCATTTTACTGATGAGGAAGCGAGGCGCGGCTAGACTAAATCAGGTACCCCGTCACCTCTCCCACTGGTCAGCAGTCGGAACCCGGCGCGGATCTGGGCCCCTGGCGCCAGGGCCCGCGCCTTCAGTCGTTGCCACGGCTGCGGTTCACTGGCTTGCACACACTGTTCCTGGGACGTTCTTGGCACTCCCGGACTAGAATGTCGTACGGAATTCTAAGGCCCGTTCAGCCTTTTCAGAGTCCGTAAGACGTCTGTTCAGTCCCGCACCGGTTCCCCTGGCGTCTGCTTCCCACTCTCTCCCCTTCCCAGCGGGTTCCCAAATTTAAGTAGCGAAAGGCCCAACAGAAAGCGGGAGGCGGAGGTATTCTCTGATGGCTGGGCCCCCGGCCAGACGGTAGCTGTACAGAGTCACCAGCATGGGACCAGGAGCAGCAGCTCGCAAGGGAAGAGAGGTACTTCCCAGCACCTGTCCGAAGTAAAACTCTAAGAACCAAGTTTAAAACCTGCACCTCCGGATTCGTCCCACGCACGTGGCAGGGAACGCTCAAGTCTCCCTACACCCTCTGGCTCCAGCCTTCTACAAACAGCACAGGAGCCCTTCTTCTTTTTTCTTTCAGATTTTAAATTTATTTTTAGAGAGAGAGGGGAGCAGAGGGAGAAAGAGAGGGAGAGAAATGTCCACGTGAGAGAGAAACATGGATTGGTCGCCTCTGGTATATGCCCTGACCAGGGACCGAACCAGCAAACCCCGGCATGTGCCCCTGGCAGAAGGATGCCAAACCAGCCGAGACCCACGGGTCAGGGCAGGGCAGAGGAATCCGAAAGGAAACCTTACTCTTCAGAAGTTTTCCTCGTGCACACATGCATATTCAAACAGCATGCGCTGAGACCGTATTCCTGCGGATAAGGACTGGAAACAAATCTGTCATCTACACTTCCTCATAATTGAAGTATAACATAGTTTAAATGCAATGTTTTTTTCCCCACTCCAGGCTCCCAATATGGGCTTCAAGACCGCCTTGGCCCCACAGTACATCACCCCAAACGAAATGATCTTCTACGCCTACGTGCCCCCAAACCAGCCGAAGGAGAAACTGTATACTAAGAAATTCAGCAACATTCACTCTGGAAAGGTGATACACTCCAGGTAGCTGCCGCATCGCATCTATTTAGATTGCACACTGGTTTCTGGATTCTCAATTTCGAGCCTACTTTTTTGAGTAATTTTCTTGGTCAAATAGAGTGAGTCTTTTTGTCTTTCTTTTCTCTTTCTTTCTTTCTTTCTTTCTTTCTTTCTTTCTTTCTTTCTTAATACCTCACAAGGCCGAATATATTTGTAGATTCCAAGGTACCTTGCATGATGCCACAATTTCAGAAACTGGGAGCCAGTTACATCAGCACCACGAGGCCAAGCTATAGAAATGTGCATTTGCCACCTTGGGTATAAAATGTTCAAGGCCACACTGGATACTGCTGATCCGCAATGTTCTCGTGCGTCCTAAAAACAAACACGGCTAAAGGCCATCTTGCATGAACCACTGCATGACCAGGCGCGCAGGATTCTCAGGCGCGCTTACTTCTAAGATGCTGGCAAGAGCCGGTGACCTTTCAAGTACTAAATACTGTCTTCGAAGAGCATTATGAATTCTATAATCCCCTAAAACTAACAACCAGAAAAGGAACAATTTCAGATTACCAGAAACTCACCCTATCCCAAATGTGGTGGGCGCTCCTCCACCAGGCAGAAATCCCCTAGGTACCCTAGCCAGCACACCACGCCCACGCAGGCGACCCCTCAGAGGCGGGGATGACGATTGGAATCGGGCATAGCAGAACAAATGCCGGTGGTAGTTTTTTTTCCACAAGGCTTGCAGAACTTTTTATCTCTCAGAAAAGTACCCCTGATCTCTAGAACTCGTTTGTTTTCCATGGCTTTTGCCTATGTGGCGTTCCCAGTCAGTTCATTGAGTTTATACTGTAGGTACCTCCTCGCAGACAACGTAGAATCACTTTTAAAAAAATTAACGTGCTTATGTGATCTCAATGTTAACATGAGCTTCTTCTAACCTAATCTATAAAAATTCTCTTAAGGATCAGAATATTCGAAAACAAGACCGGCACATTCTGCCTTCAGATGCGGTCACTTTGCTTGCAGGGAAACTAGAGGGCAGGCATTTCCAAGGCAGGAAATAGAAGAGCTAAGATCAAAGCACCGGGGCACGTGGAACATCAGCTGGGCCCTCAAGGATCTGGGAGCCCGGAGTTTTGAGGTCAGCGCCAGGCCAAAGGCAGAGAGAGAGCTAGACAGTCAGGGGGTGGAGCACAGCGAGCCTTTCATTCATCTCTTCCGTGAATAACTATTGAGCACTCATCCATGAAGGCACTATGGTTGGTGCTGTGATAGAGCCACGGGGAAGATATCCCGTGAACTCGTATTCTAGCACAGAATGTAGGCCAGAAGGTAATTACAGTCGACGTGAGTCTACAACAGGGGGGCTGGCTGCCGCGGGGCAGCAGGCTGCACGGGCGGGGCTGACTTAAGGGGAAACTGAGACGCAGAGCTGGCTGTGGAGGACAGCAGCTGCCGCAGTGGGAAAAGCTCCCAGTTTCACACAGGAGAGGGTTTGTGGAACAGTGGGCTGGAGACCAGCAGGGGAGCTGCATTGGTCCCTCTCTGACCCCTCCCCCACAGGCAGTGCCGCAGCAAGGACGGTTGCCCTGCCCCGGTGAATACGGTGAATACTTAAGGCTCTGCCCCTTTACACCTTAACAGGGGCCCGAACAAAGAAATATGGCCAAAATGGAAGAACAGAGCAAAACTTCAGAAACAAAGCTAAGCGATGAGGAGATAACCAACCTGTCTGATGGAGAATTTAAAGCCCTGGTAATCAAAATGCTCACAGAACTGATTGAGCTTGCTTGAAAAATGAAAGAGCAAATGAAAGATACCCAAAATGAAATAAAGCAAAATATTCAGGGAATCAACAGTGACAGGAAGGAAGCTAGAACTCCAATCAACAATTTGGAACAGAAGGAAGAAATAAACATCCAACTGGAAGAGAATGAAGAAACAAGAATTCAAAAAAATGAAGAGAGACTTTTGAACCTCTCAGACAACTTTAAATGCTCCAATATCTGAATTATAGGGGTACCAGAAGGAGAATAACAACAGCAAGAAATTGAAAACTTATTTGAACAAATAATCAAGGAGAACTTCCCCAATCTGGCAAAGGAAATAGACTTCCAGGAAGTCCAGGAAGCTCAGAGAGTCCCAGAGAAATTGGACCCAAGGAGGAACACACCAAGGCACATCATAATTCCATTAGCCAAGATGAAAATGAAGGAGAGAATTCTAGAAGCAGCAAGGGATAAGGGGACAGTCACCTACAAAGGAGTTCCCATCAGACTGTCAGCTGATTTCTCAAAAGAGACCTTCCGGGCAAGAAGGGGCTGGAAAGAAGTATTCCAAGTTATGAAAGTCAAGGACCTACATCCAAGATTACTCTATCCAGCAAAGCTGTCATTTAGAATGGAAGGGCAGATAAAGTGCTTCTCAGATAAGGTCAAGTTAAAGGAGTTCATCATCACCAAGGCCTTATTATATGAAATGTTAAAGGGATTTATTTTAAAAAAGATAAAAAATAGGACAGTAAAAAGATAGCAAACTCAGATATTAACAACCACTCCTAAAACAAAAGCAAACTAAGCAAACCACTGGAACAGAAACAGAACCACAGAAATGGAGATCACATGAAGGGTTAACAACAGGGGAGTGGGAGGAGGAGAGAGGGGGAAAAGGTACAGAGAACAAGTAGCATAGATGGTGGGTAGAAAATAGACAGGGGGAGGGCAAGAATAGTGTGGGAAAAGTAGAACCTAAAGAACTTATGACACATGGACATGAACTAAAGGGGAATGTGGGTGGGAGAGGGTGTGCAGGGTAGAGGGGAATGGTGGGGGAGAAAAGGGACAACTGTAATAGCATAATCAATAAAATATATTTTTAAAAAAGTTACCCACTATTGAAGAGAAGGAGAGAATCTTAAAAACAGCAAGAGGAAAGGAGAGACTTACCTACAAAAGCTACCAGCCGATTTCTCAAAAGAAACCTTGCAGGCAAGAAGGGGCTGGAAAGAAATATCTGAAGTCATGAAAGGCAAGGACCTACATCCAATATTACTCTATCATCAAAGCTTTCATTTAAAATGGAAGGGCAGATAAAGTGCTTCCCATATAAAGCCAAGTTAAAGGAGTTCATCACCAAGCCATTATTATATAAAATATTAAAGGGACTTATCTAAGAAAAAGAAGAAGATCAAAAACTATGAATAGTAAAATGACAACAAACTCACAACTATAAATAAAGGAACCTAAAAAAAAAAAAAAAGAAAGAAAGAAAAACAATGAAAACAAAAATTAAGCAAAGAACTAGAACAGGAACAGAATCCGAGAAATGGAGATCCCATGGAGGATTTTCAGTGGGGAAGGGGAAGGGAGCAATAGGGGGGGAAGGTACAGGGAAGAAGAAGCATAATTGGTGGGCATCAACTAGACGGGGAGAGGTTAAAAAAAAAAAAAGGCTGCAATGGAAAAGCATGGAGCACCGAGAGAGCATTTTCCTGGGGGTTGAGCCCTGTTGGAGGCTCTGGGAAGAGTCTCAGGACAGGGATGCTTATAGCAAGATGGAAGAATGAGGAATGGCAGAGGGGAAGCTTCCAGACTTGAGAGCACAGAGTGTAAAAGGCCGCAGCCAAAAGGAGCATGTGTTTGTGAAATCGAACAACACAGACCAGCCAGGGAGACCTCAGTGTCATCGACAAAGGCGGAAAGTCATTCAAGAGAGTGGAGCAAAGTCAGGCAGAGCCTTTGGAGTCCCAGCGAGGAATCTGGAGGTTAGTCTAAGAGAGGAGGAAGCCCTGGAGGCTTTGAATGAGGTGAGTAACTGGGCTGATCGATGTGTAACTTGTCTACTCAGTACGCTGGAAAAACCAACTTTGTTTTTCTTCCTCCTGTGTCTTCTAAAATCCCCTCTGCGGACTTATTTCCTTTCTACCTCAAGATGAAGTATCAGGCGAGAACCATAACTTCTCTCTCAGAAAGTAAATAAATATTTCCTTGACTTAAAAAAGTAATAATCACATAGTACATTTCTGTCTAGTGTTTAAAAAAAAAAACAAAAAAACTTTACGCTCTTAACCCATTTCAATTTGTTTCCCAAACTCTATCTGGAACCTGACCCAAACCGGGAATCGGGGAGTGGGGGGAGATAGCGTGTGTCTCATTCTTACTGTTTTCTGGTTCATGCCCTCTGTCATAGCTTGGGTTTCTAGCCCTTCTAGTTTGGGCGAAAGAAGGGCGGTGAAAAAAGGGGGCGAGCGCTCCTCCTGATGGAGACCTCCAGAATCCTTTGAAGAGGACGATGTCACTCTTGGAACTGGTGGTGACTAAACTGCCCCATCACCGCCACACCTCGGGGGTCTGGGGCTCTCCTGGGTCCTTTGCCCCTTCGGCGTCCTTGTGGGCAGATTGCCTTTTCCCTCCCGCCTTTCCCCACCCCCACGGCTACGCCAGTCCCCCAGACACCAGTACTGTCTTGGGTTTTGTGTGAACATTTTTTTCTTTATAACTTCAACACACACATATATATCAAAATGTATTTAGCTTTGCTAAATGAATTATTTAGCTTTGTAGACTTCTTGTGATTTGCCTTTTTTCATGTGTTATGCTTTTAAATTTTTCACATATTTCACAGATTACTCGATATTGATATATACATCTGTGATTCACGCTTGTGAACATACCACAACTTATTTAACTATTCTCCCATGGTGTCTGGTAGTGGTTTCAAATTTTTGCTATTTAAGTTTTTAATTCATCCAGAATTGATGTACGTGTATGTGAAGTGGCGTATGTGTGAAGTGAGACTATGATTTATTTCTCTGTATATTGGTAGGTTATCAATTGCCCTGTGGGTCCCCACTGATCTGCAGGGTTATCCTGTGATATATCATAGCTCCATATACGAAGTGGTCTGTTTCTGGTCCCTCTTCTAGTTCATTGCTGGTACTCGTCTGCCTTAGGTCATACTGCATTTCTCTAACTATATAACATGTTAGTAGCGCCCCCTCCTGGTTTTTCTTGGCCTTTGTTCTTGCATTTAAATGTGAGATTCAGCGTGTCAGGTTCATTAATGAGAAACAATGACCACTGTTAATAGAAATGACTGATTTATGCAGATTTTTACACGGGAAAAATCATAAATTTCCCTCAAAATAGACTGTGTTGCAGTACCCAAGTTGCCATAATAATATAAAACAGTAAAATGGGCTTTAAAACGCCATCCTTTTCATTTTCAGAGCTAACATAAAAGTCTTCACATGAAGTAAATCTTCAACATGGTTCACTTTTAGATTTTGTTGAGTCCTGTAAAGAAGAAGGAAAAAGTTTCAGTTGTGGTAGAATGCTGTGCTGTACTGAAATGTTGTTTTCAAACTTTGTTTTCTATGAAAATAATATGGAAACTTCTAAAATGGAATTTGGTGCATATGTACTACTCAACAAAAACTAATAAAGAGGTTTGAATAGAAAAAAATTTTAAAAAGAAATAACCCCTTGTAGCCAAATTCTGCCTTACACCTGCAATTAGATCTTCGATGGGCATTTCTTGCTCTTCTCCTAGCAGTACGATGATGCTACTTCGTTCTCTTAGAATTTTAGGGTCCCGACAGCATCCTGACCCCCTTCAGGGCCAGAGGGTTATTATCTTCTCCTTCCCTCACCTGTAATGTTTCTTTGCCTCCGCCCCAGGGTTGAGTTGGCTTTGCTTCCCCACTTTGCTTCTTTCATTTAGACGTTGTAATATGACCATTTTCTCTATGTAATTAAAAACTCTCTGTCAATGCCATTTTACTAGTTGCACTTTTGGCTAAGTAGATCATGTATTAATATCTACTTAATTTTCCTATTGTTGCAATTCTTATTTCTGACTTGTATCACAATGCTGTGATGGACACCTCTCTGTAGAGAGATCCCTCCACCCCACACCCCCATGTTTCAAGTTACTTCCTTGGGACAGAGCCTTATCAGTAGACTTATGAAATCAAATGGGGAAGATAATGCCATAGCTTTCGGGGGGCTCCGCCCGTAGAACCCCCTGTTCGTCACAGATGAAAATAAAAACTACCAAGACAAGATCTGCTTGGGGAGGAAAGGGGTCAAACTCTCAGAGGAGAATGACCCAGAGCCCCTTCCTCACTAGGCTTTTATTGGGCTCAAATACACGGGAATACAGGTATGTCAGGTGACAAGGATCAAACAATGGTTAACATTTCAAAGCAATCCGAGGGCTTAATCCGAGCCAGTGTTTGTCAGGAAAGGGGGTTGCCAAACTTTGGGAGACATACTCATTTTCCTCCTGGGACACTTATCACTTAAGTGAGAGCACTCTTAGCAAAGCAGGTTTCACAGGACTTTAGGAATTCTTTCTTATGCCTGATCACCCAGGGAGCCATCCTGGCCAGTACAGGGCTGCACCGCTTGCCCTCACAGTTTCAGGCTTTAAGCCGATTAGGAAGCAGGAGACATCTCCCAGATGGAAATGAGGACTCGGGCTATGTCAGAATAGCAGGGGGGCGAGGATCCATCACATCCTCTTTGCTGCAGCCCCCCGAGTCCTTCCATGAGGCCTCCCAAGTGGTCGCGTCTGGCTTAGGTTGCCCCTCCCATGAGGAGTCTTACCCGTCATTGACTGCCAACCAAGCATTGGAGTCAGAGATGGATGAGGCAGAAGCAGCACTCCTGCCAGGGAGATAAGCTTTGTCTCCTTAGTAGGTCACGTCCTTGTGACAGAACAGACCCAGATGAAGTGGGTCCCTTGGCTCTTACACAGCCCACCATGGGGTGAGGGTTACAACTCCTGAAACCAGGCTGAACGGTCCGCAACAATAGCTTTTACTGAGTACTATCAAATTGCTTTCTGGGACGTTTGTGCCAGTTAATAACCCCTATCAGTAGCGGATGAATGCCTTTCCCCACTCAGTTCTTCACCATTCCTGAACCCTGTCATTTAAAAATCTTTGTTAATTTAACAGGTGAAAAACTATATCCTGTTGCTATAATTGGTATTTTTATTAATTAACTAACGAGATTGAAGAAATACCAATCAAATGTTCATTTGTTAGCCATTTGTGTGGTACACTTTGTATGTAACTTGTATGTTCATAAACTTGCTCGTTTAAGCCACAGTTTTACCCAAATTCCTTAATGTGTGTTGGTTTGTTCAGGAAGAGCGGAAAGGCTTACATAAGGAAGGTAGTGCAACACAGCCCTTCTGACGGATTCTTGTCTGCGGTTATTGCTGAAGTAATAGAACCTTTTGGAATAGAAGATGTGAACAGAAGTCCTTGTTTGTCTAGTTCCCTTTCCATCACTAAAAACCAAGATTTCTTCAAGCTTACTCTTCAACCACCAAGTAAGTGTGATGGTATACCATAGCTCTTATGGCTAATAAAAATGAAGAATTATCTTTTGAGAAGGTTGTTCATGCTCATTTATACAACAGTAGATTTTAAAATTTAGTCCAATTGGCAATCTACAGAACCATTCATCTATTTAGGTTTCTGGAGGGATTTTGTATTTCTGATACAATAAAACCTAGATATAACTTCATGGATATTACATCAATAGTAGTACCTATTATTCATTCCTATGATGTTATTTTTATATTAAACAATATTCAGGAGAAATCATGGAAAGTGGAAAGTCCATGCATTCTTCACCCTGCATAATAAAATGCTGTCGAATCGCTCTTATGTAGGATATTTCTATTTCACAGGATTCTATAATAGATATATCTCAAAACTTAGTCTAACTTGTTGTAAGAATTTGGGGTTTATTCTGAGTAAATAGGAAGGCGTTAGAGGGTTTTGAGCGGAAAGTGACATGACTGGACTTGTGTTTAGCAAGGTCACGTTGGCTGCCGTGTTGAGAATGGACTGGGCCAGTGATGGAGGAAGGGCAGGAAGGAAAGTGGAGAAATGGGGAGGCTACTACAATGCTCAGGTGAGGGACCACATTCAGTTTAAGATGCCGTTACTCATCCCAGTGGAGAAATAAGGTGCGTATTGGGAAAGACGAGGCTGGTGTTCAGTAAAAAACATCTGGACTGGAGAGGTAAATTTGGGCAGTCAGCGCATATATGACACCAGCTGAGATCACATGGCAAATGGCTGTAGGTGTAGAAAGGGAAAGGCCTGAGGTCCCCTCCCTGGCAGCCTAACAATTAGTGGTCCAGGAGATGGGGAAGCGTTGGAAAGGAGGTTGGAAGTTCTGCTCAGAGGGGAACTGAGGGAAGATGTTTAGATGCACCAATAGGTCAGGTGAGATGAGGAAAGAAAACTGGCCAGTGGGTCTGTGTGAAAGTCCTTGGTAACTCAGACGAACGCTTCTGCTGGGTGGAGAAGTAGAGGCGTAGTAGCATTTAATCCACTAAATGGATTAAATTTGAAAATTGAGGAGAGGAGGTGAAGACCATGAATAAGGCAACTCCGGGAACTTCACTGGAAAGGGAAGGGGAGAAGGAACTTACGTGGCCCTCGGGAGTAGGTAGGGAAGGAGTTTGTTGGTGCATCTAAATCGGGAGAAATTAAAGCATGTGTGCACGGTGAAGGCAGTTACGAGGTTCTCTTCCAACTACTTCTATTTATTTTTTCAGAATGAGGCAAGTATTGTTATGTTCTGTGACCCATCAAAAACATTTGGTAATAAGAAAAAAGAAGCGTTTGCTAATGATACCCACCCTCCCCTGGAAATAGCCTTCTTTGGACTTCTCTCATGTTCTCTGGTGGCTTTTCTCCATTCGGATGCTTTGAGGAGTTTTTCCATTCCTTCTCCAGTGGGGTTCCATAAGGTCCTGCCCTAGGGCCTCTTTTCTCCTAAATCGTGGTGCTCTCCTTAAACAATCCATTATTCATGCCTTCAACGAATATTTTTTTAGCACCTCCTATGGTGTAGGTACTGGGGAATCACTGGCTACTTTACCCTTCTCTTGAAGAATCACAATACAGATTCTAGGCTATTAAGGCTCTTGGCAGTTTTATAGTAAAAAAAATTAGCTTTCTTATAATAAGTTAGCCCTACATGGTTTTTTCCTGCTAATAATTTTATAGGATCCATTTCATAGGAAAGGGTAAAGTACAGGTCTTTGCTTGACATATTCGTGACACACTTTCTATACATTCATTTGATGTATAACCTGAAGTCTGGCAAATGTGTTTTATGGTTACGACCATAGCTTAAAAACTCCACTAGTGTGTTTGTGGATGAAGTCCTCCAGTCTGCTTGGAGAACGTCGGCTGTTTTATTTTGTACTGAATCATTCCCATTTTAGCTCCAGGTGTGGTTTCCTCATTTAAAGATTCGGATGTAGAGAAGACGGTGGTGATTCCAGGTTACAGCAGCTTCCTTATCGTAAGCATCAGTCAGAATGGTCAGAACGCGTTAGCTAAGGCGACCATGCCTAGAATTGTACCCATCGGTATGACTTTCATAAAAGACTCCTGGTTCCTGTATGACTTCGGGCAAAGGAATGGACAGACATGGGAAATATATGCAAAACCATGTAATTATTGGTTTCAGCAGCACGATGATTCACTGTCCCTCAATGTCCTGAAATACGTTGATCTGGGGAAATCTCAGACTTTACAAGTGAAGGTCATGCCTCATGGAAAAGGTAAGTTTATTTTTATTGGGAAGCATCAAAAGGAGATGTTTTTGTTTACCTTGAATGTGAAACACACTCTTTGACATGTCTTTGGTTTCCATAGCTGGCTGGCATTCTACTTATAAAGTATTAGCTTCTAATTATTGAGCACTCACTATGTGAGGAGGCTCTGTATTCAATGATTTTTTTCATACACTTTTATATTTAATGTTCATAACAACCCTAAAGGGCTAGACTATAATCCTCATTTTACAAGTGAGGAAAATAAGGTTTGGATTATTACAGTTATTTCAAGTGGGTTTTTTTTTGCTTTTTAATATATTTTATCAATTATGCTATTACAGTTGTCCCATTTCCCCCCCTTTATTCCCCTCCGCCCTGCACACTCCCTCCCACCCACATTCCCCCCCTTCAGTTCACGTCCATGGGTCATACATATAAGTTCTTTGGCCTCTACATTTCCCACACTATTCTTACCCTCCCCCTGTCTATTTTCTACCTACTATTTATGCTACTTATTTTCTGTACCTTTCCCCCCTCTCCTCCACTGATAACCCTCCATGTGATCTCCATTTCTGTGATTCTGTTCCTGGTCTAGTTGTTTTCTTAGTTTGGTTTTGTTTTGTTGTTTTTTTTTTTTAGGTTTGGTTGTTAATAGCTGTGAATTTGTTGTCATTTTAGTGTTCATATTTTTTATCTTCTTTTTCTTAGATAATTCCCTTTAACATTTCATATAATAAGAGCTTGGTGATGATGAACTCCTTTAACTTGACCTTATCTGGGAAGCACTTTATCTGCCTTTCCATTCTAAATGACAGCTTTGCTGGATAGAGTAATCTTGGATGTAGGTGCTTGACTTTCATGACTTTGAATACTTCCTTCTAGCCCCTTCTTGCCTGCAAGGTTTCTTTTTTTTTTAAATATTTTTTAATTTTAATATATTTTATTGATTATGCTATTACAGTTGTCCCGTTTCTCCCCCATCATTCCCCCCACCCTGCACACCCTCTCCCACCCACATTCCCCCCTTTAGTTCATGTCCATGTGTCATAAGTTCTTTAGCTTCTACATTTCCCATACTATTCTTCCCCTGCCCCTGTCTATTTTCTACCCACTATTTATGCTACTCATTCTCTGTACCTTCCCCCCCTCTCCTCCTCCCACACCCCTGTTGCTAACCCTCCATATGATCTCCATTTCTGTGGTTCTGTTCCTGTTCTAGCTGTTTGCTTAGTTTGCTTTTGTTTTAGGTGTGGTTCTTAATAGCTGTGATTTTGCTGTCTTTTCATTGTCATATTTTTGATCTTCTTTTTCTTAGATAAGTCCCTTTAACATTTCATATAATAAGAGCTTGGTGATGATGAACTCCTTTAACTTGACCTTATCTGGGAAGCACTTTATCTGCCTTTCCATTCTAAATGACAGCTTTGCTGGATAGAGTAATCTTGGATGTAGGTGCTTGACTTTCATGACTTTGAATACTTCCTTCTAGCCCCTTCTTGCCTGGAAGGCCTCTTTTGAGAAATCAGCTGACAGTCTGATGGGAACTCCTTTGTAGGTGACTGTCCCCTTATCCCTTGCTGCTTCTAGAATTCTCTCCTTCATTTGAATCTTGGCTAATGGAATTATGATGTGCCTTGGTGTGTTCCTCCTTCAGTTTAACTTCTTTGGGACTCTCTGAGCTTCCTGGACTTCCTGGAAGTCTATTTCCTTTGTCAGATTGGGGAAGTTCTTTTTTATTGTTTGTTCAAATAAGTTTTCAATTTCTTGCTCTTCTTCTTCTCCTTCTGTTACCCCTAGGATTCGGATGTTGCAATGTTTAAAGATGTCCCGGAGGTTCCTAAGCCTCTCCTCATTTTTCTGAGTTCTTGTTTCTTCATTCTGTTCTGGTTGAATGTTTCTTTCTTCCTTTTAGTTCATACCCTTGATCTGAGTCTCAGTTTCCTTCCCATGACTGTTGGTTCCCTGTACATTTTCCTTTATTTCACTTAGCATAGCCTTCATTTTTCATCTAATTTGCAACCATATTCAATCAATTCTGTGAGCATCCTGATTACCAGAGTTTTAAACTGTGTATCTAATAGGCTGGCTATGTCTTTGTTGCTTAGTTGTGTTTTTTTCTGGAGCTTTGACCTGTTCTTTTGTTTGGGCCTTTTTTTTTTTTTTTTTTGTCTCAGCTCACCTGTCACATAGTAAGGGGTGGAGCCCTAGGTATTCACCAGGGTGGGGCAACTCATGGGGCTGTGCTGTGGCTCTGTATGTGGGGGAGGGGTCTGAGAGGGAACTTGCTCAGCTCTCTGCTGGATTTCAGTCACTTCCCCCACTTTCCACATGCAAATTGGGCCCTTCTGGTGCTGATTCCCAGGTGGGTGGGTTTGTGTGTGCTCTAGGACCCTATGGGTCTCTCCAATGAACTCTCCTGTGAGGCTGGGAATTTCTCCTGATGCCTTCTCAATCCCCACAGGTGTTTCCAATCAGAGGTTTGAGTCTTTATTTCCCCGGCGCTGGGACCCTGGGTTGCGTGTTCTGTCTCGCTCCTCAGTTGTTCCTCCTGGTTTATCTGCCGGTGAATTCGAGACCACTTAGTCCTCAATCCGCTGCCTCTCCGGGTCCTCCAGCCTCGGCCTTACTGCGAGCTCTCTCCACCCGGCTGCCTATCACCACGCCGCCTACTGGTCTGGATGAATGTTTCTTCTTTAACTCCTTGGTTGTTGGACTTCCATAGAGTTCGATTTTCTGGAAGTTCTGGTTGCTTTTTGTTTTTAAATTTGTTGTCTTTCTTTCGGTTGTGTGAGGAGGCACAGTGTGTCTACCTGTGCCTCCATCTTGACCAGAAGTCTCAAGTATTTATTTAAAGCCAGACAATGGCTTTTAAATAAAATTCTATACTTTCCCCCATTTTTCAGGCATTTTTTTATTACAAAAGTAATAACAAAACATTAACAATGATGGAAAAATGGCATCCTGGAAACACATTTTGATTTAGTAATTAACTGAACTAGAAAGAAAGGAGGGAAAGATAGAGAAAGGGAGGGAAAGAAAAGAAAAGTCTGTCAGCAGAAATGAAGAGGGAACTCAAAGCCAAAAAAATTCACTAATGTGTGGTTTCCTGAAGGATATGAGGCTAAGATATGGGCTATACAGGCAAGGGGAAAGATTTTAATGCCCATGCCTTTGGAGGAGATGTGGCTTTGGGCTATCCTACTTAGTGTTAGGATTTTGGAACTGAGTTAAACCATAAAGGGAATACTAGGAAAACTCTACAAACCACCAACCCACAAAAGGAGCTGGGGAGATGATCACTTTCACGGTGCTCAAAGGGGGGAAAAAGGATCTCCTATAAAAAACCCAAACTCCAGGACTAAGCAACACCAGGGACTACCCACAAGATACAAGAATCTTAAGGTGAGAAATAATTATAACCCCAGAGAATCAGTGACAGCTAGCAAAAAACTCTTTGTGGAATATTTTTATAACCCAGGTAACATGGACTTCCATGGGAAAAAAAAAATCAATCTTAATTAAACATGAATTGAGGAAAACAATTTGGAAACTAAGCAAGGAAATGGCCTGGCAGGAGGGATAATTGGCAGGCACAGGAAATAGAAAATTTTAACCTCCAAGAACTTAAGATGATAGAAAAATCAGAAAGATGCTAAAACTAAGCATACCTAAAACTCTTAGATTTTTAAAAAGAGGTAATAAAAGGAAAAAAACCACTATTTTTAAAAGAGGGTTATTTGAAAAACAGAACCAATGCAATTCGTATAAATGAAAACTATAGGCTTCGAAAAACAACGGAAGACCTCTATTTTGGTTTTTCTCATATTTACATTACTATCCTGAAAAACCTCTTTCTGAAAGTTTTAGAATTCCTTGTCATTGGTTATAATACTAATTGCCCATATTTCCTTCAAGTAATTTTAGAGTTTTCATTTTGTGATTTTAACTTTCCATTTAATTCTTTAATTTATCTAGACTTGTTTGGTGTATCGTAGGTGGTTAGCTAGTTGTTCCAGCATCGCTTATTGAGTAGTGTGCCCTTTCTTCACTGATTTCAAAATACAACTTTATCTTCATATACAGTTTTATGGAGGTTTGATTCCATAAGCATAATTAAATAACTCTTTGGTCACTGGTTTGATCCATCCTGGGTGTGGGGTGGGGGTAGGGACTGAAAATTCCAATCTGGCAAGTGGCTCCCATCCCAGGGTGTGATTTGAAAGACACCTTATTAACATAACAAAAGACGGCTTTGTTGCTCTCACTACTCAGGAAATCCCAAGGGTTTTTTGGAGCTCTGCGCTGAAAATGGTACAGAAGACCAAATACATATTTCCTATTCTAAATCCCAATGTCACAGTAGGATACCTTTGCACTTATTGTGTCTTCTTCAATGTCTTTCATGATGTTTTATAATTTTCAGTGTACAGGCCTTTTCTCTCCTTGTTTAAACTTATTCCTGGGTATTTTATTCTGTTAGATGGTATTACAAACAGGATTGCTTTCTTAATTTCTCTTCCAGATAGTTCATTTTCAGTGTACAGGAATGCAACTAATTTTGTATTTTGACTTTGTATCCTGGAATGTTACTGACCTTTTTTATTCTAACGGTTTTTTGGTGAAGACATTAGGGTTTCCTGTATATCAGATCCTGTCATCTGCAATCAGAGGCAATTTTACTTCTTCCTTTCTCATTTGGAGGCCTTTTCTTTCTTTTCCTTGCCTAATTGCTCTGGGCAGAATTTCCTGTTCTATGTTGAACAGAAGCAGCAAGAGTGGGTATCCTTGTCTGGTTCCCTGTCTTAGAGGCAAAGCTTTAAGCTTTCAGTATGATGAATATGATCAGTATGCTGACATGTGAGTATGACACTAGCTATGGGCTTGTCATATACGGCCTTTATTATGTTGACATCCATTCCTTCTCTACCTAATCTGTTGAGAGTTTTCGTCATGAATAGATGTTGGATTTTGTCAAATACTTTCTTTGTATCCATTGCGATGATAGATAATTTTTATTTTGTTGACATGGTATATCACATTAAAGACCCTGAAAAGCCAAAGCAATCTTGAGAAAGAACAAAGCTGGAGGCATCATACTTCCTGAGTTAAACTACTTATGTTACAAAGCTATGTTAATCAAAACATACTGACATAAAAACAGACAGACCAATGGAGCAGAATAGAGCCCCGAAATAAACTCATGCATATCTAGTCAGCTAATCTTTTCTTTTTAGCCTCACTCAAGGACTTTTTAAAAATTTATTTTAGAGAGAGAGAGAGAAGAAACATGGATCGGTTGCCTCCCATACGCACCCTGAGGGGGGCGGCGTGGGGCAGGGCGGGGGATCAAACCAGCAGCCTAGGAATGTGCCTTGACTAGGGATCAAACCTTTTGGTGTACAGGATAATGCTCCAACCAACTGAACCACCTAGCCAGAGCTAGCGAGGTAGTCTTTGACTAGGGAGCCAAGAACACACAGTAGGGAAAGGATAGTCTCTTTATTAAGAGCTGGTAAAACTGGATAATCACGTGAATGGAACTGGATCCTTATCTTACCTCATTCACAAAAATTAACTCAAAAATGGATTAAAGACTAGTTGTAAGACTTGAAAGCATAACATTCTTAGTAGAAAACATAAGGGAAAAGTTCCTTGACGTTGGTCTTGGCAATGATTTTTTTTGCTTTTGGAAATGGCACCCAAAGCACAGGCAACAAAAGCAAAAGTAAACCAGTGGGACTATATCAAACTAAAAAGCTTCTGCACAACAACAACAACAAAAATAAATAAATACCAATCAACACAACAAACAGGTAATGGGAGAAAATATTTGTAAACCATGTATCTGATAAGGAGTTAATAGCTAAAAGATACAAGGAATTCATACAACTGAATAACAAGGGGGAAAAAAGCCCCAAAAATTCAATTAAAAATTGAGCAAAGGACCTGAATAGACATTTTCCCAAAGAAGTCACAAATGGCCAACGGTACCTGAAAAATGTGTTCAGCATTTCTCACCATCAGAGAAATGCAAATGAAAACCACGATGAGCTATCACCTCATAGCTGTCAGGGTAGCTATTCTCAAAAAGACAAGAGATAACGAAAGTCAGGGAGGATGTGGAGAAAAGGGAACCCTCGTGCACTGTTAGTAGGGATGTGAATTGGTTCAGCCACTATGGAAAACAGTGCGGAAGGTCTCAAAAACTTAGAAATAGAACTACCATACAATCCAGTAATCTCACTTCCGGGCGTGTATCTGAAGGAGGTGAAATCAGTGTCTTGATGAGATATCTGCACTCCCGTGTTCATGGCAGCGTTACTCACAATAGCCAAGATACAGAGACAACACGTGGACGTGGACAGAGCAGCAGATAAAGAAGATGTAGCCCTGGCTGGTGTAGCTCAGTGGATTGAGCGCGGGCCTGCGAACCGAAGGATCGCGGTTCGATTCCCAGTCAGGGCACATGCCTGGGTTGCCAGGCCAGTTCCCGGCAGGGAACATACAAGAGGCAACCGCACATTGATGTTTCTCTCCCTCTCTCCTTCCCTTCCCCCTCTAAAGATAAATAAATAAAATCTAAAAAAAAAAAAAAAAAAAAAAAAAAAATCTCAGCAAGATTTAAAAAAAAAAAAAGAAGAAGATGTAGTGCATATGCACAGTGGAATATTGTCCAGCCATAAAAAAGAAGGAAATCCTGCCATTTGCAACAACATGGATAAACCAGGAAGGCACTATGCTAAGTGAAATAAGGCAGACAGGGAAAGACAAATACTGCATGGTTATCACTCATTTGTGAAATCTAAAAAAACAAAAGTCTAACCCACAGAAATAGAGAGTAGACACTGGTTGCTAGGGGTTGGGGGGTGAGGGAAAATAGGCAGATGTTGGTCAAAGGCTACAAACTTCTAGTTTTAAAATGAGAAATTTCTGGGGACCTTGTGTGCAGCATGGAGACTATAGTTAACCACACTGTATTGTGTATTTGAAATTGGCTGAGAAAGTAGATTTTAAGCATTGTCACCACACACACACACACACACACACACACACACACATACACGATAACTACATGTCATGTGGTGCGTGTGCTAACTTAATTGTGGTAATCATTTCACAATGTATGCATATCACAAATCATCGCATTATACAACTTTAAAAATATACAATTTGATGGTCAATTTACCTCAATAAAGCTAGGGGGTGGAATGTGAAATATCAGACCCCTCTTTGGACCTGCTAAATCAGAATGTGCATTTTAACAAAATCCCCAGTTATAGTTTAGGAAGTGCTGGCCAGATGATTTTGATTTAAGGGAAACTTCAGAGGTGACTTCAGGCAAATCAGTTATTACTTCCATTCCTGATTTTCCATTAGTAAAGATAGCTGTTAGACCACACAGTATTTCAAAACTCCTTTTCCTTTAAGTTTCTCAGCATGGAAAGATTGCACACAGGTGACCTGCAGGCAGGAATTGCCCTGGTGACATATTGTGTTAATTGCCTGCAAGTATTCTCTCCGTAACCATTGACTGAGAGCCCTTTAAATTGGGCTTACCCTTCAGTGTTACCCAACTCAGTGTGATCAGTACCAACCAAATCACCTTTATATGCACTTGAGAACCTGGCTGAGGAAATAAGAGGTGAAGCGGACCAATATTTTTGTGAGAAACTTGGAAAAAAGTATTTGCAAAGTTAAATTTTTCTAATAACTATTAAAGTTAATTCTATGTAAATTCCTAACTGTATTCACAGGCATTACTCAGTCTTCATAATAGATTCTGTAGATGTTCTAGAATCCTGATTAGCCAATCATTATTAAATGGTTTAGAATTTTTACGATGCAGTATTAACCGTTAGCTTTGTTTCTATAGGTTCTCAAATACTTAATCAACCACTAGTGAAAATAATTGTTGGAAACCCAGCTGTGTTGGAAGTTAAAGCTGAAGGCTCTTTTGATGTCGCTGATAATTACCTAATGAAAATTTCTGTAGCTAGCAAATCCTTACTGCAAGTAAGATTTTCTTTAATTACAAAAAAATATCTACTAATTATAGAAAAGTTACAACATAAACTAAGGAAAAACCTTTAGGATTAAGATTAGGGTTAGAGGTTAAAAGGGTGAGCTCTGTTAAAGAGAGATTGAGTTAGATCTCATTTCTAATGAATTTGGGCCAGTCACTTTACTGTGGTTAATTTCCTTATCTATAAAATAGAGATGATGATAATAATAATGCCTACCTCATAAGATGGTTTTAAGAATTAAATGTGATAATTCAAGTAGGGCAACTAAAGCAAAGAAAATGCTTAGTCACTGAGAGCTTACAGTGTTTTTCTATTTTCCCCCCAAACAGGAAGAACATTGTATATACACTTTAAAATATTTGCTCTTTCTACTTAACTATATGTCTCAATCCTTTCAAGTCAATAAAATCTTTTCTACATATTCTAAAGTTCTTTGTCATAAAGACTTTAACATATAGACAAAAGTAGAATTTCCATATCTCTATTATACTCGGATTAAAGAATAGTCAAGGTTTTGTTATTTTTGTTTTATCATCCCTGGTTAATTTGTTTATATTCTGACATTTTAAAGCGAACAGCGAACCTCTGTCATTTCACTCTTGCGTGTTTCAATCACAGTCACAACGCCACTGTCATCCCTAAAACTTGTTAAACCAAATTTTCAGTTTAAAACCTATAGGTCCTGTAAAACTCAGCCTATAATCAAAGTTCCCCAGTTTTCTCAAAATGTTTTATAGTTGGTTTGTTTGAATTGGGATCCAAACAAGATTCATACAGTATGTGATTATTTTATGTCTTCAGTCTTTTTTAGTTGAAAGGTACTATTCCATTTTATTCTCCTGCCATTGAATTGTAGAAATTGGATCAGTTATGTTCTAGAATGCCCAACATTCTAGCCTTTTCTCTTTGCTTCCTTGTTTCTTATTTAACTTGTACTTCCCCTCCACCCCCGAATTTCCTTTACAAGTATAACCCACTTGGATTCTGGTTCAATGTGTTTTGGCAAAAATTCATTAAAAATACATCTTTTAACAGTTATAGAATATGGGAATAGGAGTAAAACTCCCACTACCAGAGTTTGCTATACCACTCGAGTTATTAGTATTTCTGCATTCTTAAAATTCCCAAAATACTTTAAAATTTCAAACAGAATTTATCAAATTTTGTTGAATATTTAATATTGTTCCAGGTTAAAATACATTTACTGTGCACGAATTCCTGCTAAAGACAGATCTTTGTGCTATACAGGGATTGCTAAGTGAATAACTTCTTTTCAAAATGTGTGCCAGTAGAAGTTATTTTATTCATATCATCAAAGCAAATGTCTGGGTGCTCATTAGTGAGTGGGGGAAGCCCCACCTGTGTGAGTTGGACTGGCTGTGCTGTTTATTTAATACATCCTTCCTGATTCTTGCTCATTTCCAAATGTTGCCCATATCCAGTTAGATAGGAATGTGTTTCTTCCTGGAAAAGAATGTGTTTTCTATTATGGTTTACTCTCAAACAGACCTTTACATCAAACTTATCCCTCTATTTCTGTTTTCTATTAATGTTCTTTTTCTATTTCTGTTCTTTTTCTATATTCTTTAGTTGGTTACTGTGTTATTTAGCTCAGGCTGCCATTACAAAACAGACTGGGAGGCTTAAACAAGAGCAATCTATTTTCTCACAGTTCCGGAGGCTAGAAGTTCAAGATCAAGGTGTCAGCAGGGTTGGTTTCCTCACCTCTTTCCTGTGTTTTCACATCATCTTCCCTCGTGCGTGCCTGTGTTCAGATCTTCTCTTGCTCTAAAGACACCCATCGCGTAAAACTAGGGCCTACCCTATGGACGTCATTTTAAGTCAGATACCTCTTTAAAGGTCCTGTCTCCAAACGCAGTCACACTCTGAGATCCTGGAGGGTAAGGGATCAGCATATGAATTTTGCGTGGACGCAGCGCATCCTGTCACAGTGACTCGAGATCACCTTCATTTCCTGGGATGTTTGCAGGGAACCACTTCACTGGCATTTATTGTCTGGGACGCATCGACCGACTGCTTTGTCACGACCTTCGTGCCGATACTGAAGAGCAGCTGCAGTTATCTCAAGTCCATGCACCACATTCCCAGCGAAGTGATCCCGCTGGAGGACTGGCTCAGCGGGGTGCACACAGACAGCCAGGGTTTCAACATGATCAAAACTTTGCCGGTAAGAAACAGAAACACACAAACGAAAACCACCCGAGCACACCGTTTGACGGGTACCAGCCATACACCACCTTTGTGGGAGTGGCTAGCCCGTTCGGTCTTAGCATTTCTTTCCTACGATGCTCAAAACCCTCCAGTTATTTTTCAGTCCTCATGTTATTTCAAGGATGTGATGATGACTTATTTCTAAAATGTAAAACATTTCTTTTTTTTTTTTTAATTTCACCAGTTTTTTATTTTATTTTATTTTATTTATTTATTTATTTATCTTTAGAGGGGAAGGGAAGGAGAGAGGGAGAGAAACATCAATGTGCGGTTGCCTCTTGTATGTCCCCTGCCGGGAACTAGCCTGGCAACCCAGGCATGTGCCCTGACTGGGAATCGAACCGCGATCCTTTGGTTCGCAGGTCCGCGCTCAATCCATTGAGCTACACCAGCCAGGGCTAAAATGTAAAACATTTCTGAAATAATGATTGGTAACTTAGTTTCATTGCTATTAATGTCATTTATCTATATAAATGGTGGCATATTGGGCTTTTGTAATATATAAAGTTACTTGTCCTTATGTTGACCTGTCCCAAGCTAACATTACTGGCCCCATTTCAATGTAGTAGCGATTTTAATTTTTGCCTTGTCGGAATCTATTTTTAAAATATAAATTAGTACTCTGCTAACTAATTTATTACTTATAATTTTCCTTGTAGCAAAAAAAGCAAATAACAAAACTTGAAGAATTATTTACTAAATACATCACTAGAACTTTTTATAAGGTGTTTAACCTTTATTTGCATGGACTTTATCACCACTATTTTAGGTAATAAAAGGGTTTTCACTTATTTACACTGTCCAACTTATATTACCATGGATTGAAGCTGTTGAAATTCCAGAAAATATTGGTTTGGGAGCATCGGGTGAATAGAAATTTACTTTAATACCTGGAACTAAAACCAAAATATTTGCTTTGAATGCTTTTCTGGACAGTCAAGATATTTAAATCAAAGACGTAGTAAATAATGAATTACATATTTCGTTTAATCACCTGCAGATAAACTACAGGCCTCCATCTAATATGGGAATTGCCATTCCACTCACAAATAATTTTTACCACGCAGATCCTAGCAAGCCCATCCCCAGAAATCTATTTCACAAGTCAAAGGTGAGTCATTTGTCTACAAATAAACTAGTGTCTATTTGAATTCAAGATCATTGAGTGAATTACAGTTGAAAGTAGCCACAGGAATTAAATGAGAAGCTGCATTTAGTAAAATGCTCCATCTGCCCTTTTTGGTGATGCTGCTGCTGCTGGTGGTGGTGCTGGTGATGAGGGTGATGTTGGTAATGACGATGCTGGTGGCGGTGATGATGCTGGTGAAGACAGCGGTGGTAACGGTGGGGATGATTGATGGTTACTACTACTATTGCTACCAATTCCTCCTCCTCCTACTTTAGTCCTTCTCATTTTACTGCTATCCATGGATATTGCTTTGGAATCAAGAAGTCCAGGGGACCCTTTACCCCTGACCTCCCCCTGGCTCCCATTTAGACTTTGAAGATGATGAATGGGCTGAAAGCACCTTTTCTCAAATAAAAGGAGCCCCCAGACCCATCTCACACCTCCAGCCCTGAAAAAGTAACGGTGCCCAAAAGGAAAGAAGAGTGTTTGCTTCAACGTAGGTACACTGAAACTCCTGCCAAGGGTCTTCCTAGAAAATAACCCAGCAGCACTCTGCCTCTCTGGAGTGTGGAGCGAACTAGGTGCAGAACAGAGGGAGAGTACATTATGGGATGGCTTCTGAGAAGAGCATAGATGCCTATGGAATCTCTCTTGAGAAAAACGCACTTACCTGCCCATGTATGTGTGTACAAACAGACATTCGTATCCATTCATGAACATGCGCGCGCACACGATGACATGAAATTGTTTCTTTTGCTCAAAACTCTCCACTGCGCCCTGGCTGGCGTAGCTCAGTGGATTGAGCGCGGGCTGTGAACCAAAGGGTCGCAGGTTCGATTCCCAGTCAGGGCACATGCCTGGGTTGCAGGCCAGGCCCCTAGTGGGGGCCACGTGAGAGGCAACCACACATTGATGTTTCTCTCCCTCTCTTTCTCCCTCCTTTCCCCTCTCTAAAAATAAATAAATAAAATCTTTAAAAAAAAAAAAAAAACAAAAACTCTCCACTGGCTTCCCATCTCAGATGGGTAAACACCTCCCAGTAGTTTATAAGGTCCTCCATGGTTTGGCCTTGGCACTGCATCTGACCTGATATTGCCCAGGTCAGCCTGCTCTAGCCGCACTGGCCTCCTGCCTGTTCTTCCAATATGCCAGGCATGTTTTCACTTCAGGGCATTTGTAGTTCCAAAAAATCCCTCTGTCTGGAACGCTCTTCTGCCTGATATGACGCAGCACCCTTCATCACTGTCCTTTGGTTGTTGCTTAAAGGTTCCATTCATTGTGAGGCCTTCCTTAACCTCTGTTTAGAAGTGTCCCATCTCCATTATTACCCACCCCCACCCACCTGCCCTGTCTTATTTTTCCTCGTTGCACTTATTACAATTTCACATATTTTACTCATTTATTTTATTTATTGTAGTTCATAAAAAGGTAAGCTACAGAAGGCAGGGGTTTTTTTTAAATCTATTTTGTTCTCTACTGTACCTTTACTACCAAGAATAGTGCCGTGCATGGAGAGTGCTTAAAAATTGTTGAACAAAGCAATAATACACATTTATACACATATTGTTACGCACACACAACATGAGGAGGTTGACTTCTTGTCGAATCTTGGATTTCAAGATAAGAAGCTCTGCTCCAGGCAATGAGCAACTATAATACTAAGTTCTTCAATTCCATTTTCTCACAAAGATAAATCTGGTTGCATCACTACAACTAAGCCTCCTGTATTAAAATACAGTTTTACTGTATTTACATGGAAATCTTTTTAAAAATATTTTGTTTACTTATTTTTAAAGAGAGGGTAACATCAGTGTGTGGTTGCCTCTCGCACGGCCCCTACTGGGTACCTGGCCTGCAACCCAGGCATGCGCCCTGACTGGGAATCGAACCGGCAACCCTTTGGTTCCCAGGCCAGCACTCAACCCACTGAGACACTCCAGCTAGGGCATTACATGGAAATCTTTAGTGGGGTTTTTTCAGGGTTTTTGGGGGAGAGGTGAATAGGAAATATATCTAATATACACCTAAATAGCTGAAAGTTTTTTAACGCATCTTTTGAAATTCAACCAATGTTAACTAACTTCAGTATCACCAGTGTTACCAGGCACTATACAGATATTCTCTGAGGACACAGCAATGAGCATGATAAACATGACGCCCTCAGGGATCTTCACTCTAATGGGGGAGAACAGGCATCAAACAAGAAAGCTGTATGAACTAAATAGCGTGATCCAGCGCGGTGTCGGTGAACAGCAAGGCCCTGCATAACCTGAAGCAGAGCTACCTGGGAATATTTCTACCACACGGCATTCTCGTTCTCACCTCATAGCCACTGAATCGGAAACTAAGGGGCGTAGTCCTGAAATCTGAATTTTTAAACATCTCCCGGTTGGCCCTCACTTGCCCTGAAGTTTAAGATAGACACGCAGTAGAGACAGACACAAACGCACACTGTGACTGTGGATCAGGGATGCCCAGCTTCGTCGGAGGGAGTCAGACTGAGAGATGAGTGTGGGCTAACCAAACAGGGGACGGTGCGGGAGGGGCACAGACTGGGGCAAAGGGGAGACCAGCGGCACTCCTCTGGGATGGGGCAGCACCACGCTCGCACGGAGGGCAGCGATGGGGAAGGGCTCAGTGACTCCGCTCGTCCTGTGTTACTAGGGAAATGCAAATCAAAGCCACCATGAGATGCCACTTCACATGCATTAGGGCAGCTGTGACAACTTACAAACGGGCAAGCAGCTCGGTGATACTTGGGTTCAAATCACCAGGCAAGGAGACACAATTCAGAAATACATTACTTTTCCTTGGATTATTATGGGTTTGTTCCCCTTTCTCAGGGATTTTATTTACTCAGGGAACAAATATTTTTTGAGGATTTACTCAGTGTGTAGAGATCCTGACACGGGCGGGGGAGGGGGAGCAGCCAACCTTTGTTAATTCTATTTGCAGAAATCTGGTAAATACAAACAGTGTGCGAATGCGCCCACTCGGAAGGCGTGTAACTGCACCCACGATCAGAAGTTTTCTCATGCCGTTGCTTTCTCAGATTGCAGAGAAAAGGTGAGATAATTTTTAATTACCTGACAACAGAGTACTTACATGTTAAATAGATTTTGAAACGCACATTTTGGTTAAGTACAAAAACCAAGACAGAAATGATGTCTTACTATGCCATAGAACTGAAGATGATACAGAGCTAAAAAGATCTGGAGGTAAATGTCCCCAGATAAGTTAATGAACATCATCTGTAAAATAGAACAATACCTGCTCTGCCTGTCCATTTCACAGTGTCTTATAAAGATACCCACTCATGTCTATGCGAGAACAGTTTGTAACTTGTCCAACACTCCACTGCATTATGGTGAATATGGAGTCATTCAAAAAATTTTTAGTATCTCTTGTATATCAGGTTCTGGGATAATAGAAATTGAAATTTTTGCAATCAGGAAGTTTAGTCTGGCAGCAGTGACAAAATGCGAGACGGTATAACATGCCGGTGAAGAGAACAGGTTGTACAAACGTTTCCTTCTGTTGGTCTCAAGGCATTCGAAGGTGTGTCTGTCATGTTGGTGTTTGCATCAGTTAGGTATGTACTTGGTATGACTTTCAAGTAGAACTAATTCAAATGCCGTGTAAGACTATGCATGGCATTCCATTAAGTAATTTTACCTTTACATGTAAAGATATGATCACTTAATACAATATTGGGATAAAGTCGCCCTCAATAAATTATGGGGTTGTTATTAGGCACCTCTAAAACTCCCCACTTGCTGAATGACAGCAATATTTCTTGAGCATTGAGTGCCCACTAAACCCTGCTCTAAGCCTTCTCCGCGATTCCATCTGAGGCCCAGCAAAGCCAGGTAATTTGCCAACGACCACATCAGTCCTGTGTGACGGAGTTAGACTGGAGCTCTGGTTCCCGAGCCTGAGCTTAAAGAGTGTGGCTGAAAGATCACGACCGGCAAGGACAGAGGTGTGCGGGGCGGGCAGGATCCAGGTCACGCAGTGGCTCATGGGATATGGGGCAGCTAAAGAAGTTTGCAAATCCTCATAGTAAAGTCCTGTGGAAAAAGGCCCGTGCAAAGTTACAAGTTTCGTTCCCACAAAATTTGTCTATTCCTTTTGGAATTCACCTTGATTCTACTGTAAGACAGGTTTTTATTGTCAGAAACCCTAAGTATACCATTTCATTTGGAGTAGCCAAACTCTTGGGAACATAGCTATGCATTCTTTACCAGGAATTCAAATTAGTATTGCATTTCCCCAATTTACATCCATTCTTGGAATTTGCCTTTTAGGTGCCTCGTTTTAAGTTTCCAGTTACACAATACCCGATTTCTTTGGAAATTCACAGTGAGGATGGACGTGTCCCAGTGGAAACTCCGTACCTGGTCACCGTGACGGAAGTGAATGAGAGGGAAAACTGGGAACTGAGTAGGGCTTGCTTTTTTCTATAATTATCTTACCTCCTAAGCGATGTCCTTATTACCTAGATAAGTCATTTACCAGAACTGTGTGAGAGACAGCCAGAGTGCCTCGGAAAAGGGTTTGAATCAGTCGGCGCTCTGCTGTTCATTCTATTTCTATGGTCTCCCTCTTTCTTCATCATCCCTTCCTGTGACTTGGATTCTGTGGCATAAAAGCATTTGTGATGAATTTAAACTGTTAAATACTTGAAAGCTACTTTGTAGATTAGTAGCAAAAATGATTGATCTACACATCAGCCTAAGTGTCTCCTTTCACTGGGCACGCAGAGTCACACAGGAGGCCACGCAAGGTGTCACCAGACAACCTATCGCATTTATCTTCTACTTACATGAGAAAAAATTTTTAAATATTTTATGGTAAAATAATTGAAAAGATGCAGAAATCCTTTTAAATAAGAAAAATGCAATTTTTCACAATTCAGTTTTACCTCAAATTTGTCATCTTTTATTGCATGTTTTGAGTTTTGTTTTTGTATGAATACTTTAAGGTGTAGGTAGACAAACAGGCAGATAGATAGATGGAATTGAATACAGTTTTGATTAGTCATTTATGTTACCAAATATCTAGACATTTGATGTCCCAGCATGTGCACTTTTGGAATGAAAAATCAATTAAAAAAAAAACCCAAAACCAAAAAAATACTACTAAATATTTTACTTTAACTAGCATCCCATTTTCTGTGCTGTAATCAGCTTTGAGTGCTGACTATTAAACCTGCTGTAATCAGGTTTGATAAAACTTAATCAGGTTTGATTAAACTTGCTATAATCAGGAGCCTGCTGTAATGAGCTTTCAGTGCTGACTATTAAACCTTCAAGCATTTTGCATACTGGTTGTTAAGCCATTGGTAGCTTGAAATTAGCCATGGTGAAAGTATTTACACCATGGGAATTGGCAAATGTTCCAATCAGAACTTTTCCCTCCTTTAGATCCTGTATACCATCACACAACTGCAATTTCTAACCCCCACACTACACATCTGGTTTTAGAAAGAATTATAAGAAAAGCAGGAGTAACTGATTACTTTTCTGGGAAAGAGTTTCAGTGATCCTATTGTGAGATTTTTTCTGCCACCTTATTTAACATCACTTAACAACCACTAAAGGGGTGCATTCCTATCTCATTGCCAAAGACACAAAGGATGTACAGGTCAGGACTGGTCATGAGTACCGAGCTGGAAGGAATTAAGGTGGTCAGAGGTCTTGTCCTTCTTGACAGTGCCTCTGAGAAGAAGCCATGTGAGGTATGAGGCCTAATCTCCCCTAAATTTATCCTCCACAAAGTCAAGCAGAACTAAAAATATAGGATAGCTGAGTCATACCATGGAGCAGAATCTTTCATTGTACCTTAATGTATGTAATAAGTTCTATACAAAATGAGAAAGAAAGCATGCATGTACTTAAACTATATTTCATGTACTTTTAGAACACACCGTACCAGAAAATGTTAGAAAACTGAAAATTTACTTAGAATCTATTCTTAATGTTCCAGTTTATAATCCTTCAGGCCTCAACTTAAGCATAAAGGTAAGTTGGCAGCATTTTCGTTATTCCTGTTTTGAGTGGAGATAAAATGTGTATGTCTAAACTAAGATTGGTTTTAGGTTTAAAGTGTAGGTATCCATGAACGGTGGAAATAGCACCCATAAAGTACAAAGTCTGTCCAGAAGGTATCCAGCCATGTACATGAAAAAGAGAGACATCTATTAAAGGAGATAAAAGATACAAGAAACATTTATACGTAGGACAATGACACCTCAGTCCCCTTCAAAGTAGGCACCTTGAGACCTCACACAGTTCTCCCAATCGCCATCAGCCGCTCCATTTTATTTTCCAGAGTCTCATCAATTGTAAGAAATCTCTTTCCTTACAAAGGTGATTTTACTTTTGGGAAAAGCTGGAAGTTACTGGGCACCAAATCTGGGCTATAGAAGGGATGGGTCACCTGCATGATTTGATGTTTTGCCAAGAAACTCTGCACGAGACGTGATGCATGAGCAGGCACATTGTCATGATGAAGCTGCCCATCACCAGTTGCCCATAGCTGCAGCCTTCTGAATCATCCGAATAGTTTCCACAGAGGAATGGTCAAGCTTAATGCAAATTCTGATGCAGATTCATTGCGGTACGCACTCAGTCATTTTGAATACAACGGCCATGCAGTGCGCATGTTCATCCAGCAGCGTCTATCTCCCCCACCGACTAGTACAGTGAGGTTGTCATTGTTCTCACATGTGCATTCCAGTCCCCTCTGTTGGCTGCCAGGTGACATCCATGTTGTGCAAACCATTCTCGTTATAATGGCTGGACTATTTCCGGACAGACCTTGTATATGGAGAGTGTTTATTTTTCCATCTCCTTTGATTTTATTATTTCTAAAGGTATCTGAAAGTTGAATTTAGCATTAACTTAATGATTTTTTGAGCTGATAGGCAAGACCACTACATTATCCGTCAAAATGGAGCAGAAAGGGTGTTTCCAAAAGTCTGGGGGCCATGGGTTCTTCACCTGCATGCACACAGACACGCCTTCTGGTCCCAGAAGCCCGTAAGAACACATGGAGTTGATATCATGTAGGTACTCGCTGAGAAAGCCGAGGAAAGTTAGGGGCTGATTCAGAACCATGAGTATGAGGACGAGCCCAACGTCAGCATCGAGGCCATGTTGCAAATTTCTGTTTCCCCATTCTGAATACAAAGTGCAGTATCAGCTGTCGAATCCCTCCATTTCAAACTCTTGTCCTTCTCCTTCCATTTTCATTTTGAAGAACCTAGTGTGTGCCCAGAGCCTCCAGACGACTGGAATGTCAATGCCACATCTGTGGGGGAGGCGGCTCCAGTGTACATTGTTACTTAAAATAACGCGCATGTCTGTGCTGCTAAGGACCAGCTGTGTTTTTTCCACAGGGCTCTGAGCTCTTTCACTTCAGAGTGTCCGTGATTCCGGGGGTCACTTTTTGTAACCTAGTGGAAGAATTTCAGGTACGGTGAATGCACAGGCATCACTGGGGTGAGGGCTGGGGAGATGACATGACAAGCATCAGTCCAAAAGACACTGATGCTTTAAAAATGGCCAAACTCGTGTGATGGACAAGGCCTGGAGACAGGGGATCCCAAAGAATAGTGGTGACGCTGTCCGTGATGATGCAGTTAGGACGCATGACAGGTGGCAGGACCTGTGTTGATTTTTGCTCACTCTCCACCTTCCACCTGTAGCTTGGTTTTCTGACTTTCCCCGCCCTTCCTCTCCCTCTCACCTTCCCCCAGACACATGCGTCTGCAACATTGTTGTTTCTGGTGCTGTCCTACTTTGGTTTGGTGCATTAGAACAGTAAAGCCTTAAACACGACAAAAGCTAACAAGATCTAAAGAATTTGGAGCCAAAGTAAGTCTCAACAAATCGCCTGGTGATGTGCAATGACTCAGTTTTACAAATTTATATAATGACATCTTCTGCCTATGGGAAATGGGAAGGAAAGAGGATTTCCTTAAATTGATTGACAACTCATTCATTGTCAAATACCGACAGTACCTTATCAATAACAGAATCAACCTCCCCCTGCCTCCATTGCCTTGGCTCTCCGGGCCCGGCCGCAAGGCCAGCCCCAGAATGGATCTCGTAACTGCGGGGCTGCGAGGCCATGGCAGCAGAGCAGGCACCTAAGACCCTGTGAGAACACCCACCCCCACTAGATAGAGGAATTAGGAAAAGGGGCACCTGACATACCAAGAGCATCTCAGGAAATCCCCGTTGTTTTCCTCTCTCTTTCCTCACCTCCTTTTTCCCCAAACAGCCCAGTTTCAGGGAACAACACAACAGTACAGGGAGCTAAAATTCTCATAGACTCTCAGCATTCTTCCAGAGGACTTGGAAAAGGGCTTCTGGGGGTAGAAAGTGGGAGGAGGGGGAATCACTGAGAGAAGAGAGCTGGAGAAGGAGATTCCTAATTCTGTAGATGCACTAGCATGGGTACCAAGCAGCACACGATTGGAACACACCTAAAGAAGCATAGCAAAGGCTTCAAAATAAAACTGTAACACAAACACCACTTAAGTTCCAGAATAACCCCTGAGTGGTGCAGGAACCCCGAAGACGCAATAGCATAGCAGAGGCTTTGAACATGGAACCGACCTTGGAGCCGCCATCCACAGTCAGTGAAGCCTGCCTTGTGACCTCAGCTCAGCCAGCGTCATTGGCTGCCAAAACAGACATAATCAACATTTGCCAGAGAATTCCTAACAGAAACCTGAGTCTCATAACATAATTCTCCAACGTCCAGACTGCAATCCAGAATGACTCAACATACCGAGATCTAAGAATATAGACTCGATTCTGAAGAGGAAAGACAACAAGCAAACGACAACACATGGATCTCGCAGGCAGATATTGTATCCATGTGCCATTTTCAAATATATGGAAAGGGAGGCGTTTTAAGCAGAGAAATGGAAGCTCTATAAAAATAATCAAATGGAAAATTTAGAACTGATAATACGACGTTTAAGAACTTTTAAGTCACTGGATGGACTCAGTAGCAGAATAGATATGGCAAAAATAATAATAATTGAGCTTGAAAGTAAATCTGCAGAAATCTAATCTAAAGAAAAAGATTTTTAGAAGAACAGCCTCAGAAACCTCTGGGACAATGTCAAAAGCTCTAATATTTCTATTGCCAGAGTCCATGATGGAGGGGAAAAAGAGATGGCTGCGGAAAAATATATATTTGAGGAAATAAAGGCTGAACATTTGGTGAAGACATATATTTACATATTCAAGAAACTTAATGAATCCCAAACAAGGTAAACCAAAAGAAATCATGTTTAAACACATCATAGTCAAACGGCTAAAAATCAAAGATAAAGAAAAATGTCTCAAAATCATCCAGAGAAAAATAAGGGAACTGCATATCAGGGAACACCAGCTTGAATGATGGCTGATTTCTCGTCAGAAATTAAAGAAGCCGGAAGAAAGTTGTGTAACATCTTTACTGTGCTGGGGTAGGGGTGGGGGTGGGGAGGGAGGAGAAAGGGCTGTCAATCCAGGATTCTATATCTAGTGAAAATATCCTTCAGGAAGGAGAGAAAAGTAAAGGCATTCTCAGATAAAGGAAACTAAGAAAATCCACTGTTGGCAAATTCTTCTTTTAAAAAAATACTTAGGGAGTTCTTCAGGCTAAAAAGAAGTATCAACAGAGGAAAATGAATTTTCAAGAATGAAGGAAAAACTACAAAAATGAATACAAGTAAAAAGGAAGTAATTGCACAGTTCATAAAGGAAAAGAATCATTAAATAAAATTTTAAAAGAGTGTTAAGTAGCTTATTGATACCAAGTGAGGTCATGAGGCTCCCAGTAGCAGTACTGAAAGTGGAACAGAAATGCTGAATCTGAAGGAGTCGTGAAAGAATGGACAGCATACAGGGACTGTTTCTAAGAAAACAGACAGCTCCTTGGGTCACAGGGAGGGTGGCGCGGTACATTTCACTTGAGTTACACCCGTGTCAATCCTTTTCCTTACCAGTTGGCATTGGCCCACATTCCCCACTATCCTGTTTCCATCCCACTCCACTTTCTTCTGCCTCAAAAGTTGATCTTGCCTCCTACTTCACCGAGGAAGCACGAGCCACCGCACTTGAACCACCTTTGTCTCCATAAGCCCCTGCTTGTACATTTCATACGAATGGCACCCACCCTAAACCAAACTCTCCGAGGACAAGACACCTCTGTGCCTGTCGGTCAGTAAGCCTATCTCTGCTGTGGAAGCTTGTTTTCCTAACCCACCGGTACTTCGCTGTGTATAATATGCACCCACATTTTTGGCCCTAACTTTCAGGAAAGTCATTTTAATTTTTTAATTCAATTTTTAATTTCTATTTAGAAACAAAACCAATTATCCGTATTTGCATACGGATATCATTACTGCTTTCTAGAGTTATACTTTTAATACATACGCATAAATAAAAGAATTAAAAACATTTATATAGATACAAAATTAGTACTACCTGTAGATAATGCACATCCTTATTTTTGCCTCAGAGTTTTGGGCAAAAAAGGGCCCGTCATACACAGCAAAACACAGTACCCATTCAGGCAGAGGGACCATTTTGAATACAGAAAAATTTTCCTACGTCAGCACTTAATTAGAGGATTGTCTAAAGAGACGGCAGCTTGAGGAAGCACACGCTGACCCCTCTCCCTGGATGTCCCTTCTTCTCCTTCTCTTCTGTGAACCCACTTACTTTTCAACATCCTGCTCAGGAAGCGCCTCCCCTAACTCCCGCCCAGGCAGCGAGGCGTTCTCCGGCCCATTCCCATTGCACCGGGCCCATCCCTCCGTCAATGAATGCAGGACGGCTTCCTAACTGTCCTGTCCGCCCGCTTCTGCCGCTCAGGAGACGCGATAAAGGCAGAGAGGGTGATAGGGAGGATTCTTACTCCCTGTCTGTTGTGTGAAAACCATTATTTAGCGAATCCTCGAGAGACTGTTTCCGAGCTTTGTGGGTGCTGCGTACGTCTGGGCAGAGTTTTGCTGAATGATTAGCAGTGTCCCCACCCTGTGGGAACTGTGTCGAGTTCGGTGTTTTGAATTATTAGATTCAGAAAGTTTAAAGACTTTTGCTTTTTCTTTTGCAGATTTATGTTGATGAAGTACCACTGCCATTTCCAGGACACACACTTATCGCCATTGCAACCGCCGTGGTGCTGGGGGGATTGATTTTTATAGTGTTTATGTTGCAGATACGTAATATCCACCCATGGGACAAGTGCAAAACATTCCTTAGAAGAAACAGACGGAACTTGTCAAATAGCAGTGTCAACCAGCTGGCTCGTCGGTGAAAATCTGAATAGCGAACGCAGGGTTATCCCGATTTTCTCTTTATTTCCTAGTTTTATTAGATGATTCCTAGAACCATATATTTCGATGTTAATATAAAATCTATATAAAATGTGTCAGAAGTACCATTATAACTCAAATTGCTATTTGTCACTATATTTACTATTCCATTCTTTTATTTTATTTTAAAATTTTATGCCAACCCTTCTGTAAAGGATTTTTCCGTGGGGTTCTTCGGAAAATATAAAATGATAACCATCTCTGTGTGAACTGGGTTTTCTGTATTTTTCGGCTTTTATTGAGTGGAGCCCATTCTTCGGGATCCGAACACCCGAGCCTTGCCCTTTCCATTAGGAGTGAGAGTAGACACCGAGGTCCTGCCGGGGTGAGACAGTGGCGAAGGAGGCTAGCCCGCAGATGTGCGGTCCCAAAGAGAGGAAAATGCAACTGCCGTCGTGGGGGTGTCGGAAGAGCACGGCGCCTGCGCAAGGCGCTGCTCCAGGCAGCTCATAGAATCCCAGAGGTGCGCACCTGTGTGCGCTGTCGGAGCACCTGCCCCGCGTCCTGAGAAAATGGCCAGTCCATTCACGGATCCTCCCTGTCCTGGGCAAACTCAGGAGCAGTTGCTTTGACAACGAGAGGGCAGGTGAGGCCTCCAGTCCCGAAGAGCCCAGTTCCGGGAGCTGAAGATCATGGCCGTGTCCTGTATCACAACAGTCCCTTCGAGAGGCCTGGGAGCAAGGTGAGTGCACGGATCAGACTCACAAGCCGGGCACCTCCGACTTGCCGCTTCATTGGCCCCTAGCATGGTACAGAAACTGGGCAAGGTGTACATCGGTCAACCGCATCCCTTCGAGCCCCGGTGGCAGCCGTAGCCAGCGTACTGAATGCAGCGTCCCTACGACCGACCGGACGGCATGCTGCGTTCTCCGGCGCCCGATCCAACGCCTCCAGACGGCCAGCCCCTAAAAGTTTCCCCGCAGATTTGACGATACAATGAACACATTTCCATCCCTTGCAGTTCTAGGATGTCACGCTTTTCTAGTCTGATTATGCTTAACACCCTCCCATCTATTTTCAGTCAGAATCTACCATTCGAGTGAGAGTGGGGGGCATAGGGGAGGTTTTGAGGTTTAGCCTGCAAGGGCGGCGCATCGGGAAGTGGGGCAGTTTTCACTGCTGGAAGAACTGAGAAGGCATTTGGTTGGTGGAGCATTTAGTCAGTTTTTACAGCAGCAGCAGCAGCAGCAGCCACCCTCAGCTCTCAGCTCTCGGTGGCTTGTGACATTCATTAAGCACGTGTTTCTTGCTCACCGGTCTGTGGATTGGCCGTGGTGGTTCTGCGCCAGGCAGGTGCGCCGCACGTGGTTGTCCTCTGGAACACAGGCTGAAGAGCAGGAGTCACCAGGCAGCTCTTCTCATGGCGCAGGACCAGACACCAGAGGCCCAGCTGAACCACCTGAACCGTCTAAAGCAAGGCATGCGTGTCATGTGTGCTCATATTCCATTAGCCAAGACAGATCACGTGGCCGGGCCCAGTAGCAGCGGGATGGGGGTGTACACCACTCTCATTCTGAATGTGAAGTCTTGGGATCCCTCTCATACCTGGAGGCTTTGTTACCAACTGCTGTGTGACCAACTCCACAATTCAGTGCCTTAAAACAACAATCGTTTGATTTGCTCAAGATGGTGTGGTCTGGCTGAGCTTAGCTGCATGGTCCCACTGGTCTTGCTCATGGTCATTTGTGCACAGCCTGTAGCCGGCAGGTTGGCTGGGGGCGGGACTCAGCTGAATACCTGCTGTGTGAGCTTCTTTCTTTATGTGGTCTCAGGGCCTCTCCCTTCTCAAAAGACCTCGCGGCATGGCCTCTGTATGTGACCTCTCTACCAGGGTAGCCAGACCCCTTATATGGCAGCTCAGGGCTCCTAAACTCTGCAAAAGGGGAAGCTGTCACGAATTCGGCCTAGTACTGGCACAACGTCATCTGCATCCTTTTGGCTAAAGGATGTCTAGCCCAGATTCAAGGGAAGAGGACTATGCATGATCATGAATATTGAGAAGTGAGGTTCACTGAAGGCCCCCAATGCAAGAGACTGCCAGAAAGCTCCCTCATCAGCAGACAAGTCCAGGCTCCTTTGCATGCTGGGGCTGGAGTGTCCAAGATGACTTCCAACTCCCATATCTGGCTCCTCTGCTGGTTTGGCTGGAACAGCTAGGGGATGTCCAGGTATCTCTTTCCCCACGTGACTTCTCCACGAAGGTGGCTTAGGCTTAACTCACAGACTTGTGATATCATAGTAACTGGACTTCTTACAAGGAGGTTGGCTTTCCCCAAAACACAAAAATGGAAGCTGCCAGGTTTTCTTTAATATTTGGACTTTGAGGCTTCAGAATGTCACTTCTGCTTCATTCTACTGGTCAAGGTGGTCCCAGGGCCAGACCAGGTTCAAAGGGAGGACATACACACTCCACCTCTTTTGAGCAGCAAGGTGACACTGCAAAAGAGTGTATGGGTCAGGAGGAATTGTTTCAGTCATCATCTTTGGAAATGTCCCTTTGATGTTCATCAAAGAAGTCTGCTTGGTCTGTGACCTCAGCAGTCTGCTTTGGAAATCCACAATATCAGTTCTGTACCAGCTTTTCATCATCTCAGCTTTTGGCCACAGGTAATGAAAGCTTCATTCAGAAGGGTCACAAAACAATTCTGACCAAGACTATTTTGTCTAGAACAGTGATTTTGAAATTTGAGTTTCTGAGCACCCTCCGAGGCAATCATGTAAACCTCAAGAATCAACGTTCCTCTTTTGGTAGTCAGCTACAGTGGTACCTAGGTACTCATCATTCATGTGTGCGGGAACTCATGACGAGTGCTGAAACCGACGAGTCTCGAACGTGACAAGTGATGAAACATTTTCTCTTGCAGGGAAGCATCGTGACTCGTACAAGTTCTAGCAAGTGCAACAAGTCCCGAGCAAGCACCGAGGGCTGAAACATTTTTTCTCGTCAAAATGAGACAGAGTACAGGGTTTGACGAGCTGTGAAGCCGACGAGTATGGAGGTGTGACTGCACTACCCAGCCCCCTCCTCCCAGCTCACGCCCATCTCATGTCACACTCAGTGGGCCCATGACCCTGCGCTACCCCAGGCAGCTCTGGGCTGCAGCAGCAGGCCTCCCGGGCCAGACATTTTCATGCGCTGCCATCGTGTGACTGAGCTCCACCCGCCACAACTTCCATCTCTAAGTTTCTGATTCAAGTTAAAAATCCTCAGCGAGAATTGGCTGAAGGAGTCTAAACTGGAGGGTTATCTGTAGGCCGATCAGCTGTGGTCAGGGGACAGGGTCACACAGCCCTTCTGTTTATTGGGACCATTCCCAGAGAAGAAGAAGAAAATCACTCTGCAGCTTGGCCTCCTATTGGTGAGGGACGGGCAAAGTTGGAGACAGCTCACAGGGAGGGGAGGGGTGACTGAGAGTGACCATGAACGTGGAGGCACTGGGCCCGCTGCAGGGCTCTGCGAAGGGAAAGGTGGGGGAGGGTTGGGATTGGTGCACGAAGCTGCAAGGGGGGCAAACCTGCCTCCTTGCACCTCCAAACAAGGCAGTGTGCTCACCCAGCGGCCCCGTCAGTGCGTCAGGCCTCTTCACCTGTAGCTCCCAGGTGGGCAGCTGTGGCCCGGGAGGGACTGGGGAGGGGGCGCTGAGCCTCCCAGTCACCTCAGCTCAGCGCTTTGGTGTGCCCACCTCTCCTCCTTCCCCACTCATAGAAGAGCAAATATTGAATGACTGACGTGCGATGTCAAGAGCGCTGAGCTGGACTAGTGGTAGACGCTGGCCAGCATCATTAGAACCTCTGCCTGCCTTGGAGTTGGAAGCAGGTCCCACAGCCCACAGCTCAGTTAGCAGCTCTCCCTTGTCAGCCTCCCTCTCCCCTGCCAGCCTCCCTCTCCCCTGCCAACCTCCCTCTCCCCTGCCAGCCTGCCTCTCCCCTGCCTTTTGTCCTTTGCTGTCCTCTGCCCCTAACACAAATGCAAGCAACCTTGTGAAGATCCTTCTACACTTTTCCTTTGAGTTCGTACAGAGTCCACCCTGCCAGCCCATTATAGTTCGGCTGAATGGCCATGGAAAGACTGATTCTGGAAGCGAGGGGATGAACGATGATGGGCTCTGTCCTCAATGACCAGGTATTTTTTCCATGTGAATAACAGAAATACTGTGACATCTGTTAGATGGACCCTAACTCTTCCGATGTTCGCTTGGGGTCAGAGACTCTGACTTCAACGTGTTTAGGAGGATCTATGCATTTAAACCTTCTAATAAAGTGGCTGCTGTCCTACTCGTAGAAGCATTCAAATTTGCCCTCATCCTCAAATCAGTTTGAACAAGTACTTATCACCACTTGGTATCTTTAGAGAAAACCAAAGAACCCAGACCACAGTCATTCCTTGTGAAGAGTTGCTTAGTTAAGTTTTGTGAATAAATTTTAGTTAGCTCCATATTCAAACTAGGGCTATTCTCATGCATAATTTCTCATTGTCACACACCATCATTCTATTTAAAAGATAATTAGCATCATAAGAATACCTTAAATCTCACAAGAAACACAAATATCTGGTATTGAGAGACACACACGTGTTTAGCGTTTTGGTAAATCTTTAGGGTAGTAACAGTAATGCTGGAAAGGCCCTTCCTTTTGATGATGGCTAACTGTGTTCTGTTTGTGGCAACCAGGACCCTCCCTTCTGGAATGGCAAACATTTCCCCTCTCCAACATGGACCCAGCAAATACACTCGCGTATTCTCAAGGACCAGAGTAGCAGGCAGTGGTCCTCCGGGGACTCCCTGGGCTGCGTGGTGCTCAAGGGTCTCTAACAAGGGAGGCCTTCTCTGCCCTTGGAGGGCTTATTAGTTTATCGTGCTGACTGTAGGCTTTTGGACATGTTGAAGTAAATGTTTCCTTTTCTTTTTAAAAAGACTTTTAAATTTTCTTTTTAGAGAGAAGAGAAGGGAGGGAGAAAGAGAGGGAGAGAAACATCAACGCGCAAGAGGCACTGTCGGTTGCCTCTAGCACGCCCCCAGCTGGTAGCCTGGCCACACCCCAGGCACGTGCTCTGCCTGGGAATCCAGCTGGTGACCTTGGTGTGCAGGCCGGTGCTCAAGGCACTGAGCCACAGCAGCCAGGGCAGGGTTGCCTTCTCTGATGGAAAGTACCTTTCTGGCGGAGAAAAGGTATAACCGCAGTCTTTCTGCCTTCTAGACTTGCAATGTGACCTTCCTTGGGCATTCTTGCATTCCTAGGAGAAACCCTACTTGACATGGTGTTTTATTTTTCTAACACTCTGTTGAGTCTGGCGAACTAACTGTTTACTCTGGACTTTGACGCTGTGAATGTCACCGAAATGAGCCCATAATTTTCTTTTCCGGCGCTGTCTGTCTCCGGTTTGGGCACATTTCAGTCACACAATGAGTTTGGCAGCTCTCCTCCTCCTCTCCCGTGGAAGTGACGCTTAGGGCGTGAGTCGTCTGTTCCAGGAGGACTTTAAAAGCTCACTGGTACAAACATCAACGGTGGGCCTCGCTGGGCTCCACTCTTCTCCCCACTTTATCCAACCTCCTGGATTTGCGTGCTTACAATTTTACCGCGTACTCTATTCTTCATTCTCATTTTCCAACCCAGTTCCTTCTAAAAAGAGTTCTTCTCTTGGTCTTCTAGCTCACTACTTTCTTCTTCGGTTGTCAATTTTATCATTTATTCCCATAGATTAAGTTTCCTGACTTGATATTACTCATTTATTTGACAAATATTCCTTAAGTGTCAGGCGCTGTTCTGGGCACCCACTAATCTGTACAGACGTTTATAAGGGATAAAGAGCAGATTTTTTCCCCTTTTCCAATGGCTCTTTTTCCCTCAGTACTGGAAGCAACATTTTGTTTCTTAGTTGAGCCCCTGTTTTTTTTAAACGATTTTCTACTTTTTAAAAGATTTTATTTATTTATTTTTAGAGAGAGGGGAAGGGAGGGAGAAAGAGAGGGAGAGAAATATCAATGTGTGGTTGCCTCTCTTGTGGCCCACACCGGGGACCTAGCCCACAACCCAGGCATGTGCTCTGACTGGGATTCAAACTAGCAACCCTTTGGTTCACAGCCCATGCTCTATCTACTGACCTACACCAGCCAGGGCTGAGACCCTGTTTTTTGTTTTTGTTTTTTATTAAAATAGATATGTTTATTTGTGGTACATGTGTTTTTAACTATTTTATTCTATGCTAAAGATGCCTCTCTTTTTTCTAATACAGTAATATATATTTCAGCTTTGAAGCACTCACTTTCTTTCATTTTAGAGTTTAGAAATAGGATATACACCATGAAGCAACAAAACTTTCAGATTCTAATAGTTTCTTTTAATTTGGCATGAATAATTTTCTCTTTGTTTTCCTTCCTAATTTGAATGCATTGATATCTATCTATTCATTCACACTCACATTTGTTCAATCATAATAAAGAAATATACAATGTTTGTTTGTTTAGCATGTCCTCATCCCGGGCCGCACGCTGGATGTTGGGGCCGTAAAGATGCCAACAGCATGCCCTCTTCTTTTACAGAACCTGGGATCTACTGGGTGGGAAAAACTGGGAAGCTTAACCAAAAATATTTGGGTGTGGTGTCCTCCATCACAAAGACGTGATTATCAACACGAATAAATGTAAAGGAACGAAGGATTTCAAATCAATAAAATTAGTGACAAGTTGGGGCAGGGAAAGGGCTTGCCTGATCTGTATTTATCGGGGAGTGGCGTGTGCGTGAGGTGGGTCTTGATATGAAGAAGGAAGGGTATTGACACGTGGGAAGAGTGAGTTATTATTGTCATTGTTTTTGCTTTTTCCCTATGGCATTTTTTCAGATTGTGGTTACATTTCAAATCATGTTTAGGCCTTGCTAACTTTCCTAGAAATAAAGAGACTCATAGGTTGATAAGCCCTCCCTTCCATGGTAATGCTGACCATCACCATGGTACTCCTGGGCATTTTTTTATCAAAATACTTTTTTTTTTAAAAAAAGGTTTTATTTATTTACTTTCTAGAGAGAAGGGAAGGAGAAAGAGAGGGAGAGAAACATCAATGTGTGGTTTTCTTCTGTGCACCACAACCCAGACATGTGCCTTGACTGAGAATCGAACCAGCAATCCTTTGGTTCCCAGGCCAGCACTCAATCCACTGAGCCACATAAGCCAGGGCTGATTTATTTACTTTTTAACATTTTCTTCAAACTAAGATTGGGAACCCTTTTCCCCATGATGTGTTCTTTCTTAAAGAAACTGATGATGTTACCTGGCTGACTGGTATTCCAAGAGAAAAAAAGTCAATAATGGTACAGGTAAAAATGATTTGTGTTCCTTCTCTTATGAGAAGGTTATAGGTGAAATGTTAATAATACATGTATTGAGATTTATTTTTGATTAAGCTGTTTTGAACCAAATTTTGAAGTTGATAAAAAGGTTTATAATTGGTTTTAACCACATTACAATGTTAAACTTAAAAATTTTCAGACTAAATGCCTTCATGAAAGTCTATCTACTAAAAAAGTATCGTGTAACCTAACTTCCTAATACTATAATTATTTTCAATTTGTTCTTCTCAAAAGTTTTAAAGTCAGCATCTCTGTATGGACCACTAAAGAAGTTAATGTCAAATACAATTTTTATTAAGAGAAGTAAAATTAAATAATCTTTCAAGTGATGAAGGAAATGGTGATAGTTTTAGAAGTTTGTTTAGCTATAAAGAAGCAACAGGGAACAGACAATTTTGGTTGTAAGGTATTGAGCTTGTCAGAATTTTATTCAGAATGCAAGGCAATGTGGCAAGGAAGAGTCACATGGAACCTGTCATCTGAGAATATAATCATTTGTAGTTATTGAAGTTCTGAGATGCATAGGATGTTGACATTAAAATCTAATGAGAATTGACAAAGATCGAAAACATAATCATATCTAGTATTAATGAGAACAGCTGTTTGAATGTAGGTTTGTAGAAACCTACCTTTGTAGAATGTAGGTTTATATTGTAATTTGGCAATATGTTTTATAAGCTATGGATGTACTCATGTCATTTGTCTCCGTAGTTCCACGTCAATCAATTTAACCAAATGGAACAACCTTAGCTAAACACTAAGCATTACGGAGAAGCAGGGCTGATATTAAAAAATGTAAACCACCACTGTGGCCTGGGACCAACCAACCAGCATGGACTCCTACCCAATCAGAAGTCTCGCTGTTTATAAACAACCACGTTTCTTATACTGACGCATGCGCATGAGCCAAGTGCCAGCCTGTATATGAGGGTGTTCCCGAAGGATTGCTTATCACTGTGATCAATTAGAAGCCACTTAAAGGTAGAACAATAGGTTAAATTAGTTTTGATGCATCCATATGGTAGAATACAATGAAGTCAGGTTTTTAAGGAAAAATGGCAATAAACTTGACTTAATGCAGAGTTAAAGAACAAAATAATTATAAAATGCTATATACCATATGATCCAAATATACAATACAATCCAAGTTTTATTTAAAACATACAAACTGAGAAAATAGACCGCAAAATTACCAGCAGTCACATACTGGGTAACAAAATAACAGCTGTTGCCACTATTTTAAGTTTTGTGAATTTTGACAACAAACTTGTACTAATTTTAGAAAAGACAAATGTGTTTAACAATATTATGAGAAGAGATATTTTTCATATTTTGTGTTTCCTCTGGGAAACCAGGCTTTATTTGGAGACACTGATAACAAAAAAATAAGTTGTGATTCCTGGGTGCAGTGATGCCTGATTAGAGAGTTTCTTTGTCGCTGAAATTAGGGAGAGGCAGAAGGCTCTGGTACTTGCCACGATGCCTAAAGAGTGCCAACTGCAAAGATCTTTCCACCAAAGACTTGATTCTTGTACGACTTTAGAGGTCAAAATGGCATTAAATGGTTGCTTCATTCCAGCAGATGTCAGCATTGGATTCAAAAGACTGTTCTATAGGATGAAATGGTCCTAAGTATATTGATCTGGGATCATTCCAGGATTTTATCTTTAAAACCATACCTGCTGGTAAAGGTCAGCTTGATACCTGTACTCTGTCTTTCAGACCTACCTCAACTTTATTCAAAAATTACGTTTACTAGATACCCAATGAAATTCGGTTGGTTTTAGATTAGTTCTAGCAGTTAAAATTCCTTCTGAGAGGATATTTTTCTTATCCTCTTGAATTTTTTAAATCCTTTCTTATAAAAGTGCCAGTGTTATTTTCATACACAGGTGATGTTTTAAAACAGCTTATTGAAATATAACTTATATACCATAAAACTGACCTTTTAAAAGATTATTGTTCAACTATTTTTAGCATATTTAGAGATGTAGGCAACCATCAGCATGATCTCAGTTTAGAACATATCATCACCTCCGAAAGAAACCTCTCACACCCATTTATCAATCTCCATTCTGTCCTGCACACCCTCATCTACTTTCTGTCTCTACAGAGTTGCTCATTCTGGGCATTTCATGTACAGTGAAGCACACGAGATGTGACCTTGTGAGACTCGCTTGTTTCACTTAGCACATTGCTTTCAAGTTCATCCGTGTTGTATCATGAATCAGTATTTCATTTCTTTCTATTGTTCAATCCTATTGTATTTGTATGGACATACCACATTTTATCAATTCATCAGTTCATGGATGTTTGGGTTGTTTCAACCTTTAGGCTATTCTGAATAATGCTGCCAGAAACGTTCACATCCAAGCCCTTGCGTGGACACACGCTTTCAGTTCTCTTGAGTAGATGTCGAGGCGTGGGATTGCTGAGTCATATACTAAGTCTAGATTCAACATTTTAAGGACCTGCCAAATTGTTTTTCAAAGTGGTTGCACTGTTTTTATATTCTCAACCACAAGGCAAAGGGTTCCAGTCCGCCCACATCCTCGCCAACACTTTCCTCTTTTCTATCACAGACATCCTAGCGGGTGTGGAGTGGAATCTCAGCGTGAATTTCACTTGCATTTGCCTAACGACAATGATGTTGAGAGTCCTCATGTGCTTTTTAACCACGTATACAATCTTTTACAGGAAGATGTCTATTTGTTGAAAAGACTGTTCTTTTACAGTTGATTTTTAATAATAAAATTTATTATATATGTCTCCATTATTAAAAAAAATGTAAACTTAAAAAAAATTAGAAAGGAATAAAGGAGAGAAAAATTCATATTGCTACTCTGTAAAGACAAATACTTTTAACTGTTCAAATATGCAGTATGTGCATATATATATTTAACTTAACTTACATGCTGTTATGCCATAAATTTTGTTGTCTCCTTTAACACTCAACATTTTGCTTTGTGTACATCTAGTCCATTGCTTCTGACTAGTGCATAGGAATTTATATTCTCAATATGCATTTACCACATTTTATCCACTTCCCTAATGATGAAACCGGGATTGGCTCCAATGTCCCCGACCGTGAACGTCGCCACCTCAGCCAGCGCCCCAGTACACGTCGCCTGAAGGGTACGAGTGGAAATTTCCCCCATAGGTATACCTAGCAGTGAGGTTGCTGGGTCAAAGAGAAGTCACATTCTTAAGTTCCTCCAAATGACTGTCTCCAGAATGCCCTGACCAGTTCCTACTCGCATCGAAACTGCCCGAGTCCCCGTGTAACCCATCTCATCCGACACTTGGTAGCGCACGTTCTCTTTCTTTTCGTCTTCCGGGGGCGGTGACATGGTATCGATTGTTTCACAATGACTCCTGGTAAGTTAGAGCCTTCTTCGTGTACTTGTTAGCTATTGAGGCTTCAAAGTTGACCTCTCTGTTTATTGTCTGCTGCCAAATTTTCTGTCAAATATAATTATTTCTTCCCTCAGTAATTTGCTTGAGCCCCTTAAATATTCAGTAATTTTCACTGTTTTGATCATAATTGACAATAGGAAGTATATTTTATATCTCAACCAATACATACACGTTATATAATATATTAATATACACAAAGACTGTACGTGAATATATTATTAATTATAGTATATATTGATTATACAATATATAATTATATATTAAGTATCTGAGTAATTATATATTACTATATATTAATATACTATATAAACATATGTAAGTATATATTCCCAACCAACATACACTAGATGTATACATGTATATTTTTAAATTTACATTTGTATTTATCTAATATAAACAGAAGTTTGATAAGTGTATTTCTCTAATACTTTTAATGCATAATTCTATTCTACTTTATTGCTTTAAATGCTGATTGCAATCCACTAAGTTGAATTTATTACCCAACAATGGTCTAGAAACGATAGTCTAAAAATTAATTGTCCTTGATGTGATCCCTGATCCTTGATGTACTGAAATCTCTATCTATTATTTGAGACTTGGTTAGGAAATTTCCCTCCACTTCTAGTTCACATATGTATTCCCCTACATTTTCTTTGATTCGGTTTAAAATTTTACCTTTTGAATTTAGGTAAATTCAGTCTGAGACCCACCTTCTTAATTTAATATAAGGTGGCAATTCAACTTTATTGCCTGGTACCATCAGTTGATTTTTTTTTACCATTTCTTTGTAGTATCTTATATCAAATTCCCACAAAACTCTAAAGAGAAATGGATTTATTTCTCTTTCTTGGTCCATTTGTTGGTTTTGCCTTAGTACTTTGCCTATGGTTTGATCACTTTTTCACGTGTTGTATGTCAAAGATAAAAATCAGACAAGTAAAGAGATTGATTTTTTTTTACATGCAATCTGGGCAGCATCTAAGATCCAAAGATCAGAGAGTTGCGGGGGGTGTTTGCTTTAGACTTTTATAGGGAGGAGTAAACAGGGAGTCATAAGTCGCAGCGGGTGTGATTTGTAGTTGGGCTTGTTTTTTCAAGTGGGAGAAGTCTCCATCAGTTATGTGAACGGGAAATGTTTTTCTCTGTGGTTAGTGTCAGGGGGCAAACAGTTTTAATCTTAGCAAATCAATCACGAGACAAAGACCGGGAACTTGGAGGGTCAATGTCTGGCCTCACCAGTCGGTTCCAGCAAAAGGGGAAAGGTCTGCGATCGGCCTTGTCAGTGCCCCTCTTGTGCAAGACAAACAGCATCTGTCCTGGAGCATTCTTAGGAATTAGAGTGATTTCTGTGGGGCTTTGGTCAAGAGTCAGTGAAATGGTCCACAGGGTGAGCAGTTGCTTGTTGACATTGTCCTTGGAGCAATAGCTGAGCCATCTGTTGCTCTCTGATGGGGGTCTGAAGCTGAGAAAGTGTGCTGGAGACAGGGCGTTTCATTAGGAGAAGAGTTATAAGACAAAGCAGAAAACTGATTATTAGAGGATGCATTCAGGAGTAAAATGCAAGACTCCAGATCAGTGGGAACAGGTCTAGTGGGTCCCAGGAAACTGGTATGGAAAGGTCCTTCGATGGTGGGGTCAGGGCTGCGGTGGCAATACAGTGAATTTCTCAGTTAGCATCTCAAATGTCCTTGCTTATGATGCAGAGCCAGAGAGGCGTAGGGGGCCGAATACACAAAAACTGGGGGCCCTGAATGTTTGTAGAGAAATGAAGAATAGGGAAGAACACGATAAGGAGGGGCCAAAATAAAAAGGTGAAGGAAAGGCATGGCTCAAGAAAGTCCTGGAATGAATCAACAGCAGAAAATAAAATAATGATGAGACGGATATGAAGGAGAACTAAGGAGGGGATTAGAGAGTAGAGTCCTAGGGAATCATGTTCCAGCGTCACAGGAGGAAGCTGACTCCCTTGTGATGTTACCTACCTCTTCTGAAATTCATGAGGAAGCAGTCTGTCTCACATCATTAATCTGCTTCGGGGAGCTCTCCGAAGAGTCTCCATTTAAAGTCTCCTGTTGGGGCGAACTTCCCCAAATTCAAAACAACACTTGTATTTTGAAAGTTGGGAAACATGAATACAAGGTGGGGAGGCCTGATGTTGTGCGGCAGTGTGAATGTTTAGGAAGACAGTCTAAGGTTCCTCCCGGCTGGAATCGAGATTGGTCTTCTGGTGGTATCTTTTCCAGAAGACTAGCTCTTCCACCTGAAGATAAGGGCTGAGGTGGGATGTCTGGGGGAGAGGCAGGTTTGCACTATCGGTAATAAGTATGTATGAATGTGTTGAATAAGACCTTGGCAGGCCTCTGAAATACAGACTGGATCAGATCTGAATCTCCTGGACTCCAGCAAGTGTGAGGCATCCTCATCGGCCTCACGGCCATTATTTTATAAAGAGGTAATCAATGTTAAGAGGAGAGCGAGGGTCGAAGGACCATCAGGGCCACGGCCAAGACTTCGGGCCAACCCAGGGTGAGTTCTGCGCCGTTGCCCCATCCTGTTCTTTGAGAACTGGAGATGGTGAGGACGACGCCGTTTTTGTGAGAGTGGAAGTGCTCGCTGACTGTCCTGAATAACCTTAGCAAGGAAGTGAGCTCCTCCATCACCAGGAGCGAAGCGGATTCCCCAAGTGGGAGAGATTCCTTCCAGCAGCAGCTTAGCTAGAGCTGTGGCGGTTGCCTGTGCGCAGAGCAGAGCTTCCAAGCCTTCTTTTTGGAATGCAGATTATGGTGGGAACATCGTTGTGCCCGTGAGACGTTGGGAGTTTAACAAAATCCATTTGCTGGTGGAGAAAGGAGCTGGCCGTCATCCTTGCTCCGCTGTTACATTTTTACCAGGATAATGTTTCTGGCCGATGGGACGTATTGAGGTTACCTGTTAAATGTGACTGCCTAAGCATCCCCACCAATATTTGTGAAGGTCAGACCTGTAAGATTTGCTCCATCGTGATGTGTAATCTTACGGAGGCTGTGGACCAATTTGGTAACTTCTTCCTATAAATAGGAAGTGGAAGTGCCTGACCTACTGTGTAGAAACTGAGGATGAAGCACCAAAAGGCCGATCGATGGCTTGTTGTGTTGTTAAGGATGCCTAAAGCATATCCTTCCCTTTCATGTTTATAAAGAAAGGGAAAAGGTGATGAGTTTTCATTTGGGCCCTGGAGAAAGAAGCCGGGACCTCAGTAAACCCCTGAGGCACGACAGTCCATGCAAATTGTTGATTCGTACACTGGGAGGCAGAAAGATATTGTGAGTTGGGGCTGATAAAAGCACAGTGTAAGTCAATGCCCATAAAATGAACGGTGTGTGGGACAGAGGCCAGAAGGGCATGGGGTTAGGGACTAGAGGAAACCTCTCCTGTTTCTTGCACACAAGCCTTGCACCGGCCAATACCCCTTGGCAGTGGCTTCTTTCCTGGGAGTATGGGGTGTTACAGGACTGGATATGGGGACTAAGATCCCCTTGTCATGGAGGCTTGAAAACCTCGGAGGGCTTACTTCTACTTTTAGAGGGTTGTTGTGGTAAACTTGGAAGGCTTTATTTCCTCTCTGAGAGACCCAGTCTCCTGGATTTGGCCTGTACATGGGGTGACCAAGTCCAAAAGGAGTCAAGTATCTTAGTCAATGTAATTGGTACCTGCCTTGGTCTATTTCAGCTGCTGTAACAGAAGACCAAAGATGGGTGGCTTATTTCTCACAGTTCTAGAGGCTGAGAAGGCCAAGGTCAAGGTGCTGGCAGATTTAGTGTCAGTGGGAGCCTGCTTCCTGATTCATAGACAACCATCTTTTAGCTGTGTCCTCACATCATGGAAGGAAGGAGGAAGTCCTCTGGGGTCCCTTTTATAAGGACACTAATTTCATTTATGACCCATAATCACCTGCCTAAGACCCCACCTTCTAACACCATCACACTGGGGGCTAATTTTCAACATACAAATTTTGAAGGAACAGAAACATTTGGTCTACAGCAGTACTTAAGGGACCTAAGAAAGTTTCAGCACAAATAAGACAACAAGAATCATTAAAAGGCAAAGGTACAAGGCACAGAGTAAGGACCTTGAGGTTGAGACCCTCAGGACAGCAACAAATACTGAAATTCCAACTGGGAAGTAAGCATTTTCCCAGAAGTTTTCCGGAGTAGTGGACCCAAGCAGAAAGGTGATGGATATTTTCATTATCTTGACTGTGGCGATGGTTTACTGGTGTGTCCACTTGTCAAAACCCAGCAAGTGATACACTTTACATGTATATTACAGGTATCATGACCAGTGTGTCGTGCCCTCTCCAAAGTGTTTCTGCTAGGTGTCACCAAGCCACTGTTGTCCTGGGGGAATGTGAGCAGTGGGGCCAGATTTCCCAATCCCTCAAGAGAAGTCAGAAATCCAGGTCTTTATGTAAAATGTCCCAATTTTCACAGCACACAGACAAACTTAACAGGTCAGTGAGCTGGATTTGCCCCTCACATTAGTGGTTTGCAGCCTCTAACCCGACGATGAAAAGATTCTCCTGGTAAGGGACTTGAGAGGTTCGGTACGCAGAAATCAGAAGTATGTTGGTTATTAAATTTTAAGTGACAATAGTGTTCCAATGGTTCCTTGAGCCTTGAACTCTGGTCTTAATCCCTTTCTCCTCATTTAGAAGCATAAAGATATTCTCAACTTCAAGTCTTTTTAAAATACAGCTCTCTGCCAGGCATTTTCACATACAGTTTATCAAAAGAGCCAACACTCTTTTAGCATTTTTTTCTTTATCTTTTTAATCAGGTTCACTGGGATGGCATTTGTTAATAAAATTAGGTAGGTTTCAAGTGTACAATCCCATGATGTGGCATCTGTACATTGCATTGTGTGCCCATCCCCCAACGTTTTTTCTATTACTTGATGGTTTGAAACGCAAGGAGTTTTATGAATTTTCAAAAAGCTGACTCCAGAATTCAAAAACAGAACATCAAACTTCCTGGGTCAGGAGCTGGCAGAATGTTGAGGGGTGACCATTCTCGCGAGGAACATCGCCACCTTCTGGCACAGACAGGGAATGCAACGAAAAACACCACAGGCAGCCACTTGGTGCAAAGCACTCCAATGGCAATTTCTGTATGTATACATTTTGACTAACTGCTTACATAAAAAATTCTGAGGATGGACACTGACGGTGGAATCCCCGGTGGTCTAGAACACAGGACAGGCCTCAATGTATTCCGAGTGGGTATCCAGTTCTCCCGAGCACAGGCATCGCTCACATTTCAGAGAGCACATGCCCAGTTTCCGTGCTGCCTTGTTTATTTCCGTACGGGAGACACAGTGCCCATGTCGTCACTCTTTTCGATAATGGTGTGAAAGGAGGATGTAACAGTCGTGGTTCAAGAGACAGCGAGGGAAAGTGGGGGAGTGAAAAAGCGTAAAGAATAACCGGGCCCCTTCACAATAAGACCCAAAGCAGCCCTGACCATGTCCTGCACGTCATCTCTTGAATCTTTTTTTTCTGTTAATATATTTTATTGATCATGCTATTACAGTTGTCCCATTTCTCCCCCATCATTCCCCTCCACCCTGCACACCCCCTCCCACCTACATTCCCCCCCTTAGTTTATGTCCATGTGTCATAAGTTCTTTAGCTTCTATATTTCCCACACTATTCTTGCCCTCCCCCTGTCTATTTTCTACCCACCATCTATGCTACTTATTCTCTGTACCTTTTCCCCCTCTCTCCTCCTCCCATGCCCCTGTTGCTAACCCTCCATATGATCTCCATTTCTGTGGTTCTGTTCCTGTTCTAGCTGTTGGCTTAGTTTGCTTTTGTTTTAGGTGTGATTCTTAATAGCTGTGAGTTTGCTGTCTTTTCACTGTCATATTTTTTATCTTCTTTTTCTTAGATGAGTCCCTTTAACATTTCATATAATAAGGGCTTGGTGATGATGAACTCCTTTAACTTGACCTTATCTGAGAAGCACTTTATCTGCCCTTCCATTCTAAATGACAGCTTTGCTGGATAGAGCAATTTTGGATGTAGGTCCTTGCCTTTCAAGACTTCAAATACTTCTTTCCAGCCTCTTCTTGCCTGTAAGGTCTCTTTTGAGAAATCAGCTGACAGCCTGATAGGAACACCTTTGTAGGTGACTGTCCCTTTATCCCTTGCTGCTTCTAGAATTCTCTCCTTCATTTGAATCTTGGCTAATGTAATTGTGATGTGCCTTGGTGTGTTCCTCCTTGGGTCCAACTTCTTTGGGACTCTCTGAGCTTCCTGGACTTCCTGGTAGTCTATTTCCTTTGCCAGATTGGGGACATTCTCCTTTATTATTTGTTCAAATAAGTTTTCCACTTGTTGCTCTTCCTCTTCCCCTTCTAGTACCCCTATAATTCGGATGTTGGGACGCTTAAAGATGTCCCAGAGGTTCCTAAGCCTCTCCTCATTTTTTTGAATTCTTGTTTCTTCCTTGTTTTCTGTTTGGTTGTTTCTTCCTTGTGGTCCACTCCATTGATTTGAGTCCCAGTTTTCCTCCCATCTCTATTGGTTCCCCATGCGTTTTCCTTCATTTCACATATTGTAGCCTTCATTTGTTCATCTAATTTGTGAGTAAAATCAACCAATTCTGTGATCATCCTGATGACCAGTGCTTTGAACTGTGCATCTGATAGGTTGGCTATTTCTTCATCGCTTAGAAGAATTGGCTCTGGGGATTTGATTTGTTCTCTGGTTTGAGCCATTTTTGGTGGTTTTTGTTTTTTGGGTTTTTTTTTTTTTTTTTTTTTGGTTTTGGTCTGGTTGGGGCTGTTACGTAGTGAGGGGTGGAGCCTTAGGTGTTCCCCAGGGCGGGGCAGCCCAGTCGCTGAGTTGTGTAGCTGTATGTGGGGGCGGGGTCCGAGAGGGAACAATGGTGCTTGCTCCACTCTCTCTTGGATTCCAGTCCCTTCTGCCGCTTCCCGTTCGCCTGGATTATTGGTCTGGATGAATGGTTGTTGGACTTCCATACAGTTCAATTTTCTATTGTTCTGATTGTTTTCTTGTTTCTACACATTTGTTGTCCTTAGCTTTGGTTGTGAGAGGAGGCACAGTGTGTCCACCTACGCCTCCATCTTCGCTGGAAGTCCCAGCTCTTGAATTTTTTAGTGAGTGTTCCATCAGTTGTGAATCTCTGTCATAGAGACAGAAGATAAAGTGAGAGGTGCCCAAGTACTATGCCATACCTGTAATCCTATGGTTTAAAAAATTATATTGTATTTTTTAGGACAGTTTGTGAGGTTTTAGCTTTTCTTTATCTGCTATGAGTAAAACCCCAATGTGAAACACTTAGAAGACAGCAAAATTGTCAGATTGGACCCACTTTCTGTTAAAATGTAAATGTGTTGCTAAACTATGGTAGGATGATACAATCTTTTCATTTACTTTTAAAATAAAGATGTGAGTCCCAGCTGGTGTGGCTCAGTGGATTGAGCACCAGCCTGAAAACCTAAGGGTCTCCAGTTCAATTCCCAGTCAAGGCACATGCCTGGGTTGTGGGCCAGGTCCCCAGTAGGGGGCAGGCAAGTGCAACCACACATTAATGTTTCTCTCCCTCCCTTCCTCTCTGTCTAAAATAAGATCTTTTTTAAAAAAGGGTGCTTCCTAGATATTGCTAGGCTAAATGATGAAAACTTTCATCAGTCATTTTTATGCAAAAGACCTAGAGGATATGAAATTGTGGAAACCGCTTTATCCTTCGAAGCATCCTGTCCCCAAAGAATGTGAAGTGTGATCATCTCAGAAAGAATCCCATGAACTTTACATATAAATTAAATTCCTCTTCAGAAGTTACAGTATTTCCACAGAATCTTTCCAGGGAGCGTTTTTTCTTAAGTAAATTAACTGTAAAATTTTAAATATGAAAATTTTCAAATATTCAAATAGTTGCTGAACATACATTTTTATAATTCGTAGGCTAATAAAGAGGATGGCAATTTCTGAGCACATTTGTTCATTGTGTATTTACTGGGTTTTTGATTTCGGACTATCAGTAGACTGATGACTGCATATTACTATGGCTATGTGATTTAGACAGCTAAGTGGCATGTTGATACTGCGTCGTAACAAATCATTTATAAAATGGTGTTTATAAACAGGAGCCTATTCAATCCTAGCAGTTAAGTAATGTTTACCATTCAATTTCTAGCTAATCAATATTCTGTTTGACCTTACAATCTTCTAATGTTTACCACTCAATATTCTTTCCTAAAAAATAGAGGATGATGAACTGGCAACTATTTGGTTCCCAGTTCAGCGCTCCATCCTCTGAGCCACACCAGCGGATTTAAACTTCTTAAAATTTTCCGTTTAACTTGACGGAAAACTGGTAATATTCACATTCATTTTCTAATGACTGTTATTCATCTTAAGATATCATCATAAGAATAGCTATATTTCATTATATTGTGTATCACGTCACCCGTAGTGCAGGCGATGGCGCTGTGGCCCTTAAAAACGTAGATCCTTGTCCTGATCCCTGGAACCTATGAATGTTACCTTATTTGCAGGGGCGGAGGGGGCGGGCAGCAGCTAAGGGTCTTTGCAGGTGCGATTAAGTTAGGGATTTTGAGATGGGGAAATTGCTCTGGATTATGTGAATGAGCCTTAAACACCAAGAAGAGAAGGCACAGAAGAGGAGGAAGCAATATGACCACACCGGCAGAGATCAGAGTGATGTGGACACCCCACGAGAGACGCCTGCAGCCACTACAAGGTGGAAAGAGGCCAGGGCAGAACCTCTCCCTGGAGCCTCCGGAGGGAGTGCGACTGGGCTGGCCCCTCCGTTCCAGACTTCCGGTTCCAGACTTCCGGCCTCCGGAACGGTAGGAGGTGGATCTCTGTTGCACCCCCGTTGGTGTAATTTGTTACTGCAGCGCGAGGAAGTTGACCCCTTACCTCAGTTACGCTGCTTTCTGGTGAGTTTCTAGAAGGGCAACTGCCTTTAGATGTTCTGGTCTTCCATAGTTGTTTTTATTTATCTGTTCTAATAAAAGAAACTTAAAAGAATACTTAAGAAAGGGCTATTATATTTTGGGTTCAAATATATTTTAATCTGTGATGGCAAGTTAAAATATTTCCAGTTATTATCAAATGAGGTTTTTATTGTGGGTTATTTCTTCACATGGCATTAACTATGTAGAGCTTTGTAGCTACTAATAAAAGATGACACAGTGCATCCTTCCATCCTGGAAGACGAATATGTATGGTGAAAACAACTAACGTTGTGGGTAAAATATTTTTTTAAAATCGGCACATTAAAGATGATGATACGGTAAGAAAATATAAAGCCAAAAGTGAGGAGAAACCAATTATCCAGTTTTCAAGTAACCTAGGTCAACAAGCCGTAAACTTGCTTTCAAGCGCATGAACTGGTAGTAACCTAGGAACTGGGTAGAGGCAAATGCAACTCTTCTCTGAAATAAAGCGCCTCCATTCTTGGTCTCAAGTTATTTCTACAAATAAATTTTCAAATGCAGTGCCCAAACTGCAGCCAAAGAATATGAGGACCCCCCAAAATCAGACTCTGTGCGCAAGAGGAAGCAGAAATAAAAAGAGAAACAGACCCACAAAGTCTTCCTGCATTGACTTTATCAGGTATGTACTGCAAACTAGGTTCAAGTAAATGAGAAATAAGTCTGAAGATTTCCTTAGGAAAAGAGAGGGTTCACTGAGTGGATCACAGGTCATTATAACTAAACAATCTAGATAAAAAAACAAAGAATGTCAACTAGATTAGAGAGACAGAAAGATGGAAAATACAGATGATGTGGTAGACTTTGAGGCAGTAAAAAAACCTAAAATATGGTGAGATGGAGTTCTCCTAAAGGGAGAATAAGAGGGCAGAGGGCCATACTCAAAGTCTTTTCAAAGGTTTGCCAATTTTATCACTTTTCAAAAAATCAGCTCCTTTTTTCATTGATTTTTCTCTATTATTTTTCTGTTTTCAATTGTATTGACTTCTTTTCTAATATTTATTAGTTCCTCTTTCTTGCTTTCTGTAGGGTTATTTTGTTCTTTTTCTGGGTCTTGAGGTTAGAGGCTAGATGATTGATTTGAGACTGTTCCTCTTTCCTAAGATATGCATTAAATGCTATTAATTTCCCCTCAGGACTGTCTTAGCTGTGTTCTACAAATTTTCATATGCCATTAAAATTTGTATCTTAAGTTTTACTCAGTTCATGTTTTAAAGTTTTATTTTATTAATTTTAGAAAGGGGGAGAGAGAAAGAGAAACACCAATTCGTTTTCCACTTATGTAAGCATTCGCTGGTTCATTCCTGCATGGGCCCGGACGGGGGATCAAACCTGCAACCTTGGTTCATGGAGATGACAATCCAACCAACTGAGCCACCAGCCAGGGCTCATTCTGTTCATTTTTAGTGTGTCATTAAAATAATATGTTTTTATTTTCATTCAGTTCAATTTTTAAAAATTCCCCTTGGAATTTCCACTTCAACACATGTGTTATTTATACATGTGTTGTCTAGTTTCCAAGTGTTGGAGACTTCCCTGTTAAATCTTTCTGTTACTGATTTTAGTTTGATTTCATTGTGATTAGAAAACACATTATGTGATTTCAATTTTTTTAATTAGTTGAGATTTGTTTTATGGCTCAGGATATAATCCATCCTGGTATATGTTTTGTGGGCAATTTATTTTGCCACTTCCTTCTGACCTCTGTGCTTTATGCTGTTAGGCAAATTGTTTTCCCCCTGTAGTTAAGATGATATTTCTCTCTCCCTGCTTTCAAGATTTTTCCTTAGTTTTCAGAAGTTTGACTATAATGTAAATGGTGTGGATTTCTTTATACTTATTCTGTTGAGAGTACACTCAGCTCCCTAAATCTCAAGGTTTATGTATCTTGCCATATTGGGGGAGTTTTTGACCATCATTTCTTTGAGGACTTTTTCAGTCCCGCCTTCTCTCTACCCTCCTTTTGGGTCTCCAGTAACATGAGGTGTCAGATCTTTCATTGTAGACCCACAAGACTCTGGGGGTCTGTTCATTATTTTTTTTAGCCTATTTTTCTCTGCTGTTCAGATTGGATAATCCCTATTGTTTTATCTTCAAGTTCACCGATCCTCTCCTCTGTCTCCTACATTTTGATATCAAGTTCCTCCATTAAGTTTTTTTTTTTAAATTTCAGTTACTGTGTTTTTTCATTTCTAAACATTTCTATTTGCTTCTTCTTTATAACTTTTATTTCTTTGCTGAAACATTCTATTTTTTCACTTGTTTCCAGTGTATTTGTAATTGTCAGTTGAAGCATTTTTGTGGTGATTGTTTTCATTGTTTGTCAGATAATTCTAACATCTGTCATCTCAGTGTTGGCATCTACTTACTGTATTTTTCTTTAAATTTGAACTCTACCTCGTTCTTGATATGACAAGGATATTTCAGTTGAATGTGATACATTTTGGGTAATATGTTATGAGACTGGATCTTTTTTTTTTTTTTTTTAACACAGCCAATTTTATTCAAATTCCCCAAGATTTATACTCAATATGTTGTTTTTAAAATCTATGTCATCCTTTATATAATATTTTATTATTTTATCTTTCCTTTATAGTTTTTTTTTTATCTTTTCTTTACAGTTTTTCATTAGAAGCCAGAGTCCTGAGTTGCCCAGTTAGGAGCCTCTTACCTGCTATTTAAGTTTCTTCTCAATATTCACAGCCAACATCTGGCTTCTAAATGAAAGGCTTTTGGTCTTTTCAAGCATTTGTTGATAGGGTGAAACTGCACTAGCGCTCCTAACCACATGACCTAACTTAGAACCAATCTTGGCATCCAATCTTGCATTTCTAACCAAATTTCAATCCACCTTTCAGCCTCTTCTAGAGTCACATTCAGTTCATCTGTCAACATGTTAATGCTGATACTGGTGGATGTGACAAAAAGTCTCAAATATGAAGAGACAGGCATTGGTAATGAAATCTTCAAGACAAGCCATCAAGAAGAAGTCATTCACAAGCACAGGTCCACATTCCCTCAGCTTATTCTGAGCCTCATCAAAGTCAAAGTTAACCATATAAACATTCGACAAATTCTGTAACTGATTCTTTATGTGAAAGACTCCTGCTGAATAACTTTGACTAGATCTTTTAGCACCTGCTGGTGTTTTTGAACATCCTTGTTTGTTATAACTGCTTCAGTTAAATAGCAAAGAATATGCAGACACATCATCCGAATTGCATTAAGATATTGTGACTGGTAAAGGAAGAGATTAATAATGTTATCACCGCCTTTGGGGTGGTCGAAGAAAACCAGCAAATGAGCCATGTCCACTGCTTAAGAGACTGGAGTGGAGAACTCGCAGAGTTATTACCTGCTGTCTCTTTTAACCATGAAAGGTCTTGCATGGCTGCATCCCAATTCCGCATTAAGTTTCAGAGACCAGTTTTCCCCAACGTGAACTCAACTCATTTCTATCCGTTGCTGGAACCAACACTCTAAAGAAATAAAAATAATCTGCCACTCCAGAGTAATTCCCATATTTATGCTGGAACGTTGCATACCTGTAGAGTGTATCTAAGTATTCCAGCATAAATAAATACATACATACATACATACATACATACATACATATTCTAGCCTAAAAATCAGCTTGCCTGCCTGTTAGTCAAACAGCATCTCATCACCTGTGATTGAGTGAATTTGTCTTGTAGTTTCTGGATCTTCAAACATCTTCACAAGTGGTTCCTTTTCTGCCCGGAGCTGTTTTAGTTTTGAAACAACTGGGTTTTTTTTTCCCCCCTCAAAGCTTGAGGAATATCATCTAAATAAAGATTTTTGTCTATAGCCATAGCCAAGACTACCATGTTGGTGTCACTAAGAAGATCCAGTTTTCCTTGTAATAATTCTTTTCCATTTTATAGCTCCTTTATGGAGTGAAACTCAAGCCATGGAAAAACTAGATGCAGATCCAAAAGGTGTGCAATATGAGTAGTGAAGTTGTACTCAACCCTCTTGTCAAGAGACAAGAGACTCTAGATCTTAATTAAACCTTTTTGTCTGACTTTTTCTGATACTTTTCCAGCAGGGGAAGGGAGCACTGCCTCATTTCTGCCAGGTGGAAAGAAAAGTGGGGGTTCATACTCAGCCTCCTCCTTTGGCATCCAAGCTGGGATGCCCCTCATTACTGCTTGGTGGGGATCAGCACTCCAGCAGCCCAGAAGGCATCCCCTGGTCCCCTTCTGTCGGGGAGGGTGGGAGGGTAGGGGTACTTAGAATCCATTCCTCCTCCTCTTCTCTACTCACTGGAACTGCTTTAATTCAAGAATTTTCCATGTCTTGCATAGTCTGGGACACTTTGTAACTGGACTCACCCACTTTGTTATTCTCTCCAGTCCTTCCTCACAGTGCTCCAGAGTTACCTTTTAAACACAAATCCAGTTATTATATTCCCCAACTTAAAATCCTTTCATGAATCCCTGTCCAGTCTGGAATCTGAAGCAATGAAAGGCCTTCAGGATTTGGTCTGTACAGAGTTCCAGCACCATCTCACTCCACTCTAGACACTTCACTCCAGCCACAGAAAACTGTGTATCCTAGAATGCAGACCCTCAGGGGTCTGAGGCCCTGAGTCAAAAAGAAAACAAGGGGAAAATACCGCAATAATTTTCCCCTTCCATTTCCTCCCCCTCAACATGCCATTCCTCCCACTGACTGAGCCCAGCCAGAAGCAGAAGGCACAGGACAAGAGAGCCTGCGTGACCCACTGCCTAGGGATCTGTCCTCAGGGAAAAGAGCAGGGCAGGGAGGGCAAAACTGTATGTGGCCAGGGAGGGGCAGCCAAATGGAGAATAACCAGCACATTGCACTTCAAGCCAACCGAAGTTCTAGAGTAGCTATGAACCAAAAGTCTTTCCTTGCCAAACACCATTCTTATCCCCCAAGATCATGATTTTTTTCTGACATAGTTCAACAGTGTATGAATTCCAGCATCCCAGGTTTCAATTAAAATAATATTAAGTGTGTTATACAAAATTCCATTTTTCAGTGAATAGTACCATTATTTTGCTCTCCATGGTTTCAAATTTCTTCGTAGCTCAGAAAGGAATAAGATAATTATACCCATAACCAAAATCTGGTGTAATACAGGTGGCATAAATACATGCCCAACTGTTCTTACTGACCAAAACATCTTTTCATCCCATTTACAAGAGACATTTCTTAGACTGTATTCCATTTTAAAGAATGGAATAAATAGGATTTAAATAGTTCTATATTAAAAAATCCTTTGATATGCTCCTTATGTTTTATAGAACTCTTTACTTAAGTAGATACAATGACTGTATGAAATTAATTTTTGAGCAAGCGCAGCCTAGACCTCAAATGTCTGACTCAGGTTCCAAGATTTGATTTGGGAAATACACGTCAGATCTATTCAACCAACCTTACAGGGACTGTATAGATATTTTGTAGTATTGGACTTCTACGTGTGTGTGTGCGTGTGTGTGTGCTTTACAAAGGTGACCTTGGAATTTTTGCATAGTTAAACTTGACTTTTATTTATTAAATTATTTTGAACTGAAGTTGTATCACAGAAAAAATGGAGAGGTGATGATTAAGCATGAGCATAGGCCCTAGTTTCCATCTGTGTCTGAATGGGAACGGTTTTCTCTGAGAGGGAATTAAAGGTCAGTGTCCCTCCCTCAGACTCTGCAGGGTTGATTAGAGCTGGGCTTGCAGGATGAGTGTGGGAAAGGAGAGAACTGAAGCATCATTGAAGTTGAGGCATCTTAGCTAAGGTATCAGAAAGCAAAACCTGCGACTTGAGGTCATTTGCAAAGAGACTTGAGAAAGAGTATTTTGTTGGGGGGTGTGATTCCGTGGAGAAGAGAAAGGAGGAGGGGTACTAGGTAGAGAAGGAGGAGAAGCCAATACAGGGAGGTGTTCGCAAACATGGCCGCTGCCATGGGTGGATCCCACAGGACCATTGGCCTGAGGGATAAAAGGGAAGCATTGGTCCGTTGGCTTCCATGTCTCTTAGTCAAAATTGACCCCATGGAGTGTTAATTCCCCTACACTTCTGAGTCATGCATTTATGGGCAGAGGGCCGTTCTCACAACATCCCCACACTATAGGCAGCCCTATACCACACCCTTCTAACTGTGTGGTTCAAGAGGTAAGACTGTTTCTCACCCAGTAGTAGTCTGAGAAATTCGGGCAATGTTTGGATTGTCCTGACTTCTGCCAAGTACCCCCTAACCACCATGCTTGAGGGTAAGGAACAGAATTTCTGCATCATTTGAGTATAAACATATAATTCTCAAATACAGAATTAGAATATTGGGAATGACAAAAACTAAGTCACCACCAAACATTTTATTTCTGGTTTAAATATAGCTAAATAAATAAATTGGATACTTTCATGTTGACATCACCATCCCTGACCAACTATCCTACCTTCTTTAGTTATTAACAGGGGGGAAAGAAATTGAAAATAATGAACGTCTTGATGCATTTCACATGCAGAGTATACTTATACTATGTCCTCTTTGTCATTAATCTGAAAAAAATATCTACCATAAAGTACTCTCTGAAAAGAAGAAGCCCTTGTCATCTGGACACCAAAGATATTAAGATTAATACAACTCAGATTTTAGGGGTCACCTGACCATCTCTCATTCATCTTCAGAATAACATCAAAACACTTTAGAATGACATTTCAGGATTTCACAGCTGTGCCACATGCTTTTTTTTTCTGGCTAATTTACTACTTTTCCCAGTTTGTACTCTCTAGCTATGCTAATCTGCTTAGTTTCCTAAATTGACATAACGTGTTTCTATCTGTTTGCTATTTTTTTCTCATAATCCTGCAGTCTCAAATGCTCTGTCCCCATTTCTCTTAACATCAAACTCTTCAAGTCTCACCCAATGCGGCCTCTTCTACAAAACTCTTCTCTGATCCCTACAACTGTCATTTTTACCACAACTTCTGTGCTCATTCAGTGTATGACTTTTGTTTAACACATATTTTGTTGTAGCTAGTCTGTGATCGGTTAGTAGGCCAACTTCTTTTTTAAAGAATTTAAAAATATTTTTGTTGATTTTAGAGACAGAGGAAGAAAGCGGGGGGAGAGAGAAAGAGAGATTGATTGGTTGCCTCTGCCTGGACCTGGGATTGAACCTACAACGTAGGTTATGTGCCCTGACTGGGAGTTGAACCCCCAACCTTTTGGTATATAGGACGGTGCTCCAACCAACTGAGCCACACTGGCTAGGCCTACATCAAGTTCTTAATTAGGCAGTTTAGCATTCAGTTCAACAAATATCTACTAAACACTAACCAAATTCCAGGCAATGTACTTGATTTTGACTATACAGAACAGTAAGAGAAAGTCCTGCCTTCAAGGAGCTTCACAGCTAGTAGAAGAATTAGGCATATAAATAAACCAACAGTGTACAGGGTGATACTATAAGTAATGAAAGGACACAGGTGTGTTGCAAAAGAAGGGATGACTACAATTATCTGAGATGGGAGCCATCTGAGAAGTCTACCAGAGTAGGTGATGCCTTCGTAGGATTTTAAAGGAAACGAGATGGAAAGGACATTCTATCTAGACAGAGGCACAGGGCTTGGGGACACGAAGCACAAACTGATGTTTGGGGAACCAGAGGCAGTCAACATGCCTGCCGTGTAAAATTCAAGGGGCAAGTAATAAATCTTGAAGGCAGATGCTGACTGTGACCTTTGGGTAAAATGGGAATTTGTTAAAGTTTCTTTTTTTTAAATTTGTATTTATTTATTTTTGTTGTTCAAGTACAGTTATCTCCATTTTCACCCCACCACGCCCCCCCAACCCCACCTACCCCTGCCTCCCACCCTCATGCCTACCCGCTTTGCCTTTGTCCATGTGTCCTTTATACATGTTCCTTGCTGGCCCTTCTCTTTTCCCCCCACTATCTGTCTCCTTCCTCCCCTCTGGTTACTGTCAGTTTGGTCTTTATTTCAATGTCTCTGGTTATAATTTGCTTGCTTGTTTGTTTTGTTGATTAGGTTCCACTTATAGGTGAAATCATATGGTATTTATCTTTCACCATCTGGCTTATTTCACTTAACATAATGCTCTCCAGTTCCATCCATGCTGTCACGGAGGGTAGGAGCTCCTTCTTTCTTTCTGCTGTGTAGTATTCCATTGTGTAAATGCAACATGGTTTTTTTATCCACTGATTTACTGGTGGGCACTTAGGTTGCTTCCAGCACTTGGCTGTTGTAAATTGTGCTGCTATGAACATTGGGGTGTGTAGGTTCTTTTGAATTAGTGTTTCAGAATTCTTAGGGTATAATCCCAGTAGTGGGATCACTGGGTCAAAAGGCAATTCCATTTTTAGTTTTCTGAGGAAATTCCATACTGCTTTCCACAGTGGCTGCACCAGTCTGCATTCCCAACAGTGCACTAGAGTTCCCTTTTCTCCACAACTTCGCCAGCACTTGTTGTTTGTTGATTGGTTTATGATGGCCATTCTGACCAGGGTGAAGTGTTACCTCACTGTGGTTTTAATTTGCATCTCTCTGATGGATAGTGATGCTGAGCAGCCTTTCATATGTCTCTGGGTCCTCTGTATGTCCTCTTTGGAGAAGTGTCTGTTCAGGTGCTTCACCCATTTTTAAATTGGGTTGTTTGTCTTCCTGGAGTGGAGTCATGTGAGTTCTTTATGTATTTTGGACATCAAACCCTTGTCTGAGGTATCATTTGCAAACATATTTTCCCATATCGTTGGTTCTCTTTTCATTTTACTGCTGTTTTCTTTAGCTGTGCAGAAGCTTTTTATTTTGATGAGGTCCCATTTGTTTATTCTTTCCTCTGTGTTCCTTGCTCTAGGGGACATCATTGAAAATATTGCTGCATGGAATATCTGAGATTTTCCTGCCTATGTTCTCCTCTAGGACTTTTATGGTGTTGCAAATTATATTTAAGTCTTTCATCCACATTGAATTTATTTTTGTGTATGGTGTAAGTTGGTGGTCTAGTTTCATTTTTTTGCATGTAGCTGTCCAGATCTCCCAACACCATTTGTCAAAGAGGCTATTTTTACTCCATTCTATGCTTCTGTCCCCTTCATTGAATATTAATTGACCACAGAGACTTGGGTTTATTTCTGGGCTCTCTATTCTGTTCCATTGGTCTATGTGTCTGTTCTTATGCCAGCACCATACTGCTTTAATTACAGTGGCCTTATAATATAGTTTTATATCAGATATTGTGATCCCTCATACTTTGTTCTTCTTTCTCAAAATTGCTGCAGCTATTTGGGGTTATTTATGGTTTCATATAAATTTTTGAAATGTTCTATACTGAGAAATATTGGTATTTTAATAGGGATTGGATTGAATCTATAAATTGCTTTGGATAGTATGAATACTTTGATGTTAATTCTTCCAGTCCATGAACACAATATATATACTTCCATTTATTTGTGTCTTCCTTAATTTCTTTCTTTAGTGTTGTGTAGTTTTCTGATTACAGTTCTTTACCTTCTTGGTAAGGTTTATTACTAGGTACTTTATTTTCTTGTTGCTATAGCAAATGAGATTTTTTTTCCTGATTTCTGATTCTGATATTTCATTGTTGGTGTATAAAAATGCCTTCAGTTTCTAAATATTAACTTTGAATCCTGCTGTTTTGCCAAATTCACTTATTAGGTCAAGTAGTTTTTGGGTGGAGGCTATAGGATTTTCTGTGTACACTATCCTATCATCTGCAAACAGTGATAGTTTTACTTCTTAATTTCCAATTTGGATGCCTTTTATTTCTTTTTTGTATCTGATCGCTGTGGCTAGGACTTCCAATACTATATCAAATAGAAGAGGTGAAAGCAGTTATCTTTGTTTTGTTCCTGATCTTAGTGGGAAAACTTTTAGTTTTTGTCCATCGAGTATGATGTTGGCTGTAGGTTTCTCATATATGGCCTTTATCATGTTGAGGTATGCTCCCTCCCACTTTGCTGAGTGTTTTTTATCATAAATGGGTACTATTGTTGAAGAGTTTCTATGATGTGCTGCATATTACTGTAGGTAGGGACACATATTTTAAAAATACATAATTCTAACAGCAGGGCATTCCATGGTTTGCAGTGAAGGAGAAGCATTTAAATAAATAATTACCCAAATATTTAAGCTATCCACCGGTTCTTTTTAATATACATTTAGTAAAATAATGACTGCTATTTATCCTGCTCATCTATATTATTATTCACTGGGTCACACACATAAATGACTATTTCTAAGGCTAGGGTTATATGTGTACTATGACAGTACAACATGAATAAAGCTCTCGGTTAGTTAATACAAATTAAGCAGTATCACAGACTTTTGCTCCTTTTATTAGAGATCTACATCAAAGAGGTACCAATTGGGTTTCCAGCAGGAATGCTTATCACTGCTACAACACTGTACTTTTAGGATGGCTTGTATTTATCAAATTTTTGATGAAAAGGAATGACAAACACATATGGAATTCATATAAAAAGCTATTTGAGAAAAAGAACAAACTACCTTTTTCTTTAAAAATATATTTTTTGGATAACAATCTACACAATGAAAAGAACAGAGAACTAATCATTGTAATTCCAATTGTGACTTCCACTCCCTAGAAGTATCTTCAATAATTTCCAAGCATGCTAACTGAATGACAGACTTATAGAATTTCCCTTCAAGTCCATTTGTTCTTTATAAATGTATTTGCCACTTGTTTTGCTTATTGTTAACACATGAAGAGTTGCTAGTCAGCATTTCATGAGGATATTTTTATATTTTAAAAAAATGCACTGTGAATGGTAGTTTTAAGCTGGTAAAAATTTGTTGTTCCAGCTTTTACCTAAAATATCTTCATTTTTCTGATTTGTTCATGATAACGTTATCAAGGGTGGAAAATGTAATTTTTCCCCAGGTATGATGCACCAAGTTAACTACGTAACTTAAAAAAATAGTTTAGAACAAAAATGGATGGTTGTTGGCACATTTTTCTGCTGGTTTTTAATGATTTTCACCTGTGATAATAAACAACTTGTAACATCATAAAAACGCTAATGTGTGGTCATGTTGGCACCTGCCTTTATGGAGACAGCATGATTTCTGGTATTCTTACCACCATTGCTGGTGGCACACCTATGGAATTCGAAAGCTGGGAGTGTCCTTAATGGCCATCTCATCAGGATTAGAAAACCGAGGCCCAAAGAGGGTAAGTGTGTCATACTAGACCACCAATTTAGTGGCTGAGCCACAACGGAGCTCAGATCTTTTGTTGCCATGTCCTTCCCACCATACAGATACCATTATCTTCTCTATCAAACATGGAGGTCATCTGGGCGGCTGGTGCGTTCTGGGGCTGGGCAGTGTACAACCCAGCAGCCTAGTCCTTATCTTTCCAGGGTTTTTAGTCTAAAGCAGGCGACGCTACAAAAGGATAAATGCAAATACGTAAAGGTAAGTAACGTAGAGTAGTTTGTGAACATTACGTGATGAATGGCCCCTACTGCATACTTTCCAAGTCTATGTTATGCATGGAGGTGAGGGTACAAGAGTTCCAGGGAAAAGCTTTGTTTAAAGCATTGTATCTTCTTCAATCCTTACAATCTTAGAAGATATTATTATTTCTATCTTATAGGTGAGGAAACTGAGGCACAAAGAGGTTAAGAAACTTGCGAATGTCACACAGCTACTAAGAGAGGACCTGGATTCAAAATACAACACCCACTGATGATGCATCTCAATCTTTTGTGACTTGCAACCCCCTCAGGGAACTCCATTAGGAATTTCCTTAAATCATCTCACCATTTGTGCACGCCATATGATTAAGTGATTATGTAAGGTACTTATTTACTATTGTGATAATCTTGTGTTAATCAAACAGTAATCCAGGTGTTGCTGTGAAGGCATTTTGTAGCTGTGATGTTAAATAGATTATTCTCGGTAATCTGAGTGGGCCTCATCCATTCAGTCAAAAGGCCTTACTACCAAAAACTGAGGTTTCCCTGTAGAAGTAAAAATGTTGTCTGTGGACTGCAGGGTCAACTCCTGCTCAAGGACTTCCAGCGTGCTGCTGACCTGCCCTACCTATTTCAGACTTGCCTCACCTACCCCGCTATCATATAAGCAATTCCTCCAAATCTCTTTCTCTGTAGGCATATCCTACTGGTTGTTTCTCTGGGAGGAACTGGACTGATACAACTTAACTGTTATTTAAGATTACATTATACAGCAAACATAATTGTTAATATTCCTTGTAATATATATATAACTTTAAATCTTTTTTATTTACTAAAAAAATCCCTGCTATTTCATTTACACTAAATGTATATTATTAAAAAATGTATGATTTCCCCCCCACACAAATTAGTTCACCTTTGGTTTGGTGATCAAGTAAACAATAACATGAGTAAATTTAATGATGTCATCCTTGCTGGTGTGGCTCAGTGGATTGAGTGCCTGCCTGCAAACTGAAAGGTTGCCAGTTCAATGCCCAGTCAGGGCACATGCCTGGGTTGCAGGCCAGGTCCCCAGTTGGGAGTGTGAGAGAGGCAACTGATTGATGTTTCTCTTTCTCCCTCCCTTCCCTTCTCTCTAAAAAGAAACAAAGTCTTTTTAAAAAATGATATCTTACTGTGTCGAAGTGGACAAAATTATTGGTATGCCCTGATGCTTGCACTTTACTTTTTATAAAAAAACAATTGCTTGGTTTTTTTTTTAATAATTTTCCAGTTTTGTTTGTAAATAATGGAATTCTCAGGCTGCCCTTTCAAGCAGTTCTTTGCATTTCACATGGTGGGAGAGGAAGAGCCCAACTTCTGATTTTAAAACTGACATTCCTTCATCCTGGGAAATCGCTCAGCCCTGCTAATGCCATTAGGGCCTCTTGCTTGAATAGATGTTTATAACAAACTACGTAAGTTTGGTAGTTATACTAAGTTGCAAGTTTGATATGAAATTCCTGGCAGTGTTAAAACACCTGAACCTGGCGGAAGGGCGGACATAGGCACGTGTAGATGCTGAGCACTTGAAATGTGGCTTGAGGAACTGATTTTTAACCTTAATTTCAATTAAATTTTACACTGAATTGGTAGTTAATTCATTTTTAGAAACGGTATGTTTGAAATAACGAGCATGTGAATCTTTTTCAATGGCAAATTTAATAAAGTCTAAATACAGATCAAGTATTACCAATGAAAATTCAGCATCCAAATAGAAACTTGTGCTAAGGGTAAAAAACACATTGCATTTTAAGCTTAGTACCAAAAAAACAACAAAAAAGGAATTTAGAGAAGTATTTGAGATCTTGCTCCCTGACATATGTCTTTAGTTTGGCTTAACTCTTACAAAAATTGTTAGAAAGAAAAGGAAGGGTGGAAAGAAGGGAGAAAAAATCTCATTAAGATTTTTACTAATATTTAATAGAGATTACATTTGATTAAATACATTAAAAAATTCAGCAGTTTCTTCATACTTTTTCAAAGAAGTGATTACTATAGAATTTAAAATTACATATGGCTCTCATTCTCTTTCTAGTGGACAGCAATGACCTAGAAGGCCTGGCAAATGGAAACGGAGGCATAAGGACTTAAGTTCTTGTGAAGACTGGCGGTGTTTAACATGTAACGTCGAGCCCCCGCCTGGTGTGGCTCAGAGGATTGAGGGCCAGCCAGGGGAATCCAAAGGTTGAGGGTTCCTTCCATTTCCCCTCAGGGCACATGCCTGGGTTGGGGGCCAGGTCCCGGTGGGGGGCGTGGAAGAGGCAACCAACGGATGGATGTTTCTCTGGCACATCAATGTTTCTCTCCCTCTCTTCCCCTCTCTCTAAAAAAATAAAATCTTTAAAAAACAAACAAGTAAACGAGAATTACTCATCCTGATTACACAGTGACGCGTGTTGTTTTTGTAAGTTTCTCAAGTTCTTTTTGCAGCATGGAGGACTAGAATTGTTCTCATAAAGGATAGAGAAATGGGCCCTGGCTGGTGTAGCTCAGTGGATTGAGCGCGGGCCTGTGAACCAAAGGATCGCGGTTCGATTCCCAGTCAGGGCACATGCCTGGGTTGCAGGCCAGTTCCCAGCATGGGACACATAAGAGGCAACCATACATTGTTATTTCTCTCCTTCTCCCTCTCTCCTACCCTTCCTCTCTAAAGATAAATAAATAAATAAATATTAAAAAAAAAAAAAAGGATAGAGAAATGGATGTAGCAGCTGAATTGTAAGGTGAGGTTTCAGACTTGTCATTTTCCGGGCTTGGCCTCAGGCTCCGGAAATGCAAACTGTCCCAAGTTTCTAGGCTCGCCACACCATTGCAGCTCCCAAGGCGAGCGGCTGGCCACTCTGCCAAAACCTGTGGCCTTCCCGGGAAGGTTTTCCTCCTAAAGGACAGCCGCCACAACTCCGCGCTCAGGTTCCGAGCCCAGGCCCAAAGGCGGCCCGGAAAAGACAGTCGTAGGGGTGGACGTGCCTAAGAGCCACAGGCCGAAGTGGCTGGGCAAGAGGACAGCCACAAGAGACTGCAGCAGGCCGACTGAAGAACGTCAGACACCAAGTTCGCCGTGGGCAGAGAACGCAGGATCACCCGCTCCACCGGAGGCGGGCCCCACGCCCTTGCCAAATCCCCGAGCGGGGCTGATGACGAACACAGGGCGCGACGCACGCACACGCCGTCTCGTACTCGCACGACGGTGCGTGCAGGCAGCGCGAGGGAGTCCCGGCCGTCACCGGCGCGACCAGCGTTCCCCCTCCTCCGCACCCTGTGCTCCCGCCACCTCGGCAACTCGGCGCCCGCCTCCCGCCCCCGTCCTAGGCCTTCGACGCAGCGAGACTCCCGGCCTCGCTCCTGTCTCTTTAAATGGTGGGGTCAGCGAGCCGCCCCTGCAGCGGCTGCCTGGGTGGCCCCGCGCGCCGCTATTGAGGGGCGAACCAAGATGGCGGCGGCTTTGGCTCCGTGAGGAAGACGGAAGAGGCGGTGGCCGCGGCGGAGGAAAGAGACTTCCAATAGGCCTGGAGCGCTCCGCGCCTGGGGGCTCTAGCAGTCGCCCGCGCAGTGGAGGCGCCTGCAGCGGGATCAGGCGCCCGTCAGCGTCGGACACTTAAAGCAGACGAGAAGAGCGGAGCCACCGGCTGCGGTGGCAGGGCCAGGTAGAAGGAAGGAAAACATGGCGGCGGCGGCCTGAGGAGGCGGCGGTGGCGCGGGAAGCGGCTTCGCGGACATCATGGTGGAGGCGGGAGCAGGGCAGTGACCGGCGCCCCGACTTTCTGTAGCGGCGGGGCGGGAGGCTGCGAAGCGCTACGCGCCCCCTCGGGGCCGCGGGGCTCGCCGGGCCTGGACAATAGCGCCGAGGTATCCGAGGCGAGAAAAAGCGGGGGCCCAGAGTTCGGGCCCGGGAACGGGCCATGCGGGCGGCAGCACGGCCCCGCGGCGGCCAGCGGTGGCAGTGAAGCCGGGGAACCCTCCGCTTGCGGGCGTCCTCCCGCTTCGGCTCCCGCCTACCCCGGACCCCCTTCCCGGGCGACTCCGGCGGGGCCTCTGCCCCGGCCCTTGGGCGGCACGATGACCGACACCCGGCGGCGGGTGAAGGTTTACACGCTCAACGAGGACCGGCAGTGGGACGACCGGGGCACCGGGCATGTGTCGTCCGGCTACGTGGAGCGACTGAAGGGCATGTCCCTGCTTGTCAGGGCCGAGAGCGACGGTAAGTGAACCCCTTCGCGGCGGGACGCGCGCCTTCCGCGACCCTGGGCCACCTCCCTGGTTCTTCTGGGCTAGTGGCCCTCTTACTACGAGGACGGAGGAGGCGACTGCCGTCTCGGGGGAGGGCGGGCCACCGGCACCCCAGTCCCCCCGGAGTTGCACGGAGAGCGCCCGGGATGTCTCTTTCCGAGTGTCTAGTGGCACTTGGGGTACGAGCGGAGCCGGGCACGTTGGGGCTGTGCCGCCCGGGCGTGTGGAGAGGCCGGGGACTTGGGATCGTTGTCCGGACTGTGCTGTTCTTTCGCGCTACGGTGACCTTGAGAAGGCACTGATTAATCCGATCTGCCTCCTTAGTGCACCCATCTGTAAAGCAGGCGTGAAACTTTTTTCGGAGGTAAGAAAGTTCTCAGCTGTTTCACTCTTTGGAAAACATTTCGCTGTGCATTAAAAAGCAAAAACAAAACCACTTCTGCATCTTTCTGACCCTGTTGCAGGTTGGCAGCACCGGTTCAAGGTTCTGGCAACTCAGCGGGCAGCAGAAAAAAAGCATGCCTCTTTGCCGTGAGAAGATTAGAGTTGTGTTCCTCGGTGTTTGTTTGTTTGTTTGTTTTTTTTCCATTAGTAAGGCAGAATTTTGTGTGTTCTTTCACTGCGTAAACGTCTTGCAGAGTTTGGAATCACTTTATGCCAGCTTTTCTGATTGCTTAAAAGTACATTCACTGTTGGTTCAGATAACAGGTGGGGAAAAGTTGGCAGGTAATCTTTAAAACCGTCCCCATCTGCCCTGGTGCCTCTGCTTCATGTGTTTGGAAACAGCCCTCAAGGTTCAAAGACCAATTTGTTAAAATAAATGTTTCACATTTTTAGAGACTTACCGTCTTTTATGATTTCCACTTCCCTTTGGGCATACGGTGAATTTCACTTTAAGAAAACGTTCATGTCGGATAAAACTATTTTCAAATTATTTTTCCTGGATTTGAAAATTTGCCTTAATTCATGTGTAATTTTATAGTACCTATTTCAGTTTATTATGATTGTAGTTACTCTGAATTATTACAAACTAATTTCAGTGAATTTTAATTGGACTCTCTTGAAGACTCCAGGAACATTGATTTTCAATTTGAATTGAAAAACAGTAATTTGGAGTACACTGCCAACAGGTTATCTTAATTTGGCTGCCCAAAATAACTTAAAACTGGGGGAAAATTCTTTCTTTTGGGAACATTTAAAGGGTCTTGAATGCATCAGGCATATTTTTCTGAGGCCTATTAAAATATACGTTCGAATGTCAGCTCTTAGTGTGCTTTTGTGTCTATTACAGAGTGACCAGCCACTCCAGCCTCCACATCTTGGGATGCTTGGAAAACTCGTTAGGTAGTACACAGAAACCATGGGCTCTGTCTGTCGGTTCAGTTATTCTGAGATGAAAGTGTGTGAGGGCAGGTGTGACAGCAAGTCTCCGATCTCATAATTTAACATAAAACCTTTTCATCATGTGTTCAATTGGACTCATTATACAGGATCTTTTGTTTAAAGTATTTTTAAGTATTAAGTCCCAATGTCATACTGTCATAGGGAATCATACTCTTCTAACATAATACAGGATTCTTTTTTTTTTCCTGTTTTTATTTTCACCACTTTAGCGATAGCCCCTAGCCTCCCCTCCCTTTCTTTGGAAGGTTTGGGGCCCTGCAATGAAGCAGGTTAAATGGCTGAAAGAAAATGGATTTAATTTTTATCTAATAGGGAAAGAGAAATGAAATAAATTAACTAATGTGCCCTTGTTAAATTTACATTGTAAGGAAAACAAGTCCAAAGAGTAGACTTAGAAAATTCTCAAATACTTGTGAAATATTGTTGTAAATAATCTTTCATTTGATGAGTAATGTTTTTTCTAACAAGAAAACTGCAGATGGAATAATCAAAAAACTTTGAGTACCTACTGTGTGCCAGACTACTTGTACCCTCTGGTATAGGACCTATTATTAACTTTATCCTGCAGGTGGGAAAACAGTCTCAGAGAGGCTAAATAACACCTTGGTTAGGGAGTAGGGTCAGTGTTCAAACTGGGTTTGAGTGAGATATCTAGTCTATGGCTTGAAACTAGTTATTAGTTATTTTATTAATTGTTTACAGTGTGTCTTAAATTCCCATATTGCTTGCTTGCATTTTCTGCTTTATGCTTAGACTCAATGCAAAGAAAATAAAACAACTTTTTGACTAAAGATTTAAAATTATAGTTTATCTCCAGGCCACACATGGGAGATTTTGTATTGATTGCAGTTTTGGGTTATCCATCATTGTGTGCTCTCCTCATTCTCCATTATGGTATAATTGAGCATTTTCTTTTTATTGTGATGAGCAAAATAGAAAGTGTTCTGATTTTCTATGAAATGGGTCATTTATCTTGTTAGAGGAGCTTATCCACTGATCTGAAAATGAGAAATGCAGTTTCTGAATAGAAGTAGCTGGGGCCCCCCTGTTACAGGGGACATCTGACTTGGTGAGCATGCTCTTTCCCCCTGAAGTGGAGTGGCTTGGCAGATCTGTAGTGCATTTTGCGTTGGAGATGGTAGGCTGTCCCACGAAGCCCCTGAGCCTGTCTTTCTGAAATGGCATTCTTATTTAATAGGTTCATGTTGGCAAAATATGTTATAGGAGTATGTATTTTTTTTCTTTAATAAGAATAGGTTACCACCTTAGGTATTATCATAGCTATGTACCTGCCAAGTTCCATCTTCCAGTAAAGATGACTTAGTATTTTTCTTCTTTCAGCTTATGCTCTACCTATTAACTTGCTGAAGTGAGGATAATGTCATCCCTTACTTGTGCTCTCAGTTTGTGGTCAAACTGTTCTACTTTTCTCCATTATGGTCTTTACCTGCTCTACCTGCCAACTTGAGAATTGGTAAAGAAATTGAAATGTCTCTACACACTGAAGGATGTCTTTGAACGAGAGGTCATATCTATGCTCTTTACTCTGGATTACATGCCAAGCATCAGTGATAATGTTTTTATATTTGGTTTTTGCCTTAAGTTTTATAAAGTATTTTTTACATTTCAAAAGTTTTAACTATTATCTAACTTGACTGTCTCAGAGTTAGATCCAATTCTCACTGGGGCATGAAGAGAATGAGACACGGGAAATGTTTTGGTCATGGTAGCACTGCAAGCTAATGATAAAAACTGTAATCCTGTGCTTCTGCCTCTTGGTAGAACTTGGTTGCCTCTGTCTCTGCTATAATTAGAAAAGGAGGTCAGAACACTTTGGGTGGGAAAGTCTTTTTTGTTTTGTTTTGGCTGCTGTGGTGAGAGAAATGAACAGAGAAAGCATCAGCATTTTTTACTGCTATTCTTACAAATCAGTAAGTATAGAATCTTGCATAAAGGAAGCATTCCAGATTTAGCTACCAAGAAGAGCTTAGTGTCAGTACTGGGAGAAATACTTCATTTGAAATGTTGATTTAAATATTTTTTTCTTGTGTAGACCTACTTTGTAGAAAATGAATAGGCTTAGGGTAACCAAACCCTTATTTGTCATCTGTTCCGTGTGATAATGGCGTGTAGTGAAGACTTGACACAGGTGTGGAACCTTTGAATGTAATGCCACCACTTTGTTTTTTTCCCCTAAACCTTCATTTCCGTTTTTAAATGCCATGTGTGTCCCATTATTAATGGGACCACAAAAATCAGGAGAAAGGGACTTGGAACTCAGACTTGCTCTAGGTATAAAGCATACACTAGTCTTTTATCCAGATGAGATTTTTGGACTTCTTTAACTCATTTTCTTTTTTTTTTTTTTTAAATATTTATTTATTTATTTATTTATCTTTAGAGGGGAAGGGTAGGAGAGAGGGAGAAGGAGAGAAATATCAATGTATGGTTGCCTCTTATGTGTCCCATGCTGGGAACTGGCCTGCAACCCAGGCATGTGCCCTGACTGGGAGTCGAACCGCGATCCTTTGGTTCACAGGCCCGCGCTCAATCCACTGAGCTACACCAGCCAGGGCCTTCTTTAACTCATTTTCGATGGTGTTTCCTTCCTGGTACTTAAGCCCCTACCCTTAGCTTTGAGCGTTGATAAGAACAATACACTGGAGAAACCTGGGGGTTGAACTGCTGCTTCAGGAGGGACAGAGCTGGAGCTATTCATTCTGCAATCCTTAAGTGTTTATCCGAATCTAAACTGAGGGAGGGACCTAAGTTTCTTAACCCCACACCAGATACTCCATACTACTTGAATCTGATTGGTTGATAGAACCACAGAAGTTACAGAAACTCATAACAGGTCATTTCTTAAGTGAAAGGAAATGATATCTTCCAAATAAATGAATTTTCCAGCTAAATAAGACTGTATACCAGAGATTAAAGCTCTCAACAGTTTTCATGTAATGTTTCCTAAATATATGCTAGGAAGTTTTTCTTTCTTTCTTTCTTTTTTTTCCCCCCTTTTAGATTTTTTATTTATTTATCTTTAGAGAGGAAGGGAAGGAGAGAGGGAGAGAAACATCAATGTGCAGTTGCCTCTCATGTGTCCCCTGCCAGGAACTGGCCTGCAACCCAGGCATGTGCCCTGACTGGGAATTGAACCGCGATCCTTCGGTTCGCAGGCCCGCGCTCAATCCACTGAGCTACACCAGCCAGGGCCTAGGAAGTTTTTCTTAAGCAATATAATGAACGTGTGTTGGATAACCTTTCATTTGTAATGTGCTTCTGGATCATCATTATCAGTACTAATTTTTCTGTTAACAGATTTAAAAATATTTGCGTGAGTGTATAAATATGTTTGTTAGAGTAGGAATCAAACAAGCTGTTTGCTAGCTGCATCCAGGCTGATGTAAACTCTTTTGGAATGGTAGTTTAGTCTGCACTACCAAATAACTGCCTTCACCACCTTCCTGGGAGGTGTTTGTTGTGAAGGGTGTGTTGGGGGTTGGCAACAGAATGAAAAAAAAAAAATAGGAAAGAAAAGCTCTCGCAGTTCATTTTACAGGATGAACCAAAATATCATGAAGCGGAGAAGGAACGTTTTTAATGACCTACTTATACTCGTAATTGTACTATTTGTTTTATTGTCACTTTTTCTCGCTGTCAGTGTGTGACTGCTTCTGCCTGCAGTTGTCTTGGTGATGTTCTGAGGGGCATTTCCCTTCCTCTCTACTACGGTTCCCTCATTTTCCGAGTGTACAGACCTCATCAGTCAGTATACCTGGGGCGTCTGTTTGTGTCGGGGCGCACAGATCTGTGTTGTCTAGACGCGGAGGAGTACTCCACTGCGTATTTAATTCACACAGTGCACTGTCGGTGGCATTTCTCAGGTTTTTTCCCCCAGAATACCTTTGTACTCTTAAAATTGAGGATCCCCAAAAGCTTTTGTTTATGTGAGTTGTAGGTATTAATATTTGCCATATTAGAAATTAAAAGTAAGACTTTAAAAAGCTTTCCTAAAACAAGAAATTTAGTGAGAAGAGTGTCCTTATTTTACATTTTTACAAATCTCTTTAATGCTTGGCCTAATTTTTGTTTAAAGGAGGGTTCTCATCTGCATTCAGCCTGTTACAATACCACAGTATGGACACTCAGAAAAACAGGAGTGAAAAATGCAAATCACCTTTTAGTAATATGACTATAGTTTTGATTTTCCAGACCCCGTAAGGCCCCCACACTTTGAGAACAGCTGGCATGGAAGTTGTTTCTAGTTTTTTACCGTTATAAACATTGCCAATGACGTATTTATTCATACACTTGGCAGGTACGCGAGGATGTAAGATAATTTCGTAGAAGAAGAATTGTTGGACTAAAGAGTAGTACGAATAAAGAGTAGTATGTTTTGAAAAGCTTGATAGATAAAGACAAATGACCCTCCAAAAAGAATCTGTTAATTTTGAGTCTTGGTAGTAGTCAATGAGAATTATGGACCCTCTTTTTATTTATTTTTTTGAAAAGTATATGTGCAAGTAGTGGCGTGGAGGCCTATCAGAACTTCTCGGGAACAGACTCTGACAAGCACGTGCTGTGCAGGTGTGCTCTTTAGTTCACCTGAGCACGGCTGGCTTGCTAGTGGTCTGAATGGCAGATTTGCAGTGACAGATTTAATTACACGTGTCGATGCATTCTGCTTAGCTTGGTCATTCTGTTGGTTTTTCTTTGTGTCTCCATATCTCTTTCCCAAACGTTCAGGTTGGAAGTGAAGTCCTTTCTCAGGTCTTAATATTGGAGTTTGCTGTGTAGGCTTGTCTTTCTCTGGTCTTTCTCAGAAGATGTGAGGAGGAGGAGGAGGAGACACTGGGAGGGTGAGAGTGAATTCCTCTAGGGGGATAAGGGCATCATCGGCTTCTTTCCAGAGAATGAGTGTGTTTCTCTCAGTTGTAGTGGTGGGCTGCCTTGTCTGAGTGCTTTGGTTTTTATTAAGATACATTGGACCTTCTCATTATCAAAAGCATGTGTACCCCCTTGATGAGAACCTTTTCTACCTCCCTTAACGTTGCTTAAGGTCTGCTAAGGATCATCTTCCTCAGTTCTCCCTTTGTCTCTTCTACTATGATAAATGCTTCTCACCTACAGTTGAACTGTACATCTGCATCCATACTCATATTACTAGTATGGGAGCATTGTTCCCAGTACTGTAGCTATAGCAACTGATACAGGTAAACTTGTTGGGGGAAGGGTTGGGTTGATGCATATTAACACTCACCTGGATCTTTTTCAGTTGATTGGGGAAGTGCTCATAACTTGATCTAATAGAAACTAGAAGGTGGAGATGAGAAACCTAATAGATGCACTAGAAATGTGTCTTTTTGTTATTATCTTACTTAACCCCCAAACTAAAAAGCTGTTTGCCCTCTACAACCTCTGTTGATCACTGAGGGAAGATGGTATTGGGGACTAGAGCCGGACTTCTAAAAGTCCTATCTTAGACCGAAGCCATGGGATATGGCTGAAGTGGGTTTCAGGAAAGATACTTTCTCCTAACATCTTGAATGGTACCCCCAAAAGAATACACTTGCCAATGCCAGAAGCTTCTAGTACATGCTTATTCTTGTTTTAGCCAGAGCTTTGGGAGGGGACACTTCAAATGTTCAGCTTGTGATTTTTCCTTTGTAATTACCCTGACCCTACTGAGAGAGTTTTGAAGCAAATAGAAAAGGGACTGGTACTTAAAAATAGTTATACCACTGCCAGTTTTTTGTTTTGTTTTGTTTTGTTTTGTTTTGTTTTGTTTTGTTTTGTTTTAGCTGCTCCAAAGTCAGGTGTATGTTTCTTGAAAGCACAGTTAACTTGGAGTGCTAATTCCAACTTCCTGTGCCATGTATTGTTCACCCCTCTTCTCTTAAACTTTAAAAAACCCCAAACTTTTGAAGTACATTATGGATATCAAAAAGGTACAGGAATTATTGGGCTGGCTAAAAAGTCTGTTGCTTTTTTCTATAAAATAAAAGACACTTTTTTCGTTTTCACCAGTAATTTCATTGATTTAGATATTTGGAGTATGTCAGCTCTCTTCCACTATTGGCTTCTAGTGGGGTGCTGCTAAACACCTTCCAATGCGTAAGACAGCCCCACAGCAAAGAATTATTTGGCCATAATGTCAGTAGTACCAAGAAACTTTGCAAACCACTTTTGACTTGTTTGATCAATCATAGCATTTTTTCCATACACTGCACAAATCATCTTTTTTGCGTTTCAGTTGTGTTTTTACCTTTCTTGAAATAATAAGTGTAATACACCAAAAATGTTGCATATTTTCTTCCATCTTCAATATTAAAATGGCTGCACAAAAATTTACCAATTCTGATGTTTTTTAAAAATGCAGACTGATATGACAGCTGTCAGTACAGTCTAACAAAATTGTTTCTAATGAAGTTCAAGACAACTACGTACTACTAAAGACATCATACAGAAAAAACTAAACGAAGTTTTTGGCCAACCCAATATAAGTATTAAGCTTGATGAATTTTCACAAAATAACCCACACTCTGGAAGCCTGTTCCTGTTCCTTCTTTCTCAGTCACTATCTTTTCTTCTCCTCCCCACAACTCTACTTGCTTATACCTAAAACCACAACCAGCCTTCTGATGCCATAGGTTAATTTTTGCCTCTTTTTTGAACTTTATGTAAATGGAATTATATGGTATACACTTTTGTCTGAGGCTTCTTTTCACTCATATGTTCATAAGATTCATGTATGTTATTGCTTTCACTTGTTTAGTTCATTCATTAACATTGCTATAGGATGATACTCCATTATGACTATTTACTTTTTTTTAACTTTTTTTTTTAGAGGAGGGAGGGAGGGAGGGAGACAGACATTGATTAGTTATTCCACTTATTTATGCATTCATTGGTTGATTCTTGCACATGCCCTGACCAGGGATTGAACCTGCAGCCTTAGTGTATTGGGACAAAGCTCTAACCAACTGTGCTACCTGGCCAGAGCTAAAACAGCATTCACATGCCATATAATTCACCCATTCAAGTGTAATTCAGTGTTATAGTGTATCCTCAGGGTTGTGCAGCCATCACCGCAATCTAATTTTAGAACATTTTGTCTTCTCTAAAAGAAATCACGTCTCCATTAACAGTTAACTGTTACTCCCTGTTCCTTCCAGCCCTAAACACCTAATCTACAGATCTTTACATGTGCATATTCTGAACATTTCATTAAAGTACAGTCATATGGTATGTGGTCTTTTGTGACTGGCTTCTTTCGTGTATAACGTTTTTAAGGTTCATTCATGTTATAGCATGTATCAGAACTTCATTTCTTTGTATAGTTGAATAGTATTTCATTTTATTTATTCATCGGTCTTCAGACACTTGGATTGTATCCACTTTTGTGCTATTATGAGTAATGCTACCATGGACATGTGTGCACATACAAGGGTGGGCAGAAGTAGGTTTACAGTTGTTCATATGGAAAATACAATAAGTAATAATAGTAGAAGAATAAACTTTTTCACATCACAGCTGTGAGCCTACTTTTGTCCATCCCTGTATTTGTGTGGACATAATATTTTAATTTCTCTTGAGTGTATACCTGGAAGTGAACTTGTTGGTAACTAATTTTTTAAAAGATTTTATTTTTAGAAAGCGAGGGAGAGAAACATAGTTCTCGGCTGCCTCTCGTACACCCCTAGCTGGGGAGGGAGGGGATGTGGCCGACAACCCAGGCATCCACACCAGTTGGGGCAGCAACTAACTTTTCAAGGAACTGCCAAACTTTTCCAAAGTGGATGCCTTTTTCGTACCTATAAGCAAAATGTATGAGGGTTCCCATTTCTCCACACGGCTGTCAACACTTGTTATTGTCTGTCTCTGATTATAGGCATCCTACCTTGTTGTGTGAAATGTTATCTTATTTGTGGTTTTAATTTGCATTTCCTTAGTGACTAGTGATGTTAAGTGTCTTTTCATGTTTATTGTGCATTTGTACATCTCCTTGGAGAGATGTCTGTTCAGATCCATTGCCCATTTTTAAATTAGATCGTCTTACTATTACTGAGTTGTAAGAGTTCTGGATACTAGTCCCTTAGGAGATATGTGACTTCCGGGTAATTTCTCCCATTCCGTGGTTTGTCTTTTCACATTCTTGATAGTATTATCTGCAGCACAGGGTTTTTAATTTTGATCATTTTTTTTTCTTTTGAGTAGATTGTGCTTTTGTGCAGTTTAACTTTTAAAGAGGCATTACTCAGTTTGGTTCTATGACACTACACTTCTTGCACCTTCTGAAATGTTTTAAAGTAATCCAGTTAGTCACTTGATTATCTTACAGTTTTTCTAGAGATGGACTGTTTTTGAGGGCATGATATTTCAAAGTAGGTTTTTTGGAATGTATTTTTTTTTTCATAGAAACCAGAGTATAATTATATGCCACGACCCATCTTTAAAAAGTAAGTTTGATGCATCATGAACCCAACATACTCTGATTTCATTGGAAAATAGTTGAATACAATTTTTGTTCTAGCAGTTAAAATAATGAAAGAATATTTACAAAGATAGTTGGAGACTTTTAAGGGACTCTAGACATCGAGTTCATTCACTTGCTTTTTCTTATAAGGGTATCACTGTGACACTTCTTAAAAATCACCAAAATAAAAATCCAATAATTGTGCATAAAGAAAATAGAAGGGATGCTGGGAAATTTATTTTGATTATTCTGGCAAAAGGTAGAGCAAGAGGAAGAAGATTAAACAGAATTTCCTCTGGAATGTGAGAATATTTATCTGAACTGTAGCTAAAAGTCGTAAAAAGGAAAGAGACTTAAGAAATGGAGTGTTGGGGCTACAAGATGGGAAAAATGTAGAGACTGTTTAGTTACCTTAAGTACAGAAAGGAAAAGAGACAGATTTTGGGTTAAGCAATTCACTCCTGCTAGACACGAGGGCGGAGGGTGGGGGAGTAGATTGAAAGGGAAAGCTGTTTTTTATGTGCATAGGATATTTGCAGATTAAGTCATTACAATCTGGTAAATGCTGGTATTTTACTATATAACACTTAGCACTGTTATGAGCACATAGAAGTACAATTAATGGTCAGTGACTCACTAACATGGGACAATATCATAAATTAGTAAACACATTTTAACATAAAAGCAAACTAATTAAATCTGGACATGTTGAGAGCACCCTCTTGGAATGGGTAAAGCAGCTGTTAAGTGTTATATGAGAAGAAATGAAGGCTTTGAATGAGAGACAGGTGCAGAGAAATCTGCTTCTTCTCAAGCATTTTGGGCCATAACCTGTCTTGAGATTAATGCTTTGGGATAAACTAGGAACTGGTTAATGAGGGGAGAGGGATAAATTGAGTCTTAAAATTTGCTCCTTGTAACAAAGTGGTAGTTGTTTTCCACATATCCTGAGTCTTAGTATACTACCAAGGGGAATGCAAATTAGCTTACAATGAGAAATAAACTGCCTATTTGAAGATGGAGAAGTGTGGTGAATCCTGTATTGTAAGAAATTTCCCTAACTGAAGTTGCATGTGCACCACATGTTCAGAAAAGGAAATATGTGTGTATGGAAGTAACACATAGTTTTGCTGGTTTGCAATTACATAATGGAATGTCTTTCTTTTTGTTTCCTAGGCTCTCTACTTTTAGAATCCAAAATAAATCCTAACACTGCATACCAGAAACAACAGGTAAAAATTTGAAGATGTGTTTTATTTTGCCTATTATCTCTCAGTTTAGTGATTAAATGAAAATTTACACTCTAATTCCTTACAATGAAATACTCAAAAACAGATTACAACATATTTTGCCAGCCTAATTTTAAAAAATTGATTTCTACCAATTTCTCTAGTATAACTAGCAATCATTTTAAATTAAAAAAAAACTTGAAGTTTTGTTGTTTCTGTCCCAAGATTTTTTTTATGTGTCCACTGATGTAATCATCAGCCAGGAAACACAGCTAAATAGTAGAAACTCCTTCCTTTGCTGTTGTATGTGCTAGTGCAGAAGGAATACTCACATCCCTATACAGCCAGCTCAGTGTAGATAAGCATCTGATTTCTTACATAGCCTGAAGAGGATCTTGTAATGAAGTTACAGTTTTTAAGGCAAGTTTCAATTTGAGTACATTCTTCCCTGTACCTTTCTGATGTACAAGAGATACTGGAAAGTAAATCTTTCCCTCATTTAGTACCTACTAGCACTGTCATCGAATGCTATCTGTTTGGAACTCACACGCATTGTTCTACAAATCCATTGAAATCAGTATCCGTTTCCTCATTGCCCTGAAGGTGCAGAGATAAAATAATTCACAATAAAGAACATTACCAACACATTCGTATATATTACTTTATAAATATATGCTTGTATCGTTTTATAAATTGTAAAGTGCTTTGCATCATCATCAACGCTCAAATACTACTAGAAGGAACTTAGTATTGGCTTTATTTTGCACGTTAGGTGATGCAAAGACTGTGAGTTGCTTGAAGTAACGCACGGAGTACAGGGGAAGACTGATTTTAACTCCTACATTTATTTAATGGTGATTTACACACTTGTCCAGAAACATTGGTACGATGTGAAATACTTTCCTGATAGTCGAATGATCTACTTCACGCTTTGCTGCATCATTCCGTGTTAAGAAAATTTTTAGGTTTGATTGGAATGGTTGGAGGCTTTGGTGTTTTATACTTAAATACATAAATTCACATTTGGAGGTTTTAGTCAGCTGAAGTATAAAAGTATATCCTAAGAAAAAAGATCAAGTATATTTTAAGAATGAATGAGTTAATCCATGTCTTAACCTTTAGTCTGTTAAATAGGCAAAGTAATGTGATGAAAATTAGGCTCTTCAAGGAAAACCACAGAGCAAGATGTATAAATTATCTAACTTCCAAATTTGCCAAATGGATAATTAAGAGCAGATATCTAGCTGTACCCTAAAGTAAGCCTCCACGTGATTTTTAGTATACGTTGTAGCAGAGCAGTTGCTTACAGTTATATTAAATCAGTCTTATTACTAATGTGATAGTGATTTTAGGCTTTTTCCTATGGGTTGTATATTATTACCATGTTTCATAATAGTTGTATTATACTCATTTTAAAGATGATGAAACTGAGGCTCAGGGAGATTACCCACCTAATTTCCAGTATATTGATCTTACAATGTTCATGTAAATAATTCTGAGCCTGAACAGCTATTCATCACTGTGGAACAGATTGCCTACCTGGGATCTGTGGTCTCGAGAAGTTCTTGAATATAGTGAAAAGGGGTCTTTGAGCTCTTTTTAAAAATTCTGAGTAAGATTGTGGATTTTCACTAATAGTAGTGCTGCACACCCTGATCGAATGATCATTTATATACCTCTCTCTGGCATTACTTACCTCCTTCACTCCCTCTCTCCCTTTCTTTTGTGGCTGGCATTACTTTAGTTCAGTGAGAGACTATATTGGTCTTGTGATGGACAGTTATATACTTGACCAAACAGAGTTAATATGCAAGTTTAGCAAATTTTTTAACATGAGATCCATTTGTGTCCAATAAGAGGTATCTTGGGTAATGAAAAGTACTCAGAACTGCCCCAGTAGAAATCTAGGTCCTTTAAGTTACCTTAAAGACAGTCTAATCCATGAACTTTTAGCACCCTGCTAGATGCTCAGTCAGCCTGTGCTTGGCTCCTTTCAGTAACTTACTGGTTGGATTGAGTTATTTTTTTTCTTTAATATTGTATTCAAATCCATCTAACTATAACTTCTCTTATTCTTCTTTTTGGACTAGTTTGAAAAAATGCTACATGATAGCTGTTATACTAGGCTTTTAAAATATAAATGTAGAATGGCACTAGGGAGTGCCATTCAACATTTCATAGACCTCTCAGTAAGAGGGCCCTTTTTCACTTTTTTAAAGATTTTATTTACTTTTAGAGAGGTGGGAAGTGAGGGAGAAAGAGAGGAGAGAAACATCAATGTGTGAGAGCTACATTGACCATTGCCTCTCACACACCCCCAACCGCGCACCTGGACCACAACCCAGGCACGTGCCCTGACCAGGAATCGAACCGGCACCTCTTCAGTTCTCAGGCTGGCACTCAATCCGCTGAGCTGCATCAGCCAGGGAAAGGGCCCTTTTTTAAAATGATTGATTGCTATGAAAGAGGGTGTATGTTTATTTACTGTAAGTTTGAAAACATACCCAGACCCTATAAATATTGTAGAATACATTATTTTGTACTACAGGGAATGTAAGATGGTCTCAGTGTTGTAAGAGTAATGTTCTGCTAGTTTTCATCTTAATAAAAACTGTTGAATTGTTTATTAAACTTACTGTCGTTAAAAAAATTGAAGAGGAGTAGAGGGGTGGTGGGAGCTTGCTTCTTGAAGCATAACACTGGCAAAAGTTTAAAAAAAAATCTGTATAGATAAATGTTCACATATTACAAATTTAGCCAATAATTTCAAGGGCTTCATGGGCCCATGTACCCCAGGTAGAAAACACTTGATGTTGGCAGCAGAGGAAGGAGCTAGGTTTATCCTAGCCTGTCCTCTCCTAACATGCTCTGGTTACTACTGAATGCTCAGACTTTGTCTTTGGGCATAAAACGTAACTCAATGTGCAAGGATAGGATTGATGATGATGCTTGCTTTGTATGTTTTAGTACAGTTAGACTGTATGCTCATTTTGCTATGCTTGTCATACATTGGTTGAATTACTTCTTAAGGAAAATCAAGTTGTCATTTCATAGATTGGATAAAGTGAAATGTAAAGGGGCATGGGTAATTACCAATATCAGTGTCTCAAAAAGTAAAATAAATACTGTTCTCAATTCCTTGTTGTGTTAGTCATTTGCCTTATACTTTGAAGTAGTTTGTGATAATGTATGTTAATCATTCAGACTTCTTTTTTTCTCTCTCAAGGATACTTTGATTGTATGGTCCGAAGCTGAAAATTATGATTTGGCCCTTAGCTTTCAAGAAAAAGCTGGATGTGATGAAATTTGGGAGAAAATATGTCAGGTAATATTAAAAATTAGAAAACCAACGTACTCTCTTTCAATATTTTGGTTTTTTGCTATGCTTCAAGCTAATAGCCAAAATTTTAAATAAATACAGGGGTTGGCAAAAGCAGGTTTACAGTTGTGTAGATGCAAAACACAGTTTTTAGTCTTTTAATATTTGTTCATTATTGCATTCATTTGTGTTGCAGCTGTAAACCTGCTTTGCCCACCCCTGTATACAAGCATTTCATATAGCTCTCTTAAATTCACTGCTTTCTGTGAAAAGCCTGATTTATAAAAAAGTTCAGTTTCTTGACATGAAGCTATCCAGCCCAGACCTTTGCTGTATGCCAGAGTTTTCTATCCAGTTGCTTTTGAGAGCTCCTCCATTAGTACCCACTTGCATCTCAGATTTAAAAGTCCAGAACCAAACATAATCTCACTGAGATCTGTTCATTCTCCTCTCTCTTTCATTTCAGTAAATGCCATCCAGTTGCTGAAATCAGAAACTCGAGGGTTGTATTTATCCTTCCTTCACTCCTTATATTCATTCAGTCTCTCAATCATAAATTTTAAAGCCATTCACTTGCCTTCATTTTCACTATCATAATTTACCAAGCCACCATCATTTCTTGCCTGGTTTATTGGTTTCATCTTGACTGGTCTTTTCATTCAAGTCCATACCGTAGCTAGAGTGATCTTTTAAAAAATGCAAGTCTGATCATATCAGTTCGTTAAATAACTTCTGTGGCTCTTGACTATTTCTTCAACCTCATCTTGCATGTTCTAGGTGATTCTGGAATTTCCTGTTCAGCCAATAATTTCCATAATCTTTTGTGAATGCCTTTTATGTGCTCCAGTGACTTAAGGCGTTGGCTCTTGTTGTGGAATCGTTTAGACCATTGCATCCTAAGGACAGTTTCTTTACCTTCACATTTATTTTAGCTGGAGAATAATCTTCAGATTTCCTTAATTCGGTGGTTGTCAAGGTTTAGTCCTCAGACTGGCAGCAAGAGTGTGGCTCTAACAAAGCCTTTGGTCAGATTTCTCTGTAAAGGGCAGGAACTAAATATTTTGGGCTTTGTGGGTCACACAGTTTAACAGCTATTCAGCTCTGCCGTTTTAGTGCAAAAATAGCCATAGAAAACATATCAGTAAATGGGAGTGGTTTTCTTCATGTGAAATTTCATTTACAAAAACAGGTGGTGGGCCAAGTTTGGCTGTGGTCTATCAACCCTTGCTTCGGGTGATTCTGGTGCACCCTGAAGATTGAGAGCCGCTGCCTTATAAAAGCTACAGTGTCCTTGAGACACAGTTTTTCCTTAACTCGTAGAATTTATTTCTGCTGTATGTTCTACTCAGCTGTTTTGTTTTTCATAAATTAACCTGCCTGTTAAGCTGTGCCTTCCTTGTCTTAACATGTAGGAGATGAACATTTATATCTGAGTGCCTTCCTTGCCTTCCATTCCATACAATTGTTTTTTTGTAGCATCCTCCTCTAGAATTTGCCCTGTGGAGTTTTCCCACACAAAGAGGTGAAATTAGGGTGATGCTAAAATTATTGGCGCCCATTCAGACAAGGCTTGCCCTCCTTCACCTCCCTGAGTTGAACTGTCACACTCCTGACCCAGTCTTCCATTAGGCCAACATTTATCTTCGGCTGGCACTCAGGGTGTTATTACCATGCCTGGCTCTCCTTTAATACAATTGTCTGATTTTACTGTACTTTTCCTTAGTCTGTAATACCATAAGTCTCTTAGTCATTTTCATTTGGGTCACACATCGTAGTACTCGTATACTTCTTCTGCAATAACTTTTCTAGGCCATTGTAAGTATTTTTCTGACCTCCAACTTTTATGTACTTTATATTAAGTATTTTGTTTCTCTGTCACTCTTTTATGGTCCTGTCTGTACTTCTCAATCATTATTTCTGGATCCTGGCTTATCCAAGGGAATTCCGTTTTGTTATCTGAGATCTTAGATGTTTCTAAATGTTTTGAACCCAAACCATTATTTTAAAGATTTTATTTTATTTATTTTTAGACAGAGGGAAAGGGTGGGAGAGAGGGAGAGAAACGTGTGTGGTTACCTCTTGTGCATCCCCCTATTGGGGACCTGGCCTGCAACCCAGGCATGTGCCCTGATTGGGAATCAAACCAGTGACACTTTGATTCTCAGGCCAGCGCTCAGTCCACTGAGCTAATGGCAGGCGGGGCTGAGCTGAAACTATTTTTGATCTAGAAACCATTTTCTAGTATATTCTTTGATAGAAGTTATGTCTGGGTGCATCTCTTTTTTTCCTTTTTATCTTTTTCATGGCCTTCACATTCTCATTATCTTCGTATTTGTCCAGGCTGACTTCTAATATTTATACTTTCTCTTAATAAAGAGAAAGGTGTTTGCTAGCTTATGCCTTTCTTTTATTTTCATTCTTCCCTTGTTCCAGTTCTGAAAGTAAGACTGAAACACGTTTGTCAAATTGTGCAATCACATCTTCATTCCCTGAGTAGATCAGGTTCCAAGAATATCCTAAATACGGGTCCTTTTGATTACCTTCTTAACCTTTACATTTGTAAATTAGCTGAAGAAGATAGCATTTTCATTACAATAAAGGTTCTCGTCCCTTTTCTTTCTTTCTTTTCTTTTCTTTTCCTTTCCTTTCCTTTTCTTTTCTTTCTTTTTTTTCTTTTTTAAATCAAATGCTGCCATTATTCTACAAGTAAAGCCATGGCTTCAGTATTAGGATGCTAAAGCTATAATGAGAGCTTATGTAAATAACAGATCCAGAGCCAAACTTGAGATCATGCAGGGTACAAGCTGTGAATGTACCTAGCCTCCTTGCAGTGGTCTGCCCACTGTGTCAAGGTTAAGATGATACCACCTTGCAGCATATTTCAAGACATATTCCAGGACTTCTTCCCTTCTAGTATCCATCAACAATATCTTACAACTATGCATAGCAGTTTAAGTTTCTTTATAAGGCCCAATTTTTCCAAACTTTTACCATTCAGTTTTGCCTTTCGGGCTGATCTCTAGTTAGCAGTCTCAAATGATAGGGCCAAGAGAGCAAACTACTTTTATTTCAGAATGTGTCCTTGGTCTTTTGTAAAAATATATTTTAGCTTTAAAAGTGATCTTTTTATAATTAGAGCCTTTATTTACACTGACATAAAATTGGGGTTTAATGGCAAACTTTAGGACTTCCAGAGGATTAGGAAAGCTACAAGTTTGGGTATAGACAGGAAAGCTTTTCTGTGGTTTGGTTACTTTTAGCAGATATTCTTGGGGATAGCTCTGTTACATACAGGTTGCAGTCACTTTTTCATGGTTTCACTTCTGTATGTGTGCACTGGTTTCCATTCAGTTTGCATAATCGTATTTTTCGCTACCAACCAGCGGTTATAGCAAATCGGTGACCCACTTAGGTCCAAAGCCAGTTGGTATATGCTCTTTGGCCATTGATTTCTAGAGTTGACATTAATTATTTTCCTTGTTGCTTACAATTATATATATTTTCTACAGTCTCAACATTATAATATTTGTAAGCTTCTCTTTGAGTAGTTCGGTGACTATCATGGAGCACAGTGCTGTGAATGTTGCTGAGACTTGCCCTGCTCTGTTGGAGAAGAGGGTTGTGGGTGTAAGATGTGAGTGGATGTTTCAGCACGGGCCTCTTCAGCGAGGGTCTGCAGGGCACTCCTACACAATTGAGCATGTCCTGGAATGCTTCTGTTGCTGATAAATCTTGCACTTAGGAGGAAGCTCACCCCCTATCTTATCTTAACTTTGAACTGACTTCTCTAAAATTGAAAGTATGTATTACTTGTAGATATGTAACTTAGAAAAGTTGGCCGTTGGGTCAAGTTTGAAGGAGTCTTAAACTTGAAAGTTGTCATTATAGTTTCTTATAATATCTCTTGTATTTATATAAGAATATCATTTGGATTTGCTTGATTATATTGTCAGCTATCATAAATCTGATTTAATAGGTTCAAGGAAAGGACCCTTCGGTGGACATCACTCAGGACCTTGTAGATGAATCTGAAGAGGAGCGTTTTGATGATATGTCATCGCCAGGTTTAGAATTACCATCTTGTGAATTAAGTCGCCTTGAGGAAATTGCAGAACTTGTGGCATCATCTTTACCGTCCCCCCTGCGTCGTGAAAAACTTGCACTAGCACTGGAAAATGAGGGTTACATTAAAAAGCTTTTAGAGCTTTTTCATGTGTGTGAGGATTTGGAAAATATTGAAGGACTGCACCACTTGTATGAAATTATCAAAGGCATCTTTCTCTTGAATCGAACTGCTCTTTTTGAAGTTATGTTCTCTGAGGAATGTATAATGGATGTCATTGGATGCTTAGAATATGATCCTGCTTTATCACAACCACGAAAACACAGGGAATTTCTAACAAAAACAGCCAAGTTTAAAGAAGTGATTCCCATATCAGATCCTGAGCTGAAACAAAAAATTCATCAGACATACAGAGTCCAGTATATACAAGATATGGTTCTACCTACCCCGTCAGTCTTCGAAGAAAATATGTTATCAACACTTCACTCCTTCATTTTTTTCAATAAGGTAGAAATTGTTGGTATGTTACAGGTGAGTTTGACTATTCTTTTTTCCTACTTGACTGATACCATTTGAACTGTTGTCTTTAGCAGAGGTAATTTCATATTGCCTTTAAATAACTAAATTTTCTTCTTCTAGTATGCCTAGTCTCTCAGGTCTGGTGTTTCAGGATGTTTGCATCAGAATTGCCTAGGCAGCAAATTCCTGGAGTCTGCACGAAACGCAGAGTCAAAATCTCTGTGAGCTGGCCAGTAACCTGCATTCGTAATAACCACACAGTCAAAGGACCTCTTCAGTACCTTATCCCGTAGTGTGTGAATTGGTCTGTTCTCACTGAAACAGAAGTTTGCATAGTGCAGAGATTTGTGACTTGTGTACCTCCCATGTTTTTTGTTTCTCTGATGCCCATGATATTGTGAGAACAACGGGTACGTGATGTGACTTGAAAGATATATTACAAAGCCTTACCTCGGATCTACAAACAATAATTGTTTGAAACCCGGTCTTGTTTAATAAAGCAAGGAAACAAATATCAGTATAGGCTGCTTGGTTGCACATACTATAAATAAAGCAGTAAATTTAATTTTCGTGTCTGTTCCTTTTTAGAAAACTGCTGTATTTTCACTGTCCTTGGCCCTTGTCATCCTTAAAAAAAGGGGGGGACTTCAAATAGAAGTTTTACCATAACTGCTTTCCTGGAACTAGTAATCCAATTCACGTTGACTAATTTGACATGTTTTCTATTTATTTAAGACACACATGTAAATAATATAGGCAATACATTCCGGTAAGTGTAGTAGTAATCCTCAATACTGTGTATTATAACTGATAATGGAGGAGGAGGAAGGGTTTCTATACCAATTTCCATTTGTTCTTTGATAAGGAACTGTTTTTTACTAGCTACCTATTAGACCCTGTGTTCTGGTCCAGTTTTGATTCCTGGTTTTCTTGGATGGCCCTGAGTGCTACTGGTCCTTTTCTTTAGCCGCACATGGTTCTTACTTTGTTGGGTGGTGATTTGTCACTTCTGTGTTTTCTTGGTCTTTACACCTGTGCCAGTTTTGCTCATTAAGTATGCATACTTTCAAGTTGTTAAGTGCTTCTGTGAAGAAGGGAGAATTTTTACAAATTTTTTGATGAGGAGTGTTAGATATAATTAAAAGCAGGTTTTTACCCACCTTAAGAAACAGTCGTATCCCTTACCTTTGCCTACTCTGTGTAACACTGTTAAACATTCTTATTTTCTCTACTTCTATACCCCAAATGCAGCAGTTCACAGAATCTTTTTTAATCATTTGATTTCCATTTCATGGAATACATTATATCTGGGATACATCTTGAAATTGGATGCCATTTGAGGTATGGCCTATTTGTACATTTTGGAAAAAAAGTAAAGGTGGGAATAACCAAACTGCTTCAGTGTCACTGAAAATGTTTTTTAAGCACCCAGAACGGGAAATACTACTAGTTTATAATCTAGTAGCAGATTGTGTGTATATACACGCACACCTACATACATGTATTTAGACTTAGTCTGTATGGCTGTAGTGTTGAATTTACTTCTAGCTGAGGTAGTGTGTAATTAAACTATAACAAAAATCTTAAAAATAGTGATGGAAAAAATTGAACAGGCAATCAGGAGGTCTCTATCACCTACTGGGAAGTTTCTTAACCTGTCTTAATTATAAAATAAGAGGTAAGGTAACATGTAAGGTTCTTTCCAAGTTCTGTACTCTGACTTATTCACCCTACGAGCATGTTTTCCAAATCCTTTTCAGGATAATTTTACCCTATGAGAACCTTTTGAATCCCTTCCAAAATAATTTAATGCATGTTTATGTGTATATATGGCTACCTTCAAATAATAGGTTTTTCTAAAGTTCTGAATTTAGCTTTTTAAAAAAATGAATCATTTTCTGTGTCTTTAAAACATCAGGGAAGCTTTGTCGTCTTTTTTTTTTTTTTTTTTTAATCTTCCATTTGAAAGGTTGTAAAAACCTTAGCTCCTGGCCCTGGCCAGGTAGCACAGTGGGTTAGAACATTCTATGTGTGCCCTGACCCCACTAAGCCTAGGGTCAGGGCACATGCAGAAATCAGTCAGTGAAGGTGTAAGTGGGTCGAACAACATATTGACACCTACCCACTCCCCCCACCTCTCCCTCCTCCCTGTCTAAAACAACAACCAAAAACCCATTAATTTCTGAAGTTAAGGTTATGAAACTATAAGAACCAGGGTTCTGTAAACTATGGGCCATAACTGTTTTTGTAAATCAAGTTTTATTTAAACACAGCCACACTTATTTATTTACACACTGTCTCTGACTGCTTCCTGTTATAAAAACAAGTTGCATAGTTGTGGCACAGACCATACGGCCTACAAAGCCTAAGATATTCACAATGTGGCCCTTAAATAGCCTGGCCAAGTTATAAAGAACAATTTTTCTGTGTAAATTGCCAATTTATCCTTCAGTAGTTGGGTTTTTCTTTCTCTGTTTAAAAAAAATAGCATTGTCAATACAGTCTTTCCTTTTTTCATTACTGCAATTCATGTCTTCTATTATAGCATCTTGAAATTATTTTATTATACTCTTAGCCATTAATTAGCATAATTTATCCTTTGATTTCACAGGAAGATGAAAAATTTCTGACAGATTTGTTTGCACAACTAACAGATGAAGCAACAGACGAGGAAAAAAGACAGGAATTGGTAAGAAATTTCATATTATAAAGGACATGAAGCTAAAACAGCAGACCTTTCATAGTCACTTACCCTTTTTCCTAATTTCAGGTTAACTTTTTAAAAGAATTTTGTGCGTTTTCCCAAACACTGCAACCTCAAAATAGAGATGCTTTTTTCAAGACTTTGTCAAATATGGGCATATTACCAGCTTTGGAAGTCATCCTTGTAAGTCTGTTCCCCCTTATTTTTAATTGCCATTATATTTTTAATCTATAAAAGTAGTGTGTTTTTATGTAACATGCAAGTATTTAATTATAGCCAATATTTAATATTAGCCATGTATTACACAATGTTAAAAAAGCTATAAAACTTCAGTATTAGAGTTCTTAAAGAGTACTGAAAGGCTACTCAGAGGGATTTTTCATTTTTTTTTTTAAGATTTTATTTATTTATTTTTAGAGAGGGGGAAGGGAGGGAGAGAGGGAAACATCAAAGTGTGGCTGCCTCGCAGGTGCACCCCCCCACTTTAATAATAATTTGTTAAGTTCATAGCCTGTTGACATGTTAAAGTAGAAAAGTAAGAATAAAAGAAAGTATAACTTTATCCGTAGAACAAGGGTTTTTACATGCAGCAGAATATCCTTGACCTCTTTCTTTATTGCATTGTTTTCTTTTAATTTGTTAGGTTTTGAATTTATGTAGCTGTAAGTTCCCTGTTTTTATAATTATGAGAAATAAGTGCTTTTTATCTGCAGGGCATGGATGATACACAGGTGCGAAGTGCTGCTACTGATATATTCTCATACTTGGTTGAATATAATCCATCCATGGTACGAGAGTTTGTCATGCAGGAGGCACAGCAAAATGATGATGTAAGTAAGAAGTTAACAGAGCAAAAAATAACCAACAAGGTAAATATTATTTGCACTAATAGTAAGTATTTATACATGGGAAGCAATAACTGTATTTACTTAAAATTTAAATACTTGACATTTGGGAAAAGTGTAGCCATAATATCAAATGGCTTATTCTTCCCCTTAATTGGCTCCTGTCTCAGTTTTAAAGTGTGCCTTACAGATGCTCAGCTTAATTTTTTTTTTTTAATTTTTGAGTGTTTCTTAATTCTGAAGTTAACTTTCTGTATTGTTTAAATAATTTAACCAATAAATTGTTATTCTTTCTCTTTTAAATAAAGATTTTATATATTTATTTTTGGAGAGGGGAAGGGAAGGCGAAAGAGAGGGAGAGAAACATCAGTGTGTGCGAGATACATCAATCTGTTGCTTCTCACACACACCCAACTGGGAACCTGGCCCACAATCCAGGCATGTGCCCTGACTGGGAATCGAACTGGTGACCTTTCGGTTCACAGGGTGGTGCTCAGTGCACTGAGCCTCACCAATCAGGGCTTACATAATTCCATATTCTTTATGTGGAATTATGAATAACTTTCCTAGGAAAACATTGATTTGGCTAGGGATTGGTTTTCGAAATCATCAGGAATGAAGAAATGAAGCATAGGCCTTTGGACAGTATTCAGGGTGCCTTTACTGCCTAACCATGGGGAACAAGCTATTGTCTTGTTCAGCACACACACCAATTTTAAAGTAGGGGGGGGGGGGACCCCGTACGCTGGCAGTACAGCGTATGAGAGAGCCCTGAGTGCGTGTGCTCTGTTCTGTTTTAAGATAATTCAAACAATGATTTTGATTTTTTTCTCCCCTTCTTCCCCTATAAAATCTTGAAAGTAATTTTTTGCTTGATAGTAAACTAATAGTAAACTTAATAGTAAACTAATGTTCTGCCTTGAACTCCTTAAGGGAGGGGAAAAGACATCCCCTTGAGCCTAGAATTCTGTATAGATTTTTTTTCTCTTTTGTAAAATATGAGAAAATAAACTTTTTAAAAAGATACTCATTTATGTGTAGTGATGTTAAAATGAAGTAGAATGTCTGGTAACTTCTATATTTAAGGTTTTTTAAAAAATTATAATGTCAGAATAGGTGCAGAAAAGTACAAGTTTGAACTGTTGTATATTACCACGTTTTTCTTTTATAAAATAGTCCAATCTTGAAAACCAAAATACCTGTATTAAAACAAAGGCTGTTCTTGTTGGCCCTGCGACCCACTAGTTGAACACACATTGATGCACTTTGCTCACATGCAGTAGGTCTCTTGATTCTCAGTCTTAATCATCATTTTCATAAACTGTTCTCATTTTCCTTTTGTCTGTCCTACCATTGCATGTATAGGCAAGAGCAGGGATCTTTCTCATTGAATCCTTCTCAGTTTGTATTTACTCCTGGGCCAGGAACACCAGTCATAGCAGACCTCAGGAAAACCCACAGTCAGTTTTCTGTGATACTCGGAATCTATATAGTACATTTATTCTCCTCTTGTCCTCTAAACACTAATCTCATTTTCCCCAATTTCAGACATGCAGGTACCAACTAATTTTTTCTTAAAATGGAAACTTTATATTATTCCCATAAATAGAGAACAGGTATAGATGTCATTTGCCATGAATAGAAGGAATTTACGAAAATGCAGTGAAAGAAAAGTTATAAAGTCTAGCTAAATATTCTTACTATTAAAATTATGCATCTAAGGCTCATTACCTTTCTTTTGGAGGGATATTTTGTTATTAGGGGGTATAAAGATTATTAGTACCAAACTGAAACTTTATTTTTGCTTTAATCAGAGATTTAAAGATACTAGAAAAAACTTTCTTTACAGTATTATTTAGTGTAATGTGTTTGTACCACATTTTAGGGAAACAGTGCCATATAACCTATTTAATAAGTCAGTCAGTCATTTCATTTTGTTTGTAGTTAACAAGACAGAGCTAGATATAATACTGTAGTGTGTCGTAGCACGTGCTTTTTCCATTCTCTCATAATAAGTGGTCTTTTTGTATTTTTCTCACCAGGATATTTTGCTCATCAACCTCATTATAGAACATATGATTTGTGATACAGACCCTGAACTTGGAGGAGCAGTCCAGCTTATGGGCCTGCTTCGAACTTTAGTTGACCCAGAGAACATGTTAGCTACTGCCAATGTAAGCCATGGGCGTGTCTTTATCATGCAAGTATATTGTTTATTGCTGGTAGGAACCAGTGCAGTTAAAGTTCATGAAAGTGTTTTTGATTCCCTAGAAAACAGAAAAGACTGAATTTCTGGGTTTCTTCTACAAACACTGTATGCATGTCCTCACCGCTCCTTTACTGGCAAATACAACAGAAGACAAACCTAGCAAAGGTAAGGTAATGAAGGTTGGTAGTTCTTTGAGCTTGAATTCTGAAACTCACAGTGTTACTATAAAGGCCTAATGTATTTTCAAAAGAGGTGTTCAAAGTAAAATTTCTTTAAAGTGCTATAATCAGGATAACAGAAAGGTAAAAATATAAGAAATAACTATTTGTTGTTTTTTCAGTATTTAGAAAAAAATTCTGTTAAAGCAATCACTTGTTTTTCACTTGCATTTACATAGGTGAAATAATGAATAAGTTCATCTTTAGTTATTTGTACTCTGGGTGTGTAGTAGAGCAAAGCTTATCCTCAAGTATAAGCTTTTTTTTTTTTTTTTTTTTTTAAGAGACAGGGGAAGGGAGGGAGAAAGACAGGGAGAAAAACATCAATGTGTGGCTGCCTCTCGTGTGCCCCCTAATGGGGAACCAGCCTGCAATCCAGGCATGTGCCCCGACTGGGAACCGAACCAGTGACCCCTTGGTTCATAGGCCATCACTCAGTCCACTGAGCTACACCAGCGAGGACAAGATTAAGCTATTTTTATTTGCATTTAGGATTGTTCTTATGTTTTAATTATTTATTATTTCTTCATTTTATTCCTTTAGCTTTCAGCTTGTGTGTGTGTTGAATTTAGAAAGTAGTTTTATGACTTTGATTTGGAAATCCCTTATTGAAACTTTGCGAATAAATACATTATTTGGTCATATGAATTATCAGTATAGTATTTTTTTTTTTTAATCCTCACCCAAGAACATACTCACTGCTTCTAGAGAGAGGGGAGGGGAGAGAGAAAAGGAGAAAAAAATGGATTGGCTGCCTCCTTTACACACCCCAACTGGGCACTGAATCCACGATCCTTCCACCCCATGGGACTGCGCAGCCAACTGCACCACACCGGCCAGGGCTCAATGTAGTATCTTTTAATTTATAATAGGACTCAGAAAAAAAAATACTGAATTTACCTTTTTTTATGACTCTAGAGTCAAGTTTTGCAAACATGATATTCAATTTTCCTGTCTACTTGATTCATATTAGGGTAGAATTTGAGGCTTCTTTTCAAACCCACATGTTCAGTTTGTTAAACATTCTTTGAGAGCCCATTGCATGGAAGGTATGTGCTATGACTTTTAGGGGCGTAATGGGGAAATTGAAAAATGTGAGTAAAGTAATTTCAGAGGTTTGCTGCCTGGTGAGGAAGATAAACCATTATAATTCAGTGTGGATTCATTATGTATAAAAAAGGCACAGAAGATACTTAGGTAGTCGATTCATGGAGCCGAGAGAGTAATTCCACCAAAGACCAGACGGTGACCGACAGGACCTCCAGTGCAGGGTGTGGGCCTCTGCCAAGGGTTGTGTGAGGACAGGGCCGAGCATCCTTACACTGGAGTAAAGCAGGTCTAGTAGCTGGTATCCAGTCTCTGCTTTGCTGGCTTTTCAGACTTGGGTCTTGTGCAACTAATTCCTCATGGAGTCAGTTGTTCAGGAAATGTGAAGCAGCATTCTCGGCACATGGTAGGCATTTGGTGAATGTTAGTTTCCTTTTCCTCAACTTTAAACTGTTTGGGCTAATGAAAAGGATTGTACTTGACTAGAATTTGGATTCTACATTTGGGGAGGAAAATAATATTAGCCATTAAATAAATTGTGTTTTGTTTATTTTAGATGATTTTCAGACTGCCCAGTTGTTGGCACTTGTATTGGAATTGTTAACGTTTTGTGTGGAGCACCATACCTACCACATAAAGAACTACATTATTAATAAGGACATCCTGCGGAGAGTGCTAGTTCTCATGGCTTCGAAGCATGCTTTCTTGGCCTTATGTAAGTGTTGCTTCTGGTAGACTTATTATCTATATATTATCATGTTGTTGGTATCTGCCTGAGAAGAAGAGATCACTAATCTCAGGCCAGGAGAGCTAATCCTAAACCACACGGATTATGTACCTGGGCCGCCTTTTGAACAGGCGATTGTCCTGGCTCTTCGTTCTTGTTATTGTACAGCAAAGGAGTTGAGTGTATCAATAAAGTATATTACTTTGGAGTATTACATTCCACCTAAGTATTGTATTTCACCTAAGATCATTTTACCTCAGTTATTATTTTTTAAACAGTGCAGCATTACTAATGACAAATTAGCTTTCTTCTTGCGAGACTAGAGTCACACATGAAAACATGAACGTTTTTGTAATTTAGAAAATTTATAGCTAATTGAACTGAGTTCCCAAAACACATTCTAAGTTACAGAATGCCTAGCACAAATGTCTGTAGATGGTTCATTTGTTAATTCCACAAATAATTTTTCCTCAGCTTTATTTCAATATTTTTGACATAACATTGTGTTACCTCGTATATTTTAGAACAGGGGTGGCAAACTACAGCTATTACCAAATCCAGCCTGTGGTCCATTTGTATACAGCCTGAAAGCTAAACAATGGTTTTTATGTTTTTAAAGAAAAAAAAAATACCTCGAGTCCATATGTCGTGGCCCACAGAGCCTGAATCTGTGCCGTGCGGACCTTCGTGGGAGCAGTCCGGCAGCTCTTTGGAGCAGCAGTCTCTTAACACAGGCATTTGTAGCTACGCATGTTTTTCAAAAATTGGCTTTCACTGTATTCTTAAAGACCCTACTTTATTCAAATCAAAAACACTTTTTCTGAATTGGAAATATGTTAATCTGGAATATTGTGGATCATGTAGCAGCCTGCCTTTTTTGGTTAAGCTGGCAGTCCAATTTTAGGGGCACCCTTAGAGGGTTATTGAGAGATGTCTGCTGGTAACTGACACTTTTTGGTTTTTATAGGTAAGTTTTGTTGTTTTCTTGTTGTTGTTGTTGTTTAAAGACATCATTGTCATACACTAATTAGAGTGTACGACACTTCCATTACTTCATTTAAAAAAATTTTTGCCTGATTTTTAAAAATAGCCTTAAATTATGGAAACAATTTTTATATAAGGTTGTTTCTGATGTTGATTTATCAACATTTTTATCTTTAGTGTTAGAAACAGGTTTCCTCTAAAAACGTTCATTAAACTCTTCCTATCAGGGTAACAGTTGCTGTATAGTTGGCTTAGATTTTCAGGCCAGTGTACACATTACAGCGCACGCTGACAATACATCTGGTCAGAGTATAGTTTTCAGTTTCCAATTTTCAGATATTCAGTGCAACTACTTTGTGCTGATCACCCAAAACCTTTGATATTACCTTAGTAATCTTTTTCAGCCAAGAGTAATAGGTAGCATCAGTGGCATTAAACTTTACTGCTAAAAACAGCAAAAGATAAATTCATTATTTTGCATATGTCTGTGAGCTAATTTATTAGCATATGTGAAAGAAGGGCTTTTAAACTCGTGCATTTTCTACATACTTATCACAGCAAAAGCGAAAACCTCCAGCCAAGTTGAGGCAGTTTATACTGAATGCATCTTTGAATGTGTCACCACAGGAGATTTTATTTCATTTGCGTGTGGGAAAGGGAGTTTGTGAGCAGATGGGACAGCGTGGAACAACAGAATAAATAACAAGTTAATCAGTTTTATTTCAATAAATTTAGAAAACACCTACTGTATTTCATTGATTCTGAGATTATATATTTTATGCATTTATCATTTCTCAAATCAAGGTGAGTCTTAACAATGGCATGTCATGATCTATAGCTTTTTGTTTGTTCGTTCTGTTTTTCTAGCAGTAAATAAGGTCAAGTTTTTTGTAATCGTTGGCATCTTAGATTTCAAGAAGAATGATAAATACCTGGTTCTAGGATGATTTAAGACCTGGATTCAGCGGTCAAGGGGATCAGAGTTTATTTAGGAGGATGATCTATAAAAATCGGAAACAAACAACATCTTAAACACAGTGTTGTGATGTGTTTAGATGTATAGTGGAAATGATTTATTCTGCATGACTGAGGCAGATCAGGAAAATTTTGGAAGAGTTGAGTTTCTCCTAGTCATGGGAGAACGATATTCTTGTTAGAATACACAATCAGATGTGCAAATGTGGAGAAGTGGGGTGTGTTAGTGGTTTGGTATAGTAGAACACAAGTCCTGTGGGAGGGTGACAGGAAAGGCCTGTTCTTCAGGCCTTTACCTCATTTGGCTTGTGGTACTGCAAAGAAAGTTTCTCATAATTTAATGAGAACTATGAAGAGAATCATTACAAGTTAATGAATGTTCACACTGTAGGAAATTTAAGCATAACAGATAAATCTTAGTTGTGTTTTATTATCATTAATATTTTCCAAACTAAGTTATCATTACACCTAAATCCTAACTTATTCTCAGTGTGTGGCTGTCTCCTCAGGATTGAAAATATAAATAGCTTTCGAAAGATGTCAGTCAGTAGGAGCGAGCTCTTTAGGACTGGTTTTGCAGTATATAGGAGTTTTTATCAAGGATTTGTAAAAGAACTAAGCACAAATTTGAGAATATTTACGATACTTTTGGACTTCTGATAATGAAGTACATTAAAATAAAATATTACATATGGGTTTTATAAGTAAATTTAGATGCATGCTTGTAAGGACAAAGGATAATGAGTGGTTAAATGTAAACAGTTTGGGACTTGGAGACACTTTTCATATCTGCTGCTGCTTAATTAGTATACTTTTGTCATATTTAAAGACAACTTACCAAGTTTGTGAGACCGGCAATACTTCATCACTAAGTCGATATGTACATACATACATACACAGGCACACACACACTAGTAATATCCATCTTATTTCTTGGCTTTTTCAGGATTCTTGGGTCTTACATTGTAACATTTTAGCTCATATTTTTATGTTGTCTGTATTCTTATTAAAAATACGGAAATCTGTAAGAGGAATGAGACTAAGTATGTTGGAGATGCTTTCATTCAGCTATATCATTAGTTATATATGATGTAATCCATATGTGTATGGATTACTTGTTTTAGAGATCATTGAAACTGAGCATAAAAGATCCCTCACATGCCAGTCGTGAAAGTGGGAGGTGTAAGCGGAAGCAGAGTGCACTTTACATTGAGAACTCTGTGGTCATGCCAGCGTGACCTAACCCAAAAGCTTCCTCTAAAGCCCCTTTAAGCAGCTTGACTTCACAGAATGCACTGGTAAATTTTTGAAAGCAACTTTTTATTCAACAGCAAAGAATAGTGGTTGGATATTTTTGATGCAGGTTTCTTTTGGGAGTGGGTTAGGGTTAGAACACAGTTTTTGATACAAATAAATGAGCGCAAATGAAAATGAGAGGAGCAAAATAAAAAGACTGTTAGAACTGCCTTCTGTCTACAGCAGCAGTTTCCGAACGGAACTGCTCTCGAGGACATGGTGGTGCTATATGCTTTGGTCTTAGTGAATTCTAGGAAGGGATCTGCTTTCCACTTCACCGGGAACTACCCGGGACCTGCATGAGGACCACAGGGTTCAGCTAGTGTCTGTTATGGTAGGACACAAGTCTCCACAAAGCCAGCAAATTCTCAGTAGCTCTGGCCGCAGTTATTAAAAGCTTAAAATTTGGCCTTAGTAGCATGAGCTCTAAAAGTATTGATTTTGATTCTAACAGATGGAACTAACTGCCTTAGTTACTCTGTCTAGTAACATTAAATGAAAAACCAAACTCTAAAACCATTGTTTTGGGAAAATAAACCCTTGTTTGGATTTGACTTAAAACATAGAAAGATGCCTCTTATTGTTTAAAATGTCTTATTTCAACATGCTTTTATGTATTTGAAAATATTCAATAGTTTAAAAAAATAAAATGCAATTACTATTTTATAAACTATTTTGAAGTTCCCTGCCCAGAGTGTCTCTTTAGAAAGAAACACTCTTAAAGTTGAATTGTTAAGGCAGTTTATAATCACCGGTACCTAATTGGGCATTCACTTGTGGGCCTCTTTTCTGCCAACTGAAGAAAAATTGAGCTGCTTTACTCCTCTGCCTTCCCACCCAGAAACCGTGTCAGCATGGTTGCCTGGCTACCTGCTCATGAAGGACTTGATTAATAACAAATTGGCAGTTTAACGAGCCACTTCCATGATCTCCAAAGAAACCAAAATACAAACACAATATTTAATCTTGCCAACCGAAGACGATGTGACTGCATGAAGTGAGTATGCTTTTTTGAACTGTTTACAATAACTGGGGCATTAACTTACTGATAACCCATTTAGGTGAAGAGGGCTTTGTTGAAGTCGAGCTGTCTGTATATTTGGATCTTGACGAATGGTGACTTAACTCCCCATGCCTCAAGATGTAAATATACCTTTTAATCTGTAAGTTAAAGCCTAATTAATTGTAAAAAACAAAAAAACTATGAAAAATTAAAAAGCATACTCGCTGCAATAACCATAGAGGACCACACTTTAAAAACAGCATCCTCTAAATTTATTTCTAAACTACGGGAAGGCAAATTTTGGGTCATGCAGATTTTTGTGGTTTATAACATTTCTACAAACACATCCATAAATCAGTGCAACCCATGAATTCTGATGCAAAATAGTGTCCAAAACTAATGATCAAATTGTACAGTGGATTGTCCTGATAAAGCAATGGTTTTTCTGTTGTTCTGAAGATAGCCGTAAATAAGGATATGTTTAGAATTCTCGAAGTACAATAGGTTAGTTCATTTCTTAGCCCCGTCTTGGCTTCTATTTCAGAAACAAAGTACATTCTGGTCATAACTAACTTGCAGAATTTTTCTGGCTCTCTAAGACTTGTGTTCTATGGTGACAAACACTACTTTGGAATACATTTTTCGATAACCCTTTGGTAATCTGTAGGTTCACACTTTGGAAACAATCACATCACTGCACAAAGAGCTGTGTGTATTAAACAGCTCTTTTGTAAGTCTAAGATACAGAAATGTGTGTAATGTGAACAATGCCTCTTTGTTTCAGGTGCTCTTCGTTTTAAGAGAAAGATTATTGGATTAAAAGATGAGTTTTACAACCGCTACATAATGAAAAGTTTTTTGTTTGAACCAGTAGTCAAAGCATTTCTCAACAATGGATCTCGCTACAACCTGATGAACTCTGCTATCATAGAGATGTTCGAATTCATTAGAGTGGTAGGTTCTGTGCTCTTTCGGTTAGAATTTAGGCTTTGTTTGAGAAACTTGAATGTGCATTCTTGATACCTTGGCTTATTTGAGATTGTTATATTTGGAAAGAATTTCTAAAAGAACATCTGTGTTACCTAAAAGCTTTGTGAGAGACTCCATTCAAACTAATAAAAACCAAAACAATCTCTCTCAGCAGCTATGACTCCTTATTATAGGATAGTTCAAAGCTCCTTACTGTCGTGATAATCATTTTTAAAAAGTAAAATTATAGTTGATAATAGTCCACCAATATTTGGGTGTGTTTTTGTGTAACTTTCTTGATTTTTCTCCCATATATTTTTAAAGAGCAATTTTATAGCCAACTCTTCTTGATTCTTTAATAATATATTCACCAGTGGCTCTCAAACATTGCTGTGTATTAGAATTATCTGTGGAACACTTTTTAAAAACTTATGGTAAAGTATATATAACATAAAATATGTTGCCTTAACCGTTTTCAATTCACTGGCATTCAGTGCATTCACGTGGTTGTGCGACCATCACAACCATCCAAATAGGCACTTTGGTGTGATTGACATCTGTCTGTCCTCACCCGAGGACATGCTTATTGATTTTTAGAGAGAGGGGAAGGAAGGGAGAAATAGAGGGAGAGAAACACCGTGGTCGGTTGCCTTTTGTACACATCCAACTGGGGAATGAACCCATACCCCAGGCATATGCCCTGACCGGGAATTGAACCTACAACCTTTCAGTTTGCGGGATGATGCCCCACCAGCTGAGCCACACCAGTCAGGATGAGTGTGATTTAAAATATCCATGCCCAGATCCCACCCCAGACATACCAAGTACAAATCACCTAGGCTGCGACCTGGGCGTTTACTTTGGAAAGACCCACAGGAAATGTGCAAGTACCCAATATGTTATGCCCATTTTCATTGTTGGATGATCTCTAAGAGAATATAGTAATTTTAAGAAGTTAAACTCTATTGGTGAGTTTGTCATTTCACAACAATTAGGTCATTATCTTTCTAAAATAACATTTTATCTTACTTTTTATTACAATTCTTTTCTTTTACAATAGGAAGATATAAAGTCATTGACTGCTCATGTCATTGAAAATTACTGGAAAGCACTGGAAGATGTAGATTATGTACAGACATTTAAAGGGTTAAAATTGAGATTTGAACAACAAAGAGAAAGGCAAGATAATCCCAAACTTGACAGGTAAATTACCACATATTTGAACCTGTTCATTCAGTGAGTGACAAGTTGTGTGGCAGCGGCTCTTTTCTGCTTGTATTTTACCCTTTGGCTTGGCAGGGAGGAGGAGACCGCAGACAGCGGGTAGCAGTGGTAGTGGTCTCCGTAGTGCTCGCTGTCAGGGTTTTCAGGAGGCGCAGGTGGGGCTCTCCCTCAGGCGTGCATCGAGCTGGCTGGGGAAAAGAAAAAGTGCCGCTTGCGCGGCGTTGAGGCTTCCTGTGTCCAGACAGATCCGCATATTATCGGACTTGCTTTGAATTACTTCAAGGCTACAGATTATTTTAAGAAATGTGCATTTTCCTAAATACCTGAGTTCACATTTCGAAATCCATAAATTACGACTTGTGAATTTCTGATGTTTAATAACTGATGAGTAATAGTACGATTTTGATAATAGGACGTTGAATTCCACTATTTACTATTAGATTTGGCAGAGTGTGTTTTTAAATTATATGTCAGGTAAAACCTTTTTATCGGCCTCTAGTGTATAAATGTTTTATCCCATTTATCTGGTAAGACTAGATCTAATTCTGAGCAATACTTGAAGACTATCTAATGACATTTTTATGAGTCTGTTTACCCTACCTTCTTCTCTTTAGCATGCGTTCCATTTTGAGGAACCACAGATACCGAAGGGACGCCAGAACCCTCGAAGATGAAGAGGAGATGTGGTTCAACACAGACGAAGACGACATGGAGGATGGAGAACCTGTGGTGTCTCCATCTGACAAGACTAAAAACGATGACGACATTATGGATCCAATAAGTAAATTCATGGAAAGGAAGAAATGTATGTTGAAAAGACGGGCAAGCAAAAATGAGGTCTTTCTCTCTCTAGGTTTATCCTTGTTTCTTGACACCGTGATTAGTATCTAATTTGTATGTGTCACGACATAGATTTAAAGATGGTTGCTTTATAGAGGGTGAATTAATAGCTCTGTTGTGACGGTACAGGCTAAATTTTCTTAATTTGACTTGAGCAAAGTATTTCAGGAAGGGTAGGGACACTGAATATATTACTGAAAGTTTCTTTCCTTCTCAGTAGTGAAATCCAGTGGGTGATGGTATTTACCGTTTTGTTAAGCTTTGTTCAAAAATTGATCTGCAGTGTTTCTCCCTAGCCGAGGATAAGCTGTTTAATTGTGTTTCAGTGTCACGCTTGGGGGAATTTTTAAAGGGTAAGTATGGTTGACAAATACTGACAATATTTTTATTTTTAGTAAAAGAAAGCGAGGAAAAGGAGGTGCTTCTGAAAACAAATCTTTCTGGCCGGCAGAGCCCAAGTTTCAAGCTTTCCCTCTCTGCTGGGACCAAGACCAGCCTCACCAGCCAGTCACCTGCAACAAATCTGCCTGGTTCTCCGGGATCGCCTGGATCCCCAGGGTCTCCAGGCTCTCCTGGATCCGTCCCTAAAAATACATCTCAGACGGCAGCTATTACTACCAAGGTACATTTCTGGCTCCTGGGCCTACCTGACTTAAGCTTTCTCAACGGTAATTGTTCTGACTGAGAAGCCCGTTGCTTACTCTCTTTTGGAACTGATTTCACATTTTTGAACTAGAGAGCCATTCTCTCACCGCCACCTGAACTTGCCTAAAATTGAGGATTTTCTGAAAGTTTTCATGACCGGTACAGAAGTCTGAATACATTCTAATTTTGGTTATTTGCATTTTAGAACCTCAGGATCATATTTGTGTGTCAAAACATTCATAGAAATTTAAGATTTTTTTAAAATAGAGAAATTTAAAAGTTTTAAGCGTTTTTTTAAATCAGTTTTCCCAATTGATAAGGACTTTGTGGGGGGGAAAGATAATCTAAATATCTAGACACTCCTAACTTTCTTTTGCCAACAAGCAAGGTTTCTAAGAAGAAATTAACCATCTATTATTAGTAACATTTCATATAAAAAGGGATCGAAATTTTAACACCAAAAATGTAGGAAAGACACCTCAGAATGAAAACCAGTTCTTTTGGTTTCCTTATGCTGCCCAAGACCAGCATAGCCGGCTGGTGTTTGAGGCATACTGATCTAAATCAGGAATATACCGCCCATCTACGTGTGTGCATCACTCTGGTGTGAGCACACCTCTGGTGTGAGGTCCAACAGTGAGGGTGAGAAATGCTCAGGTGAAGGGACATGCTCAGGACAAGAGCACTGTGACTTCTCCCCCAGCCCTCTAAGCAGAGTGAACTACAGTGGTTTCTGGGGAGCAGGGATACGAGGAAGCCCAGATGAGACGGTGGGGAGGGGCCGGGGCCAGTTCACTTTCCCGACAGCTGCTAGTCTGCCTGCCCACATGTCCAGTGGTCTCTCTGCCTTCTGTAGTTTATCTGATACTCTCTGGACTTCGTTTAAAGATTTTTAATGCACCGTTAATCTTAAAAACAATTTAATCATTAATGTTTTTACCTCCTGGGATTTACTAGAATTATAAACTACTAAAAGTATTTACTCTGAAAAGTTTAGGAAGTCAGTAAAAAGAATGAATTTCAGCTATATATAACCTCACCTCCCAGAAATAACCACAGTTTTATATTGAGGTGGGCGTGGGAGGTCTGTATCCTTTATTCATACTTACAATCCTTGTTTCTGAACAGGGAGGCCTTGTGGGTCTGGTAGATTATCCTGATGATGATGAAGATGATGATGAGGATGAAGACAAGGAAGACACGCTACCATTGTCAAAGAAAGCAAAGTTTGAGTCATAATAATGGCAACTGCCTACAATCAGTACCTGTAGAAAAACTGGTTCTCTACCCCTACCCCCTACAAAACCCACAACAAAGCAGTGGTCTCTTGTGAATGACTGACACAGATCAGCCTCGCACACTTGACTTCTGCTCATCAAGTGCCAATTCAATGGAGCAGGAGGAGGGGATGCTACACGTTAGGGGAAAGACATAAGCCTTTGAGCTCTCCAGCTTGGACCACACATTGCCCTTTTCTCAGGGAAGGAAATGGAAACATAAAGCCAACGGGGCAGGGGTTTTCTAAGTGGATTGACCGGTCAGTTGCTACAATCAATACGCTTTCTCGGACCATGTTTGGGACTCAGAAGAATAGGCTTTTTGGCCATAATTCTTAACTAGTTAAGAATGCCAGCAGTTTCTTTGTATAAAGAGACCTGCCTTTAAAATCGTACATTCTGAACATTTTAGTCAAACTACAACAGGTTTGGAAAACCTATGGGGGAGGGGCGAATATAAAGTTTCCTCTTTTTTATCTGTTCCCTTTGCCCTTCAAACTGCAGATTTTTTTTAAAGTGGGGTTTTGTCCCTGCTTTATTAAAGATTGAGTGGAATTCTAGATGTGGTCATTTGTGTCATAATTTTTTTTGTTTCATTTTGTTTTCGATTTTTTTTCTCCCCTGAGTGTATGCTTAGTTGAATATATATATTTGGGACCATTAAAACTTTTTTTGATGTAATATAACTTAACGTTGTGCTGGTACCTGTTTTACCATGTGTAATTTTTGTTCTACATCACAGTTCTTAATTTGTTTAGAGTTTTATGAAAGATGGTATAGTTTTTATTGACAGAGGCAGAGTAATCTTACAACTATGTGCATACAAAAGCAATACTATTTTGTGACTAAATATTTTATATTAAAATTTACATCAGCAACTGTCTTGAGAATTCAGGGAAGTAGAGTGAAATTTAAAATTTCAACAGTTTTGTTAAACCTAGAGCCGTGAAATTAGTATTCCAAAGAGATTCTGAAACTTCGTATCTTGGGAAAATGACGGTACATTAAATCAAAATTGAGGATGGATGATTTAAAAATAACATATTTGACTTTTGAATAATAAAAAGAAAAGTGAAGAGTAAGATAAATCGTATTAGTTGTATGTTTCGTTTCGTTCCTTTTTTTTTAACTACTCCCTTTGGAATACCAGTTGGAGTCGAAGGTGGCGGCTCCTAAATGCAGGCCCAACCAGAGGACCCCCAACAGGGCCTCAGTAAAGCAGCATTTTTAAATGGGTTCTTTTTATCATCTTAGGTGTGCTGAAATTCTTTTAAGGAAATGAAAATAACTGTCTTAGTTCTACATACCCTCACTTTAAGTGAAGATTTTAGAACTTACTGAAGAATTCATTTTCCAATGTGGATAAAAATTAATATCCAGGAAAGGGTACTGTTTTAAGTATCATATACTTTGAGTATCTACCAAGCACTGTGTGCTTCTCAGCTTCTCTTTTGCTTTATTTAGTCCTCAGTAAATTCTAATTTGTGGTACCAAAAACAAGGTTATATTGAATAGTTGGGTAGAAGGCCAGAAAGCAACGTTTGATACAATCCTGAAAAGAGCTTTGTTGTTAGCTAATTACTTTTTTAATAGCAACTTTGCATAGTTAACCAGAAGAGTTTAAGTGTATTTCATTACAATACAGAGCTACTTCTGAGTCACAAGTTCTGGCTATTAACAACTAAAGTTTATCAACTCACCGTGCAAGTACAGAGAAGAAAAACTTGACAGGATCTAAATTAATTATGTTGTCTTTGTTGCCCAGAAAGAACTATGAAATGTTGGTGCTTTAAACATACAGTTCAGACTCACCTTTCTCAGCACTTCTCTGCCTTTGTATTCTGAGGGTTCCCCGGTAGAGGGAAGAAGCATCCCTTGCTTTCATCAGTTGTTATCTAATATATATCATCTTTTTTAAAGGAAAGTGACGTAAGACTTTTTTTTTTTTTTTTAAGATTTTATGTATTTATTTCTAGAAGGGAAGAGAGGGAGAGAAACATCAATGTGTGATTGCCTCTCAAGGGCCCCCTACTGGGAACCTGGCCCACAGTCCAGGCATGTGCCTTGACTGGGAATCGAACCAGCGACCCTTTGGTTTGCAGGCTGGTGCTCAGTCCACTGAGCCACACCAGCCAGGGCTGCTATATATTTTTAAGAAGATGATAACTATTGGCCTTCGACATTTAGGAGATGCCCTTTCATTGATGGACTATTGTGTTTCCTTAGAGATTATGGTTACTGAAGCAAAAACAGTTTGCTGTAATAGGAGAAATGAGGTCTAAAATAGCTTGTCATTTCATTGAAGAATGTTAGCCAGAAACACTTGAATTGACACAGTTCATCTGACTCAAAAGTCCACGTTCTTAAGCATAGGCACTGTCTCGATAATTGGTGTAAATATGTGCATAGGATAGTGTCCATTTTAATGGTACTCATTGGTTCTTTGGCTCCTTTTGTAATGTTTAAAATGAAAATTTCACTTCTCGAGTGATTACCAAACAGTTTCTGAAAAGACAGTTTTGTAATGGCTGTAGGAAACCTCCCCTGACATCCTGACGTGTCCAGAAATGCTGCCCTGGCATTTTTGTTGACAGGAGCCTGGTGGGTTTTCCCTGCCTGACTGTTCAGATCCTGCACTTGGTCCCCAGAAACTCCAATTTGCAAGGCAATTTTTGTGAATTTGGAAATGGGGAGTCATGGGGGGGGGGGGGACATTCCTTCTGGTTTTGTTTTTAACTGAAGCAGTATTCTCTATAAAGCTTGCAAAATTAGAATGGCAAGTTTAAACTTGGAAGATTATATCTCTAAGTGGAAAATTTTTCAGATTGTCTACAATTTCTGGTACTTACCATTAAAAACTTTAAATAGCATTGTCAAAATCCCTTTTGGAAGAAAACTGAGGACCTGTAAAATTCTTATATAAGGTTATATTTTTTAATATATTTTATTGATTATGCTATCACAGTTGTCCCATTTCTCCCCCATCATTCCCCTCCACTCTGCACACCCCCTCCCACCCACATTCCCCCCCTTTAGTTCATGTCCATGTGTCAAGTTCTTTAGCTTCTACATTTCCCACAGTATTCTTGCCCTCCCCCTGTCTATTTTCTACTCACCGTCTATGCTACTTATTCTCTGTACCTTTTCCCCTCTCTCCTCCTCCCACTCCCCTGTTGCTAACCCTCCACGTGATCTCCATTTCTGTGGCTCTGTTCCTGTTCTAATTGTTTGCTTTTGTTTTAGGTCTGGTTGTTACTATCTGTGAGCTTGCTGACTTTTCACTGTCATATTTTTTTATCTTTTTCTTAGATAAGTCCCTTTAACATTTCATATAATAAGGGCTTGGTGATGATGAACTCCTTGAACTTGACCTTATCTGAGAAGCACTTTATCTGCCCTTCCGTTCTAAATGACAGCTTTGCTGGATAGAGCAATTTTGGTTGTAGGTCCTTGCCTTTCAAGACTTCAAATACTTCTTTCCAGCCCCTTCTTGCCTGCAAGGTCTCTTTTGAGAAATCAGCTGACAGTCTGATGGGAACTCCTTTGTAGGTGACTGTCCCCTTATCCCTTGCTGCTTCTAGAATTCCCTCCTTCATTTGAATCTTGGCTAATGGAATTACGATGTGCCTTGGTGTGTTCCTCCTTGGGTCCAATTTCTCTGGGACTCTCTGAACTTCCTGGACTTCCTGGTAGTCTATTTCCTTTGCCAGATTGGGGAAGTTCTCCTTGATTATTTGTTCAAATAAGTTTTCCACTTGTTGCTCTTCCTCTTCTGGGACCCCTATAACTCGGATGTTGGGACATTTAAAGATGTCCTGGAGGTTCCTAAGCCTCTCCTCTATTTTTTGAATTCTTGTTTCTTCCTTGTTTTCTGCTTGGTTGTTTGTTTCTTCCTTCTGGTCCACTCCATTGATTTGAGTCCCAGTTTTTCTCTCATCTCTATTGGTTCCCCATGCATTTTCCTTCATTTCACGTATTGTAGCCTGCATTTTTTCATCTAATTTGTGAGCAAAATCAACCAATTCTGTGATCATCCTGATCACCAGGATGATCAGATGATCAGATAGGTTGGCTATCTCTTCGTCACTTAGAGGGATTGGCTCTGAGGCTTTGATTTGTTCTCCTGTTTGAGCCATTTTTGGTGGGGTTTTTTTTGTTTGTTTGTTTGTTTTTGGTCTGGTCGTGGCTGTTACGTAGTGAGGGGTGGAGCCTTAGTTGTTCCTCAGTGCGGACAGCCTAGTTGCTGAGTTGTGACACTATATGTGTAGGCGGGGTCCGAGAGAGAACAACGGTGCTTGCTCCGCTCTCTTAGATTCCAGTCCCTTCCACCACTTCCCCTTCGCCTGGATTATCTGTGGGCGAATGTGGGACCACCTGGTCAGCCAGCCACCTTGCGCAGCCTCACTGGGTCTGCACAGTTGCCACCCCGTGCCCGGGGTCCGCTAGCCGCTGCCTGCGCACCTGGGGTCTGCTAGCTGCTGCCTGCGTTCCCAGGTCTGCACCTCCACTTTTTCTTGCCACAACTTCATCCCTCTTACCGGTCTGGATGAATGGTTGTTGGACTTCCGGTACAGTTCAATTTTCTATCAGTTCTGGTTGTTTTCTTGTTTCTAACTATTTGTTGTCCTTAATTTTGGTTGTGAGAGGAGGCACAATGTGTCCACCTACGCCTCCATCTTGGCCAGAAGTCTATATAAGGTTATATTAACTTTCTGTCATAAATCTGTATCGAGCAAGAGGATTACAAAAAATTTTACGGGACGGATTACTGTCTACCAGTACACTGGGAGGTCGAGACCACGTGAGGCAGTGGACACTCATCCGTATGTTGTGACACCCAGTGCTAAATCAGTTTGATTTCTGCCTGGCCTTACTGCTTCTTCATCTTGGCTCTTTAAAATGTAACTGTTAGCCTCTCTTCAGACAGATAATGTCTTAACTACTGGAGTCAGATGTCTTGTTCCTGAAAATAGCTCTGGTTGGAGACAGCTTTCCTTGACCTTTTCACTCTCCTACGTAAGTTATTCCATGGACTCAGAGCGAATACTTATTTCTTCAGCATGATGCCAGATGGGTTTTTGTTTCACTTCTTTCTATTCCCACCATTCAGAAAACAAAAAACACGCCTGGTGTAGGTCACACCCTACCTGCCAATTCTGTGGACCCCTTTCTGTCTTCATAGTACTGGACACTTCACACTTCAGCAGTATTTACTAGTAGCGACTGACTTCCTGATCTTCCTCTTGGCTTTTCTTGTACCATGTGCTTTAATATTAATGACCTTTTTGTCTTTTCATAGCTCCCTTCTTTATCCCTTAAATTCTATGATTCACTCGGGTTCTGTCTTGGGTACATATCTCCCTGAACTCCAGCCAGGCCATATATTTGCATGTCCCTGACCCAATCTTGCTGTGCCCTAAAAGACTGACTTGAACCTGTCGTTTGCCTCTCTTGATGCTCTCCTTCCTTCCTTGCCTGCTGATGAACTCATATTCACCCTTCCACATTCGTAAGTGTTCCCTGGTACTCCTTCCTTGAAGGAAGAGTATGTTACAGCCTTTTCAACTTTGTATTCCTAGTACCTAGCATGACACCTAGCCCACAGATGGATCACCAAATGTTTGCTGGATAAATGATCGAAAGACTGAACAGTATGTGCACAGAATATACGGCCTGGGAAAGTCTTAGCTGATGCCCTTGCACGGTCAAAAAGTTTGCTTCAGCCCTGTCTGGTGTGGCTTAGTGGATTGAGCATTGAGCACCGGCCTGCAAACCAAAGAGTTCGATTCCCAGTCAGGGCATATGCCTGGGTTGCAGGCCAGGTGCCCAGTAGGGGGTGCACAAGAGGCAACTACACACTGATATTTCTCTTCCTCCTCGTCTCTCTCAAAAAAAAAAAAAAAAAAGTTTGCTTCATTCTTGACCATAAAATTTCCTCTTGTGGCCATAAAGGGAGGACTCCAGACTTCTGTCCTTTGTACCTCTGAGCCTTAGGTTAGTAGCACAAACAGTTGTATTTTAGGTTCAGTAAATTACCTCATCGATTCATTTCAACAACACCTGAAGTTCTTAGAGAAGTTTTCCTGGTCTAGTCATCCCTGGCTCCAGCACCTCCTACCTCTTCCTGGTCATAGGCCTTACCATGTAAGTACAGACCCCTGCCTTCTGTTGCTGGACCTAGCCATGAGCTACAGATTTCAGAGACCACTGACATACTTACTGGTCTGATGTTTACTAAATCCCATGCTCTTAAACTTCATAACATCTTGGTATATTTCCTGGAGCGTAGTTTCTAGAAGGCAGGCCCAGATTTGTGTGGTTTCTCTGTATAGCTATTAGTACAGTAACACAGATGGTGGTTAGGTACATAGGTAGAATTCACCAGAAGGAAATGGGCGATAAGTTTCTTGACATCAGTCTTGTTTTTTTGGATCTGACACCAAAAGCAAAAATTAAAAAATAGGATTGTATCAAATGAAAGAGCTATACTGCAAAGGAAAGCAAAATAAAAAAACCTACTGAATGGAAGAAAATACTTCAAGTATTATCTGGTAGGAGCTTAATATTCAAAATATATGAACAACTTACAGAACTCAATAGCAGCAAAAAAAAAAATCAAAAAATGGGCAAAGGATCTGAATAGAAATTTTTGCAAAGATGATACAGGAATGATCAACAGTTCCATGAAAAGATGCTCAACATCAGTAATCACTAAGGAAATCAAAAGAACAAGATAACCTCACACCTGTTAGAATGACTAGTATGAGAGAGAAGAGGCAGAAATTGCTGGTGAGGATGGAAAAAAGGAATCCTTGTGCACTGCCACTATAGAAAATGGAAGATTCCTCAAAAAATTAAAAATAGAGCTATGATATGATCTTGCAATTCCACTTCCGGGTATCTGTCTGTAGGAAATGAAAACACTATGTTGAGGAGATACCTGCACGCCCACGTTCACAGCAGCATTATTTAACCTGAAGGATGAAAAGGATGAAGGCAAGGACATCATGATGCACACATGTGCACACACACACACACTCGCTCACAGGAATATTACTCAGCCATAAAAAAGAAATCCTGCCATGCTAAGTGAAGTAACTCAGAATGACAAATACCGTGGGATCTCACTTGGATGTGGAAGTAAAAAAAAAAAAAAAAAAAAAAAACTAATAAAAGAACAGATTTGTGGTTACCAAAGACAGGAGATGGAGGAGGGGAAATTGGAGGAAGGGTCAAAGGTACAAACTTCTGGTTATAAGTTCAAGGGATATAATGTACAACATGATGACTACAGTTAACTTTGCTGTATGGTATATATATATGAAAGCTGGTAAGACAGTAGATCTTAATAGTTGTAACAAGAAAAAAAATTTTATCTATGAGATGACATGTTGACTAAACTTACTGTGGTAATCATTTCATTATTTCACAGTACAGCTGACCCTTGAATGACACATGGTAGAACTGTGTGGGTCCCCTTACACATAGATTTTTTTCCCAGTAAATACAGTTGTCTTTCACCTCAGTTTTGCCTCTGGATTCAACCAGCTGAGGATCAGAAACAGTATTCACATTCCCAACCATGTTTTCCTAATCGCAGACTGAAAATACCGTTTTCAATCAGTGGTTGGTTGAATCCACAGATGCAAAGGGACATCTGTAGATTCAAAAGTTACATGCACAGTCAGGGCACATGCCTGGGTTGCAGGCCAGTTCCCAGCATGGGACACACAAGAGGCAACCATACATTGATATTTCTCTCCCTCTCCCTCTCTCCTACCCTTCCCCTCTAAAGATAAATAAATAAATATCTTTAAAAAAAAAAAAAAAAGTTACATGCAGCCCTGGCTGGTGTGGCTCAGTGGTTGAGTGCTGGCCTGTGAATCAAAGGGTTGCTGGTTCGATTCCCATGCCTGAGTTGTGGGCCACGTCCTTGGTAGGGGGCACGTGAGAGGCAACCATACATTGATGTTTCTCTCCCTTCCCCTCTCTAAAAAATAAATACATCTTTTAAAAAAAAGTTACATGCAGATCTTTGACTTTGCAGGAGTCAGTACCCCTAACCCCTATGTTCAGGGTCAACTGTATACAAAAAGTCAAATCATTATGCTCTACACCTTAAACTCTGCTGTATGTTATTTATGTCTCAATAAAACCAGAAAAAGAGAAAAATTTAATCCCGATACAAAGCTATAGTCATCAAAACACTGTGGGCATTAGCATAAAGACAGATATATAGATTAATGGAATAGAATAGAGTCCAGAAATAAACCCTTTCGTATGTGGTCAAAGGATTTTTAACAAGGGTGCCAAAACCTTTCAGTGGGGAAGGTCTGTCTCTTCAACAAGTGGTACTAGGAAAGCCGGATATTCACATGCAAAAGAATGAATGAAGTTGGATTCTTAACTCAAAAAGGATCGAGGACTTAAAAGTAAGACCTAAAATAATAAAACTCTGAGAAGAAAGTGTAGGACAAATGCTTCAGGACACTGAATTTGGCGATGACTTCTTGGATGTGACACCAAAGACAAATCCATCAAAAGAAAAAACAAAACTGGACTTTATGAAAATTTGAAATTTTTGTCCGTCAAGAGAAACTATCCACAAAGTAAAAAGGTAAGCCGCAAAATTGGAGAAAATACTTGCAAATCACATATCTGATATAAGATTAATATCAAGAATATATACAGAACTATGACAACTCAATGGGAAAAAAGTCCCATTGAAAAATGGGCCAAGGCTTGGAATAGACATTTCTCCAAAGAAGCTATGTGACTGGTCAATAAGCACAGGAAAGGGCACTCAGCATCACTCATCATTAGGGAAATCCAAACCAAAACTATAATGAGATACCACCGTAAATCTATAGAATGGCTACTATCAAAACAAAAACCAGAAAAAAATCAACTGTTGGCCAGAATGTGGAGAACTTGGAACCTTTGAGCATTGTTGGTGGGACCAGAAAACAATATAGCTGGTTTGGAGAACAGTGTGGAGTTTCCTCAAAAATAAAAAAAAATAAAAAAAATGGAATTACCGCATGATCCAGCAATCCCACAATCCCAAAAAGAACTGAAAGTAGGTTCTCGGTGGGTATTGTACACCTATGTTCATAGCAACATTATTCACAACAGCTAAAACATGGGAGCATCCCCAGTGTCCATCGTTGGACGATGGACAAGCAAAATGTGATCTATATGAACAATGGAATATTTAGCTTTAAAAAGCAGGAAAATTCTGCAATATTCTACAATGTGGAGGAACCTTGAGGACAATAGGCTAAATTAAATAAGCCAGTCACAAAAAAATAAACTGCATGACTCCTCTTACAGGAGGCATTAGTCAAAATCACAGGGACAGAAAGTAGAATGGGGGGCTGCCAGGGCTGGGGAGGGGGAGAGTAGGAGTTTCTGTGTAATGGGCACAGAGTCTCAGATGGACCAGCTGGCACCGTTCTGGGGGTGGATGGCGATGATGACCGCGCAGCAACCTGAACCAACTGTACACTGAAAAGGGGCTGTGATGGTTAATTTTATGTATATTTTAACGCAATTTTTAAAAAGTAATTTCTGCCCTGGCTGGTGTAGCTCAGTGGACTGAGTGCCAGCCTACGAATCAAAGGGTCGCTGGTTCAATTCCTAGTCAGGGCACATGCCTGGGTTGCAGGCCTGGGTTATGGGCCAGGTCTCCAGTTGGGGGCACATGAGAGGCAACCACATATTGATGTTTCTCTCTCTAAAAATAAATAAAGAAAATCTTTAAAAAATAAATAAAAGTAATTTCTATTATGAAAGTAATATATGCTCCTTATAACAAAAATCAAATACAGAGACACATTAACAGATGGCCACTCCCCCCTGCTCCCAAGTTGTACAAATAATTTAAACGCCTATCTGGTAGTACAGAGGCCATTAGTTTATGCTGCTAAGCCAGCATTTTCTGAGTGGGGTGAAAACTCTTTTATCAGAATGAAGCTAATTACAATACTCCTTCTGTTTAGGAAGCAATGTATAAAACAGAGAAATTATTTTTTTATGCAGAAATGAAAGGAAACGTTTAAAAACTAAGGGTGAAGTCTCAGACAAAGTGAAAGCCAAGGGGTGTTCTGGGGAGATGGAGGCCACTGCTTGCTTAATCGTTAGCATATAACCTGCGTGGCTGAACGGGCAGAAGATGAGGAAGAGACAAGGATTGTGAATGATTATAAACCCTTTTACACGCATCACCTTCAACCTCAAAATTACTCGTATAAATCCTATAGGGAAAATCGCATTTAGAGTTTAGAGATTAAGAGACTTTTAAGAAGTAACTTGTCCAGCCCTAGCCAGGTGGCTTGGTTGGTTGGAGCATCATCCCATACTCCAAAAAGGCTGCAGGTTCGATTCCAGATCAGGATACATACCTAGGTTGTGGGTACAATTCCCGGTTGGGGCGCTTACAGGAGGCAACCGATTGATGTATCTCTCTCTCTCTCCCTTCCTCTTTCTTAAAAAAAAAAGAAAAGAAGAAATCAATAAACATATCCTTGCATGAGATTTAAAAAGAAGAAGAAGAAGAAGTAACTTGTCCAGGTCATTCAGCTCTTCAAAGCCTTCCTACCCTGTAACCTGACTACCATTCAGTTTATGTGACCAAGGAACAAGGATTCTGAGTTAGTTCCTGAATATGAGGTGCAGGGGTCTCCAGCCAAGAACTGCTGAAATATCAATGGTCATGAACCAACACACAGCAAACTGACCCCAAAACAAATTCCTGACCTGGCTGTGGCTTGGGGACTGTCACCACCCTGTCTCACCAAGGACTGTCAAAAAACTTTTGTGCAATACTTGGTATTGTGGTGAAAGACTGTGCTTATGCAATAAATAACTTTAAATATCCCCTCCTCCTCTTCCCAAAAGAATTAGGGCCAATGTGAAAAAAGTTCTGGTCGCACAGTCATCCCTTACTTTACAGAACAGGGCCTTTCAAATAAAGATGGGTGCGGATACAATTTATGCCCATTTTCCAGCCCATTTTCCAATATGGGCAACTACGGCATTAATTAAGGGATTACAGAATTTCTGGTGCACAAGAACTGAGTCTCGAAGTTTTAGTTCCTGCGCAGTCTCCCACTTACTTTCCCGTCACACTGACTTCCACACTTCTCTCTAAGAACCCCTAAGTGCCCGTTTGGTTCCTGGGGCCACACTCGCCGCCTCACCAGCCCAGCAAGGCGCGATAAAACTCGGCCGCAATACCACATTTCACCGGCAGATGCCGCAGCCCGAACACTTAACAGAGCCAACTTTGCAATGACTAACCCAGCCCGAAGCCATTTAGCGCAGACTGTATTCTCGCAGAGCATTGCGCTAGGTGCTTCGGGTCGACCCCGCACTTGGCTCACATGGGTAACACGTGAAAATTAAGTTAGTTACATCGTATAAAGTGCTTTGACCAGTGACCGGCGTGTAATTATTACCAGTGCAAGGTAAAGTGGCAGAGAAGGACAGGAACTCGGGTCTAGTGCGGCTGTTTCAGCAGGGAAGTCTGGGCCCAGGGCTTGCTTTCCATCCGGTTGGGGCCCTTGTCCTTTTTCCTGTCGCTTGCCACCAAACTGCTGCTATTTCCCCCAAGTTGGAATCGGGAATTTGTCTCCTTTCCGGCAAAGTGGCGGTCGTGTTGGGGGGTTAGGGGAATGGTGTCACAGTTGGGCCCGGCCCAAGTCAGTGCAGCCACACCACCGGCTTGTTAAAGGAATTTCTAGAAGGTATACAGCAAGGAAAGTGGCACTGCGTGCGTGCCTAAAGTCTAAACTCAATCCAAAGTTTCCTACTTTGTCCTCCGGGCCTGTGCCCCCTGTCTGCGAGACCCACCCCGGCACGTGAGGCGCGCGGGCTCGGCTCTCCCACCACTGGGGCGGACGGGGCCCTTCTCGGCCGAAGGGCTGCACCTGCCTGGGGCCCGCAGTCTCGGAGTCCGGCTCCGCTGTGTCCGGCCTACAGCGGCCGGGGCGACTTCTAGGAGGAGGAAGCCCCAGTCTCCCGCACGAACCGGAGAATACACAGGCGGGGCCACCGCCCGCGCGCTCCCGTCCGCACTTTGCACCGGGGCCTCGCAGAAGACGCACGCGCTCAGGAAGGCGCCACGTGCTGGGGCCCCAGTGGGCGCAGAGGCTGGGCTCGGCGTCGGCGCGCGACGGCGAACCCACGTGCGGGCAGCCGGACCCGCCCCTTGGAAGCCCCCTACCCTCACGCACGTGCGGGCCCCCTCCCTTTCCCTGCGTCCCGCTCAGCCCAGCTCTGCCCAGACCGAGCCCCACTCCAGGTCCTGGCACCGCGAGGCGGCGCAGCGGCCGCCCAGGGCTGCCAAGAGGCGGGGCCTGCGCCCGCATTGTTCCTCCCCGAGAGGCCGGCCCTCCCCTTCCCTCAGCCCCGGGCGGGGCGCGGGGCCGCCAGAGCCGCGGAACGTGGGCTCGCGCCCCGCCTTTGTCTCCCGGGCGCGAGCCAGCGTAGCCCCGCGCCCGCCGCTCGCTGCCAGAGCCGCTTTGTGCCGCGGGGCGCGGAGCAGGCGGGCGCAGCCTCAGCATGGACGTTACCGTCTCGGAGCTCATGGAGCTCTTTCTGCAGAGCCCGCTGGTGACCTGGGTGAGTGCGCCTTGCTCCCCGCCTCATTGTTGGTGCACCGGCTCCTCTCCCGCCCGCCTGCAGTTGCCACAGACCCGACCCGCCCGGGGTCCGGGCAGTCCCAGGACTCGGGGGTTCAGCAAGTTTTTCCGGCCGGGGTCGGGGTCCGTGCCTGGTGCTCCGGAGGCTTTGCCTGCCCAGGAGCCGGCGCTCTGGGTTCAGGACCCCGCGGCGCTCCCCGCCCGGGGTGAGAGTGGGTACACCTGTTCCCGCCGGGGCGCTGGGCTGCGGGTCCAGGAGCGGATAGGATCCGAGTGGTCACCATGTCCCCTGTGGCTTGACTACTCAGGAAAAGGACCCACTCCCCCAAAATATCCTCGTGTAGTTTTTGAACCCAAACCAGCCGGTGAATGGTGGTGACGGGTGGGGGATTGGGGGTCTCCCAGTAGGAATGCCTACAGGCTGGGATGGGCGCAGCGATTTTCAATGGATCTGAGACGTGAGAAATTTATTGAAAAGCTCCTTTATTTTTTTCTCCTTTCTGGGACGCTGGAGAAAAGAGGCGAGGAAGTTTTCCTCCTGCTGTCTCGCGTCTGTTGCCTGGAGCGGGACAGGGAGAGAGGCCCTGGAGAAGGGTGGGCTTGGTGCCCACTGAAGCTTGGGTGGGCGTTGGGCGACCCCTGTCTGCCCACATGGGCCCCGCCAACCTTGGCCCTGGAGAGCTTCAGACTGCGCGTGGGGTGACTTTTTCCTGCTTTTCTGTCCATATCTTCCTCCTTGCAGGTGAAAACTTTGGGCCCATTCGGAAGCAGCAGCCAAGACAACCTGACTATGTACATGGATTTAGTGGACGGCATCTTTTTGAACCAGATCATGCTGCAAATGTAAGTTGTCTTCACGGTGAAAAGACAAAAACGGTACTTCCGGAAGTTAAATTTAAGGTTGTGGAAATGGAACCCAAGGTTGCCGTAGGAGGGATCTTTGCACGTGGGGCCCATGGTATCTCAGTACAAGTGCCTTTTTGCTGCTGTTCATTAGGGTGTGAAGAACCCCGGGACAGTGGGGTGGGCAGCTTGTTTGATGAAGGAGATTCCGAGTAAAGGGACTGTCAAACTCTTGGTGTAGATAATGTAGTTAACTTCAAACTCGGGTACTTTTAATGTGGTTCAGGCAATGAAACTAAAACCTTTTTTGGGGGGCAAGCAACTGTAACAGACAATGTCCGGTTACAGGAAGTGCTGGGGGTGGGTCGGGAGCATCTGTGTGTGACTAAGGTTTCACTGTGGGTTGGGATGCCTGAGTTTCTGCGCTCCCTTTCATTTTATCTTCCGCGTTCTGTTGTCCCCCTAGCACGTGCAGTTGGTTAAGTCGCTTCTCGTGACCTGGATTTAAAGCCACCGTGGTAGGAGAGGCACAGGGCATCAGAATGCTTTGGACCCTGCAGTTCGGCAGGGTCTTGGTGGAAGTTACACTCGTTAGCATGCGTGTGTGACCACATCCTTTCCTGTTGCTGAATTCTGCAGAGCCTGTGTGATTGACAGCCTGCCACATGTAGGTGTGGGCTCCTGCTGCTTCGTTCTGTTTTTAACTCAGAAGCTGCAGGGGATGTGCTGGAACTTAGTGTCCGGGTGATTCATAGGCACCTGAAAGCGAATAAAACATCCTGACGTTCTCCGTGGAGCAACCCCTCGCGCTCACCTACTCACCTGCAGCTACGCGGGTTGTCTTGCTCGAGCCTCACCCTGTAGCTGACGAGGAGCCGCTTCACTTGTGGCCCACGCAGGAGGGGGTTGCTTTGGCACATTCAGAGAGTGGTTTAAATAGACTTACCTAAAAAGGTCTGTTTTAAAAAATTTCCCAAGAACATCGCTTCTTTTGTTTTAATCAGTCATGTGGTGTCATGCTGTGGGGGAGACACTTCAATCCTAATGGTTCTGTTTTGTGTGTGTGTGTGTGTGTGTGTGGTTTTTTTTTTTTTTTTCAAAAGCACTCCCCATCTTACCAATCCTGTGTTTGATTAGATTCTAAATGACCAATCTCTTGTTAGCTTTGCAGCACTTCCCCGAGAATATTGATGAAAATGAGTTTTCCTGGGGTCGGCCCGTGCTATGGTGAAGTTCTGACAATTCCCTCCCCATTCTGTTAGACCCCGAAAATTACTGTATTCCATTGGTGCAGTGACCAGTGAAACTTCAACCTGTCTGTCCTCAAGCCCAGGACGGTTGAATTAAAAACAACCAGCAGTGTCCCTCGCCTTTTTGTTCAGCTTTTACACCCCGGTGGAGAGAGAACAAAAGCCTGGGCCTGTTTCTCTTTCTTCAGTGACCTTTGGAATTCCTGAAGCTTTTACCACTTGCTTGTAAATCAGGGAAGCCTGTTGGACGTTCCTTTGAAAAATGCCAGCTCATCTTCACACTTGGCCCGTGGCTGAAATCAGTTTGAAGGGCTGTTGCCCTCCCTTGCACGATTTCAAATGTTGTTTTCTTTGGGATTTGCCAAGGTGTCAGTCTGGACGTGGGAGCTGACTGGTTAGTTTGCAGGTCTTAGGGACTCACTCAGCCAGTGTTTCTGGGTCCTTCCACCCAGGTCAGGCCCAGAAAAGGGGCAGCGGAGAAGCTGTTTAGGGGGCTTTCCAGAGTGAGGAACTCAAGGAGGGCGTGGCACCAGCAGCACCTCGTTTACTGATTGGGTGATCAGAATAACCGTGCTCCAGGTGGTAGAAAGAACAAGCGGGGTGGGGACTGACTGGAAAAGGAGCATAGGAGGACTTTGGCAGGAGGACTGGAAGCTTTCTATATATTGACTGGAGTACGTTGCATTTTTAAAAACTCATCAAGTTGTAACTTAAGATACATGCATTTTACACTATCTAAAAACTCCTTCAATTTACCAAAAAAAAAAAAAAAAAAAAAAATTCTAGCCCTCATGTCAGCCCGTCGGCGGCCAGCTTGGGTCTGCCTGCACTCCAGCTACCCCTCGTACCAGCTGCCTGAGGCGGGGCCGCCACCCAGCCCCTCCCCTTTCCGGACTTGTCGGGCGGGAAGTGAAGGACCTCCCTTAAGCGATGGCTGTTAGGCTTCAATGAGATGATGTGTTAGCATTTAGCACAGTGCCCACTACTTCAGAGGTGTGAGTGTTACTCACTTACGTGTGCACCATCTTAATCCAGAAGGGATTGGAGGCATCCCGTAAGACACAGGTGGCAAACACGAGGCCTGCAGGCCGAGGCCCGCAGGCCGAACCCGGCCCTCCACCTTGTTTTATCCGGCCCGGCACCTTGTTTCTACCTGGTGGCAGCACCGAGCTCTCACTTAACTGTTAAGGAGCAGTTACCTGTATCCAGTCCTAAAGTCACATTCAGCCCTTTGAAGGCAACCGCGAGGCTGATGTGGCCCCCGGTGAGAATGAGTTTGGCACCCCTGCCGTAAGAGTTGGGTTTCTCCTTCCGTTGCTCTCCCACATTCTTAGTCTTCTGGAGCCCTGCATAATTCCTAGCCTTAGCCCTCTCCCACTGAGAGCTCAGGCAACAGCGGACTCCGGGACCCACGTCCTCGCCCCCCACCTAACACTATATTTAAGCAAAACCTCCGTTTTCACTTCCGCCAAGTGGAGAAATGGCAGCTACCTGGCAGTAAGGCCCTTCTGCTTTCTCTTCCATGCTAGGAGCTGCAACGGTGCGCTCCTCACCTATTTTGGTGAATTCTCCCCAGGTTGGTAGGGCCTGAGAAGAGAGAACACTATGCTAACTGGGATGCTGGAGCTCAGATAAGAGGCGTGTTACCTAACACTTCAGAGCCATATGGAGGCTGCTGGGGCCCACGTGACAGCACCTGGGCATTGTCTCTGGCAACTGAAGAAGGCTGCGGTAGTAGTCTCTTGGCCCTGGCCTCCCAGTGACATCAGCGCCTGGAAGCAGGAAAGCCCTGTGAGCTCAGCTTTCAGGGGAGGCCCAGATCCCGGCGAATTCCTGAATGAGAGAGAGGCTTTGAGTGGCGTGGACAGAGATGTACGGGAGAGTGGCTGAATAGCCCCTCTGTGAGTGCAGAGTCTCTGGGTGCCTGCTGGTACCCGTGGGAAAAGAAGATGTCTGATTCACGCTGGACACGTTTTTTACTGTCTCGTAGGAAGAGTATCTCAGAGCTCTGACTCTAGCATCAGGCAGACGAGTTCGAATCCCCCCTCTGCCATGTAGTGGTTTGTTACCTTACAGTCTCTATGCTTTCATTTCCTGGTCTGTGATAAGGGGATGGTACGATACAGGTTTGGGGCGGGTTAAAAAAGACCCTGTGTGTTTGCCCTGGCTGGTGTAGCTCAGTGGATTGAGCGCGGGCCTGTGAACCAAAGGATCGCGGTTCGATTCCCAGTCAGGGCACATGCCTGGGTTGCAGGCCAGTTCCCAGCATGGGACACACAAGAGGCAACCGTACATTGATATTTCTCTCCCTCTCCCTCTCTCCTACCCTTCCCCTCTAAAGATAAATAAATAAAAATTTAAAAAAAAATCTTTAAAAAAAAAAAAAGACCCTGTGTGTAGAAAATGCCCAACGAATGCCACTCGTTGTTACAGCAAAGCCAGACCGCGTTTGAGTGTGTGCACAAGCGTGTGCTGGTGTGCACGGCCTTTCGAGTGTGTGTCTGCCTTTCGACTTGACTCAGATTGGAACCAGCAGTCCTCGACCCAGTGGTATTTCCTGCAGCACGCAGAGGTGGGGTTACACAGTCCTGGGCAGAGGGGACAGGCCTTCCTTACCCATCGTTGACTTTTGTTTCGATTGGGTTCCTAATAACTTTTTTTTTTACCCTGAGAGCCTTAAAGGAGGGAGTGTTGATTAACGGTCATGGTAATTATCCGATTGCTGGTGTAGTAGACACCGAGGCTCCTTTTGAAGTGTTACTTCAGTTCGCTGCTGCTCTTCAGGACAGGCAGAACAAAAGCAGAGGTGATCAGAGTCCAGGCCCCGCCCCTGGCGCTCCTGGGGTGGGTCCATCTGACCTAAAGGGAAGCCGAGAGCACGATAGGAGCAAAGCAGAAAAAGCCCTGCGTGTTCTCTATATTCTATTAGGTTAAGAAGCACATTTGTCATGTTATGAAATTGCTTCTTAGCTCTTAATGTACTATAGTCCAGGGAGAATCGCATCTTCAAGGTAAATTATTTTGTAATGCCAGGCGCACTTCTGTGGTTAAAAGTGCCTCTGCAGTTTAAATTCTGAACACCTCCTCTATTTCTAAATTAATTCCCACTGAACTGTTAACCTTTATTTTCTCCGTAATGAATGGCTCCATGAGAAACAGGTAACGTGTAGACTCTGTTAGTATGTGGGGACCATAAGAAATGTTGCCACGTGACAGTTGACAAGAGGTCCTCTGGTTTCCCCAAGGCACCGGTGTGCCTACTTGAGGGAGCGCGGGAGGAGTGCGTAAAACGCATGGCTGAGTACCGCGGGTGGTGCGTAAGGGGGCTCGCGTGCACGCAGCGCAGTGTGGGGGCACACAGTGCAGTGTGGGGGCTCGCAGAGCAGCTATCAGGCGTTTCCTTGATGCCGGCGTCTGATTGCATCTGTTTAGTTTCTGAACTAGAGTGGTGCCATGTTAGCGCTTCTGAAAGGACCAGGGCAGGAAAGTATTCAGACAGGAGACCCTCATGCTTGTCCTCAGCCAGAGGTGGGCAGGCTCCATCACCTCTCCAGCTGCCCTCGCGGCCCCAAGTCCCTCTCAGGCGTTTCCTTGAGAATCTGTTTCTTCTCCTGTATCTTCTTGAACCTGTAGAACGCACCTTGCTCTCGCTCACCCAGCTCCGTGAGGCTGTGAGCAAGGGTGCATTCGATCCGGGGAATGGTGGCACGTTCGGTGGTACTCCCAGGCCCGGGGGCCGTCTTGATAGGTTCCTCCAAAGCAACGGAGGAAGGCTGCAGCTAGGCTGGTTCTACCACTAGCGCTGCCGCTTTGGCATGGTTGTCCTTTAACGTAGCCGGCCGTTCCCCGCCTCTGGGGAAACCGGTCAGTTCACGTCGGTCAGTTCCTCTGTCACGTTCCAGGACTTGGCAGAGGAACACCTGCAATGTTATCTTCCTTCGCTGGAACCTTCTCTTGGGCTTTGTTCACACTCCGGATAACTGTGGTGCCGAAGTCCCCTGCCGTGAACTTGGCCTCAGCAAATGAAACGGCAGCTTCCCTCTTCACTTCATCCGCCACCATTTTGGGGTCTGTTGACACCGAGGGGTGAAGGCATCCGGTTTTTTCTTCAGGAGGTTTTGACCTGTCTGGACCACTTTTCCTTGAGCCTTCATGACGGTCTGTGCCGTTCTCGAGGGAAAGATTTCAGCTTGGTCTTTGTCTGACATTCTGGCTGTCACCGTTCAGCTGGGGTCCCCAGCCTGGCAGGTGTGGCTGCCAGGGACCCGGCCACAGTGCCTTCCTCTACCGGTCAGCTGCATGGGTCCTGGTTAAATTTTACATAGCATGTGCCTGCGTGTGTGTGCGTGTTTAAATTGTACTTACAGTAACATTTGAAATTTCTGTTTGTAGATATTTTTTTTGTCAATTTTATATCACTTACTTTGAAATGAGCTTGAGACTGATTTCCATAACTCCCGAACCCCCCCTTCATTATCGAGGGGGACGGGTTTCTGCAGAGAGAGGAAAGGCCTGCCGCTCTTCCATCACACCCGCTCCCGGGAGGCCCCGCGCCCTTATCACAGGGCTCGGATGACAGATGAAACCGGGAAGATGGCCCTCATTTGAATTAGCCACCTCTCCCTGTGTCTTGGGACAGTAACACGTGGGGGAGGGCTTTGTTAGGAGAAGCCGGGGCGGTGGCCGCTGAAGCGTCCCATTGTATCTGCAATTCTCAGATAGGAAGCCTTTTTGGACACTGAGAATTTTTAAAGATTTTTTTTAAGTACTTTTTTTTTTTCCCTTTTAGATTTTATTTATTTATCTTTAGAGAGGAAGGGAAGGAGAGAGGGAGAGAAACATCAATGTGCGGTTGCCTCTTGTGTGTCCCCTGCTGGGAACTGGCCTGCAACCCAGACATGTGCCCTGACTGGGAATTGAACCGCGATCCTTCGGTTCGCAGGCCCGCGCTCAATCCACTGAGCTACACCAGCCAGGGCGGGACACTGAGAATTTTGAGAAATATCCTGTACGTATATAGATGAGCGAAGTTACCAATCTCTTGATTCAGGTTTCTAGTTGCAGCACGACCAGGCCTGACTTTCGCCTGCGGGTAGAACGTGAGGGACGCTTTGGGGGTTTCCCACGTGAATTATCTGTGCCTCTGCTGTCAGCAGCTCTCGTAGGCGGCGACGCACACCGCATAGTGAGTGCTGCAGACCGATGGTGTCGGCTGCCCGAGGCAGAACCGCGTCCCCGGAATGTCCAACCACAGGCAGGCCCAGCCCCAGACCAGTGCGAGTGAGAGGGGCAGGGAGCCCACGTGAGGTGGAGCATGAACGACTTTTGTCGATGTGAATCAGAAAATGCACCCTTCTTTCCCTTTCTCTTTCTCGATAGTTCGTGGGTTACGGATTGTTCAGCTTCTACTCAGCTTTGGCTGATTGTCGCAATTCAAACAAGTTTGAATCTTGAACCATCTTTGGGGGCAGGTTATCGATTCTTACGCGGTGCCACTTCCTGGGTCTGCGTTGGCACTCGGTGGTGGTTTATGGGTGCCGCTAACAGTGGCAACGGAAATGACATGGACTCAGGGCCCGAGGTGGGCTAGGTGCTTGGCATGGGCGTGGTGTGGCTCGTCTACGGTCCGTGGCCGGGCAGTGGCAGGACTGTGGTTCCAGCCTCACGCTAGCCCGGACTGGGGGCGGGCCGCATGCCGCCGGGCGGAGCTGAGGTGCCGCAGGCGCTGGCAGGTGCCATGTTCATTCCATGCTTCTTCCCCCAGAGATCCCAGGCCCACAAACCAGCGCATCAACAAGCACGTCAACAACGACGTGAACCTTCGCATCCAGAACCTGACCATCTTGGTGAGAAACATTAAGACCTACTACCAGGTAAGGGCTGGTTGCTGTCTGTCCCCCGGGAGTTGTGCTGGGCGCGGCCATGTCGTCACCCACACGGTTTCCCCACAGGAAGCCCAGAGGAAACGGTGCCCACGGTTAGGCGTCTGCTTGCTGACGCTCGGTGTGTGTTTTTTCACTTGCATGTTTTTGCCTGCACCGTGAGAAGGGTCGGGTGTTAGGTCGCTCTGCTTTGTCCGGTGCACGTTCTGCGAGCGGCGTGCAGAGCGGGCGTGTCTGGCGCTGTGATGAGCCCTGGTTCCCTGCGGTGGCACCAAGCACCAGGCGCATGGGGAGTGGCTGGAAGGGGCTCCGGGAGGGGCACCCTGACGGGTTATCGGCACAGCTCAGTGCGTCCTTGTACAGCCGCACGTCAAGGGGTTGAAGGAGATAGGAGACCGCGGAAGGGTCACATTGGGCCAGGACGGTGATCGAGGAGCCCCCAGCTTGCAGACAGGAGCATGGGGTTCCCCGTGTGGTGTCTGCTTGTCAGGTGTGCACCCTGCCTCGCCAGCAGATAGCCAGGGGGTAGGACGACCTGATGGGGAAGGGCTGTGAAAATGCGCATCCCAGGCTTGGGAAGGTCCGGCGAGAATCTTCGATGTTGATGATCCCGATGTGGTCTGCACTGATGCACCCGTATGTGGACTTCACCTGCCCCGCAGGGCCCTGGTTTGCAAACCGTTCTTAGCACTGAACCCCACCCCTACCACATACGGGTTTTTCTAAGGTCTCAGGTGAGGCCCAGTGACTCGGATTGCCTCGGGGGTTGGGGAACCCTAGTGCACCCTGCCCAGCCCCCTCCTCTCCCTCCAGGGCATCTCTGCACGTTCCTGCGACCCCCGGGGAACATGGTTGGAGAACCACTCGCAGCTCAATGACAAGTCCCAGGTGCATGCCGGCGTTTCCCTGAGATCTTGGCCAGACTTGGCCTCTGAGACCGGCCCTTAGCACTCGGCTTCTTGGACTATAACTTGGTCTTGGTTAGAGTTCAGGAGCATCCCCACTCTGTCCTGGGGCAGTGGCCGCTGGTTCCGAGGTCAGCCAGGCCGACCGGTGTCACTGTGCTGAGGCACCAGGCTGCACGCAGGGCCCAGCCCCTGCTGAGGGTTGCGGTCGCTGCAGGAGCCTGTGCTTCTGACCCCACACAAATGTGCAACGGCGGGGGGAGGGGAGAGCGGACAGGGTCCTGGGTTTTCCCAGACAGTCGTTTCCATTCTCCTCCCATTGGGGTCGGGTGCACAAGAGGGGACTTGGGGTGCTGGGTGCCTCGCCCGAGTGGCCAATGCAGCAGGCTTCCCGTGCTCATTTCATGGACTGTTGGCAGCACAGCACGGCGACTCTGGGAGCAGCCTCTGCAAGGCTCAGACCAGCCCTGTCCTTTCAGTCGGAAATGCCAGCTCTGCTGAGGGGAGGCTGGGGGTCAGCCCGGGGCCTGGGAGAGCTCAGGCTGTGGGGCTGAAGTGGCTTCGCTTCTCCGTCTGAGGGGAGCCACACTCAGGGCCAGGCACACTACAGGCTGGCAGTTTCAGCCAGCGCTGCCCTTGTGATGGCCCTGGGCAGAGGGAGCTGGGCAAAGGCAGGGGTGCTGCCGTTGAACTTGGGTCTGGGCATGGATGGGGCTGTCGGCCCAGCAGGTACCCAGGGCTTGATTCCTGTCGGCAGGCACCATTGGCAGTAAGCAGGTGCTTTGGATGATGGGTGCTCGGTGCCTGGGGAAGTGTCCGGTGCTAACATTTCAAGAGACGAGCCCCTGACTCAGCCTGTGTGGCGGGCAGGGTGGGGAGTTGGGGAAGGCTTCTTGGAGGAAGTGGCACCTGAGTGGAGTTACAGAGGGCAGCTGAGCTTCCGAGTTTGGAAGGTTATGGGAAGGAGACAAGGGGAAAGGGTATTGAGGAGAAGGAATTCCTGGAGGCACGAGACAGTTCTGTCATCCATCTGTCCCAGGCAGCACTCGCTAAGTTTTAGGTGAATCAGAACCAGGGAGGATGTCAACGTGGGACTCCTGACGGGTGGGCCTCCTGCCTCAGGTGTGGCTGGGAGACAGCAACCTCTCCCTTATGGCCGAGAGGAAGACCCCCGGGGGTGGGGAGGTTTCAGACGCTGGTGCAGGCTCTTCGGCTGTCCAGATGCTGCCCTCTGGTCTCAGTGATCGGATGGGGTGCACAGGGGAGGGGACCACAGCTCCGACAGTCCAGGCCCAGGCGGGCCTCCCGCCGTGGCACTGCTGGGGACCGGGTGGAGTTTCAGGCAGTCCGTTGCTCCTGGGGCACTGTGGAGAGCTCCGGAACACGGGGACCATCCCAGTCCACGCTCAGGGCCCAGAGGGAATGACAGGTGGAAAGGAGGACCCTGCGTCCTGGCTCGGCCTCTGCGCTGTCCGCTCTTTGAGGGCAGGGCTGGTGTTTGCACGGGAGCCCAGAGCCCGCATTTGCCGAAGGACGTGCTGGTGGCCGCACAGCTTCCCGGCACCCCCGTCCTGCCCACTCGGGGAAAGCCTCTCGGGTTGGCACAGGTTCGGTGTGGGCAGGGTTGTGCTGTGTATTTTTCCTTCCGATTTATTGTAAGATAAAGTTCAGTTCTGGTCCTACAAGTAACGTGCGCTTTTTCTAAACAGCTTGGAAAACAAACAAGTAGCAAGAAAAAAGAGCCAGCCGTATCCCACCGCTCAAAGACAATCCCTGGGAGCAGCCTGTGGGTTTCCTCCCGGGGCCGCATGAATAGTTTTTGTTTCAGCAGCCCAGGTCCTGCCTTGTATACAATTGCATATCCTGCCTTTCTTCCCTCCCACCCGACGTTATACACATAGTTGGCCATTATTGTAAAGCGACACGCAGGAAAGTTTTGCAGAAGAAGTACGGCCCAGCCTCCCCTCGTTGTGAGGGCCTGGACGAAGCGGGACAAACATCAGTCCTTGCTGTGGGACCAGGGAGGGCGAGAGGTCACCTCCAAGGAGAGTGGGCCTCCCTCCTGCCCGTGGCCATTCAGTTAGCCACGTCAAAGTCACGGAGTCCAGCCCTGGGTCTCGGTTGCCAAGCAGTGGTTCTTCCCTGCCCCACCCCCAGCTGTCCTTTTCTGAGGCATCTTGGGGCGGGGACAGTGAGGAAGGCCGGGGCCCTCTCCAATAGCATGGGCTTGTTTCATAAGGAAGCTCAGGTTTGGCCTCTGAAAACTGCGGAGACTCCATCCTCGACCTTTTTCGGAGGACAGACGGCGGGTAAGAAGTGGCATGGCCAGGTTCAAGCCGACCACAGGCGTCTCAGTCAGGGCTCCAGGCCTCCTCCTGACCTGCTGCTTGGACCCTTCTGGAATTGGGGCCTGGAACCTGTATTTTCAGAAGTTCCCCAGCTGCGTGAATCTTACATCCTTCCTGTGTCCCCCGGAACCAGCGGGCTGCCATGGTCGTCCTCAGAGACCGGCAGGAGCAGCATCATCTGGGAACTGGACAAAAATGCATCCGACAATCTGCATCTCTAACAAGCCCTCCTAAGGAATAATTGTTTGTTTGTTTTGAGAGAGAGCGGGGGGTGGGGGGAAGGAAGGAGAAAGAAAGAGAAACATCAGCGTGAGAGAGAAACATCGATCAGTTGCCTTCTGAACATGTCCTGACCCGGAATCGAACTGACAACTTTTCAGTTTGCAGGAAGATGCCCAGCCCGCTGAGGCGCAGCAGCGGGGCTGCAGTCTGTCTTCACAGGCCCTCCCGGGGATTCTCGTGGGCCCGCACGTGGGAGCCACTGGGTACAGAGCACTCTAGTGATGTCTAGCAGGGGCCCCATCGGCCAGGTCTCACTGGGAGCCCCCTCTCCATCACATACGACGGACACATAGCTCAACCGCCCTGGGCAGGAAGGCTGGACCCTCGCAGCCCTCGGAGGCGAGGCTGCAGTGATGAGAAGGTGACCACAGGGGTCACTGAGGCAGTGGCCGGGGAGGGGATCGGGGGCACCAGCTCCAGAATTCGCACCCCTAACTGGTCAGAGGCCTGGAGGGAAGACGAGCCTGGCCGTCGGCCTTGCACTCAGGGCCACACAAGGCCTGTTTCACTGGCTCAGCAGCCAAGCTTTTTTTGTCTTTATCTGAGTCTCTTTTTTTAAATTAAATTTAGGAGTTATACAGTGGTTTACATCAATGTCTGGAGTCCCTACGTGAAACACAAGTTCCTTCGATCGTGGAGCCAGTTGGAAAATAAGGCCACTGGAGCAGAAGACCCAGCACGCAGCTGATAGGAGTTTATTCTCCTGGGGGGCGGGGGGTTGCACGTGGTGTCTCTCTGCCGTTCCCACCTGGACGCCTGCGGTCTTGCCTCTTCTCCGGACAGTTCGGGCCCGCTTGTCACGTGGTGTTGCCGAGGTTTCTCTGGCTTCGTGCTGGTGGGAGGCACTCGGGACGGCGGCCTAGACACGAATCCCATGTCTGTTGATGGAGATGTACACCTCTGTGGGGTGTTGGTCCTGAACTCGGGACCCTTAGATGGACTAGGGCCCTGCCTGCAGGACTGACCCCGGAATGGGAAACTGGCTGAGTTCCCTCAAGCCCCTCCCCTCCCTGGCCGAGCCCTGGGATGGGCCTGGGATGGGGTGCTCCTTCTCTGGGCTCTCATCTGTCAGGAGAGGACGGGCCCCTGGAGGCCTGAAATAGGCCTGAAATCCCACATCGCCTGATGGCCCAAGATGACCAAGATTGAGACCTATGATCAACCCGAGGAGGAAGTTTTGCTTTACGAGTTCCTTGAACTTGGCTCTTCCAACTTCTGGTCTCTCCCTGTGGTTAGAAGGCTTAGCAGACCCAAAATATTGTTGTCGTTGTTTTTAAATCTCAAAAGAAACAGCAGAAGAAATAGTCTGGGATTGCCTTATCTTCTGTAATCGCTATTTCCTTCATTGTTTCGAAAAGCTAAAAATAAAACAGTACCAGTGGTTATAATGAACACCTGTGCATCTATCGTATTCAAGTGAGTATGACTCATGGATATTTTTCATGTTTGTTTCTGACCTGTTTTTTAAGAAGTAAAGTTCCTCTGATGTGAAGTAAAGTTTCTCTGAGTAAAGTCCCCAGCGTGCCTCCATCGAGTCCAGTTATTCCTCCCTCCCTCCCTCCCTGGAGATAACCCCTCTCGTTATCTTGCTGGGTATCCAGTTCACGTTTTTGTACTCTTGCCATGTGGGTGTGGGGTGTGTGCCTGTGTATATTGACACACACATACGTACAACACTGCTTTGTCTGGGATCTTTTTTTTTTTTTAAACCCTCCCCCAAGGACATTTTTACACTGCCTTCAGAGAGAGGGGAAGGGGGAGAGAGAAACATGGATACGAGAGAGAAGCATCAACTGGTTGCCTTCCCATACATGCCCAGACCGGGGATCGAGCCCACAGCCTTCAGTTACGAGATGACGCTCCAGCCAGCTGAGCCACAGCAGCCAGGGCCGTGTGGTATCTTTAGATAAAACTTGCGTACGCTGCCTGGACCTTTGCCTCACTCAGGCTTGCTGTTGAGACCCGTCAGCTCCGTGAGGCCGTGGCGTGAGATAAGCATGGGCTGACTGCTAAACATGAACATTATCTTGAGAAATGTGCATGCTCGGTTTGAAAAATGAAGGACTTTTGTTTGAAAGTAAGAATGGTAGGAAACGTGCATTTGACGTGGCTGCTGGGCGCACAGTGAACGCACGTGGCTCTGTCTCACCCTCCCCCCCCCCCCCACGGTCTGGCAGGTTTCCCTAAAGTGAAGTCCCCTTGGTGGGCGTGACCTGCTCTGATGGGCGGGAGCGGTGTTCCCGGGAGCTTACGCCCAGCTCACACCGTATCCGCAGGTCCCACTGAAGTCTGCTTTCCGAGTAAGGCATTGTGGTGACGTTGCAGGGAGATGCTACTTGCTCCACCTCTGACGTTCAAGTTCAGAGTGGAGGGCTGTGAGGTGGATGGGCTGGTTCTGTAGGTCCGCTCTGCATTCTGAAGCGGAGTAGCCAAGACAGAAGGGAAGGAGCCAAGAGAAAAGGCGGGGGGTGGGGGGATAAAAAAGTAAGATGTTTGATTATAAACGTAGTTTCTGACGGCAGATTGGGAAATAGGAAGAAAATTGAACCCACTCATTCTCTCACCCCCTAGAAGTGATACACCCTTGTTGACATCCTGCTATGTATGAGTTCTGACCTCTTGGTCACGCACATGTGCATGTGTGCGTGTGTGCGGTTTAAGGTGTGGATGTCCTTCGTACCAAATCATCTGTAACCTTTCTCTCCACTTACTATGTGGTGAGCGTTTTCCCGTGCCCCGAAGTCAACTTCCAGAACAAGGATTTTGGCACGTGCGTGGGTTTGGCCATGCAGCTGTACCACTGGGGTTGATGCTGTTATTTCTGTCTCAGGATTACAGCCAATACTGCCGTGAACCTTATACTTGGTACCTACACTTTCCAACAACTGTCCTTATTTCCTTGGGGTACGTTCCTAGCATGGAATTCCTGGGCCAAAGGGCACGAATACTTGGAGGGCTCCCGCTCGCTACTCGTTGCCCAGATTGCCTGCCCTGCAGGCCTTTTGTTTTTCCTTTGCCAGCTTGCCGTCCGTACCCTCAGACAGTGCAACGGTCCCCGTTGAAGGCTGATGCTGCTGTGCGGATGACGGTCTGAATTATTTTTACTGGGCGCCTGGGCACGTGCCCTGGGCTTGGAGAATCATGGGATGCTGGTTTGGAGTCTCCAGCAGGACAGCCAGGGGTGATTGGTGCCTGGTGAGAGGAGGGTGATGAGCTGGGGGGTCCAGGACCAGGACCCCTTCATCGGAGAGGCCCCTGTGCCCCATCCCCATCTCGGTAGGGGAGTGCTTTGTCTGCTCTGGACCCAGCACCTCACCGGCTCCCCTCTGAAGGCTTTCATTCTAAAATTCCAGAGAGATCCATTCCAGAGAGAACCTTCCAGACTGTGTTGGGAAGTGAGCCTGAGGAGGGCGGGGGACCTCGAGCACCCCCCCTTCCCACCTCCCGCCTTTCCTGGGGTGATGAAATGTGGGATGAGGAAGCTCTGGGCCTCAGCGGAGGGTGTGGCTCCCGAGGGTCCCATCTTCTTCTTTCTGTCTCTCGTTCTTAATGCCGTTTTCCTGCCCGAGATGCTCACGTCTAGTGCGGTGGGGGAGGAGCCAGGTAAAGCAACCGCTGTAAACCCCAGTGTGTTGTAAACCCCGGTGTGTGCATAGGACACAGGAGCTGGGGAAGGGGCAAAGCTCAGGGAGAGCGTTCTCAGCGGGGTGACCCATGACCTGCATCTTGAAGGATTGTCAAGGAGCTAGACTGGGAGAAAGTGGGGTGCATGGGGTGTCCTGGGAGAGCAGCAGCACCTGCACACTGCGGAGATGTGAAGCAGCCTGAGGACTAACTAGGTCACTTCAAGTGGCTGTGGGCAGCGACGATGGGAGAGGCTGGCAGGTGGCAGGCACAGTTCCAGGGGGCAGATGTCATGCCCACGAATTCCAACTTCAACCTGAAGACCTTGGGGTCCGTGGAGAACTGTTACAAGGAGCACTTTACAAAAGCACCCGAGTTCTTTTCCATGCCAAACGGAAGGTGTTTGCTCCTGACGCCTTGGAAGGGAGTCCAGGGAGGGAGCAGACAGGGCTGAGGACCCCTGGTGACAGACCTTCCCAGGGCAGGTTTGCTTCTGCAAGACGTGAGACTGCCATTTGGACTGGGTGTCCTTTTTGTTTTCCGAAGAAAGGCTGTCCGGGCGTACTGAATGGCAGCCGGGAACTCCGGGCCCCGGCCCTGCGCCCCGGTCAGAAGGCTGCGAGAAAAGGACCGCGTGCCCGTTGGGAGTCAGGCCAGGAGCTCTCTGGCCTCCTCGTTGTGAGGAAGAGATCACCATCCCCACGTTGTGTGGAGTAAGAGAGGGAGACAGCCCCAGAGACGCAGGTTTCTAAAAACCAGGCTCTCTACCCACACTCGTGTGGGGAGGGGGCTCGCTGCCGCTCTGTGGGAGTTGGCAGGGTCCGTACGACAGCCGGTGGGGTGGGTCCTGAGCCAGGAGTCTGTGTGGTGGGCCAGGCTGGGAGGGCCGCTTCTGGAGGGGCTCCCCCTTGTGAGCCCGATTTCACACCAGCCAAGCCCCAGAGGAAGGGACTGGATTGCTTCAGGCACCTCTGAAACCAGCACTTCCGGGGTTGGGCCGTGGGTGGGACTCAGGGCCCAGCTGGCACCAGGCTTTACCCCGCACCACCCCCCACCCCCAGAAGCAGGAAGCAGAGAATCAGGGCTAATTGCAGGGACGGGGAAGGGGTGAAAGGTGGGCCTGATGCAATTAGCAGAGCTGGAGTTCAGCCAGGCCAGGAGGGCTTGAAGCCAGGAGAGAAGGAGAGCGAGACTCTGTCTCCCGGCCTGGAGTCCCGACCTTGAATTGCTGGGGGTTTCCATTCTGTTCCTGAGCTGCATCTCTCTTTGTCTTTTTAAAAACTGTTATTTATTATTGTTCTTTTAATCCTTGTCCAAGGATGTGTTCATTGATTTGAGAGAGGAAGGGGTGGGGGAGAGAAAGAGAGGGAGAAACATGGATTGGTTGCCCCTTGTATGCACCCCGACGAGGTTTCGAACCCACAGCCTAGGTGTATGCCCTGACTGGGGATTGAACCCACAACCTTTTGATGCATGGGGCAGCACTCTAACCAACTGAGCCACCTGGCCAGGGGTCTCTCCTTTGTCTTAACAGAGAAGCAGCAACTCCAGAGGCTTTACCTTTTGTAGGCTCAGGGGCTCAGCTCCCAGGTGCTGAGGATGTCCCCAGGGCCCCAGTGGGCTGCCACCTTGCTTTGGTCAGTTCTGCACAAACTGAACCCAAGTGCCTGATGCGCGATGGGCCCAGAGACCCGCTCAGAACTTCACGTTTACGATCTGGACTTTCTCGTGCTTCTGGTCCATGTCCCCTCACCATGTATTTACTTTTCACCTTTCGCTCAGGGTTTCTCTTCATCTGCAGCCACTCATTCAGAAAACGTGTGTTGTTGAGCCCTTCACAGAAGAGAGCAGCCAAGCCGTGTGGGGGCTGGGGAGTTGGGCCGTCACCCCATCCTCCTCAGGCCTGAGGTCTGAGTGGGCGCTTCCAGCAGCACTTCAGCTGAGGCCGTGACTGAAAGCTCTGGGCAGCTTTATGGGGGCGCTCACTGGCCGAGGTTTCAGTTAGGTCTGGTTTGCCGGTGTTCAGAGCTGTGAGCGGCCAGGCCTGTGAGACCCATACACTGTCGCTGGGCGAAGTGGGAAACACAGCCTGTCTGATAGTGTCCTGAGCGCCGGGGACGTAGGAAGCAGCAAGAAGTACCAGTTCCATTTGGGACCAAAAGGAGGGAAATGGATTTCTCAACTTTTTATTTTATTAATTTTAATTGTTCACGTGCTGTTTTCTGTCTTTTACTCCCATCCCAGCCCACCGCCCCAGCCCTCCCCACCTCCCTCCCATTTCCACCCCCCTCATTTTTGTCCATGTGTCCTTTATACTTGTTCCTGCAAACCCTTCCCCTTTTCCCCTGAAATTCCCTCCCCTCTCCCTTCTGGTGACTGTCAGCCTGTTCTCTATTTCAGTGTCTTTGGTTATATTTTGCTTGTTTGTTTTGTTTAGATTCCTGTTAAAGATGAGATCATACGGTATTTGTCTATCACCGCCTGGCTTATTTCACTTAGCATAATGCTCTCCACTTCCATCCTTGCTGTCACAAAGGGTGGGAGCTCCTTCTTTCTGCTGCATAGAATTCCATTGTGTAAATGTACCATAGTTCTTTGGTCCACCGATGGGCACCTAGGTTGCTTCCAACACTGGGCTATTATAAATTGTGCTGCTATGAACATTGGGGTGCATAGGTTCTTTGGATTTCTCAACTTTTTAAAAAAGAAAAAAACATCAGTCTCCCCGTTGCCTTGGGTCTTGATGTTAAGAGCCAAGACCAGCTGGTCGGATGTTCTAACCGGGGAGCCTGCCCGGGCAAGCTCTGCGCTGCCGAGAAGCTGCCTGCGTGGGGCCACGTGGCTCACGTCCAGGGCTAGTAACAGTTTTGGTTATTCAGCCTTTCCTTTTGGAAAGGCAGCATCTTTCTGCTGCTTCGCTGTGGCATTCAGGGACGTGGTCCTTTACAGTGTAATTTCAGTCCTGTTTTTCTAGTAATGAGGGGGAGGAGGTGCTTGTCTTCCGTTGGTGGGTTTGGCCAGGACTGCAGGGGTGTTGAAGAGGCCACACCCTATATCCTGATTCTGAGAGTTGGGGACATTTTGAGGGGAGATGGAGGCTTCAGCGGGGCACAAGGCTGCCCTCGTGTGCTGCCGGAGGGGATTCTGTTGGTTTGGGATTGGGCTTCAGCAGGCTAAGCGGAGAGGGAGGGGTGGTGTTCCAAACTTAGGGCCACTCACTCTCCGTGGGAGGAGATGGGGCCCAGCACAACCTGGGGACATCAGCTGAGCCCCCCCCCCCCGCACCGGGAAGTGGATGAGGTGGCTTTGCGGGGCAGCTTCTCCGGTGGCCTGCAGGCCAGGAAGTGAAGCCAGAGTGGGGAGAACACAATGCGGGTGGGAGGGCAGAAGTAGGGGCGCGTTCCACCCACTACCTTGTCAAGTTGGGTCGTTGAATTCTTTCAGGGGTCTAGAAACTTGCCTGTCACTGTCACTAGCAAGGTGACAAACGGCTTGTCATTGACCTTCATCTCACAGATTATAAGGTTTTCTGAGTCGGCCCTAACAGGGACAGCTCACACTCCCAGGCTGACCGTGCAGGGGGTGCTCTGCTAAGTCTCGATTCTGCTGATGGAGGCGCCCGGTCACTTATGTCATGGAGGTCTGGGCAGACAGGAGGCTCCAATCCAAGGCAGGCAGAGTGAGAAAAGCAGCAGCACGCCCGACGTCTGCAGAGGTACAGGTGTGGGTTCCTTTGAGCTCACCGCGCAGATTGTGGCCTCGGGTAACTTACCTCCGGTCAGTAGTGCCTGTCGAGGACTGCGGGGCGGGTTGACCAGGGCCTTCAGCAGGCGCCTCGCGGTGGTGAGGCTCAGAGGCTCAGGTGCCGCCCCCCGCCCTGCCCCCAGTCGAGCAGAGGCGGCGGTGGCAGACCCGCCTGTCTGGGCCGTGCCTCATTCATTGTTCAGTGAGTTTCCGGATTAGTCCAGTACGTGTGCACGTATGTGCTTGACTTCCGCCCTACACGGGTTTCTCCTGTAGGAGGAGCCTTTTGTTTCAAGCTTACTATGTGCTTACAGTGTACCGAGTGTCTTGGGCATGTTATCTCTTGGAAGTCTCAGATTTTTTTCTGCCACCAGGAGTGAAACTTGTTAAAAGCAGGCGCCTTTGTCACCGTTTGTCTCTCACCGCACCCATGTGGCGCCGTGGCCACTGTCGGTGTGTGTTAGTGACAGATACGGAGCAACAGAAGCCGTGACTCCCTGGACTACGTAGTTCCGAGGCTCAGGCTTTCCTTCCAGAAAATACGTGCTTGCCCAGGCCCTGGGCCCGGGGTCCTGTCTCCAGGCTAAAATGACTCTGCACGGGCCCCTGACCTGGTGCTCCTTTCCACACTGTCGAATCATTGGGGGACAGGGCCCTGCTTTATTCATCCTGTGTCCCTTGGGTGCCTGACACTTACTGGGTACTCAGGACCCGACCGTTCTGGAGGTCAGGGGGGGGCGATCCAGGCTGATGGAGATGCAGTGTGGGGGAGGGGGGCTGGAGCCTTTGAATCCCACTCTTAGCGGGTCCCCTGCCGCTTTCACACCAACCTGCTCACTGGTGTCGGCTTTGTTGATGGAGATCCCACATGTCAGGTACCGGGAGGCCCAGTCCCTGGGGGGTGGAAACGGAATTGATTGTTTTCCACTTGGTCTAGCCAGCTTGGCTCCCTTGAGCTTTCTAACGTTTAGCCTTAATGACTTTAAAACTTTAAAAATAAATACCTCCTTTCCGACCCACAGCAACTAAATTAACGGGCTTATCCTCCTGTCCTGGTTGCCAGCCAGAAGATTCTATTTCCCTTTAAAATGTGAAATTGTAGCTGCTTCAGGTTGGGAACTCTGAAGCTGTTTGGGCACTTCTTGTGCTAAGTTGGTCTTCTAACCGCCCCCAATTCCCAGCCCTGCCTTGTTGGGGCAGGAATCTGTGACTTTTATATTTGATAGAGGAGAGCTTACAAACTTGGATGTTACTGCTGCAAATGGACTAGGTCACCTCTCTTTCTGGGATGCCCAAAGAAAGGCGAGCTGGTGGTGTCCAGGGTGGTCTTCAGCCACCTGGGGCTCTTAATTGAAAACAGCTTGTCCAAACTTTCAGCCGAGCTGGAGGCTGGGGAGCCAGACCAGCGATAGTGCTGTCTGTGCTCCCTCCCCCTGCGCTCACGCACCTTACCCGGCGCGCACCGCCGTCCCGCACCGGCCCTCGTCTGCCCCGGTGAAGCCCCTGCAGACGCTCGGAACATCATCATCCTCATCACACCTTTGAGCTGTCACCTGCCTTCTCTGTGTCCCCCACCAGTTTGCAGGCTGCTCTCTGGGCAGAATTTTGGTGGGCAACCTTTAACCTTCCTCCCTGCCCCCCCGGGGTCTGGGAGCCCAGTAACTGCCAGCTGAAGGGCCACCCTAATAATACTTGCATGTATCCCCGTGCTGCGGTCCCATGAACTGTACCCGGAAGAAGCAGTGCAGCTGGTCTGACACCCCCTCCCCTGACCCTGGTTGCTCAGAAGCCTCCAGGGCAGGTCAGTGTGATGGGCTGCCCTCTAGGGCAGTCAGTCCTACTTGAACGCGCCCCCTGGATGGAAACTGTGGGTCCGTACTGACCCTGGGGTTCAAAAGGTGGGACACATCCATTGCTAATAGCAAAGCCACTTTGACGGGCCTTTTAATCTGGTCCTTTTAAACAGAAAGTAATTGGGAGTGTGACCGGTAAAGCCTTCCTCCTCCTTTCTCTCCCTTTGAAAGGATTCTCCTCTGGGTCTGCCTGAGGTCTCCTCCCCTGCTCCGGGAGGTCAAGTCAGGATTTCCATGTTCCATGTCCCTAACCACCCCCACCTCCGAATTTACTGGGCTGGACTTTGTTTGGGGGGGCTGCACAGGGTAGGGAGGGGGGCGATCCGGTGCAGAGTTCCTAGGTCCTTTGCATTCCTGGGTCTGTCTGAACGCCTGTAGGCACAGTCTCCGAAAGGGAGAGCTTGAGCCGCTGGAGGTGGCCCGGTTGGCGGGAGCAGGGTCAACTGGGCACAGCTGCCGGGGTGGCCCCGGAGGTGTGGGCGTGGCCAGATGCACTTGGGAGGGGGAATTCACGATACGATTTTGAAATCCAAGTCCGTGTTCAGATGGGGTGGGAAAGGGTTTAGAAGGTATGAGGGGCGACCTTGCTTTAAACTCCCAAGTAGACCAAAAACAAAAAAATAAGAAAAAGGGATATGGTGTGCTCAGGAAAATCTAACTTTTAGTCTTGTAGCTAGCAGCCTGACTTCGGAAACTATCTTTGCCTTTTAAAAAGCAAGGAACACCACCCGCATTCGTAGCAGCGTAATGCACAAAGGCAAGAACGGTGGGAGTGCCCAGGTGCCCGGCAGTGGGTGAGTGGGCTCGCAAAACGTGCTGTGTGCACACAGGGGAATAGTATTCAGCCTGGAAAAGGAAGGGATTTCTGGCACGCGCTGCAGTATGGGAGAACCTGGAGGACATTCTGCCGAGTAAAGTAAGCCGGTCACAAAAGGCTGCTGTGTGATCTCCCTCGTCCCGTCCGAGGGAGCTGGAGCTCCCTGAGACAGGAGGTGAAACAGTGGTTGCCAGGGGCAGGGGAGTGGGTGGGGCGGGCGGGGGGCACTGGGGAGTTACCGTTTAACCCATTGAAACCGGAGTTTGGTTTTGCAAGATGAGAATTCTGGAGATGAGGACAATGACGTGAATGTGCTGAACACTACTGACCTTTACTCTTAACATTGGTTAAGGTGGTGAGCGTTAACTTACATTTTACGTGGTGTTGTGAACGAACGAAGAACCCCACGTTCGTTCCTCGTGGAGGCTCGTGTTGGCTCCGCTCTCCGCTGCAGCTGACCCGTGTCTCGGGCCAAGGAAGCAGGGCGTTCCCACTCTGTTCCCAGGACTTGGGGAATCTCTGTGTCGATTTGGATGTTTTGGTTTGGTTTTAAAACTTAGGTAGGCGCTGGGATCCTGTAAATACAATGAACCCGGCTGTTGGCTTTTTGCAGGTGGTACCTGGAAGTGGTATCAGTGGCACCTTCAGGAGGATGCAGCCGGTGTGGCTTTGAGCTTTACCTACAAGGGCTGGGCAGCGCAGATTTGGAACAGCCAGGTGGAAAACCCGGAGGTGGGACCGATGAGTACTCCGGGGCGAGCCCTGCGTTGCAGCCCCAAGGTTTTCCGCTGTGGGGGGTGCCGGCCTCTGTTATTTCTGCGGCACCTGCCACGCTTCGGAAGCCGTGCTGAGCTCGATGGCCCCACCCTCTCGAACACGGCAACGAGATGAAATTGCTAAAAGCGCAGATCAAGGGGATGGAAGGTTTTTATGGAGCGCATGGCCCGGCGCCAGACGTGCGTCTCACATGTATTCTAAAGGGATGAAGAGGATGGTACCTAATGGGAACGCTGGTGACGTTCATTGCAGAAGGGCTCGAGATCCACCCCCGCCTCAGTGTGAACGGGGTGAAGTGAGCAGGGTCCACCCGCACTCCTCTTTTTGCCCACTCTGCCTGTTCTTGTTTGTTTTCAGGGGAAAAACCTTTTCCCTTGGTGTCAGCAAAGGGTTTTTCCACATCGAAGCAATTAATCTTAAGTCCCGACAGCCAGGATACTCCTGTTGATGATGGATAGTCCTGGGATGTGAGGGCTTTTTAGAAGTCCGTGCGTAAATCTAACCAGGATTAAACTGTCAGGCACGGAAGCATCCCTTTCCCCTTGAAGGCTTTTGGGTCTAGGTCAGTGGCTTCAGCTTTGAACTTGAAATCACATCTATTTAGAAGAACAGTTGGCAACTTTCCCCGATGAAGCAGGGGAGGGCGAGGAGGAAAGGGGTGCAGGGTCAGGGCACACAGCTCCCGCCGCTGTTCTTGGAGGGAGGGGGACCTTTTCTTCGTTTCTCACCTTCCCTACCCCAGCTTGGCCCCTCAAGGCCCCACTCTGTTTGGCCATTCACTGCTGAGCCCTTAAATGAATGAATTTGCCCCCCTCCCTGGAAGACAGGGGTGCCCCCCCCCGTGTGCCTCAGTTTCCCTGGATCTGGTGCTGATGTGGCGTCCAGACTGACATCCTGCCTCGGGCTGGTGAACAATGGCTGCGGAAGAAGTCTTCTCCATCTGGAAAGGAGCCTTCCGGTCCCTCCCCCACCCGGAGAAGACCTGGGCCGACTGCGCAGAACCGGGGACCTGGAGGCTTTCTTTTCAGCTTTCTATTTTTATCACGTAAATGATTATAATCAGAATAAATCTTTGCATGAAAAGAGAGAAAGCAGATGTCCCCACACTATCCTGCCGCCTCAGCACATTAAAGTGGTTCATAGTTCACCGTCCTTCCAGGCCTGTGGCCCTTCCCTGGGAAGGGAATCTGTGGCTTGTGAGGGGACAGCTGAGGGCTATTAATACCCCAGCAAGTCCTCCACGCCAGCCCCGAAGGGGAGGAGTCACCACCTCTCCCTTCGGGGGCTTCTGAGGCATAGCCTCCAGCCACCGTGAGAACAGAGCTCCGTCTGTATTTGGTTGAAATGTCGTGTGTTGGAGGGGTTCAGTCCTTTTTCAGTCATTTTCGGCACTTCCCGAGTGGCTGGCAGGTTGCCACGCGTGCCTCTTGTCCACAGATCCCTCTGAGAGCTGACTGTCACACCCGCAGGAAGCCCTGTGCCGCAGGCCCGCCTGGCCCGCTCTGCGGGGCTGCAGTAGCAGCTTGTGTCACCCTGCAGAGGCAGGGAAGCCCCCAGCCAGGACCTGGAGTTGCAGAGGCAGAGTGTGACGGGAACCTCAGCAGAGCAGGCGCTGCCCGGTACCTGCCTGGGCCTGGGGTGCCGGGGGCCAGCTGTTGGAGTCCGCTCTCAGGAGCAGGGGCCACGAGGCCCGTTCCCCTCATTTTACACGGGGGAGGGGGGTGGGGGAAGGGGAGAAGGGCTTGGCCGTAGCCACACTGAAGAATCATGGAGTGGGAACACAGCTTCCCTGTGATGTGACGGAAATTCGACTGTACAGCCCACCCCGCAGAGTGAGAGTTTCTGATTTAACTGGTCCGGTGGGCCTGGGTGTCGATATTAGTTAAAAGCTCTCTCAGGTGCTTGTAATTAGGTGGTCCTGGCGTGCCGCCAGGCTGACAGCCCCGAATCCTGTTCAGCCTGCAGCTCATTTAACAAATTGGAAAACGCAAAGATGGGGCCCCTGAGTGGTTTTCTTTTGCCCCTTCACCTGTTGGAAGGTGAATCTGGGACCAGTGCTCCTGTCCCCGAGATCATTCCTCCCTCCTCACCTGGTTTCCCATCAGACTTCGGCCAGGGCCCTCTGTGGGGCTTCAGGAGCCGTCAGGGCACCTCTGGCTGGGCTGCGCACCTGTGCGCACCTGTGCGTGGTCAGCCAGCAGAAGGACACCTGCGTCTGCTGCCCGGGCGTCTCCAGCCCCATGAGACAGGCTGTGGGAGAGGCCTGCGGTGGACTCAGGGGCCCCGACTGTGGGTGGGTACCATTTGCGGGTAGACTTTCTTTCCTAGATTGTTAGAAATAGCCAGCATTCCACAGATGAAATCCCTGGTCAAGAGACTGTACTTTTCCTCTGGGGATTCTGTACTTTGGGGTCCTTCAGACCTGAGAACCTAAACCTCAAAGCAGAATCAGCGCAGGGTGCTGTGCTCCTGGTGGGCCTTTTCTGTGTCAGAAAGGAGGGGTTTGTGGGTGCTGGTCTCACCGTGGGGCTCACTGGAAAGATGTCTTGGGAGTCTTAAGTGCTCACGTTGCCTTGCTTCATGTGGGGAACTTACTTTGAAATTTGAAAGCAAAGGAGGAATAGTTTGTCTTCAGAGAGTGGAAACTACGTTGTCCTTTGACATTGGGTGGGTGGTGACCTCAGAGCCACCCCCATGCTGTGGATTTGAGGGGCAGGGGTGGGACATCACCCGATGCAGCCCTGTGCCCTCTCCTGGGGCTCTCTGGGGACTGACGGTCTGCCGGGTGGCCTGGATGCACGTCACGGCTGCGTGTGACCAGGGAGGGAGGACAGTGAGGACGGCAGAGCCGGGAGTCCAGCACGTGACTGGTTAACAGCCTGAGCTGCTGAAAGTGCAGGGGGAGTGGCTGATGGAGGTCCGAGGAGTGTGGGGGGTGGGGTGGTGAGCTGCCCTTTGCTCCCAGTGCTGACACACACCGTCAGGGGTCTTTCTTCCTGAGAAAACGTGGATGAGCCTTCCTCATCGCTTGGTTTTGATGCGTTGAGTCTCTTACCTCATTCTTACTTAAGGTACCAGTGCACCGGGGTCCCCAGGTGTGGTGTCCTCAGAATGTCTTCCCAGGATGCACCAGTGCACCAGGGTCCCCAGGTGTGGTATCCTCAGAATGTCTTCCCAGGATGCACCAGTGCACCGGGTCCCCAGGTGTGGTGTCCTCGGAATGTATTCTCAGGATCCCCAGTGCACCAGGGTCCCCAGGTGTGGTGTCCTCGGAATGTCTTCCCAGGATGCACCAGTGCACCGGGTCCCCAGGTGTGGTGTCCTCAGAATGTCCTCCCAGGATGCCCCAGTGTGCTGTGGCCTGCAGGTGTGGTGCCCCAGAAGGCCTTCCCCACCATGGGGTGCACAGCTGGCCTTCACAGTGGAAGTGGGGGGATGCCGCCTCTCTGCAGGTTTTCCAGCATCACCTGTTCCGGGAAGTTCACACACACAGACAGATTTCTCTCTCCCACTGAGAAAAACGGGCCTCGTGTGGTTTGAGGCTGTAGCTTCTTGGTGGCGCATCCGCTCCGTTGGCGACTTCGGCTCCCTGTCCCAGCACGCCGCCCACACTGAAGTGGTTTAGAACCTGCAGGGGTGCTTGTGCTTTTCCCAGCACTTCATGTCCCCAAGAATGGCGCCGTTCCCAGGAGTGTCCGGTTTCCCTCCGCCATTCACCAAGCCCCACACCGGCCTTGGGCAGCAAGAACTGGTTTTGCAGAGTAAACGGATACCTCCGGGTCTCCTGCACAATAAGGATGGGGGCTTAATAAGTTATGGGACCTTTGAGGAGGCAGAATGACCCTGGGCTCCTCCCTCCTCCCCACCTCCTTCTCCTGGCTCCTTAACACTTGAACGAACCAGGAGAATGAGGGAGGGCCCTGTCTTTCCTGGGCTTGGGGAGGAGGGCTGGATCAAAGAAAGCTGAGCTTGCCTGGAGCCCTTTTATGACCCCTGAAGGTCCTGGCGACCCCCTGCGGGATCAGGACAGGCCTGGACTCCTTGGCAGATGAGCCTTTCAGCTCAGCACACTGCTCCAGGCCCTCGGCAGAGGCGGGGGCGGGAACGGGGTGGCTTTTCCCCGCCATCTCCTAGTGGATGATGGGGAGAAGGGGGCTTCTGCAGGCAGCTGTGGGTCTTACGCTTCCTTGGGTTCGCAGGAAGGCCCTGGGACTTGGGAGCAGGGCAGGTGCCGAGAGGGGCGCAGCGGAGCCCGGCGGCCAGAGCCGGGGCTCCTTGGGGAGGAGTCTGACGGGACCTGGAGACTGTGGCCAGGACAGGAGGAGCCGCCGGGGGTGGGGGGGGAGCCCCCACCTTGGTTGGAGCGGGCAGGGATTTCATGAGTGAGGTCCTCATTCCCTCCCTGAGGGGCTGAGGGTAGCCTACAGGCCCCCGGGCAGTGGTGGCCCCCTCCTTTTCGGCCTGTGTCACGGGTTAAAAAGCAGCACAGGCAGGTGACGCTGTGTGGCCTGAGGAGGGTAAATCAGAACTTACACCCAGTGGCAGGGGCCGGTTTGCAGGGTCTGTGCCTCGAGTCCCGGCAGGCTATGGTCTCTCTCCCCTCGAATTTTCTGTAGGAGACCAGACAGTCTCTGGGACCCGAGGAACAGGCTCTGATGCCTGCACCCCCTTCTCAGCGTGCAGTCAGCCTGCGTTTTATCCCCCAACCTCGGTGGCTGCGTCTTCTCCCCCCTTTTCTATTCTCTCTCCCTCACCTGCTGGCAGGCTTCCTTGGGGCCCAGTGTGGATCGGGCTTGGCCCTGGGCCCCGAGGAGGGATGAAGAGACACGCACACGTCGCCATCCCTGCTCCGGAGGAGCTCAGGGTTGAGATTCCGTGGAACAGAGGCTGAGCTGGAGGTGGAACAGCTCGTAAGGGCCGTCACCGGAAGACCCCTTCAGAGTCCGTAGTTCCTAACAGAGGGGACAGCTCAGTCCAGGTGTTCTAGGGAGGGAAGTACTGTTCCCATTTCTTGCCACCAGCTTGTCTCTAGTCTCCTCCTAGATGCTGTATTGTGGGACCCACTGTATTTACAGTGTCCTTAGAAACCACCTAGCCCAGGGAGTGGCAGAGAGGGTCACGCGTGGGTGCGGGTGGGGCAGCTGGGGCTGCCCAGAGTGCTGTGCCGAGAAGGGTTGGGGGGCCTTGGCCTGGATCCGAGGGAAAGGGCGCCGCCCGCGATCAGCTCGTGCCGTCTGCTGTGGCGGCGGGAACCTGAGGCTGCTGAGTCTCAACCCAGTGCCCTTTCTGTTGTCCTGACCCTGAAGAGCCACTTGGTCCCGGCTACAGAGGCCTGATGTCCGTACGAACACAGAGGAGAAAGGGCCCTGAGAAACGGGCTGTTGAGAACACACTGGAGGGGAGGGATCGGGAAGGGGGCGGGGAGACCGGCTCCGAGCAGAGTGAGCTGGGTCTTGCAGGAAAGGCCCGGTGGGGCTAGTGGGCAGTTCTGTCGTCCCCTCTGTCCCCTGCATGAGCACGCTGGTGGCAAGGCTGGCCCCCCAGGGCCGGAAGCGCTCAGGCTGCCCTCTCCTTGCTCCTGTGTGGGTCAGGTTTCAAGCACTTCCCGCAGTAGAAGGAAGACTGTGTAACGTGACGGCCACGGAGAATGCAGAGAAGAAGACACACTACGCTCAGGGTTCTTCCCATGTTTGCTGACTGGTTTGCCACACCTACCGTGTCCCTGGCACCTGGGCGCTGGTGTTTGTGAGACTTGGGGCGTGTTCCCCCCGTGGCCCCTTCGGCAATGTGTGATGGGTCTGGGGGCCCACAGCACCCTTGTTAGGATGGGGGGAGGAACTCGGACGCCCTGCAGAGAAAGCCCCTGCACCTGTGACTTCTGAGCAGCCAGGCAGGTGCTGCTTCTCCAGGAGCCGTGTGTGGTGCAGGCGAGGCACTTTCCTCGCCTACGGCAGCAGTAGCTCCCAGCAGGTTACCCAAGGCTGGGTGAGGCACACGCTGCTTCCCGTCCTGATCTTTAGCGCGTGTTCCTCCCTGGACAGGAAGTCTCTCTGGCCCTTCCAAGAGTTGCTTGATTTTTCCACCAGTCATGTGACTACACCTTCACATGCCCTCAGCCCCGCAGTGTCACACTGTCTTTGGCCAGCGACTGGAGTCACAGAAGGAGGAAATAGAAACCTGCTTGGGAGGTGCAAGCCGGAAGCCGTCCCTGGGGTGTCTGTCTGCAGGTTCCACCAATGGACATTCTGCATCCTCGCTCCACCCACCGCTTCTCCCCCGCCCACTCACCTTCCCTCCCACTGCGGGGCTGGCCTCCCTCCAGAAGCATCAAGTGCTTCACTTTAAGAGGCGCATAGGGAAGAAATGTTAAAAGCATGCAGTTGTGGTTATGGAGGAAAATGCCAGTGCTCTTCCGAGATGCATTCTGGTGCAGGGGCGAAATGGCGTGATGCTGGAGTTCGCCCTAAAACTCTTTCTGTTACCTACCAGAGAAAAAGCCGGAGGACACAGAGCTCGCCTGTTGCTGAACTGGAGTGATGGGCGTAGGGGCCTCACTGTACGGTTGTGCCTCCTTCCATTCACACTGGAAGCGTTTGGAAGGGCGTGGGATTCTGCGGAGGCCTTCAGGCTGCGTGTGGTGTTCGGTGCTCCGAGATCGCCGTACCTGCGGGGGGTGCACATCTGACCCCCACATCAGCGCTTTGCTCTCACGCCCTTGCTTCCTCCTCCTCTTGCACACGGATGTGCTTCCATATGTAACGTTTTCTGAAAATGTACAGTGTGTTCATCCACCCCAAGATGACCGAAATGACAGTAACATTACCAATAACATTTTACGGAGGTTTTTGAGTGCTCGTGTATGAATAGTAATGTGAGTGTTGTTTTCATGGGTCAAACATTTGTTGAGCATCTGTTTGTGAAGACAAAAACATGAGGACAAGCATGATGAGGGGGAGGGGCCCCGCCAGTCTCAAGACCGCACTGGAAGCCGGCAGGTGAGCCCCAGGAGGAGGGCCCGTCAGGGTCCCTTCCCAAAGCGTGGAGGTGCTTCCCACCGTGGGCCGGTCCAGTGCCCGGCCGTCTCGCCCTGATCTGATGTCCTGTAACACTGAGATTCAGCCCCGAACCCCTCTGCCTTTACTTGAAGTTTCTGATCCTGTTCTCAGCATAGACCTGTTCCCCAGTGACTAACCTACTCCAGGGCAGTGGCGGTTCCCTTGTCTTGTGTGTCGGCTCCTTGCGGGCCCGATGGAAATGGGGAAGGAGCAAGGCTCTCCAGCAGGAGGCCCGTGCGCCGGGGCGGGTACCAGACCTGGCCGTGGACGGCTGTCCCTCGCACCTGTCCATTCAGCCAAGGAGGAGAGCGGGTGCTGGAAGGGAGTGGGAGGAGGCGGGCTCGCACGTGGGTGGCACCACTCTCGTCCACTCACGTGGCCTTGCTGTGAGGAGGTGCATGAGTCTGGGGCGGTCAGCGAAGGAGTGAGGGGACACGGGCCATGCGAGACCAGTCAGACCTGCAGAGGCTCATCCCATGGGCCTGTCCCCTAGCCGTGGTGACAAAGGCTGGATCCAGACTGCCCTGCAGTGTCTGTGTTTCAGCTCTTGACCTTGCACTTGACCCTGTTAGGTGTCCTCCCTTGGGGTAATCCTCTGCCTGCGATGTCCTTCTTGCCCTTTCCACCTCTCCCTCCTGCCAGAGTTGGCCTGTTGAGTGGGAGGCCGTGGCCGCAGGCGCACTGGGTTCGAGAGTCAGGTTGACTGAAGGTCAAGACCCACACCTCAGTGTGTGATGCTGGGTCAGTGTTTGCTCCCTGCGCAGGGGCCGCTAACACAGGGAGTCAGGAGGGATGAAGCTGTTGGTGAACTGTAGCTCGACGTCAGTGTTCTGTTTCTCATCCCCTGCCCGAGGCGGTGCACACTGGCGCAGTCCCTCTGGAAACCCGTCGGGCATCAACACCCGAGTTCACCACCCACATGCCTCTCGGCGCAGCCCGCTCCAGGCCCAGGAGTGTGCCCGAGGCGGACTTGTGCAAGAGGGTTCGCAGCCTTTCTGTTCACAGCAGCAGAGCCTGGAGACGGCCCAGCTGCCCGCCGGTGGGGGATGGGCAAGCGCTCTGGGACGGGCGCACAATGGAATATTACACAGCTGTCCAAACACATTAGCCGCAGCAACGCGCGGCGATGGAGATGGGCTTCAGCAGCGCCGCGCCTGCCGGGCCGAGGGCGCGAGGGCTCCCCAAGATCACGACGTGCAGCGCCGTTCCTCTTCTTACAAAGTTGGGAGCAACTGAAATAAGTGCGCTTTTTAGGGATAGTTACCAGATCCTGTAACACTGGAACAAAGAAAGGAGAGCGAGGGCGTGTGTGCTTCTGATTGAGGTTGTTGGTGCCCTGGGTGGGAGGAGGCGGGGGTGGGGTGGGGGCACCATCTGGTTAGAAGTAGGTCATTGTCAAGGTCTCACTCAGCCTTTGTTCTGGGTGGTGGGCTTGCAGGTGGTTATTACATTGTGAAAAGTAACTAATTGAAAGCGAGCCGTGTGTGCCCGCAGAGGAGTGTCAGGAGCCAGGAATCAGGATTAATAATTAACCCAGTTCTGCGCAACCCTGAGTTAGTTCACCGGCGGTGGGGCAGGGCCTGCTTCTCCATAGTTCCCCCCCCCCCCAACTTCTGTCTCGGCCCCGCTGCCCGTCCGTCCGTCCGTCCACCTCAGGTCTCCCTCCATAGTGCCCGCGGGCCAGAGTGACCTCGGCTGCCTGGGGCTCTGCTGTCCCTCAGCACCTGTTTCCTGTCTGGGTGACACAGTCGGTGCCTCGTTAGAGACGGTCTCACCCGCTAATCATTCCCACCTGTGTGTATCTTGCTAACGTGATGGTAATTTCCCAGAGGCCAGAGGGCGTACTTGATCCCTCTTACGGGGCCGATTACTCCCCAGCTCCTGTGCACCCCCTTCTTCTTTAATAAAAGAACACCCCGCACCCCTCCAGCGAGGCGCAGCCCTGCAGCTGAGTGAGGGGGAGTGGCAGCGCGTGGAGCCCTGGTTCTGGGAAGCCTTCCGAAAAGCAGGTGGCAGCGCACCTTTCTGCCCTCTTCCTCCCCCGCGCGGCCCGGCAGGCAGCCCGGTGCCCGCTCCCTGGCACCCTGGGCTGGCGGGCGCCCGTGCTCTGCTCGTCTTCTGATATCTTGAATCTTGGTTCAGTCGAGACTTTTAGGTCTTTGTTGCTCCCAGGTGGCTGTAACCCTTGGGGATGTATTGCATGAACACTCTGACCCCACATGAGATCCCTGACGATTGCCCCTTGAGTCCTGGGGATTAAAAAGGTCAGCAGGCTCTTAAATTGGCCTCTGCACTCCAGGGAGCTGGCTGCTGTTGGGTCCTGTGCTCCACTCACCCGCAAGTGACTTGGACAAGTCACGTCACCCCTTCGAACTCCACTCATTCAGGGACTTAGGGACTGTGCCTGAGGACCCGCTGGAGTCCAGCAGCTGAGATTGTCGACTGTTGAGTTCTGCGTGCTCCAGACTCTCAGTTTGTGAACTGCAATTTTCGCAGTGGGCCCCGAGTTCAGGAGCTCTGCTGCGGACGCGTGGGCTCGCCTCTCGGCCTGCCCTGAGTGGCGGTGCCCCATCCCAGGAATGGACTTAGGGCCCCCGTGACACACCCGTGCCTGTTGAAGGCGCCCCGTTCCGGCCTGATGCTGCCAGCCCTTGGCGAGCACCGCGGCCCCTCTACGCTCTAGAGAAGCTCGGGGTCGAAAGTGTGAGATGGGATGAGTTTGCTTTTTCAGGTGGGGGCGCGTCATCCTGGCTTCAGCTTCTCTTGATATTTTTCCTCTACTGGCCCAGAGCAGTGTCTCGGTGGGCACAGGCGAGGGCCCCTCTCTGCAGAGGGGTAGGTGGCTGTGCCCGGCACAGCGAGCAGAGGAAGTGGGGCTCGTGGGTGGAGCGGCAGCCTGAGTGACCAGAGCACTTCTGCACCATGCCCAGCATCCAGCCTCGTGTTCCTGGGGCTGGGTGGCCGAGGGTTCGCAGTGTGACTGTTGGCGGGAGAGGCCTTTCCTACTTCGGCAGGCTAGGTGTCAGCAGGCTGGACTCAGCCAACCCTGCCTGCAGCTTGCATCCTGACACGGTCGTCCCTGGGGCCCGCCGTCCCTGCTGGGAGGGCACACATCCTGTCCTCCTGCGCCTTCCCTCTGCTCCCGGATGGGAGGCGGGATTCCCAGTGACCGGTGGCTGGCTCTCCAGAATTTCTCTCCCCTGGGCATCCATTCAGGGAAGGTTCGTTTAGAGTCTTCCCCACGCCTGACCAGGGCACCCCAGTTTCTCATGTCGCCAAGCTCACTGGTCAGGGTGGCTGGTACATGCCCATCTCCGCCGTGAGTTCCCGGAGTGCGGGGGGTCCTTCCTGTCTGCGTTCATGCGCCGCCACCTCGCCAACTCCGAGCGCGCTGTCTGGAGCCGACCCGCTTGGCAAATACATGTCGAGTGAACAAATGAGCTACTGAATGTGAGAGTGAGGCAGTTTAGGAGTGTACGAAGCACAGAGGAGCGTGGCCGAGGCAGAGGAGGCAGATGCAAAGAACCCCCGGAAACTGAGTGTGCAAATGCCCTAAGAGAAGCACTTGGTATTTTGAGAGGATGCAATTGCTCGGGGTGGGAAGCCTGCCGCGCCTCTCGATGGCCTCTCCTTGGGCATCGGCCTGAGTGACCAGGGCAGTCTTCCCTGTCACTGCAGGGTCACGGAGGTGCACACTGTGAACCCCCAGAGTGGACACGTGACCCGAGGCCTGTTCTCGCCACGTGCGTCTTGGTTTGTTCTTCCGTAACGGGGCGCAGTGCCAGCACCGGCCCCACTGCACTCGAGAAGGTGCGTGCACAGACAGAGGAAGGTGCTGCACCAGAGTCGGGTGTTCTTCACACATGCATCCCGTGCTTAGCAGAGCCTCACCCAGGAGGTGCTGAGTTAACGTGAGCGCCTGAGTCTTCTCTCTGTTTCTGGGCTGGGCTGGAAGAGTCCACTCGCACGGGTGCCGGGTGGGTGCCGGCTGTCCTCCTGCTCGGTTTGGGCTCAGGAGCAGCTGGTGCGGGCTCCTTTATTTTTCCGAAGGGCAGGCTCTCAGCTGGCCCTGTGGGAAGTCCGAGCAGCTGGCCTGCTCGGTGACCAGGTGTCGGGGCAGGTCTGCATGCCTTCATCTTCCTGCCTCCTCCTCAGTGTTCTTTGATTCTGGTGGTCCTCACGCCCACCTGACCCTCGTTGAAAGAAAAGGGGGTGTTTTCTTAGTCCCCGGGTCAGAGCCGCGTGCAGTGGGGACCCTGTCGGTGTAACCGAAGGGCCCTGTGTCTGCCCTGTCCTTTGGGATCCACGTTCAAGCCATTCACACAACCAGCCCTGGGGCATGTGGCCCTTCATGGGCTCATCTGACCGTGAGCCCCTCCCCGTGCCAGGCCCTGGGAGGCTGTGGGGAGGGAGACAGTACTGATCCCCACCCTTGGGAGCCCACAGCCGGGTGAGAAGACTTAGAAAGTGAAGCTGGTTTAGCAGAGGAGGTCTCATAGTTAGTGACGGAATTGCTGGTTCCTTCCCCTGAGCCCCTCCCCATGGCTCATCGCACTGGTTACACAAGGGAGTGGCATTGAGTCTTGGTCCTGGCTCAGACAGACATCACTAATCGATCGTGGTGCTCTGCCTCTGAACCCAGACCTGGCTTCAGAATCGGTCCCCACCTGGCACTCCTGACAGCCACTGCCAGTCATCTGTGCCTGGCGTGCAGGCTTGACGACTCCTGATAACCTCTGGTGTCATGGTGAGTTAGTTGCTCATGTGAGGGCTCCTGGTGCTCCCCAAGGCCTCCGAGTGGGGTGTCCAACCACAGGAGCCCACTGTCAGCACTTAGGGCTGTTGGGAGTGGCCTCAGAGGTCAGGCCCTGGCCACCCAGCATCCTGCTGGGTAGGGCCTCTTGCAGCCTGTTCCAGCTGCAGGACCTTCCCATCTGCTGTTCGCTCGGCCCGGAATTCTCTTACTGCGCATCTCACCTGGCTCACACCTCTCCTGCCCGCCGCTGGCTCACCTGCCAGTTACTTCAGCAGCAGCAGCAGGCCCTTTTGGACCACCTGCCTGCATTAGCTCTGTTTTCTGTTGCTGTCGATTGTCCTGCCCTGCCTTATTTTTCTTCTCAGCACTTAATCCCTCCTGGTGCACACATGACATTTTATATGCCTCTTCATAGTCCTCGCTTACAGTATCCCCGGTGGTCAAAAACAGTTCTTGGGCACACGGATTGACACCAACAATCGCTGGTGGACTGGAAGTACCACCTGCTGGTTAGGATTAAATGAGATGATATACACAGCATCTGAACCAGCCTCTGGCTCATTAGGCACGCCGATTTAGTATCCTTCAAAAGAAAGTGTTCGTAGTGCTCTGGAAGGGGAGAAGCGTGTTTGGTGGCCTGTCCACGGTCCCAAGGTATCTGTTCTCACCAGACCCGTCCTCCCTGTGGTCAATGGAGCCAGCAGTTGGTGACCATCCGCTGCGGGCAGCGCATGCAGAGGCCTAGGGGTAGGGAAGGGAGGGTTCAGAGGTGAGCACACCACAGCACCTGTCTCCGAGACCCTGAGGTTCACAGTCACCTTGATTGTGGGGTTCAGGGTGCTGGGGCTTGAGGGGCACAGATAAAGAAGCGATTATTTCCCACCAGCGGGCTCAGGTAGGGGAGGAGGTGGAGGAGAGTGTCTCAGGGTGGAGAGCGTTGCATTAGGTAGGTGTCGGGGGCACATCAAGCCACCACAAGCCCCCGCCCGCCCCCCGGAGTGGCAGGCAGCTGCCTGGAAGCCGATAACCATCTGTTGAGACGCTTCCTGCTGTGACGTTAGTCATTACAAACTGGTCTTTCTTAACCTTCCCGCTCCCCGGTGTTCAGTGTGTCCTGAGTTGCCCTCCCGTGGTTTCCTGCGCAGAATGAACTTGGTGATGGAAGAACCCTCCAGAGCGGCTCGCACTCTCAATGGCGTCCGATCATTTGTTGTGAACTCCTGTGAATGAGAGGCAACCAGTTCACAGAATTTGTTTGCTAGTGCTGTCCGTTCAGTCTGTAGCTTTGTGTGGGGGGGGGGGCGCTTTTTAAAGCAGGGGCTCTGGGGAGTCAGTAATAGTTTCACCTTGCCCACTTACCCGCTGTAGAGGACTCTCGGTTCCCTTGGTGGTCACACAGAACTTGACCTACTTCTCTTCAGCCTTCATTGTTCTCTGAGGCACAGACTGTGTGGCTCTGCCCAAGGCTGGCATCGCTCACCAGCCAGGCACAGACCTGCCCTGGCGTTCTCAGCACAGGGCCCGCTCAGTCCTCCTCCCGCCTGGTCCTAAGCCCTGAGCGAGCCACAGAGAAGGGAAGGGGTTCGGGGCGAGCCCAGGGGTGGGTCGGATGCCTGTGTCCCCGAGGAACCCAGGGTGAGCACTCACGCCCAGGTGGCTGGTTGTCTTCTTTGATGGGCTTCACTGGCTCGTCCCGGGAGGCTTCCTGCATTTGAGGGCCATGGAGCTGTTCTAAGCTGGGGCCCTTGAAGCAGGAGGCAGGCGTGTGTGTTCTCGCCAAGTGTGTCCGGAACAGCACCCTCGGGGACCACGTGCCAGACGTTCTGCATGGTCTCTTGTCAGTTAGCCGTGCTGCCCGCCCACCCAGCCACTGGTGACTGAGCACAGGGGTTGAAGCAGAGGCTCAGTGGCCACAGGCTGCTGGTAGACCTGGGCAGCGGACTCTAGAGCAGGGGTTCTGGTTGCCCTTCATCCTGGGACTGCAGAGCAGGGTGGGGAGGACCCCAGTGCCTGTGTTGGCAGACATAAGGGGCGGAGTGCCTTCTGCTCGCTCGCGCGCGCTCGCTCTCTCTCTCTCTCTCTCTCTCTCTCTCTCTCTCTCTCTCTCTCTCACACACACACACACACACACACACACACACACACACACACGGCCCTGCCTACCTGGAGGGCACCTGCTCCTCTTTGTTCCCATTTCAGCTCAGCCTTTCTGGAAGCCTTTCTGGATTAGTCCTGCCCAGGTGCTCCCATTGTCCCCTGGCTCAGATGCTTCTCGCCGGCTTTGTTTGGGCACTGGACTTGCCAGCACGTCTGTCTGCTCCCAGGCTGGGGATTCTGCGAGGACAGGGCTGGGCCCGCACACACACCCTCACTGCTCCCAGTCAACTTTGTTGAGTGTATCTGTCTGCATTTCCTGGATTTGAGGATGGGGTCTTGTGCGCTTACACTGCCCCCCACCACCACCCGCCTCCAGCCAGCACACCACCTGCCACCCAGCTGGTGCCCAGGTAACACCGTGGTGTAAACAGAGAGTGAGAGGCTGCCTTCTGCTCTCCCTGCCCTGGGGAGATGAATTTGGGGGCCTGGCTGACTCAGGAGCCCTGGTGCATTCCATCCTGTGAGGATCAGGCTGTGGGGGTGGGATGGGGGTGGGGCCTGGCCTCCCCGCCGGCCCCCCCCACCCCCGCCCGCCTTCGCTTTGCTTTCGCAGGTCCCGGCAGGGTGGGCAGGTCCCGGCAGGCTGCCACCTGCAGCTGGAGCTCCCCTCCTCCAGCATGTCCCCTGGGAGAGGGGGTGCTGGAGCCGCACTGGCAGGCAGCAAGTGTGGGTGCCAGGGTGGGTGGGTGCTGCAGGCCTGGGGTGAGTGGTGGGGTGGGCAGGACAAGGGCACCACAGTGGATGTCTGTATGCCACATCACCCCCAGGCAGCCACTGGCTGAGACAGGAAGGCCCCACCTGTTCCACTGAGCGCTGTGCTCAGGCCCAGGGCAGAAGGTGCCTGGGGAATTAGCTTAGAGCCCCCACCTGGCGAGGGTGCAGGGGAGCGGTTTGGGTCCCGAGGAGCTGGTGGTGTTGGCGGCTCTTCCAGCCCATGGGGCGAGCGGGCCAGCCTGCCGTGACCCCCACTGTGACCCCCGCTGGTGGGTGTGGCCAGCAGTTAAGCCCTGCAGCCTCGCTTGCTTGCCCATCAACAGGATTGTTGACTTTTCCAAGGAGCTCAAAGAAAGGGGCTTAGAACTGCTGATTCAGAGTTGTGAGATTCCTCACCGCAGTAGAAAAATGACGCTCCTCACATCAGCGGCAGTCACAAGACAGCTGCTGTTCTGCGTGGGGAAGAGAGGACAGGCCACCCCTCCCTCTGCATTCCTGGCCTGATCTTCTCAGCCCTCCCTCCCCTTCCGCTGAAGAAGCCCCACCGCAGGGCAGGCCGTCTATAGAAGGCCTGGGGGGTGTGCTCTGTTGAATGAAATGAGTCCCAGGAGACCTGGTGACCAGGCCCAAATGGGATGCTGTCCCCTCATGGTCGTCTTCTCTGGGCCTCAGTGTCCCTGCGTTGCAGGTGATCTGCCTGGCTCTTCTGGTGCTAAAATGCCGATTCTCACCAGCACCCACTGTTGGCTGGGACCTGTGTACACAGGTGGGGTGTGCATCCGCCCGCAGGTCCGCCTTGGCCTCGGGTGCCCGCCCCACCCTGCACCTGTGGCTGCTAAGGGCATCACTGCACAAGTGTCTTGAAGCCCAGCTCTGGCCACTGATGACCAGGCTTGGGTTCACTGGGTAAGATGGCCCCTGAGATGCCATTTATGGGCAGCAGTAGTTCCCGGAGCAGATGAAAGCAGCGCCTCACCCCCTCTTCCGGGGCTGCCCCCCCCCCCGGTGCAGGGGCTCAGAACAGGCACTTCCTGGCACCAGATAAGACGGCCGCACCCGCAGAGCATCCCCAGGCGTCATACCAGCCCTAAAGGGAGGGTGGCGGGTGCTCGTGGGGACCCCTGAGGTGTCCTCCAGTCCCGTCCCTGTCGGGTTTCCCCTGGGTCCTTCCGGGACGCCCGGGTACTTCCTGTTGTCAGAGTTGGCAGCCCTGGGTGAAGGACTCCATAAGGCGTGCTGTGCTCCCCTGAGCCAGCCCCCCTCTTCTGAAGGGGCCAAACATCCCTTAGAGAGAGTCCCGGTCCCCTCACAGATGAGGGTGGGTCAGAGAGGGACGGGGACTTGCCTGAGGTCACACAGCAAGCAGCTTTGCCCTCACGTGGTGATGTTCGAGTTTCCACGTGCTCCTTCCCATGGGTCTCCTCCTCTGTCAGCTTAAAGGAAACATTTGCCTTTCTTTCTGTGAACAAACAACGGGCTGGGCTTGTTTCTGTGAACACAGCCGTGAGGGCTGGCAGATGCAGATTCCCGAGAGAGGGGTTTGCTGGTGATGCGGTAACTGCTGACGGCCCCAGCTGGTGGCCTCAAATCGCTGGGTCCTGAGGTGCCGTGTGGCCTAGTTAGGGGAGCTGGTGCTCCTGGGCTTGGGAGGCGTGAGCAGGTCTCAGGCCCTGGGGACCCCAGATTAATTGAGACAAGGTGGAACAGATGGCTTGAATCTATCAGCGGCTTTATGTGACAGCCTCTTAACATGAGAGCACTTCATTACCCACTCATTTCGCCGGGGCCCCCTGCCCGGGTGCGGGCGGGAACGCAGAGGAAACGAGAGCCCGTCCTGATGGAATTACGGGCGTGTGGCCTGCGGGCCAGGCTCCGAGGATAAATCATCAGGCGCGCACCGCTCCTCTCAGCAGCCCAATTAGAAAACTGCGCTCCTGGAGGAATGTCCCAGAGAGTAGGCTCGTGGCGCTTAGTCTGGGGGTCAAGTCCCTGTTGTTCTCCGAGGGGGTGTGACACCGTGGGGTGGGAGCAGCAGGCTGTCGCTGTCCCGAGTCACTAGGGAAGCTGTGAGGCACATGGGCCTCGCACGGTGCCCCGGTCTGGCCATCGGGAGCTCAGTGTGATGTGGGGGGACAGCTCCCGGCCCAGGGCGTCCACCCCTGCCCCTGCTCTGGGTCCTGCCGTTACACCCCGTCACCAGCATCATGCCACAGTTCCCTCAGATTGGAAATTGTAGCCGTTCTTGGCCTGACCGCCTCACAGGAATGCTGGGCAGGGGGCAGAGACGGGCCCCGCCCTGTGGTTGGGGGTGTTTGCCCAGGCCAGGTTGTCAGGCAGTTTTTGTTTGGGCCAAGAAGTTGTTAAAGCGCGTCCAGAAGTCCTTCTTGGCCAGTCGGGGTGGGAGGTGTGGAGCCGTGCTAAGTGACGGCGTGAGCGTAAACCCCAGGCTGTGGGCAGGAGCCCTGACTGTGTGGGTCTCGCTGTGGGGTGCCCTGTGTGTGGGTGTCTCCCCCTAGCTGGAGAGGGGCAGGTCCTGACAGCGTTACCGTTCGGGGTTAGAAGTCTCTCCCCCTCCCACCGGGCGCTGGAACGGGGCTGGCACGTGTGTGGGGCTGTGCCTGTTGCGTCGCCTCTGCAGCTTAGCGATGGAAGATTGGCCTCGCTTTGCATCCTTGGCTCAGAAAACGATCACATTTGGGACTTCGAGGTTGGAAAGCCTGGTGTAGTCAAAGCAGCGTTGCAGATTCACTGGGAGATGTTTTTAACTTGCTAGTTAGCATCTCCAGGCTGCAGGGTCTTCGGGTACATATGTGGTGGCTTCGCCAGGTTTCGGGGCACAGGAGGTATCAGCGGAGCTGTGCTGGTCCTGGCGCAAAGCACTGGGATCCCGAGAGAGAGAGAAAGATACCTCTTCCAAAAAGGACATTTGTTTTCAAAAACTTACTCCATATAAATTCTGAGGGATATTTTCTGGTCTAATTTTGTCCACTGTCATATTCTATTAGCTTTTTGCTGCCTCTGAGTGGGAACATGTGAAAGTGCCTCTTAAGTGGGCAGATCAGCGTTAGGAGTTGAGGAGAAAGGAAAGCAAATGTGATGAGGGACTTTGAGGGTGGCTGCATGGAGGAGGTGGCATTTTTGCTGAGCTGTGGAGGAAGAGTAGGGTTCTGACTGGGGGTAATCAGGGCTGGGGATGTGTGCAGAAGAGAGCACCAGTTGGAAACTCAGGGTGTGGACAGGACAGTGTAAGCAACGGCTTGACTTGCTGGCCACGCCTAACAGTCACTGCATTTCCCAGCTCTCCTTTACCTGGGGGACTCCTAAGCATTCTCCCCAGCCCTGCTCAGAAGCTGCCTCCTCTGAGCTGTCTTCCTGGACTTCCCCAGGCAGAGTTTGGTAGCACTCCGTGGGCTGCGCTGCTCTGACACCGGTCCTTTTGTGTTAGCATCATCTGCCTGCCTGCCTGCCCGCCCAGCTAGGCTGAGAGTGCTCAGCTCACGGCGCGATACTGCGTGAGTGCCGGGTGCCTGCTCAAAGCTGACATCACTCGTGGTTCTGAATTTCAGTAGTGACTCTGAGAACGGGGATGGAGTCTTTGTGTTTCTGTGGCTGTGGGGGAGGCTCCTTTTGTTGTCTGGACCATCTTGATCCCCTTGGCAACTGTGAGCATCATCTTCCCTCTGGATGTGTCTGCTAGGTGTTTGTCTTCATGCTTCTGGGACTTCCCTGTCATTTGCTCGGCATCAGCAGCTCCCAGTCAAGCCCCCTGTTCTGTGGACCTAACCTCTGGCCGTTGGCAACATGTATTTTTCCTTCTTGAGAAAAACGTCAGGACATGAAGTGCAAGTTTATTCAGGGGGAGAAAGAGATTTCTTCTCATTCCTTTATGAAATTACTGTTTTTTTTTGTTTTTTGTTTTTTTTTTTAATTTATTGCCATTTTAATGTTCATCGTTTTGATCTTCTTTTCTTTTTTTTTTAATATATTTTATTGATTATGCTATTACAGTTTTCCCATTTCTCCCCCATCATTCCCCTCCACCCTACCCACCCTCTCCCACCCACATTCCCCCCTTTAGTTCATGTCCATGGGTCATAAGTTTTCTAGCTTCTACATTTCCCACACTATTCTTGCCCTCCCCCTGTCTATTTTTTTCCCATTATCTATGCTACTCATTCTCTGTACCTTTTCCCCCTCTCTCCTCCTCCCACACCCCTGTTGCTAACCCTCCATATGATCTCCATTTCTGTGGTTCTGTTCCTGTTCTAGCTGTTTGCTTAGTTTGCTTTTGTTTTAGGTGTGGTTCTTGATAGCTATGAGTTTGTTGTCTTTTCACTGTCATAGTTTTATCTTCTTTTTCTTAGATAAGTCCCTTTAACATTTCATATAATAAGGGCTTGGTGATGATGAACTCCTTGAACTTGACCTTATCTGAGAAGCACTTTATCTTCCCTTCCATTCTAAATGACAGCTTTGCTGGATAGAGCAATTTTGGATGTAGGTCCCTGCTTTTCAAGATTTCAAATATTTCTTTCCAGCCCTTTCTTGCCTGTAAGGTCTCTTTTGAGAAATCAGCTGACAGTCTGATGGGAACTCCTTTGTAGGTGACTGTCCCCTTATCCCTTGCTGCTTCTAGAATTCTCTGCTTCATTTTAATCTTGGCTAATGCAACAGTCCCAGCGTTTGGGATGGAAACAAGACCACCTTTGCTGTGTGCGTACTCCCACACCAAAGTTCATGCACCCTGTGGCCTTTCCAGGGCCCGGCGTTCCTTCCAGCAGCAGAGGAAGGACCTTTCTGTTTGAGCAGGCCCAGAGGTCACCCGTGGGCCCTGGCAGGACTGGAGGCCTTTTCAGCGGGGACTCTGCATTGCCTCAGGCAGTGGGCGGCACTCCCTGTCTTCAAGTGGCCGGTGCCCTGGGAGCCCGGGCAGTCCCTCTCCCCCTTCCCGCCCCCCACCTCCTGCCACAGCCCCCAGTGCAGGGCTTAGGGCCTGCCAGCCCCGCCCCACACCTGCCGGCCAGGCCACCTGCGTTCTCCTGGCTGCATCTCTTCCCAGCTGACAGGAGTTTGCGTTTCCCAGTGGGAGGTGCCGGAGGGCCGTTTGATTGGGAAGGGGGCCCTGGTTGTTGTTTTTTTTTTTTCCTTTAACGGTAATCCACATCATTTTTCATCTTGGATATATTGTGAATTGTCTCCTAAGAAAAGATATATATATATAGATATATATAGATATATATAGATATATAGATATATATTTTTATTTATTTATTTATTTTTTTTGCTGTCGTGTTCACAGGCCGATATCCAGCGGGTGCTGCCCTGACTACGTGCTCTCCATGTGGGCAGCATGCCACGGGGGTACGGTGATTTCATTTAAGGTGATGCGGCCACGTCACAGGCCTTGAGAAAGTGTCGGGAAACTAGCTCTTGTCCTGATCACTCCCGTAAAGAGAGTTCTGTCCTCTTGGTGTCATCCCTTTTTCTAACCTGTTGTAATGCTGTGTGTGCATTAGGTATCCTTGTATTCTTTCAATTTTTTTTTTTGCCACCTCCCCACCCAGGACGAGTGGCTGTGTCTTCCTCACCTGGCCACTCCCCAGGATCGGTGGGGAACAGGAACAGTCCTTCCTGTCACTAGCCGAGCTCGATCACCTGGGCAGCCTGGACGGGGGCACCTCCCACCAGCTACACGTGCTCTTGTTGGGGGATGATTCTAGTAGAAGGGGGGGGGTCTTCCATCCACTTGCCTTCCTGGTTCTGGCCTTAGAACTCCTCGCCACCGGTGACCTCTCAGCTCCAGCGCCACAGGCGTTGAGATGGGCCACCCTGCACTGCCCACGTCACCCTCGCTCGCCTCCATAGGAACCAGGTCGGGAAGCTGGGAGCCTGGTGGTGGCCGACCGGTTGGGCTTGTCGACACTGACGCAGATGTAGCCCCTGAGACCCTCTAGCTGGGGTGACAGACGCTTCCTGCAGAGTGTCTCGGCCTGTCCCATCCTTCCCGCCCCTGGCGTTTCTCTCGTGACAGCCCCAGGAGAGACGTGGGCATTGATAAGATCTTCGATTGAGATCTACGGCCGGCCTGGGTGGTGTGGTCACAGACACTTTCCAGCCCCCTGCTGCTGAGAAGCCAAACACACCCACCCTCCCCTGATCCATTTTTGTGACTTGTCCTCTGGTTTGTGTAAAGCGTTGACCAGCAGGATCCTTCCAGAATGCTGTGAGTGCAGTTTCATTCATGAACAGGAGAACCCGGCGAGCCCCCAGCATCTTGGATTAGGATCTGAACGCAAACCTAGTACAAAGTGCCCCCTAGACCACGGGTTTTACTGCCCCCCCCTTTGTTGGGGGGTTCTCCAGGAGGGCCCGATTTCAAGGCTGACACCTCTCCTGCCTGTGTCAGGCCACAAGGATCGGGGGACAGGACAGGCTGCATTGAGGCTTGTGTGCACCCTTGTCCCTGCCTGCGGATGGGACGGTGGCCTTTGTGAAGGCTGGGTGGCACCAGGAAGTGCTGGATTTGGGGAGTATTCAAGCATACCACTGGGTTCGCACTCTCCAGCCTCGCTTAGTCCCCCCATCCCACACAGCCAGCCAGGGTGTGACCCAGGTGCTGGCTGAGCAGGCCAGTGTCAGCTGCGGCCTCCACAGTGGCCTTCTGTTCTGAGTGCCAGGCGGGAGGGTCCACTCGTCAGCAAGCTCCTCACGTCCCCGCTGGGTGGATGGAGGGCCTGGCTTGTTGCCCTGGGGGCCCTGCGACCCTGAGGAGATGCGTTGGCTAGACTTTGCTCGGGGACCGATGCCGCCAAGTCCCCTGGGCACTGGCGTTGGGGTGCGTGGCAGCTGCTAGCCAAGTGTGGCTGTCGAGATCTCTTGATGTGGCTAGTGTGACTGAGGAATTTTCAATTTAAATTTAAAAAGCGATGCTCGATTCAGCTCTCGGAAAGCTTTTCAGCGTGTTTGGAACCACTTGGGTACGTGAAGAGGCTTTTCCAGAGCAGATGTTTGCAAGGAAAAGGCACGGACCTGAGACGGGCTGTGAGCGCAAACCACACGCCGGGGCGCAGAGGCTCGGCGTGGAAGAAGCGTGGCCTATTCGTGACTTCGTGCTGATGATGCGAAATGGTAGCACGTGGGGAATGTTGGCTTAATTCAAATGTATCGTTAGAACATTTTCACCTGTTCCTTTTTACACGTTTGAAGGTAGCTACTGGAATGTTTGAAGTGACTGTGTGTCTCTCGTTGTACTTCTGCTGCGGCTGACACTCACACCTCTGAGCCTGTTCTGCTGGAAATGTGCCTGGTGGCCCTTTGGGGGGGACCTCAGTCGCTCTTGAGCGTTTGCGGCCAAAGGAACAGATTTTTATAAATTTTTTTTCTTTTAGATTTTATTTATTTATCTTCAGAGGGGAAGGGAAGGAGAGAGGGAGAGAAACATCAATGTGCGGTTGCCTCTTGTATGTCCCCTGCCGGGAACTGGCCTGGCAACCCAGGCATGTGCCCTGACTGGGAATCGAACCGCGATCCTTCGGTTCGCAGGCCCGCGCTCAATCCACTGAGCTACGCCAGCCAGGGCCAAAGGAACAGATTTTAAAAAACTCCACAAAACATTGTTCATTCATAAAACGTCACTTTTTTTAACCAATTTAATTTCAGTTTTATTGTTTGTGTTGTAAGTCATCACGCTCAATTGCATAAGTGACACACATTTTTTGAGGCAGATGCGCCCGTTTGTTCGGATAGGGAAACTTCCTGTCGAGCACGCGTGGGTTTTCCAGCGCTGTTCCCAGCAGCCCTCCTCGGGGGTCTGCTTTGGCACAGAGGCGCCGCTGGCCCTCCTTCATCAGTGTGCGCCTTCTTCGAGCACCCCAGTCCCTGGGCGGGCGCCTCGCGCAGGGTGGTGACGGTAGCAGAGGGGAACCAGCCAAGGCTCCCAAAGGGACTGCAGATGGTGGGCAGGGAGAACAAGCGAATCCTCCGGAAGTTGGGCCGAGCGTTAGACGGGTGTCTAGAGGCGGGGTAGAGACTCCATGACTCAGGCTCATCGGCCGGGAGTCCCTCCTTGTGCCGGATGAGCCGCTGGAAAGTGGACTCCGCCGATGCTGCTTGTGGGTGTGTTCTGTCCCTGGGTGGGACGGCGGAACCTTTGGTGAACCGTTCGCTGGAGACACGGTTTTTTGTGCTGAGTTTTCCCAAGGCCTGAAGGAGGGCTGAGGCTGTCACCCAGCTCAGGCTCTTGTCCAACCGAGACATGTTCGAGGAAGCAGCTGTTTCTGATGGGCTGACCTGTGACCCCAAATGGTGAAGAAGAAGAAAACTTGTTCCAACACTGAGTGGAGAGAGGCCCGATGTGTTGGGAGTGGGGTACACCTCTGGTTTAGCACCCCCCAATTTCTGGTGTGGGCAAGAGCCATAGAAAGATGGTAAGAAGGGCCGATAAAGGCATTACATAAAATATGGCACGGCGCTGGCATCTCCTGGCTGGCTTGCCCCGGCCACCACTCTCCTCTGATGATTTGGAGATCGTTCTGGGGGGGTCCCACTGGGCCCTGTGGGGTCAGCCAACTGTGTGATCGCTGCCCCCCAGCCCCGCCGCCCTTTTCTTTATCAGTGCGAGCTGGCAGGATGCTGAATGCAGAGATTTCTCAAGTTACGCAATAGAGTGACTCCTGAAATAAGTTGGAGACGTTTTTTAAAAGGTGTAAGAAGACCTGGCTGGTGTAGCTCAGTGGATTGAGCGTGGGCTGCGAACCATAGTGTCACAGGTTCGATTCCCAGTCAGGGCACATGGCTGGGTTGCGGGCCAGGTCCTCAGTGGGGGCCACGGAAGAGGCAACCACACATCGATATGTCTCTCTCTCTCTTTCTCCCTCCCTTCCCCTCTAAAAATAAAAATAAATAAAATCTTTAAAAAAAAAAAGGTGTAAGAAGAGCTCCGTTGGTGAAGAATATCTATAGTGACCACTTTTGTAAGACCCTGGAAAACCTCTAAGACCTACACCCGCCCTTGTGTTCTGTAAAAGCAGACTTATTTTCTGATGTGTGAAAAGGCACAGCCCATCTGGACAGGGAAGACGCCCTGCCCTGGCCGCGCTCTGGGAAGCGCAGCGGCGTCCTGGTGCACGCTGGCACGCTCCGAGGGGAACTTGTCAAAGATGCCCAGACAGGGGCCTTGACGGATGGCCGGTGCCTGGGCCTCCTTTCAAAGACCCTCGGTGTGAGGGCCAGAAGGCAGCTCGTTTCCCTTCACCGCCTCTCCGGCGGGTGCAGATTGGCTGTGATTTATCCCTGGCCCAGGGAACTCGCGGCGGTGAGCGAGCAGGAGGCAGCTCCTCGCTTACGACTCGCACCGGAGACCGTGCGCGGCCTCCAGCAGCCTCCGAATCACCAGGTGACGGTGACCCAGCGGCCTCTCTTCCATTCGCGCTCTGTGTCGTTAACGGCACAAGCAAACCACCCCATGGAAATAAATCTTTAAAACGAAACCCGGTCCTGCAGTCCTGACATGCAACGTCTCTCCGTTCGCCCCAAGGCCCCTCGCGCACGCAGACATGGCCTGTGCGTGGTGATGAGCTTCGACTTGTCACGCCTGTTGATAGCCTGAGTAGCCCTCCCTCTCACATGGTATGTTCGTAGGGACCGTGGAACGGCTGCAGGCTCATCCAGTGACTTGATAAGCTCACTTGCTTGATGGTGCTTCATTTTCACTTCCTGTTCTTAACAGTATCTTTTCCCCTTTGTTTCTGTAGGAAGTTCTCCAGCAGCTGATCGTAATGAATTTGCCCAATGTTTTGATGATTGGCAAAGACCCGCTGTCTGGTGAGTGAAAGCCGCCCGCCCCGGGGGTGCTTGGCCGGGGCCGCTGGCTCTGGGCAGCTGCCGGCCTCCGAGCTCCAGCTGCCAGCATGGAGCCGGCACAGGGCAAACGGGGGGGGGGGGTGCGGGGGGGGGGGTCTTGGTGTTTGAAGGGCGGTTTCTCGCCTGGAGACACGGAGCCAGGAGTGCACGCCTTCCCCAAGAACACACTCTCGAATCCTCACGGAGGCGGGCCGGCCCACTGCTCCAGCGGGCTGAGGGGCGAGCCGCACGGTGGCCTCTGCGGGGTCTCTCCTCCTCGGAAAAGGTGGAGCCGGCGGTGCCGTTGTGGGGCGGGGGTCTTTCGGTAAGAAAGGAAGAATCTTTTGAGGGAACTCCCTCCCTCATCCGCGGGGACCCTGGGATGCCTGGTCTGGCCCCTGGGGGTCTTGCCAGGACGTCTGTCCTGCCGTGTCTCTGTCTTTCACGTCCCCCACTGCACCCGGAGGCCTGCGAGGGCAAGGGTGCCAAGTCCTAGCCTCGGACACTTCGTGTGACTTTGAAAGACTGAGTGAGATGTGCTCCTGCGCATCTTGCAAAGTTGGAGTTTCGTTCACCCTTGTCAGTTAGCTCCCTGGGTGAGTGAAACGGGTGGTGGGTTTGCTCCCTGCCAGACCCCGGCGTCTGCCTGCGCCCATGGACCCCGGGCATAAGCTCGCAGGCCCCAGGGACAGACGTCTCGCTGGCAGGGACTTCCTCCGCTCCAGGGGAGACCGTGGTAGTGTTTGGAACCCCAGTTCTGGGGCCTCCTGGAATGGGTCAAGGAGTGTGGGAAGGGCTGGCCTCCTAAGAGGCTTTTACAGATGGACCTAAGCTTCTCTCCCTTGGCCATCTCCTCACCATGCCGTCCCCTGGCCTGGCTGTCCTTGCTCCTCTCCATGTGACAGCAGCTAAAGTTACCATGCAACGGGGACTGGGAGAGGGGGACGCGCACCAAGCAACCTTCCAAGGACGTTACTCACAGAGCGGAGCTCCTGTTCAGTATCACATCCCTGAGACCAGCAGCAGGGGCTCCGGGGCGGGGGGTGCCCGGCCGGTGCAGCTGAGGGGGCCGGCGTCCTCCTGAGTGCCAGCTAGCTGACGTGTCTGCCCTGTCTCCCTCCGTGTGAGGCAACAGGACGAGGTCTCCCTGACCTCCATGCATCCTCAGCGCAGCCGGCCCGTGGGCGCTTGTGCCCTTGCACGTCAGCTCTGCAGAGTCCGTCCCAGCCGTGCAAAGCCTTCCAGTCCCGTGTTACTAACGGGGAGCCTTTGGTTTGCCTTCGGGCCCTTTGTTTTCTGGCTTTATATGGTTCCCCCAGATAGAAGACACCAGACACAGCCCATCCCAGCCGCAGCCCTGGGCCGCAGGGACAGCTGGGACTTTCGTGGTTTCTGTAGTAACTTCAGGAAAGTGGGGGGTTTCTGCTTTGATGAGCAGAACTCTGTTGACTCTCCAGATTTGTTTGTGGGGGGCACTGGTTTTAAGGGGAGAAAGGTTGCTGGTCCGAGCTTAGCTCTGCTCGTCCACCTGGAGAGAGCTGCACAGGGGACTCGGATGGCCAAGGAGCAGGGGAAGGGGGCCCTCACTTCTGGAGCCCGTGGTGAGCCCACCATGCGGCAGACATGGCACATGTACTGAAAAGTGGAAGTGAGCTCTGGCCGGTGTGGCTCAGTTGGTTGGCGTGTCGGCCCATACATCGAAAGGTCGCTGGTTCGATTGCTGATCAGAGCGCACACTTAGGTTGCAGGTTCGATCCCTGGGTGGGGCGTGTGCAGGAGGCAACTAACAGTTTTTTTTTCTCTCACATCGATATTTCTGGCTCTTTCTCCCTTCCCCTTTCTCCAAGAATCAGTGAACGTGTCCTCAAATGAGAATTTAAAAACTGTATTTTTTAAGTGGAAGTGAAAATGTGCTTCGGGACATCAGAGATGAGAAAGCGGAGGTTCACAGAGTGTAAGTGACAAGCTCTCGGTCACTCGGTCACTCGGTCCCCAAGCAGAGGCGCTGCCTGGGGCCCTGCTCCGCCTGACCCCCCTGAGCCTGAGCTCCCCGTTCGCGTCCCACACGGGCACGGCCTGTCGGGCTGAGCATTGGTGATTGCCAACGTGCAGCCCGTCCGACCCACAAAAATAGCAGGGGGCGAGGTGGGTGCCGTGCAGCCTAATGCTAACCATGTCCTCCCCTCCCCACCTTATCCCACGGCGTGGCTGGGCTGCCCTCCGGGCGATGCCTGCTGTTGCTGTTCCCGTCCCCGTCAGGGCCCCTCCTTCCTGCCGCCCTCTGGGGACCCCCACCCGCCGGGCACCTCCGCACAGCAGCCCTCCCCTCAGCGGGGCTCTGTGCCTGCCTCTGTGTGAGCCACCCCGGGCGGAGGAATTGTCCACCTGCAGAGGACGCGGTCCCCACTGGGCTCTGGTGCCGAATGGAAATATCCACAGGGATGTGCACACTGACTTAAAAAGAAAAAAAAAAAAAACCAGCTTTACTAAGGTGTAACTTCCATACCATAACATTTACCCACTTTAAATGTACTGTTTAGTCATCTTTTTTCGTCATGTGAAGAGTTATGCAACCTCCACCACCATCCAGGGTTAGAACAGTATCGGGAGGCCGATGGGAAGCTGTGACGGGGGAACAGCGTGCCCCCAGCCCCTGGCACCGCGCAGAACTGCCAGATGTCCACCCAAGCGGTTGGCTCCAGCTCCGCGGAGTCAGAGACGGGACGGGACGGGAGCGCTGGGGAGGGACGGGCATCCCGCCCTTGCAGCAGGCTCGGAGGGGCAGGGGCTGCCCCACCCCGTGTCAGGGCCGAGGGCTCTGGGCTGCCAGATGCACGGGTCTGGGCAGGGGTCCTGGGCGCAGGAGCCCCCCGAGCAGGGAGGCTGGCAGGCCCACCAGCAGGAAGCTGCAAGCTGAGGGCCTGAGGCAGAGGGACGTGTTTAAGGAACAGGGTTTTCTGTTTTCGGTTTTAAAAATAGAAGCGTGAAGTATTTGGGGCTGCTTTGTAAATAAAGAACAAAGTCGGTTTCTTTCTGCGGGGCCGCCTGTGCGCTAACTCTGCATGCATTTCAGGAGCTCGCCTGTGCTCTTTCTGGCCGGCGGTGACAGTGTCCTGTGATTTATGACACAGACTGCTCCACAGTTCTGGGTTATTTTTTGGTTTTGGGCAAAAACAATGGAGTCAGGTGCTGGGAGCAGGACACCTGCCAGCGGAGCGCCTAGTCCGCCCCCCTCCCCGGCTGCGCACAGGGACACTGGGAGCTCCCGAGACACCGAGCTTCGCCCCCGCCCTCTGATCTGAAGAGGGAGATGCGGTAACTCACACACGCATGCACCCTCCCGACAAAAGGACGTTCCCTCTCTCTCTGCCCTGGGATTTGGGGACAGCTCAGCAAATGTGGGAAAGAATCCCCTTCGGATGCTTCAGACGGCTTTTGAGATCCGTCCTCGGTGTCTGCCCCCCGCCCCCCGGCCCCGAATCCTCGTTCTGTTCTTTCCTGTTTGGGGCCTCAGGTCGGCGCTCTGGATTTCCTCTGCTCTCTCAGCTGGACACCCGTCCCTGGGGGAGTACCTGCAGCGTCATCACTGCAGACGCTACTTGTCAGAGCCTGGCCTGGGGTCCTGCAGGACCCTGCTCCCAACCCCTCTGTCACTCATACACGGTGACTCTCGGCAGAAAAGCCTTTTCCTTGGCAGCTGGTCTGTGTCCAGGCTCCCAGCCTGGGGGCCGCAGGGTGTCCTTTGGGTGTCGCTGGCCAGATCTTACCCTCTTCTCTCACCCCATGCCCATTCCTCAGGCAGGTGGCTTGGCTCTGCTTTCAGAACACCTGAGCTCTCCCCTTGCCCTGCCCCTGCCACCCGTTCTCAGCACCACAGCCAGAGCGGAGTCCTCGGAGGCGGTTACTCAGATTGCGCCCCCGTTCTGCCCACCCCCTCAGCACTGGGGGCCTGTGCGCTGGCTGCTCCCCGCCTGGAACGCGTTTCCCTCGGACACTCACGGGAACAGCTCCTTCCGGCTCGGCCGCCCGCCCACCTCCCTGTTCACAGCCCCAGCCTCTCTCTCAGGACTCGCAGCCCTCCTGCTCTGCACTGCCTTTCTTTTTGCGTAGCATTTATCGCCTTCTCTGTCATTTATTTACCTTTTTCATGTCTAGTTCCTTGCTTGTATTGCCTCCTCTCGGATGTAATCTCTCCCCAAGGCATGGACTTTTGGGAGTTTTCTCTTGCTGTCGCCAGTATTTTCTAAATGTCTTGATCGGGGTCTGGCACAGGGCAAGCGCTCGAGGAATAGAACCTGAGAGCAGGAGACCCTCCTCCGCCCCTGTCCTCCCTCCCGCAAGCTGGTGCGCCTACCGGTGGGAGCCACGTGCTCTCCCAGAGGCAGAGGTCAGGTGTCAGGGGTCACGGTCAAGCGAGAGTCGCTCTCTGCTCAACACCCAGGCGGCAGAACACTGCCCTCCCCTCCCCGTCTCACCAGCTGTGCGTCCTTTACACGTTGGCGTGGTTCATCAGAGAGACCCTCCCACGAGAAGCCGTGCGGGAACCCCGAGGTGACGATGTCTGCACCGCCTGTGGCCTGAGGGCGGTGAGCCCCGGTTCCTCAGTGGCCAGGCCTCTCCCTGGGCCGCACGCACACACAGCACTGGACTGTCTGACAGGAAGCCAGCACTGTCGTTTCTGTGACTGTAGGACTGTCATGCTGGAAGAGAGCGTTGCTTTCTTCCAAGGCTCATGTGTGAGTGCAATAGTAGTTCTCAGGCTTGGAAACTGCCGCCCCACCTGAGCTGTTTGGACCGGGAGGGAGAAGTCATGGAGGTGCAGAACCCTGCCCAGAGAGGGGAGGGCACTCACTCAGAGGCACACAGCATGGCAGTCCCACCGGTAAGCCGTGCATTTGCCATTATAAACTGTGTAGACAGGTACATATGGGGACAGTCAGCTGTTGGTCCCAAGCAGGGGGACCCGCCACCACCTTTGTTCCGCCGGGTCTTTTGCATTCTGAATGTCAGGCAAGATTCCCGAGGCCTCGGAGAGGCTGACCCTGAGTGGCACCCTGCAGGGTCCTGTCTGTGAATGCTCCTGGGAGTTCCGTTAACTGCAGTTCAGCGGCCTGGCCTTCAGGCCTCCACCCTCTCCTTCCTAGGGCGGTCACAGAGGGGCTCCCAGGGCCAGAGAAGGCACCTTGCGGAGTCAGAGCCTTCTGTGTCCGCAGAGACTGTGAGTGTCCTCCGTTCACAGCTCCATGCAGGCCACTGCTGGGCTACTGCTTGGTCTGCAGAAACCAGAGGGCCAGTTGCTGACCCTCCCGATGGGAGACTGAGGCACTCATGCCCTTCCTTCTCAGAGCGGGCCGCCCCGGTCAGAGTCTCAAAGAGGAGCTCAGCCCAAGCTCATCTTCCTTCCAGCTTCTGTTGCCCATCTGTCTTACTGGGGTCCCAGAGACGACAAGTTGGCTGTCCCTGATCAAGAAGCGCCCAGGCGGCACTAGGACAGGGAGGGGGGAGGAAGACGGCCTCCAGAACTGCGTCTGCTCCAGGGTGAGAAGTGGTGTGCGTGTGTGTGCTACATATAGAGTGCAGTGCAGGTCATCGATGAGTTCTGCCTGGGCAGGTCAGGAGGACTTCCTGGAGGAGGTGGTGTGTGACAAGTCACTGAAGAACAGAGCAGCAGAGGGAAGGAGGAGCTCAGAGGAGTGAAAAGTGCTGCGCGTCCCTGGGGGAGGGGCAGGCTGGGAGCACAGGGGGGCAGGCACTCTTCCGTCACCGCTGAAGTTTGGGCCTCGGGGGCTGGCGGGAAGCGGAACTGCTGGCACTACTTGGGATTTAATATGTAAGCCTCTCGGTGTTTACTGGCTCTCCTGTCAAGGGTGTGCTTCAAGTGCTTTTCGGGGCCCGTGGAAACCTTCCCTCACAGCCCACACCAGGCAGTGCTGCCTTTGGGGGACTGACTGGGAACCTAGAGGGCCCGTGGGACCAGTGGCTTGTCCCCCTGCCCCGTGGCAACCAAGGAAGACGGCTCAGAGTCTGACTGACGTGGAACAGTCTTCTTTCAAAAAGCCAAAGGGCCGTCTTCCTCCTTCTGTCGTGGGCCTGGCGCTCCGCCCTGCCCGGCGCCCTGCTGGCCCTGGGCCCTGCTGGGTCCCGGGTCTCCCAGTGGCAGCTAACGGGCCATTCTTGTACGCAAATGTTTTCCCAGCCTTACTTTTTTTTTTTAACTTCTCCATAACTCTCTAATCTTAACTCTCTCATGTACATATTTTTTTATTTTTTCATTTGCAAAATCCTAAGTCCTCTTTGCAGAGGAGAAAGTAAGAAAGACCAGTCTTCCGACAGTGGCTCCTATGAACACCTCCTCTGCGGTCCCGGAGGGGCAGGCCCAGGAAAGCACCGAAACGCCGCCCCAGGGGCCGTGGCTGGCGGCTGCTCCTGTGCTGCCCCCGGTCTCGGAAGTGAGTTTCCCAGCCGGTCTGGGATGCGGGGCGCTGCTGGGCACTTGAGCTGCAGGCCAGCGCCCTGCTTTTCCAGGAATGTGAAAAGCTTGGTCGACACCAAGCCCAGGCAAGCGTGACAGTGCGGCCAAAGGCTGGCCTGTGAGCGGCCCGTGGGATCTGCCTGGATACCAGCCTGTGTTTGGTAAGCGTCTTAGCGATGGCCTGTACACACAGAGGGGACGCGCCCCTGGCTGCCGTGCACCATGGCTTCTAGCGGGACTCTTCCCTGCGGCCGTCCGACGAGGAGGGACGAGATGCTGTGTGTCAGAGGTCTCTGTGCTCCCTGATAATTTTTAGGCTTCAAGCTTTCTGCTGGGGGCGATGGGAGGGACCCTCTCTCAGACCTTCTGCCACCACCTTGCCTGCAGCCAGTGCAGATGCTGGGTCACGCTCTGAATTCTTGTGGGTGGTTCTCCTTGTCTGATCTTCAGCTGTTTGGGGCTCAGAAGTGGATTCGCTTGCACCCTGGGCAGGTCAGCAGGGTGCGGAGGGAGTCCCTTCTGGTGGTGACGCTGTCTCAGGGGTGGCCGTGGTCGTTTCCGATTGTCCTTTGTGACCTGGGAGAGCAGCCTTCCAACAGCTGGACAGAGACTTCTCGGTGCCCACATGCGGCGGTGCTGGGGTGGGGGCCAAAGTCCACATTTGATAGACAGTTGTTGAACAACTAATTAACTGGATGGCAGGGGGCCTGATCGTGTTTGTGCCTGTTGGGGGCCACGTGTGTGGAGCTCTTGGTGTGGGAGATCTGGGCGAGGGTTTCCCAGGGGTTGCTGTCCAGGCTGAGGGCGTGGGTGCAGGTGCCTGCCTCTTACCTCACGGACCAGGGCGGATTTGGTGAAGGGTTCCCGTGTGCCCACCCGAGAGGAAGTCACCGCCCACACTGTTCCTCGGCGGTGCCCTGACTGGGGAAGTAATAAACAGCTACCCCCGTCGTACGCCGAGCCCCCGGGAGGGTCTGAAGAGCTGTGCCCTTTGCGCACGTGGGTGAGTCTGGGGGCCTCCCTGCACACCGAGGAGAGTGTTCCCTGGGTCATGCGCAGTGTGGCGCTGGTCTCCAGCCAGTGAGACAGCCCCGTGCTCATCCTCACCGAATGACCAGTGTTTAAATACCAGACCAGGGAGAGCAGTGCAAGCGGGTGCCTCTAGCACGTCAGTCAGAAGTGAACAGGTTGTCGTTATTAAGAAAAAACTATAGATACACGTAGCAAGTTGTCACCTAACACTGTCTTTAGGTTCTGCGACTTAAAGCAGCACCACAAAGACAAAGCCAGTTTAACCGTAGTCAGATTGGTGCGAGCAGGAATTAAGTTCCTACTGCATGTCATCACCGTCATGACGAAATGACGTGGAACGATTCGACGTTCGAGGACCTGCAACCACATCTCGTCCCCGGAAGAAAGGAAGCAAACTGTTCTCTTCGTCCTCGCCCTGGGAGTTGGCGCGAACAGTTCATGTCACGCCTTCAGCCAGCAGGCGCTGCTGAGATACCTGCACTGGGGTCCTGGGAGCAGCCGCTGGGCAAGGTGGAGCCCGCTCTGGCAGGAAACGTAAATAAGTGATGACAGTTTCGGGAGGAAGGGGCGGTGGAGAGTTAGGGAAGAGCAGACGGTGGCGGACCTGGGGCCAAACCTGGTTGTGTACCTCAGCCTGTGTGGGAGCCCCGTTCTTGCGTGTGAGTGGGAGGTTTTTGTCCACTGCAGACTCAGTCAAACACCAGCACGTTCTGTTTCAGCGCAGCAGATGTCCGCAGGAGCCAAGGACACGTGGGAAGGGCCGCGTTAGCCCTTCTGAATTGGGTTAGTCCCTCCCGGTGTGAGGCTTTGTAAACCCTCAGCCTCACCGTTGACTTGCAGATCCTGGGCCGCTGGTTGTGGGGAGCTGAGTTAGCAAAGCTGGGGGTCCACGTCACTGCCTCTCCCTGACCCCTGTGTCTGCAGGTTAACCACTGTGCCTCCCAGCCCCAGCACGGCAGAGCGCGTGCAGTTTGGGGCGGGAAGCGCTCCCTCTTGGAAAGGGCCTTTCGCTTTCCTTTGCCTAAATCCCTGCCTTCCAACCTAAGTGTCCATTTATTCACTCTCGGTGTCTGTGGCCTGGGCAGGCCGATGGTGTGGAGGGAGTCACTTCTGGTGGCGTGACGCTGTCTCAGGGGTGGCCGTGGTCGTTTCCGATTGTTCTTTGTGACCTGGGAGAGCGGCCTTCGGCCATCCAGACAGAGACTTCTGCTGGTGGTGCTGGGGTGGGAGCCGAAGTCACGTTTGACAAAGAAGTGTGAACACGTCAATGGCTGGCTGCCTCTTAGAGAATTAAAGAGGAGACTCCGAAAGCACCCTGGGGGCCACGCACCACGCACCAGGCGTGGAAGACAGGTGTTGTTTCCCGTGATTGGCAGAGGCTGCAGAGGGCTGTGTTCAGAAGGATTCGGAGGCCTCTCTGGGCTCAGTGAGAAAGTGGTGTGATTGGCTGGCCGGGTCTGCCGTGGGCTCGTGTTCGAAGGCCAGGAACTTTCCAGCCTTGCCCTCATCCGGCCTGCACATTTTAGAGGCCGGTGTCATTTAATCGTCCAGTTGCGTTTCTGTATCCATGTCCATCCCCCTCCCGGCGCCCGTGACACCAGGTCGTTGCCCTTCAGTTTGGGGAGCTGCTGGCCGCCAACGACTGTCGCTTTATAGCAGTTTGGATCAGCCTCTGCGGATTCCATTCCTGCTGAGAAAGACCACCGCGAGTTTCCCTGTGACTTTTCCCGGTGACCAGACTCCAGGCAGCAGGCAGTAAAGGAAGGAAGGTTTTCCTTAGTCCCCCAGGCGGTGGGGGGTTCCTCCGGGGTTGGGGTTGCGAGGCTGTGTGGACATGTGGAGGCTGCCCGGGTTTCCTGACTTGCTCCGCCCACTGTGGCTCATTCAGCACGGAAATCTACTCTGCTTCACCCCTCTCCCGTTTGCCACTCTGAAAACCAACTCTAGCAAGCTTCACCCCAGGGCATTTATAATTCGTCCACCACCGTGTTCACTTGCCTCCGGGCCTTTGCACTTGCTGACCCCTGTGCTTGCTCGCCTGCCTCCTCAATCCCTCCTCTTCCTCCCTGGGGCTCCGCGCAGAGGTCGTTTCTTTTAAGAATCCTTGCCTAATGCGGAGGTCGATGTCCTTCTTCCGGGTTCCTGTCGCATTTTCTCAGCCTTTTGTAGCTGCTGATTTTCTTGGTCTGAGCTCAGAGGGCTGGGCTGGTGTCGGCGATGCTCTCAGCGCTGAACACGTGGGTGCCGGGGCAGGGAGTCGTCTGGAGGGTTGTTCCTTCTTCGCCAGCTTAGCCGAGTCACAGCCAACCTCGCCAGCAGGGACCCGGCCCAGAGCCTTCTGTGTGTTTTGAAACTATTCAAAACTCACAATCTGGTGGGTTCGTGAAAATAGCCGTTCTTCTTACTGCTGAAACCCTGAGAGAAATTGGCCATCAGCCTCGCATGAGAAATGAGGGAACTTGGGTTTCTCTCTCTTTAAAAAAAATAAATAAGTTTCATAGAAACCTGTGCGGGGGCGACAGCCACGGAATGCCTTCCAGTGTTTTGGTTCCCTCTCCCTGGTGACAGCCAGCGTGGGGTCGCTGGGCTGGACCGGGGCAGCGGGGCATCTCCTGGTACCCTGCTGATCGCCCAGACGTTTGTTTTATTTTTATTTTTTTTTTAAGATTTTATTTATTTATCTTTAGAGGGGAAGGGAAGGAGAGAGGGAGAGAAACATCGATGTGCGGTTGCCTCTTGTATGTCCCCTGCCGGGAACTGGCCTGGCAACCCAGGCATGTGCCCTGACTGGGAATCGAACCGCGATCCTTCGGTTCGCAGGCCCGCGCTCAATCCACTGAGCTACACCAGCCAGGGCCAGACGTTTGTTTTAAATCATTTTTTTCCCGAGAAGATTTGTCTGAAGTTCGTTCTCTACCTTTGAAACCCTTTGCCCCTGCCGGTACCAGACTCGGCAAACGGGAATTCCATGCTTTTGCAGCAGTGCCCCGGGGCGGAGTCCGTCCTCCGTGGTGCCCGATGGGTGGGAAGGAAGGAGTGGAAGAATGAACGCGTGGCGCGCGGTCCCACGTGCGTCCCACGTGCGTGACTGCGGGTGCCGGGGGAGCAGAACGCTTTGCTCCCCCGCCGCGCGGCCTCAGGTGTGCTGGAGCTCACGTGTGTCTGCGTGCGCAAGGGTTCTCGTCCCCTCCTTGCTGACGCTCCTGCTGCTGGCAGCGGGCCTGCCCACGCTGGTCTCCCCTTGCAGTGTGGTTTCAGCTGCTGCGGCTGGGGGGCGTGGGTCCTCAGAGCCGTTTGAAGTATTTGGAAATGTGGTGTCTTTAGATCCTTGGGGGCCTTTGCCGTGAACAGGGTGCACGAAGACTTTCTATACGAGCTCTGCCTCCTGTTCCGGCTGATCCGAGCCCTGCAAACGCTCTCCCTGCCGGGTGTCAGCTCCCGGCCGGTTACAGGGCCAGGCACAGGCCCTGAAGGGGAATCGCTGTGGGAGGAGCTGGCGATGGCTGGGAGGGGTCTGCCCCTGTAGTATCCACCCAAGGCCAAGGCCAAGGCCAGGTGGGGGGGATGGGTAAGGACAGTCACATGGGCTGGGGCCAGGGACAGACCTTGGTGAGACTGATGAGAGGCTTGTGAGGTCCACAGGGCCATTTCCCTTTGTTTTTATCAAAACTGAAGTTGTGGCTGACCGTCCGCTCAGCGATGATAAGAAGTGTGGTGACGATATTCATTCATGACTATAGCTCGGAGCCTCCTGGGCCGCATAAAAGGTCTCAGGTGAAGACTGATGCATAAAAGCCTTTGAGGACGTTTCCATTTCCAGCCCCGAGGAAGCTCCACACTCACTAGCAGGGAGAAGGGCTTCGCTGTGATTGGGCCGACCAGCAGCCCCAACCTCATTAAAGCGCATGCCTAAGCGTGGGGCCTGAATGGTGCGCAGGGGCCTGTGGTCGGACCCCCTCTCCTCCCCCCACCTCAGGGCGGGGAGACCGCAAGGAGGGTGCAGTTTAATCCGTGAACGTCCAGCCCCCAGTTCTGAGTCTCAGCCACGATGTCATCATCCCAGGAAGGAGTGTGTTCAGCTGTTCTCAGTCGAGAGTGTTAGGATGACCCCACACGCACCTTACCCCCAGGGACTCGAAGGACACCGCAGCGCTCCTTCTCGGGACACAAGCTTGTTTTTTTCACCCCAGGGGTCCTTGGTGATACTCTGGGCCATTCTAGCACAGTGTGAGTGGGTGTCGGTAAATCCTTCCAGAAAACGGTGTTATTTCTGGCATGTTCCTCTGCCCCAGATAGAACAGGGTATAGTGAGAAGGGCAGAAAACCACAGATTTTTTTTACCCGAAAATCACTCTGCCCCTCACCCAGGCCAGCAGCCCCCATGTCAGAGATGTGGACACTGAGGCCCGAGGACAGAGCGCAGCTTGTTGGGGTCATACTGCTCCTGGTAACCAAGCCAGGGCTAGAGCCTCAGTATTCCGACTGCTGGTTCCAGTGGTTGGGACTCACAAACGCGGGAAGGCACACTGGCCCTCAGCGCGGTCAGAGGGACGGCGTGGAAGGACGAGAGACTGGCTGGCGAGGCGGAGGAGGAGCAGTGGGACCGTGTGGGTGCGGGCCTGCGGCTGCGGAAGGAGGGCTTCTCGGACGCTGGTCGCGAGGGGAATGGTCAGGCCTTTCTGCTGGACTGTTTGGCAGTAGGAGAAGCTTAAAAGATGAGTTTTTCTCAAGAAGTAAATAAGGATGTGCATGAAGAACTCCCCACTAAGATGTTGTTTAGCATCATTTAGATTAAAATATCGAAAGGTTGAGCCTCTGGGAAGGGACTGGTTGGGTAAGTTGGTGGCCTTTGTACCAAGTGAGCCTGAGACCGTCACCATCAAAAGTGACGCGTGTGTTTTCTGGGGTTTGCTGTGGGAAGCTCCAGCCAGAGGGTGAGACCGAGAGACAGGACGGGTGGGTGGGGGGCGGAACAGCTGCGCAGCAGGCTGCTGACGCGCAGCTGGGTGGCCAGTCGGCGGGCTTGCCGTCTGACGTTGCGCATGGCGAGAAGGTAGCTCTCCACGCAGCCTGCGGAGATGACTCTGCTGTTGGCCTCGGCTTCCCACACCCACTAGAAAGAGACACTGATGTCGAAGTTCACTGATTGTCACGGGGAGATATTTATGATACAGTTGAATGGAAAAGGACAACAGATAGTTACGTTCAGACTTCTCATTTGGTTTAAATAACGTACCAACCCATACGTGGAAAGCAGATGGCATGTGTACACCTAAGTGGAAATCACTGGGTAGAGAGATGAATTTTTTTTTTTAGCTTGTCTGATGTTTTTTCCCCAACAGCAGACTGGGGTATCACTACTGATGAGATTTTATGAGCAGATGGGACTAATTATGTTGCTCTTTTGATTTAGGGAAGAGCATGGAGGAAATTAAGAAGGTGCTGCTGCTGGTGCTGGGCTGCGCGGTCCAGGTAGGGCTTGGGCAGGGGGTCCGTGGGCGTGGTCTGCTCTTGGCCGTCTTGTGTGTGGATTCGTGAGCATAAAACGCCCCCTTAGTGAGGAAGGAGTGAAGCCACCCTCAGCCCACCCTGACATGTCACTGGGTCCCTGAGAGAAGGGACCACCCATTAGGTGACAGCCGTTTCTAGTACCGGGGCACCTTTGGCAGCAAGCAGGTAAGGGTCCCTCAGGCCAGGCAGCCACTAGCAAATTGTCCCCAGTGTAGGGGCACCTAGAGCGAAGCCCAGCAAACTGCATGGTGGGCGGAATCCGACTCAGCACCTGTTTTTGTAACTAAAGGTTCGTGGGGGCGGGGCCCCGCCCCTTCTTTACGCACACTCTCTGGCTGCTGTCACACGCGGTGGCAGAGCTGAGGCCAGAGGGGCGCAGAGTCTCGGGTTTTTTTTTTTAACCATCCGGCCCTTCACAGGTGAGTTTGCCACCCCTGGACCCAGTCCAGGTGCCTTGACGTTTAACATGCACATTTCTGTGTGCCAACCCAGCTCTGTCAGCCTGATGGGCTCTTTGAAAATAGGCATTCCAGCCCTGGCTGCCATGGCTCAGTGGACAGAGCGCCGGCCTGAGAACCGAAGGGTCGCTGGTTTGATTCCCGGTCAGGACACATGCCTGGCTTGCGGGCCAGGTCTCCAATAGGGGGCGTGCGAGAGGCAACCACACACTGATGTTTCTTTCCCTCCCTTTCTCCCTCCTCTGTAAAATAAATAAAAAAGATCTTTAAAAAAATAAAAATAGGTGCCGCAGGTGGTTCTGCTGTAGGAGGTCTGAGCAGCTTCTAGAGAAGCAACCTGAGGACAAGCGAGGACAAATTCCTAGATACAAAGGAGGCAGCCAGGGGCTGGGCGGGTGGTGCCTTTGGAAACTGTTTCTGTGCCTGTGGTGGCCCCAGGTGGCCTCGCTGGCAACACGTTTCCATCAACACACCTTACCTTGTGCAGTGTGAGAGGAAAGAGGAGTTCATTGAGAGAATCAAACAGCTGGACATTGAGACCCAAGCCGGGATCGTGGCCCACATTCAGGAGGTAGGTGTGTGGTGGCTTGCGGGGGCTTAGCTGGGGCCCCTCCCTCAGCGACTGGGTGCCAGGCTGCCTTCCCCGGTGACAAGTTGAAACGCTACATCATTCACTAGTGACTTTACTAATTTTAGGTTTCAGACACCACAGCCCGGTCGAATCTGTTTGGAAAGGTAGCCATCAGCAAGCTAAAGTAAAATGGGGATAAAAATAAAAAGAATGTGCAAAAGACCTCGTTCAAGTTTGGTGCCTCCTCTTCTGGCCTAATAAGGACTCAGGCTATTTTTAAGTGCTGTCAAGGGGTTTAGGCCCAGGGTTTGATTTACAGGCCCTGAAAATGGATCCTGGCAAATGTCACCCTGCGTCAGATGGTTGGTCTGTCTGGAGAAGGAGTCTCCGTTTCTGTCGGCAGCGGGGCCGAGAAACAGGCTGCCCCTGCAGGCGCAGCCCCGGGGTGCGGTCAGGAGGGCTGCGGACAGCCCCTCTGCTGTTCCGTAGACCTGGGCAGAGGTGGTAGCATCAGAGAAGTGGTTTCCCTGGCAACCGGGCCTGTGGGGTCAAGCACCTACCTGACATCCTCCCCTGCCCCCGTCCAGAGGAAGCCTTGCGTGTTGTAATTATCTAGGAGATACGCGTCAGTCTTCAATCTGATTGGACAGGTGAGATAGAGGCAGGAAAGAGCCAGGGGCAGGAGCACCTAGGAGCAGGTGCGTGCCTGGTAGGGGCCCTGAACACAGAGCTCCAGGCCAGTGCCAGGGCAGGCTGGGCTGATGGGTCCCCCAGGCTCCAGGTGCCCTGGGCCACTGAGGCAGCATCGCAGCAGGAGATGAATGTGGCCCATGGCAGCAGAGGGGCCGGGGATGCCCGCGTCAGGGGGAGGCCAGTCTCGTCACAAATACACTTAGCCATTGGGACAGTGAGTGGCCACCTGTTCGCCTAAGAACCATTCTGCCTTTTAATTTTCCTTGCGTGTCCTGTGTTTTGAAAAATATATATATCTGGGGTTAGGTCCCTTGCCACGGACCGTCTTTCCTGCTCAGCCAGCAGGCTATTTGAAATGAAAACGGGCTGGGATGCAGCCCAAAGAGTCCTGGGTGATTATCGGATTCGGTGGCTGGCGGTGGGGACTAGGCCTCGGGGTGAGCCGGGTGCTTTTCACACATTCTGGTGCCCAGGCCCACAAGAGGCCCACCAAGTCCCATCAGGGAGGAGCGACAGGAACCTTCAGTTCAAAGCAGCTCGTGTACCTGGTGTCTGGCCTGGGGGTTGCACGTCCCCGAGTCCCCTTCGTGGACACCAAAGACCGTTCCCAAGCGTTGGTGTGGAGCAGGCTTGGCAGCCAGCCTCCTAGTCCCTGGTCCACGCCTGTCGGGTGCCCGGCACCCTGGGCTGAGGCTGCTCCTGGTTCTCCGAGACCAGCCGACCCCCAGCATCTCCTTGGTGCAGTGGGGAGAGGTGGGGCCGTGGGTGTCATTCCCAAAACTGAAAGGCATTCTTTTTTTTTTTTTAGTGGTGGTGGTCTTTGCGGGGAGGTTGGTTAAAGTTATTCTCTACCTCCATTTACTCCTCTGGAAAATTTCAAGAGATTTTTTTTTTTTGGTGTCTGCAAAAAATTTCAAGAGCTTTTTTTGGGTTTCAGTTTGTTTGCCCCTTTTGAGACCTACGTGCACTGATGCTCATCCTCCCAAACCCGAGAAGGCCAGAGACAGATCTTCTGCGCCCTGTGGTTGGGTGGGGGGTTGGGGGGCAGGGTCAGGTTGAGAAGGTGAGGTCGGCAGAGTCAGTGGAGAGGGTATGCGCCTCTGCCCCACCCCCTCTGCCCCACCCCCACCCCCACGGGAAGGGGGCGGAATCCAGGTGGTCCTAGGTGGCAAAGAGATACTGGCTTGCCTGAAAATTGTTTTAGATTATGAAGTATTTACCCAAACAGCATAAGGTTGTTGTGTGCCCAACATTCTGACGTGGGAGTTTTAATAGTATTTCGCCATGCTCGAGTTGGATTCTGAGACAAGTCCCTGTTCCTCTCCCCGTGCCACGAGGCCGCCCTCCGTCGCCCGTGTGATCCGAGGACTGTTCGGGGAACCAGGACAGCTCGGGGAGTGCTTTCCAGTGTTGAAAGCGGCGGTGTCCTCTCTGAACCAGTGCTGAAAGCAGAAGTAGTTTGTGTCTCAGGGCAGAGCTTGGCTGTGCTTGGTACAGGGACCCCCCCGCTGCTCAGCCGTGGGAGGGGTGCTCTCGGGGCCCCCCAGCTGCCCCGGCCCGGCCTCTGCAGCGACGCCCCTGGGTGTGCCCTCAGGTGACCCACAACCAGGAGAACGTGTTCGACCTGCAGTGGCTGGAGGTCCCGGACGTGGCCCCCGAGGAGCTGGAGGCCCTGTCGAGGAGCATGGTATTCCACCTCCGGAGGCTCATAGACGAGCGAGACGAGCGCACGGAGGTGTGTCTGCGGTGGCCCACAGCCTGGGGGACAGGTCGGGGCACTCGGGCCTGGGGCCCAGTCTCAGGCCGCCCCCTTCCCCTCCCCTCCCCGGACCTCTGAAGCCTGCATGCCCCCAGTCCTCCTGGTCCAGCTTCTGGGTGGTGGGAGGGCTGGACCCGGGGGCACCTCCGCAGCGAACAGTCACCTCCGAGACACCTGTGTGAGGATGGGAGTCGCGCTTAGGGACCCTGCTCCATTCACGTGCTCCTTGCTGTCTCTCTCGTGCAGTATATCACCGCTTTTTAATGCCACACCACCTTTCTCCTGCCTCCCTCCTGGCTTTTCAGTCGAGGCTGACATCTGTCTTCTGCTTTCTATACGTCTTTGGGTCATTTCTCACCAAGTTGGAGTGCGGGCACTGTGCTGGGCACAGGGGCGCACTGGTGAGCCCCCCCTCTGCCCTGCTGCAGCTGATCGTGGACCTCACTCAGGAGCGGGACTACCTGCAGGCCCAGCAGCCGCCCAGCCCCCTCAAGTGCCCCAGCGCCGAGTCCACGCCCAGCCCGACCGGCAGCCTCTCCAGCGAGGACAGACAGCACCTGGCCGTGGAGCTGGCCGACACCAAGGCCAGGCTGCGCCGCGTCAGGCAGGAGCTGTGAGTCCTCCGGTGGCCCCCCCTGTTTGGGGTGGGCTGGGCTCTGCTCTGCGCTTGGTCCCTGTGGGACATGGCCCTGCCCAGCAGGGGCTCCGTGGGTTGTGGGGGCTCCTGCCGGCCCAGACGTCACAGGTGGTGCAGGAGCGGCCTGCTGACCACCCTCGGGCTCGCGGTGAGGCTCGAATGACCACATGCTGCTGTGCGTTTTCTTGGCCGGAGGGAGGACGTGTCTCACCCTCCTCCCGCCTTCACCTCTCGTCAGAGGGCCTTGCTGCCTGCCTGGCTGTGGAGGGAGCGGACGGGGCGCAGCAGCTCCTGGGGTCACCTGACCTGTCCCGCACCCTCAGAGGAGGGTGTAGCTTGAGGGCAGGCCTTGAAAACGGAAAGAGGACAGGCAGACTCCCCTCCCCACCCCCAGAAGCCAGGTCCCCTCTCTGTTTTCCGCCTCGGTCTCCCAAGGTGGCGGGCTCTCCAGGTGCTTCTGGGGAAGCCCTCACCACGCGCCCTCTGCATGGCCCCAGGGAGGAGAAGACGGAGCAGCTTGTGGACACCAGGCATGAGGTGGACCAGCTAGTGCTGGAGCTGCAGAAAGTCAAGCAGGAGGTGAGCGGGGGTCCTTTCTGTCGCCTGTGGAGGGGTGGGATCGGGGGCACCCCAGCACCTGTGGCCTGGGGTTCAGGGACACAGTCACAGGACCTCCCAGCAAGGGCCTTTGCTTCCTTCCTGCTCCCAGCAATGCTACTGGGAGCCAGGTGTCCTGAGAGCTGCTGTGGGGAGCGGCAGTGACATGTTTTAGTGACAGCGTGTGGAGCCCATGGAGCCGCTTGGCCATTAGGAGCTGGCTTCTCCGGGGGGAGGGCTGCAGGGCCTGGGCCCTCTCCTCCCCAGCCTGGGGCCGCCCTGAGCGAGGTCCCCTGCCTTTGCCCCCCTCCCAGAACATCCAGCTGGCGGCCGACGCCCGGTCTGCACGCGCCTACCGAGATGAGCTGGACTCGCTGAGGGAGAAGGCGAACCGCGTGGAGAGGCTGGAGATGGAGCTGGGCCGCTGCCGGGAAAAGCTGCACGACGTGGACTTCTACAAGGCCCGCATGGAGGTGGGCGCCGCGGCACTGCCTGTCCTGGGGGCGGGGGGCGGGGCCGGGAGCCATGGGGCCTCAGCGGGGCTCGAGGCACTGCCTGCCCTGGGGGCGGGGGGTGGGGGCGGGAGCCATGGGGCCTCCGCAACCCAGCCTGCGCTCTCCCTGCTCCCGAGCCTGTCTGCACCGCCCCCAAGGGCCCCCCTAATTTAGGGGGGAGTAAGGTGGGGAATATGGTTGAAGGGCCCTGATTCCTTTTAGGGTTTTTCCCTCGTCCACGAGATTTAGCCACAGCAGTGACCTTCTGTTCACAAATCTTTTTTTCAAAAACCTCTTGCAATTTCTGTGGGTAAATCTTGCCAGGATTGTTTCTTCCGCTTTTCATAAGGTTTCTCCCCGGGGAAGGAAGGAAGATACCTGGTATTTGGGCAAGTCTGTCCCTAAGCCCTCAGTGGTGGGGGCGATGCCAAGGCCGAGGTTGTGGGTCTGTGCAAGGGAGGGTGTCAGGGCTGAGGGGGGGCGGAGATCAAGAGCCAGGCGGGGTCACCGATGCCTAGACCGCTCACCCTGGCTGCCTGAGGTCAGCAGCAGGTTCCGGACCCTCTTTTCTGAGGGGGTGGGGACACTGCCCCCGTTGCTGGCACAGTGGTTTGTGGGTAGTTTTAGGGAGCTCACGTTGCGTGGCCCTGTTGGATGGTAAGAAATAATCCCCGCTGCCAGGGGGCTTTAGGGGGCCTGAACATGGGTATGGGGAGCGCGGGTCGCCCCTCTCCCTCCCGGGCTGCTGGCAGGCAGCTATGTGGGGGCCAGGCTGTTGGGCCTGACCCTTCGACAGGCCCTGGGGGCCCTGGGGTCTCTGGGCCAGGTGGAGGCGGGTTGGGAGGACCGTGGTCCAGGCTTGTTTGTTGTTCCAACCTAGTCAGGGTGTGTCTGTTCCCCCAGGAGTGTTAGCGACACACTGGCCCCACCCCCTGCGGAGGAGCCTCCCAGGTGCTGTGCAAAAGCAGCCAGGCCCACGGGCGGGGTGGGGGTGGGAGGCCAGCTCCCGCTCCCGCTCCCGGCTCTGTCCTGGAAATGGTCCACTGGCCCTGCTGGCGATGAAAGGCATAAATCTCCAGCACAGGCAGGTTCTGGGACACAGGCTTTTCTTCGCTCACCGGAGATGCCGCAGTTAGGAGAGTTGGGGACAGTCGTGCCCACGCTTCCCCAGATTGCTGCCTCAGCAGCCCCTCCTGCCCACTGTGGGGACCCTGTGCATCCCCCCCCCTCACCCTGACCTTGTCCCATGGACGGGGTGGGCCTCAGGGCTCAGTCTCGGTCTCTGCTCACTCCTGGCCCTGTCCAGGCACCCCACTCGGTCACGCAGGCACGGTGACTTCACGCCTGCGCGGTGGGCGCCGAGCCCTGCCCCAGGGGTGGGGGCTCTACCACACAACGAGGCTCATTCCTGGCCTTCGGGGAGCTTCCGGACGTTGGGAGGGTTTCGCACGGGGAACCCCTTTTCTACATTCTCAGGATTCATGCCTCTGCATAATAGCACTGTTTTTCATACTGATTAATAATTTTCATGGTGAAGTTACCGTGAAATTAGTAATGCCTTAAGTTTTGCATTAGCTTAATGAATTACAGGAGAACTGGCGTGGTCCGTGGAGTCCAGGCCCTGGTGGAGGGGGATGAGTCACATCATGCCGGGGCCCGGGGCCCGGGGCCCAGGGCAGGACAGTGCGTGGGCACGCGTCCTCCAACTGCAGCAGTGATGACAGTCCTGCGGGCTGCCCGCAGCCCTGCCGTCAGCCCCCGCTGCCAGGTGGGGGGGGGGGGGGCGTGTGCGCCATGAACCCCTGAGGGCCGGGGCGGGGTCTCACTCGACGGCATGCCTGGGGCCTGGTGCACACGAGGCCCTTGGTAGTCGGCACAAGTCGAGGGAAAACCCTGCTCTCCGCAAGGACGAGACTTGCAGCAGGGGGGGAAGGACGGGGACAAGCATGAGGGTTTGTCTCCTTCGTGATGGCGGCTGTGGTGGGTGTGACGGGCAGGGGGGCGGAGAGGGGAGCACGCTCGCCACGTTTGTGCCGGCTCACGGCTGGGGGGGGGTGCCCACCGTGTGGGCGGACCCCTCTAGGTACAGGGGAGCGAGTGACGGCCCGGGTGCTCACCCTAAGGTCCTGTCCAGTGTCGCCATGGAGCAGCACATGATAAGGAGACAGTGTCACTGCCACGTGGGAGGGAAAGATAAAGGACCCGGCGGAGTGGGGGGTGTCAGGGCGAGGGCAAGGTTAATTTTGCTCAGAAAAAAATGGAACACGAATTTCCTTGTTTTGTTTTTAAACTTCTGGCAGCTCCGAGGTGGCCCCTAGTCTAGTTTACACGGGGGTTAAAACAACAACAGGAGGACAGAGGCCTGGGCGTCCCTGGGCACAGTGGGAAGTGGGGGCGCGGTGGGTGGCCCTTCGCTTCCCTCTGCAAACAGCCGTCCCACCTCTCCGCTGCCAGGGCACGGGGTGGGGGGCAGGGGCAGAAAGAGATGGCTGGGGAGGTGCCTCTTGGCCCGCGTTTCGTCATTGGCTGAAACTCCCGGCAGCGAAGGGCAGTTGTGTGGGTGCCGTGCATGTCCTGAGCTGGGGGGCGGCGGGGGGGGGGGGCAGGCCGGCCTGGTCTCTGCCGCCCTGAGAGACCTGCAGCTTCCTGGGCAGTGCTGGGTTCCAAGCAGACAGCAGTTTAGGGGGTGGCCACTTAGCGGGGCACAGTCCCGGCAGCCCCACCGCTGGCTGGGTGCTGGGCAACCCTTGTCTTCGTCGGCAACAGGAGTGGTGGTCAGGGTGTCCCGGAGCCCCTTTGCGCCCAGAATCGTGAGGCACAGGCAGGAGCACGTTTCATGTGAGCTCCCCCCGGCCCCCGAGGAGGGGCCCCTGGATCCGGTCCCTGCAGGGGGTGGGGCAGGGCTGTTACCCTTGGACCCGACCCATGCCGGCAAGGCAGTTAGGAGCTGGGTTCGTGGCTCGTTCTGGGGTCCGGGGCGCACACACCCTTCAGAAGCCCCCGCGGTGCCGGGTCCGGGAGGGGAAGACGCGCTGCGGGCTTGGTCTGCCCTGCCCGTCTGGGCCCATCTCCGCTCACCACGGCCAGGGCGTCCTGGGTCCCCGCAGCTACGCTCCCCTCCGTCGTCGTCTTCAGTAGAAGAAGGTGCTCAGGATGGGTTTGTTGATTTGAGTCCAACCCTGAGGGCTCTCAGGATGCCCCCACCCTTAATTAAAACAAACCCCTCTCCAGGACTGTGTGGAAGAAGAGAACACCGCTGCGTCCTTTAGCCCCTCCTTGTCTGAGCGTCTGCTGCCCTTCCACCTCCCCCCGCCCCGTGCTTGGGAGGCCGGGCTCAGGTGCAGGTGCAGCGAGCACCCAGCCTGCCTTGGCCACGCTCTGTGTGGCCGGGACACCTCCCCAGGTCCGGGGGGCTTAACTCCTGGCCAGGCTCCTCCGAGGTTCAACCGACTGCAGCAAACCCGTGAGCAGGTTGCAGGGGGGGGGGTTGGCCTCCATCGAGTGAGCTGGGGCTCTGCCGTTCTGGGTTGGAGGACCCAGAGTCTCCCCTCCGAGGGCACTGCTGGGCTGGCTTCCAGTTGCCCTGGGCACCCGAGCTGCCCCTGGTGCTGCGGTCCTGGGCGCGGTGAGAAGGACCCGGTTGTCCCTTTGACCCCAACCCCCACCGCCATGTTTGGAGCTGGTTGGGGTCAGGACGCCCCACCCCCAGCAACGAGTGTCCGCCTGTTGCTTGGTGGAAGCCCTGTGCCGGGTGGACTCACAGGGACCTGGCGGGGTGGCAGCGGGTGGCCAGCCTGCTCCCTGGGCCTCGGGCACGGAGCGCAGTGCGTTCCACACACGTGGTCATGCCAGCTCCCCACACCTGCCCGCAGCAGGAAGCGGGGGCCACGGTCGAGGGACCTGCACTTGCTTCAGGTCCCATGGCTGGTCGTGCCCCCGGCAGACCTGGGAGTGGGAGCTATCAGCCCGTGTCCCCACCCTGCTCCCGGTGACCAGGGTGGCTCTCAGGGACCAGACGTCAGGCCGGGCCTGTGCCTCCTAAACATGGCCCCTCAGCTGTTCGCTGGGCTGGGTCAAACCTTTAAATAGCCTCCCGGTTCACTTGGGTCCAAGGTCCTCGGGAGGCGGGCTGGCTGTGGGCAGCGGCCAGAGGGTGTCCCCGCCCACCCCAGGCCGAGCCCTTTGCCAGCTTTAGGATTCGGACACAGCTTCCTGGGCCCTGGCCTCTCACTTCTGAGGAGCCAGGGCACGCAGAGCAAGTTCAGATAAATTTTTGTTGCCTCAGAGGTGGTGGAAGGCGATCTCTCCAAAAAATCGAGACACGTGTGAATGGGAGCTGTAACTCATTTTGCTTCATGTTCTGTTCCGCTCTGGACGCTCGCACCTCCCTGCCTGCACCCAGGTCCTTGGGGGCCCGCCGGCCACGCCACCTGTGATCCCCGCACGGCGTGATTCAGCCGGCAAGTGTTACTGGACACCTCCTGGAGGCCCAGGAGAGCAGATCCAAAACAGTCCCGCCCTGTGGAGTTCACAGCCTCGGGGGCGGAGGGGGGCGGTCCAGGGCAGTTCGGTGGTGCCCCAGAGTGTGCCCGGGGCACCCTGAGAGCCTAGTGCCCACGGCAGCAGGGGCAACTCCGTCTGGGCCGTGAGGCTGGAGTAGGAGCTGGTTGTGGGCCGAAGGGGCAGACTGCACTGCGGGAGGTCAGGGCCCGCGATTATGGTGTTTCTGGGGAGTGCTGGTGGGTGGGCCAGCTGGAATACCTGGTGAGAATGGTGGGGGGGGGGGCAGTGGCCACAGAGGCTGGGCCTTTCTCCTGTCTGAAACACCCCTCTGTCCTCCGGCTCACGTCACTGACAGTGGTGGCGGCCTCTGACCCCCGCAGGCTCTTTAAGGGTGGGTAGCGGGCGGCGGTGGCAGGGGAGAGAACACGGGTCCAGAGCTCTCCAGCCTGAGTCCAAGCCCCAGCTTCCCCCCCTCGCTGGTCTTCTGACTTTGGGCTCATTCCTTAATTTACCCCAGTCGCTATCTTCACGCGTCGGAAGGGACGGTCCCTACCTGCCTCTCGGGGCCCTTGTGAAAAGTGAATGAGGCAGGGAGAGCGAGCTCCTGGTGCAGGGCCGGGGACAGGCAGGAAGAGGGTGCCCAGGTGAATCCAATGCCACGAAGACCAGGCCCTTCACAGCTGCCAGGCTTCGGTCAGAGCTGATCCGCCGGCGGTAAGGGGCACGGGCTCCGGCCCGTGCAGGGAAATGAGCACAGGCAGGATAAGCCGGAGCCGCCGGCCCACTCCGGTTGTTAGAGCCCGTGAGCAGGGCAAGCCCGGGAAAAGGGCCCAGTGAGAGAAATGGACACATTTCCACATGTGCACGTTCACCATCTGTGAAGGCATTTGGGGAGACTCGGCCCCCCAAGATACTGAGTGCTACTCTGGGGAGGGTGCAGAGCTGAGGTGAAGGGGCCGAACCCTTTCCTGGGCATGCCAGGCTCCTGGGACAGGATGAGAGTCCAGAGGCCTCCTTGCCCGGAAGGGGCCTGCCAGGGACCAGCCACCACACTCCACACCCAGCACGTGCCTGACACACAGTAGGCCCACAGTGCCTGTTTGTTGGTTGTGTCTCACAGGCTCCTCATCTGTGGGCAACTGCTGAGACGGCGGTTTTTCCCAGAGCACGTGTGTAAAACGTTCAGACAGGAACAGCGCGTGAACAAAGGCTCGTCTGAATGGCCCTTTTTTCCCAGGACCCGGGCCAGAGTCCTTGGGAAATGTTAGTTCCAGAGGCCTGACTCAGCCCTCAAACCCGGGCAGACTCTGCGCCCCACCCCTTCCCTGTGATGGAAACGGGGCTCAGCAGAGTCCCTTATCTGTCAGCAGGTACGTTCGTCCAGCCGGGCAAGGTGACAAAACTGTCACGCTCTGGCTGGCACAAAGGAGACACGAGGAAGTGTTTCCTTCTGGAATTTAAATAGTTTCTTGATTTGGAGATACTTTTTTTTCCCATGAAGTCCATCTGGCCTGGCTGAGAAAGGGTCAGGGGCTCCGACGTGGAGACTGACCTTCCCGTGGCGGCAGTTTGGCCCCGGGCAGTTGGCGGTTTTGGTGCAGGTGCCTGGGAGAAGGCCGCCGTCCTGACCCAGGCGCCTCCTGATCGGATGGTTCTCGTGTGTGTTTCTGCTGACCAGGAGCTGAGGGAAGATAACATCGTTCTCATTGAAACCAAGTCCATGCTGGAGGAGCAGCTGACGGCCGCCCGGGCCCGGGGCGACAAAGTGCACGAGCTGGAGAAGGAGAACCTGCAGCTGAAATCGAAGCTTCACGACCTGGAACTGGTATTACGCGCTGCTGCCACCACGAGTGACACAGTGGGGCGGATCCGGGGTTGTGCCGGGCCCTTTACTGATCTTCAGCGGCTGGGTTGGTGCTGCGCCGACACGGTGACCTGCTGACCGCAGAGGGTCCCTGGGCTGAACCCAGCGGCTTGAGTGGGCGCCAGTTAACACCCACAGAGCAGATGGGGCCTGACTGTGGGGCGCTGTTCTGTAAGGATGGAGGGACATGGTGACGGTTGCACAAATGGCCTTTGCTGGCGTGTACGGTGTCGGGGGAGCTGTGATTTGTGAGTCTCCACAGCTTCCCGGCAGGCCTGCTGGGCCTGCTCAGGGGCCACGGAGATGCCCACCCTCATATCACATACTCCAAAGCGCTGCGCTGTGCATCACTTTGTTCAGACACAGCCCAGTTAGAGACCTCAGGTCTCTGCATCACCTGAGTCACTGGGTCAGTGTATCTTTTAGTGGTTGCAACTCTCACCGCTGGGCCCTGTGTGGGAGTCTTTTCTGAGCAGCCGTGTTTTGGGAAGTGGGCAGGTGCAAGGAGGCCCTTCGTCCTGGGGGCGTGAGGGTAGATGCACAGGGGCCAGGGGCTGTCCAGAGGGGGCCCGGGCTGCATCCTCACCCCTTCTCCCCTCTTTCCGCACTAGGACCGGGACACAGACAAGAAACGCATCGAGGAGCTGCTGGAAGAAAACATGGTCCTCGAGATTGCGCAGAAGCAGAGCATGAACGAGTCCGCCCACCTGGGCTGGGAGCTGGAGCAGCTGTCCAAGAATGCGGACCTGTCGGACGGTAGGCGGCAGCCCCTGGTGCCTGGGCGCGAGCCTGGCCACGGCTTCTCCCTCGTCCAGGGAATCGAGCCCTTGGCTCTGAATCTCAGGTGCCAGCCCATCCTCACCCCAGATAAATAGGACGCCCTTCGGGGGCCACTGGGAACTGCTCCGTCGCCGTTCTCCCTGAGGCGAGCGGGAAGGGCCTGGGGGCCTTGGCGTCCGGATGGGACATGCGGATTTCGAGCTGCCGGGCTGCTCGGTCCCCATTCGGACGGTCCCGGGAGCCTCCAGGTTACAGCTCGCTGACAGCAGAGGGCATCTCAGACCCGTCCCGAGATGATGGAAAGCTCTGGATGGCAGGAGAGGTCCTGGTGGTCACTAATCCCCACTATAAATATACCCTGGGCGTCATTTCCTCCGTTCATTTGCATAATCGGGCAAGAAGCTGCAGTCAGGTCTCTGTCGCCATGGGTGGGGGCTCTGGGTGGCTGCTTCCCATGGGGCCCAGGCCTCTCCCTCTCCCTCCAGTGTGTGCGCCCCTGCCCAGCACCCACGATGAGTGTCGAGTTGGCCCGGGGACAGCAGGTGGGGCATGGTCAGCAGTGTAGCAGGAAGCCTCTGCGCTCAGCAAACAATAAGCCGGTTCCTGTGTTCAAAAATAGCCCACGTGTGCCTGAGAGTGCAAGTGAGTGCTTCCTGAGCACCCCGCCGGGTGCAGGGCGGCTTCTGGCTGGTTTGGCGGGGTCGGGGGTGCTTTTTCATTGCTGGTAAACATTCCTGAGCATAATGGAAAGGCTGATGAAGCAGCTGGGTATTCCTTCCCTTCAAGGGGTCCCACCAGTTCCAAACCTAAAATTGGTTCATTAAACTGTTAATCTGTGTGCAACGTTCTCTCTGCGGTTTGGCACTGCTGGGGCCCAGGTGGGGGTCATGGGGATTCCCGGCTCTGGGAGTTCAGGTTCCTCGGGGAGGACCACTGCCCCCTGGTGGAACACAGAAGCGGTGCAGGCTGGTTGGGACCTGCTCAGACCAAGTGTGTTTCTTCTAGAGACCTGGGCGGCCTGTGGCGTGGCAAAGCCTCGCTGACTCAAACTGCTCAGTATATATAGTTTGCGAGCCCCATCAGGTCAGTGACTGTCACTTATTCTTCGTGGTCCCAACTCCTGCTGCTGAGCTGGCAGCTCATGAACAAAGCGTGAGTGTGCTTCTTTCTGTGCGGGTGGTGTGGTGGCTTCCTGAGTCAGAAAGACCTGGCTTAGAGTCCTGGCTCCCCCACTGGTTCGCTAGGTGGCCTCTTTTAAACCACAGTTTTCTTACCTGTGACACGGGGGTTGTGAAGCTGCCTCCCGGGGTCACTGTGTGTGTCTAGTGAGAGGGGACGGCCAAGCGCTGCCCTGCCCTGGCCCTCGGGTCACCGAGCAGGGCCACTGTTCCTGCCGCCCTTGTCTTACTGAAAGATAAAACGTTACTCTGGTTCTTGGGGTGCCGGTGAGCGTAGCGCCCAGTGAAGAGCCGTCGGTTGTTTTCCTAATAAACCGTCATGTCATCATCATAGCCTCGGAGGCCCTGGCCTTTGCGGAAGAGGAAACGAGCTTGCAATCAGTTCCATTGTTGAACTTGGAGAAACTTCAGAATTGTTTTCCATGAGCACAGAGCTCCGGTGTGAGACAGTGAGAAAGTCTGGGGGTGGGCGGCGGTGGCGGTTGCAGAACAAGGGAATGCGTCGAGTGCTGCAGAACCGCCCCCTTAGAAACGGTTAAGACCGGGAACTCTGTCCTGTGCTGCGCAGGGACCGTCCGAATGGTCACAGGCTCTGAACTGGGGTAGTTTTCGTTGGTCAGTGTCACGTGTAGCTTTGTCAGGGTGAAGCCCTTCACGTGTGTTCAGGTGCTGAGAGCGTGTGTTGGCGCATGCTTGGCGCTGGGGTAGAGGCAGGGCCTCGGGTGGCCCGCCCACTCCGCGGCGGTGCCGCTGCCGGTTGCCTGGGGGCTTTGGAGCGTACACCGGCCCCCCGAGTCGGCGCTGCCTTCCTTGGTGGAAGGTGGGAACTCAGGGCGGGGTGCAGACACTTCTTCGTCCCTGTGACCGTCCAGCGTTGCCGAACACACGCATTTTGTTTCCAGCCTCACGTGCCTGCTTTGAAAAGCCATCCCCTCTACCTAACTCTAGCCCCCGGGGGATGAGTAAGAAGCAGGTGGGGGCGCAGCCGTATGAGCAATTAAATGATCAGTGCGGTAGGGCTCCCAGGACCGAGTGTGTGACACCGGAGGGGCAGGGGAGGGGAGCAGCCCCGGCCCCTCTCTCGGGGGCTTGCGTGCACATTCGTCCTGAGAGGGCCCCGGCCTCACCTCAAGTCCGCACCTGGTCCTGGCAGGTGGGGCCAGGCACCCCCATCCTTCTCAGGTCTGCGCTCCCTTCTCTCTCCGCGTTCAGGCCGTTGAAGAGCAAAGAAGAAAATCCGCCTTCTTCTGTCTTTAACTCATGTTTTCATCTCGCTTAGAATTTCCAAAGCACTTTCGATGTGCTGCCTCGTTCTTTTCTCAGTGTAGTTGTGAGGTTACAAAGTGAAATCTCAGCCCAAAGGACCTGGTCCAGGGACGACAGGTACCGGGCACAGGCAGCCTGTGGCCTCCACGTCAGTAATCATCCCGCCCCCAGCTGAGCCACCCAGACTCCCGCCGCTCTCAGCTGGCGTGGAAAACGCCATCCGGGTCACCTCTGTCGGTCTCTGCAGTCCCGGATTGACGGGCAGGCTAGCAACCTGTAAAAAGTGGTCCCAGCGGTTCCACGGTCTTGATCGTTTCCATTGGCTCCCCCACCATCACCTGCTTCCTTCTGAAGCTCTGGGCTGCTCCCCTAACAGACCCCAGCTGAGCCAGCAGAGGGGCCGTGACTGCCTGAGGAACCTCAGGTGCTGACAGCAACACACCCCGTGAAAAAAGGAGGGCCCCCGCTGACCCGCAGGAGACCGCCCCGGGCCCCTCAGACCTGGCGCTCAGGGCAGGGGGCAGAGAGCAGAAGCCGAGGCCCCCGGAACCTGGGCTCTGACCCCACGCTGTGCTTCAGCCTCCAGGAAGTCGTTCGTGTTCGAGCTGAACGAGTGCGCCTCCAGCCGCATCCTGAAGCTGGAGAAGGAGAACCAGAGCCTCCAGAGCGCCATCCAGGGGCTGCGGGACACGGCCCTGGCGCTGGAGGAAAGCAGCCTCAAGTGCGGGGAGCTGGAGAAGGAGAACCAGCAGCTCAGCAAGAAGGTAACCGGCCAGGTGGCGCATCCAGGTGGAGCATCCAGGTGTTGCCGAGGATGTGCCGCTGGAAGGAGTGCAGAGTCCGGTGCAGCCACAGTTATCATGGGGGGCAGGGGTGATCACTGAGCAGGCTCACGGGGCAGCACGACTCGTCCCTGCCCCAGTGTGACCCGGGGTCAGTGAGGTACCCACCTATCAGGTGCCGTGAGGACCGGTTGGGGTCCAGCACGTAGCACGTGTGTGATGGACAGAGGGCAGGGAGGGCCCTGTCAGAAAGCATCGGGGGTGGGGGGCATGCATATGGGGGGGACCACTGACGGGCCGTTTCAGGGCACTGCTGGTGGTGGAACAAGGTCCGTGCTCACTCTTCCCTTTCGGTGGACGGGATGAGGAAGAAGAGAGGGCTGAACAGCATTTGCCTTTCAGGGAAGCCCTGGGTCTTCCCAGTAGCACTGTAGAAAACAGACGTCAGGGGGGACAGACGCAAACCCGTCTTCGTCCCTCAGTTACGAGGACCCCCATTCACGTGGTAGGAAGGGCCTTGGGGAGTCTAGGGGCTGTCTCCGGGTCGGAGGGCATCAGTACGTACAGCCACACCTCGATGGCACATTGCATTGTGGGCTCCGAACACGACCCCTTGACCGGTGGCCGGACCCTAGACGAGGGCCAGGGCAGGAGCCCTGTCGCTCGCTGACCACCACGTAGGACTGGTGCTTTCGGGCGTCTGGGTGTCTACCCATGAGCCCTGCCAGCGCCCTTTGCCGAGGCTGCACCAGCAGTGGCGGGGACCCGGGCTGCGCACGGGAGACCTGGGTTTCGCTGGCCACAGCTCTGCCCGTACTTTATCTCTGGGTGGGGCTTGTGAAGCGGTTTCCCCAGAGCTCTCAGGGGACGCCCGAGGTTCGGTTACCCACGCTTCTTGTCCCTTTGAAGCATTGTCTGCCCTGCGGCCGGGTAGCTGCCAAACAGCTCGTCCGTTCTTTGTGGGGCAGTGTGGGAATCCCCGTCTCCTGTCGTGTCTCCCGGTGCAGAGCAGCGCAGGGAAAGCGACTAGACAGCTGGGGAGGGTTTAGATTCACACGGGCCTGGCACAGGAAAGGTCTTTATGAATGGCAGTTTGACCTTGACCAAGATAAAAAAAGAATGGACCTTTAGAAAGATGAGCGCCTCCAGCTCAGCAGGTCCTCTCGGGCCGGCCACAGAAAGCCTGCAGTGTGGCCTCTCTGGCCCAGCTCCCGGCGGGCCCCAGAGGTGACTGCTGACATTCCTCCCGCCCTCAGGTCCACTCCAGTCCCTCCTCTGCACGGGCAGGACGGGCGGAGGGCGCGCCTACCCGACCTGACTCCTTAGCCCCTGTCTCTCAAGTCCCGCCCCCCTGCTTCCTCTCTGGATCAGTTCCCTGGTGGGGCCCCGGGGCAGCCCTGCCGCAGCCCTTGGGAGGCACGTCTCGGTTGAGGGTCCCCAGCGGGAGGGAGGTGCCACGGTGCCCAGACCAGAGCTGCCGCATGTCGGGCACCGGGGCCCTGGGAGGGCGGCCCTTCGCTTGCCAGCCCACTTCAGCCTCCTGCCCTGCTCAGCCCGCTGGGGCCTGGCCGCCTCCGTCCTGACCCAGCAGGGTGGGTTCGCTTTCTCTCCCGAGCCTGGCACGGGGCAGGTCCTTGCAGCCGTCGGCTGAGCACCACGGGGGACGTGGCCTGACACTGACCTTCCTAGAGTAGGGTCAGACACAGCCTTCCAAACGAGTCCAGGCAACACGGCCACCCTGGCAGGCATCCGAGCCAGGACACAGAGGCCTGGAGGCCCGGACCTCCGGTGCCAGCTCAGCTCACCCACCCCCCGGTGTCACGCAGGCTGCAGGTTTGCCTTGGTCTGAAACATCGTGTGAACCGTGGTTCCCCAACGTTCACTTCCTTCCCGTACTTTATCTCTGGGTGGGGCTTGTGAAGCGGTTTCTCCAGAGCTCTCAGGGGACGCCCGAGGTTCGGTTACCCACTGTGATTCACGTGGGATTCCCTGTGATTCACAACGCTCGTGTGGGCCTCGGGGCGGGGGGGGGGGGGGTCGCCCGTTCCCCACGTGCGACTCTGTGTTGACATCCTATGACGTCATGCCTTCGATGAAGAACCCTGATTTTCAGAGGAAGAGGGGCAGCCCTTTGGGGACTTGTCACACGGACCCAAGAGGCGCCCAGGGGCTGAGAGGCAGGCCGCTGGCACCCACGTGCTCTGGGCACCCAGAGCCTCACCAAAGCCCTCAGCCTGAGCCGGTGCTTCAGGGAGGACGGGAAACCCCGTGGGGCCAGAAGGCCTGCAGCCCAGAGAGCTCGCCCAGGGGCACCGAGGCCCCTCAGGGGTGGACAGGACTAAGGGCCCCAGTTCCGCAGCGAGAACCAGAGCAGGCAGAAGACGGGGGTGTCTGGCTGTGGTGGGTGGCAGGGGGGTAGTCCCATCTTTAGCCTGGAAGCCCCAGCAACCAGAAGTGCAAAGGCCGGAATAAGGTCGTGTTCTGGAGGAGAAGGGGCAGCAGGATGGGGCCGTCGAGCGCGTGGCAGGGAGGGAGAGGAGCCGTAAGCTGGGCGGGAGGCTGACCCGTTGGTGCCCGTGACCTTTCTCTCTGCCCTAAGCCGGGAGTAAACCATGGGCTGAGTTCAGGGTCGAGGGCGAGTGGAAGTCACTGCAGGACAAGGTGTGGGCTTTTTTCCCCTTGAGAAAAGGCCAGTTGACACGTTCCGTGGGGCTGACAGGCCTTGGGGTTGCTTTAAGACACGGTTCCCTTTGTGAAGCTGACCTCAGCCCGGGCTGGCTCTTTGGCTCTGCAGATTGAGAAGTTGCAGACCCAGCTGGAGAGAGAAAAGCAGAGCAACCAGGACTTGGAGACCCTCAGCGAGGAGCTGATCAGAGAGAAAGAACAGCTGCAGAGTGACATGGAGACCCTGAGGGCTGACAGAGCCGGGCAGGTGGGCCATCGGAGCGCATGCCGCCCCGGCACCCCGCCCTGCACGGGGCGCGCCCAGGGTCAGGGCTGCGCCCTGGGCGCTCAGCAGTGACACACGGGTTACCCGTCTCCGCGCACGGCTGCTGCTCTCAGACCAGCAGCAGGGGGACGGGGCAGACTTTGCCCCCCAGGGACACCGGCAGTCTTGTTCTTCATTGCCATGCCTTGGGGAGCGGGGAGGGGGCGCTCCTGGCGTGTGGTGGGTGGAGGCCAGGGATGCTGGGAGATGTCCTTCAGCACATGGGGCAGCCCCACAGGACAAAGAGTGATCCCACCCCAGTGTCCAGCGTCCCACTGAGAAGCCTGGCATACCTCCAGGGTTTGCTCCCAAGAAGGCCTCCTAGGGAGGGCAGCCCAGTGCTGGGCAGTGGCTGTTGTCCATCCCCAGAAACAGGCAGGAAGGAGGTGGAGGGGTAAGGGTCAGAGGGAGGCCTCCCCAGGACCCTCTGTTGGCATCTCATTAGCCAGACCCGACACCTGGCTACTGCTGGCTGCAGGGGGGCGGGGTGTCACACACTTGAGTATTGCAGCCTCTCCAGCAGAGCCGAAAAGAGGGGCTGGGGCAGTGCGAGGAGACAGGCGGGGCCCCCACCCTGATCTGGCTTACAGTCTGAAGGCGGAATGACAGGTGGCAAGCCAGGTGACTTCAGATGTGTGCTATTGAGCGAATATACGTGGGTCCAGGGAGGGAGCCCCGCTAGGTGCAGGGCTTCCCTGGGGAGCGGATGCTCGCACTGAGCCCGGGAGGATGAGAAGGAGCTGGCGATGCTGAAGGCTGGGGGTGGAGTGGGGTGAGTGCTCCTGGCAGGGGGAAGATCACGTGGGCAGAGCAGCGTCAGGAGAGGCCACAGAGGTGGGTGGCCAGCTTGCCCGGCTCCTGCAGAGCAGGATGAAAAGCCCCAAGGGAAGTCGCTTTCACCGTTTAAGTGAGAGGGGATGTGGTTTCTCAGTCATCCTGGCTGCAGTGGATGCATTTTGACTGGAACTATCGGGCCTCTGGGACGTGTTAGGGCTTCCTTTGGGTGCAGGATGCGGTGGTCTTTCGAGGCCTACGCTTTCAGTCCACCAGTCTGCGCCCAAAACACCGAAATGTGCTCACACAACCATCTGTGTCGCTCCCGTTGTGCTTTCCTACAGATCAAGGATCTTGAGCAAGAAAAGGATCATCTCAACCGAACAGTGTGGTCGCTGCGGGAGAGGTCACAGGTCAGCAGTGAGGCCCGCGTGAAGGACATTGAGAAGGAGAACAAAGTCCTTCACCAGACGGTGACGGAGAGCAGCAGCAAGCTGAGCAAGCTGGAGTTCGAGAAGCAGCAGCTGCTCCGGGACCTGGAGCAGGTGAAGGAGAAGGTGGACCGGGTGACGGAGCTGGAGAAGGAGCTGCACCGGCTGGAGAAGGAGAACGAGAAGCTGGCCAAGAAGGTCGCCTCCCTGACGACGGCCACGGAGAAGGCGGACGCCCTGGAGCGTGAGCGCCAGAGCCTGACGCTGGAGAACCGGGGGCTGCGGAAGTCCCTGGACACCCTGCAGAACGTGTCGGTGCAGCTGGCGGGGCTGCAGCGGGACAACAAGCAGCTGGACGAGGAGAACCTGGAGCTGCGCAGGATGGTGGAGACCATGCGCTTCACGGGCACCAAGATGGCTCAGATCGAGAGGGAGAACCAGGAGCTTGAGCGGGAGAAGGAGGACCTGAGGAAGAATGTGGAGCTGCTGAAGGCCCTGAGCAAGAAGTCGGAGCGCCTGGAGCTCAGCTACCAGAGCCTGAGTGCCGAGAACCTGCGGCTGCAGCAGAGCCTGGAGAGCAGCGGCCAGAAGTCGCAGGCCCTGGAGCAAGAGCTCGGGGAGCTGGAGGCAGAACACCAGACCCTGCAGCGGGACCTGGAGGCCCAGCGGCTGGCCAACAAGCAGCTGGAGCGCTCCGAAGCAGGCAGGAAGGCCCTGGAGCAGGAGCTGGCCCAGCTGGAGAAAGACAAGAAGCTGCTGGAGAAGGAGGTGAAGCGCCTGTGGCAGCAGGTGGAGCTCAAGGACGCCGTCTTGGACGACAGCACCGCCAAGCTGGCCACCGCGGAGAAGGAGAGCCGTGCCCTGGACAAGGAGCTGGCCCACTGCCGGGACGCGGCCGCCAAGCTGAAGGAGCTCGAGAAGGACAACAGGGACCTCACCAAGCAAGTGACCATGCACACGAGGACGCTGACAACCCTGAGAGAGGTGAGCTGGGTGCAGGCAGCCCCCGCCCCCCCCCCCCGCAGGGTGCAGCAGGGCGTGCTGTGAGGGGTGTGCCTCCGCGTAGAAGCAGGGCTGCTTGTCCTCTTTAAATGTTTTCCGGTTCAGCAGGACCCTGCTGGAAGGTAGGAAGAGCCAGGTGAAAACCAGCTGTTATCTCGCTGCCCAGAGATAACAGTGCCCCCAGGTGGCTTATTTTACTGCATCCTTTCTCCTATGTTGTGCTTGCACGCCCACATGATACCCTACTTTCTGTATCCCAGCCCTACTGTGCGTTGTATCGATTGTGCCTTTTCTCGTTACAGCAGACAGGCTTTAAGCCACGGTGTCTAATGGTGGCCAGATATTAATGCTGTAGATTTCTTGCAATTATTTTTTCAGCATGTAGGGTTTTTTTTCATCATTCGAAATAACACTGCTCATCCTTGCACTGGTCCACCTTCACAGGTGCGTCTGTTTTGTTAGGATACATCCCTGGAGGTGTAGTCACAGTATTGGGGAGTCTGCATGTTTTACAGTTTCTTGATAAGTATGTGTTCTCCTGTCCCCTGGACCTTCTTGCACGGGTCGCCCGGGCATTCCCTGGGTGTGTTAGGGCAGGTGACTGCTCGAGGAACAACATCTCTCGACACAGAAGTCAAATGTGGAGCAGGTGGGAGTTTGGCGTGGCTGTTCCCAGGTGGCCCCAGCACAATGACGCAGGCACCTGGCTTCCTCCCTCCCAGGGCTCGGCCATCCCGTAGTGGGGTCCCCTTCTGGCTCCCGTGTGTGTGGCTGGCAGACGAGAAAGAGAGTGAGTGAGAGCACACTTCATGGGGCAGCACTCGGTCTCGAGGGAGGCTGGGGAGCGTGCCTCAGCTGTGCACCTCGGAGGAAAAGGAAATACACAGGGTGAGCACCCGTCTCCGTGTTCACACAGGCGAGTGCACTGTGCGCCCGGCGTCGCTGCCGCAGTGGGTGTGACTAACGTTAGGCTGTGGTGACAGGCCACCCCAGAGTCGCAGCAGCTACCGCTCAGGGCCTGCTTCTCTCTCACGAGAGTCCAGGTGACGCTCCTGGGAGCCTGTTGCCTGTTCTCTGACTCAGCCGCTCTGATCTTCGGGCTCCAGCATCTCAGCACAAGGTTTGGGCGGCAGCCAGGGCAGGGGAGAGGCAGCTGGAAGGCCGCGCACTGGATCCTCTGAGCTGCAGCTGGGGGGTGACCCCTGTCGTTCGACCCCACAGCCCATGGGCTTCACCTGCCCGCAGGGCGGCTGGGAAATCTGCAGGTGGAACGAACGCTTGGCGAGCACCATTCTCGGTCGTGCCGCTGGTCCACGCCTTCCGATTTGGTGGGGGAGGCAGGCGTGCGGGGAGCTGTGCCACCAGGCAGAAGTGGCAGCTGCCTGGAGAGCCACGAAGAGGTCTGGAAGCACAGGTGGGCCAGACGAAGTCAGCCACCTCAGTGAGAGCACTGCCCCCTTCTGAAAAGTACATCAGAACCAGGATTTGAAATCAAATCTCCCTCCTGATGATGCTTTTTGTTTATTCAAAATTCTCTGCAATGGACATTTAATTAAATTATTCCCCAGAAAAGGCAAACACATTGGTATTTCAAAGGCATGTGTTTGGGGCACGTTGGATCCGCCCTGACACTCGGCTCTGTGGCCTGGTTGCCCACAACGCCAGGGGCTGGAAGAGCGCAGTCATCCCTTCTCCCTGGGAGACATCGCCGAGGCTCACCCGCCCCCCTGGAACCGCCTGCCCGGCCCTCGAGACGCCTGAGTCAGCCTTAGCGGCTCAGCCTTGAGGAGGGCCTGTGCCTGGCCCCCCTGCCGTTTCTGCGGGGCTCCCGTCCCACACTGTCCCCTCCTCGTCCCTGCAGGACCTGGTGCTGGAGAAGCTGAAGACCCAGCAGCTGACCAGCGAGCTGGACAAGCTGAGCCAGGAGCTGGAGAAGGTCGGGCTCTCCAAGGAGCTGCTGCTGCAGGACGACAACAGCAGCAGTGACACGTGAGAGCCTCCCTGTGTGGCTGCCAGCCCGACAGCTTGCGCCCGCGTCCCCGCGCCCCACGTGCCTGCGCACTGAGTCTCCGAGCGCCGTGTCACCCGCGCTCTCAGATCTAGTTCCCCCCCCCCCCGGGGCTCCCAGAGGAGAGGGCAGAGGTCCTTTTGTCCAGTAAAAAGGCTTCTTTCGTTCTTTTCAGTACACCGTACCTTTTAGAGTAGTTTCAGGTTCACAGCAAAGTCGAGGGGAAGGTGCAGGGATTTCCCACGTGGCCACCCCCACCACCAACACCCCCCACCGAGGTGGTGCGTTTGTGACACCCGGTGAACCTGCATGGACACGTCACCCGCCCAGAGGCACAGGCTCACACGGGCGATGTCTCTCGGCGCCGTCTGTCCCGTGGGCTGGGACAAATGCCTCATGGCGCGACCAGCATCACAGAGCCACCCAGAAGAGTCTCCTGCCCCCGCAGACCCCCCTTGCACCTGTTCATCCCTCTCGCCCACCCCAGCCTTTACCTTTTTCAGTTTACTGCCGTCTTTGCCTGCAGTGCTTTTTAAAATGATCTCATTTTTTCAAGGAAATCCAACATCTTAGACTTGCGCTGGATTTGAAACTGACAAGACCCACATGTTAGATAACGTGACATCCTTTTGGTGTGGCCACCCAGCCCTGTGACTTTGGGCAAATTGCTTAACCTCTTGGAGACTCAGTTTTCCCTTCTGTAAAAAGGCCGTGGTGACAACTCCTCCCTAAAACGATGGCCGTAAAACTGCCCCAGTGACACACGAAGGTGTCACAGGGATGCCCGCCGGGGGAGTCCCAGGCAGGCTCTGGACAGGTGGTTTTCGGCTCCTGCGGGTGCTCTGGGCTGAACGCTGCCCAAAGGAAGCCCGCTGGCTGGAGGGAGGGATGTGTGGCAGCTGGGAGATCGGGAGCTTGTGGGTGGAAAAGGCAGGCGGGTGATACTGTTATATCGTATTTTTCAGAAAAAACAGGATTTGGGAGGGCAGGAATGAATCGGCATTCAAAACGACGCTGGCCATGAAGGAGGAAAAGATCGTGTCCTTGGAGGCGCAGGTGGAAGCGAAGGCCAGCCTGAGCCACCAGCTGCAGAAGCAGCTGCAGGCGGTAAGAGCTGCTGTCCGGAATGAGCTCTGGGTCCCGGCCGGGAGGCCCCTCCCCACCCTCCCCAGCCCTCCCCTGGGAGCAGAGGCACAGCCTGGGTGCCCGTGTCCTGGGGCTGGTGTGGCTGAGCTGCAGGGTTGCCGAGGGAGCGTCTTCAGAGTCACGCACGCCGGGGCTGGGCAGCACCAGGGAGGCACCGGAGGCCTGGCGGGGAGAGGAGGCGAGATCTGGGGACGCCGATGAGAACCGTTGAAACCGTGGGTGCTGGGCCCCAGGCCGAGTCTCACGGGCACTTCGGGTGGGACAGGCACAGGTGCACAGAGGCTTGCAAGGATGTGCACGTTTACTCTTGGTGCACACGTGCTGTCCACATGCCTGCACACATGTTCTCCGTGTGTATGCTCTCCACACATGTGCACATAGGTATTTGTCCATTGCTGCTTTATGAAGCCATGGCACACTTCTTGGCTGCAAGGTTGGACCTAGAACAAAGCAGATCTAGACCTGGGATGGGCTTTGTAGCATTACCTGGTTTGTGTTCCCGGGGTCACCTCCGTTTTAGAGAGTGACAGTTGAGGCTCAGGGACGTGAGAAGACTGCCATCGTTGTGTGGCTGTGCCAGGACTGAGACAGGATGGGATCTCAGGCCACTGCCCCTTCTGCTGTCTTTGGAAAGAAGGGAAACTACATAGGATGGAGGCAGTGTGCGCCTCCAGCAAAAGCAAAAGCAGGGCGTCTGCCTCGTCACCGCTGGTGCCGGGCAAGGGTGGGGTTTGGTGCAGGCTGTTCCCCGGCCACTAACTCGGGCCCTGAGCCGGGCCTCTTCCTGCCCCCCACACCTGCCTCCGTGCTCCCGTGCCCGCAGCTGCAGCAGGAGTGTGAGATCCTCAGGCGGAACCAGGAGGAGGGGAAGCACTCGCCGAACTCTCTGAAACACCCTGCGGGGACGTTGGTGGCTGGTCACCAGGGCAAGGAGAGCTGGGGGCCGAGCCACAAGGAAGCCACGATGGAGCTGCTCCGGGTGAAGGACCGGGCCATCGAGCTGGAACGGAACGTGAGTCGGCTGCCCCGGCCCAGGTCTCCCACAGAGAGGCCCCCCTGTCCCTTGTCCCAGGGGGACCTCGCCGTCGCTGGAAAGGGCCCTGGATGTGGAATCTGTTGCGACTTCTCCGGGTGCAGTTGGACACTTGCTGAGTTGTCCTGGCAAGTCCTCAGAGCTCATTTTTGCTGGGGTTGCCCTCACATTTCCACCACAGGGGGGCGCACTCACAGTTCCCCACAGCCACTGGCTGCCTGCTCACCCCTCAGAGTGGGCCTGTAGCTTATACCCCGGGACTGTGTTTGCACGCCCCTCCCGTGTGTGTCAGAGCTGTGTCCCGGGGGTCGGCCAGCCACGGCCCGGCACCTGCTTCTGGAACTAAGGTGTTACGGGGACACAGCTGTGCCTTTTGTTCACCTGTGGCGTGGGCTGCCTTCCCAGCGGCGGCTGGGCTCCGTGGTTGGGGTGGAGACCGCATGGCTGGCACGCCCCAACATTCGCTGTCTGGCCCTGTAGGGGGAAAGGTGCGTCAGCGGACGTCTGAACCCCTGGTTTTGTTTCACTCTCCCCGTCGTGGTGGGAAGCAGGCAGTGATGGTTCTCGTCATCCGACAGACGAGACCGCTGAGGCCGAAGAGTTTGACTCTTGGCCCGAGTCCCGTGCCAGTACAGCGGCCCACGTGACCTTGTGACCCACACGCCCTGGCTCCTGGCCCAGCTGGCGGCGTATTTAACGAGGTCTTTCCCAGCCTGCGGAGCAGAAGCCGCCTCGTTCCGCCTGCTGTCAGTGCCGAGGGGGCGAGGCTGTGCCGCAGGCTTGGACTCCCGGCCTGTGCGAGCAGCTCGCCAAAGCGCTCTCTCAGGCATCCAACGGAAAACCAAAGAGATGCGTCATGGAGAGAACGAGCAAAGCAGCTCCAGCTCGCCCTCACCTCGTACTCGTGTGCTTGGTTCTGTGCAGAATCCCTTTCGGAGTATTTTTCTGCCTTGAAAGCACATACCCCCAAATAGAGGTGTCTGGGGCCTTTTCCCCCCAGTTCTGTTGACTGCTTTTTCCAAAAGGGACAATGTTGCTTCTCTGACCTGGTAGACCCTGGCTTTGGCCCCCAAAGCATCAAGTCTTGGGGGGGGGTCCCTTACAGCCCAAGTCCCACGTGCCAGCCGGTGCGTGACAACCCCGCGCTTTCCCCTAGAATGCAGCTCTGCAGGCCGAGAAGCAGCTGCTCAGGGACCAGCTGCAGCACCTGGAGACCCAGAACGTGGCCTTCAGCACTCAGATCCTGACGCTGCAGAAACAGAGCGCTTTCCTGCAGGAGCACAACACCACGCTGCAGACGCAGACGGCCAAGCTGCAGGTGAGGGCGGGGCAGGTGAGGGCCGCAGGTGGATCTGGTCTGGAGACCAGCCCCGGGCTCACCAACTCAACTCCCAACAAGCAAGACAAAGCAGGGCGGGGCGGGCTTGGGGGCTCTGTTCGGTTTTATTTTTAATGGGCTCGTTGTAGACAGTGGTGCCCGGCCTCAGGGTCTTTGAAGGCGGTGACGGGTTGATAAGCTGTGTTCGGTGAGTAAGCATGTGCTGCTGGGGCTGAAAGCTTCGTTTTTCTTGCGGTCTCGTCTGTTTCCCAGAGTCTGTTCCTTGACCTGTTATGAGGAAAGAGATTTGGGATCAGCTGAGTTTGGTTCCCTGCAGAAGCTGCAGGGCCTTCGTGAAGCTGCGCTGGCCTTTAATCGCCACAAGGAAGTAGGGCACCAAGTGGCTCCTGGGCTGCTGCTGAGCGCATCCAGCAACCCGGGGCTCCGGGCCACGTGGGTTAGGGTGTTGGTTTGTGGTTGTGGATAACAGATTGTGGGGAAACGAGTTGCCATTCATTCATTTGTGCAGTTTCTGAGACAAGTGCTGGAACATAGGTAACGGACAGGCAGGGGCAACACGCAGGAACCCCCGGGGCAGAGAGCTTGGGGTGGGACTGTAGTTGGGGGTGTGTCCTGGTTTTGATGCCGGTAATCCTGCCCCCCCCCAGTGAGTGAGGACGGTGCCTTCCTCCTCGGTGTTCTGGTGGTCTTGGATGTGGGTGGGTGGGTGGCCTGTGAATACCAGGTTAAACTGGTTGGAGTGGTGTTCAGGTATTCATTCGCTCTCCTGACTGATTTTGTGTCTACTTTTTCTCTTAAGTAGGCTTTTAAAAGTAGTCAAAGAGGGCAGCTGAGGAGCTTATCCAGAGAAAGGACATAATTTGCCCGAAAGGTCCCGTTTGTGGCGAGGGGTGCGGGACCGCATTTAGCGCCATGCGGCAGTTCATTTACGCTGTCCTGGTAGAACTGTCCTCAGCCCGGCTGGGTGTTGCCCACCCTGAGGGTCCCTCGACCTGGCGTCTGCCCTTGACCTGCTCTTGGCCCCTCACGACGTGTGGGGACTCGGGTCTGCGGCTCCCCGGGGCCTGCACCCAGTGAGGCATCATCACCTTCTCCCTCCCGGCAGGTGGAAAATTCCACTCTGACCTCCCAGAGCGCCTCACTCACCGCGCAGTACACGCTGCTGCAGAACCAGCAGGCGGCCAAGGAGAGCGAGCTCGAGAACGTGCAGAAGCAGCAGGAGCGGCTGAAGGCCGCCTACGAGGCCCTGCTGCAGGACCACGAGCACCTGGGCGCGCTGCACGAGCACCAGTCCACCGAGTACGAGGCCCTCATCCGCCAGCACAGCTGCCTGAGGACGCTGCACCGGAACCTGGAGCTGGAGCACAAGGCGCTCGGGGAGAGGTGCGGGGGCGGCTGGCGGGCTCCCTGGGGTCCTGTCCCCGCTCCGCTCTGGCCCACCACGGGTCCTCTGACCTGCTGCGTCGGTACCTGGGGCACTGGAACGTTCCCAAAGAGATGTAGACCAAACGTCACCCTCGGGGACGTGGACTTTGTGCAGCTGGAGGCCGGGGGCAGGAGGGTCCTGGGCGGAGAAGGGTGGGCACAGCTGATCCCAGCTCAGGGGAACCTCGTGTCAGCACTGGGGCCCCCACTCCCCTGAGCATTCCTACCCCGTCTTCCTTTTCTCTGCAAACCAAGAGCGAGGAGAAGTGCGCCACAGCGGCGCTCCCCAGCCGTGCACCCCGCCTGCCAGCCCAGGCCTTTCCTTCCCCCTCAGAGGAGTCTGAGCTGCTGTGTTTGTTGTAACGTTCAGCTTCGGAAACTCTCGAATGTGTAGAAATAGAACAGGACGGCGAGAGCCCTGGGTACCCGTCACTCAGCATCAGCACCCCGCCATTTCATCTTGACCTCCCACTCTCCACCCTCACTCTCCACTTTTCAGGTGAAATCGGTGTACGTTAGAATGCCTAAATCTTGACTTTGCTCTCCCGACAAATCAGGGCTTTGTGTGCACTCACTGAGTCAGCCACATGGCCCGAGCACCCGCCCGGCAGGTGCTGCTTGTTCCGGGCGCCGGGGCAGGTGTGATGCGCGTGGGACTCCAATGCAGGTGTGAGGTGCGTGGGAGAGAGCGGGAGAGAGGCGTCTGCTTAGACCAGTGTAGGAGGGAGCAGCTGTCCCCCTCCTGTGCTTGTGACACGTCCCTGCTGACTGCGTCTTCCTTGGCTTGGCCTCCCCAAGCCGCTAAGCAGACGCCGGGCCTTCAGCGGGAGCCACTGAGGTGCAGGCAGTTTCCGTGATGGGGATCCAGGGAGGTCGGGGAGCCAGCAAAGCCTGATGAGGGCGTCTGATGATGCCGCTTGTGGGGAGGGGGTGATGGCTTTCATGTGTGCACTTGCCCGGGGCTTCCTGTGGCCTCTCTCCAGGGCCTTCCACCCGCTTTGCCATCCCCCCAGATCTCCATCCTTCAGGGGTGCTGAGACGTCTACGCCTATCACGCTGGGTTCCTCCAGCCAAAATGAGCATCTTCTGCCTCCGGTGTTTCCACCTCTCCCGCCCCCCGCGCCCATCCTGTACTCGTACAGCGCTTAGTGAGCGTCTGCTGTATGCGAGGCGCTGTGCCCAGACGTGGTGGGACCGTGCCCAGACGTGGTGGGACCGTGCCCAGACGTGGTGGGACCGTGTCCAGACGTGGTGGGACCGTGCCCAGACGTGGTGGGACCGTGTCCAGACGTGGTGGGACCGTGCCCAGACGTGGTGGGACCGTGCCCAGACGTGGTGGGACCGTGTCCAGACGTGGTGGGACCGTGCCCAGCTGACCAGTGACGTGGAGGCAAACGTGTTCCCACACTGGGAAACCAGCATGGTGCCCGCCCTCACCAGGCGCTTGGGGTCTCAGCCTTGATGTCCTATTCTGTATGATAATGTCCTTGTGTTCGTAATGTCCGTTCAGACAGGGAAGGTGTGTGCAGGTGGAATTTGCCTGGCTCTGAAGGAGGAGTCCATTGTTGTTTTGCCTGTAGTTTCTTGCTTGACAGAACATGCAGACACAGTAGGACTCAGCAGTTTTTGCTGGTTGGACAGATAGCTGGAAGCCCCTTGGCCTGTCTGAAGCAGGGCTACAGGTTTTAAAGATTTTATTTATTTTTAAAGATGGGAAGGGATGGAGAAAAGAGAGGGAGAGAAACATCAATGTGTGGTTGCTTCTCATGCACCCCCAACTGGGGACCTGGCCTACAACCCAGGCATGCGCCCTGACTGGGAATCCAACCTGCGACCCTTTGGTTCGCAGTTGGTGCTCAGTCCTCCGAGCCACACCAGCCAGGACAGGGCTACAGGTTTAGAGGTGTAGGTGCCTGGAACACAGGGATGGTGGCTCTGTATTCATGTCATGTGGCCCTTCAATCAGACACTCACTCGTTCCCATAACACACATTTACCGAGGCCAGGCCTCATGCTGGGGACTCGCCGGGGAGCGAGACTCACACAGTTTCTGCCTTGCAGTTGGGTTGTTACTAGTGGTGGGGATGTGCTTGATCCGTGTGCTTTTCCTAGTCATTATGACAGGGAAGCAGGAGTTGGGGACCCTAAAGGTCATGTCCCTGATTTGTCAGACCTGGATGCATTCTTCCGGAATCATTAGCCCTGAAAGCTAGCAGAGCCCGCACCTCCAGCTTTCCACGGCACCATGTTGGGGCAGCCTCTACCCCGTGGCTAAGCCACATGACCCCAGGGGCAGGTTCCTGAGTTCGAGTCCCCCACAGTCGTGGCTCCAGTCAGATGCTGTAAGTGCCGCTGATGCGGGGATGGGGCACCTGCGGACAAAGACCGAAAACACAGGACCACCGGGCAGTCTCTCTCAGACTGCATTTAAGCACAGAAAACTCAAGAAGGGGGTCTGGAAAGGGATTTGTGTGAATGGGGCTCGTCTGGGAGTCGTCCCTGTGCTCTGCCGCCCTCCAGAGACAGATTGAGACAGGAAGGAAATAAAAGCCCCAAGCTGAGGGGGGAGACGTCGGGGAGGGTAAAGGCTGGGTTGGGGGTGCCTTAATGAACAGGGGGTGTGTATGTGCAGAACTGGCCCCTACAACTGCTTGGGCCCCGCCCCCCCAGGCAAGCCTCTGGCCCCCCACACAGCCTGACTCAGAACAGGAGACTCACTGTGCCTGAGCTGGGTGGAGAGCTTACCCAGGCCCCCGTGAGGGGGATTAGCTGTTGCATTCAGCTGTGTACGTTGTGGCTTTTTAGATGTGTTTGTGCTTAGTGAACCCCCTTGTAACCTGAGTGTAACTCCCTACGAGAAGGGCGTGGAGTTCAGAAAGCAGTCACCGTGTTCCCAGTGGGCTGGGGGAGGAAGGCAGCTTTGACGGGACTAGAAAGGCCCAAGGAGACACGTCGGTTGGGAGGAGAACTCTGCCCCTCCCCCCCCACGAGCTGGCCTGGCCTGGCCTGGACGTTGGCCCGGACATCTGTCCCCACTGCCGTTCTCCCATTTCTCTGCTGTCCGACCCCACTCCCAGCCCGTCCCCATCCTCCTCAGCTCTGCAGAGAAGCCGCCCGCGGGGGCCTTTGCAGTCTCCTGGGGTGTCCGTCCCTAGCGGCCACGCTTCCCTCCGGCAGGCACGAGGACATGCTGAAGCACAAGGCGGAGCTGGAGGAGCTGGAGAAGGTGCTGAGCACCGAGCGGGAGGCGCTGCAGCAGGAGCAGAGGACGAACGCCATCGCCGCGAGCGAGAACCAGAGGCTGCAGGGAGAGCTGGACAGGTACCCGGCCCGCCCCCAGGCTGCAGCAGGTGCCAGGGTTTCATTCAGACACCCCACCCAGCTGTTCTTAAGGTCCAGTGAGTCCCCGGTGATGGCGTTTTTCACAAACCCTGTCGTGGTAACAGCTGGATGGTAATGGGTAAAAGGGGACTCGAGCTGGTGGCCGGGGCAGTGCGTTGTCTCAGCGTGGGTAACCTCAGCTCCCACACTGGTGACGGCAGGGACTGTACCAGGCGTGGGCACCTCCATCCAACACCAGTGATCCCCCGCTGAAGGAGGTGCCGTCTGCGGTCCTCATTCACGTGTTCCCTGTGTGTGAACTCACCTGCTCACCGAGATGCACTCGTGACCCCCAGTCGGCACTCGTGGCCTTTTGTGGGCGTGGCCGGGGCGCCAGACACTGGGGTCGTCCGAGGCGCGTGTGTGCAGCTGGGGTCACTCAGGCCTGGGGCTCCCGCCCCGCGTCAGCTCTCACGCTGCCGGCGAGCGTCCTTCCTGGGGTCCCTCCGGTGCCGCCCTGGTTTTCTGCTGCACTCTGTGCCCTGGGCGGCGGTGTTACCCTTTGAAATCGCCCCCAAACGGAGTGTGAACTTGTGCTGCGGAGCGCTCCCAAGGGCAGGGCTGCGCGGGCCTCGCGGGGACGTGCGCGGTCACTGCCAGATCCTCAGGCACGAGGCGCGCTGGCTGTCGGTTTGTCACAGAAGGCGCCTTCCTGCCTTGATCAGGTGACAGCAGTGTGGCCAGAGGCTCCCAGGAACCTTTGGAGGCCGTTTCAGTTACGCTAATTCACGTTCGAGGTGACTCGATAGAACATCCTACTGCAAATAACAAGGCCGTTCTTACCCTTTTTTTTTAAACAGACAAGAAAACGGGCTCAGAGAGGTTAACTAACTTGTTCTAGGTCAGCGCTCCCGGTCAGGGTTTCAGTGCAGGGCTTGTCTCCCCAAAACCCGGAGGCGTGGCCCCAGGAAGCCGCTTTCTTCCCACAGCCTCGTTGTAGCGTGTATTGAAGGGCCGCACGCACGCAGACTGGGGCGCCTGCGGTGGGGGGGGGGGGCCGAGGGGGGGTGTCCGAGACAGACCAGACCAGCAGGCAGAGCACACGCCTGGGAGGCAGGCCCGGGCTGCCGGGTCGCCCCCTGTTGGGGCTTCTCTCTTCCGAGAAGCCAGACATCTCAAGGGTGATACGAAACTTTAAAAAAAATTTTTTTTAAAGATTCTGTTTATTTATTTTTAGAGAGGGGAAAGGAGGGAGAAAGAGAGGGAGAGAAACATCAATGTGTGGTTGCCTCTCACGTGGCCCCCACCAGGGGCCTGGCCTGCAACCCAGGCATGTGCCCTGACTGGGAATCGAACCTGCAACCCTTTGGTTCGCAGCCCGCACTCAATCCACTGAGCTACGCCAGCCAGGGCCGAAACTTTAAAATTTTTAAATGTTGATAAACTGACTAATTAAAAAACAAAACACAACACCACAGTGTGGGCCCAGTGAGACACATCCGTAGTCACATGGAGTCCGAGGGCCTCCGGTAGTTTGAGCTTTACTAATACGAATCTTCCCCCGGGAAACCCCAGTTGGGGGGATGGTAATGATGATGATGATGACGGTGATGACGATGATGTCCGTGGAGTTGCATCATACCCCAGCATCTCATACTTTGTTTCTCTCAGGAGCTGAGATTAGGAAGGGGCTTGGAATTGGGGGAAGAGTTGGGCACAGACATGGAGTTTCAGGGCAAAAATGGTCTGATTCAGTGTTTTTAAAAGTGGGTTCCCTTTAAATCCTCACCAAGGATGTGTTTATTGATTTTAGACAGAAACGCCGGCATGAGAGAGAAACGTTAGTCTCTCACACTGATGGGCACCCCGGCCGGGAATCGAGCCCGTCACCCTTCTGGTGCACGGACGATGCTCCAACCAGCTGAGCCACCCAGCCAGAGAGGGCTAAAGTGTTTTAATAGAAGAACCTTTTTTCCACGTAGGCAGCTATGCCAAAGCCTTGAACATAAAGGATTTTTAACAGTGATGCTCTGTTGAAGTCTGCCTGTTCCGTCTCCCCCAGCCCAGTGTGGGGGCACCTTCATAGAACCCCAGCAGACATGGCTTGAAAGCTGCTGATTTTGTTCAACCCCCCTCCCCATTTAAATACACACGAGAAAAACTGAGGCCCGGAGAGGCTGCGGTGTTGTTGAAGGGCGCGCAGCTGGGACGGAGCCTGGGAGTGCCCCTCAGCCCTTGACCTTGTGGCTCTCCCCCACCAGGGTCAGCTTCCTGCACCAGCAGCTGAAGGGGGAGTACGAGGAGCTGCACGCACACACCAAGGAGCTGAAAACGGCGCTGAACACCTCGCAGCTGGAGCTGAACCGCTGGCAGGCCCGGTGCGACGAGCTGAAGGAGCAGCACCAGACCATGGACATCTCGCTGACCAAGCTGGACAACCACTGCGAGGTGAGGCCTGGGGGAGCCGGGCGTCTGCGCTGGGCTCACAGCCTCGGGCTCGGCCAGGTCAGAGTGGGTCCTCGTCGGCCCACGAAGGTCACACAGTGGCCGGGAGGAAGCCAGAGGCGTTTGAAGGGGCCGAACACCACGACTGGTGGGGGTGCGTCAGCAGACACCTTTCATCTGACCTTCGCTCCTTGCAGGGGCGGGCGGTGCGTGGCAGCTGAGCATCGTTTTAGTCCTGTCCGCCCCGCTCTGTGCTCACCTGTGTCAGCTCATTTAATTCTCACAGTGGCCGGGGGTTCCCATTCTTACCCCTCTCAAGTCGTGGGTGGGAACCCAGAGTGTCTGGTTGGTACCAGAGCTCGCGACTGTCCTGCTCCCCCAAGCGCAGAGCTGCCCCGCCCCCCACCGCCCACATGGTTCAGCTCCAGCCCCGCCCCCACCCGGCTGTGCATGTCTGCACCGAGAATGGCTTTCACACTTTTTAGTGGTTGGGGGAAATCAGAAGAGTATTTGGTGGCAAGTGAAGAGACTGTGAAACTTAGATGTCAGTGTCCACGGTAAAGTTTTTTTCCACACAGCCCCACCCACACGTGAGCCTTCTGTCTCTGGGGCAGCTTTCCCGCCGTGGTGACGGAGATGAGCAGTTGCGATAGAGACCGCTGTCCTGAGAGAGAACCCGAAATACTTATTTTCTGGCTCTGCAGAGAAAGTGTGCCAACCCTCTTCCAGGGCAGAGCCGTCCGATAGAAACACAGTGCAAGCTGCCACGTGCAATGCAAAATTTCCTAGTAGCCGTGTTAAAAAAGTAAAAGGAAACAGGTGGAATTAATTTTTTAAAAAACTTTTTAAATTTATGTTAGTTTTAGAGAGAGGAAGGGAGGGAGACAGGGAGAGAAACATCAGTGTGCGGTTGCCTCTCACATGCCCCCCACTGGGGACCTGGCCCGCAACCCAGGCGTGTGCCCTGACTGGGCATCAAACCGGCGACCCTTTGGTTTGCAGCCGGCACTCAGTCCCCTGAGCTACACCAGCCAGGGCAGGTGGGATTAATTTTTTAATGATATATTTTATTTAGCTCATATCTAAACTATCACACGTAACCCCCAAAAAAAGCTTATTAATGAGATTTTACGTTATTTTTAAAAACGGTTATTAAGTCTTCGGGCTCTGTTGTGTATTTGCGCTGACGCCACGTCTCAGCTCGGACTGGCTGCATTTTCGGTGCTCAGCAGCCACGCATGGCCCGTGGCGGCCGGGTGGGGCGGCCCCGTTGCAGAGGGCCGTCCCGTGTCACTGGCCGTGCCGGACCTTCCGCCTGGTGCAGACCACACCGAGACGGCCCCCTTCGTGCACGCAGCCGCTTTCTTCTGCGGGAGGGGCGCGCCCGGTGGCGGGGCCCCAGGGTGCCTGGTGGGTGAGACGTCGTCCGTCTGTTGCAGCTGCTCTCCCGTCTCAAGGGGAACCTGGAGGAAGAAAACCACCACCTCCTGAGCCAGATCCAGCTGCTGAGCCAGCAGAACCAGATGCTTCTGGAGCAGAACATGGAGAGCAAGGAGCAGTACCACGAGGAGCAGAAGCAATACATGTAAGGGGCGTGGGCGGGCCCCGGTCGGCTGAGGGGCCCTGGCGCGCCGGGCAGAGGACTGCCGGGGTGCGCGGTGTCTCAAGGACAAGGGGACAGACCGTATTAGCGGCGCATCCTCCCCTTGTTTTCCGTGGAATTGTTCTAGGGGTGGTTGGCTCTTGTTTGCTTTTCAAGACACGGCCCACTGCCAGCGGCTGCTTAATCTGCTTTAGGAATTAAGTTCACTTTAAAAAATACCACAGTGGTTAAACAGAGGTCTGGGGTTCAGATCGGAGGCTGAGTCCCTTCTGTCTGTCTGTTTTTCCGAGTGAGCTGGGCAGTGGACGGTGTGGGTGCCGTGGCTGCCCTCTGCCTGCCCCTGTGCTCACGAAGTCCCGGCTCCGGTGTGGGCCCCTCGAGGTGCCCAGAACCAGTTTCCTGGGCACCGGAAACCAGTAGGGGTGGCGGGGGGGAGTGGGCAGAGCTCTGTGCACGCCAGACAGATGCTGAGGAGCTCTGTGGGGTGCGGAGGGCAGCGTGGTGGTGGGAACTGGGGGTTCTACTGCTGACCCAGGTGGGGAGAGGGCTCGGCAGTGGGAGGGGGGCGTGAAGGCGGAGCACGACGGGGTCTGGGGGCAGGGAAGGTGCAGGGAGCGCCCGGAGGGAAGGCTCCCACGCCGGCTGATGAGTCGGCCTCACTGGGAAGGGACTGTGGAAGGGATGCTGGGCGACAGGGCCTCGGAAGCTGCCGGTTGAAAGGCGGTCGGGAGGAAGAAGAGCCCTGGTGCCCGGAGGTTTGGAAGTCAGGTGACCTAAGATGCAGCTTGTGGGTCCATGGCGGTCTTCCCCCCTCTGTGCTGATGGGACTGTCCTTCCTTGTGACCGGGAATGGCTGGCCAGGGTGGGGCAGAGGGACATGGTCACCATGACCACTGGGACACTGTCCCAGCTCCCCGGGGTAACAGTGCTGCTTCACTCTTCTCCCAGTTCCAGCTGCTCATCCACGGGTGCCTCGTCACCTGCTGGGGGAGGGTTTATACGGAAAACCGCACTGTAGCTGGGCGTAGAAATGACCGTTACCGGCAGTTAGCCCTCTACGACCCAGCTGGTAAAAATCACCCACAGAGGCCGGGCAGGTGCACACCAGAGGAGTGAGAGCCTGGAACCCGGGGGGACCATCTAATGACGGTTTTGCACTAGAGAGTGTCTGCAGAAGGCCAGGGCGTCAGCCCGCTTCCTGAGCCTGCTCCCCGCTGAGCACCTTTCCCGGCCCGGGGCACGGTTGGGGGCGGTGGGTCACACCCCGACGTGGAAGCACTCTGGTGTAAGGCCAGGCGGCCCGGCTGTGGGGACAGCGTAACACAGACTAGGATGACGGATGTCCAGCCAAGGGCGCTGGGAGCGGAGCAGGGTTGGCGGTCGGGGGCCCGAGGGTTCACGAGCCATCACTTTTCATGAGGCGCTCGCTTCATGGTGAACCCTTGGGAGAGCCCTCAGTTTAGAGGGGACCTCGGCAGCTTCACGGCGAAGGGTCTGAGCAGCTGCCCCTGGTCCAGAGGCCTCATTTTCAAGCTAAGGAACCCAGGGTCTGAGCTGTCGAGGCCACATGGGCGGTGAGCAGCAGGGACAGGACAGGACCTGGCGGCCAGTGCGCACACCGCATGCGCCGCCCCAGACAAAACCAGGGCAAACCTGCCGTCCATTCCAGGAAGGCCAGGCTCCCTCCCAGTGGGCAGGGCTGCCCTCTGGCGGCCCATGGCTCAAGGGGCCTCTCTTTGGTCCTTCCTGTGTCTTTGAAAATGTGAACTGACTTCCAGCATTTAGAAATCAAGAGATTTTGCCTCACAACCTGGGCTTCTGGGTGCTTTGAGGGAGAAAGATCGGAAGACCCGCCCCACCCAGAGCAGTGCCCAGTTTGCTGGACCCGGTTAATTCCCGAGTGGCCCCGCGTGGGGCCCCCACCACTCCCTCCAGGCTTTCCAGGCCCGATTTGCTCCTGTCTCCTCTGTCTGGCCCCCGAAAGGCTTGAGTTTGCTTCCAGGAACTTGTTATCAGAAACCCAGCGCTGGCATGGCTCCAGGTCGGAGGTCTGACTTTGCGAAGCTGACTTTGTTAACCTTGCTGCCCATCGAACTCATCGAGGGCAGACCCCGCCCCTCCACTGCAGGTGCCGTAGACCCGCACCGGCAGGGGTTAGCTTAGCCCTGTGTCCGACCCCGAGTGCCCAGCGTCCGCAACCGACCTGGCCGGGAAGTCCTCGGGGTCTCCGAGCTTGAGTTTTCAGTTGTTAGGGGTTTGCTCTCCTGAGTTGATGTTCCGCCTTCAGCAGGTCTCCTCGGGGGGTCGGGGGTCCTGGACACTTCCACCCACATGTTCCCACCTCGGCGATCTTGATGGTCACGGGCACCATGGTGTCCAAATCCCAGAAAAGGACCCAGGCTGGGCTGCTGAATCGATTTGTGTGTTTTCTTTTAAAAACCAGACCGGTTTTTCTCTCTCCTCTGTCACAGAGACAAATTAAATGCCTTACGGAGACACAAGGAGAAACTGGAAGAAAAAATCATGGACCAGTACAAGTTCTACGACCCTGCTCCAAAGAAGTGAGTTGGCTTACGTTTCAGCAGCTTAAACACAGGGCGGAAGACGTGCTCGGCCACGAGTAGGGGCGAGCTGCGGCCGGTTGGTGGGCCGTGTCTCGGCCGGCCACCGTCCGCGTGCAGGCCCCCCAGCGCGGGCAGAAGGTGGAGTCTCTCTCAGCCCCGCTCTCTGTGCTCAGGGTTCCCCGCTGAGGCCTGGCCCCTGCCAGCTGGCCACAAGCCCTCTTACACGGGCAGAGGGCCTGGTTTTAGAGCCAGGAAAGCCGCAGTATCAGGCTGTGTCTCAAGATTTAACAGGACACAGAAAACCGTGTTTCTGTTTGGGAAGGAAGCTTGGGTCAGGCCCCTGGCCCTGTACCCATGGTCTTCAAACAGGGGAACCCTGGGCTTCGCCTGAGCGCCTCAGGATTCACGGGGCCCCGGGGCAGCTTCACAAACACATCCTCTTCTCCAGGGAGAGCCGCTGCTCCGGCTGCGGGCCGGCTGGGTCCCTGAGGCTGCCGGCACCCAGGATGCAGGGCTTCCCCTGGCCCCGGGCCCGAGCCCCAGGAGCGGGCCCTTCGCACTGTCCTGCCCCGGCCCAGCCTGGCAGGAGGAGTCCCCGCGAATCCCGAAAGGCCTCTCTGTTGAAACCACAGAACCTGGGTTTCAGAACCTCTGCCTGAACTTTCTGTTGGCAGGGAAACTGGGGCACGGATGGGGACACTGAGGGATTTGTGTAGGCACAGGGCCGCTTCGTGGCAGAGCCAGGACCAGAAGCCGGTGTGGTTCTCGTTGCATCGGAACGCCGCTGCTTCCGGTTAGCTACGGTGTGCCGCTTACCCTGTGATCCAGCCCCCTCCTCCCTGCCGTCGTCCCCCTGCCCCAGACTCCTCAGTGCCAGGGAGGGTCAAAGTATGCCAGCTTATGTCACTTACTATCAGCTCCACCAGAAAATGGGGAGGTTCCTGGCTCTTCCAGAAAATGGCATTTTCATGGGGCAAATGGCCAACAGACCGAGATCAGATGGGCCCAGCGGCACCTCCTGTATCTCGCACAGATACCCAAGCGCTGAGAGCTGTGTGTGAAGTTCTGTTTTCCTGAGGGCGAGTGTGGGTTTCTGCCAAGGTGCGTGCTTCTGCCGCCCCTGGGTCGGTGAGGATTGACTGTGAATTATGTCCCACCGTGTGAGCCCCAGAGGCGATGATCGTGGTGGCGGCGAAGAGCACCGCCATTCTGAGCCCTGCCTCAATGGCCAATGAGGGAAATCCCGGCTTGCGTTGGGTCCCCCAGGGGCCTGCTGGAGGGGCAGCGAGGGTTGGCTGTGTCCTGAAAACCCACTTCTAACTAGGAAAAACCACTGGATTGGAGCCAAAGCCTTAGTCAAATTCATCAAACCAAAGAAAGAGGGTTCCAGAGAACGTCCGAAGTCAACCGCAGACGACCCTCCCTGGCCGCTGGAGTCCTCGGACCCCACCTCGCCCGCGGCATCTCAGCCTCTCAGATCGCAGCCGGAGCCCCCCGAGGCCACCCCGTCCAGCTCCAACGGCGTAGAAGAGCGAGACACCCGCAACGGGACCGCAGGAAAAGGTAGGGGCTGGCCTGGCCACAGGCAGGGAGGGAAGGGGCGGGTCTCGGGTGTTCCTGGTGGACAGGGTAGAACCAGTGTGACAGCGTGTGGATGTGCACACCTGTGTGTCAGAGCCAGAGAAGGGCGTGCTTCATACACACACATCTGCCTCCTCAGGTAGTTAACAACCAAGGGGAAACACAAAGCCACGTCAGTGTTGCGGCCGTTTCGGCCCGTAACAACTCCGCTGCTGCGTGTGAGAAGCATCGCCCTGCACGTGTGCGGTGGGGACTCGAACACCCAAAGCCGATGTCCACACAGACACCAGAGAGACAGGCTCGGTGGCGTGTGTTCCGGGGTTTCCTTGTACCTGTCAAAGGCAGTTCTGTAGGGAGACCCCGGTGCGCTCAGCAGAGAATGGGCACATGCAGGAGGACCCTCCGCAAGGCCCCGCGTGGCTCTGATCTCTGCGTCACTTTGAAAGGCAGGTCTGGTCTTCTCCTCCCACCTGATCTGGCCTTGAGTCCTACCTCCATGGGGTATGGTTTCCCTTGTCACTTAGCGCTGTCGTTTGGAGTTTGCCGGAGGTTCCGAAATGGATTTCTAGTTGCACGCGCTGTGTTTCATCGAATCTAAGAGGCTGTCGGTTTACAAGTGGCACAGTTACTGTGCACTCGTGAAAAGAAAGTAAATTGGCTGTGGCAGTGATAGTTTTTGTCACCTAGCCCGCCGTGGGTGTGAGGCATGCTGGAAGCCACACCCTCATTTCAGGGAGGCGACGGTTTGGGGGCAGCGGGAATGTGCATCTTACAATCGACTGAACACAGCCATTGCCTTAAATAGGTTAAATTTTCAAATTCCCCTTTAAATATCATTTTATAGGTTATTTTTCCGTAAGCCTGCCAAACCTGCCCCCTGAGAAATTCAAAGTTCACAAAGGACACTGGGACTTTGTGATGATCGGGCCGCTGCCCGAGGCTCGTGCACTCTCGGGCTGATGCTCCAGCGCGGAGGGCTGGGGACAAGCCCCCTTCTGAGTGTGACAGGTGCACAAGCCTTTCTGGGGGACATGCACCACTTCTAAGTCCTGGCGTGTCACTCGCAGTGCAGAAACGAAGAGTATGCACGCACGCGCGCGCACACACACGCGCGCACACACATACACACACTTCAGGGAGTAAGGCTCGCATCCCCAGTGTTCTCCAGGAAATGGGTTAGGTGCAGTGATGACGAGCAGCTAGATGACAACAAAGCTTGTTAACACCTGTTTTTATCTGGAGGGGCTCTGTTGCCTCAGCTTTTCACACCAGCTATTCAAATTTCTTGACAGCAACTTGCTTAATTAACTGTGACCAGCAACGCTTGACATCTGAAAGGCTGTGCTGATCTGGGAATGAGCACCTCGGGGACAAACGTTAGCAACAGCAGCCATGGCGTGGGTGCTCCTTCTGGGCTCAGCCCCCCTGCAGCTGGTTTATGTGCTCTCCCTGCCTCGCTGAGCCCTCGCTGCAGGGCGAGGTGGGCACGCTTGCCGTCCACTTGTCGGAGCTAAGGGGAGGCCGGGTGCACCAGTTGCCCAGAGAAAAGCGCTAGAGTCCGGGTTGAGCACCGGTCTGACCGATCCTGCAGCCTGAGCTCTTAACCACCGTGAGCGTTGCCCGCAGTTAAAGCTGCTTTGGTGTCTGAAGGTGCCAAACAAACCTGGGGCACCAGCCTTGCCTAGTCAGTCCCTTATCCTGTAGTGTGGCCTGTGTCCACCAGGTGGTGCTGTGGAGAAGGAAATAACAGGTTCCAGCATGGACTTTAATTCTGTATCAGAAATCGGATAAATCAGTATGTTAACGTAGGACATGTTCAGAAAGTTAGACCAAGGGTCTGCTCTGAGAAGACTTTGTAATTTAAAGGTCATAAAGTGTAGATTTAGAGTAGAAGGTGCATAGGGATCTGAAAGGCAATCATTCTTGACGTCGAGGGTGTTTTGGTACCACAAAGAGGCATTTGCTTGGTTTTCACACTCATCCTGCCCAGAGGGGTTCCTTTACATGTACAGAAATGACGAGGGGTCGCCCGGGCGGGCGGGCGGGCTGTGCCGTCACATCCGGACAGACACGGGTCGTTGAGCACCCTCGAGCAGGAGCGGGGTCATGTGTGAGCAGGACCGCCAGGGAGCCTGGCGTCGAAGTGGATGAGGAGGAACAGCTCGGCCCTACACGAATGAACGTCCTTCTTCAGTAGTTTAACACGCTGAAGTTGGCAAACAGTCCAGCACACGGGCTCCTGGAGCAGCACAGCGCTCTCCTCACGTGCCCCGGAAGGATAGCGCCGGTGTGACGATGCCACGAATTAATTAAGTTGAGTCCGAACATGAAGGATTCACCGAGCCCCAGTTCCGGCTGGTTGTGGGCAGTTTTCGTCCCCCCTGGGCTGGACGGGGTTCTGATTTCCCAAGTGCATTAGCCGACTTAGCGTCATTTGTTGTTATTACTCATTTCATTGATTTGCTGTTTTGTTTTTCTTTTCCTTCCTCTCTTGGGTGATCCGGGGGATAACAATTTAGCAACTCAGCGCAAAAAGAGTCCCTTTTTGAGAAGCAAAAGCAAGGACAAAGACAAGTCTCCAACAGCCCAGCCGGCTTTCTCTAAACGCCTGCGGTTCTGGTCTTCCTCTGACATCCCACCCTCTCCTAACGAGTCTGTCTCTTTTTCCGAAATCGGAGACTTCTAACGCTTTTCCTTTATCGGTGTCTTCATCACGTACCCTCCTCCATTTCTGAAACTCAAACAAACCAGCAAGCAAACAGTACCTAAAGGCCAGATGACCCATAGCGGACCCCTCCTCCTGACCCCAATTCCAAGCCAAGCTTAAAGTAGCCAGCGTGGATTCTGATTTCAAAAGAGAAGATGAGTTGACACGCCCTCTGGACCGTACCCCGGCGCAGCACAGTTTTAGGGGAGCCTCGGGACATCCGCACACAGGCCCTCGGGCCAGGATGTCCCCGCTGAGTAAGTCCCCTGGCCGTGTGCTGCCCCCCCCCCTCTCTCGCACCTGCAGGCTTTTGTCATGCCCACGTGTGACGCGGAACTGGTCCGTTGTTGCTGCGCTTCCTAAACTGTATGCCCTCTGACCAGGGAGATTAGTTTTTAAGATTTATTTGTAAGCCACTAAATGTGAAACCGCTGCCCTTTTTGCCACGTTCTTTGTCAGAGCACGGAATTGTGGGGTTTGGCGAATAAGGCCCTTTTTAGATGTGTTCTGTATTTTGAAGGGTTTATTGCTCCATCCAAGCATTTCGGGGGATTGCACTGATGTTGCCCAATGTTGCCAAGCCAGGGTTGGGCCCAAAGTGAAGTCTTAGGACCGTGCCAAGGTTCTCCGGCCCCCTGGATGCTGATCAGAACCGCAGTGGACGGACAGACAGCATCAGCACGCAAATCGAGGCCCAGTCGGGGGAAAGCCGGTGCACAGAGGCCTTTAGCTACTGCGCTGTTTCCTGTCTCCAGCCATCCTTGTTCGCCTCCGTGGTTTCCGCCATCCCTCCATCACCCCTGTGATCACTTACCTGTCTTCCCATGAACTGGCTCGCCACTGCCACCTACATTTATTTTAAAAGGAGAGGTGGTTTTCAGTATGGTAAATGGAAAGCCAGTCTCACCATAAAAAACAGGTAACCGTACAAATAAGTACATAGCTGTTACGTTCAGGTCAGTCCCCATGGCGCTGACCTGGTCTCCCACATCCGATTCGGGGTCCCCGTCTCCCCAGCATGCTGTCAGAAGCGCATTTCCCCGCCATCCATCGCTGCCGTGTGCTCGTCTCCGCCTCCCCTCCGCTCCTCGTTTTCCCTCCACCCATGGATGCCTGTCTGACTCATCCCACCAGACTTGAATCTTGCTTCTCATTAAGGTTATCTTTCAAAATCCAAAATTTCCCAATTTCAAGTCATAAGATTTAAGGTGCTTAAAACTTCACCGTGAGTCCAGACATGGGTGGCTCACGGGGCAGGGGCCAGGGCTCTGGGAGAGTGTGGAGAGGGGCCGGGATCTCCACAGTGGACGCCACGCAAAACAGCGTCGTCCGAACGCTGCCAGGAACCCCTTGGCCTTGACGTTCAACTTGTGTTTGGAGAGCCTGTCCTCTTTCCCACTACTAACTAGCTGAAGGATTTGGGGGTTTGTCTTTTTCAACTTAGATTTTATTTATTTTTAGAGAGGGGAAGGGAGGGAGAAAAAGAGGGAGAGAAACATTGATCCGTTAGCTGCCTCTTGCACGCCCCCAGCTGGGGACCTGGCTCGCAACCCAGGCACGTGCCCAGACCGGGAAGGGAACTGGTGACCTAGTTCACAGACCGATGCTCAATCCACTGAGCCACACCAGCCAGGGCTCCAATTTTCTTTTTTTATGTAGGATTTTATTTAATTTTGACACAAGAATACGGTCATGGCAGAAAGTTCAGAGGTTGCAGGAAGGCACAAGCAGGAGGTACAGACCGCCCTCGCAGCCGGCCTCACCGCGCAGGGACGGAGACGTCGTGAGCAAGCTGTCCCTGGGGAGGCGGTGCCCTCCTCCTCCAGGCGGAGAAGGGACAGTTGGCGGGGGCACACCCAGACCTCAAGGGCCTCGACTGCGGGTCCGCAGTGGTCCTGGGCAGACACCTGTCAGGGTCTCCTTAAGTCGGGGTTGCAGTGAGATGCAGTTCTACACGGCGGGTGCGCTCTCTAGTTCATTTGCTGGACTTGTGCCAACGTTCAGTTTAGCCTCTTGAGCTCGCCCTGCATTGTCTCCCAGCTGTTCGGGGGGGCTCATGCTGCAGCCCCGCATTAGAGCCTGGGCCGGCCTCCCGGGGTCTCCGGGCGGACCACAGCCCCCGAGGCGCACAGCCTGGCTTTTGTCTCCGTGGTCCGTGTGCCCTGCTGCCTCTGCTTCTAGGCCTCCGTGGGGTGGCCCCACCGTGGGGTGGGGTCGTGCGGCCCCATTCTCAACGCCCTTCTTTGCCCCAGGCCCTGGGGACCTAAAACCAAAGCGAGGGTCCCCGCACAGCAGTGGCCCCGACCGCACGGACACCTCCACTGACCCAGCCCTGAAGCCCTGGCCCTCGGAGCTGGGCTCCCGGACCTGTTCATCCGCAGCTGTCACCACGACCCCTTCCAGCTCCACCCCCATCTCCCGGCACCCCAGCCGCACCAAAGGTGAGTCATGGGTCCCTGCAGGACCACGAGGGCTGAGCAGCTGGGGCCCAGGGTCCTTCCTGAAGACCCGGCTCTCAGGTGGGAGGGGTCTCAGACAGACAGGTGGGCAGTCAGCCGCGTGGCTAAGCTGCGGACAGGCTCCAGCGTCACACAGCCATGGGTTCAGACCTCCGGCCGCCTGCAGCTTTGTGACCTGGGGCAGATAACATCACCGTCTGAGGCCTGACCCTCGGTCGCTAATGGGGAAGCCCTAGTACCCACCACCATGGCCCAGGAAGTGCCGGCACCTGGCAGGTCCAGAATAGGCAGGAACCGGAGTTTGGCCCAAAACCAGACAACCGGAGGTGTTTATTCTCCAAGGAGGAGACTCGACAGGGTCTCTGGACTGGTCGACAGAGTGGAGGGCAGGTGTCCCATCTGAGCGACAAGGGGCTTCGGGGAAGGATTACGAAGCGGGTGTCCCCTGGGATGCCAGTAGCCACGCGTGTCCACACCTTGGCCGTGAGAGGAAGATACTCTTCAGGGGCTGTCTGATGAGCTGAACAGTTCGGTCAGATCCTGCCAAGTGAAGGCCAGGACCGTTCAGGGGGCCCCGGCCCCTGAGGCGAGCCTGCACCCCCAGAGACGAGAGCTTTCAGGTGCCCGTCACTGACCTCTGGGTACCCATGAAACAGGAGTAGGATGCTACAGAAAGGAACCGTTGTGGGGAGAGTCCCCACGTCTGGTTAAACTTCTGCTTGGAGATGTAAAACACAAGCAGAAAGGGAAAAAGAAAGCTTCAAACTAAAAAAGACATTTTGCCGCTGACTCGGAGGTGAAAGTATCTGAAGAAACAGCAGAGAGAACCGATTGCCCCAGGGTGTTAGGAATTGGGGAGGGGTTGGTGTCCCTCACAGCGCTGCCCCCACTGGACGCCCAGTGCCACTGCACGCGCAGCAGAGCCCGGCAGGCAGGCCCCGTCGTTGACAGGTCAGACCTGGCCGGCCCTGGGAGGGTGCGAGTGGAGGACCCTCCACTCCCGGCCAGACCTTGAGGACCGCAGCCCCTCACTGCAGGGTGTCGAGGGAATCGTGCCATGTGCCCCCGCCTCCTGGGCTCTGGGGTACAGCAGCCCTGCCTGGTCTCAAGCAGGGGCTCGGAACCCCATCTTCCCTTGGACTTCCAGCGGCCTGTGTGGCTCAAGGCCCAGCTCTCCTGGTGAACCCCCGGACTCTCTCAGCCTGGATCCCACCCTGAGTCAGGGCCCAAGCCTGTCCGTACGCCTGCGGAGGCTGCGTGAGGGTCCCGGTACTCTGCACACAGCACTGCCCACGGCGACACCCCCCTCCCGCCCCCCCCCCCCCATCATGGTAGAAGGGAGCCAGGGTCTGCCTTCAGAGAGAATCTAGCAGGTTCAAGGCGCATGGTGTTTCGTTCTTGTCACGGGAAGAGCAGTCGCTGGTGGCCCGTAGATTCTGGGCTGTTTCCGGTCAGGGGCTGCTGGTGCGGGGTTCCGTCTCCGGGCAGCCGGCCTCCTTGCTCCTGTGGCGGGTCCTTTCCTTTTCCCTCCTCCAGCCACGTGAAGGTAACGAGGCCCCTGGAAGAGACTGGCTTTCACGATCCTCTGCCTCTGGTGCAGCGTCGAGGTTGGAAGGGGCTCTGGGGCGCTGGGTGTCGGCCACGCCGTCCTCAGGCCGGAGCACCTCTTTGCTTTGGAGTCCTGGTCACTGCACAGGCGGAAGCGTGACTTAAAGTTGAATCATCAGGAGTCAGGAGTGTGAGGCTGTCCCAGCAGGAGGACTAGGGGCGGACATAGTATAAGCAGGTCCTGAAAGCACAGCCCACGTGTCCCTCCCTCACCCTCCACCGCCCCCACTCCCTCCCCACCCCCGGTGTCAGAGCCACAACTCAGGTGCCGGGCAGGAGTCAGAGGCGGCCATCGGGCAAAAGGCCCCGGTTTCCCCGTGGGCATGCCGGGTCCCTGACTCACCAGCCTTGTTTTCCCGCAGGCTATAATTCCAATGACAGCCTCTGTGAGCCATCGCTGGAGCTGGAGTTCGCCAGCCACAGGCAGCAGGGTGAGTGGTCAGTGCGTGGTGCCCTGCAGCCTGGTTCTCAGACGTGTCTTCATCAGCGGTACTTCCCCTTCCAGCTAACTCCTGTGTGGAAGTTCAGCACTCACAATTGGCAAAAGTGGAGTTATGCTGAAGTGGGAATTCCTCACCACGCCTTCCCTGCTCTCCCTAGGGGCTTGAGCATGCAGCTTCTGCTTACATATCTCCAGTGATGGGGAAATCACTACCTGGCAAGTTTCCTAGTTCTGGAGGCCCTGACTCCCCTTACTTTAAGGAAGTTCTGGAGACCCTTGCAGGGAGCACTTGATTTTAGTGGCTCCGAGGTGTAAATTTCCTCTAGAAACTGTTAGAAGCCCTTGACATCTGATTTAAACATATTGTAAATTTCTGCAGAAGGGAAACAGTGCATTATACCAGCCCTCTCAAAAGTGAAAAGTCGCTTTGGGTTTTTATGATTTCTGAGAAACAAAATCCTAGAAGGGTGGGAAACTCATCATTTAATAAAAAGAAGAAACTCAGAGACTCAGCCTCTGCAGCGATCACCAGCAAGCGTGGGAGGGAGCGTTATCTGCAGCCCACCCGTGGCCCGCAGGGCTGAGTGGTGCTGACGTGGGTGCCCACAGACATGGGCGTTCACAGCTTTGGGGTGAAGACAGGCTCTGGTGATGGTAAAATGGGGACTCCACGGAGCCCTCACATCCTGACCCTGGGAGGAGGGAACAGGATGGGGGATCTGCCACCGTTCGTGGTCGTCTCGGCAAGGAGCCTAATCGGCTGATGAAAAGGGTTTTCTGCCTAAGTGTTCGGATTCCCAGGGCTTCCGTTGTCAAGAAAGAGAGGGCAGGGCAGGGCTCGGATAAACAAAGGGGTTTTCAGACCCAGTGATTTGTCCCACAGTTGCCTTTTAGCGACACTCCTTTTTAAGGGCAAAGGTGCATTGATTAGTTCATATGTCCCCTTCTCAGAGGGGACACTCTTCAGGAAAACCAGGTGTGTCTGGGCTCACCCCTGCGCCCTGTTAGCAAACAGGTTTTCTCCGGATGCCTGCTTCGTGTGGGGTGCACCAGTACTGGGGAGCCGGGTGCCCCGCAGACCCAGTAAATCCGCAGCCGACTTCACTGGGGGGGGCGGGACACAGAGCACTCCCCAGTGCGGTTCAGCCCAACACCAGCCGGGGGGAGGGGGGGCAGTGAGGGAGACGCAGCCCCTGTCCCCCAGCTGTCGGCCGTGCAGCGGGACACACACCCTGGTGATGTGTGGGACAGGCTGGGAGGGCCGCGGTACTGCGTGTGCCGGGGCAGTGGACCAGGAGAGGCGGTCCCCGGCCAGGAGGGGACAGCTGGCCCTTGGCCGGGGTGGTGCCACCCTCCCTGGAGTGGGCAGCCCCGCTCTGATCCCAGGGGTGCAGTACACGTGCTTGGGCACGTACACAGCACCTGGCGGGGCCGGTTCCCCGCCCCCCTTCGGGGCAGATGTAAATTGGAGATAAATGAAGAGAAGGAGCTGCAGGATGGCCAACGACCAAGAAAAGCCGGTGCTTTCTTCCCTCCGGGGGGTCCCAGCTCCCGCTCCCATGGACGGCCGAGGCGCAGCTGCCCCGCGCATGGGCGCACGCTTCATGGTACCTGTGCAGACGAGCGCGTGCCACCGTCTGAGCAGGGCGTTTCTGTGCGTGCTCCAGAAAGCTCTGTGCAGTAATAAGGGCGGGCTCTCCCTGGCCCCCAGCCCTTGGCTCACCCAGATAAAGCATCCCCTTTATCGCCTGCTGTTCATACCAGAGTTTCCCTTGTGGACCAGATTGAGGCCACAGCCCCAGACCTCACAGCACAGACAGTGCGAGCTGTCGCTCTGGACAGCGTACTGTGTGCCTGTGCTGCGTGTGCCCTGCCCTCCGGTGAGGCTGGACCCCTCTCGGGAGGATCCAGAGATCCCGACGTCCGTCCTCCCTGAGGGCGTTTGCCCGACCTGTGGCACAGTTACCTGGTGGTGTGAGTTTTTCCTGGTGGAGTAGATGGCTTGGTCTAGGTCCCACTTGGTCATCGGTCCTTCGGGGTGACGTCCTTGTTTCCTTCCAGCGTCTCGGCCGGGCAGCCTAGAGAGCAGCAGGAACGCGTCCAGCGACGGCTCGCCGCTCCCCCTGAAGGGTAAGTCGGCCTTCCCTCCCTCGCGATTTTCAGACCCTTGCACCACCGGACTTGGATCTTAGGCTCAGGGCTCGTATTAGCTGCATAATTTTAAAAATGGAACCAGCAAGGGTCTGAAAAGCGCTGTGCGTTTGCATTCACACTGCCACGTCCTGCAGTTCCAAGCTCGGGCCGGGCAGCTGTGACAGCTTCGGGTTCAAATCCCTCCTCCACTGACCAGCCCTGGGCTGCTGGGCGAGCCACCCACCCTCTGAGTCCGAGCACTTCCCCTTCGGGGCGGGGGTGGCACCAGCGGCCAGCACACGGTGGGCGGCCTTGATTCTTTAGAAACCTTTCAAGCTTGTTTCACGGAACAGGACGTGGTCCGTCTTCCCAGCCATTTCCTGTGCGTTTGAAAGAGTGTGCGCTGTCCCAGGAGCTGATGAGTGTGGTGCCTGATGGCTGTTAACTTAAACTCGAGCAGAAGTTTTCCACCTTTACTCTGAGTTATTTTGTTTTCAAATGCCCGTGTGAGATTGCAAAGAACTGCAGAACGTCCTGGACACCCCAGGCGGCAGCCGGGGGGCCAGGTGCCCTGGGTTCTCGGGCGGGGCTCTGTCTGCCACGGGCCGGCAGCAGCCCACCGGCGGCAGGCAGGTGTGAGCGGGCGGCCTGACGTGTCCTCTGTGTCTCCTCGCCCTGACACCCAGGCTCCTCCGACCGACTCCACGGCAGGGCCGAGAGCTTCAGCAGTGAAGACCTGGTCCCCAGCAGGGACACGGCTCCTCTGCCCCGGGACGCCAGCACCCCAGGACGCACTGCCCTCGGCCGCCAGGAGCACCCGCCGCCCCGGAACGGGCCTCTCGCCCAGGAGGGTGTCCAGAAGAGGGGTTCGGCTCACCCCCACGCAGGGGCGCGGCCCTGCGCCTCCCCGAGCAGCGAGATGGTCACCCTGGAGGAGTTCCTGGAGGAGAGCAACCGCGGCTCCCCCGGCCCCGTGAGTGGCCCCGGGGTGCCCTCTCCCTCCCTCTGTCCTCAGATGGGCCAGCACCACAGAGGCGGATGGGCGGGGGGTGGGGCTTGGTGCCAAGCCGGCTTGGACGGGGGGCACGTAGCCACCAGCCAGCAGCCCCGTGTGCTGGCGGCAGGCCCAGACCCCGGACGGAGCTTTCTGCATCTGTGGACGGGGAGGGGAGGGACAGTGTGCGCCCGCCCCTGGGGCTTCTCCAAAGATGGGGCAGCGCCCGCCCGCAGGGTTCGGAGCTCTGAACACCCGTGACCCAGCATCTCCACCGGCAGAGGTCGGCGCACTGTCCCCGTCAAGGGCCGGGGTGGGGGGCACCCCTTTAGGCCGTGCCCCCTCTGCTGTGACCCTCGACTTTCCTGCCGTCGGGGCGGGAAGCGGACTTTAGTGGGGGTGGGGGGCGCAGCCTTGAGGGGGCAGTGGCGGGGGGCCATCCCCTGCGAGGCCCTTGGGAGGCCGCCTCTCTGGGCCCCAGCGCCCCATTTCCCAGGTCAAGAGAAGGATCGAGGGGGCAGCGGGGGCTGCGAGCGCCGGCTGGTCGGCCCGTCGGGAGCGGCCTCGCTGCTCGTCCTGGCGGGGGAGGCCGAGCCCTAGCGCCGTGGCTGAGCGCTGTGCTCTGAGCAGGAAAGGGGACAGCCGCCAGCAGCCCCCCCCCTCCGCCTCCCGCTCTGCTTGGTGGGACAGGGAGGAGGAACAGGCCGACACTTCGGGGGGCCGGGGACGGCTTCCAGGCCCGACCTTTCCGCAAAGTGGATGCGTTTGGCGCAGGGCCCTCTCCCTCCCCGGGGTGTCTTCCTGCTGGTGGAGGGAGGGTGCCTGAGCGCGGTGTCCGGGTCTCTCCCTCCACCGTGAGTTGCCCCCGCCCCACCATCCTGACCAAGGGCCAGCAGGAAACCTCCGTCCTGGCCCTGCGGTTGCACAGGGGACACGCTGGGTCCGAGAGGGCTCCCTGGGGACCCTCCGGGCCCTCTCCTACCGGCCCCTCAGCCCCTCCTCTCTCCGCTGCAGGACGCTCCCAGTTGCCGGGAAGACCTGCTAAGCGACTACTTCAGGAAGGCCAATGATCTCCCAGCCGTCGGAGGTCAGCCAGGACTGCCTGCCAGGAAAGAAGGGGCCAAGATGCCCACCAGCCTCGTGGCCCCCACCATCAAGATGGCCGTCCACACCTCCGAGGGGAGGCCGCCGAAGCCGGGGCAGTACGTGAAGCCGAACTTCAGACCTGCCGAGGCCGAGGTCCTGGCCCCGCCCAGCGCCCCCGGGAGGCAGGCCCAGCCCCCGCAGAGTCTGTCTCTGGGCAGACCCCGGCAGGCCGCCGTGCCACCGGCCTCCCACGCCGCCGCCAGCCGCAGCGCGTCCCTGAGCCGGGCCTTCAGCCTGGCCTCAGCCGACCTGCTTCGGGCCAGCGGGCCAGATGCCTGCAAACAGGAGGCCGCTCAGAAGCTGGGGGGTTCTGAGGCCTCGGGGGGCAGAGAGACAGGCAGCCACACCCTGCTGAGCGCCACACCCTCCAGCTCCCACAGCCTGACCCGGGATCGGACCCCACTTGCGGGAAAGGCCGGTGGCCCCTGCCAGGGCCCGGGCCCCCGAAGCCGGCCACTGGACACGAGGCGCTTCTCACTGGCTCCCCCAAAGGAGGAGAGGCTGGCCCCCCTGCAGCAGTCTGCCACAGCCCCCGCCATTGCCACCGGAGGTGGCGGCGGCGGCGGCGGCAGCACCTCCCAGCTCCTGCACTTCTCACCTGCTGCAGCCCCTGTTGCCAGGACTAAGCCCCCAAACCCCCCACACTCGGGGGAAGTGGCCACTGTCGCCCCTGTCCGGGCAGGGCTCGGCCTCTCGGAGGGTGACGGAGTCCCAGGGCACGGCCACAGAGAGGGGCTCCCTGCCAAGAGCCCCGCCCGGTCTCCCGACCTGGCTCCACACACCAGCCGGACCCCCGAGGACTTCAGTCGTGGGAACAGCTCGAAGAGCACGCCGGCGTCCCCGGAGCCAGGTGGGGACCAGCAGACGGTGTGGTACGAGTACGGCTGTGTGTGACCCGTCTCCTGGACCCAAAACTACTGACGCGCCTTCTGAGGACACGTCCTCCTCTCCTGTCCGCCCACGGTGTCGGGAAAGGGTCTTAGAATGAGGAAGGGGTTCCCTCGAATTTCTCCCGTTTGCTTTGTTAACAGAAACACTGTGCCAAGCCCTAAGGGGTGACACTCCCAGGTGTGTGACAAGTCTTCCGAATCTGTAGCCTCTGGCACCGGGTGTCCTTTGAGCAAACCTACTTTGGCCTGGGGATGCTCACACTGCGGTGACAAAACAAAAAACAAAAAAACTGACCTCCCCAAAGCAGACACTACTTGGGTACGCCCCTGTACAAACACTTGTTTGCAACTTGTCGACCTCCACTGAAGCGTGCACTTGTGTAGATGCACGCACGCTCGCACGCTCACAGGGCTGAGCCCTTGTGGGCCTGAAAACTCTACTCCCACCCCCAAAAGCCATTCGATCCCAGGAGAAGCCCAGGCCGGCCAAACCACGGGGGTCTCGAGGCCCTGGGTGGACCCGAGAGGCAGGCCCGCTGTTCACCTAGAGTGGTGCCCTGCGTTCTGGGTCCCACGCACTTCCCTTTGCCCGGGGCCACGGTGGCCTTGCAGGCAGGTGGCCTTGGGCCTTTACCTCTCTTCCTGCAGGTGGGTGGGCTCCTGCCTTCGCTGGCTCACTTTTCTACAAACACTGGATCCCAGCCCCTCCCGGCGAGGGCGCTCACTGTGCCCAGGGGAGCACGGCGCCCCAGTGTCCCCCGTCGCGGAGATGTCGATTTATTGTTTCTGAGTAACTTCTCGTGGTAGAAACCAAATTTCTTTAATATATTACACGTGTGTGCGCACTCACGTGAAGTGTGTGTATTGGAGGGGATCTATTTATGTTCCACAGGGAGTCACCCTTCTCCCTCGGGAGCCTCGCCCCCTGCTCCGTGCGCGCGCGCAGGTTCCTGACAGGTTTTCTTTCCTGTTTAGTAAAGGTGCTCTTCCTGGGATGCACTAACCCTGGTGACTGTGGTCTTTTAAAGGCTTTTTTTCCCTTCCGGCTTAACTCACCGAGGAGGAGATGGGAACGTTAGCACTGTCGGTTTTAGGGTGCTCTGGCTGTGTGTTAAATAGCCTCTGGTTCTGGAACACAAGGAGGGGTTGTAATAAACAATGGGGTAGAACCGAGTGCTGGTTTTCCTCCCCACTCATCACTGGCGGCGTGGATGGGGCGGCGGGCTCTCGGGCTCCCTGCGTCAGCCCCCCAGTCTCCTCGGCCCCTGGAAGCCACAGCCCGCTTTGCCGCGAGGTCAGAACACGGAAGGCAGGTTCCCGTTGACCGTGCGGCAGCTGTCCCCAGACTTGCATTTCTTTTCAGTCGAGTCCCATTTTGATGCGGAGTTTGTATCACAACAGGAGCTGCACTTCAAGTGACATTTTGGGTTTTTCCAAGACTGCTCAGCGAGGCAGCGCCGGGTCTGGCGTTTAAGGGCTTGGGGCCTCCCCGATCAGATGCCTCAAGATGAGGAGGGGAGGAAGGTAGGCACACACAGAGGTCCCCACTTGGCCAAACTGTCATGATCATCTGTCCAGCTGATGCCTCCACGTGTCCTTCCTTCCTCACCAAACCTCTTCTGCAACCGCCTCCTCTTGCCTCCTTTCCCACTCCTTCCCGAGATTCTGCAGCCTGTCCTACCGGGCGCTGGGGAGCTGCTGTCCCCAATACTTTGAGCCCCGCTGAGCGAGCAGTGGCACCTTGCAGCGCAGGCTTCGTCGCACGTGGCCTGTGGCCTTGGCTGGATTTGACACCCGGCCAGTCACTCCTTGGAGCTCTCAGCCTGTGTCACAATTCCCTCCCTCCGGGAGGAGCTGGAGTGCTCAGACTCAACAGTTCCTCGGTCATTCCTTCTTCCTTCCACAGTCTTTGAAAGCTTCCTGTGTGCCGAGTCCCAGGTCCCACCTTTGAGGCATCTTCCTCCCCATGCCACGCCTTCAGGGCTGACCCCACCCGGCTCCCCAGCGCTGACCACCCCTGAGCTTCAGGTCCAAGCTCAGCCACCTGTCTGACCCTCCTACCTGGGCGGCAGGCTCCCTGGCTCATTGACACCAGCTGTCAGTCACAGAAGCCTGTGATGCGGGCTTGGCCCCTTCTCCCTCCACATCCGGCATTTTATAGGTCACCTGGACCCGAGAGCATGGCTGGTATCTGCACCCCCCCTCATCTTGGCCACCCATGCTCATCTTGGTCACTCATACCCTGACCCTGGGTCTTGGCAGGGCCCTGCCAACCGCTCTACCTGCTTCACACAACTCAGCCGCTGTGGCACCTCTCGGGCACTCACCCCAGGTGACCTGCCCGCTTGAACATCCCCCTCCCTCGGCCTCCACAGGAGCTACACCCGCCCCTCTGCGGTCTAGGTTCTTTATGTGGCTCACCTCGGGGTGCACCCAAGCCTCTGTCACCCTCTCCCACCCCAGACAAGTGCGTGCACATCCACGGCTTTAATTACAGTCTTCCCAGAAGGCTTCAAACACACCCCTCGCCCAGCCTCTCCTCGGAACCTCCAGATCCGTCTCCGGCTTGGATGTCCCAAAGACGCCTCCAACCGAAAAGGCCCAACACACAGTCCAGCCTCCTCCCCCGCAGAGCTGTGCTCCTCCTCCCGTCCCATCGGGCCCCTGACACCCAGGCAGTGTGGGCATCCCCTCCCTCTTCCCCACGTCCCATCCATTATTCCGTCGGCGGGTTCCAACGGTGACACCTCATGTGCACAGCCAGCCCCAGGTGACAGTCCCCCTCCCTAGGCAGTACCGTGGGGTCTGTGGCTGAGGGGAACACCCCAAATCTCACCCCTGCCGAACTGCAGGCCCCCGCCTCTGCACTGGCCTGGGAGATGTGTGACCTGGTGGGTGGACTGGACATGTGTGCCCAGAGCTCGGCGGAGGTCGGCCTGGACAGACCTCTGTGATCACCTGTGGGACAAGAGGGGCGCACCCTGGGGAGAACAGGAAGGTGAGACCATCAGAAAGGTAGGGCAAGCCCTGGGAAGCGGCCAGTCAGATGGTTCTCCACCAACCGGGAGGGGATGTATGTGTATGTATACACGTTTACACACATCCACAAATACATACATACGTGTGTGTATATGCATGGATGCAGACAGCCCACTGATTCCCTCAGAAAGCTCTCGATTTTCGCCAGACTCGTGTGTTTACAGCCAACCTGTGCGTGCACTCAGCTGACGAGTGAGTATATAATTCCAGCGAGCGTGTGGGTATTTTCTCTTGGGCTGTCAAGGCCAGCGGAAGGTGTGCTTCGAGAACTTCACTCGTCCACGTTGTGGGAGCTGCTCAGTCCGGCCGTCGTGTTCCGGGTGCCAGGTGACATTCCTCAGCTTCCTGTGCTATTCGCCTTGTAATGGCTACAGACGTGTTAAAAAAAAAGATACAATTTGCATACCATAATATTCACCCAAGACACACTTTTAAGTTTAATCTTCACTAATAACATTTTCTCCACTGCTTTCTGAAGTCTAGTGACAGAAGACACTGACAAAAACACATCAAGCCCTGGTTTGGTAACATTTGCCAGCGTCTGTGGTGTAAATATTTTCACCACGGCCAGGTTCAAGCTGCCAACGCGGTGTCACCAACCACAGAGGTGGGAAGAGAGGTGCGGTGTCACCCCGTTATAAACTGCCACCTCCAGACAGACACAATAGGTATAAATAACCCCAAGAGCCTAGGTGACCGTGCAATAATTATAAGCAGCAAGGTTTGAATATTTATTACCTTTGTTTTTAATAGAAACCATTTAATAGCAGTTTACATAAGTTCATTTGTAATGATGGCTGTGTTCAACACCTGGCTTGCGAAATTCCCGGAAACTCACCGATCTGCTCTGGCAGCCAGGACAGGATAGCTCCAGCCTGGCACGTGGCCTTCCGGGGATGAGCTGGAAGGAAAGGGACAAGTGAGAAGTGGGCGGAGAAGGTGCAGGCAGGGAGGTCCGCACAGCAGCTGCGCCCTGGGAGCGTCCCATCCGGTCCTTGTCGGTTGGTGTAGGCACAGTGATCTCCCCACACCGGGCACACAGAGGCCACGTGGGCTGTGTCTGGAGGCTGGACACTGCCCCGGCTTCTCTCTTCCGTCCTTGCCCTCTTCCACCGGTTACGGCGGGGAGAGGGGACCTGGGAAGGCCGATATATATAGACCTAGGGGCCTGGGGAAACCGGCACCTCCCCATGGGTGAGGCGGGGCGGAGAGGACCAGTGGAAGTCAGGCCGGTGCCTGGGAGGGCGGAGGGTCCTGGCAGGGCCGGCAGGTGCCCAGGGAGGGCTCAGAAATGTCATCCACTTTCCAGGCTCAGGCTTTCTGGCCCAGCCCATTGAGACAGGTTTAAAGAGCCGCTTCGCGCGCGCGCGCGCGCACAGTCTGCAAACTGGCAGAGGCAAAACCAGCCGCCTGCGCCCCTCCCCCCTCACGGAGAGACCCCAAATCAACAAGGGGGAGTAAGCCTCTGGGCCCCTCCGTGTTCCCCGCAGGAGAGCGATGGCCCTCACGAGCCCTGCTGGAAGCCGCATCCTCCCAAGGCCTCTGGGGCAGCTGCTCTGTGCTCGCAGGCGGGAGTGCGCCCGCCCGCCGGGAGCCCGCCCCTGCACTGCCTCCGAGTGGCGGCGCGGCCAGCCGGAGCCACCCCGCACCACGCCCCCACCCGGTCCTCCGTGCCGCTGCCACCGCCGCCTGGCCATCCTTCCCCTCCCTCTGGCTGGCAGGCCAGGCCAGGCTGGGCCAGGCTCAGCCGGGTGTGGTCCATCCGCGTCCCAGATTCCTGCACCCAGGACCTGAGCGAGGTGAGTGGGCACGGTAGCTCTGCTGGGGGTGAGGCTGGGGCAGTGGGAGCAGCAGCAGGGACGACAGCGGCTGCCGGCGGGGGAGGCCACAGGAGACCGCGCCTTCAGCAAGGCCGGCTCGGCTCCCCGAGGTTCCTGGAGCGGAAAATTCAAAATCCAGTCCCTGGTACAAAGGCCTTTGGGGGGCATGGAGGAGGAGGAAGAAGGCTGGGAGGTAGGTCCCCTCATTCCAGGGTCCAAACTGATCGTGCTTTTGGTGTCCAGGGACCCACCAGCACTTGAGGGCACAGCAGGCCAGAGAGAGTTGTCCTGCCCAGGGTCTCTTGGACGGGGTCAGATCTCAAAAGTCCAACACTGCCCAGGTTCCTTGGGGACAAGCCCTGACCTGTGGGGATGGCAGCTGAGGCCCACAGAAGAGCACTGCCTGAGGAGCCCAGAGACCCAGCCCAGGGCAGGCTCCCCTGGGCTCAGTGGCCTCCAGGCAGGTTGGGGCAATGCCCTCCTGCCCTGGGGGACCAGGGCAAACTAACACCTGCTGAATGCCTGCTGGTGCCTGGCACTTCTCCTGCGTTAGCTCCTTCAACTGTCTTCACTGATCCCTTCCACGCACCCAGCAAATGGGCCCTCACTTCAGCCCCTGCCACCAGTATGCACGGGGCTCCCTTATCTACCGCACCACGCATACCAGTCACTGCGAGCATTCCCAGGTCACCTCCTAGTCCCCTTGCAGGTTTCAGTTTAGCAGTCTCCTCTTCCGGGAAAGCTACCCTGACTGCCCTCCTCCCGATCGGGCGCTTTTGGGTTTCAGGCTCTCACAGCGTGGTCCAAGCATAGCTGTTGTCAGAGTGTTGTAATTGCTGTGTTAATCCTAGTTTCCCCTTCTAAATCAGAGTTTCAAAAACTCCACCTTTCCAGTTTCATTTTATTATATATGTAGGGCAAGAAGAAATTTTCCTGTACCTTCCTAAATTCTTTAGGCTGGTCTAATAATTAGATATGCATGAGACAGATTAACAAGAGAAAGGAAAGGTCTCTGCTGCCTTCAGCTCAAAATAACCCTCATACCACAGAGGAGGGAAGGAGGCGGGGATGCATGGGCCACGATGCAGCCTGCCGCCGCTGAGGTCCTCACGCTGCTGCCAGTCATCTCTTCCCCCCCGGCCAGCCTGCCCTGGCCCCGAGGCCCCCTGTGTGGCTCCCGGGGGGCACCATGCCAAGAGCTCCCCGCAGGTCCCCTGGGACCTCTCTGCTGCTGCACCCCTGACACGGGAGCCAGGGCTCCAGCACCATGTCCTCCATGTCCCCTGAGCTCCTGACCCTCCTGGGTGCTCAGCTCCTGTCCCCCGGACCCACTTAGCCACCCATGACACAGGCATGTGTCTCCTGCCTTGCTGCAGCTCTCTTTCCCTTCCTGTCCAAGAAGGCGCACGGAGCGGAGCGGATTACCACGTCCCCTGTCCAATCAGCCCCTCCCCTCGCAGCAGCCCCACCCCCAGCTCGGTGAGAGTTCTCTGGGACCCCGGAGCCGCTCAGGGCTCGCCCTCTGATCCCATTCTGCCCTCCCCACTGCGGAGTGCGTGTGTTGGGGTGGGGATTCGGATGCGGGGGAGTGAGCAGGCCCAGCGCCGAGGGGCGCTTGGTGCCTCTCTGTCCGCCGCGGGGCCCAGGGGGGCATCGGGCGGCAAGAGGAACCGCCCCGCCCGCTCCCTCGTGGTTCAGTCACACTTAAGTTCGCTTCCGTTTGAGAGGCGATTGCGTTCCGCTCCCAGCAGTGGACACTGAGCGCCCCCTGCCACAAAAGGTAATTCAACGAAAACAAAACAGAGAACACCACGCAGCGTTGCTAAATTATAATTACAAGGGGAGATTAGCGGGAATTAAAGTCGTGCTCAAGATGGACTAGCATCCAACCGAGATGTTCTCCTTAGTGTAATAAGGCAGATTCAGAAGGAATTGGACCGGGAACAACAAGCTATATGGCTAAACTCCCATCAGTCGGCACCTGCTGAGTGCAGAGCACCAACCACACAGAGCCCAAAGCCATACAGAACGAAGCTTCAGTTTATCCTGCATCAGCTGAAGGGTCACTTCCTCCAGGGAGCCCACCCAGATGTGCCTCCCTTGACAAGCTGTCCTGCTGTCCCACTTGTCCTGTTTTATTGTAATGGCATATAGGCTTCCACCACAGAGCGTAAGCTCTGAAAGAACAGCCACCGGGTCTGTCTCACTCAATTCACCATCCAGGTCCCCACCCTCAGGGCCTGGCGCCAGGAGCTGGATGAGCAGGTGAACGGATGATGAATGAATAGCTGGGTTGAGACCCTGGACTTGACCTCACTGGGCCCCTTCCCACAGAGCTTTCCTTCCTCCTCCTCCTCCTCCTGTCCGAACCCCATGCCCTCCATCCTTCAAGGCCCTGCCAAGGGTCCAGCTCCTCCAGGAGGCCTTCCGTCAGCCCACAGAGCCGGCCCTGAGCTCTCTCTCCTGCCCCGAACGGTCCATCTCTGGCCTGCGGCCAGGGGACATTCAGTCCCACGGCCCGGCTGTTTCTCCGCCTCGCAGGGCAGGCGGTGCGGGCGGCACAACCGCGGCCCCGTCCCTGCAGTGGTGACTCACCGTGGCTCTTCCTTCAGGGAAGCAGCTGCGTTGGGTCTTGGCAGCTGTACGAGTTCCCTGCGGTGGTTATAACAAATTCCCGTAAACTTGGTGGCTTAAAACAATACAAATTTATGCCCTGGCTGGGCGGCTCAGTTGGTTGGAGCATCGTCCCGTACACCCAGAAGGTCGCAGGTTCCATTACCCGTCAGGGCTCCTGCAGAAGGCGACGGATTTCTCACATCGATGTCTCTCTCTCTCTCTCTCTCTCTCTCTCTCGCCCCGCTCCTCCCTCCTTCCCACTCTCTAGAATCAGTCAGTATAGCCACAGGCGAGGGTTAAAGAAACACAAGTGTATTGTCTTACAGTTCTAGAGGCCAGAAGTGGGTCTCGGGGGGGCTGGCACGGCTGAGTCTTTCACGGGGGCTCGAGGGGAGAACCCGTTGCCTTCCCAGCTTCCAGAGGCTGCCGGCCCTTCTTGGCTTGTGGCCAACCCCCGTCTTCAAAGCCAACAGTGGCTGGTCGCCCCGTCCCCACCCCGCATCCCTCCAGCGCTCTCTGCCAGGCCGCGATCAGCGGGCCCACCTGCACCGTGCAGGACTATCTCCTAACGTGCCACCTCTGGGCAGTCCCTTTTGCCAGGCAAGGCAACATGTTCACAGGTGCAGGTTAGGATGCGTGGACATCTTCGAGGGGGCTGTTGCTCTGGCTATCACGGTAGTTGTCACAGTCGCTGTCCCCAGTCGTCGGAGGGCGCTGTCGCTGGTGGCACATTAACAACAACAGCTGGCATCCACCGAGCACCCCCTCGGGACCAGGAGCTGCTCTGAGCTCACTACCCAGCACCCCAGGAGGCAGGGCCCTGCTGCCCTCCTCACGTTACAGGTCGGGCACTGAGAGGTGAGGTAGGCTGGCCGATGGCAGAGCTGGGATGTGAACCCGGGCAGTCTGCGGTCCGAGCTACGCTGCCTTTCCAGCACCGTTACCTCCCCCAAGGCACCAGCTCACAGCCTGGGAGCCAGCCGGGCAGGGCCCGAGCCCGGCACACGGGGCAGTCCCCAGTGTTTGTCTAGGTTACACAGTCTTTGCCAGTCCACCCTACCACCCGCCCCTGTGAGAGGCACCCACGCTGATCCAGGGGAACCGCAGGGAGCTGCGAATGGTTCTCTCTGGGGGCTCCAGGCAGGCACGTCTGGACGAGCTCCTGGATGCTGAACGCCACTCAGTTCACCTCCGTCCTCCACCAGCATCCACACACCAAAGAAACATGAGCCCCTTAGGAGGCAAACTTAACAGCACGTTGAAGAAAATAAACCCCACTCCGCAGCTCGCCATCACACGAGCCTGTATACCGGAGCCAGGGGCACACGCAAGCCTTGCACAGGCCTGGGGTGAGGAGGCTACCCCAGCATTTGCTGAGCACTCCCTAGAACAGTTCTAAGAGGTTTTTTTTAAAAAAAATACTTATTAACTCACTGAATACTGTGCGATGTTATTCCCAGTTTCACAGATAAGGAAACTGAGGCACAGAGAGGTCATATAACTTTCCGAAGTCACACAGCCAGTGTAAAGAGCCGGGACTCCATCCATTCTCCATAAGCAGGAGACGAAGGCAGAGGCTGGTCAAGGCTGGCTGAGCAGCCCCAGCCTGGGTCCTGCCACCCCGCTTCGGTCGGCCAAGCCCCCTTTGTACCTTCCCAGCCCAGCCTGCTCCCTTGGCACCTCCATAAGCAGGAGACGAAGGCAGAGGCTGGTCAAGGCTGGCTGAGCAGCCCCAGCCTGGGTCCTGCCACCCCGCTTCGGTCGGCCAAGCCCCCTTTGTACCTTCCCAGCCCAGCCTGCTCCCTTGGCACGTCCAAGGCTGTGCTCCTGGCTTCTGTGACGACCCACTTTCCTGAGAGCACCTTCATGTTTCATTCTCATACTGATCTTCCTTATTAACCTCACATTATTTTTTAAAGATTTTATTTATTTTTAGAGAGAAGGGAAGGGAAGGCGAAAGAGAGAGAAACATTGGTGTGCAAGAGATACATCGATTGGCTGTCTCTAGCACACCCCCAGCTGGGGGCCTGGCCTGCAACCCAGGCACGTGTCCCGACCGGGAACCGAACCAGTGACCTCCTGGTTTGTGGGCCAGTGTCCAATCCACTGAGCCACACCAGCCAGGGCCATTATTAACCCCATTTGAAAGAAGAAGAAACTGAGGCTCAAGGGGCACTACCTAATTTTCCAGAGCTCTAACAACCAGAAAGCAGCAGATTTGAGACTCGAAGCTAGACGTTCAGATGTCACCTCCTTCCCCAACTGCCTCAGCCTGAGCAAGCCCAGCCTGAAGGCCTCCTCCAGGAGTCCGCAGAGCGGTCAGGGAGGCGACACGGGTTCCCCAGCTGTCCAGGTGTGTGTGCTCACGCCGTACCTGGGCTTCAGCTGCCCCTCCACCAGCCCGGGAATCTCCTGCCTTCCCGCCCTCGTTAGTCACATCCTATCCGAGAGCAGTGGATTGCCCTGAGCGGGAGCGGAAGCGCTGCCCCGTTAATCAGGCCAGTCCTCTGATTAATCAGCTCAGGCCCTAGCCTGCTGGAGTGTGGTTAGTACCAGAAAAAAACTGTGGTCAGAAAAAACCTTCTTACTGCCTGAAGCTGGCCCGGGAGGTGCTTGACTCCAGGGCGAGTATTTCTCAGAAGGGAAGTGCGCACCTGAACGAGGGCCAGGAAGCTCGGGGTAGGCTGCCGGCAGCTGCCCGGGGCTGCGGGAGGATCGAGATGAGCTGGCACCGGAGCCGAGTGAGGAGGAAGTGGGACTCATTCAGCTGTTTGGGGGATAAAGAGGGATTTCCTCTGAGGCTGGCCAGCTGTGCTAATTGGAAGACTGAACTGGGAAATCAGTAATTTTTGTTTTTTGGTAGAGCATCTGCGTGCCCTCTAGAATACGCACACATGGTCTCCATTAGAGGGTTTGCAGGAAGTGGTAGGGCCACTTCCGCAGCAGGTGGGGTCTTGGCGGAGAGCAGGAGGCACAGTCAAGCAGGGTGACGGAGGAGAGGTGAACCCAGGGATGGTGTTCAAAGGTGTCCATACGGTTAAAGGAACCAGTGCGGACAGCGTGGTACCCTGGGATTAGCTGGCGCTTGGAGGAGCTGCTGTCATCCCAGCCTGGGGGAAGGAGCGGGGAGGGTAGTGCAGGAGAGGGACTGTGACAGGAGCCGGCGACTTCAGTAAAGGGTGGCAGCCAACCTGAGGCCACCCTGGCAGGTGGATAAATACTCCCTCGACCCCCCTCCCCTCCATCCTCCGATCCGAGTGAGGTCTTCCCATTGGCCAAGCCCAACAGAAGCCAGATGGCAAGGGGGCCGGGCGACAGAGTCGACAGAGTAGGACGGGGAAGGGTGAAGAGCGGACCTGGGCGACCCCACGGGAAGTCCCCGCGCACGCCGGCCTGGGCGGCAACCTCTCTCGCCCACCCAGCAGCTGGCGAGAGCACCTGCCGTGCGCTTCCCTGGGCTCGACACTGGGCAATGCAGATGCCATGACCCAAGCCCCACGGAGGCTGGAGAAGAAGAAACGACAGCAATGCCACTCACGCTGTGTCAGGAGAAATTCTGACCACGTCTCAGCAGCCAAGCCCGGTGTGGGAGCTGACTTTTGTGGGCAAGAAAGACAGTTATTATTAGGGCAGAGTCTCAAATCAGCATTCCATGAACGCGGGCCATAATTTGCCGTTCCCTAGGTCCGCGAAGGTTCTGGAAAACAGTCTGCACTTCATTTTAACTTAGTGAGCTGTGTGTTGTTTGTAAGGCCAATGCCTGGGTTTGTTTACAAAATAACACATTCTGCTGCTCCTGCCAAGGACTGGACATCCTGACACCAAGAAACAGCAATGAAATGAATCTCTCTGCTCATCCAAATCTCAGTTTCCTAAGGGAAAGCGTGGCCAGAGGTGTCAGGCCTGTAGTCCGCAGGCCAATTCTGGATCTTTAAGTAACTGGTACAGGCACCATGCTGTTCTGTGTGTAAAAAGTGAAGCATGAGTGAAAACGGAGCTTGTTCTAGTGGAAGAGTATTGAGACTGTGAAAAGTTCTAAATACATTTGGACATCTGTAAACAGATACTGGGAGCCACAGACAGACAGGCAGGGCCCTGGCTGGGTCGCTCTGTTGGTTGGAGCATGGTCCCATGCACCAAAAAGTTGCAGGTTTGATTCCCGATCAGGACACACGGCTGGGTTGTGGGTTAGGTCCCCAGTCGGGGTGCATATGGGAGGCAACCGATCAATGTTTCTCTCTCTCTCAAATCGATAAATATGGTCTCAGGTGAGGATTGAAAAGATGAGAGAGAGAGAGAGAGAGAGAGGCAGGGAGACAGTGACCCCCTCCCCTGGGCTGTGTAACGTGGCCACCCTGGCAGGACTCACTTTGTAACAAGCGTTCTACAAGACAGGCACTGTACCCCTGAGTCAGAATTCTGGATCTAGCAACTGATGATGATGGGCTTTCGAACCCCAGCCCTCTTTCCTGGGGGGGTGGGAGGAGCAGGGTAGGGTCACTGCAAGTGGCAGCTTCCCTGGCCCAGGCGCTTAGGACCAAGTGGCCTGAGACCATCCAGTGACTTCAGTTTCCTGATCTGTGAAGGCGAGAGAAGGAAACTACCTGTCGGGGTGAAAAGAGATTGCTCATGAGCACTCAGGACACATAAACACTGAACAGGTAAGAGCAGTGTGTGAGAGAGTATTCGGAGTGGACAATGGTAACAGCTAACACGTATCGAGCCCTGATTTGTGCTGGGTGTTGGGCTAAGGGCTTGGCTTTATTTAACTCATCGAACCATCTCAGCCCCCCTTTGGAGCCGTGTCCCGTTTCACTCACGGGGCACCTGGCACAGAGGGGTTTCAGGGGCTCATCCCAGGTCACCCTACTGTAGGTCGCAGAGGTGGGATTCAGACTCAGGCACTCTGGCTTTCAAAGCCAAACTCTTAACAATGACTTTCAGTTTAGCAATCTTTAAGAAGTACATGTGCATTTTTATGGCATGAGTAGTTAATCCAGAACACTCTATTTGAATATTTTGCAAGAAGGAGGAATTTCAAAATGAGGACCAGCAGGAGAGGCTGAGCCAGCCCCAGAGAGGAGCCTGCTGGGAGGTTGCTAGGCGCGTGCCCAGCAGGAAAAGCTAAGCTCCCTGCCTCCCCCATCCACCGCTCCCTCTGCCTCCCCTGCTGTGGTATCTTCTGCCTTCTTGCCCATGTCCATTTCCTTCCAGAGACCCACCTAGGGGCCCAGGCAGAAAGTGTGGACCTTTGAGCCGCCCAGGGGAGCTAGCAGAAAGGGAGGCCAAGGTCTCCGTCTTTACCCCCACCCCCAGCCCACACTCCAGCTGCCCTCCATCCCCAACCCCCAGTGATCTGCCCTGACAACCAAGCACTCACTTCACAAACGGGAAGGGGGCACCCGGCTCCGCAGCAGGCACAGGGTGGGAATGAAGACCGTGCGGAGCGACGGCTGTGCAGCAATGACCTCAGTGGGCAGAGCTGGGAAAAACGCTGGGAAGGGGGTCAAGGGAGCAGTGAGCGGGGCTCAGCGCAGCTCGCTGGGGGCCGACACAAAGGCTCGAGAGGGGAAGCGACTTTCCCATCTTCGAACTAGGGCAGGATTTCAGGCGGTCTTGTGAGCGGAGAGGGACGCATGCGTACATGCAGATGTAAAAGAGCAGAAGGTGCTGAGGGTACAGCTCAGGGTGGCTTAAGATAGGATGCAGGTGGTGATGATGGATGTGGACTCACCTGCCTGGGTTCGAATCTCAGTGTTTCCACTTATTACCTGTGTGACTTTGGACAAGTTCCTTGACCTCTCTGTGCTTCATTTCCCCCAGGTGAACAATGGGAAGAATAATAGTATCTACCTCACAGAGTGGTGAGGGTCCAATGAGTTCATGCATTTCAATGCTCAGAACAGCCCCTGGCACAGGGCACTCACAAACTGGGAGTTGTGAATGTTGTCATTGTTATCTGTGAGCTTGTGGGGCAGTGGGGCAGAGGGGCCCACAACAAAACCAGCAGGAGGTCCTGTTCTCTGTGCTGTCCCTGGCCATCTCTGCCATAGGCACACTGGGGCTGCCTCCCACCAAGGTGCAAAGAGGTGGAGAGGGCCTGACCAGCAAGGGGACACCGCCTTACTGAGTGGCTACGGATGTACCGAGGCTGAGGACACGGAGAAAAGATTGCTTCATGTACTCCTCCCCCAGCTTGGTACCTAGGGGTTCTGGATGTGGCTGGAGAAGGACCCTCTGGTCCCTTCAGAGCGAGGCCCAGTCTGAGCTCACGCTGGCAGCTCCAGAGCCTGTGCCGGGAGCAGGATGGTAGTTGGGAACGGTAAGTGCGATAGCTTCAGGACAGGTCTGCACCAGCGGGGTTTTTCCGGGCCTAGCCCATGGCTTGTGGTCAGTGTGGAAGGTGGGGCTCAGAACCGCAAACCTGGGTGCGCCGGCCAGGGGGCGTGGGGGCGGGGGATGCCGGGAATCACAGCACAACGAGGCCCCGTGGTCCAAGGAGTGGGAAGGCCGGGGAGGAAACGGACCTGCCAGGCAGCAAAAGATGAAGTGCCCACCCCGCTTGCTGTGCCGGCCATAGGCGGGGACGCGGCCGACGAGCGGGGTGACTGCGGCTGCCCCCTTGCCCGCACAGGTATATCTTCCCGAAGCCAGTCCTGTTGCTCTTATCACAATCTCTGGGCCCCGGGCGCAGCAGAGCTGCGTGCGTGCAGCAGCCGGATCCCGGCGCCGGCAGTCGGCTCTACGCCTTCCCCGGCTGGGCTCCGTGAGCGCGCGGTGAGAGCGCGGGCCCGTGGCCCCCACGTGCGCGCGCGCGCGGGCCAGGTGCAGGAGCGTGTGCGTGTGCGCGAGCCGAGCGGTGGCGGCCAAGTCCGGGCACGACGGGAGGGGGCCCAGCGAGTGCGTGAGGACCGCGGGCAGACGCGGCAGCGCCGGCGCGTCCCCGTTCCTCTTCCGGAGGGGTGTGTGCCCTGTGGTTGTCGCCTGGTTTAGCAGCCGCCCCCTTGGCTGGCTCCGCGGCCACCTGGTAATTACTTCCAAAAAATACATATAATAAGACAGCTAACCTTTCACTGCCCAGAGCTGCGCGGCACAGGTGGCCCAAACATTTTCTTCCCGGTTCTCAAATCCGTGCGTTCCCTCTTAGGACAAGAGCAGCTCGTCCGGCAAGGGCCCTGATTCCGGAGACTCCAACGAGCGCCTCTGCAGCGGAGGGAGGACAGAGCTGGCCTGTGATTGGCCGCAGGAGCGCCGGGTGGGCTCGCTGGTTGGCAGACCCCCTGGCATCGTGCTGACCCAGGTAATCCTCAAGCCCGAGAACGGGGATGCGCGCGGGAAGGCTCTTCGGTTTTTTAGCGGCGGGCAGAGGAGAGACTTAGAGCCAGTGGCTTTGGGCAGGTCACCTGCTGGGACTCGGCCCCGCCAAATGGAGATGAATACTAGCCATGGCCACCTCACACGGGGGGAGGGGGGCAGGGGGTGAGGGCAAAACATATGTGAGAATGGTTGGAACTACACAAATCTGAGATAATATGGTCATGCTTTGCTTAACACTGCCCCCCTTCAGCTTCCAAAACAAGGCAGGTGGGAAAAGAACTGAGTTGAACAGAGAAGGCAGGGCTGGAGCAGTGCGCTTACATGACACTCTGTGGGTGCATTAGGCTCCATCTGCCCTTGAGAGTTCCCTTCCAGAACCACATGGCTTGGGTCCAAATCTTGGCTCTTCTACTTATTAGAGCTTTCAACTTGAGATGATCCCCTACCCTCTTTTTAAGCTTCAGTGTCACCTGTGACAGGCATGATAGTAGAGCCTGCTTCCTAGGGTGGTTAGGAGACCATGCGGATAAAGATCCTACCCTGAAAAGCCTGGCAGTGCCCCCTAAAGGTTAGCTGTGCGTGTGCCTGATATTCCCAGTATGTTGCACCCTTCTGGGTAAAATGCACTCCGTAGGGGGAGAAACAGTGGAAAACAGGTTTCATCCTTCCTAGCTGGCTGGTCTCAAACAGGATCCCTTACCTCTCTGGGTATCTCATGGGAAAAACGGAGATTATTATGCCCACCTTGCGAAGTTATTATAGAAATTAAAACCGTATAACCTTATGAATGAATACAACACGTAAGCCCTTCAGTGATTTTGGAGGCAGATAATATTTATGTCCCAGTTATCTATTGCTGCGTAACACACCGCTTCAGAAGATAGTGGCTTGAAATAACAGTGCTCATCTATTTTGCTCGTGAATCTGTGACTTGGGCAGGGTTTGGGGGGGTGGGGGGACGACTTAACTCTGCTCCTTGCCACATCTGCTGAGACGGCCCTGCTGGGGCGGGAGGATCTTCTTCCAGGATCACACGTGTGGTACGTCAGTCGCTCCTGGCTTCAGCTGGGGCTGTTAGCCAGGGCCTCGGCTGCCTCGGCTCTTCTCACTGTGGGCCGTTCGTTTTAGGAGGCCTCCTGGGCTTCCTCCCAGTGGGACCCCTAGGTGTTAAGAGCAACATCCCAAGAGACAGGAGGTGGGAGCTGCCAGTCTCTTCAGAGCTGGCCCCAGAAGCCGGCCCAGTGTGGCTCCCACTTCTGGTCAAGTCGTCCCAGAGCCCACCTAGATTCAAGGGGAGGGGCCTTCACACCCACCTCTCAATGAAAAGAGCATCAGACGATTTCCAACCATCTTGAATCTACTGAAACTTGAAGGTCTTCCCCTTTTGCTTTTTCCCCCCTGGGTGCCATGGCAACAAATTACATCATCTTTGCTAGAAAAACCAGCCGAGATACAAATATGCCTGCCTGGGGCCCTTATCACAGAGCCCGCCTGGTCAGGATCCGTTTCTCTGGGCCCAGACGTCCGGCATGGCGGCTTCTCTAGTGTCTGTCTCCCTGGAACTGTGAGGCTTCAGTCCCTGGCTCTGTCAAACCCAGGCCTATAAAATGAGCGGAAGAAGCCAGGGAGAGGGTAATTTGGATTCAGAAAGCTGGATGTTAGCAGGCGGCCCCAGCTGAGTGTAGTGAGCATCTCTGCAGCTCTTAGGTCCCTGGAGAAGTCTGTTTGTTTCTCAAGAGGACCGCAGTCTGGGTGTTTGGAGTGGCTGTTGTCGCACATTAGCAGGTCATTAATTGACAGGTTGGAACACTCAACACTCGGGGTGGGAAGGCAGGCCGGTGGGGGCGGCAGGCCTGCGGTCACCATGGCAACCTCCAGGCCTGTGATTTGCACTTCCGGCATCAGAGCAGGAAGGATGCCCCAAGCTGCTTGAACCTCCTCAGACAGACCACAGACGCTCCAGAGAGAAACCAAAGTCTCTCTTTTAGCAGTAGGTTCCCACCGTAATGCCCTCTCACATAGAGCTACCCACCCACATGCTCAGAGTCAAAACCAGCCAACCCTCTTCCTGTGGCCTCCTTCTATATCCTGACTGTCCCCCCGAGTTCGTTAGCTCCTAACTTCAGTGTCAGCCACACTGGCCTTCCGGGTGGGCTGCAGAGGTAAATGGAGTTTAGGGTCAGGGATTCATTCCGACATTCAACACATTTTTGCTGTGCATTTATTTTGGCAGAGAACTGTTCTCCCTGGCAGAGAACAAAACAGGTCCACCTGCTTCTTCCGGATGGAGGTTGCTGTGTACAGGGAAAGACAGGCATTGACAAATAACTGTACAGATTCCCATGCACTGTATTGGCAGTGGTTAAAATACAATCAGTCTGGCCCGGGCCTGTGTGGCTCAGTTGGTCAGAGTGTCATCCCACAGTCGGAAGGTTGCAGGTTTGATTCCCAGTAAGTACGCATGCCTGGATTGAGGGTTTGATCCCCAGTCCGAGCGTGTTATGATCCTCACACAGTCTGGATGCATATGAGAGGCAGCTGATCAATGCTTTTCCCTCCCATCAATGTTTTTCTCTCCCCCTTTCTCCGTTCCTCTCTCTCTCAAAGCAATCAAAAAATGTCCTTGGGTGAGGGTTGTGTGTGTGTATGTGTGTGTGTGTGTGTGTGTATAGTCTTTCTAGAAGGTATCCAGTCATGTAAATGAAAAATAGAGACTTTATTGAAGAAGATACAAGATACAAGGAACATTGTACACAGGACAATGACACCTCAGTCCCCTTCATAGTAGGCACCTTGGGATCTCACACAGTTCTCCCAATCGCCATCAGCTGCCCCACTGTATTTCCTGAATCTCATCGATAGTCTGAAATCTCTTCCCTTTCAAACATGATTTTAGTTTTGGGGAAACCCAGGAGTTGCAGGGCACCAAATCTGGACTTTGTGGTTGGGGCTGAGTCACCTGGGAAATTTGATGTTTCACAAAAAAATTCCGCACAAGACACGCAGAGTGGGCATGTTGTCCTGATGAAGCTGCCACTCACCAGTTGCCTTTTGAATCATCCAAATAGTTTCCACGGAGGGATGCTCAAGCTTAACGCAAGACTGGATGCAGATTCATTGCTCTCCTTGCTCAGCCATTTTGAATGCGCTGGCCACACAGTGCACACGCTCACTCAGCTGCGTCCACAGCCCCCACTGACCAGTACAGAAGAGTCGTCATTGTCCTGTATGCGCATTCCAGTCCCCTCTCCTCAGCTGCCAGGTTCCATCGATGTTGCGCAAACCACTCTTGTCCTGTTAACAAGGGCTGGACTTTCTCTGGACAGGCTATATATACATATTTACACACACACATATATATCAAAATACAATTACCTTGGACCTTGACTTGAATCCCAGCCCTGCCACATACTGGGGGGGCCCAGTGCGGTCACAAGGGTCCTTGAAACTGGAAGCCGGGGGCAGGACATCTGGAGTCACAGGAGGAGTGACCGTGGGATTGAAGGGCAGAGCGCAGAGATGTGAGAGGGACTGGCCGCTGCTGGCCTTGAGGATGAGGGGCCACAAGCCGAGGAATGCTGGGAGCCTTTAGACGCTAAGAAAGGCACGGGAGTCCACTTCGCAGTCAGCTGTCCAGAAGGAGCGTGGCCCCGCTGACCCCGATGTTAGCCCAGTGGGACCTGCGTTGGACTTGTGACCACCAGACAGTGAGAGGAGAACTCTGTGTTGTCTGAAGCTGCTGGGCTCCTGGTGGTTGGTTCCCGCGGCAGCAGGAAGCGGGTGAGACACCCAGGAGCCCTGTCTCTGAAGTCCAACGGCTCTGCTGTTCGCAGTCCTGAGCCCCTCCCTGGGCAGGTGGCTGGCACTGCCCGAGTCGCAGTCGCCTCGCCTATAACGCAGGAACAGCACCGCCTCTCGGGGTCGAGGCCCCGGGTGAGAACAGGAAACGTTTGGAAAGCGCGCAGCACAGCACCCAGCACAGAGCACGTGCTCCCAAAATGGCAAGGACTGTGCTCCTTGGTCCTAAGTTGCTCCCGCCTGTTCTGCAGCTGCCATGGGGCCGAGATGCCAGGCGCCGTGGGAGGCTCTCTGCTGGCCCTTTCAGCCGTCCCTAATTCACACCGGGCCACCTCTGAACCTGTAACAGCGCGGCACCTTGTCTCAGCTCCTCCGATGTAAGTGCACGCCCTGAAGTGTAAGGCCCGGGGAAGGTCAAGGTCGGCCTTCAAGTCAGCTGAGGTCCCTGCAGACAAATAGCAGATGGCTCATCATAGACACTCCTTGTGCTTGTCAGCCCTCAAGGATGCCCGAAGGCCTCGCCCTGACCAGCTCCAAACCAGCGGAGTAGCCCTGGGGACGAAGGTAATGCGCCGTAACAAGCATCTTGCCAAGTCGGCCAGCCCACCCTTCAGCTTTTCTAGGCAGAGTCAGACTGGGGGGTGGACCGTGTGGCCTGAGGGAGCAGTGCTGCTACCACCATCCTCATCATCGCTGCACCCTCACTAACACTTACTGAGGACCTACTAAGTGCCAGGCACATGTCGGAGCTCATCTTTCTGACTCTTGCTGACATCCTTTGGCTATCCAGGAGTGCAATTTCTCAAGGCCACATAGCCTGACACTGGCAGCCCAGGGACTTGACCTCCACAGTCAGGCCCAGAGCCTCTGCTTTTAACCCCCAGCCCACGAGCACAGGGTTGTCGCCATGTGCTGGGGCCTTGTGTGGTGCCACCAACTCAGGGCAGACTCCAGAGTCCTCCCTGTGAGGACACCCAGGCCTTGTGGCCTGGGACCCTGTTGCCCTCGAAGTAGCCTGCAGATCATTCCAGAAAATCCCACCAGCATTTCATAGCCCAGGTCCCTGGAGCAGATGTTTATTGGGGGCGGTGGGGGCAGCAGACAGGGACACCCAGAGTTCAGGCAAGCTTTCCGGTCTGTAGTCCCAGGGGGCGTCTGCTGTGCTTCGGGACTGCTGCCCTGGGGCTGAGAGAGAGGTGGGGGAAATGAACTCGCGGGGGGGGGGGGGGGCGGGAGAGGAGGGAGGGCGGGCCCGGCCCAGTGTACGCCCTCCTGTCTTCCCAGGAAGGGAGGGGGCACACAGGTGGGCCTGGCAGCTCCTGGGAGGCCGCCGCACCCCGCAGGGCTGGAGCATCCTCGCCAGTCACGGAGGGCCCTTGTCTGCTCAGCGGCACCTCCAAGGTTCTGGCACTTTGGGCTTAAGCAGAGAAGTTTAAATGCGGGGAGGTGGGCCGGGGGGCTTCTCTTGAGGCTACGTTTGTATTACGAACTCACTGCTTTTACTTAGATGCAGGTTTACTTGGAGAGGCTTGGGCGAGTTGAGGTTCTGGGTTTCTAGGTCGGCGCAGGCCACCTCCTGGTGCTTGTGTCACCGCGGCTTCTCGTCCTCCCTTCCTGTTTCAGGTCGAAGACAAAGCCCAGCACCAAAGTCAAGCGCAGCTTGGGCTGCTCTTTCTCTTACTGAGCAGCCTTCCTCAGAGCACATGGGCCCGGCCGCTTGGAGTGAAACGGAAGGCGGCTTCCTCCCACCTGCCGCCCCTGGGACCCAGTGGGGAGGAAAAGGGGCTCCCTCGCCCTGGAGAGACGAAGGCTCCCCCTTGCAGATGAGGGGGTGCATACTGTTGGCAGAGGGGGCTGGACAGCCTGGGGCAGCTTGGGGGTCTGGGGGGCGAGGGGAGGACACGGTATCCTCAGCGGTTCTTCCAGGTCCAGACAGCGAGGGCGGAGTCAGCCTGTGCGTGCGTCCACTGCCCTGTAGAGAGCCGGGGCGCTCGCTCTGGCCTCTGTGTCCTGCGGGGAGCCAAGGCCCAGGCCCGCAGAGGGGGATTCTTCCTGGGACCCCTACTGATACAGCCCCCCGACCCCCGACAGGACTAGAGCGACTTATTCTCTGGAGAAGACAAGTCTTGCGGACCACCAAACAGAGCGGGGAGCACGCACATCCTCAGTGACCCCCACCCCCGTGCATGGTGGATGTTGGCTCCCAGGTTCTAGCAACGTACCCCATGAGCAGCTTCCGAGGAGGGAGGGGGGGGGTCCTGCCAAAACAGCGTGGCTCCTGCAGCGCAGCAGCGGGCTTTTGGAATCCCAGCCCCACCACTTGGCTGTGAGACCCTGACTGAGAGCCTTTGCCTGGCTGGGCCTGGGTTTCCTCCCTCCCTGGGTGGTGAGGAGGCTGGGCCAGGGGACCTCCGGGGGCCCCATCCGCCCTGCTATGCTGACAGTTTAGTAAGTGCTCCCAAGAGCCAGAAGACCCCGCGACACCAGAGCCCTGTGCTTGCTCCCCACTCGGGGCCACGCTGTGGAAAATCACGGATGCTGCCTCATCCGTGGCCCCGAGCCCTGGCTCCGCTGGTCTGCAGAACAGGATCCAGCCCCCTGCGACACGTACATCAGCACTTCTGCACTTGGCTGCCCGCTAGCATTGCCCAGGGAGCTTTGAAAGGCTGGGTGCCGCCAGCACATCTCCAGGAGGTGTGGTTTCGTTCACCTAGGGTGGGGCCTGCCATCGGTATTATTTGTATAAGCTCTCCAGGTTTTTTCTAAGGCACCTGGGACCCACTGACCCAGATGCTGGGTGCTGGTGGCTGGAGGGCGATAGCCTGGGGTGGGAGTGGAAACAGTCAGCTTGCCCCTGGCTCTGCCTGTTGCCCTGCTGTTCTCCCTGGGGTCCGCCGTGTGCTCAAGTTACCTGAGCATCATCTGCCTATAGTATGAGTGGCTTCGGTGAGGGCCCCTGGCGCCGGGGTTCAGCTGCCTGTGTCTCCTCTCCCAGGATCCTGGAGGTGCTCAGAGGGGTTTAAACGGTAGGGTTAGGACACCCCACTTCTCCTGCATGCCTCTCAGTTCCTGAGGTCCCCTGTCCCTACTTCAGGCTTTAATATTCCCCAGGAGGTTGCTCTCTGCGCCTCGGGCATGTGGGAAGCAGACCGGGGAGCGTGGAGGGAACGGTCCCACCGCCCTCGCCCCGCAGCTGCCTGGCGGGCCAGTGTTCCTGCGCGGCCGCCAGCCTGACACTGGATCGGACCCACAAGTTCACATGATTCTGCCTCAGCCAGGGAACCGGCAGCCTCCAGCTGGGGTTTTCTAGACGAGCTGGGGGGCGTGGCCTGCGGGAGATCGCTGGAGGGGAAGCGTGGGTCCTGACTGGGGGGTTTGCCAGCCGTGCAAGGTGCTTCTCAGCTCCTCCCCCGGGCCTCGCAGCAGCTACTGGAGGAAGCTGAGCTGTTTGAGGTTTGAGGGCAGAGCTCAGCCGGGAAGCAGAGCCGCAGAGGCCCCGGGATTCCCTCTGGGACAACTCCCTTTCGCTGCCGCTGTCTGCCTGCCCCTCAGCGGCTGACAAACCGTCGCCGTCCTGGGTTCCGGAGGCTGAGCAGGTGGGTGTCAGCCGGGCTGTTTCCAGACAGGACCATGGCCCGTTAGAGGGCCAGGATGTGAGTTCAGTAGCTCAGGACCTGCCTGCAGAAAAACAAAATGGGATAGCCACGATCGGAGTGCGTCACAGACGGTAGGGTGAGTATTGCTCTGGGGAAGTTTGTTTCTGGGGGCTCGCACGTGTGTGTAGAATGCGAGTGCTGGGTCACAACGTCAGGTGCACTTCTTGCTGTGGTCTGTGGCCGAAAGAGCTTAAAGGCAGTGAGTTGGTGCCTCCATGCCTGGATTCTGGATTCGGACGCCCCTGGCTCACTGTGTGAACTTGACCAACTGCGTTGGCCTCTCTGGGTGTCGGGCTCTGTGAAACGGGTTGGCAGTGCCAGCCTCACCTGAGTCACAGTGACTTTGTGAGCCCAGATGGAATTGAACTTGGAAATAGTTACCAGGCTGTTAGAAATGAAATTCTGTCTTCGCGTGGTTGGTGGAGCGAGGCTACCTGGGGGAACGACAGGGGCCAAGGGAAAATGCTCCCCAGTTTCTTCTCCCGCCCCAGGGGGAAGCATCAGCAGCCTGTGAAACACACCCTTTTAGGAAACGGAACAGCCTGGCTTAGAGAGAGTGGCGGTCCGACCAGATACAGGGAGAGGAGCTGGGCTGGCAGGAAACTCCCTGCTCTGCGGGCTCACCGCTCTGGCCCCGTGAGTAATTGTCTGTGCACCCGTGTGCGCCCTGCGGAAGAGATGGTGACGGATTAGGTCGCTGTCTGTGTCCCGGCCACCTGCCAGCACGGGCACCTCCTCCTGGCTTGGCACACGTGAAGGCTCTTACCTTGCGTCCAAGAGGCCCTTCCTCCCTTTCAGGGCTGAAGTCCCCTTGGTCACTGAAGTCCTCAGAGACACCTCCGTGCCAGTGAGCATTTGTCGCCCAAACACTCGCCTTTGGGCGTTGGGCTGCCCGTGTGTGGTCTCTGTTTCTGAGCGGAGTGGTGAAGTGTCTGAAGTAGGTACAGTGGCTCCTTGTTTGGTTCTTCGCACCGGGTTTCTTCAGTTGGTGCCGAGGAGATAGTTGGCCGGGCACAGCGCCCTCCAGGTGCACAGGCTGGCCTGGGACTAAGCCTGGTGGCTCTTGTGGTGGCATCCCTGAGGACTGGAGTCTGGCGAAGCGTGGAGGTGGAGGGTGGCTGCTCAGGACGATCACGACAGACAGACAGACAGAGAGTGTGGTGGGAGGGCAAGTGCGGGCCGGTCTGGGTTCAGAACCCGGCCAAGCGCGCTGTGCCCGTGGGGTCCCCGGAGCAGGTCGGTCCATCCCTCTCCGAGCCTTGGTTCTGTCTCTTCGTCTGTGAAGGGGCCCCGTGAGAGGGGGGCTGGGGGAGCTGTGCGTGGCCCACGGGAGGCCTCAGCGGATGGGGCTCGGCCCTCGCACCCCACCTCCGTCTGCACGTTTACAGAGCCCTTCGCCTCATCCACTGTGTCTCTTGATTTCCGAGGGGCAAGATGCCTGTGGGGACCGGGCAGACAAGGGCCCTCCCTGGCAAGGTGTGGTTTCCGCCTGGGGGCGCCCGTCCTCGGGGACTGGCGGCAGGGAGGGCTGGCCGAGAGAAGGCCTTGGTGAACGAGCGGGACCTTCCGAGTAGCTCAGGCAGCTCGAGCAGGAGGCTACAGGGATTCCTCCTTGTCCCTTTTCTGTTTCCGTTAACGAAGCCTCCCCTGCCCCAGGCCCAACTTCAACCCTCCCCCACCCAGCCAACCATCCGTCCCTCCGCCTACCCCCCAACCCGTCTCTCCATCCATGTACCCGTCTCTCATCCAGCTGTTCGCATACCCACCCGTTCAGCCATTCGCACCTCCACCCACCCAGTCATCCACCCGCCCACCCGTTTACTCCTATCTGTCCATCTACCCCTCATCCGTTTATCTGCCCGTCCATCCCCCATCTTTTCGCCTGTCCATCCATCTAACACGCACCACTTTTGAGAGCTTATCAGGACTGAGCGCTGAGGCCCATCTCAGATTTGCCCCTGACTCTTCCCTGCCGCCCTCCTAGTTAGTGGTTAGTTACCACGGCTTCTTCTGGTCTCCTGGCAGGCCACACCCTCCTCGTACCTGGCTCCAGTCACGCCAAGCTACTTTCAGTTCCCTAACAGAGCGCTCGCTCTCTCTCTCTCTCTCTCTCTCTCTCTCTCTCTCTCTCTCTCTCTCGGATTCGATCTGTTGCATGCGTTGCTTCCGCAGGCAGAAGCTGCGCGCTGCTCAGGCAGCCCTCCCCCCTTCTCCCGGCCTGAGCACAACGTGCTGCTCAGGAGGGCTTTTCCGGCTGGGCTGGGTCGCTTCTCCTGAACTCCCTTAAGTCCTGTGCCCTTCCTGGGCGCTGGTGGGCTTTTCTTCTCCCCTCTCCCAAGAGACTGAAGGCAACTTGAGCTGCACTAGGAGCTGGTCCAGTGTAACGCCTTCCGTGTTAGAATCCATAAGGATTTGTTGTGTGAATGAACAAGTGAATGGGGGAGCGGGTGGGTGGATGGCTAAATGGACGGACGGACGGACAGACAGACCAACGAACAGACTGGTGGATGGTTGGAAAGCCCGTAGAGGGTCTGGAGCAGGAGTGATTCAGTTAGATTTACGTTTCAGAGGATGGCTTTGCGGTGGTGAGACCCACACAGGGAACCTGAAAGGAGGCCGCAGCACGGATTCTGAGGAGGAAGTCTCGACCAAGCCCATCTGGGGCGCTAGCGAGGGAGCCGAGGAGGAGGAGGTGGACGTGGGAAATGTTTAGGGGTAGGAAATGGCAGAGCCGGGTAATGAAGTGGATGCTGTGGCTGAGGATGAGGGCAGAAGCTGAAGGCCAGCCATGCAGCTTGAGTGACGGGGCAGGCAGCAGACCAGCGGAGGAACGGACAGGGGCAGGACGGGCCTCCCTGGGCGTGTCCTGCGTGGCAACAGGAAGCTGCTGATGTCCACCTTCCGCCTGGGGAGGGCGGTGGGTGAGGTCTGGGGGCGCTGAGAGTGTCGAGGGGGCGGAGCCCCCGGAGGAGCCGTCGCCCCACAGAGAGCGTGTGCGGAGGGGGGAGAGCAAGCCAGCAGCACACGGGAGCAGGGGCTGACCAGTGAGCCCCTCCATCCACTGCCTGGAGCGGCAGTCACTGGTGTGCGTGGCGTCCTCGTCTCACGAGACTGGAGGCTCCCTGAGGGGGGGAGCTGCTTCCTCCGCACCCAGGTACCCCGTGTCGGTCGCTGCCACGCGCCCTGTAGATGCTCCACGGATGCACGCTGATCGGCACCCGGAGGTGCTGGACTGTCGGGCGAGCCGGTCCCTCTCTTCCGGCCTCAGTGTCCTCGTCCCCGAAATGGGGGAAATAAGGAGGCTGTTGTGAAGACCGGGCGGGAGTGCAGACGCGAAACGCCCCGGGAACCGTGAGAGACTTCGCAGACACGGAGCGGAAGTCCAGTCGCCGTGTTCTGAAATGCAGTGCCCGCCCCTCTGTTTGGAAAACCTGAATCGGGCCGTCGGTCTCCCAAAAGCTGCGTCCTGGTTCTGACCACGAGATGCTCTTGGGTCTTAAGTTCCCCTTGTAGCCACCTGTGCTCCCCAGCCTGGAACTCGGGTAGGACACTTGACCAGGAGCAAACCCCAGACCTTCTAGACCTTTCCAGTCCCTGGCTACTCTGGGTGTGGCTCAAGGGCCAGCAGCACCAGCACCAGCACCAGCACCAGCAGGGAGCTTGCGGCAAATTCTCCAGCCCCGTCTCAGACCCACTGAGTCAGAAACTCCGGAGGTGGGGCCCCCGTAACAAATCCTCTGGTGACTCAGCTGCACCCAAGGTCAAGAAGCACTGTCTGGAATGTCAAAACCCTCTTTTTGCTGGAAAGTGAATGCAGGAGACACTTGAAACACAGTAAACGCTGCTGCTTTGCCCTGCGGGCCTGGCTACTTGTGACTTTGGTCATCAGACCTCACTTATTGTTGGCCTAGAAAGCAGAAGCCACGGGCCTGTGCCCCAGGCCACGCATGAGGGGCGGGCAGGGGGCGGGGGGGAGGGAGGGAGGGGACACTCACAGCTCACACTGGTGAACAGCAGCTCGAGGGCCCAGGACTCCCAGGGGATTCTTAGGGCCCGACAGGACAAGTCTTCACTGTGACTCCGTTTGCCCTGTTTTATGAGGGCCAGTGCTTATGAATGGACATCATCCTCCTGCTGGTGGCTTGCATCTGGACTGTGGAGACCCTGAGGTCCTGCTGGGTGGCCCTGGGGATGGTTCGGGGCCCCGGGCTGCAGCCGACTTCCTCATGGATAAGCCAGGTGAACCATTGGGCCCCACAGGTATGGGCGTGGGATTCACAGCCAGGAGCGCTGGCCAGAGGAGGGCAGGGAGGGCCAGCTCCTGACTGACGGGGCTGTGGGAGGAGCCGAGGGGTCACAGGTCTCAGCTGCCCCTTGTCCCCTTCCTCTCACCGTCAAAACATGGCAGCGACACAAAAACACAGAAAACAAGAAAACCCTGTGCACTGGGGGTGGGACTGTAAAATGGTGCAGCCCCAATGGAAAACAGAAGGACAGTTCCTCAAAAAATTAAAAATGGAACTACCATATGACCCAGCAATTCCATTTCTGGGTACATACCCCTGGCTCCCCGCAAAGAACCTCTGAAAGCAGGCACTCAAACAGCTGCTTCGTGTACCCGGGCTCACGGTGGTGCTCTTCGCAGTAGCCGGAAGGTAGATACCACCCAAATGTTCCCTGACCAGTGAGTGAAAGAACGAAACACAGAATATGCAAGTAGGGAAATAGCATTCAGCCTTAGAAAGGAAGGGGGTTCTGACGCATGTTACCGCGTGGACTAGCCTGGAGGACACTGTGCGGAGTTAAATAAGCCCGTCACCGAAAAAGACAAATACCGTGCGACCCCACTTGTCGGAAGGACCTAGAGGGGTCGCGTGCCTAGAGACAGCAGGCAGGGTGGGGGTTCCAGGGGCTGGAGGCAGGGCGGGGGGGCCGGGGGCCGGGGGCTGGGTGGTCGCAGTTGTCCTTCTGTGCAAATGTCCTTCAGGCCAGAGAACCGTGCACTTTAACACTGTCAGCATGGTAAAGTTTATGTCACATACATTTCACCGCACATTTCACCGCAAGTAAAAAGGACAACAACAAGAGGCAACCCCTCCAGCACCGTCGCTGAAACCCCAGGCCCGCGTCCTGGAGAGGACAGGAGGTGGGCCTGACTGGGGGTCCTCGTTTTCTGGGGACTGAGGGGTGGGGGTGAGTCTCAGGTGGGGACTGGAGGTGGCAGGGAGGCGGGACGTGGACCAAGGAGACCCGGATTCCAACACCAGCGCCTCCTTCCTCAGGCGCCTCCTTCCTCAGGCTGGCTTCGGCAAGTCACCCCCCTGCCCCCGGGGACCTCAGTGTCCTCACCGGTAAGATGGGGAGGTAGCACTCACTCGTCCGTCCAGAGGGATTCGTGAGTGTGTGTGGTATGCCAGGCACTGCGCAAGGGGCATGAGGCCTCTGCCTTGGTGGCATTCACAATCTCTCGGAGGAGACGGATCATCCACAGGCAAACGGGGAAATACAAATCTCAGATACTGATGGGCACTCTATGGAGCAATCCAGGCAGATGGCGGGACGGTGGCTGGGGAGGGGCTGCTTTAAGCAGGGTGGCCAGGGCAGGCCTCGTAAGGGGAGGAGGTGACGTTTAAGCTGAGATCTGGCAGCAAAGGAGCCAGCCCTGAGGGGAGGTAAAGTGGGGCCGGGTGGGGCAGCAGTGGGTGCAGGCCAGCAGCGGGGCTGGGTGACCGGGCGGCACAGGAAGCGGGCCACATGGCTGGCGTGTGGTGGTGGTGGGCAAGCCCGATCCTGTTGGGCCTTGCACGCCCCGTGAGGAATGTGGGTTCTGCCCCAGGTGCGGTAAGAAGCCGTCTCAGTGGGTTGTGAGCAAGGACGAGGAGGGTCTGCTTTGCATCCTGGGCCTTGCGTGGCTAACGGTCGGGTTGGGGCATGCTCGGGGAGCTGGGGCAGGGGCGGGCTTGGGTGTGGGGAGGGCCGCAGGGAGTCCCGGTGAGAAGGGGCAGCTCTGGACCAGACCCGTCTCCTGCTCATTTTGGAGACACCGTGAGAGCTTTGGGCCCTCCCCCCAGGGAAAAGAACACACACGCTTATATAAGAGTGAGCATTTGATTTCAGGGAGCCCCGCAAGTTCATCCTCCGTGAACCCCAGGCAGGGAGCGGCTGGACTGGCGTCCCTGAGCCCCTTCCCAGCATACTGTACCCACTTCCCACTGCGCCCTGGCTCAGAGGGGCGCAGGGTGGGGCAGAGGCCCACGGAGCCTGCAGGAGGGTGGCTGTGGGGGGAGGGGCCCCGGTCAGCAGGTGGTGAGACTGGGCCCTGAGCTCTGAGCGGCTTCCCTTCTGGTGGGAGAGAACCAGCTTCACTGAGGTGAAGGGAGGGCGCAGAGTGGGGCCGATCCGCTGCCGCCGCCAAGCTGCCGACTCAGACCCCGCCCGTTCGGCACCCGCAGCTGCGCTGTAGACCGCGCGTTCTCGGGGCGGGCGGTGGAAGTAGGTTCTGGGACGGGGTGGAAAACCTTTGACGTTACGATGATTGCCATCCCCCCACATGGTACATGAACAGGTACACAGTAGACCTGAGGTGTTGAAATTTCATGGAGAGGGGGTGGGGTGGGTGGGGGGAAATGTTTAAAAAGGCTCCTTGAGAGGATAATTGTGGGGCGGGGGGGAAGCTGAAAGTAATCTTGATTTAGACCCAGCCAGGTTTTTCACCTGAACAGGAAGTGTTAAACCAGTAGAGAAGCTCAAGCCTTTGACTCTGACGTGTTAGTTTGTGAAGGAGGCTCACAACCGAAAATCGCATTCTGTCCTGGGCAAAGCTGTTTGCGTGTGCAGCCGCCTCTTTGCTAAGTTCTCAACAGTGTGGCCTTTCACTAACGTGAGTGGGAGAGACGACTGCCTCTCACTCCACCTCTCTGCCGCTGGAAAAGCAGTGCCATGCACTTTGACATCCGTCCTCTTGCGGCCCTGATACTGGCCCTGAGGGCAGGCGGTTTTGTCCCCAGTTTACAGAGTAGCAAACTGAGGCTCAGAAAGGGCAACTGGCTGGCGTGGCCTCTAAGCGGCTGACGGTGGCCTGCTGCTCATGGCCGTCGCTGCCTGGCCCTGTGTTGACCCTGTCTGCTGGGTCCCAGAGCTCCGTGGGAGAGAGGCGGGTTAGCACCTGCTGAGAGACACCCAGGAATCTGGGCAGCGCCCGAGGGAAGCTTGGCCCTTGTTTCCGGCCGGAGCACTGAGGGATGTGGGCCAGGCTGGGCCTCTTCCACGCCGGGTGGAGAGGCCCCAGGAGGGACTGTGGCCTCAGTGTGACCTGGTACATTCCTGTGAGCAAGAGGGGACAGTGCGCACGGCGCTTGCTGCTGTGGAAGACAGTGGCTGGGCCCTCCCTGTCGCACCTGCAGCGGGTTGGAGTCGACCTTTACCTGCAGCTTTCCTTGGAGAGCTGGGCTCAGCAGGTGCTGCGCTCACAGGGCCAGGAGTGTAAGGAAGGGGCAGGAAGCCAGGGACGGCAGATGGGGAGACCTAAGCCACGTTCCGAGGTTCTAGTCCAGTTGGAGCTGGTTGGCTGGGCCATCCTCTGATTAAGTGAGACCCTTGGAACAGCGCCTGGCACACAGTGGGTGCTTTATACATATCAGCTGCTGTTATTCTAAGCCTTTCCCACCTTTGGCTTTCAGAGGCTCACTCACCACCAAGGGGGCCCAGCCTCTGACCCAGCTTCAACCACATCCCGTGAACAGCATGGCGGCAGAGAGGCGGGCCCATCCCCTGCGCCCATGACGGGGGAGCCCCTTCCGGCCCGAAGATGGGGAACACCACAGCAAACAGCTCCTCGATGAACTGCACCATTGACCACGCCATCCACCAGACGCTGGCCCCGGTGGTCTACGTCATGGTGCTGGTGGTGGGCTTCCCGGCCAACTGCCTGTCTCTCTACTTCGGCTACCTGCAGATCAAGGCCCGGAACGAGCTGGGCGTGTACCTGTGCAACCTGACGGTGGCCGACCTCCTCTACACCTGCTCGCTGCCCTTCTGGCTGCAGTACGTGCTGCAGCACGACAACTGGCTGCACGGCGACCTGTCCTGCCAGGTGTGCGGCATCCTCCTCTACGAGAACATCTACATCAGCGTGGGCTTCCTCTGCTGCATCTCCATCGACCGCTACCTGGCCGTGGCCCACCCCTTCCGCTTCCACCAGTTCCGCACCCTGAAGGCGGCCGTCGGCGTCAGCGTGGTCATCTGGGCCAAGGAGCTGCTGGCCAGCGTCTACTTCCTCCTGCACAAGGAGGTGGTGGAGGACGGGAACCAGCACCGCGTCTGCTTCGAGCACTACCCCCTGGAGCCATGGCAGCGCAGCATCAACTACTACCGCTTCCTCGTTGGCTTCCTCTTCCCCCTCTGCCTGCTGCTGGCCGCCTACCGGGGCATCCTGCGGGCCGTGCACCGCAGCCACGGCACGCAGAAGAGCCGCAAGGACCAGATCCAGCGGCTGGTGCTCAGCACCATGGTCATCTTCCTGGCCTGCTTCCTGCCCTACCACGTGCTGCTGCTTGTGCGCAGCCTCTGGGAGTCCAGCTGCCAGTTCGCCAGGAGCATCTTCAACGCCTACCACTTCTCCCTGCTCCTCACCAGCTTCAACTGCGTGGCCGACCCGGTGCTGTACTGCTTCGTCAGTGAGACCACCCACCGGGACCTGGCCCGCCTCCGTGCGGCCTGCCGGGCCTTCCTCACCTGCGCCAGGACCAGCGGGCCCAGGGAGGCCTACCCGCTGGGTGCCCCCGAGGCCTTCACAGGGAAAAACGAGGAGCCCGAGTTGTTACGGAAGCTCCACTCGACCTTCCAGACCCCTAACTCACCTGGAGGGGCAGGGTCGCCCACAGCCAGGCTGGCCTAGCCAGAATCCCCCATGTGTGGGGTGAGTGAGGCCTGAGCTTGCTGGCCACCCCCCGCCCCCCGCTGTCTGCTGGAGGGAACTATGGGCCGGGGTCACTGAACCCTGGGCCTGGGCTGCGGCAAGGCCTCTCTGGTGCCAGGGGGCCTGCTGGTGCTTGCTGAGCCAGCTGGGGTGTACCCCATCAGCTCAGGGGTGTCTTCCGTTGCAGCTGGGCCGCTGGTGGGAGGAAGGCAGTGAACTGTCAGCTCTAGAAGATTTGCAAAGGGAAGCTGGGGTGGGGGTGCAGAGTGCAAGGGGCGCTGGGAGACGGGGGTGGGCACCTGGGCACACGCCTGCCAGGACCTTCCAGTGCCACTGTTGTCACAGATGACACCTGCCCAAACCCATGGGCGGTGCATCTGAGGAGGTGACATAAAGCTGTATGGTCATCACCAACCACGGAGCCCCCCCCCCCCCCGCACCGCCCCCCCCCCTCCACGGAGGGATCGGAAGGAAGAGGAGTGGGCCAGGAGGCTGGGTGGGAGGAGGAGTAGGGGGGCCATCTGGGGCACTGGCAGTGCGCATGGGGAGCCGGGGGGAGTGTCGGGCGGAGGAGAGACCCCGTACACAATTTCGCAGGGGGAGCTGAGCAGTCTCCCCAAGCTCCAGGGTGGGTGGAAAGCCAGTCTCAGGGCTCCTGGGGCTCCCAGGGGCGATGCCTGTGACCCTTTAAAAAGTCAGCTCAGAAGCACAGGTGTCAGGACAGGGGCCCCAAGCCATGTGTTCGGGCGAGCTCCCCACACAGACTCCTGATCGGGGTCCGTCTCTGCCTGCTGATAGCACCCTACCCTGGAGCCTGGAGGAGAGAGAGAGAGAGAGTGTGTGCGCCCATCCCTGTGTTTAAAGTGCCAGGGTCTCCATGACAGCTGTGTGCTGAGACACCGAGTCCAGCCAGGGTTGTGGGACTCTGGCAGTGTCCCCCAACCCCACCAGCCTCTGCCTCCACCCCCTGCCACACCCACAGAGGAGCACAATATTCTCCCCGAGTCTCAAATGCAACAAAACACATAAAATAGAGACGTGTTCCCTGGCATCTCTCAGCCCAAACCTCCTGGGCAGCTTAAACAGCCCCCGTGCAAAGAGAGGAGGGGCCCTGGGCTCACCTTGCCCCCCTGTTCTCCCTCACTGCACCTCTGCCAGATATCCCACCGCACCCCCCTGGAGAGGGGCAGCGGCCCGTGGGCTACGTGGAGCCCACGGGGCACTGACCGCCATCTTCTGTCCCGGCCTGGAAGGCTGGGCACCCGCTCTGCTCCCCTGCAGCTTGGTGCCCGCGTGGTGAGCCCCTGCCCTGGGGATCGTACCGAAGACCAGAAGAGCTTATCGCTGCCCCAGGGACCTGCCCACCTTCCCAGACATGCCAGCCCTCCAGACGTCCTGGTAAATGCGCTGGGGCCAGCTCCCACCTCCCTGGAGTCTGAGTCCCTCAGAGAGTCCGGGGCGGGACCAGGGATGAGGAGATGGAAGCTGGCATCAGTAGAATGATTCTGGAATCTGCTAAGGGGAGGGCCAGGAGAACATCTTCAAGCTTTCTGCCCCTCCTTGTACCCCGCCCATCAGAGAGCCCAGAGAACCCCGCCTAAAGGCAGAGAGCCCAGGCTGGGTTGCCACGAAGTGGCTTTGACTGGGCAGCACCTGCCCCAGCTCCCGATGGCAGGTCTCCCATGACCTGAGGAGGTTCTCTGCCCCTTCCCGGAGGAGGAAGTGGCCAGGTCTGAAGGTGGCTGAAATGGCCACACAACCAAGACCCCCCCACCCCCACACCCGCCACCGCCCAGCCCAGGCTCTTCCTGGGGCAGCCGCACCGGTTGAGTGCTCCATGCCTCCTCCCTGCAAACGTCCCCCTGGTTTGACCATAAACACCGGTGTTCCCACCGGGCGGGACCGGAGGAGAAGCTGAGGGTGGCTCTGCTGACTATCAAGAGTTGCATTTTCGTGTTGTCCTTTTATGCCAAGTGTGTGTGTGCGTGTGTTAGACTGCGAGATGGATTTGTGTAGCAAACTTGAGCCTGCAAATAAAGTACCCAGCTGCAGCCGGAGTGTGCTGTGCAGTCCTTTTGGGGAAGGAGGGTCTTCTAACACCAGGGGGATCTAGAGGGTCCCTGAAACACCCAACACAGTCAGGAAGGTTGCGGGATTGGCTTTCTCCCAGAAAACTCGAACGGAGCAGTTCGGGGGTTTGCCCGTGATCACCCAGCAGCGTCCCAGGCGGATGGAGCCCCTGAGCGAAGTAGGTCTTCTCCTCTTCCTCCTGCGATTCTCAGAGTGTCTCCGGCTCCTCTTCAGCACTTACTGTAAATCCACTCTGGGTCTTAACTTGGACACCTCCCCTTTGGGGACAGAGCGCAGCCCTGTGGTTTGGAGAACAGCACTCTTTCTGTCCTCAGGCACATGACCCCTTCTGTGACCCCGAGGACTCCTGCCGTGGTGATGGAGGGCGCGATCAGACCCTCCCTCCCTCCCTCCCTCCCTCCCTCCCTGGGGCAGGTCAGCAGGCAGAAGGGCCTGCCGGCGGTGGTCCTCACAGCGTGGCTTCGGTCCGGGGAGGTCCACGTCTGTTGACCAGGCTGGAGCATCTTCTCAGTGGTAGCCGGCTCCACGTTTATGACTGTGGATTAACTGCATCTTATTAAAATGTAAATTTGGCTTTAGCCACTTAATGCCTCTCTGGGTCAGATTCCCAGAGTCCTGAAGTGTTGTGGAGGAGTCAGTCCTTCTTCCAAACAGACTGAGGACATGCCTGGAGTTTAGGACTCGGCTCTCATGCAAGAACGGGGGGAAGAGAGGGTCCATCTGGTCTGGACGGAAGGCGGCAGATTGCTGTCTAACTCACCCGTGTCGCTGAGCCAGACGGGGCTCACCTTCCTGTTTACACACAGCGGGCTGCGGGTTGACCACACAAGGGTGGAGGGATTTTCAGCGCCGAGCACGTCCCCATCTGCTGCTCTCCTCTGACTGGTGCAGCCACGGGAGAGCCAGAATCTGGCCCGCTTGGGTCGGTGCTTGTCAGAAGAAAACAGCTTTCCGAAGCTGGGGATCACTCGGTCTCCAGGAGTTCCTCTGGCAGGACAGCGGTCTTGATGCCAATGTCCCTGGGGTCACCGCGGTGCCCTGTGCTCTGGGGACATGGTGGGATTTCAAGTCCATTTGCTTTCATTCAACACCTATCAGAGGGGCGCTCTGAGATCCGACACGGGCTATCAGGGCTGGTTTGTACTGTAAAAGTCACGGGAGCCAAGGAGGGATTCCCTGGGTGTCCCCCGTAACCACGGTCCAGTTTTACGACAGCCAGCCCCCAGGACACTGCTCCCGCCCGAGGCTGGGAAGGAAGTCCGAACTCCCAATGAGCCCAAGTGGGAGGACTTTTCCCCCTTTGAGCCGCCTCCACCTGACAGGTTTTGGACGCTCACCTTCCCCTACCTCATGTGAACAGAGCCCGCCTCTTCCCGTGTGATGCTTGGATCCGAAGTGAGAGACTAAGTCTGTCGGACCTCGGTTGGAAGGGGACCGTTTGCCCACCTCACTGTGCTGCTGTTGATGCTTGGGCTTTTCTGGCCAGCGCATCCCATCCGAGGGACTGCGTGGACTGACGCAGACCGAGTCCACGAGAACTGCGTGTAGGCCGAGTCTTCTCCGGCCTGCCTAGGGTGGCGGTCTTTTGAATCTCAGAGTTTGACCTCCCTGCGGAGCCGGTGGGACCCACTTGGAATGGGTGGGAAGTAGCAGAATGCCGTGGGCTGGAGTAGGTGGGGCTGGTGGTCGGCAGGGCCTGTGCGGTGAGAGGCGGGGAACCACCTCCAGGGAACACCTGGCCTGCTGAGCTGGGGGGCGGCATGTGGCCAGAGGAGCCCTGGCCCCCGTAGCTGGTTTGCTTGCCTTCGAGTCCCACCTGCAGGCTCTGCGGGGCGCATGCGCCTCGATGTGCCCAAGGTCACCAGCCTGCCCTTGAGCACCCATAGAGCATCCCAGGCTCTGTTTCCCAGGACCACCCCCAACACTCCTGGAAACACCCAGGGGTGCTCACGTGCCCCTGAGTCCATCCTGGCAGATTCTCCACCCCATCTCCAATCCTACTATGCAAGGACGGGGTCACCCCTTGCCCTCCTGTAACCAGCTTCTCCAGGTTGCTGCCACGCCACTCCACACGGGGACACAGTCCCTCCCCGAAGCATAGCCAAGACCAGGACAAACCTGAACAAAACTTTACTGAAGGCGTGAACAGGAATCATATTACGGAAAAGTGCTGAGACCGGATCCTAGAACTCCAAGCTCTGGTGGTCCCCGGGGTTGGACCCTGCCAAGGCATCTCCTCCTGGCCTTCCCTTGCCCCTTAGCCTCAGCTGCAGGGCGGCGGGCCTGCCCCTTCCAACAGAGAGCCCTTAGATGCCTCACTCCAGAGCTGGGACCCGCACTCTCAGGCTCCTCTGGGCTCCACCCCAGTGTCAGCCTTTTTCACCAACGACTTCATCATCTCCCCAGGAAGATAACCTGTTTCGTGGGCGAGCCTAGACTTCCCCACGCTGGAACAGAATTCCGTTGTTACTGTTGCAAAACCAAAGGCACATCAGTGTCTTTCCCTAGAATAGGAGTCAGACGAACGCTGGGAGCTTCACCGGAGTGATGTTTTCTCCCGTCTAGCTGTCAAGAAGTCAAAAATGCCGGGACACTCTCAAGCAGAGTCCCCCGTTGCACGGAGCTCGGCAGTCTCAACCCGGGGACGAAAAGTGTAATTGGAGGAGACCTGGCCAGGGAAGCGGGGGGCAGAGGCGGTTCAGGGAGCTGTGACACGCTGCAGATGGAGGGACCGTGAGCTCATGGCGACGGGCACACTGGCCCTGAGGCCACAGCGGTGGGAGCACAGACCGCAGGTGGGGACTCGCCGCCGGCATGACAGAGGGAGGCCCGGCCCTGGCCCACCCCAGTCGAGTCTGCCAGGGGCTTCCCCACACCCCACGCAGGGAACGTGGGGAGTTAACCCAGGTGGATTCACTCCACGCTTAGTCTCTGCTGCTGACCGCGTCTACAGCACGTGCTCCGTACCTTACAACAAACGGCCCTTTAAGAACAGAACGAAACACGTTTAAGAAGATAAAACTAAGCAGGCTCCAGAAGCACGCAGGCCCTAGCTGGGAAGCAGGGCCAGCCCCTGGGTGAGCCAGCGTGAGGTACTAGTGGACTGGCCCAGTGCGCGCTCCAGATGGGATGCGGTCGGTAGCTCCGCTTCCGATGCCGTCAGGAAGTGTGCCGTGGGGAGGCTGAGAAGGAGGTAAGGACAGGCCGGCCAGAGCTGCCCAGGGGGCCTCTGTGAGCGACCTAAGTCCCAATGAGCCCTGATTCAGCCCCTGGCTCCTGGAGCGGGGCTGCCCCCTCTGCAGGCCCCAGGCTTGGGGGAGCAGATGAGGAGGAGGGGGGGAAGTGCCAGGCTCCAAGGTGGGGGTTCGGGAGGGGTAGGGGTGAAGGGAGGCGAGGGGAAGTGGGCAGGCCGGGGGAAGTGGGGAGGCCAGGGTGATAAATGTGAGGTTGAGGGATCTTTGGCCTAAGTAAACAAAACGCTGTTGGAAAAAGAGAGCATTTCAGACGTGTAAATATTTTGTTGGTCATGGTACTGCGAAAAGCCCCAGAGTAAAGCCCCAGAATTTCATCAACATACACCACACGTGTGTGCATTTTACTATTTCATCAAGCCCATGCCTCGGTCCCCGTGGGGGATGGGCAGAAGACTCTCCGAGCGCAACAGGAGGGTGGCCTGAAGAAGCCCAGGTGCAGGAGGGTTGAAGCCATTGCCTCCGGCGCCTTCAAACAACATTGGAAACTGGAAACCCCAGAGGAACGGTTCCTTGGTTCCCCCTCCCCCCCTACCCCCTGCACTGCCCCTCCCAGGGGGTGGGCAGGAAGCGCCCAGCCCAGCTCTCCCAGGGCCGCGTCTATGGGCAGGCTGTCGCAGGAAGAAGCTGGGCCCGCGGGGACTCCCCCCCAGACGTGGCCACACGCATGTGACAGGGAGGGTCACACACGCACCATGGTGACGTCCAACAGCTTCTGGATCATCTGGTCGTGGGTGCCGTGGAAGGGCAGCCCATCCACCTCCATGCCCACGTTGCCCGAGACACCGCTGCGGATTCTGTGCCGCGCCAGGATGCCCAACATTTTTTCTTCCTGGAACAAAAGGAGGCAGAGGTGGAAGGAGTGAAGGGGGAGGGAAGAGAAAGCCGAACGTACACATAAGTGGAGGAGAGCGCTGGACTTGACACGGCCTCTTTCTGAACAATAAAAGGTGGGTTAAAAGGGTTACGGCCGCTGGAGGACTCATAATGAACAACAACGGGGGCCTACATCATCAGGCTTCGTTGCTCTCTCGTGGGCCCCAAACCCGCCCTCCGGAAGGGGCAGCTCTGAGCAGTTCGGGCTGGTTCTTCTGCCGGTTACCTTCATGTAACCACATAATAAGCTTTTATGAAAACCTACATCTTCTTAACAAACACTAAAGATTCACTCCTTCTGCAGGCGCAGTGTGGGCTGCTTCCTGCCACCCTGGCTCTGGCCAGCTCCTGATTCCCTGCCCCGGCCTTCGTGCCAGGAAGGCCCCCCTTCCTCCCGAGAGCCCCCTGTTAGCCCCCAGTGGGGCACAGGCCAAGTCCTGTTGCTGTCCCCTTCTAGAAGCTTCTGGAGCAAGCAAGGCCATTGAAAAACTGCAGGCCCCTCCTGATGCTGCAGCCCAGGGCCCAGCAGGTGGAGTGGTTTGAGATCAGACAGACCTGATTCTGGTCTTTCCTGGCAGATGTTTTAACCTCTCCTTGCCTCAGTGTCTCCATGTGTATGATGGGGAGGTTGATGATAACAATGATGCCACCTCTAGAGGGCTGTTGTGATGATTAAATGAGATGATGCAAGCAAAGCACCTAGCATGGTCCTCAGCACACAGTGGGTGCTCATCAAATGAGACGGATTATTACTGGCAGGGTGGGGTTCCTGGCCTGCAGCTCCGAGCCTTTCTGAGTGATGTGATTCCCCTCCTTCTCTTTCCCTCCGCTTATCGGCGCCGCTAATATGTCCATCCCAGCTGAATAGCTCCAGTCCCCCTGAGGAAGGTGCGTCTTACATAGAGAAACAGAGAGACGACAGTGCCCGTGGGGAAGAAGTCAAAGTCATCTTCCCCCTCTTCCTCCTCCACCAAAGTAAGGAGGGGATGAGAGCAGGGGACCACGGCATCGAGAACAGGAAGATGTGACAGATCTGAGAAGCCCCCCCCACCTTCCTGCTCAGGCGTTGCCGATCCATTCAGTCACCTGTCGAAGTTCTATTGAGCACCTGCTGCGTGCCAGGCCCTGAACCAGCCATACGGTGGTGTCGGAGGGGGGGTCCCAGCCCCGGGGGGCCCCAGTCTGGGTGAGTGCTCAGGCAGGCACCGTCCGCCACAGGGCCCACAGCACAGGGCAGGGCACCCAACCCCTTCACTGGAGAGACTCATGGAATGCTGTTCAGGAGGAGGGGCAGCTAGGACCACCGCTGACCAAAGGGTGGAAATGAGCCAAACAAGGGGTGATGAGAAGCACTCATTGCTGAAAACTTTTCAAAACAATGGAGAAAGCGTTGGCAAATGTCACGGGGAAGTGCCTCTGAGCCGGGCTGGCCGGAGAACCTGCGTTTCCGCTCTGCCCTGGGAGCCAAGGTGGAAGGGAGGCCCGAGAGCGCCTCCAGAGAGCTGTTTATCCAACAGCCCCCTCCAGGGGCCACCCAGCCCAGAACGGCGTTTCCTGCCCTTTGTTTGGGCTTTTTTCCCATTTCATTTCTCCAGTGGCTCACATCCTCCCTATAAGGGGGACTGCTTCTGGAGCCATCGGGCCATTTCCTCCCAGCTCGCTGCCCCCGGCATCTGTATCCTTCAGGGCCCAGGGAGGGCCTAGTGGTCCTCAGGGTGCACTAACCAATCCCCAGGAACAGGCTGGCACTTGGCCTCTGAGAGCCCCAGGGGTCAGCTGGGTCAACAGTGACTGCCTGAAAATTTCCCAGGAATCACCACCTTCCAGGAGTGGGGTGGTGGGAGGAGGAGGGGGAGAAACAGAACTGACCAGGGAGGGGCTGGAGGCAGAGCATGGGGCTCAGGCAGGGGAGCAGAAGAGGAGGGACGGTGGACAGAAGAGAAGCAGAGGGGACAGGGCTTGGGGCCTTGTTCACTGTGGATGGGGAAAGGGGTCCCAGGTGACTTCCGGTTGAATGTGTGACTGGTCACTGTGGATTCCCACTAGGAGCTCAGTGGGCCGATAGTCACGATTAGTGATGCTGCTGTTCACAGTGGGGGGTGGGGCCCTGGCCTGTGTGGCTCAGTTGGTTTAAGTGTCGTCCCACAGACCAAAAGGTCATGGGTTCGACTCCTGGTCAGACACACATCCAGGCTGCAGATTTCATCCCCGGTCAGGGCCCATACAAGAAAGAAACTGATCGATGTTTCTCTCTCTCTCTCTCCAAAAGCAATGAAAAATTTTTATCCTCAGGTGAGGATGAAAACCAAACAAAACCAGACAAAACAAAACAAAGTAGGGCGGGAGAAAGGGGCCCCCGGGGAGCCGGGGCTGTTCCGTGTGCGTGATCTTGGCGACGGCGGCACCATCCAGTGAGGGGTTCTGTGGTTTAGGTCAGTTGTGCCTCGTAAAAACGTTACTTAAACAGCGGAATGAGATGAAAGTGCGGAAGAGAATGGGAGCCCGGGGGGAGCCAGGGGCCATGTCCCCGTCCCTCTGTGTCATCATCCATCCATCACCCACTCCCCCACCCAGGTCCGTCTGTCCATCCAGCCAGCCAGCTGGCGAGCCAGCAGTCCCTCCCTCCCTCCTTCCTTCCATCCATCCATCCTCAGTCCCTCCTGTAAATTGTCACCAGTTGGCTGGTGGCTCTCCAGCTGTTTGTTCTGCCCTCTGGGACAGCCCAGGGCACAGCCAGCAGCCAGAGTGGGCAGCGTGTGGCTCCCGGGGTTCCTCAGCATGGTGCGCCCTCCTCTCACAGCTGTGATCAGACTGCCCCCCAATGCGGAAGGCCCAACTCACAGAGCAGAGCTGAGGGACATTCCTCTGCTCCTAACCAATCAGGCTTCACCACCATCTCAGGCCACAGCTCTGCCCAGCGTCTCCTATGACCCAGGGACCCCCAGGGAGTGACCCACTGAACTCCAGTGTGACCATCTAGTCATTCTCCTAAACACTGCACCACCTCATGTCCCTGCACCTTCCTGCTGCCCGGAAGGCCCTTCCCTCCCTCCTCACCTGACTACTAATCTACGACCCATTCGAGTGCCACCTCCTCCAGGCAGCCTTCCTAGAGCTCTCCGAGTGCCCATTCCTTGCGTCCCCCCAGAACCTTGCTGTGCCATTTCCATCCTGGCTCCTGAAACTACTTTTTGTGTGTTGTTTCCCCTGTGAATCCTGAGTTCCCTGCCCAGGGGGCCAGGTCCGACCCCTTGTTGTCTCACTGGGCAAGCCCAGGCCTGCCCCAGAGGAGGGGCTCAACAAACATATGTTTGTGCTTTTGCTTTAAAAATGTCCCTTTTAAATTTTCTTTACAAGGGTGGGGCATTATTCATACAGTTCTTTATGAAGAACTGGGTGGAACCTCAAAAGGAGAATTTTCCATCCCCGGGGTTGAGTGGTGGAGCTGTGTGAATGTGTTTGGCTGGGTTCGCGCTTTTATGTCGGCGTGAATCAGAAATCATGTGTGAGGCAGCACCCTGAGTGGGTTTTTTTTTCCACTTCAGATCCAAGAAGCACAAAGAAAGCAGAGGTCCTCTGGGTCCCTCTAGGTCAGCCGTTTCCCCAGAAAACATGACTTCTACTGTGGAGCCCTGCGCCTCCCTCCCATCCCGCATGGTGGCCCGGCTTTACCGGGAACTGATGCCTTTACCGGGAACTGGGAGCCTTCTGGGCCATGTTGGGAAGAGCCCGGAGAGCGTGCAGTTCGAGACGCTCAGGCTCAGACCTCAGCTCTTCCTCTTAGTTGGGTGGTGCTGGGCGAGCCACCTCCCCTGTTGGGGCCTCAGCTCCCTCATTTGTATTCAGGCGAGTGTTGGAGAGAGGCAGGCCTGGGGGTTCAGGTAGGAGGGATAAGCAGAGGGAGAGACGGGCAGAAGGAAAAAGGGGTCAGAAAGGGCACAAGACAATGCAGGGGGGCGGGGGGAGACAGAAAAAAGGAAGTGACAGCTCCGGATGCCTGCCCCATCTCAGCTGCTGCTTCCAGGCTCAGTGCTCAGGAACCGCCTGCCTCTTGGATTGTCTTCCCCAGACCAACCCTTGCCCAGGACACTGGAAACCAACCCCCGTCTATCCCAGAGTCTCAAACTGTGGTCCCTGCAGCAGCAGCAGTAGCAGCAGCAGCAGCAGCAGCAGCATTACTTGGGAAACTTGTCAGAGACTTGGATTCTGCAGCCCACCTCAGACCTCCTGAATCGGGAACCCTGGGGTGGGCCCCACACTCTGTGGTTTAACAACCTGTGAGGTGATTCCGATGCCTCTAAAGTTTGAGAACCACCACTCTAATAAAACCCTGCTTTCATTCATTCACTTTCCCATCCACCCACCCTTCCACCCACCCACCCACCCTTCCACCCACCCACCCACCCTTCCACCCACCCACCCACCCACCCACCCTTCCACCCATCCACCCACCCACCCTTCCACACACCCACCCTTCCACCCATCCTTCCACACACCCACCCTTCCACCCATCCACCCACCCACCCTTCCACCCATCCACCCACCCACCCTTCCACCCTTCCACCCATCCACCCACCCACCCTTCCACCCATCCACCCACCCACCCTTCCACCCACCCACCCTTCCACCCATCCATCCACTCACCCTTCCACCCATCCATCCACTCACCCTTCCACCCATCTATCCACCCATCTATCCACCCATCTATCCACCCATCTATCCACCCACCTACCTACCCACCCACCCACCCATCCACCCACCTACCCATCCACCCACCCATCCACCCACACACCCATGGATCTGACAAGGATTTACCCAGCACTATGCTTCCTCTATTGATTGTCAGGAAAGCAGATACAAGAGACCTTGTTCCTGACTTCCAGAAGGTTTGATTTTTTTCTTTAACAGCTGGGACAAGACTGGGAAAGTGAAGCCATAAGTGCCATGAGACTGTTTTGGACTGACTGGGAGAGGCCTTAGGGCCAGGGTGCAGCCTGACCCAGCAGGGGAAACCCCTCCCCACACCCTGACCTGGGCCCTATGTCCAAGAGCTCCCTCCTCACGGAACTGGGCAGCTCTGAGATGAACACGCTCTTCTTACATTGAACCAGAATCTGCTCTTGTAACCGCTGCCTTTGGCCTGCTTTCTGCCTGTCCCCCTCCCCCCGCCCCCAGGAAGCCACGCAGGTGTGTGACCCTCCAGTCTTCTCTCCTCCAGGGCAAACACCCCAACTCCCTCCACTGTTCCTCAAGGCACGTCCAGCCCACCCATCCTCCCTCCTGCCTGTCCTCAGGTGAAACTGTCATCTCACAGGTGAAGTTACTTCTGACCTGGGATTGATTGAGGTGTAAACTCAGGGCTTTCGCTCCATTTTCCCATGATCCAAATTACTCTGGAAAATTCCCACAGAGAGACTTCCAGCCAAGATGGAGGTATAGGTAGATATACTTTGCCTCCTCACACAATCAAAAGAAGAACAACAAGAAATTTAAAAAGCAAAAATAATCGGAACTGTCAGAAAATCGAACTGTATAGAAGTCCAACAACCAAGGAATTAAAGAAGAAACATTCATCCAGACAGGTAGGAGGGGCGGAGATGGGCAGCCAGAGCAGAGAGCACTCGTGGTAAGGTGGCAGCTGGAGGACCGGGGCAGGTGGGCGGTGGCTGACAAACCAGGCAGTCCCATATTTGCATGCAGATAAACTGGGAGGAACAACTAGGGAGCAAGACTAACCGCACAACTCAGGGTTCCAGTGAGGGGAAAAAAACCCTCAAAATCGCTGACTGAAAACACCTGTGGGGATTGAGGCAGCAGAAGAAACTCATAGCCTCATAGGAGAGTTCGTTGGGAGACCCACAGAGTCCCAGAATGTACACAAATGCACCCACCTGGGAATCAGCACCAGAAGGGCCCAATTTGCTTTTGGGTAGCGGAGGAAGTAACTGAAAGCTGGCAGAGGGCTGAACAAGTAGCATTGTTCCCTCTCGGACCCTTCCCCCACATAAAGCATCACAGTGCAGTGATGTGGGTTTCCCCACCCTGGTGAATACCTAAGACTCCTCCCCTTACTACATAACAGGCACACCAAGAAAAAAAAAAGAAATGACTCAAATGAAAGAACAGATCAGAGCTCCAGAAAAAATACAACTAAGTGAGAAAGAGATAGCCAACTTATCAGATGCACAGTTCAAAGCACTAGTAATCAGATGCTCACAGAAATGGTTGAGTATGGTCGCAAAATAGAGGAAAAAGTGAAAGCTATGAAAAGTAAAATAAAGGAAAATGTACAGGGAACCAACAGTGATGGGAAGGAAACTGGGACTCAAATCAATGGTCTGGAGCAGAAGGAAGAAATAAACATTCAACCAGAACAGAATGAAGCAACAAGAATTCAAAAAAATGAGGAGAGGCTTAGGAACCCCCGGACAACTTTAAATGTTCTAACATCCAATTCATAGAGGTGCCAGACAGAGAAGAGGAAGAGCAAGACATTGGAAACTTATTTGAAAACAATGAAGGAGAACTTCCCCAATCTGGCAAAGGAAATAGACTTCCAGGAAGTCCAGGAAGCTCAGAGAGTCCCAAAGAAGTTGGACCCAAGGCACATCATCATTACATTACCCAAGATTAAAGATATGGAGAGAATCTTAAAAGCAGCAAGAGGAAAGGAGAGAGTTACCTACAAAGGAGTGCCCATAAGGCTATCAGCTGATTTCTCAAAAGAAACCTTGCAGACAAGAAGGGCTGGAAAGAGGTATTCAAAGTCATGAAAGGCAGGGACCTACATCCAAGATTGCTCATCCAGCAAATCTATCATTTAGAATGAAAGGACAGATAAAGTGCTTCCCAGATAAGGTCAAGTTCAAGGAGTTCATCATCACCAAGCCCTTGTTATATGAAATGTTATGACTATCTAAGAAAAAGAAGAAGATAAAAAATACAAATAGCGAAATAACAACAAACTCACAACTATCAAAAATCAAACCTAAAAAAACAAAACCAAAAACAAAAGCAAACTAAGTTGTGAAAACAACTTAACAGGAAATAACTAGAACAGGAACAGATTCACAAAACTGGAGATCATATGGAAGGTTATTAGCAGGGGGATGCGGGGGGAGAGAGGGGGAAAAGGTACAGGGAATAAGAAGCCTAAATGGTAGCAGCAAAATAGACAGGGGGAGGTTAGGAGTAGCATGGGAAATCGAGAAGCCAAAGAACTTATACGGCCTATAGTCCATAGTTTATGACCTATGGACATGAACTAAGGTGGGGGAAATGATGGTGGGAGGGGGGTACACAGTGCAGGGAAGTAAAGGGGAGAAAAAATGGGGCAAAAAAATTCTCACAGAAAGTGCCCTTTGGAGGCTGAGACACCCCCAGCTTCTCTCCTGGGCGAGCGCCCCAGCTCTGCTTGGCACACCAGGGGACGCGGGCTGGGTCTGGAATCCGAGTCGGTGGGGCGGGGCCTGCTCCAGGAGAGCCTGGGGGCTGAGCTGGAGGAAGGTGGCCGAGTCTCCAACCGGCTCAGGCTCTGGGGCAGAATGGCCGGCTCCACGGACAGGGCTGACCTGCTCTCTCCTGCGCTTCCCCCCCACCTGTGTGAAGCCACCGAGGTTAAACGTCCATCCCCATATGTGCGGTGCCTGCCCCCTCAGCACTGGTCCCCTGCGGAATGCCCTGACTGCACGCAGCCCTTCAGGCAGCTGGCTCTGCAGTCGGACGAGCTCATGCAAAAGCCACCCAGTGGGGCCCCATTCCTTGGCTCGAAGCCCTTGCGTGCTCCCTGTCACTTCTCAACGGGACCCTCCATGAGGAAGCCACAGTTTCGTGGATCCAGCAAACATGACCTCTGTCTGCCCTGGGGCTGGTAATGACCCCACGCTATTTGGAGGATCCAGCGAAACCACAGATTCTTGCCCAGAAATATCCACGTATGGAACAGTCTCGAAAAGCGTTTCAAAGAACCCCTGGGCCCCACTTCAGGGACCCTGGGCTCAGAAGCCCCCTCCGGTCCAGCACACCCCCTGCCCTCCCCACCCCAGCACTGAGCTCCTCCTCCTCGCCCAGCTTCTTGTTCCTGCCAGGCCTCCTTTCCGGGGTACCTCCCCTTCCACTGGGTTCATTCCATCCAGCCTCCAGCCCCCAAGATCCTCTCTCCACCCTAGTCCCCCCAACCTTAGCACGTTGTGGGGTGGCTAATGGTCCCATCCCACCTGAGGTTTTAGTGTCCTGGCTGGACAGTGAACCTCGGAAGGGGACGATGGGGACACCCGCAGCTGCAGGCACACCTCGTTCTGTTGCTCCTTGCCTCACTGCGCCCTCAGAGATGTTGCGTTTGTTCACAAACTGAAGGCAAGGCCCTCCAGTAAAAAGATCATGACCCACTTAGTTGCGACACCTGCTTTATTGCGGTGGTCTGAACCGAACCCGCAGCATCTCCGAGTTCTCCCTATGCATCGGGTTCACCCAACGATGCTGCTAGCCCCCGCTGTAGGGACGAAGGAAACGAGGCCCAGAGAGATTAAGCAACTTGGCTCAAGTCAAACTACAAGGAAAATGGTCATTGGGATCATCAGGTCCGCCATAGCAATTTAGGATCATGAGTAGGTCAAAGGTCACCCCACCAGTTCAGCTGGGACACCTTTGCTTCTAGGTAGGCTCTGCCTCAGGCTGCGGACGGGCAGCGGTGGTGCTGGCCCGTGGCTCACGGCCCAGAGCAGCAGGCCGGCTCCTCACCCAAGGGGAAGTCGCTTCCACAGAGTGGGATGTGTTACCTTATCGATGGATGGGAGCGCTTGAGTCCAGTTCTGTTCCCCAGGTGCTCTGAAGGGCTCAGTGGCTCTCCTCAGGTAACGTCCATGGACCTCACATGAGTTCAGGATGTACAGAGCACAGGCCAAGGCATAGCCTCCCCAGTTAGAAACACCTGGAACAGAAGAAGATTTCAACGCAGACCTGGGAAGGTCACGCGGTCCACCACCACCCTGCCTCTAAGCATCAGGACGCATGTCGAGAGTGGTCCCAAGATCAGTGGTGCCAGTAGTACCTAGACTTCACTGGAAACACAAATCCTGGGGCTGTAGCCCAGGTCTACTTAACCAGAAATTCAGCGGGAGAGTGGGGAGTGAGCTGGGTTTTACTAAGCCTTCCAGGAGATTCTGATTCAGGTTCAAGTTTGAGAAGCTTTGCTCTAAGCCATCTGGGTTATGTACTGTTAATGACCATCAGAGGAAAAGATTCAGGCGGTGAGAGAGGAAGCCGTTGCAGAACACCCCCTTGTGGTGTGGCTACCCCAGGACCTCAGGCGGCGTGGAAGCCTGTCCTCAGAGGAGCAGGCGCCCCCTCCATCACGCCGTGTTCTCGCACCTCTTCCTGTGCTTGACGATGACCCCCAAGTCAGCCTCACGTCCTTCCTCCGTGGTCAGCCAGCCCCAAAAGGCTGTTTCCCATTTTGGGGGCTACTTTATTGGCTCTTCTCTGAAACCTGCTTGAGTTAGTTCTCCACTTGGTTGAAGAAGGATGGATTAAGGACCTGCTAAGCTCTAGGTGCGAGAGGATGGAGAAAGAACGGGGACCTTCCAAGCAGGGCAGAGAGGGACTGGGCACACAGCCAACCGCAGGGCGGCACAATCCGTGAACGAGATGTTCCCAAAGGATTAGGGGAGCACTGAGAAGGGCACTCATTCAGACTGACTCGGAGAGGATGCACAGAAAAGGCCCATTTACTAGGGGCCTCGCAGGCTGGGTAGAATTTGCCAGAGGAAGGGTGAAGGTAGGAAAAATCCTAATACCCACTGGGTACAAAAGCAGGTGGCATGACACTAAAGGCCTATATCAGAATAGGACGGGTGAAGGTCACATGATAATAATACCATATTCCCCTGCCTCTGAGATGCACAGTTTCTGACGTTTCCATCTCTGAAATTGAGATGCCCCTGGTAGTCAATTTCATTCTGTGGTTGTAAATGACAGCGCTTCCCTTTGTGAGAGGGACATAACATAATGGTGATTCTTGTCATCAACAGTCCCTAATAGACAATGGAAGAAAGTAGCATGCTTTGATCGAATGCTTGCAACGCATGGCGCTGTTCTAATGCCTTACACGGATTAGCTCCTGGAGTCCTTATAATAAGCCCGTGAGGCATGGGTGTTACAATCTTCACTTACGAAGCTGGGGAACAGGCACAGAGGGGCTAAGTCGCTTGCCTAAAGTCGCATAGCTCGTAAGTGATGGGTGTGAGATGCGAACTCAGGCTGCTGCCTCCAGAGCCCATATTCTCTAAAAAGCTTTTTAAAATTGTTAACTGTGGTTAAAAAACCCCACACGACATAGAACGGACCATCTTAAACACGCTCCGGCGTGCAGTGCAGTAGCGGTCAGTACACCCATGTCGTTGTCCACGCCCGAGCCCACACTCAACCTCCACGCATGCAAGTAGAAAACAAAAACATATTTGCAGAGTAGCGTGAAAGGGAAGGAGAAGTGCTTGAAGTGCGGGTCTACTGGGCGGCCAGGACATAAAGCGGGTGTGCACTGGGTGTGCACTGGGTGTGAGCATTAGAAGCCGACGTGTAGAACTGACAATGCTGATGGTTATGGTTACCTTCCACCACCTGTCTCTACCTGCCTTTGGAAAATGCCTGTTGCATGGTCGTCACATCATCTTTGCGATGGTAAACAACTGAACCCACACTGTATTAGCCCTGCCTGGCTGGGTCATGGGGTACAGAGCGGGGATTAAGGACTTGAGGCTGAGGGGCCCCAGGACCAGGAAGGGGGACCAGCCTTGAGTCCACATGCAGGGACCCTGACCGGGGTGCAGTGACCTGGGTCCCACTGCACACTGTCACCTCGATGCTGGCTTGGGATGAGCCCCAAACAGGACAGGACAGCACCCTATTAGGACCAGGGCAGCAAGGGCCAGCGGACCCTGCTGGGCCTGACTGTAGCGGGCGTGATGCGCTGCTGACCTGTGCCGGGTCTGCTCCACCCCCAGGGCCCGGGTGGAGGAGGATGGAGGGGGGCAGGGCTGCCACGCCTCCTGACTCACTCTCCTGGGAGATCCCTCTGCCTGGTGCCCCCAGCCTGCTACAAAAGCAGCAAATCTCTCTGAGCGCCCAGCCCAGGACCCTCCAGAGGTTACCCCTAACCCTCACAGAGAGCCATTGTTGGGGTGAGGCCAGCAAGGCTGGGAAGTAAGAGCCGCCGTTGGCCGGCCGGCCTGCCTGCCCAGCCCTTGGTCCCTCTCTTCGACACGGAGCTGGAGGAACAGACTCAACTCTCTGCCTTCAGGCCCGGCAGCTCCCAACCCTAAGTCAAGGGGCCCCTGTTCACCTTTCTCAGCCCCAAATGCACAGAGTTTCATCCGGAGCTTTCCTCCCAAACAGCCCTGTCCCCACTGTCAAATGGGATCACCTCCTCTCTTGAGGGGACTTGACCGACTGCTGAAGTCGCCACATCGGTGATGCGGCGGCCACGCCTGTGGGGTTCGGTCGATTACGTAAGAACCTGCATTCTGGGTGGCAGGTAGACTTGAGGAAATCTGACGACTTCCCCAGAAATTCTCCGCAGGCTCCCTGCCCCTCCGACCCCAGGCCTCAGGATCAAGGAGATGGGCAGAGGGTGGGTCTTCCAGCAGCAGGCGAACTGGGGAGGGTTCCTCCTCCCTCTTCTGGGCGAGCCAGCCGCGAAGCGAAGGGAGGGCGGACACCCGAGACGTAGGACGTGCGCGACCTTTCACTCTCACTCGCCATCTCTACGTCTGTGGTGGGTGTCTCTCCTAGGACTTCTGCCCATTTTTCAATGGGGCTGTTTGTTTTCCTATTGTGGCGTTTTTAAGAGTTCTTTGTGTCTTTTGGACAATGAGCTTCTGGCTGGACAGGCTCCAAGCCAGTCCCTCCCCCTGGGCAGCCAGGCCCGACTGGCCAGCCCTTCGAGCGCTCACCAGCGATGACAGCGAAGTCAGCCCCCACGTCACAGGCGATGACATCCCCATTTCGTATGTGGCTCTTCACGGCCTCCTTGACTTTGCCCATCCCAAGCTCGTTGCCTCCATCCCCGACCCCTGGAGGGAAGACAGACTGAGTCAGTGCACAGGATGAGGCCAATGGCGGGAGGTGTGGGGGCAGAGCCGCCCCTACTATGTGCCTGCCGCCTCCGGGAAGGGAACGGGGTTGGCTCTGGATGTATTCCAGACAACCAGGAGATGCTGTACTTCTCCTTCAGGTATTCTAGAAACTTCCCCAGTTACAAATGAGTCAAAGTTTGGAACTCCCCAGAGTGTGGCTATGTCCCTTACTGGGTCATGCTCTCAAGTCACACATGGCACACCCTCTGTGTTGGCACAGGTGTGGGGAGGAACTGCCTCTCCTTTCGTCAGTGGCTCTTGCCCAGGGAGGGGCCACAAGTCCCTGTTCCCATGAGTGTGATCAGATGGCATTCTGCTGGCAGAAGCGAACTGGTACAGATTTTTTTTAAGTCAATTCTGTAACTCACTCTCAAGGCTTCTGTTTAAAGAACGTGAAATGTGCGCGCATTGGTTAATTTTGATCTACACCCACCGGAGCGGGGCGGCCTCATGGGAATACAGAGCCCGGGGGTGGCTGGGTAGCATCTGAACGAGACCACTGTCTAAAGGCCAATCTGTCCATCAGCACCAGAGGATTCATTAGCATAATAAATGCTAGACTAAGTATGTTTGACTAGATACATGTTAGAAGTTGTTTAATCCAATGGTGAAATTAATAGTGTTCAAAATAGGTGAACTGGCTAAAAACGACCCAAAGGCCCCCCCCACCCTTGCCGGAACACGATGGAAAAATCTGACCAGCCTGCCTGCTGCCGGCACCCTCTGAGGTGGCGCTCTAGCACCCCAGTCGGTCTCCCGGGTCCGGGTATTTCTGGAACGTTCCATAGACTAGAGATCAGCTGAATCTGCCGGGATCGCGTGGCTGTGGTTGCCTCAAGATAACCGCCTGTCCAAGGTGCTTGTCCGAGTGCCTCAGGAGCAGAGCCGGGCCTTCCGAACCTTCAGAGCGTGGTGCAACCAGGCGCCAGTTAACACGGACGCACTCTGAGAGCTGCGGCATCGGGTGGCTCCGTGGTGCGAACCTCAGAGTGCAGAGTCACCAAACCGAACGGCCGACCGCACCTCGGCTCCGAGGGGCGGCCCGCTGTCCCCAGGCCACCGGCCCGTGCAGCCTGCTGGTGTACGGAGTAGCGGGCGGCAGTGACACGATGGTGTTCGTGTATCTGAACACAGGGAGGGTGCGGTGAAAACATGACATAGAAGATGAAAGCGGTGCGCCTGTCCAGGGCGCTGACCTCGGGCGGAGCCCGCAGGACGGGAAGCTGCTCTGGGTGAGTCGGGTGTGGGTGGGAGTGAGTGCGAGGGGCCAGGACGTCCCTGGACGCGACCGCGGACTTTACAGACACTGTCCTCTTAGGCTGCCCTAAATTTATAAAAAAAATTTTTTTTCAGTAATACATTTATGTTAGCTAATTATAATATTTTTACTTTACAAACTTTAAAAATTCTTTTGTTTTTTTGACCCTTTTGTAATACTACTTAGTTTATTTTTTTTTTAAGTACTTTTTTTTTCTTTTAGATTTTATTTATTTATCTTTAGAGGGGAAGGGAAGGAGAGAGGGAGAGGGAGAGAAACATCAATGTGCGGTTGCCTCTTGTATGTCCCCGGCCGGGAACTGTCCTGCAACCCAGGCATGTGCCCTGACTGGGAATCGAACCGTGAACCAAAGGATTGCAGGCCCGCGCTCCATCCACTGAGCTACACCAGCCAGGGCATACTACTTAGTTTAAAACACACACACACAGTGTTCAGTTGTACAAAAATATTTTCTTTCTTTACATCCTTATTCTATAAGCTGTTTCCTATTTTTAAATGTTTTAAATTTCTTTTTGCTTTCTGGACTTGGTTCAAAACTAAGGCACAGACACACACGTCATTCTAGGTCTGCACAGGGCCCGCATCGTCGGGACCCCTGCCTTCCGGCTCCACATCTGGTCCCACCGGGAGGTACCGGGGGCAACAGCGTGCGTGGAGCTGGCCTCTGCTGGGACGACAGGCCTCCCGCTGGAATGACCTCCTGAAGGACCTGCCGGAGGATCCTCTGAGGAGGTGTCCCTCTTTTCTGAAATATGTCCAGGGTGATTTGCTTGGCTTGTTCCTTTTCTCCATTGCAGATTTGCTTGTAAGCACATAAGGCGCCGTGAACCTTCCAATCTGTTAGAGAAAACCGTTCGTCGGTGGGGTCCATGTTTGCGAACTCTTTAAGGAGCTTGTTGAGGTCTGCAAAAGCTTCTGCAAAACACTTCACTATTTATTTTTTGGGGGGCTCTTCTTCATTTTCTTCTTCTGTAGGTTCCTTTCCCCTTGCTTCTTTAGCTCTGCGTTCCTGCTCCAGTTCCAGCCACTCCACACTGGTCAATTCCTCAGGAACCACCGCTGGAGCTCCTCAAGGTCATCTACACCACAGCCAGGTTAAAGTCACTGTCACCTGAACTACAACCTCGGTGGTGTTTGCAACCTCCGCATCCTTGGAAAATCCTTTGAAGTCATGGACAAGCCTCTTGACTGTCTTCTTCCAGGTGCCATTCGGACATTCCTTGGTGACATCAGCTCTCCCCAGGCAAGGTGCTCGGTGCCGTCACAGGCGCTGTCATCCTTCCGGAACTGTCTCGGTGTCTTCTCGGTGTCTGCCTCGGTGGCAGCAGCAGCCCGGGAAGAGGTCCTCCACAGGCAAGAGGCCCTAAAAGCTGCTCTAACCCCTCAATCTATTGTGAGGGTCAAAGAGGGAATGTTTGGAGGGAGAAATACTTTTTGGTATTGGGAAGAAGATCATCAACAAAAGAAGGGTGTCTGGGAGCATTACCAACAATAAGCAAAATCTTTTTTTTTTAAGAGATTTTATTTATTTATTTTTTTAGAGAGAGGGAAAGGGAGGGAGAAAGAGAGAGAAACATCAATGTGGGGTTGCCTCTCACGTGGCCCCCACTGGGAACCTGGCCCGTAACCCAAGCATGTGCCCTGAATGGGAAACGAACTGGCGACCCTTTGGTTCGCAGCCCGTGCTCAATCCACTGAGCTACACCAGCCAGGGCACAATAAGCAAAATCTTGAAAGGTATGTTATTCTCTAAACATACCTGTACATTTAGCTGACTGAGCAATCCAGGAGGGCATCTTGGAAGAGGAGCCGGGTCATCCATGGCTTCCTACTGCTCCTGCCGTGCACTGGCAGGCGTGTGCTTGAAGGCCTGGGGCTCTCCCTGGGCCACATCACAAAGGGATTCCACGTGTAGCCTGCAACATCGCCACAAGGAAGACTGGGGCCTTGCCCTTAAAGCCTTGAACCCTGGCCTTGACTCGGCCTCCTTACGGATGAAGGTCCGTTCAGACATCCGTTTCCGGAACAGGGAGGTTTCGTCCACATTGAACATTTGCTCTGGCAGGCGACTTCCCTCCACAGTCCGCTCGTCCTGAGTCTCCAAACACCGCTCAGCTCAGCACCCGCACGCGCACCGCTTGCCCTCACGTGATGCCCGGAATGACGGTGCTTGGACCGTTTCGGTCACCTGGAGCTCGCAGTAAACTCACCATCATCAGGTCCAGCCTTTTCTTTCAACATTGCGAACACACGTTCTGCTTTGGTCGCGACTGTCACGGTGCTGACAGGGACACGCCGCTGTGTCCGGTCTGCGATCCTGGTGGTTGGAAGTTTCTCCACGTCTGATCCAGGCCCTTCTCCAAGTTTTGTTCGGCTCATCGCCTTCAGTGGAGCAGACCCTTGCTCAGCTGCTGTCACTTGGTTCCTGTTCTTCTCGGCCGTGGCTCTGGTGGAACGGGCCACGCCTGGCAGGTGAGCAGCGCCCATCGCTGAGTTTCCACCTGCGTCGTCCTCGACACTCACAATGAAGTTGCCGCGTCAGTCCCTCAACATGGCCTCTTACCGGCAACATGAGTGGCAGTTTTGTTCGCTTAGGGCCGAGATGATCCAAACACAAGATTGAGTCAAGCACAAGAGAACACGATGCGATCCAGAGACGCAGCGACCACGAGACTGCGAAGCTGTGGCCAGCGTCACGTGGCGTTCCGCTTCCCAGCAAACCTTTTTATGTGGGGAGAGTGCCTTCCGAAATGACAATAAGACGTAGCACGGCAACTACGTAACCCAGTAACAGCCGTTCAAGATCGTGAACAAGCAGCGTGTCCTGTACATGACCGCGCGTGCTGTACGCCTGTGCTACCTGCAGCACGCGGGTGTGTTTCCGCCACCATCAGCGCAAACGCGTGAGGAACGCAATGCTCTGCGGTGTCAGGACGGGTGCGATGTCACGAGGTGATAGGAGTTTTTCGGTTCCATCATCATCTTCTGGGACCACCGTGGCCCGCATGGTCCACGTTGACTAAAACACCATTATGCCTCGCATGATCGCATGACAGCGTTTGCGTCTGTTTCTGCAAAGGCTTGGGCTACTCGGGAAATTCACTGGAGGTCAGTGTTCGTTGCAAGATGGTGGGGAGGGGAACTGGAGATGACCCGCCTCGAGCATCAGAGACCTGGAGAATCAGCCAGGAGAATCGGACAGTTGTGAGTGGCCAAATGCCTCAGGTCCGCACCCTGGGGGTGTCTCAGGACAGTTTTCCAGCTCCAGGACAGCCCATTGAATGAGGGGCAACAATGGCAACACCTAGCATTGGCATTTTGTCTATTTCTGCCTCTGCTTTTTGGCGTTTTATGAATTTCACCCTGTCTGTGGCCTTGTTTTCCTTGCTGAGCTCCCGAGTCTCCAATAGGGGCGGGTCATGAATGGCAGGTGTCTTGGTTCCATGTTGGTGCTACACGCACACCAGGCAGCTGCCTAGGGAAACTGAGGCATGGGGTGTTCATAGAGCAGAGGAGAGAAAGGACATTTAGGGGGTAGCCCTGCTGGGCGGGGGCTGTGGGAAGGCACCACTTAAGCCCCCGAGGCCCTGACAGGCAGGCTGTGAAGGCACAGTCAGCTCCACCTGCTTGCTCTGGGGTCTCCAGGAGCCCACTTCGGGGGATCAGCACAGAGCGGGGTCTGTGCAGCGTGAACTTGGAGACCCTTTCCTTTTCTGTGCTGGCTTCTCGCCCCCCCGGCCCTAGTCAGGGGTGTCCAACCTTTTGGCATCTCTGCGTCACACTGGAAGAAGAAGAGTTGTCTTCGGCCACACATTAATACATCGCACTATGTAATCACTGAAACATCTCATAATGTTTTAAGTAAATTGATGATTTTGTGTTCGTATTCATAGCCTCAGGCTGCATCCACAACCATCCTGAACCGCCTGCTGCCCGCAGGCCGCAGGTTGGACACCCCTGCGAGGCCCTCGGCCTGCCCCGCCCAGAGAGACAGGAAGCTCAAAGCCAGCTGCTCTGGGGGCGTCACCGCCCCCCACCCCCCCACCCAGGCCTCTTCTGGGAAGGTCCAGAGCAGGTTGGCAGACATTTCTTACTCAGCCAGAAGATTTTTATCATCTCATCAAAAACCTTAAAAGCCTAAGGCGACTGATGAGTCTGGGAAGCGCTGTGGAGTGTTTGAGAGAACAGAAAAACACAGAATGGCAAACAGGCCTTACTGACCTACCCCCTGGGGGGAGGAAGGCTGGTTCTCCATAGGAGTCACGTGCAGCCTTTCAGAAATCCACGGACTCCATGGAAAGCCTGTCGGGTCCAATCTCAGGAGTCTGGGCCCCGGTCTGATTCTCCCAGCAACACCAGTGAGCGGGGCAGCCTCAGGAAGCCCCGCTAGGCCTGTTTTGGTTGCGATGTACCTGCCTGGTCTACCTCGCAGGGTTTTGCAATGCAAGAAATGTGAAACCTCTTTGAAAACTAGGAAGTTCTGTGCTTTCCACAAATGGTCACACTATGATATTGTTAGCCATCAAAATACTGCCCTAATCATATAGTTAACGTATTTAAAATGCATATGCTTCATAAGGTTGTTGTCGGCAGTCAGACAGACATGCGCAGAGCACCCGGCCATGCGCAGAAGGTCACCAGGGCAGACAGCCCTGCGTGCCCAGCAACAGGCAAGACTGGGAAGACAAGGGCCTCACCCCCGGGGGGTCCTTTCCTCCCCTTGCCTGTCCCTGGTCCCGAGGTTTAGACCTCCCTGACCTTTCATATCGCTGGTCACTGGGTTTAAACCCCTTAATTTTTCCTCCCTAAGGATAACATCTAGGCCTCAGCTGTGCTTCAGCCCCAGGCCCAGAAAATCAGCAAAGCCAGACAAGGGACAGCATGGTAGCCTCAGGACCTGCAGCAATGACTAACAACCCCCTGCCCTGGCTCCAACCAATTGCTGCAGACCAGGACCCTGAAAAGACACACTTTGAAAGCGGATAAGTGTTCTACTGTGACCCTCCCTTGAGACTTCCCCCTAAGATTCCCGCCCGAAAGAAAGAACTAAAAGCCCTCAGGACAAAGGACCAGGTACGTTTTCCCTCTGGGGGGTGTGCCTCTGTCTTTCTCTTCCCATCTTCTCCCAACAGGCGGCATGCCCTACGCCCCAAGGGACCCCCTGAGACGTGCAACCAGGGGAGCAGCGGGCAGCAGCAGCTGCCCCAGGCTGATCCCCTGAACCCGTCCCACGGCCCCCTGCTCTCTGACCTCCCAGTGAGCTCAGGCAGCCCAGCCTGGGCGCTGCTGTGGCTTCTTCTGCGCTCCGCCCTTCGCTGTTTCACTGCTGAGAGCTTTTGCCCTGCTCGCACTCCTGCGCTTCGTCTCTCGACTAAACTCTTTCTTTCCTTCAAGAAGACAAGCACCGAGGTCTGGCCAATAACGAGATGATACATAGTATGCAGGGCACGCTCACTTACGTGACCAAAATAATATGCCACGCCTGGGTTTTCTTCTTATTGTCCTATTATTAGCTTTAATATTTTAAAGTTGGGAAAATGGACATGCTAGGTTAAATGGCATTTCCCTTTGTTGCTCGCAGGAACGCTGGATTTCTGAACAATGATGTTGTGTGTAAGGACCATCATCAAAAAAGACCATCTCTGGAGTGGAAAACAACGGTGCCCCTATAACCCTTGGCTGTCCGTGTTCAATAGTCAGTAAACAGGCATTCGGTGCTGATGTTCTTGTGGAATTCTGAGTGCCCCTTGCTTACCGGTTGACGAGATTCCAGGGATTTTCTGGGCTTCAAGGAAAAGATCATCAATGGGATCAACCAAATGCTTGATGTTCATCTTCCTCGCATTGTAGTAGTTGCCATCGGCAGCCCTTCCTGTGCGCTCTATCGCCACCAGGTGGTCAAATCTGCGAGGAAGCAAGAGCACCAGACCTCGTGGTGAGTGGGGCTGCTTTCCTGCAGAACCCCGCCCTCAGGAGTTTGTGTGAAGGACATTTCATTCTTTCCCTGATTCCTTCCTTCCCACAGAACTGGGCTGAACATCTACTGTGTGCCAGGACCTGTGCTGGAGGCTAGTCTAGCAGATCATGGTAAGAAATGATGTCGGAAGTCTTCAGCAATTTATTAGGGTCAGAGGCTGCGAGAGCAGGAAGGCCAACGGTCAGGGTCATGACCAGGGATGATGCTGGTGCCCTGCCCAGACCTCCATTAACCACTGGGGGAGCTAGTGCCCAGTGGTTTGGGTGTTGGCTGCTACTGGCCCCTGGCTGCCCTCTTCCAGGATCTTGTTCAGTTGACGGACACAAAGAGACCAAAAAGAAATGGAAATATTAGACCACTGTTTCTACTGCAAGATAAACTTCTTGAGACAGAAAGAGACCAAGAAATAAGGGGTGGAGCCGGCATGGGTGTAGAAATGCCCACCGCAGAATCAGATCATGCAGGCCCTCATGCCACCGGGTCTGGGTAAGTTGCTTAACCTCGCCAGCCTCATTGTCTGCATTCTGTCACGTGACCGAACAATGGGACCGTCTCTAACTGTGTTGACAGCGTTAAGAGAGCATGTGCACAAGAAGCACTCAGCATAAAGCACCTACTCAGTGCTGGGCGAGGGCTCCTGGTGGCGGTTGGGGCTGCTATTATTGTTATCAGGAGGAGTGCTGTTTTGAAAATCCAATTTAAGAGCATGAAAATTGCACTTTTATATCTCTCTAAATCCCCTCCCCACTCCCAATGAATTCTTCAGAATCTTAACTCTGCTGTGGAAAACAGTATGGCTGTTACTCAAAAAAATTTTAAATATAATTACCATATGATCTAACAATTCCACTTCTGGTATATACCCAAAGGATTGGAAGCAGGGAGTCAGAGAGATATTTATGCACCCATAAAACTAGCAGCCCTGTTCACAATAGACAGGAGGTGGAAGCAACCCAAGTGTCCATCAGTGGACGAACAGGTAAGCAAAATGTGATATATACGTGCAATGGAATATTATTCAGCCTTTCAAAAGACAGAAATTCTGATATGTCATGGCATGGATGAATCTCAAGGACATTTTGCTAAGGGAAATAAGCCCGTCACAAAATGACAAAACTGCAGGATTCTACTTATAAGAAGTCCTTAGGATAGTCAAATTTATAGGGATATAAAGTGGGATGGTGGTTATCAGGGGCCGGGGCTAGGAAGGAACAATGTTTGATGGGTACGGTTTTGGTTTGGGAAACGAAGACGTTCCGGGATGGACGGTGGGGGTGGCTGCACAGCAATGTGTATGCACTTAATGCCACTGAGCTGTGCGCTTAAAATGGCAAGACGGTAGTTTATTTAATCTTCACCCTACGATATGTTTATTGATAAGAGAGAGAGAGAGAAACATTGATGTGAGAAGGAAACATTGATCAGTTGCCTCCTGTTTGCACCCCAAGTGGGAATCAAACCTGCAATGTAGGTTTGTCATTTGACAAAGGTGCTGGTTGTCCCCCGCTGAAATGAGTTCGCTACTCCCCAACGGATCATGACCCAGGTTGAGAAACCGCTAATTTTTGGTTTGGGTAATTTTCTTCTCCCTCTGTCAGGAAGACATGCTCTGGACCCGGCTACTCAGAGAGACCGTCTGTGAAGCCCCCCGCGCACCTCGAGCCCCCAGCCTTGTTGGTGAGTCTGGCCCGCTGGACCCCATGGGCTCATGGCTCTGCTCTCTCTGCAGGGGAGCCCTGACCCGTGTGGCTCCGCGGGCTGGGTGTCGTCCGGCAAAGCGAAAGGTCGCCGCTTTGATTCCCAATGGGGGCACATGCCTGGGTTATGGGTTCTGTCCCCCATTGGGGCACATACGAGAGGCAACCGACTGATGTTTCTCTCTCACATTGATGTTTCCTTCCCTCTCGCTCTCCCTCCCTTCCCCTCTTTCTAAAAGTAAATAAGTAAGACTTTAAACATATATAAATAAACTGGGATAGGACCCACATACCTAGGAGACCTGGGGTCCCCATCACCGAGGAGAAGCTCCCGGGCAGCTCCCGCTGAGCCGCCTGGGTAGGTTAATACTGGGATCTGCGTCTCCAGCACACCTGGAAAGGAGGCAAGGAGTAGACCCATCAGTCCCGTGTGCATTTGGGGAATTCCTGCTGGCTTTTCCAAAGCTTCTTTGGAAAGGATCGTTTCCATTCCTGAATGACATTTGCCTGCAGAATCCTTTGTTAGGTACGCCAAGCCCTCGGCCCAGAGGAAACTTCAGTTTGTTTACTGTCAGTCCTGAGCAAACCTTTGGGTTGGCGGAGGGCGAGGTGAAACCAGGCTGGGCTCACCAATACCGAGGGCTAGCAAACATGCTCCATGCCAATGCCACATAGCACGTGAACACGGGCCTGCCCTGAGCCACGGTCATCGTGATGCTGGGACACACTTAGGTGTCCGCAGTGACAGTGAGCCAGCCCTTTGCGAGCAGGGGACATGCATACTCTTGTTTAATTTCCCCCACAAATCTGTGTGATAAGAACCACGGTGACCCCCATTGCACGGAGGAGGAAAACTGAGGCTCAGAGATGCTGTATCCCTTGGGTGGAGCCTAGCGTGTAGATCGGTGTCACAGTGCCAGCTCTCACCCAAACAGGCGGCCCAACAGAGCAGGGAACATAATCTGTCCCCTGGTGGGCTCACAGGGTGGGCCAGGTCGAGGCAAGGTGAGACTTCCCGCCTGAGCTACAAAGAACCAATTTATCAACATGGTCAATTTATACTCAAGACTTGGGAGAAATGACTCAGCTTTTCGTTCTTCAAACTTCCTAGGCTTCCATTATAAAAAGAACTGGATCCTTTTCATTAAAAGCTCAGATCCCTTCTGTTTTCTTTGTCCACAGATAATGAAAGTTCTATAAAATCCAACACAATAATCACACCTGCTAAGCCACTGTGTGGATGAGCCCAAGTCTGAAGTCAAGTTCAACTTGAGGCCCTGAGCAGGGCGACCAGGTGAGCAGGAGGGCAGAGTGACTTTTGGGAAAGTGAGTGACTACAAATATCCACCAAACCGGGTCCTAGATGGCAGTGATTGCCAGTCTGTTGGCGACGCTCAGCACAGTTGGCTGTCCCTTCTCCTTGATGACAACACAGTCCCTTGGTTTTCCTCCTTCTTCGGTGCAGCTCCTTCTCGGTCTCCTTGCTCACTCCCCCCCTTCCCCTCCACCCCTCCATGTGGAGCATCCCAGGGTCCTCTCCTCTGTCTTCGTTTATTCCCTCGGTGATCCCGTCCAGTGTCTTGATTTTAAAAGCCATCAATTTGCCGACCATGCTCCAATTCATCTTTCCAGCCCAGGCTGCTCTCCTGAACTTGACTCGTAGGTCTAACTGCCTGCTTGACTTCTCCGCTGTGCGCCTAGTAGGCATCTCACACTCCGTCACCCGGGCTCCCACCTGCACTCTTTTGCATGTTGGGTTTGTGGTGAAACACACATCACGTAACAGTTACCATCGTACCCGTTTTTAGGGGTGCAGATCTCCAGCGTGAAGTGCGCTCCTGTCGTTTGGCCGTCACCATGACCCATTGCTACACGTTTTACCTCTTTGCAAACTGGAACTCTGTCCCCATGAAGCACTAACCCCCACTCCCCTCCCCACAGCCCCTGACAAGCACCGTTCTACTTTTCGTCCCTATGATTGTAATTACTCGTGTAAGTGGAATCTTACGGTATTTGCCCTTTGGGGTCTGGCTTATTTTACTTAGCATGATGTCTTCAAGGTTCATCAGGCTGTATGTAGCGTGTGACAGGAGTGCCTTCCCCGTAAAGACTGGATAACATTCCGCGGCGCGGACAGACCATGTTTCATTTACCCATTCGTTCATCGGCAGGCACTGGGTCGCTTGCACATTGTGCCTGTTGGGAATAACGCTGCTGGGAATATGGGTGTGCAAATATCCATGTGAGTTCCTGTTCTCAGACATTTGGGGCGTAAACCCAGAAGTGAAATTGCAGCATCATACAGATATTTTCTATTTTTAATTTTTTGAGGAACCACCATACGACTTTCCGAGGTGGCTGCACCCTTCCCACCGACCGTGCACAGGGGTCGGCCTGCTCCACCTGCCGTCTCGCTGGCCCCGGTTCGCAGCGGTTACACCCTGGGTTCAGTTACCCACCCAAACCCTCAGAGCAACCCCCGATTCTTCTGTCTCACACCACATCCAATCTGCTCAGGAATCATGATTCTACCTTCAAAACGTGGAGAGTTCCAGCTACATCCCACAATCTCCACCTGCACCATTCGTCTGTCTGGGTCCCCCCGGAACTGGAGTCTGAGACAAAGACTTGGGTGCAGGTGGTTTATTGGGGAGGTGTCCCCAGGAGGCAGGTGGGACAGGCAGGAGGAAAAGCCAGCAGAAGGTTTGTGTCTTTTCCAGTCACTGCTCTAGGTAACGGAGTCTCGGTTCCGTCGGGACCTGTGTGTCTCCAAAAGATGGGAGGCAGGGCACCAGGTCCTGCCTCCTACTTGGTTGAGCCCCCACTGAAGACTTTAGCAGCTTCTGGGAGGAGGGGGTTTCACAGCTTTGGGGAAACCCTGCAGGGTGCTGGCTCTGATGGGCCGGTCAGGTCGTGTGACTTGGAGCTTCCGCCCTAGCACAGCTGAAGTCACAAGGGGGCCAAAGGGACAGGCCAGAGGGCACCACCCACTCCAAGCCACCCTCGTCTCCCCCATTTGCATCAGCCTGGCCAGTTCCCTGTTTCTACCCTTGTCCCTACAGCCTCCCGGCTGATCCTTCAAATCCTAAGCCAGAACATGTGGCCCTCTGCCACCTGGTGGCCTCAAGGACTCCCCCTCCCTGCCAGAGTAAAAGGCCAGGTGCTCCCAGTTAACCTTCAGGCCCTTTCGGGTCTGGCCCCTGTGACCTCTGTCCCCCTCACCCAGCTTCACCCTCCAGGCTAGCCGGCTGGCCACCGCCCTCTCTCCAGCTCCACCTAGTGGCCTCTGCCCGGGCCTTGGTCGCGGCCTGGCACCTTCTTCCTGGAGCCTGCCCAGCCTTGCCCCTTCACCAACGTCACACCTCGGCTCCAGTGGCACCTTCCCCCCGGGGGCCTTGTCTGGCCATCTGGGTTAAGATCGCCGCCACCACCACCTGGGCTGCATAGGTCTCTTGCTTTTCCCCTATGTAGTTTACTGTCCATCACACTGCGTTGTTAGAACAGGCGCCCCACGGGGGGGTCCACCTATGGGTCTCGAGAGCCACAAATAGTGGCTGGCACATGGTAGGTACTCAACATGCATTTGTTGCATGACACAGAGTCTGTACATTCAGACACAACCTTGCCTGACACTCCTAGCCCAACGGTGTTCTAGGGCATGCCTCCCTGGGGCCGAAGCCCTTGTCAGGGGCTCAAAGGAAGCGATGCTTCCTGAAGATGCATTTTGAGGGACACAGAGGGACAAGCAGTGTGAGGCAGGTGAGACTCGCCAGGCTCATGGCTCATGCCTGCACAGCACCTGCAGGATGGAGGACAGGTGAGGCACCTGAGACCAGCCTCAGCACCCAAGCCTTGCATCTGCATCACTCGCAGCTCCAATGCCTGCCTGGGTGCTCCGGGGACTGACGCAGTGAGGGGCACTCCTTCCCATCGGGGCCAGAGGGGACACTGCTATCTGGACCTCTCTGACTTCTCTACGCTCGACTAGCCCATCCCTGACGCCAGGGACCCATGGGTGTCCTGGTTTGCTAAGGGTCCTCTGTGGGTCACCCTCACCTCTCCTAGGGAGGGCGTCAGGTACCTGGGCCCTGAGGCCTGGTGGACCTGGCTTCAAATTCCAGATCACCATCCCCATCTCGGTAAATCACTCGACCTCTCAGAGCCTCAGTCTCTTCCTCTATAAAATGGGGATAATGTTGCTTATTCCAAAGAGCCGTTCTGAGCTTTAAGGACTGAAAGTGCCCCGTGTTCGGTGCATAGCAGAAGTTCCACAGACGCCAACTCCCTTCACCGTCTGCCCCCATCTGGCTGCTCACCTTGCTCCACAGCCTCCTCCACAAGCTTCTCGAACAAACTCAAGGCTCTCTGGTCCACAACCATGGAGACGCCCTTCTGCAGCGCCTGCAGGAAGGCGGCCAGAGCAAGGGCTCCCGGTGGGCCGTCTGTCTCTTCCGGGGGCTCGTGCTTGAAATGCGTGGGGAACCCAGTGGTGATGAGCACCGAGTGGGCGTGGGACAGTGACAGCGAGGCCCTCAGCAGCTCATCTTTGCAGAGCAGGTGCCCGATCCCCCGGTTGCCTGAAGTCACACACACAATAAAATCGCAAAATAGTGTCATTGAGTTTCAAGTAGACACGTAGGCACACAGTAGTTGGGTCTTTTGTCTGTTTCAGAGGTGGATTTGAGGGACATGCTCGAGACTGGTATTCGTTCACCAGAATGTATTCTCTTCTCCTGCCCCAGTCCTGAGCATAGCTGGGTCAGGGGCCGAGCAGCCTCTCGGTTAGCTGTGGCCAGAGGCGAGGTTCCATCTGGGTAACAATCAGAGAGCAGTTGAAAGGGAGTAAGAGCAGGCATGATGTGCGCCACCTCCTGGCCACATACCTCCCATGCACTCCTCCAAGTTCTTCCCTTCCTGAGGGCTGGGATGCTGACAACTGGGGACCCCCATGGGTCTCATGGTTTGATGGCAAAGCTGCTGGGTCCCTGCGTGATGGGGTGCAGCAGATCTGCCTTCCTGCTGAAGTAGAACAGTCACCCTGGAAGTCCCACCCTGGACTGTTGCGTGAGAGGCATATATTTCTATTTAATTTGAGCAAAGCATCTTGGGGTGTACTATAGCAAACCCAAATACAAGGCACATGAAGGAGAAAGGGGTGCAGTACTGTCTGAGTTGGGGACTCCCCAAAAGAAGACTCTAAGACAAGGGCTTGGGTGCAGGTGCTTTCGTGGAAAGCAAGCCCAAGAAATGAATCAGAAGGGTGAGAAGCCACTGAAGGGTGTGTGAGTGAGCAGTCCCACTTGAGATCCTGTAAGAAGTGGCGAGGAGCGCACCCGAGGGCTGTCCCTCCAGGGACAGGGAGACAGGGCACTCATGCAGTGGCCCTACAAGGGGAAGGCTGCCCTTCAGGACACTGATGCCCCGCCTCTGCTAGGCTGGGCCTGCTCCAGCGGAGGGGCAGAGAGACCCCAGCCTAAGGTGGGGGCTGTGGATCTGGGCGCCACCCACTGCAGCTGGGGTCTGGCGGGGCCCCAGCAGCATCCGCCACAGCTGCCCCCGGTGGCTGCCATGCTGGTCCCAGATGGGCAGCACAGCCTTCCGACTCTCAACACACACCATTGTGCCTTTGTCTACACTCAGGTCGCCCTGGAGCATATCTGTGCCGTGTGAAGGCAGGACGTGACTCAGAACTTCCATTCTGGCTGTGGCTAAAGTGCGAGGTGGGCCTAAGGGACATGAGAGGATGTCAGCTTGTATCTGAGGTGCCTGGAGACCATGAAGGTGCACAGGGTTTGAATTCCTGTTACGGAGGAAAAGCTCCCAATTTAGAATCTGGAAACTTACGTTCAAGTCCAAGTGTTGGCACATTGTGGCTGTGTGACCTTGGCCTTGTCCTGGATTGCTATGAGCCTCAGTTTTCCCACGTGGAGCACGGGGGTGGCCCGGGTGGAGGGAGGCTGTGGGAAAATGGCCCCGCATACCCTGCCAGTGGGAGTGGGCACGAGAACACTTGTCTGGAGGGTGGTTCGGAGCTTGGGTTTGGACCCTGGAGCCAGAAGTCACTTCTGGGGACGTGTCCTAATAAAGGGCTTGTGGGTATGTGGCAAGCCCAGTCAGAAGGATGTTCACCGCAGCATTGTTTACGGAGTCAAATAGGACAATCATAACATCAGTGGGACGTTCGTAAAACGGAATTCTATGCAAAGGAAAGATTATTGTAGAAAACTAATAGCATGGGGAAATGTTCACAGCGTATGAGAAAGTTTTAAAAGTCAGGTTCTAAAGTAATATCACAGCATGATTCATGGATATATCTACATATATGTACATATACACATATATACATACATATATATGTTTTGCAGGGGTGGGCAGAAGTAGGCTTACAGTTGTGAGCATGCAAAACACAGCGTTAATAAAGCTGTTGTAATAATCACAGCCCGCACATCTTTTCCCTGGGAACAACTGAACGCCAGCTTTGCCCGCCCCTGTACATTGTTTTTGTTTGTTTCGGTCTTATAGTTTCAAGACCAAAGAAAACGGCTTTAAGGGCAAACATGACATTGAAAATTAACAATGGTTAGTTGGGGTGGGATACTGGTCATGTTTATTGCCTCCTTACTTTCGTATATTTATGCAATGAAGACAAGTTGCTGTTGATCAAAGGGGAGAAAAATAATATTTTGGAAGAAAACAATTGGACTGTAACCTATTTCGTAGGACTCGAGCACCCCAAAGAGAAAGGAGGAAAGAGAGAACTCTGTGAACGTTAATGCGATCTGTCCGTTTGTGGCGATTTTATTAGTAGTGCAAACACCATTATTAGAAACCTTGTATTCCTTTATAGTCTCCAGGCACCTCAAATGCAAGCCAACGTCCTCTCAAAAATGACTGAGTAGCTCTATTATTATGCCCACTGAGTATTGCTCAGTCCACTGCCATCCATCTTGTATCTGCCGTTTAATGCAGTGGGACTCAAGAGCATCTGTTGTTCTGGAGGATTAACAGTGTTTCTTTATGGATGATATTGGCCTGCCCAGACAGCCATAAATCTGCCAGCCCGAGCCTCATGCTCAGGCCAGTCCGGCCCCAGAGCGGGTGCTGTGGCTGGCCTCCCGGGTCGTTTTCATTAAGCCACGAACCCCACGGTAACTTTACTTCATACTTTCGCAGCTGCTTTTTTTAAAGTCTTAGCTTATGGCAGAGTCAATAATTCATCTTCCATGATCCTTGTGCTGAGTGGGAGAGACGTCAGCGTGGGTAAGTATGCTGGTGAGAAAGTATCGCAGAAAATTTTTTAAAGCGTCCGCCAAGGAGATCCACTATGTAAGGGACTCTCGGCGTGCACAAAGCTACGAGCATTGACCTCTGTATCTGTGTTTGTCCTAAAACGTGCATCTGGGGGGTCGGGGGTCCCACATTTACTCTGCGTCTATACGTTAAGGAAATCATGGTCCCTGCAGAATGATTGAATGAATGAATGAGCAAATGAAAAACCTAACAAACAGATAAGTGACAAGCTCTGCCCTGTGGTTTCACAGGAACCTCGGTTACAGCTGACCCCTCTGTGACTGGGGCGCAGCCTGCGGTCCCGGGTCCGGGGAAAGATCAGGTGGTTTTCAGGCTGGTCGGCACTCTAAGATTCTGGGCCGCAGCGCTGGCCAGCACAGAAGGGCGCCCAGGCTGTCTGCTCGGTGGCTCCGTTCAGGTGCTGTTCTCTACCCCAGTGTCACCGTCACCCACTCTGCCTGGGTCTCGGGAGTCTTGCCTGGACGGTCCCCAGGTAGGTCTCACTCCCCTGCTCTCCACAGGGGCCCCACCACCACCGGTCCAGGTACCTGCTCAGGCAACGGGTGTCGGGTGGCCCAGCAGGGGGCCATGTGCACCTCCTTCAGACAAAGTGCAAGAACGGCCCAGGTCTGGAAGCGCAGCCCCTGGGAAGGGGCAGCAGAGGTGGGGGGGGTGGGAGTCAGGAGAGGCTGGAGCCTGCTTAACCGCCCGGGACAGACTGTGACGTACCACTCGGACTCCAGCCCGAGGCAGCCAGCGCTACTGACCGTGGCTGGCCTGGAGGCAGCAGGTGCGGGCTCGCGTGCTGCCCAACCGTCTGCTCCCACCTACGAGGTATGGGGTTGGGGGCAAGTCTCCTAGCCTTAGACGCCTTGTTTTCTTCGTCCGTTAAAGGAAGTTAATAACAGCTGCCTCGTAGGGTTACTGGGAGGATTTAATAACATGAAACGCGGAAGTGCTTTTAGCACATGCCTGGCCCAGAGTAAGTCAGTAGATAATAGCTATTATTCCTATTACCTCTCGGAACCCTGAGAGGGTGGTATGCTGGTTATTACTCTTGTTATACTGACTAATATACTCAGTTTAATACTCAGTTTCTTGGGAACTGAGGTGGAGAGCAGCTGTGAAGTCGACACTGTCCTTCTCTGTGAGCCTTTATCAGAAAAAAAGAAAACAAATTACCCATGCACCATGGCGCCCTCTGCTGGCCACCTGGGACTAGGAATTCGGCTTTTTTAATAAAGATGCTGCAGGAAGTTGAAAGCCCCTCAACCAGCTTTCAGCAAACCTCGTCCTTGTTGGAACCAGCAGACCTTGTGGGTCCCGCTAGCCTGTCCCTATCTGCAAAGCCAGAGGCTTACAAGCCACAGAAGGGCTGTTTACTCTGAGATGCAACTGCAGTGTACATGTTGGCTGCAAACTGTGTTGAGGCAAACTACACAGGCCTGCCTGGCCACGATCCCCCAGGAGTGGCAAGCCAGCCCCCGCCGCTGCCCCTGCTGCCTGGTACAAAAGTTCTGTTCTCTGCCCAACCCCAGGGCAATGGCACAATAGGGGACGATTAGGGCCATTGTGGATGCATGGGTGATGTTTAAACGGTGGCCCTTGATTTCCAGGGAAGCAGTCTCCCTTTTTCTTCTCTTGCCAACCCCAGTTTAGTCTGGCAATGTGCGTGGCAACTAAGCTCACCTCCCAAACTCCCCCACATGTTTAGGGTTGAGCATTTTGGAAAAAAAATAAAGAAAACAAAAATCACCCATCATTCCACTACCCACAGATCATCGCCCTCAGTATTTCAGGGCATTTACTTCCAGTCTTTTCGGGAGTCAGGTACAGCATAAACATTTTTAAAAACCACGCCATAGATGCAATCTTATGCTGCCCTTTTCACTGCACATCATGTCAGTGGTGAATTTCTCCAGGCCACGAAGCTTTGTTCCTTACCTGGGTCTATGGCAATTATACCCTCTAGTTCTCTAATCTTCCCAGCAGCTGAAGCCGATGTGATGCTGTAGTGCAAAGGATCTTGGGAGATGCGGTGGACCTCTGGAATTTTGTCCGGGGTGAGACGGCCGGCTGGAGCCTCTGTGTCCTGCAGGTCAGTCATAACTGCGCAACCCGGGGCGCTGGTGAAAGCCAGCGGGGTCCCTAAAACACACAACACGCAGGGCTGAGCCCACCCTACGCCGTCCAACCCAGTCCCTCCTGGCCTCGCCCACCACTGACGGGCAAGATGGCGCCCTGCGCCGTTCTGCCACCCGCACCCCTCACACCGATGGTTGGCACCGTATGCCGGCTGATGGCTAAGCCAAGTCCCACTGAAACAGGTGCCTCCGATTTTTAGGAAAGTGAAGATGAGGTGAGTGTGAGAAAAGGGGGGGCAGGTGGAGCCACGGCGATCGCTGGGTCCCTAGGAGGGTCCATCAGCGTAATCCCACGGCCATCAGAAAGTGCTTCCCGAACTCTCCCCAGGCGTCAAGCTGTCTCGCTTCACTTTGCAGCCAGCGTTAGATTTGCTCACACACAGTTCTTTCTGAACGTCGCTGCTGTTTTTCTCACGGCACTTGCAGTTTGCTTCGGTGTATGCCAATTTTGTTCTTTAAAAAAACTCCCCCCCCCTTGATGACGGGTGGCACGAGGCACGCTGGCAGAGTTAGTAAAAACGTGGCCAGCACCCCTGAGTTGGGGATGTAACGGTGCTCTCCCGGAACCTGCCACCTCGGCTGTAAAAGAACGGTAATTGCCTCCTGTGCCCGTCGGAGCCGAACTGGAGGACGCACCCGGAAGTGTCTAGAGAGGCGCCCCTTCCGGCACGAGCCCTGCCATGCGGCGGTCTGCTTCCTGAGCCAGGCGCAGCGTCTGGCTCGGTCTGTGTCCCTGTGCCTGGCCCAGCAGGTATCCTTAGCTTACATCTTCTGCTTTCTTCGGCGTCTCATTCTCCTGAGTGCTCTAACCCCACTCGGCTGCGTGTTCCCGGAGACGAGGGACCCTTGCCTGTCCTTCTCGGGATCCCACGTAGTGCCTTAGGTGCACATAGAAAGCGCTCAGGAAATGTGGGTGTGAACTGAGTAAATGACGTCTTGGATTTCGCAGAAAACAGTAGAACGTCTCAGATCCCGTGGAAAGCCAAAGTCAGCCAACACTTCAGAAGGAAAGCCTGCTGATGGATGTGTAAATCAGTCCCACTTAACTCTTAGGCATGATGTTTAAGGAGAAGAACTGGAGATTTTGATGAATGCAGTCACTGTTTTTCTGTGTGTCGGGCCCTGCGGAGCCGGGCAGACCAAAGCAGCCAGCTCAGAGCGTGGCGGGGGCTTGCCCCACTGGCGGGGAGGTGGGCAGCAACTCATCTATCACTGGTCGAAGTTTAAATATTCAAGCCTGAGCATGAGTTATGTGAGTTAAAAAGACTCCAGGCTGTCCCTGGCCAATAGCGCCCTTTGTTCTCATTGTGATCGAATGTGCGATCACAGAACTAACGGGCTGGAGTGCGCTGGGACGGGACCCCTGATGCAGGGCATCCCCCAGGGCTGTGACAGGACAGGGGTGAGGGTGTTTACCGCCTGAGCGTGGCTGTGTGCACGCATGAGCACACACACACTTGGAAATGACCACAAGCTCCCTGAGAACTGTGTCTCGCCTCAGGTAGCATGTTGTTCCTGAGATCGGGGCCCATGCCTGGCACACAGTAGGTGCCCAATACGTTTATGTTAAATAAACAGAATCCCATGGGTCTTGGGGGTTCACGCCTCACCAGCATGTCAGAGACGTATTTTCCTATCAGGAGGCCATTCTGATGGCTAAACCTCCACGCATGCTTTCAGATAAATTGAAAGTGACACGCAGTTTTATGCTGCAGAATCTCCCACGGTCTATGACAGTGGGCAGCAGTTGTTATGTTATTTTTTTATGCTTCTTTCACATCCCACCCTGACTGTGGGGGTCCGGTGAGGGCCCCCATGCATCTCTCCACGGCCATATCGCCCTCGGCCTTTGAAGACCTGCACCGGCCGCTCTGCGCCAACACCGCTGGGAGTGGCTCGTGGGGTTGCCTGGCCTGTTGCCGCCTCTGCTTTCAAAGCCATGCTGACCTCCAAAGTGTCTCAAAAGGTCAATCTAAATATTGGCCACTAAGCGACAAGCCTTCTGCAGAGAGAAGTAAATTTAGGCAAGACGGATGGGACCTGAAGGGTAAGTGGCTCTGGCGGGACCCCTCCCTGGGGTCTGCAGGGGGTCCAGGAACATCTTTGCTGTGGGCTGCAGGTCTCTGTTAACGTGATGTGACCCTTGATATCAATGCACTGGATAAGCCTGCCCTTCCCAGAACTGCAGACCCTGTGGGTCCCATCCTACTCGGAGTGGTAGCCCCCCAGAGCCCAGACGTACTGCAGCTGCTGACAGCTTCGAGGCTGGTCAGGTGAGAGGGCCAGAACACCGGGACCTCCCCTGGCCGACACTCCTCGGGATCCCCGTAGTCAGGTTTGGAGAGGTCTTTGATTCCCAGCAGCTCTGCAGACAGAAAAGGAACATGAATCCCACCAGGCCCTGCACTGGCAGCTGCTGTCGAAGCTGAAGGTTTCTGGTTCTTTCCCCAGGAGGGGCTCTAGCCCTAGGGCTGCTGTGAATGGGGTGGAGGAGGATGGGGCGGAGCAGAGGAATCGGGCTGAACCACCCAGGATGCTTCCTGGCTGCGAGTCCGAGTCCGTCTGGAGTGATGGGGAACCTCAACACCCTGCTGTGGCCGCTGCAGGGGTCTGGGCGCGCTGAGCCCAACGCCTTCCTTGGCCAGATCGCTAACGAAGCCGGTGTTTGTGAGTTTATCTCAGTACGGACTGAGTCACATATCACGGACCCAAACTCGGTCACTAGACCAGCAGCAGCATCCCTGCCCCTGGCCAGCCACCGGGTGTTGCTCACAGGACAGCAAAAAGGGGTGTTACTCATGAGAAAAATAATTAGCAGGTGCTTTGCTTTGGGTGGTCCTGAGATCATGTTCGGTGGGGAAGGGGGCGGGGGCTGGTTGTATTTGTACGGAATACCATGCTTTGTCTGATTTTGTCGGTTCCACAGCTAAGCAAGTTCAATTGCGCTCAACGCTAACTCACACCCAAGGCCCAACCCCGAGCTCCCACCAGGCCCTCGGAGAGCCTCCAGGCGGCCGGGACAGCGTCCACACTTGGATCTGCTCACTCACTCTCAGGTGATTTTTTCTCAAATTGAGTTCAGATGCCGGGGATCAGTGGGTTTCAGTTCAAGTTAGCATTTGGAACAAAGCTGTGTCCTACCCAAACATGCCACAGAACAAGAGCCCGGATTAGAGGCCGCTCTGAGCTCAAATCTCAAGACAAAGAGCTCTGCTGCCGAGCTCCGCCACCTGTGCCCCTCACCTCGGTGCACTTGAAGTTCACAGGAGCTCTTCGTTATTCTGCCAAGGGCAGCAACCTGCAAACCCGAGGAGCCCAGCATGGTTAATACAGCTGTGGGAGGGCAAGGCACGGGAGCTCAGCAGCACCGCACGTTCCGGACTCCTCGAGCCTAAGTCCAAGAGCAGCTGTCAGAGTCAGGAACGAGCGAGGGCACTGACCTGGGTCGCCGATGTGAATGGGTTGTCCCTGCACACCCCGCATGGAGCAACTGGCCTGCACCAGCCTCTCCAGCTTGTCCTTGGGGATGGGCCTCATGGTGACCACCAGAGGGCAGCAAAAGCCAGCAACGGTGACACACGGCACAGTTGTCTGCCAAGAAATCAAGTTAAAAAAATGTTAAAACATAGAATTGGCCCAGATCAGAGCCCTGAGAACCAGGAGTTCAAGGTCGTGAACGAAGAAGGTAGGAGGTTCCAGCAGCTCTTAGGAAATGTGTCTTCTCCTCTCACATGACAGAGAGAGGGGGCGTTGGCTGGTCGTCGTTGATCTAACACCGAGAATCGGGTCGTGGTGAGGGCCGTGGGCCCTCGGGTAGCCTGGGGCAGCTGCGGAGCCCCGTCAAAGCCCCTGTGTCTCTCACCACAGAGAAGGGGATGCACGGGGCTACAAAGGAAACCAATGACACTGCCAAGGCGGTTGTCAGATCATGAAGACACGCGTTATGGCGCTGTGTACGAGTCTTCATGCACAGATTAAGGAACTCAGATGGCAGAGCCGCCTTCGTGACCTTGATGTCATGACCAGCGTACAGGGTATCTCTGAGGAATCCGGAAGAACTGTGGCATGACGTGAAAATAATCCATGGCTCCTTCAGGCAGCCACACAGTCACAGGGTCCGCTGATTCAGCTGCAGTTTGCGGCTGTGAAAATGAAAATGTGATTTTTCTTTCCCCCCAAGTTCAGGGACCCTCTGAATTTTTTCTCTGGACCTCAGTGGCCAGCAGACCCCAGGTTGCACCCTCTGCGGGAAGCAGGGCAGAGGGACCCAAGGGAGCCGGAGGCACCGGGGTCCTGGGCCCCCTGAGCCCACACAGGGGTGCAGGTCTGCACCCCCCGGGCCCCGCTGGGCCCTGCCTCCCTCTCTGGTCTCAGTAGAAGCTGCCCAGGATGACCTGGTTGACTTTCTGGTCCCTGCAGTGGGGCTTAGGAAAGATTTCGGACCTGGCCCGGATGACAATCTGCTGGGGTGGCTTTGGTGCCGCCTGGAGGGCTTGCTGTCAGCACTCCAGCCACAGCCAGATGCAGCCTTGGCGTGCCTGCCAGGTCGGCGTCGGAATAACAGCACTTGGGAGAGGGCACATGCCAGGGACACTCTCCGGAGGCGGGCAGCGATCCCCGAACCTGAGGCGCCTCCTTCATCCCTTCGAAGCTGTCACCTGACTCCCAGATGGCTGCCTGGCGCTCCTCCCAGGAGCCCACGGGCAGAGGTGTTGGCATGAAACTGAAAGCTACTTGGGAGCCACCAGGGGCAGCTTTGTGCCCTGGAGAACCCGAGGCTCCCCAGGACGAGGGCGAGGGCGAGGGCGAGGGGCCGTGAAGAGCGCCTCTGTGCGAAGCACCTGCTAATGGCCACGACTCCACTACCGACGTTTTACAGATGCCAGCCAGGAGGCCTGAGCTCCAGTCTGGCTGTGGGGCTTGGGAAAGTCCTCTTCTCTCTCGAGGGGCCACAGGTGCCTCATCTAAAATGAAGGGCTGGGTGGGGTGGGCCCTGAGACCCTCCCAGCTCTCACCTGCCACGCGGCGGTGTGCTCCGGGCAGGACCCTGCCCCGGAACCTGCAGGCAGCTGGGGCTCTGTCTACAGGCCCGAAGTACACGTGGATACACAGGGGATTCTGCGAACTTTCGCCCCTCCCCACCTTCAAGAAAGCCACCTACTTCACACATAAGAAAGCCACGCAGGCACCTATTTCACACATGTAAAGCAGCTCACGCCGTGGGCAGCCTTGCTGTTGGCAGGAGCCCAAGCCTGCAAGCCCTCATCAAGTCCCGGAGCCCAAGATGAAATCTCCAACTGATTCCTCCATGAAGAAACCCGGAGCAGGCCGCAGACACGGGCCACCCCTCACTCCGCCCAGCCAGCGATCGGGGGAACTTCCCGCCCGCACACAAGTGTCCTGGAAGGGGCCAGTGGGCTGAGGGACTCTGGTTCTTTCCCTATGACCAACGGTGGCTGGAATAAGGCCTCAGAGGTACCACAGGGAGGCACGTCCCGGGAGAGGTGACCACCCTGCGACTGTGACCATAGCGGCCACCTCTGGCCCAGAACAGGACCCAGCTTCTGTGACGGAGGCGTACCCCAGTAGCTCACGGCCTGGCTGAGGCACTGCCACTGACCCTGGGGCACTGACCCCACTGGGCACACTCTCACTGATATCAGGAAGTTGGAGCGAGGGAAGGTTTTCCAAAATCTCCCCGAGATCCCCTCGGCTAAAGGAGCCGCCCAAATGCCTAACGGGCTGGTTTGTTTGCGCATCCTCAGCGATCGGTCCCCGAAGGGCTCAATTCATGCTCCCAAGGCCACGCAGGGTGCTCACGGCAGTCCCCGGGGTGGGCTGCTGGCCCCATTTTCCAGATGAGGAGACAAGCTCGGAGAGGCCCCGAGTCGCACAGCTAGGACAGCGGCCGAGCTGGGGTCAGAGCCTGGGTGTCCAGCGCGCCGAGCCAATGTCTTCTCCCCGCAGGAAAACACAGGGCGACCCACGTTTCCACATCGCTCTGCCCTAGTGGATTGTGTCCCTACCTTGTATGCAGCCCCGTGGCCGTGGCCTGCTGGATCTCTTCTGGGGAGCCCCCCTTTCTCCAAGGCCCCTTCCAGGGAGAAGCTGTGGCCCAGGAAGAAGGTCACCATGTCCTTGAGCTGCTCCGAGTGCCCCTCCAGCGAGGTCAGGCTGCCCGTGCAGGCACCGGACTCGTACTTACGGAACTGGGGACGGTCCGTCCTGGGGACACAAGGGAAAGTCCACAGAACCCCTGGTTCAGTACGGCCCCTGACCATGCGTTCTTAGAAAAGGACCAGGGAGAGCGTGAGGTCAAGGGACCTGCATAAAGGACCCAGGGACAAAGACAATGGGGGGGGGTTTGAATGGGGGAGGTGGGGGGTGGGTAGGACAGGGGAGAGTGATGGCGGGAAAAATGGGGACAACCGTAATGGAACAAGGATTTTAAAAAAAGCAAGAGGGAGAGAGAGGAGGGCATCTGGGGCTGAAATTTCGGGCACCGGCGCCCAGGTGGGCACATAGCTTTGAGCGGGGGGCCATGCTGGCATCCTTCGAATCTCAGTAGATCGGAAACTATTAAATCAGTGTGTATATCAGGTAGTCCTGCCCCCACCCTATCGTGTTTCCTGTAACTTCAACCAGGGGCCAAGCAAACCAGCAAGAAACAAACAGTGGTATCCTCTCTGCCTCCGAGGCAGAGCCCACAGACCAAGGGGACAGAGGCCACGTGTCTCAAGGAAGCGCTCAGTGCTGGCAGTGGTGAGGCCCTCTCCTCGCTTAGAGACGCTCTTCTGCAGGGGTGAAGCACTTTGGTTACAAGCCTGTCGTGCGTTTGCCCCAAAGCCATTTGCTGAGCCGCCCCTCTGTGCCAGGCGCAGGCAGGCTGATGGGCCACAGTGATGGAGAAGACACAGCCCGTAAGAAGCTGGAAACCCTCCGTTGGCTGGTGAGACTCATCGCAATCGGGTACTTGCAGGACAGGGCCGTGAGCGTCCGCAGTCCAGGTGGGGAGTGAGGCGGGGCGGGGGGGGGAGACGCGTCCTCTCCCGCAGAGGGGAGGTGCCGGAGTTGGGTCCTGACGCGTGAAGAGGAGCTCGCCAGCTGGCCAGGGAGGAGAGCGCAGGCATCTGCTCCAGGGGTCCCCGAGCAGACAGTGTCGGGGGTGCTCAGGAAAAGGTAATGAGCCGCTCAGCCCAGGTGGGGTCTCTGAAGGACCGTCCCAGCTCCGGAGTCCTCAGAGCGATAACAGAGTGTTCTCTCTGAGGGGAGGGTTGCGGCGATGGAGTGTCCTGGATTGTGGGGGTGACCCTGATCTGGGGCCAGGTCACCACAGGTCTCGCTGGGAGGCTAAGCTGTCAGCTGCGGGGGTGGGGGGGCATGAAGAATGTAAACGCAGGAGTCAGGTGACCAGGGGTGGCATTAGGAAAGGCGCTCCCAGTGGGACAGCAGGGGAGGGGCGGCGTGGGAGGAGGAGAGGGGGCGAGTGGGGGAGGAGGCCAGTCCCGGCGTCCTAGGGGGTGAGGCCTGGGAAGGCAGGCGCCTGAGCAGGGGCGGCAGGAGAAACAGGCTCCCTGAAGCGACCACGCGGAAGCGGCATCCGTTGGGCCATTCACAGTCTGTGTTAAAAGTCCGGGGGAGCGCAGCCCGCAGCGTTAACTGTGCAAGCGTGTGTATGTCCTTCCTCAGCCTGTGCAGACGGGTGTCTGGCTTTGGTGAGCCAGGGATGGGTGGTAGCGTCAGTGGGATTTCTCCAGGGCTGGGCTGTGTTGGTGATCCCAAAGATGTTACCTGGGCCAGGGGCTGGGCCGGGGGATAGAGGTAGGAATAGGGATGGGACGGGACGGGACAGGATGGGACGGGACGGGACATGGGGAGGGCAGTCCTCCCCGAGCAAACGTCCTGAGCGAGGCTCTCTGCCAGGAACAGCGGGATCCAGAGGCCAGAGGCCCCTGGCGACAGAGACACCTGGCGGCAGCATCTGGCCACTGCCCACCTTTAACCCCAGTAACCCACAAGTTTTACCTGGTGTCCGGGCCAGCAGCGCCCAGGGCCAGCGACGCCCACCTGCCTGGCTCGCTTCGGCCCAGCAGGGGCAGAGGGCCGCTGTTGGTCTGGCAGAACTTTTCAAAGTCCGGGGCGAGGGCCTTGTGCAGGAGCACCACGCCGGCTGGCCGCGGCCCCGGGGCTGGTCAGGGGAAGAACACACGTGGTCAGCTGCTCCCTGGTGGAGCCCCCTTCACGTAACTTCTCACACACACAGGAAAATGCACGTCAGTGCGCAGCTTGCTGAATTTTCAGAAAACAAACACCCACCCCGTAACCAGCATTCAGATCAAGAAGCAACACACTATGAACATCCCAGAAACGCCCTCACTTCTCTGGCAGTCACCTCACAGCCCCCCACCCCCTGCAAGGGCCGCCACTACCCCAACTGCTAACGTCACAGGTGACTTGCGCCTGCGCTTCGCCTCATGGAATGCTACAGCGTGAGTCTTCTGAGTGTAGTTGCTTTCCTTCAGCGATGTGTTTGGTGTTTGGGAGAACCGTCCTGTTGCTGTGTGCTGGTCCGGTCTCGCTGCGGTGTGGTGTAGTCCTTACCACGGGGTACTTACACCTTGAATGGCAGAAGGGCATTTGAATGGCTTCCAGTGTGGCGTTAGTAATGGGGCTGCCACGAACATTTTAGTACGTGCATTTGGGGGTTCACATTCCTGTTCGGCATACACCGAGGGTTGTAGGGTGCATACACGGCCAGCTTCGATACGTACTGCTAAGCAGTTTCCTGTGTGGTTATAACTTCACCTCCCCGTGCACCCGTGGCGTGCGAGGTCTCGGCCGCGCCGTGCGCCATCTCCCCCATCCGCGGCATCGCTGCCCTTTCTCACTCCAGCTGTCCCGGCAGGTGTGTGGAGGCAGCGCCCCGAGGTTTTATTCTGCACCACCCAGGTGACTAATGTGACTGCCTTTCCTGTAGGCTTCCTTGGCCATGTGGGTGCCCTTTCTAGGAAGAGGCCATCACGTGTTTTGTTCGGGAAGACCTTTGACTGAGAAAGCTCACAGAATCCTTGACTCTCCCTCCAAAGACACAGTCTCAGCGGAGCTACAGAGGGAGACCCCCGCTTGCGCACCATGACCGCTCCAGCGGCAACCAGCCCTCCTCTAGGATGAGGGGCCAGAACCCTGATTCTGCCTCTGACCAGCCGTGGGACCCTGGGCCCCCCGTGTTCCCACGGCTAACAGGGCCCACATCGGCGAGGTCCCTCCTGCGTGCAGGTTACCTAACACGCAGGTGTTCACAAAGCAAGGGTTGGAGTTGCACTGGCTCCGTGGACCCTTCCTTGTACAGACATTTAAAGTTATGGTGCAGAAGAAATACTCAATGCTCATAAGAGATGTTTGAGCTGTTCCATTAACAGCACAACACTAGGAAACAAAATAGTGGGTTCAGTGTATTCCCCTTTCTGTAAAATTGATGAGAGAAAAAACTAAGAGAAATATATCAACATGTTAATCCCGGTTATTTCCAGGTGATAAGACTGGGTGATTTTAATCTTCTTTGGACTTTTCTCAGTATTCTCAAATTTATGCAACAAATAGGAATCGTTCAATCACTGGAGAAAAACGTATTTAAAAAGTTATGTTCAAACCAAAGGATATTTCCTTTGAAAAGACCGCCCCCCAGGAAAGCACACTTAGGCTCTTTTGGAGAAATAACCTCGGGCGCGGCTCTTCTGAATGCCAGGGTTGCTCTGTCAACACACGGACATTTCTCTTCTGCAGTGATATTGTCAGCAAGGATTTCGCGCCCAGTACGTGCCAGGCTTTCTGCGGTAAGTAATTTATCTACGTTATCCTCTGTATCCGACATGTGAGGAGAACGAGCGGGTGTGCGGCACAGCCAGGATGCAAGCCGGAGACAGGTGGCCCGTGAACCCCTCTCGTGTCACCACCGGGCCGTGGGCACAAGACCTCGCTGGGCGGGGCCCACCGCCACCTCCAGCACTTTCCTCCTTGGCGACGGTGAAGTGCCGCAGAGGCCGCCGTCTGCAGGGAGGAGCCTCGGATGGCTCTTGCTCTTACCGCTTGGAATTTGTGATCTCAAACCCGCAGTGGCAGCCAGTGCTCCCGACAGACTTCCAAAATGAGGACACACTCGACCCTGCCAGCTGCTGAAAGCCTGAGGAGGCCGACTGTGCGCCTCAAGCAAGCCCAGCGTGCCTCTGAAAATAATCTGGGGGGAGGTGGAAGGAACTCCGCCAGCCCGGAGGCCCCGAGTTCCCCGGCCAGCCCCTTCTGCCCTCCAGAGCCTGTTGGGAGAGCCAACTGGATTTTCAATACCGTAAATCGGAGAGGTATTACGTGCACACACCTTCCTTGTTTCCTTTTTAACCGAACGGACTCCAGAGCCGCTGTGTCTGGTTTTGTTCATCTCCACTTCTGGTCAGAGAAAGTCCCCGAGTTGTCCCCCTTAGTAACAGGACACGGAACAGAGGGCCGCGTGGTGTCTTTTTGGAAGGGGTGGTAGCCCCGTGAAGAAAAGATTCCTTTTTGGGTCTGATGTCCCGTGCGCATCCCCTGCGTTGTGAATGTGTGCTGAGACTCAGGTCAGTGACAACTTCGATATGTGTTCTCTTGCAGGATCTTTTAGAACCTTGGGTGTCACGGCTGGGAGACAGTAGGGAGGTGGGTGCTACCCACAGAGGATCACACCAGCGTAGGGGGACTTGGTCTGAACCAGAACCAGATTCAAATGCTACGTAAGCAGAGGGCCCTTTTCCAGGAGGGAAAGCCCTCCCATGATGGGCGGCCGTGGGTGGTCCTCCCTGTGGAGCTGTGGCGACCGAGCAGCAGCGCTACGTGGTGCCAGACCCCCCCCACTCCACCCCCCATGTGAACAGGTATTCACTCCGAGTCTGGCCCGAGTGCCAGTCCCTTCCGGGAAGCTGGCTGGGTACCGCAGCGAACTGCATCTGCTCTTACTGTCTGTCTCCCGCATGGAAGCTGGATGTCTTAGGGACTCCTGTGCTTTGTGTACAGCTGGCATTTCCAAAATCTCATGACCCAGAGAATTCTTTTTCTCTTTTTTTAAACACCAAGCACCACTCACCCTCAGCCATGCTGGACATGTTTCTGATGTTTGGTTTCTTTTGTGGAATCCAACTCCTCACGACAGAGGGAAGGCAGGACTTCAGGTGGAGCGTGAAGGACATCGCGCTGTCCTTTGACGGGCGGCGGCGGGGCGTCTGGGAGAGGGGTCTGGGAGAGGGGACAAAGGAAACAAATGAGGAAGCGCAGCGCCCCTGCAGGCGGCAGACTCCCCCGTGCTCCCGCATCCCTGCCGGCCCAGAGCTGTTCCTGGCCCTGCCCGGGATGGGTGTTGGTTAGAGCACGTTCTCCCTCCTCCCCCACCCCTTCAGGTCTCAGTTTCAATGAGAAATCCCTAACACTTCAAGACCTTCGCTTATGCCCTTCCCCTGGCCCGGAATGTCCTCCCTCCCCCTCAGAAGGCCTTTGCATTCTTCGGCCCTGGTTCAGGGTCTTGCACTTCTGCGAAGAAGCCAACAGGTGCACGCTGGCTCATGCCAGGGCACCTGGGCCCGCAGAGCACTCTCTGAGGCACTAAGTTTGGCCAAACCACAGCTGACCTGATGTTCTCCTTGACTCTGAACCCTCCTTCTCTCTCCCTGGGAGACTCCAAGTGTCTGGGACTCTTCCACAGGCCTCAGAGCACACAGTGCACAGCAGAAATACCGATGCCCAAATGAACAAATGAATGAATGCCATGTGCAGTCGCAAAGGAAATAGCAGACGGAACTTCCTGTCTACACGTGACTTCTGTTGTTTAGACTTAGGTCTCCAGGAGGCAGAGATTTTATTTCTTCTTTAGACCCTCTCACTGCCCCTACTCCAGAGTCTTACACAGACTTTTGGTGAATGAATAAATACGGGGAGTGCGGCAAACGTGGTTTACAGTTTTGAGTACACAAAACAGAGTTTACGCTTGTATTGTTATTTATTAATTATTGTATTATTTATTTGTATGATAACTGTAAACCTCCTTTTGCTCACCCCTGTATTGTAGACTTTTTAAATACAGAGATGGTCAAAGTTCCAGGAAATTGCATTTAGAAAGGAATTCTGTAAGTTGATTTCTTATATTCTAGGAAGAGAGGTTTCAATGCATTAGCAAAGTCCAGGTCACACTGTGCTGGCCTCCAAGGCGCAGGCCATGCCTTCTTCATCAAAACACGCCCTGTGCCTAGCACAGCGGCTGGCACAAAAGTGGGAGTTCAGCGAGCGTTTGTTGAATGACTGGCTGACTGTAGAACGGATGAAAGAACAATTCAAAGGCAGTGCCCCTAGCGGGGGGCTCTAGACAAGCCTGGGTTTCCACTACTGTTTCTGTCTAAAAGAGAAGAACCCGATGGGATTCCAAACCACCAGTGTATGTTGTCAACTGTAGTGTCAGAGATAGAACACTGGGTAAACCCCACGGCCACTGGAATGAAGAGACTGAGAGTGTACAAAATCTCTGACACGCACGAATTTAAAAATACCGCCCCGGCGGGGGCAGAAATGTATTTGCGACCGACGTCAAGGACTTTCCCAGCTGCCAGCAGGAAGGCCGCGGGCGCTCCGAGGAGAGAACAGTTGGTGCTGCCCGGCCAGGGCGGGGGTGCAGGGAGGGTCGGGTGAGGTGGGGTCCCGTACCCCAGCGGGAGATGCTGGGGCTCAAGCAGCTGCTTGGCAGGTCAAGCCTGGGCTTGCCTGCTGGGCTGACAGCGCGCGCCCGGGCCTGGCAGACCTTGCTGCTTGGCCAAACAGCCGAGGCGTCGCCTAAGATCCTGGGTATCTGCGGTTCCCACTGGGAAGGGCTTAACGTCTCAGCCTGGCACTGAGCAAGGTCAAAGACAGAACCGTTCCATAATCACGTGGGGACAGTGGCCAGACCCCTCTGATAATTGTCCTCGCTTCATATCTGGAGGAAAGAATGAAGTTTACCTAAACCCATGAAACGAGAGACGCCACAGGTACCCAGTCGCCCTCACCTCCCCCCATTGTTACTGGATAGGGCGTCAGGGGCAAGCTGGGGACTGTTTTCAGGCAAATTGTAGCCAGAAGACCAAACTCGGAGGATGAGTGCCTTTCCTTTCCTTTGCTTTATTTATTTATTGTTTCAATAAGATTCAAGGGGATCTAGGTCGTTCCTGTAATAATGTTGCTTTCCTGGCCTGGAGATAAAGGAGTGTAGCTACAACCCCTGCCCTGCGAAATGCAGGCTGGGAGTGTGCCAGGCACCCGGATGTCACCCACACACAGGCCGGGCAGGAAAGAAGGCTGAGGACCCCTTCCCCCCGAAGTCATCCCCTTGAAGGCAGAGGTCAAACAGAGCATGAAGGACGCACTCATTGGTTCCTGCCAAAGAAGGGCCCTCAGCATACCAACCTGAGAATGCGCAGACAGATGCCAAATGACAGCAGCCCCGCCCTGGGCGGGGACCCACTGTGTGCCAGACCCTCCACCCTCCCTGGGGCACCACCATCGGTTCCTCACCGCCCACAAAAGTCATCGTTACAGACCAGGAGGTTGGGGCTCAGGGAGGTCAAGGAAGTTATCGGAAGTCCCATGGCAAGTTTGTGATAGAGCCCAAATCCAAAAGCAAGTTTAAATTCATGCCTGCTCGATCGATATCTACCTATCTACATCTATGTATCCATCCATCCATTCATCCTGTGGTGTTAATAGGAACGCTATCCTCTGTAACAATAGTGGGGACCATCCCCCCAGCCCCCACAAGATGGTTCTGGGACAGAGTCTCTTGAGTCCCTGTTTCTCTGGGGACTGAACCTTGGACTGCTAGGCTTTCCACCTGCATCTCGAGTGAACCCACACCTCGAGGTTCCAGGGCTTCTCTCACGCTCTTCCCCAACACGCAGACACTCTTCTCTCCCCTTCTGACCTTCGAGCTGACACCGCTTTCTCCTCCCCCGCTTTGTGCTGGTTGCTGGAGGCTGGGGGCACCGAGGAAGGTGGCCTGAGTGGGTGCCCTAAACAGTGGGCTGGGGGCTTGAACGGTGCTTGGAGCCCAGTCCCACGCTCCCTCCGACTGCGTTCCCACCCCAACTACGTTTCCGGTCACAAAATCCACCCGGTTCAGACACAATCCAGCATCCCTGTGCGCACTCAGCAGGCGTCGTGGCCCAGAGCACAGACGCCGGGTGGACTGTCCGAATTCTAAACCCGCCTCTGCACTTAGGAGGGGATCACGGACTTCTCTGTGCTTATTTTCTCAACTGTAAGCAGGGGCTGATCACGGCACGAACGTCCCCCAGCTGTGGTGGGCTGAAATGAGCTAACACACATGAGGCTCTGCGAGCAGTTCCGGCTGGGTCCGGGGTGAGCGCCCGGAAGCTGTGCCCGTGTTTATTTCTCCCGTCCAGCGCGCTGCCGACGCCGTGGGGCAGAAGGCAGCCACAGCCCACGCTCATGGGGGTTTTCTTCCCCGGAGACTGACACGGGCCACATAAATACCCTTGTGTCCGTCTCCCTGGGAGAGACAGGAAGGTACATAGGTAACTGTAACACCACGTGCGGAGCCCTCTGGGGCCACGGGGACTGCAGGGGGAGCTGGTGGTCAGACTAGCAGACAGGTGGGGAGGGAGGGTGCTGTAGCAGGGGACAGCATGAACAAAGGCCGGGAGGCATGTGGGGGGCACCAGCTTCCTGCGCTGAGGAAGTATATATATGGTGCAGGGGAGGGGGAGGGGAGCAGGGGCTGGGAGGCCCAGCAGAGCCAGTTCTGGAAGGAATTGGGATCTATCCCCAGAGCGATGGGACATCACAAAGGTTTTCAGCGGTAGAGTGGCTAGGTAAGACTTACCATTTATGAGGGTGATTCTGGCTGTAGGTGGGGGGCAGACTGCAGGGGAGGAAAAGTGAAATGCTGCCGCCGGATGAGAGGGGAGGGAGGCCAGGCCAGAAAGACGAGCACCCAGAACATCTCAGTCCCAGAAAAGAACCTTGCAGGACAGAGGCTGCTTTAACCCTTTGTGTGACCTGCTGGACCAGCCAGGGCTCAGCACACTCAGGTGGGGCCAGGGTTGGTCTTGCGAAGCAGGCACGAGGGATCACACAGACATACACACCAGCGAGGAAGTTCTCTGTCTCCCTTCAGTTCCGCCTGGGCAGAGCTCTGGATCTGTTTCATCTCCTGCTGCATCTCCAGCACTGACCACAGTGCCTGGCACATGGAAGGCGCCCAGTAAATGCCCACCGTGGGGAGGACGGGCAAAGCAGTCGACACCCACAAAGGCAACCAAGAGGAGGCAACCAGGGCGGTCAGAGGGAAACCAGGCAGCTCAGAAGCCAAGGGAAGCAAGTGTTTCTGGGAGGAATTTGCGATCCTGGAGGGCGAGGAGGGTAAGGCTTAAGCATCCATCGGATTTTACACCTTGTACTCTTCCTCCCTCCCTACAGTGTCAAAGCCACCACAGCTTTGCCGGCCAAGAGGCATGGGAGCACCTTGTGCGTGCGCAGGATGTGACCTTGAACGGTTCAGAAAGTAACAGAAGACACAGTCTGTTTCCTTGACCCTCATGGTGGAGCCGAGATCACATTATTCAGAAGCATAAGCAGTTCCCGGCACTATGAGAGCTCCTTTCTGGTTCCCGCAGCTGCCTCCCGGACCGCTTGCCCAGAGTCCCACACTTGACCATGGGAGAACAGAGCAGGTGGGAGTGCAGACCTCGTCTCCGTTCATTAGCTTTTGTGGTGGGAGTTGTTCGACATTTGCCAAGACGGTTGCTGGTGGCAGCCTACATGCCACTGCAAATTTGCACAGTAGATGTTGCCATAAAGGAGAAAGGCATCCTAACTGTATAAATATTTCAAAAAGAAAACATTTTTCATTACAGTAACAGAGACAAAAGGTTGGGCAAATGCTGCAGGTATTGTGAATTGATTGGTTTGGTTTACTTAACAGGTCGATTACAAGTGCTCCCAATCCACAAAGGAGGGTTAACAAAACAAGTACTTTCGGCCGAGGTCAGTGGCGGTTCCTTCTCCTTCCCCTTCCTGAACAATTCAGTCCTAGAGTCAGGAGGTGGGTGGGGGGTAGAGCGCAGGACGGCCCCAAGCAGGGGGTCAGGGCCCAAGTGCGGAGGGGGACGTCCCCAGGGGTGTCCTGTGGTGTCACAGCCTGTTCAGGGGAAGGAGGGATCCTCCAGAGGGCGGGGAAATGGCAGCCTGGTATGTGGTACAGGAGGGTGAGGACTGTGTGTGTGTGTGTATGGGGAGGGGGAGCAGCATCTCCACAGTAGTGAGCACATCTAGCGCCCCTATCTGGGATTCCAAATACCATTTTCCACTAAACTAAGTCACGACTCCTCAGAGAAATGGCCGATCCCACAGCTGGGGCAAGGGAGTCAGAAGACGAACCTGGAACATCTCGTCATGTCAGCAAGTGAGCGCGTGCCCCAAGGACGGTGGGCCACACGGGAAGGGCACGGACTGAGGGGCCCCTCTCTGGTCAGACGGGGGGCGATGTGAGCTTCGGAGTAAGTAATGACGGGGATGGAGTGTAATTCACTAACTAAAATAGAGACCCAGGCGTCCATGTGGATGTAAAAATCGATTCAAGTTCACGAGGAATGGGATATTCACAGAGCTTCAGAGTGCCTCCCTGTAAAAAGCCTTGTTCATCACAAAGAGGAATAGACTAACTTTATCTTAGAAAATCCTGGTAGACATCACCTTCACCGTGTGATCGGAGTTAGCATCGTTAGGACAGAAACAAATCAAAATGGCGAGTCCCTTGGTAGAGGGTAGGGTGAGGGATGCGGGGTCACCGCTATTCACAGTGATATTCCTGCCAAAGAGGCATAACCTGCCTGTGATTGCGAGGGAACATTAGACAAATGTCACCGAGGGGCACCCTACAGCGTCTGTCGTCTTCAAAAGAGTAAAGGTCATGAACGTCCCGGAAAGACTGAGGAGCTGCCCTTCCAGGTTGAGGGACATTAAACAGACGTGACTAAATGCAAGAGTGATTCCGAACGGGGTCCTTCGGGACAGAAGGCACCGTTGGGATAACTGGTGAAACTTGCACGGGGTCTGAGGATTTGATGGGAGTAATGAACCTGGGCCAGTTTCCTGGATTTAACGTCCTGGCTGTGACGTGGTTAGGCAGGAAAACACTGGAAGACGATACGGCACCAGCAAAACTCGTTCTCAGAGAGTTCAAGAAACAGAGTTTTGGTTGTTTTTTTTTTTTTTTGGTACACCTTGCAAATTTTCTGTCATTTATGATCATTCCAAAATTTAAAAATGATAACGAATGAATCATAGAAAAATTAAAGAGTAGATAAACAAAGTGTGGTATATTCATATAATGGAACGTTATTTAGCCTTTAAGAGGAAGGAAATCCTGTCGCAACCCAGATGAACCTTGAAGACATCGCGCTAAGTGAAATAAGCCAGACACAAAGGGCAGATGCTGTCTGACGCCCTCTAGGTGAACTACCTGGAATAGCCAAATTCATAGAGACGGAAAGTGGACCAGTGGGTGCCCTGGGCTAGGGACAGGGGAGGTGGGGGGCTAGTGTTTAGTGGGGACAGATTTTAAGTTTGAGACAATGAAGCAATCCTGGGGGTGGATGGCGAAGACGGTCACACAACCGTGTGGGCGTCCTTACTGCCCTGCGCCTGTACGCTGGACACTGGATGAGACAGTAAATTTTATGCCCTATGTATTTTACCCCAATAAGAAGTAAAGTGTACATTAAAATACTAACCTGCGAGCGTTAAGGTGAGTCACGTTAAATGTTTCGTTTCAGAACGCTGGTGTGAAAAGTGACACCGGGGTCGGTGTGTGTCTTCAGTTAAACATCGAACATTCTCTAACTCAGCTTCCCATCCCAGCTCCTTGGAAAGGAGCGCATCTTGGCACGGGAGGGTCTGTGTGTGTGTGCTTCACACGGCCAAACAGCGACTTTACAACTCTGTGAAATTTGGGGAAAACTCTTTCTGCCAAACGTGGCTGCAAACTGTCCTTTCTTAGAAAGTCATAGACTATTTGAGAGCCTCCCTTTCAGAGCGAATCTGCTTTTAGTTACTTAGTCAAATAAAGCAATCCAGCCGGTGGCAGCACTCCAAGGTGTGACACTGTTACAGGCTAGCCAGGCAAGCCCTTCTGTTTGTTTGCTGGGCCTGCACAACTAGAGCAGGCACACTGCTGGCTTAATCCAGAGGTCCTGCAAGGGCCCGCCGGACCGAACGCCTGGACCACGAGGCGTGACACGTGGATCCGGAGGGAGGGGAAGGGTCCGATGCTGCTAACAGTGAAATGTCAAGTCACATGGTTCCGTGGGTGAGTCCTGGGCATCAGCCACGGAGGTGCTTCGATGTTTAGCTGCCCTTCCACCGCACAGCGCACCCAATGGCATGACCCACGAGCCTACTCCAAGGTCGCTGCGAGCATCCCTCCCTGGTTGGAGCAGCTGGAGGCCCATGGACTTCCACCGCTGGGAAAGGGCTTGCCTGGTGGTGACGGCCCAACACACCGTCTGCATTTGTAGGAAAACCACTGAACTGGCCAGCAAAGCACCCCAGCACTCCGGGCCTTGGTCTCTTCACGTCAGATGCCAGACGTGCCAGGACAGCCGTTTCCCCAGCGCGTCCCAGTTGCATGCCTTTCACAACCTGTGGGTACTTAGGCAGTGACTGATGAGTCGGTGGTGGTAGTAACTCAAGGTTGTAAACAATTCTCTTGTGAGGGGTATGCATGTGTATTTCTCTGAGAGTAAAATGAACTCTCAGCTGGTCAGTTCTTAGAATTATTGGTCTCGGGACCATGTGTTAGTCCAAATGTACGGTTGCTCTGCTCTATGGGAAGTTTGCCACCGAGAGCAGGGATGTATAGAAACCAATATACCGAATAGAGCCCCATTACAGGCAGAAGTAGCCATTGGGGGGCAGATCTAATAATACATGGCCTTTCAACTTAACCCTCTTTTTAAAAGAGATTGTATTTATTTTTAGGGTGAGGGGAAGGGAGGGAGACAGAGAGGGAGAGAAACATTGGTGTGCGAGAAATATATAGACTGGTTGCCTCCCTCACGCCCCTAGCTGGGGACCTGGCCTGCAACCCAGGCATGCGCCCTGAGTGGGAATTGAACTAGTGACCCTTTGGTTCGAAGGCTGGCACTCAACCCACTGAGCCACACCAGCCAGGGCTCAATTCAATCCCCTTATACTGGGTGTGATCTAAGATAAGTTTAAAGGGTATGTGTATATGAGGGTGACATTTTAGAAGACATACATTTGGTCTAAATCCAACTAAAAATGAACAAAGCTTGGCCGGGTAGGTTCAATTATACGCATCCCTCAACCCTGGTGCAGAGATGGCTGTGTACATACCAGGGGATGCTCGGGCAGTTGCTTCAGAGGGTCTCCCCGCCCACTGACGCCGCGCTCAGAAATAGCCGAGGCTGGACCCGAGTCTGCGCTGCCCCGGGTTCCACAAACCAAAACCACAGTCTCAGATGCAATGTGCTCTTCCCTACTCTGCTTTCTGGTTGGGATCCCCTGAGCTGGGATTTCATTTTAGGAGTATTCCTGACCGGAAAATGTGCAAGACTCTGCCCTTACTCCCCGGCTCTGGTTACCCATTGCATAAACCCGGTGACACTGCCACATCCAGGCAGAATAGGGACAATGGCCTTCCCTGGGAGGACAGGATGACTCGGAGAGAAGGAATCCAAGAGAGGGTGCCCTTGGGGAAGGGTGTGCCTTCAGGAACCTCAGGCAATCACGGTAAGAAAGTCAGATGCCTCAAGGGGCCATCCTATAAAGGCTCTCCCCCCTGCACTGGGGGGTTGGGCCCTTTGGGGGTCCTGCCGTAAGCCGCAGCCAGAACACACAGAACCCGCTCTCCCCAGCGCGCATGCGTTTCCATGGGAACAGCTCAGCAGCCCCGCACTGGGCGGGCTGCTGGTGTGCTCCATCTATTTCTATGGCACCAATCACCATGGCACCTACCTGCTCTGAAAAGCACGGGCTGCAAACGGAGCACAAAGGAGAGGGGGCAATCCACTGCCCCGCCCCCCGTGTCAGCTCTGCTGCAGGTGTCGATATACCTCTGCCTGCTGCTCCCACGGACCTTATCCACTCCCGGGTTCCGTGTTTTTGTTGTAGGTGTCCTTAAAAAAATGAAAGGTTTACTATCAGCATCAGCATCACACACGTAAAGGCAATGTGTCCCAGGCTGCAGGACGGAGCCCACACAGGAAGTGGCTCCTCCCAGGGTTTGGTCAGGGCCTCTTAGATGGTATTTGGGGAAGGGGGACAGTGGGGACTCCGGGAGGGGGACACCCATGTGCACAGATGACCCCAGAAAGGACCTGTGTTTATTCTAACAAAGGGATCACGAGGGCTTCTGGTAGCATCTGGGACCTTCTCTCCAGGGCGGGATCCTTAAGCCAAAGAGCCCACCGGAAGGGTTTTTTCAAGTGACAGCGATCACCCTGCCAGTGTCTGGGGTCAGACAGAACTTGAGTTCGAATCCAGACTCAACCACTTGACATCCAGGTAGGATCAGCGGTCACCCTCTTGGAAGTCAGAGGTACTCATCTATAAGGTGGGGATGAGGATACACACCCCACAGGGACAAGTCACAGGCGGTGACCTCAGCTTCCATGGTGTCCCTTGCTTTCCCTGTCTGTAAAATGGGGAGAATAATCACAGCAGCCTCGAAGGAGCTTTGTGCTGGTTCTAGGACACAACGTATGTGAAACGCTGAGCAGAGCGCTCAGGCTGCTGGAGGGGAGGGTGTGAGGAGGCGGAGGCAGCGGCAGTGGCCAGGACCGCGATGCGCAGCCGCCCTGCAGCTCCCGTCCTGACATCCTGCCCCGCATCCCGGTGGGGCAGGTACCTGAGCAGCCCCCTGCCCCCAGCTTCCTACACTCACCAAGTCCTTGGCCGAGGGACATGTAACCCAGGACAAGCTCATGCTCCGAAGCAGGTGTCGCCATGCACAGGGGCATCAGCCTGGGGACGTGCTGTGACGCACTGGACCGCGGAATTCTCACAAACTGGAAACAATGGCAACGTGGTAGCCTGCCTGTGCATTTTGGAATCCAGCGGGCCTGGGGGCTCCAGTCTCCCTTCTCCAGCTATGAGCTGAGCGACTCTGGACGAGCCACTTTAGTTCCCTTTCTTCCTCCGTCTGGGAAACGGGGTGATGCTCCTGTCCCAGGGGAGGTTGGGAGCCTCGAAAAAGAAGCTGCGGGGAAAGCACATGGTGGGCACGCGGCACCTGCGGACGCCCTCCTCTAACCGCCCCACGGAGTGCTTCAAGGCGGAGTAAATATTTAATGACCGAAGGATTAGCCTCCGTAATAGAAGGAAACAGGCCCGTTTCCTGAGTTTGCTGGCGCTGCTGCTAAACGCTCAGGTGAAGCTGCGGGGGCCCCCCTCCGGCGCCCCGCCCCCCCGCCCCCGCCCTCTCACGCAGGAGTGCTGCGCTGGGCCCAGCGGGACGGCGGCTCACTCTCACACACGGCTGGCTTGCTTGCGCCTTCTCACGGCACAGAATCCGTTTCCCTGCGGCGAGTGTCGTGCCGTCTCCCTGACAAACCGCACCCCCCAAGAGCGCCCAGTTTCCTTTAGGGGATCTGCGTGCTTCTGAAACCTGGACTCTGCTCTGAGGTTCCGGTCGTGGAACCCGTGGCCTAATCCAACGCGTCGCCAACCCCATGCAGGCGGGGACTGGCCGCCGTGGCCTGGGCTGCTTCAGCCAGAACGACTGGCAACGCTTCCTGAGAAGGGGGGAGGACAGAGGTCTGCAGGGCTACAGAGGCCTGGACTGCTCGCACCGTTTGACCATCACAAGCACCCCGACCCCTGAGGGGCACCCTCGGAGAGACTGGAGCCCTGATGAATACGGAGATCAAACTGCCTCTCACACATGGCCTGCTTGTGAATTTCTCAGTTCCCTGAATCAGGACACTCCATTGGCGTTTGAACCAATGGGCGTCGGGTTCTCTGTAACATCAGGATAAAGGACAAGCACCTGGAACTCTTTCCTCTCCGTAGTCTCAGAGCCCTCGCCACACCGAGAGCTAAACTTCCAAGTTAGGCCTGGAAGCAAGTCCCCCGAATGCTCTGTCTTCCTGTACGCCCTGCCACGATGCGCTATTAAGGATGGACCACGTACTCAGCCCTAACAATCAGACCCTCTGAGACTGGCACTGTCTCCGTTTTTCCGGTAAGTACGTTGAGACCCAAAAGGAAATGAAGTCATTTTCTCCAGAGCTGTCCCATCAGGGCTAGAAATGAGGACCCTGGTGATACGTTGGCTCTAAGTTTAAGTTTTCATTTCTTTTCCTAAATATTAAAGTCTTTCAATTCCCCGGTTGGATTATACATTTCTGGAGCCCAAGGCTATTTTTTTCTTCCTATTTCGACCATCCATTGTAGTTACTTAAAAAGCGTTTGTCACCGCATGGTCAGCTGAGTCTCCCGTAGCCACCAGCCCCCCAGCCCAGGGCCCAACAATGTCCGGAGGCCAGCTGAGTGCTTTAAAAAGTACCAGGCACTGGGCGAAGTCAGGTAAGTGCTTGACATATATAATCTCGTTTTGAAACACGGCTCATCGTTTTCCCGTTATTCTGGGGTCCGAGGGCAAACGGCCTTCCCCCAAGCCCTGTGAGTGGGACCTGTTTGGACTGAGAGTGGAGGGACTTACGAGGAACAAACAGGGCAGCGGCCCCTTCAGTGGCAAGTGGCACATGGCTGCCTGGGAAGGGCAAGGACTCTGGGTTTGATTGCGGGCTCCAGGTGGTCTTACTATCTGGGGGGCCTTGCACATGTCGCTTGTGTGTTTGTGCCCCCATTTTCTCATTCATCAAATGAAGACATAACCCCGACACCGCTCTGGGAGGTTCGGTCCCATTGGTGAAACACCCAGGACAGTGCGGGGACCGTTTTGGTTTTCTCCCACTGTCGCCCTTCTTCGCTGGGCACCACCTAGTAGCTGGTGCTCGCTGGCCCCTTCTCCGTGGATTATGGCCAACCTTACCCAGCAGCCAAAGAGATGGATACATGGAAGCTCGAGACAACGCCAGCCACCACGCCAGGTGGGGGAAAGTTGCCATCCCATTCCTTGCCAAACATAGCTTTGCTGCTGGGAAGCAGACTGAGCCAAGGCGTGAGTCTGTGCTGCCCAGGCTGTGCTGGTGCATTACAGATTCACTGTGTTGAGATTCCAAGGCCTTTCCCTTTGGTCTCTGCCCACCAAGCCCGTGAGCAGCTCCAGACCAGACAGCCTGAGCACAGGTCTGACTAACTAAGAAAGGAAAGGGGGCGTGCCCACATTTGCAGCCGAGATGCAAGGCTGTCCCTCAGCACAGCCAGGCCTCCCTCTGATTTTAATGTTCACTGGTGGCCAGGGTGCACTTGCTCGGGGCTCTTTGTCTGTACGGGGGGAGCGGGGGAGGGGGGAGTCACACGTCTGTAGGTGACTCTGGAGCTGCACTTTTCTGGGCTCAGACTCGGGTGGAGTCAGGAAGCCTGAGGGACTATGAGAGATTTTCCATTCTATCACCTCTCCTAATCTCCTCTTTCCTCAAAGAAGACGGGTAGGCCCAGCCTTTTGTTCCACCCGGAATGAGGCTACTGGCGTTGACTAGTTACCAGCTTCTGCTGGAAGCAGTTTAGTTTCTGTCTACAGGAGGCAGTGCTCTCAGAGCATCGATCTCCAGAACACCTGCGCCAGAATCCTCGCTAAAGACGCAGATTGCAGCTTGCACGCCGTTCCCACTGAATTCGACTCTGCACAAGATTGAGAACCTTGGGTAGCAGTTAAGAACATGGGTTTCGAGTCAGATAAACACGGACGAACCGCAAGCTCCAGCTCCGCTCTCGGCTCCCTGGGGACCTCAGGCAGGGTCTTGCCCCTCCGTGGGTCTCAGTCTCATCACTTGTACAAAGGGAACGCCGAGCAGTCCAGGACCACGGAGCTCGTGGCTGCTACAAGGATGAAGTGAGATAATACATTGGAGCAACGCTTGGCCCATGGTAGACGTTCAACGTACGGTAACCCTTCTTTTTCTATAACGCCGGTGCTCAAACAGTCCTGGGACCCTACGACAAACGATGGACTGGGCCATCCACAACCAGGGGTAAGAGCCCTCCCTGCCACAGTCCTTTCCACTGTGCAAGCTTTGACAAACCTGCACGACCAGCAACCTGATCTGAACGCATCAAGAACCACACGAACTCCGCCGGGACTCAGCGTCTGATCTTCCATGCCCGCCGGCCAGGAGAGGGCAGCAAGGGACAGCGGAGTCCAACCCCGTAGCCCTGCAGGTCTCAGCGCCCAGGTATCGGGGCACCTGCGCTCACTCTGGGGGGCACAGGAGCGGCAGCATGGGTTACCAGTGGGTGGTGGCTGTCTCTCTGACTCTCGGTCTGACTCACAGGTTACTTGCTTTAGGAAACCACACCAGCATTGCTAGATTGCAGGAAACAACAAGACTTTGTTGAGATGTAGATATTGGGAGAATAGACTGAGCCAGGGGTTGGCAAACTTTGTTTGCACAGCCCTTGAGCTAAGGATGTTTTTTACATTTTAAGTGGGAGTCGGTGGAAAGCAAGGTCTCTCTGTGAAATGCATGGAAAACAATGTCCAGCAGAGCAGGGTGGAGACCTAGAGCAGGGAGCCACGGGAGCAGAAGGGGAGGCGCGGGGGTTACACCGGCACCCACTCTCCAGAGGGGTGGCGTCAGATCCGGGGGGAGAGCAGCCACGGGACTGGGAGCGTGGCCGTCCTTCATGACTTCTGCCTGGGCATGCGGTCACGGGCGCGGAAACCACAGCCTACGCGGACAAGTCTGTCCAGAAGCGGCCGTGAAGGCGAGAGAAAGGGAGGCTGCGGAGAGAAGTTAGATGGGAACACGGGGCTGAGAACAGGGTACTTTTCAGACTGGAGAGGCTGCGCCTGCTTAGGTGCTGATGAGAAATGCTGGCGCAGAAGAGGCTGGAGGTGGGAACGGGAGAGAACAGTGACTGGAGGAAGGCTCCGGGGGAGGTGGGAGGGCACCTGGAGCACGGGGAAGCTCGCTGTGGCAGGAAGACACCTCTTCTCTGGCACAGAGCGATGGTGAAGAAGAGTAGGAGGGATGCTGCACGGTTGCCAGGGAGGACCCTGAGGAAGTTTCCGGGGGTGGGGGGCTCCATTTTGTTCAATGTTATCAATGGAAAGGGTGGATTCTGTATCAATGAGAATGAGATACAATGAAACAGGTTAAAAGAAGGATTGAGCCCTGGCCGGGTGGTTCAGTTGGTTGGACCATTGTTCCGTACACCAAAAGGCTGTGGGTTTGAATCCCAGTCAGGGCACATACCTAGGTTGTGGGTTCGATCCCTGGTCAGGGCACATTCAGAAGGAAACCAATTGATGTTTCTCTCTCACAACGATGTTTCTCTCCCCACCTCCCTAAAACCAATAAACATATCCTCAGGTGAGAATTTTTTTAAAAAGAAGGGTTGAGAAAAGAGGGGCAGTTGGGAAGAGATGCCGATGGCAATGGGACAGGAAAGTATCTGGGGACATGGGCAAGGGTTTCTAGGCAGCCCTGGGGACCCAGGACTGTGACGGGCCAAACAGACATGGCAGGCCAGCACTCAGCACCCCAGGAAGGAGCAGGGCAGAAACGCCCAGAAGTGGTGTTTGGCTGGGTAGGTTCACACAGAAGGATAAGTGGACAAGAGGGACTAGAGTGACATGCAGGACAGAGAGGAAAACCAACTACCACAGTCAAATGAAGTAGCTCCTGGTTTGACAGTAAAAGTCCAGGTGTTTAGCAAAGGGGTCAAGGTCACCTCTGTATACAGACCAGGTTCCCTCTGCAACAAAGAAAGTGGCTGGAGGTGGGTTTAATAATATTGGAAGGAGTGAGTGATAAAATGAACGGGTTAGAGCAAACAAAACAGGGACAGACTCACAGATGCAGAGAACAGACTGGGGGCGCCCAGAGGGGAGGGGCGTTGGAGGGCCTGGGTGAGAAGGTGAAGAGATGCAGAAGTACCAGTTGGTAGTTACAAAACAGTTACAGGCGTGTAAACACGGCCTAGGGAAAACAGTCAATAATATCGTAATAAGTACGTACGGTGCCAGGTGGGAACTTGAACTATCAGGGGGAACACTTTGTAAAGTATGAAGTCTAAGCATTCTGCTGCGCACCTGAAACCGATGCAATGTAACTCTGAGTGTCAACTGTGATTGCAAAATAAAAATTTAAAAGTGAATAGGTTTAGTGGAATGAAGAAACAAAAGTTGTTTTTTGTTAGGGAGTCAGCAACCTTATATTGTGCAATCCCACCCACCAGGGTGCACAGCCTCCGACCAGTAGGACCCTCAGCCATCACTCTGCCAGGGTCCGTAGTGACCACGGCTGCCCATCCCTCACCCTGTCTGGCCCCAGCTTGCCCACAGAGCCCTAGTGTCAAGGCTGCTCTGCATGAAGTCCTGTGTCCAGAGGATGAAATGAAGTAAAGGGTGGCCGTTAAACCAGTCCTGGGCCACAGCGGAGCCAAACCGCATCTATCATGTGAAATTCTGTTGGAAAAGCCCCAAACATGGAAACAACCCAGGTGTCCATCAGCAGGTGATTGGACAAACAGACGGCAGGAAGCTGGGTTCCTGAGTGACCCTGTGGAGCAGAGTTGTTTACTCGTCTGGACCATCTACCTCTTACCTATTAGGTGAAAGAGAAATATACACCTATCCATTTTGAGCAAATGTATTTTGGGGTCTTTTTGTTACCATTTAGCTCATACCCTACCGGATACCGAGTGTTTCCCAGAGAGAGTGATCATTTCTGTCCTGATAGTGATATTTATTGAAAACTTACTCTGTGCCAGGCATTGTTCTAAACACTTAACAGGTATTATCTCATTTAATCCACACAACGCTCACTAGGTGAAGGCTGTTATCCCCATTTTACAGAGAAGGAGGCCCAGGGAGATTCCATACTTTTCCTAAAGACTCGTAGCTATTGAGTGGCCTAACCAGCAGCAGAGAAGAATTCTGGTGGAAATCATACCCGTAGTCACCATGCTTATCGAAGCGTCACTTTACAATTCTGCGCAGTCAAAAGGACACAACTTAGTTTTCCAGACAGCTGTGCCCCGATATTTGTCTTCAGAGTCACTGCACGACCAAGACAAGTCATTTGCCATCTCTGCTGATTGGTTTCCCCTCAGCGAGCCCCACAAGGGGGACCCACACGACCGACCTCACGGAACCGCTGGGCTGAGGAAATGAACTCACGGATGTTTAAGCTTTGAAGGCTGTAAGTGTGGCATAAGTTAAGTATTGTCTTAGGAGGGCTGGGAAATCCTTAAAACCAGAAATAACAAAATGCACTCCATGTTTTTACAATGCAAATACCATCTAGCAATTTGGCAGGTCGCCTGGAAGGGCTGCCGAAATCGGGCAAGGGGAGGGGTACGTCTGGTTTCGTGCATCTGTCACCCTCAACTGAGAAAGGGCGAGGTGAACTGAACGCAATCGAAAGAGGGCCTACCTGGGTTTGTGGTTTGCATGGGCACGCACACACACGCGTAGATAGATACACTCAAACACACACAGGCTCTAGAGAAGCATTACTATCAACGGCAGGAGGAGCGGCAATCTTCAAGGCCCATTGGAGCCAGGCGGGCACCGAGGTTGGGGCGTGGGGCGGGGAAGGCACGCTACTGCGGTGTGAGCGGGGACCTTGGGCAGCAGGAGCTCCAGCTTTAGCTGCCCTGCTGGGCCGGGAGCCTGGTGCTGACACGCCTTTCAGAGTCACATGTGAAATTTCCCCACTTTCCAAGGATGCTGAAATGTGCGAAGAAAACATGTCAAGGGCCACCAGGGGACCTCCTGGGATCTAACCCTGCAGCCGGAAGTCACATTTAACTCTGTAAGTGCTTCATCAGGGTTCTGTCCAAGCTGCAGCGCAGCTTTCTCTCGGCTCCACCCACCTTGCCCCCTTCCTCTTCCTGCTTTCTCCCCTGAACTCTATCCCTCCGGAGAAGCCAGCTTTCTCCTTGCTTCGTCCTCTTGGACCTCTCTTCCCCTTCCTTCTAGCTTGCACCCAGTGATCTTGAAGGCACAAAGGAGCTTCCCTCCTCTGCATGCCCATCAACGCCAGCCTTCTCCTTTCTGCCAACGTAACCTCAGCCTGTCACCTGCTCCCACCACACGGCACACTTTGCGTGTGTTCTCATGAAGCAAGGTGGACTGCAGTTAGCGCTCATTGTCTGGGATGAAGGAGGGGGTCAGGGAGGCGCAGGTAATGCCAGAGAGGAGACACCCAGAAGTCACGTGGTTGTGCCTTTAGAGTTTGGTGGTGCACAGGTCAGAATCGTGCAGCAGCAGTTACTTGCGCCACGTAGGTCCTGGTCCCCCCAGTGCAGACCGAGACAAGCAGCCCTGTAGTCTGGACGAGGCCTTGAAGAAAACTTACAGACCTTGGCCCCCAGGTGGGGGCGATGGCCTGGTTGCTGCCCCACCTCCACCTCTTCTCCGAGGTCCCTGCCTGTGTCCTCTAGGAGCCCAGGAAATGTGGACCGGCCAATTGGCCCTGTGACTGTGGCAGCCCGGAGTCCCTTCACCCCCACTGCCACCTCCTACTTTGGTTATTAGCTTCACCATCTCATCCCCAGCAAGCTCCTGTCCCAAAGGTTGACAGATACCTGACAGGTTTCAGTTTCACTTTCTTGGCCTTCACATGACCTTGGGGGTTCTGGGGGCGGGGGACAATGACGTAGACCACAGGGCCCAGGCAGGAGGGAGGACCAAGAGGAGAAATGCTACCCACACCTCAGGTGTTGCCCATCATCATGTGCTACCTGAGCTGTGATGATGGTCTGAGCTGAACCCTGACATTTTTTTGGAGGAGAGAAACAGAGATCCCTGCCCCTTGGAGAACTTCAGGAAATTTCCTGCTTGCTCATTGGCTGTGCTCTGCCGGGGGGTGGGCTCTTTGCACGCATTTGGTTCCTCAGGTGGGAGGGGTATGGGGATATGGCCCGGTGGGAGCTGGAAGGGCAGGTCTGTGCTGTGTCCCTGCCCTCCTGACTTACTGTGTTTGGGACGGCTGGACCAGGGCTACAAACAGTTCCTCTCTTTGTTTCCATAGCTTTGCAGAATGCGCTTCCCTCAAAAAGGCATAAAGGTCCTCTTTCTTGGGCTCGCCCGCACCCCCGGGGGCGGCAAGCCCAGGCCAGCCCCAGCACCCACTGTGGCTGTTGCAGCCTGCAGTCACGTGGCCTGTACGATGGTGGATGACGGCGGGCAGCCTCCTTGGCAGGCAGCCATCCCCAGTTCTTAAAGCCGCAGAGCCTCTGGCAGCTGGGTGGACCCTACAAGCTTGTGCCCCATCCTCTCTGCAAGAGTTAGCCTGCCCTCCCTGGAAACTGGACGGCGTAATGCCAGGGCTTGTCTGACATCACTCCGGGGACTTGGAAATATCCCGACGCCAGGGGTACAGCCCCAGAATTTCTTATGTAATTGATCTGGGCGTGCAGCCTGGACACCGAGTTCCTCTCGAGGCCTCAGTTTCCTCATCTTCACCTTGGTCAGTTGTTATGAGGACTCATGGAGAAGACGGGCGTGAAGCATTCGAGCAGCGCCGGGCACTCAGGAAGCGCCCGACAGATTCTGGCCCTTAGGATTTCCGCTGGATGCCTCCTTCAGGGGAAAGACAGGGTCTGCTTTCCCCCGATCTGTCTCCTGCCTCACAGCTGTCGGGACTCCTCTTCTGCCCTGGGGGAAGCCCAAACGCCGCAGGAAGTCACTCACCAGGTGCACCTGCCCAAGCCTGTGGCTTTACCTTCCCTGCCTCTTCTGAATCTTGTCACCCCCACCTCAAAGCACAAGTCACACACCTGAGCCCCCTGTAGGTCCTCCCTGTCAGCTCCAGCCCCCTGCATGTCCCTGCCTAGGCCTGGCTCACTTTTTCTGCCTTCTGCCTCCAACTGGCTAACTTCTTCCTTCCCCGTATGACTTAGCCCAGGCGTGACTTTCTTTCCTGGCTCCCCAGTGCCGGTGAGATCTCCCCTGTGCGTCCCGCAGCACCCCATGCTCTTCCTCCCGAAGCCCTCACCCCTAAGCCCTGTCTGTGTGGATTTACTTCTCTCTGCCTCTAGTGGCTGGGAGCTCAGGCTGGGCAGGGACCCTGTTGCTTGCCACCACAGGTTTAATAATATTGGAAGGAGGGAGTGATAAAATAAACGGGTTAGAGCAAACAAAAGAGGAACAGACTCACAGATGCAGAGAACAGACTGGTGGCGGCCAGAGGGGAGGGGCGTTGGAGGGCCTGGGTGAGAAGGTGAAGAGATGCAGAAGTACCGGTTGGTAGTTACAAAACAGTTACAGGCGTGTAAACACGGCCTAGGGAAAACAGTCAATAATATTGTAATAACTACATACGGTGCCAGGTGGGAACTTGAACTATCAGGGGGAACACTTTGTAAAGTATGAAGTCTAAGCATTCTGCTGCGCACCTGAAACCGATGCAATGTAACTCTGAGTGTCAACTGTGATTGCAAAATAAAAATTTAAAAGTGAATAGGTTTAGTGGAATGGAGGAACAAAAGTTGTTTTTTGTTAGGGAGTCAGCAACCTTATATTGTGCAATCCCACCCACCAGGGTGCACAGCCTCCGACCAGTAGGACCCTCAGCCATCACTCTGCCAGCGTCCGTGGTGACCACGGCTGCCCATCCCTCACCCTGTCTGGCCCCAGCTTGCCCACAGAGCCCTGGTGTCAAGGCTGCTCTGCATGACGTCCTGTGTCCAGAGGATGAAATGAAGTAAAGGGTGGCCGTTAAACTGGTCCTGGGCCACAGCGGAGCCAAACCGCATCTATCATATGAAATTCTGTTGGAAAAGCCCCAAACATGGAAACAACCCAGGTGTGCACCAGCAGGTGACTGGACAAACAGACGGCACACACATACACCAGAACGCTATTCAGCCATGAAAAGGGCTGAAATCCTGATGCAGGCTACGACATGGATGAGCCTCAAAGACATTATGTTGAAGGAAATAAGCTAAGCACAAAAGGACAAACATTATCTGATTCCAGTTATAAAAGATGGCTGGGATAGGCCAATTCATAGAGACAGGAAGTAGAGGTACCAGGAGCTGGAGGAGAGGAGAAGAGGGAATTACTGTTTAATGTATACAAACTTATGTTCGTGACAATAAAAAAGCTCGGTAAGTAGACAGTGGTGAAGGTTGTATCACATTATGAATGTATTTAATGCCACTGAATCATACATTTAAAATGATTAAATGGTTAATTTTCATGTTATGCATATTTTACCATGGGAGAAAAAAAAAACTTTATTAGAGCCCTGGCTGGTGTGGCTCAGTGGATTAGGTGCTGGCCTGAGAACCAAAGAGTTGCCAGTTCGATTCTCAGTCAGGGCACATGCCTGCGTTGTGGGCCAGGTCCCCAGTAGGGGGCGCATGAGAAGCAACCACACACTGATGTTTCTCTCCCTCTTTTTCTTCCTCCCTTCTCCTCTCCCTAAAAATAAACAAATAAAATCTTAAACAACAACAACAACAACTTTATTAGGAACTCTACTGGTGGCAACATTCTGACCTGCACCCTCAGGGAATGGTTGTTTATAAAGAAGCAGAGCTTCAGGGCGTGAAACAGGCCTGGCCTTTCCTGTCCAGGTTTCCTGAGGCCTAAGGCTGAAATGAAGGTTAAAGGGTGTGGATGACCAGAGGGAGCAGGAATGCCAAGGATTTACAGTTGGTTTCTGGAACCACTTGGTTTCAGTGGGTGACATCCAAGCAAAACTGCTAAGGGAGACATATTACAATATTCAGAAAGCATCAGAGCATGTTTTGGGAAAGAAGAAATTGCTCGTGTCAAAGGAATTTAGAATTATAATCAAGCTATTGTTTGCAATTGCTTAGCTAAGATGACGCCTCCTTAAAAATACAAAATTAAAAGTGAAACCCAGGTAACTATTGTATGCCAGGTAATTATAGCTGCTTAAGAGTTAAGAAAAGGAAAGGCAATTGACGGGACTCAGTGGGTGATAGAAATAAGAATTCAAAGAGGTACCTCAACCTGAATTAGATAAGAAATTTTCAGATTTGATCACCTCCGACAATAGTGGGGCTGGGAGATTGATTCATCCTCAAAACCTGATTTGGTGTCTAGCTGAAATCAAAGTCCAGTGTCTCGTTTCAGCTCCACTGGGCTGGAGAATCCCGGCCCTGCCTGAAACCTCCAGGAGGAAGCACCGGCCAGCAGCCAGCACTCTTCAGCGTCTTTTTGCTCATGGTGAGTCACCCAGGAAGGTTTAAGGTAGGGCAGGAAAAATGCAAGTTCCAGTCTGCTGGACCCACAAAGGTAGCTGGGAAGGACTTGGACTGTGGTGTCCAGCGGTCTGCAGGCGGGGTCTCCAGCTGGGTCCCCCTTCGCAGGGTCATACCACTTTCTCTCTCTGCCAAGTGCATTTGCACCTGTGATCTCCTTTCTGGCTGACCTCTCTAAGGGAAAAGAGGGAGGGGGAATCATTGAATATCACAACCTGAACCTTACCTCTGGGGGATGAGACCCCCAGGGTCTAGGGGAGCCAAGGCGTGAAGGCAGCCAGGCCTCTGAGCCCCTTCGCATCCCGGCGGGCTCGCAGGGACAGGCGTCGTCACTTCCCTTACACGCGGACCTCAGATCAAGTCACAAAATTATTAGGTTGTCTGCCTCTCCCACTGGGCTTTGAGCCATTCTGCTCTAGGACACATGCCTGCTTTGCTGACTGCCACATCTCCTGTGCCTAACGAGGTGACCAGCACGTAGTAGGTGCTCAATAAGTACTTGTTGACGGAATGACTCGATGAGAGCCAGAGGAGATGAAAAGGGTGTTCGGAAATATTTCCTTTGGGTCCTAAAAATCAAGTGTGCTCCCGCATTTAATTTATTTTATTCCCAAGTGATACTAATAATAGCTACCATTTCCAGCCATACTAGTAATGATAGTAACCGTTTCCCGAGTTTTTCCTGTATGCCATGTTCGAGGCTTACCTAACCTAGGGATTAGTGCCGTTTGACCCTGACAGCTACGCTCCGGAGCAGGCTGTACTATCCCCACATCAGAGATGGGAAAGACGAAGCCTGAGAAGTTGGCTCCGTGTCCTTCCCGTGGCCATACAGACACCAGGTGGCAGAGCAGGGATCTGACCTCCGCTGGGTCCTTCCTTCAGGTTCCTAACTGCATCTCACCGTCGCGCAGACTCTGTGAGGTGAGGCTCAGAGGGGTCGAGCCGCCCGCCTGAGGTTCCACAGCTAGGAAGCCGCAGCCAGACTTCAAACCAGGCTCTGATTCCAAAAGACTTCCTTCCAAAAGAATGTCTTCAGGGCTCAAGAGAAAATGTCATTTTGAAAAACGACTAGAGGAGTCTATTGAGTGAGGCCACCAGGGTGAATTGGAACCAGAGATTTGGAGTCAATTAAACGGAAGATCAGAGGTCCCTGCTGAAGCGGCTGCCCATGTCCTCCCCTGCCCCCCACACCCCCACTCCAGCCTGGTGCCCATTGCACGTTCCTACCCGCCTCTGTCTCAGGAAATCACCTTTCCTCCAAATTCTCCCAGCCTGGGGCCACCACCTTGGACTGAATCCTTTATCTAGGACCAACGTCTGGGCAGGGGAGGGTTTCCTGTGACCTCATAAGTCCCCCCGCCTTCACAGGGCCAGGCAGGCACTCAGCCAGCCGCCCTCTCTGCGGTGCCACGGCCCCGAGCCGCTGGGAGTTCCTGAAAGGCTAGGCAACCCTGGCCCCCGTCTTAGGAGCAGAGCAGCCCGTCCATTCTGCGGCAGGGCAGAGGGCAATCGTGGCCCCTTGGAGTGGGGCCCAGCCAGTGGGAGGCTCAGTAAGCACAGCCTAGCTTCAGCACAATGCACCAGTGGCTTTCAGAGTTTTCAAAAATAACGCCATTGTCACGACAGCACTTCCTGTTTTACACAAATCAACCATATTAAAAACAGAAAGAGGCAAAAGGCTGGCATTCAATACAACTGCTCAGCTACTTGGGAAGAGTTGGCTCCTGGGACGGGGGAGAGGCCAACAAGACCCAGAAAGGGAGGGGTCCGCCAGCCTTCCTTCCCACAGCCTTCTGTCCTGGCACCCGGGGCCTGGGCCATCCAGTCCATTTCCAACTGGGCCTGGCACGCTGGTCTCTTCCCCTCATTCTCCACGGGGCTTCCAGAACAATCGTCCCAGATGGCACTTGGGTGACATCATCTGTTTGCTCAAGACCCTTCTGTGGCCTTTCCACGGACCACGGAGTGAAGTCCGAGGATGCAGCCAGGCATCCAAAGGCCTCCTCTGGCGACGGCCAGCACACTCCACACAGACTCCGCTTCCCGGCCTGATACCAGTGCAGAATGTAAGAGGGCTCCAAATAACCCGGCAACCAAGACAAGAACTTAGTTTTGAAAATGGAAATTAATGCCAAAAAACACGCGATGGGCGAGGCACAGAATCCCACATAAAGACAGGCTCGGACCCTGCACTGGCTTGCTCACCTCGCTGGCCTGTGCCCTGTCTTCCGCCCCCTCCCTGCCTAGCTCCTCGACCCCTCCTGGCCTGCTTTAGTTTTTCACGGCACTTACCACCATCCGCTGGACCACTTTTGGTGTGTTTCTCTCCAGTTATTGAGCTGTCGTAGAATCAAAGCTGCAGGAGAACAGAGCCTGGTGTCTGTCCGTTCCCGGCCCAGTTCTAGAGCCAAGAACTGGGTTTGTGGCCCCTCCTACCCTCTGTGTTTCTCCCCTGCGTGCCCACTGCCGGTAAGCTCTCCGGGGCAGCACTCCCACCTGGCGCCTCATGAATCCTCAGCTTCAGTGCCTGGCACATGGCTCATGCTCAGGCAGTATGTGCAGGTGTGTGCGTGTGTGTACGTTTAACTTAAACTGAACTCCTATCTCGATGTGATCTAGGGAGTCCTCAGAACCCATTCTTGAGCTCTGGTGAACAGTCAAGATATGCTATTTCTTTGTCATACAGTAATCATTGAAAACAATAGCATCTAACATGAATTAAACTCTCTGCCATGGAATTTTCTCGGATTTCTACTTGGATTTCCGGTAAGTGCAATTATCATTAACCCCCATTTTACTGAAGAACAAACTGAGGCTGCCAAGTAACAGAGAAGAAATTGTTGCTATGGACACACAGCTGTGTAGCTGAGAGCTAGGACTCAAACCAGATAGTCTGGCTCCAGAGCCAGCTTGGAAATGACAGGAAAAGCCCCTGGGCGCACCCTTAGGCAGAGAGAGGAGGGAGCGATATGAGAAGAAAGCCCGGAACTGAGTCAGGTAGAAGAGGAACGTGCAAGGGAATGGCCCAAAGGTAGATGGGAAACCAAGACAAGAAGTGTCCAGAATCCAAGAGAGAACAGCTGGGTGTGAGGAGCCCGGAAGAGCGTTCCTCAGACTTGGCACCATGGAAGTTCCTGGAAACCAGGACAGGAGCGATCTCTGCAGTCTCCGTATCGGGCTCCTGCGCCTGCTGCACTCGACGTTGGAGGCGGGTGACTCTGTCCCGCTCGCACTCACGGTCAGCTGCCTCCGGCTGCCTCCCTGGCCTGGGCCTGCTGTGCACCTTAGCTCCCCTCCCCGGGTCGTGGCAGCCACACATGAGCCCAGGCCATGCCAAGTGTCTCTCAGGGGACAAGAGCGCTCTGGGTTGAGAACAACCGCTCTGCAGAGTGGGGGTGGGGAGGGGCGAAGAAGCTGCATTGGAGTAAGTAGAGGAGGGAATGGGAGGTGAGGGGGAGGAGAAAGCAGAGAAGGAGGCGGGAGCTGGAGGTGAGAGGCAGGGCCAAGGGCAATATTGCTGTTGTTTTTAAAGCTCATAATATAGGTTTTTAATACATATGTAGTATGCATGTATACGTACACACACGTACATATACATATATGGAAACTTTACATCTCTCATTACCCGTGTATGTGTGTGTGTGTGTGTGCATACATGTGTGTAACCTGAGAGCAGCAGGCCTATAGGTTGGTGGCAATGATCCAGGACAGAGTCAAAATCTGCTCGTGAAAGAGAGGGAGACGGACTAGACCAGACAAGCAGCAGATGCGGTGCTCTCGGGCAGGCAAAAAGGATTAGGCTCCAGACCACAGGCTGAGGGACTCACCTTGGAAAGGAGTAGAGACACTCACTGCAGTGTAAGAGAAGAAAGAGAGGCCTGTTGCAGAAGTAGGTGTAGGAAGGTGTGCACATTTGGTGGTGGCGGGAGGAGGGAGTTCCCATCTGCTGGCTTCTATTTTACCCACCAGGCATGCGGCCCAGGCAGCAGCGGGGCTGGGATGGAGATCGGGGAGGAGGAGGGATGAAAAGGCACAATCCTTGTGTTGGAGCAAAGCAAGCTAAAAGGAGAAGAGGGTAGGCTTTCGAGGCAATGTGGATAGCCCATTTGCAGTCGGGGGCCGGGAATCTGAAGTGAAGCCAGCCTGTGTGGTGTGAGTACTCTCCAGAAACTTCATCTGCACTGGGGACAGCGTGGAGCAGGTGCCTGAAGCCTCGGAGCCTGGCAGCAGCCCGCCCAGGCAGCCTGCAGGAGCAGGACCGGATGTTTGCTTGTTCTTCCATCAGCCGAAGGGAAACGTGGGGGTATCTGTGCACCTTCAAGATCAAAAACCGGGGAGCCGCAGCAGCCTCTGGTCTCCAGGAGCAGACGTACCAGTCTCCCAGCCTGTGCCCAATTCCCCACACCCCCCACGGGGCTCTCTGCACACGTGCCTGTGAGCCTCCCCTCCACCCACCAAGCTGTAACTGAGGTCCACCGACCCTCCCCACTCCAACAATGGGTGCCCCTGCTCCTCCGCAAGTCATACCTGCCTCCCTCGCCCTTTCGGCTCCTGTCCCCAGTCCCAGAGAGAGGGCAGCAGATATGAGCAATGATTGCAGGTAGGAATCAGCATGCAAAATTCTGCACGTTATGATCTGCTCATCTTAAAATGAGATAAGTTCTCCTCTAGACATGAGACAAAGGGAAATTTCCGTTTGCCCGAGCACCTCCCCCTGGAATCCCTCCATCCTCTTCCGGAGAGCTTTAAAAAGAGTAAGAAAGCCACCCAGTAGTCTTGAGCACCGATCCCTTTATTGGAGTCCGAAAGTCAAATTCAAACAGCAATCTCTCGTGGTTATTTTGGCCTGACTCAACAGTGCTTCCATAAGCCAGCTTTGTGATTCGTGTGGCGCTGGAACATCCCTCCTGTATTAAGAGGTGACCTACCCTCCAGCCAGGGAGTGGTTTTCAATGTCCTGGTGGAAATGTCTTACCATTGTGACAGCATCAGGAACGCTGGCTGCAAGGCCGCCTGAGGTCACACAGGGGTTCTCAAACATGACCGCACCTCAGAATCCCACCCAGGGCTCGCTGGGCCCTGTCTCCAGAGTTCCTGACCCAGCAGGCCTAGGGGAGGGCCCAGGAGCCAACACTGCAGGTCTGGGGACACCCCTTTCTAGCCACGGAGAAGATGGGGCCCGGGGCAGGTTTGAGTTTGAATCTCGGCTGCGTCAAGCTCCGGAAGCCTGGGCAAGTTCCTTCCCTGCTCACTTACAAAATGGGGCGTGTCCTGCACACCTTGAGAGCCTATTCTGAAAATCAGAGAGAACCCATGCCAGGTCCCAGGCCCCAGCAGGCGCTCAGTAGAAGAAAGTGGTGGCTTTTCAGATTACTATTCTAACACACCTCCACGGCTCACAGCTCCTTGGATTAGGCACTGGAGACGAGCATCGCCGGGCCTCAGGAGTCGTGAGGGGGTTACTGATTCGGTAATCTCTCCGCCCTCTCTCCCTCCTCTTCTCGACATCCAGGCACCAAAATAGCCCCAACACCCACCAAGGCACTGCCAACGATGACATTTCCCAGCGGAGGAGATAACTGATCACTTTCAAATTTTGTAATATTTTAAGTACTTTATCATTAAAATCTAGGTCAGGGAGAGAAATGACTTGGGCTCACAGATTGTTAGAGCTGAGAGGAAACTTCAAAACCATGAAATTTCTGTGAAAGATGAAGGAGTTAAAGGTGAGGAAACCGAGACCCAGAGAGGGGCAGCCACGAGCCCAAGGTGATGTAGCAAGTCGATGGCAGGTGCGGACCTGGAGCTCAATCTTTCGCATCCTGATCCTTGGCCTGGGAGGTGAGGGCTGGGGGAAGGTCATTGCCAAATCAGCTCAACAGACCCAAAACGTACGCTTTCATAAGTGCAACGGCAGACCCCTTGGGCCGGTGGGGAGACCCAGACCTTCTGAATGTGAATGGTTCCCCTCCTGAAGCAAGGGTTATGCCTTCATAGAAGGATGATCAGGTTCTCTGGAAAAGAAAGGGGACTCTTATGCCTCTCGGCAAAGGACGTGTGTTAAAAGCAACTTCGGGCACACTGACTCCACGCTGACTACCTCGCCTCTGTTCTTCTACCGGTTTTTCTGTACGGCAGGTGGGAAGGCAGACCAGCCTCTGCTCCGACTCTTCTAAACAGACCCCCTGCTGCAAGTGGCTTCCCTTCTTCCACTCTTCATCTTTCCTCCTCTCACATGACCCCTGACGCAGTGAGCTAGCCCTGTGCCCAGGGCGGAACAGGCATCCTTGACTTTTATTTACTTCTAAAGGTGGATAAGCTGAAGACCTATTTGCATTGAATTTCCTCTTGTTCCATGATTCTCCACTGTTGAAGAAGCTGGTGTTTTGGGGGGCCTATTGCTTGCCAAGAGCTCTGTCGCTGCTGCCCCGGTTACAAAGATGGCCCCTTGCTCTCAGCCAATAGGCCAGTGCTGAGCATACCTAGCCCATACTGGCCGCTGGCCACACGGGTGAGTCAGCAATCAACAAGATGGCATTGTCCCTGTCCTTGAGAGTGTCCAGGCTGCCTTCTAAGAAATGATGTGTCTTCAGAAAGAGGGCAGGTGTGGTCAGGATGAGGTGGTAGGGCGGGGTGCTGGAGCTGGCTCATACAAGTTTATGAGCTGATTGTTGTATGTTCAGGGACTCTGTGAGCCAGTGGTTAAAGATGGCCATTATCAACAATTAAAGTATATAAACTTACAATAAAATAAATTACGTTGAAGACAAAGGTGATGCACACTCAGAACTCGTCACTTCCTAACCACTTTATGACGTTCCGCAATGCTCTTGAGATGCTACGTAAGGGTGCCCTGCTGGGCCGGGCGCTTCCCAGCCCCTTGTTCAGCCATCAGCTTTGTAGTTTGACGTTGGCCATGGTGGGAGCATTTAAAGCACAGAAATCAGAAAATGGTACAGAGTAGGACTTTTTCCTGGAGCGCTGGTTGTTAAACATACACTAGCACACCACTGCATGCAACTGACAAAGTAAGAGACAGAAGAACCAAGTGCATAATTAATATTTGGAGGGGGTCACTCTGAACTAGTCCTTGAATGCTAAGTAGAGAGAGATGGGGTGAGGATAGTGGTGAGGCAACTATGTCCATACTCTGATCTAGCTTATGCAATTCACCTGTTAATTATTTTTAGTATATTCGCACAGTTGTGCAACCATTGCTACAATAAGCTGTAGAACACTTTCATCACTGCCGAAAGACAGCTCTGTACCCATCAGCAGCCACTCCCCAGTTCTCCCCAACTCCCTCCCCTTCCTCTATAAACTTCAGGCTCTTTTTTTAAGCTGACACAGAAACCAGAAAGTGTATGAGTTAATCTGGGAGAGCGTTTCCTGGTTCGCACGCTCTGCACCAGTCCAGAAATTTAGTCAATATCCCCAGCGTGTGCTCAGTAAAATTGCTTGCTGCCCATCGCTGACCCACCCACTCCAAGTGGGCCAACTGTTCTCCCTGGAAAGGATGAAGGAGGAAAGAGTTCATACAGGTGAGCTGAGCTGTCATTAGAGCTAGCCCCAGGTGGAAAGCGCAAGCGGCAGTCTTGGTGGTTGAGCAACTCAGAGGCGCAAGCCAGGGCAGGGTGCTTACCCAGGAGCAGGTCCAGAGGCAGATGAGCCTCTATGCCGTGATCAGTCAGCAGGCCTTTCTGAGAAAGCCCAGAGCCTGTACCACTGTCCAAACTGCTCCATCGTGGACTCGGTAGTCCAGGAGGAGTGGCAGGAGGGTCTCACTGCCCAATTTTCAACAGAGCATCGCTCCACAGGTTCAGTTGGCTACTTGTGCAATACAACTTGAGGGTGTGATGAAGACTAAAAAAATATGCCCTCCTATCTCAGAATATGCTCACCACAAGCCCATAATAGCACCTGAAATCCCTGCCCTGGAGCCTCTGAGTCACGCCATTACCCCAGAGGCCACAGGTGAGATTCTTGTGATGGGGGCTTGGACGGAAGGGGCACTAGAGCCTGTAGGTAGATCGACTCCTCCGGTTAGAGTCTCGGGTCCACAAGATTTCACCTTGGGAAGTCTCGGGAACAGATCGGCTCCTTTGTGCAGGGGGATGTTGGAGATGTGAGGTGTGGATTGAGATGGTGAGCAGCCATGATAGTTCTAGGTTATAAAGATAAGAGGGTGCATTTTGGGAAAAGGTCGGCTCAGATCAGAAGCGGTGCGGGGCGGGCTGGACCAATGGAGAGTACCACTGAAGAGATGTAGTAAGAAGCTGGCCCCAGCATCTGAGGGAAATCTGGGGCACCAGTCCCCACCCACCCCCCGCCTCGATTTGCATAGTCTTCTTTTTCGCCTCCCATCCCACACTAGAAATAATTGCAAGTTTTTCTTCCTCGCCTTTGTTCTCCAGCTGTTGCCACATTTTTGAACTGAATGTCTCTTTTGAAACCCACAAAAGAAATGGATTGAACTGTGTGTATTTTTTAAAGAAGACTTGACTCCACTAAGAGAAAAACACTCCCTTGCAAAAGAGAGAACATGGAGTGCATCTATGCTAGTCACTTTCCTTCGCATACAAAGATGCAGCAGGGAGCACATCCTAGGGGCCTCCTGCGTGTCTTGGGGGGCCAGGGGCGAGGTAACAGGCGGGGGCCAAAAGTAGAGCGGTGCCTGTGAGGATCCTGAGAACAAGCCCTCCTCTTCCTCGTGCTGCCCAGGGAGCAGGATTTCCTAACGCTGGCGACTCCTCGGGCAGGGGCGGATTAATGTCTCGGCAATAATCACTGTGTTTTGTGGTACCGTGGAAAGCAGTTCTAGAAGGCAGGACCAGCGAGGAAGGGCACCTGCTCTGCTGCCGCTGAGCGAGCTGTGTATTGGGTCCACTGTTGAGGGTGCCACCTCAGAAAGGGAGGAGATGGCCACGTTCCATGTGACAGGGAGAGGGGACAGGCGTTGTACACCTCCTGTGCCCGAGGTTCAAAGTGAGCGGGCTTCATTACAACCTGGGTGGATCCTTTTAGCAGAATTGCACGTCCTTTACCCCGACGTCCACGCGGGCCAGAGGACGACCCAGTCCGGTGAGGTCGCATCACAGCCTGACCCCTCCCCCCAGGCCTGGAGGGTCCGAAGCTCTGCCCTGCGTGTCCTCGGCCCCTGTTGCTCTCTCCGAATGGTCCCCTATCCCTCGGATCCTGTCTCCACGGGGGCTATTGCTGCTATTTTAGTTTTTTTCCTTGTTTTTTAAAACATTGTGGTAAAATACACACAACATAAAATTTACCCACTTTAAAGTACACAGTTCAATGGTGTTAAGTGTATGCAGCATGTTGTGTGACCGCCGGCACCATCCAGTTCCAGAACTTTCCAGCACTCCAAGTGGAAAGCCTACCCATTAAGCAGTCACTCCCCATTGCCCCCTCCTCGAAGCTCCTGGCAACCGCTAATCTGCCTTTTCTCGCTGTGGATTTGCCTCTTCCGCACATTTTATATGAATGGCACCACACAACGCATGGCCTTTTGCGTGTGGCTTCTTGCCTTTAGTGCAACATTCAAGGTGTATCCATGGTGCAGCGCGGGCCGTAATTCATCCCTTCGTGTGACCGATGACAGTCCATTGCATGGACAGACCACACTCTGCGCATCTCTTCCTGCTATTCTGTGCCTCATCTACCCAAATGGGAAGCTGGGCCCTTCCTCCATTTCCGCAGCGACCCCCACCCACAGTTTCCCCGTGGGGATGATGATACGTCATTGCTTCTGTACGGGCTAAACCACGCACAATAGGTAAAGTGACCGAAAGCACCTAGCAACTAGTGCCCGATGGCATATTGTTAATATGAACAGTATATGAATTCCTCCTAACCCCTTTTCTGTTATATCTATCCATTTGTTTCATAAAATATCTTACATGCCAGCGTGGTGTGAGAGCAGCAGAGAGAAGATGTCTGAATTAGGTACTTGCAAGCACTGCGTTGAGCGCATACTCCAGCGGTCCCCAGTCTGGGGCCGGGAGGCCCGGGGTCCCTGCTATACGGTTGCAGCAGGGAGTCCTGAACGGCACCTGCACAGGTGCCCTCCAGCGCTCAGTGGCTGCTCTCACCATCCTGCACACGCAAGTTCGACGTTTCTCAAAGGGGCGTGGCTGTCGCTGGAAGGAATGAAAGGTAAGTCACTCGAAGCCTTTCCTCATTGCGTGTCTTCTCCATCCAGCGCCACTTCGTGTTTGAGACTAGAAACCACCAGCCCACAGCAAAACTAACAGAAACCAAAGCATTTCAACTCCCTGGGGAAATCAGACCATTAACAAGAGTTATTGGACCTCACCTGTGAGTTGGGTACTATCCTAAGCACCATGGTGGGGGATATAAATAAGCAGAAGGGTCGTTTCTGTCCTGAATTCTCTGTAACTGAGAAGACCAGATGCACGGGCCAGTGTAATAGTTAAGAATGTGTCCCTAGGAGATCAGCTGTTAAATATGTCACATGGGTAATAAATGAAATCCACATGGGCCGAAGTCCTCAGGAAGGAACTCCAGGAGGAGTCTACCTTGAAGGAAAGGCAAGGTTTGAAGCGGGCAGGGGGATCCAGGGTGCTAGAGACAGGAGTGAGTGAGCAGAAGAGTGTAGATACTGGCCTGCGGGAGTCCAGCGTTGGCTTTGGGAGACACAGTCAATTTCTGTGGGTAGGAGGTCAGAGGACAGAGCGCCCGAGTTGCAGGGGTGCCTGAATAGCAGCCAAAAGCCACTGTAGCTTCAGAGCAGTAGAGGGCTGCAGGAAAGCCAGGTCCCAGGAAACTCAGCCCGGCTGGGGCAGTAGAGCCGGGACCCAGGGACCTTTATTCCAGGTTACATCGTTCAGGGACTCTGCCAGGGAAGGAACAGGGGTCTGTACTCACGGTGGTCTCTTAATACAGGGCCTGGGTGCCTTTGCCTTCTGCACCTACCATCTCTTGCACAAGACATGCAAATGTCAATTGCCTGGACGGGCTATGGGCCTTTGCCCAGTTGCTGGAACTTTTGGCATTATTTCCAGGTTCAAGGAAAGACCTGTCTTCTGGGAATGGATGAGTGGACTGGAAATTTGCCAAGCTGGCTTTGCAGACATGCAACCCTCGGAAAAGCAATAGCCCTCCTGTGGCAAAGTCCACTGGCCACACCTTCCTCCCACTTTTCTTGAGGGCAAAGGGTAGGAGGGTAAGAGGCCACGTGCTTCGAGATGCCAGAGCAACAAGTGCATTGACACCTGTGTATGTGGCCTCGGGGGCAACCCTGAATAGTCTCTGACAGCTCATAGTAAGTGAGCCTGGAGGACAGGGCTGTCCCCACCCTCATCGAGTGTGTTCCCTGGGATTCTGATAAGGACGGCATGGAGGAGACTGCCTGGCTCCACACAAGGCGTGGGCCTCCCCCTCAGTGTCTCCTTCTTCCCACCTGTCCTGGAGAGCTGACCTGTGTGATCCCTCACACGGCACCAGATGTGGCTGCAGGGGCTGAGTCATTAACCCCGTGGCCACTGGTGCACATCATAAAGTTACTGCCAGTGGCTCTGAGTTTCCTAACTGGGACAGACCTCCTCCAGAGCCTAGACGGGAGACACTGCCCAGCCCTCAGGAGCTCCTTGACCTCGGCTCAGACGAGGAGGGATACTGGCTCCTGGCATGCGTGTGGGTTTATAGGTTGGAAGCCCCCTGTCCCTGGGGTGTGCCTGTGTATGTGTGTCTGTCTGTCTTCATAGGACCTGAAGCTCTGGGAGCTGAGGTCCACTTGTGACCTGTAGCATCCCTTGCTGAGGGCCACCCTGTGGAAAAGAGGCCTCTTCTTCCCTCCCACCCTCCCTGACTACGGCCCACTGCCCTGCCCTGGAAGCACAGTTCTTCCTGGGACCAGCTCTGCCCCAGGCTCCCGTGTGGCGGCAGAGGCTCAAGCAGCTGCAGCAACAACAGTGGAGAACACAGCTGCCGGAGGGTTGCTTGGCTTTTCTGGTTTTCGTTGGGAGAGGCAGAGACTAAGTAAGGTCCCTGGGGTTTGGGACTTCCTCTGGAAACTTAGCGGGGAGGAGGCTCAGAAACATATTTAAACTGTCATCTTCGGTACCCCACCTCCCCACACACGCACAAGAGGTGAAGTGGAACACAATGCTTCAAGTCATTATTCATTTCACTTCTCACATGTCTTTGACTGTAAATTCCATGAGGGCAGGGACGCTGTTTTCTACTTTGCTATAACCCAGAGTTGGGAACAGCACTTGGCACCTACACTGGATGCTCAGTAATTACTTGCAGCTCCCAGCGGGGCCCTGTTCTCCCTGGTTTCCGGCTCACCTCCTCTGCCTGGACCATCTTCCTCTGGCTGTTTGCAGGCCTAAATCCTCCTCATCCTTGCAGACTCCACCCAGCTGTCCCCTCTCCAAGACACATCTTCCGACCCTCCCTCCTCCAAACCTCCCCCCCTCCACCTGCCAGGTTCCAGGCTCCTCCCCTGAGCTGTCTCGAGGCTCAGATCACACTGCACTGCAGCAGCTGGTGAGAGGTCTGTCTCCCCCACCAAACGGAGGGGGTGGGTTCTGGAGGGCAGCATGATCCCTGGCACACAGAAGGCAGTCAATCAATCGATCAGTATATACTTTCCAAGTGGACAAAGATGGTTTTATAAGCAATGTTTGATTCTAGGCATAGATCTGATGTATAACACATTGGCTGAGTCCCTTGAACTTCTCTGTGGCTTGACTTTCTCAGTCTGCAAGGAGGACAATGGGTGACTGGATCAGCTTACACAGATGTTGGAGCGCATTGCTGGACTCCCTCTGTGATTCTGACTTTGAAATTTGGGTCCTGTGAACTGTAGCCACCTGTCAGGACAGCCCTGTTTTTATCCCTGCGGACAGATCTGCCCTTGGTCAGGGGGAATTTAGAGGTTCTTTATTTAAAAAGGTTTATTGTGCCCTGGCTAGTATGGCTCAGTAGATTGAGTGCCAGCCTGCAAACTGAAAGGTCACCAGTTTGATTCCCAGTTGGGGCACGTGCCTGGGTTGCGGGCCAGGTTTCCAGTTGGGGGTGCGTGAGAAGCAACAGATTAATGTCTCTCTTGCACATTGATGTTTCTCTCCCTCCCTTTCTCCCTCCCTTCCCCTCTCTCTAAAAATAAATAAAATCTTTTTTTAAACGGTTTACTGAGTATTATGGACTGAATGTCTGTACTCCCACAATTCATACATCGGAAATGGGGCTTTCGGGAAGTAACTTGTTTACATGCACTCATGTGGTTGAGACCCTGGTCTGATGGGATTAGTGTCCTTTTGCGAAGGGATGGACACCAGAGAGCCTGCTACCTCTCCGCCATGTGGGACCACAGAGAGGAGAAAGCAGCCCCTACAAACCAGGAAGAGAGTCCTCACCCAATCCCAGCTGTGCTGGCACCCTGACCTTGGACTTGCAGCTCTCGAAACTGGTAAGAAATCACTGTTGGGTAACCGCCACAGTCTATGTGGTATTTTGATGCGGCAGCCTCAGCTGATTAAGACGCCGAGTGCCTTGCCCTTGGGGGCCACCCACCCAATCTGCTGGGGGATCTGGACGAATACAAGGTTGTGACCCATCAGAGCTGTGGACGCAGTGCTACGGGGCTTAGGGAGTGAACTGCTAGCTCTGCTGGTGTAAGGGGAAAACAGGTAGGTGGGCATTCCAGGAGTGGGCTCTAAACAAGCCCGCGAAGGGAAGCCGGCATTTCCTACGCGGAGGTCAGGAGGGAGAAGCGCGTGAAGGGATGAGGTTTCACAATCTATGCAGGAGAAAGAACAATCAACAGTTTCCTTCATTTCAAAACCACACCCCAGCCTCCTTGATAATCAACACCTCAGGCCCTCTCTTCATAACATTTGACACAAAAATTAAATGTGAATACAGAATAAAGCAAAGCGTTGTTTTGCTTTGCTGTCAGTCTGTACATCCTCACTCCAACCCCCAATTCCAGTGTATTCCCCTGGGGTGCCCCTCTCTGCTACCATGTGGGAAATCAGCCCATTGGTTTGCGTGGAGGGCATTGATGGTGAGGAATAGAAGTGGGGAAGCAGTATGGTGAGGTTCAGGAGGAACCCTTGGTGTCAGGGCGGGGTAGAGGCTGGAGCAGGCAGAGCCGTTGTGAACATCGGAATTACCTCAGGGGGTGAACATTTATTAGTCCTGGGGGTTAGTGGGCATGGATTAGAGATGGATGATAGAGGACAGAAAGGCTAAAACTTGGAATTGAATGGATGTGGGGCATGCAGGAGCATAGGACCTTGGCCCAGACTGCACCATTCATTCATTCATTCATTCGTTCGTTCAACAATGTGTACTGCTAGCCTTAACGTGGGCCAGAGACTGTGGTAAGCACTGGGGACACAACAAAAACAGTGCTGGGGAGCCTCCTATTTCCGTGGAACTTGCACTCGAGAGCAGTGAAGATGGGTCACAGACAAGCAAATAAGCACATGAACAAGGTCATTCTAGATGGTGGTCCCTACTAGGAAGACGATGGAGTTGGTTGAAGAGATGGAGAGGGATGCGGGTAGGGCAGGGTGGAAGGAGGTCTGGGAGTCTTGGGAGGGCCTCTAAAAAGGGACAGCTCGGCTGAAAGCAGAAGGATGCTTCAGCCATGAGCCATGGGAAGATCTGGAGTCAGAGCATCTAAGGCCCCAAGGCAGGAACACAGATTTCTCACATACTCAAAAAAAAAAAAAAAAAAATTAAAGGAAAACATTGTTGGCATCCCTGTTCTCAAGCTGACATAGAAGCAAGGAGACATTTCCATTCCCTAGGAAGGAACTTCAAGGAGCACATTGCCTTGCTCCTTCTACTCTTCTTTCAATTACAGTTTGCATTCGACGTTATTTCGTATTAAGTTTCAGGTGTACAGCATAGTGGTTAGACAATCACATACTTTACTAAGTGTTCCCCCTGATATTTCCAGTACCCACCTGGTACCATATGTAGTTATCACCATATTATTGACTATATTCTCTAAGCTGTACTTTACATCCCCGTGACTATTTAAGTACCAATTTGTACTTCTTAATTTCATCGCCTTTTTCACCCAGCCTCCCAACTGCCCGCCCCTCTGGCAACCATCAGTCCACTCTCTGTGTCTAGGAGGCTGTTTCTATTTTGTTTGCTTGTTCATGTTGTCCTTTAGATTTTACGTATAAGTGAAATCATATGGTACTTGTCTTTCTGTGATTGACTTATTTCACTGAATGCTCCTCCTACTCTTGCTTGCCCACAGCAGGACATCTGGGTCAGGATCTAGAGACTCATGTTTTCTAGATCTTTCTGTTTGTTCTGTAACTGTGAGGTGACCACAACCCTCAATGTGGTGAACGTGAAGGTGTAAACGTGCTCAGAGCAGGCCCCCACACAGGGCTCTTTCCCTCACACTGTTCTCAGCACGTAGATTTGTACTGAAAGCGGGGGATTCGGCACACAATGCCTGTAGATATTTCTGGGAAAAAATGCACAACTTCGTATCTCCAACAAAGCTGATCAAAGGTCTGTGCTGGGCATGATAACACTTATAAGTAATGTGAACTTCAACGGGGTCCTCGGGTACATGAAACATAGAAAACATAGAATAAAAGTACTAGAAGAAAATATTCCAAAATAGCAACAGAGGTTGCCCCTAAATGGATAGATAAAAGCTTATTTTTCCCCATTTCCTTATCACTTCTCTATACTCTCCACTTTTCTTCAGAAAACATGCATTACTTGAAGACCAAAAACCAAAACCCCCAAATGTCCTAAGCCCAAAAACTTCAGTGTGACATATTTCTTGCTTACTTGGGGCTACCACATCCTCCAGGGTACAAAGTTACCTTCTTTTCTAACAGCTGCTACTTTAATCCTAGTTGTTGAGGTCAATCTTGTGTTTTCAAAAAAGAGGGATATGCTTGTTCATAGAAAGAAAGATGGACCAATTCATTGTATGAATTAATGAAAGGATAGAGGGAGAAAAGAACTCAAAAGACCCACTGGGTGGGGGGATTAATTTCATTCTCCCCCAATATAGTAACCATACCATAAAAAATTAAGTTACAAAACCACAAGTTTTCATTTTCAGAATAAAAGCAGACAGCCATGAAAGTAAATGAAAGCCAAGGTTATTAAATTCAGTTTTTGAGGGCAACTCAACTGTCAAACTAGTTTTTATTAACATTGATATCACCTTTATTATTTTATTGTATTTTGTTATGCTAGTACAGTAGTCCCGATTTTTCCTCCCTTTGCCCCCTTCCACCAAACACCGCCTACTCCCTCAGGCAATCAATCCCCACACCATCGTTCATGTCCACGGTTCATGTGTATAAGTACTCCGTTTCCTATACTGTACTGTACACCCCCAAGGCTATTCTGTAACTCCCATTTGTACTTCTTTTTTTTTTTTCATTTGCATAATTTTCTTTTCTTTTTTTATCAGTATTTTTTAATTGTTGATATTGTACAGTTTTCTGTCTTTTACCCCGCCCTAGCCCACCACCCCAGCCCTCCCCACCTTCCTCCCATTTCCACCCCCCCATAGTTTTTGTCCATGAGTCCTTTATACTTGTTGCTCTAAACATTTGTACTTCTTAATCCCCTCACCTCTTCCCTTTCCCCAACACCCTCTCCCATCAGGCAACCATCAAAATGCTTTCTGTATCCCTGATTCTGTCTCTGTTCTTCTTGTTTGCTTAGTTTGATTTTTAGATTCAATTGTTGATAGATATGTATTTATTGCCATTTTATTGTTCATAGTTTTGATCTTCTTCTTTTTCTTAAATAAGTCCCCTTAACATGTCATATAATAATGGTTTGGTGATGATAAACTCCTTTAATTTTTTTCTTGTCTGCAAAGCTCTTTATCTGCCTTTTGATTCTAAATGATAGCTTTGCTGGGTAGAGCAATCTTGGCTATAGGTCCCTGCTTTTCCTGATTTTGAATATTTCTTGCCAGTTGCTTCTAGCCTGCAATGTTTCTTTTGAGAAGTCAGCTGACAGTCTTATGGGAACTCCCCTGTAGGTAACTAATTGCTTTTCTCTTGCTGCTTTTAAGATTCTCTCTTTATCCTTACATTTGGCATTTTAATTATGATGCATCTTAGAGTGGGCCACTTTGCATCCATTTTGTTTGGGACTCTCTGTGCTTCCTGAACTTGAATGTCTATTTCCTTCATCAAATTAAGGAAAATATTCCTTCCTTATTTTTTCAGATAGATTTCCAATTTTTTGCACTTTTTCTTCTCCTTCTGGCACCTCTAGGAAGCGAATGTTGGAATACTTGAAGTTGTCTCAGAGGCTGCTTATGCTACCCTCTTTTTTTAATTTATTCTTTTTTCTTCTCATTGTCCTGATTTGTTGTTTTTTGCTTCCCTATGGTCAAAATCATTGATTTGATTCTCAGCTTCATTCACCCTGTTGTTGTCTCCCTATAAATTGTTCTTTATTTCAATTAGTGTATCCCTCATTTCTGCCTGGATCTTTTTTATGCTGTTGAGGTCCTCACTAAGTTCCTTGAGCATCATTATAATCAGTGTTTTAAACTCTGCATCTGATAGGTTGCTTATCTCCATTTTGTTTAGCTCTTTTTCTGGAGTTTTGATCTGTTCTTTCATTTGGGACATTTTCTCTGTCTCTTCATTATGGCAGCTTTCCTGCATTTGTTTGTATGTATTAGGTAGAGCTGTTATGACTCCCTGTCTTAGTATCATGGCCTAATGTAGTAGGTGCCCTGTAGGGTCCAGTGGCACAGCCTTCCCTATCACCCAAGCTGAGTACTTGAGGTGTGCCCTTTGTGTGGGCTGAGTACACCCTCCTCTTGTAGTTGAGACTTGGTTGCTTTGGCAGGTCAATGGGAGGGATTTATCCAAGCTAGTCAGCTGCGAGGACTGGCTGTGACCACTGACCACAAACCACTGCCTTTCATGGTGGTGGTCATGGTGGTCATGCTCTGACGTGGTCTGTAGCTGTTCACTGGGTGTGTAGGCCCTGAGGTTTCCTGGGTGGTGCAGACCAAGGTCAGCCCCTACCTGTGTTTTGCCCACAGCCACCCTGCCTGAGCTATAGAGCAATATGAGATGGCTGATACTTGTGCTGGGTTTAGAGATTCCCAGGTGAAGCCAAGTTGTGAATCTAGGCTGGATTCTGCTAGTGTGGGCCTAGGGCCGCTTAGCAGGAGGTAGGGGCTGGGGACTCACTGAGGCCAGCTGTTACTTATTGAAAGGATTTAGGAAGTTGGGAAGCATAAGCCAAGACCAACCATTCATATGGAAAAGCTACTGTTAACAGCTGCAAATTGGGTGGGAGGAGCCTCAGGTAATCTCCAGGGCTAGGCAAACAGTGTTAGCCAGGTTGATGGAATCTCAGATATGGCACCTCTCTGCTGGCTCTGTGGCTCTGCCTGCCTTTTCTGTCTGGGAGAAAGCTGTACCCCAGCCCTTGCCTCGATGCCAGACACTTCAGTTCCTCCCTGTATGCCACTGGTGTCTTTCAAGCTGCTACTCCCGTACTGGAGCTCAGAGGGAGGGAGTCTGAGTAAGTTTGTGTGTGGGTTCTTTAAGAGGAACTGCTTGGGACTCCAGTAGTTTCTTCCACGGACTCAATCCCTGCTGGGTTTTGCACCCAGAAGTTATGGGGACTTATCTTCCTGGCACTGGTGCCCTGGGCTGGGGGGCCTGGTGTGGGTCTGGGCTCCTCACCCCTGAAACATCCCTCCTGAATTTTTATTCACCCCACATGTATGTGGGACCAGCCAATTCCACACCTGTGCCCCTTCTACCTGTCTGGATGGATGTGGTTTAATTCCATAGTTGTCAGACTTCCACTCAACTCAATTTCTGTCGGTTCTGAGTGGTGGTTGTTCTATAATTTAATTGTAATTTTGATGCAGTTGTGCGAGGAGGCAAGCCGTGTTTACCTAGGCCTCCATCTTGACTGGAAGTCGACATTGCCTCTAAAAAAATTGAAACAAAAATAGTTTAGTTTCTCAAAGCTCATCAATGTTTAATGTACCAGAAAGACACTAGAAGCAGAGTCTTTTCTGCAGGCTGTTTTTAAAAAGAAATTTATTTAACTCTGCCACCACTGATTTCCCAACTCCTGTGGGGTTGCCCTGGCCCGAAGCCTGGCATGTGACTCCCATGCTATGCAGCCCCATAGCTCTGGACGTTTGCATTCTCCAGAACCCCTTGCTGTCACTGCTCATGCCTGGAATGCCCGCTCCATCCCTGGCCCACGCCCACTCGTCTCTCAACACTTCACCCAAGTGTCACCACCCCTGTGAAGTTCCTCTGACCAAACTCCATGAGTCTGAGCACTCTTTCATTTTCACCTCCATCAGCTTCTAAACGGGCTCCAATGAGAACTCCCAACACACTATTGCACACGCTTGTTTTTATGTCTGCCTGATCTTGCCCAGCCACGACCTTCCTAGTGCAGGCTTGTTTGTGGTTCATCTTTGAAGCCCTGGCACACAGAGAGGGCTCAGAAAAGACTGTTGAATGAATGAGCAAACTGACCACCAGGCCAGTGCTGGCTGTTTCTTTGTTGGTAGCAAGAATCGACTTAAAAGAAGACATCATAAGACACATTTGGTCAGGAAAAAGCGGGCAGCCTGCATTCCATTTTCTCTTCTCCATTCCCATGGTCAGCCAGCTCCAACCTCAGGCCGTCCTGTTTCCGAGAATCAATGAATTGTCCCCTAACTAGTCCCTCTGCCACCTGCCTCTGTGTCCTGACAAGTCACCCTACTCACCCATGGTCTGTCCCATGCACACCGCAGGAGTGATTTAAAATACCACATGAGGATGCCAGAAGAAAAGTTTAGGAGTTTATTATCATCGCGTCATTTTAAATTCTTATTTGCTATATGTGAATTACAATGTTCATACCATTAGTGACAACTCTTCTTTAGCACTTACTATGGATCGGGGATTGCTCTAAGCACTTTCCATATGTTCACTAATTTAATTCCACAACAATCCAATAAAATCGATACTATTATTACCTCCATCTTTCCATGGAGAAACAGGGGTAGGACATTTGTCCAATGTCATAAAGCTAGTAAGTGGCAGGTCTGGGATTTGAACTCAGGCCGTCTGACTTCATAGCTCTCACTGTATTCATCGTCCTCACTATGCTGCTTGTGCACATCAGTAGCGTAGCACATGATATACAGGGACTGAAAAAAGTAGCATTAGAGTTGTGAGTACGTGAAACACAGAGTGTATCCTTGTATGATTATTTACTAATTATTGTATTATTTGTTTGTATTACAGCTGTAAACCTACTTTTGCCCACCCCTGTATATTAAGGAATATGTACAATAGAACATGCATGCCCGGACTTTTGTTGCTGAGAGTGTACAATAAAAAAATTATACTCCGTGACTTCTTTCAATCACTGACTATGCCAGGTTTGACTATGTAAAGCTTATCTCTAAAGGGCCAGATAATTAAAATTTTAGGCTTTATAGGCCAAGAGACAAAATGAAGATATTATATAATACTAATATAAGAGAAAAAGTTTCATGAATTTTATTGATGAAATAAAAATAGAATAATAATTAAATATAATATTTTCTCATATCTGTCTACTAATGAGAAGAGTGGAATTTTTTCCTGTGGGAAATAGAAAATTTTCACTTAAGCTGGGTTCACAGATAGTGTCCCCTTATCGTCAGATCAACAGTGATTGTCCACATGTAAAAACCATTCTGAACTTGTGGCCCCCGAACAGTGAACGAATTTGGCCTGCAGACCCTAGTTTGCTGCCCCCTGGACTATGTCATTGTGCCCAGATTAGTGCAGACCCCTCCGCAATACAGTCCCAGAGACCTTTGCAGCTTTGACCACTGCTGTTCCCCGATGAATTTTTAAAGATCCGACTCGATGACTGTGTTCCTTGGACATTCTCTGCTTTCTCCTGAAAGGCCTCATTGCCCAATAAAACAAGCAGGAGTCAAGAAGAGCTGGGTTCTGTCACTTCAAAGCTCCATGCTTTGGGGCAAGTAATTTAACCTCTCTGTACCTCAGTTTTGCCATCTGTATGTAACCTGGTCTTCAAGTTCGAACACGCTGTGGGCAAAGGTGGAGTCACCAGGCTCTCTGATGCCGGTCCCACCATCTCACATAGTTTCCGTGGTCCCAGTCGAAGCCTCCCTTAGTGCTTTCTGGGGGTCTCACCTGCACAAGCCCATGCCTGCTCGGCGCCGCCGTGGTCCAGCCATCACTGATGCTCCGGGCCAAACCCACCCACGACACCTGGGGAGTTCAGCCGATCCTCTCGGATGATGATGGGGGGAGGGTGCCTTGTTCTGTCTGTAGTGCATTGTTAGCGGCGCCGAAGCAGTACTGTTACGGCTCAATATTTAAGAGAGTTTCTGGTAAAATAATCCTTTCCACCCCACAGACTTCAGAGACGGAATCACTGGGGCCTGAGTAAAGAGAGGGCTCAAAGGCCCGGACGCAGAGACCGGTGTTGGAACCATCCTGCTTCTGTGATGACCGTGACCCTTTGTCAGGGAAATCTGCGCGCCCGGCTGAGCCGCTGCCTCTCTTGGGATGTTTGCTCCAGACACTTTCTAGCCTCTCTGAAAACAGCCCTCCATGGTGCTCATCCAGCCCATTCACTTGGATTTGAGGTAAGAGCCCCCATTACATGTGCCAGGGCCAAGAATCAACGCACCGACTTAATGGCAACTTTCTTGTGCCCTGAATGGCAGCTTAGAAGAAGCACACAGAGCTAGCTCTGTTCCAGCGACACACAACGGCTGACTCCCGCCTGGACCCTTCACTCCGAGTTCTGGTGAACTTTTCCCTCCCACCTGGGATGACATTGCTAAAGGGGGCAGTGACCCCGTATGCACCCTTCTCAGAACTAACACACTGATGGCTTCCGGAGGGTTTCCCGGGTGCACGTGTGGGTAGATGAGGCCGGGTTTGCAGCTCCCATGTCCCCTGGGAGGCTGCCAGATGTGTCTGCCCGGTGTAAGGAGCCCCACCTTGGACAGCTACTGACCTCACCTGTTTGCAGGTTCCAGCGGCTCGCCAGCACTGCACAGCTGTGCTGCATTACTGAGAGTCATGCCTCCGTGGGGTCTCAGCTGACTTGGACGGAGCCAGAGTAGAGCTTTCTGGTTTGCCTTGGTCTGGTCCAGCAGAATTACATCTGTGTTGCTACCATTCCCCAGTAGGAACCACTGTGCAAATATTCTTTAATGGCTGCATAATCCTTCATCATGAAAAATATAATTTATTTAACCATTCCCCTGTTGTTAAGCAAATGCCATTTTCCAGTTGTTTGCTCATAAAAATAGCTTCAGCGAACATATTTGCACATGAATCTTTCTGCCACTCAATATGAAACGTACACAATAGTGGTGAAACTGAAAGGCAAAGTTGACATTGCCTGAGTAGTAGGTAATCTCCCCACCCGAGGAAATTTAGAAGCGCCTGCTCTTCTGACAGCTGAGCTGAATTAGAACTCAGCGTGGCCTTGACATCTCAGTCAGCTGTCAGTTTCTCAAAAGACGGTAAGATGCGAAGGGGGTCCTCTGGGAGGAGACTGACACTTAGAGAAGAGTTCCTGAGAACTCAGGTTCTCCCTGTCTTCCCAAAGTGTTGTCATTTGGATGCAGGAGTCAGCCTATTTCAAGGACTTCTGATGACAGGCTCACTTTCTTTTCTAGTGTAACTTGTTATTTTAGGCGTCTCGTTACTTCAATAGGTTTAATTAAATAAAATAAACTGCAGTCCACTGCATCAGATGGGATGACTGGCGTTTCACCGCAGAGAAACCTCGGGATATTCTGGAGCCTTGGTTCCTGCCCCACCGCGTGCAATCTGAATGCATCCCTAATTCCCCCGACAGAGGCGATGCGATGCTTTAGGTGCTGTCACAATACCACCTCCTTGCACATTGTTGCATCGATTCCCAGAACAATACTCTGAAGTACAGCTACTTTTATTATCCCAGTTTTATAAATGGAGGAGCTCAGCTCAGTGATGTGAAATGGTTTCTGGTCCATTTCCCCGGCCCCAGGCAGGCCTCTGGCTAAAAACTCTCCCTTGTCACCAGAGCGTGCTAACGTGGCACAGCAGCAGCTGCCCAAGCTCCAAATGACTTCCCAGGGGTCCTGATCTTAGCTTCCCTCCCCCGCCCTCCTCAGTACCTCTCTGTAGGGGGCAGGAGGCCTTTCGATGGGCTCTTGGCTCTGTCACCCCAAAGGACAAAGATTTCTTTAAGCCAAATGACCCGAGAGCAGAAAAGGGGAGAATCCAGCCAGCTCAGGATCTGAGAGAGGCAGTGAGGTCGGATGTCAAGAGAAGTAGGAAATGATCACAGGACCCACCTCCTGGAGTGTCTGGGGCTCAGCAAGGACCAAATTCCTGCTTCGTCTCAACCAGGCTTCTGTGATTGGCTGGTGGGGTCGTGCCATAGCTTTCGCTTTCTGTTCCAGGTATTCTCTGTCTCATGCAACGTCTCATCACGGGGCAGCTGGCCTGACAGCCACAGATGAACTTGAATTATTTGCCAATATTTTAAATCATTACCTAATAATAGTACTTAGTCATCGGGATTTTGATGTTTCTTGAAAAAACTGGAAGGCTAGGCGATGGCTGGCCAGCATTCCTGCTTGGCAGCAGCTGGCTGCAGCTGCGGAGTGACAGCCCCTTGGAATAAGATGTGTGCACCCCGTCCCCAACCTCGCCCCCCCCGCCCCCCGACGCTACGCTTTCTCTCTCTGGCCTAAGGATTTCAGTTTCAAACGTTCAAAGGAAAAAGTATGATCCTAAGGCACTGTAAGCACTTCACAGTGAACAAATCTTTGAGGTCTATTCCCAAATAGACCCTAATTTCTCATTTTTCTTTACCAGTCGTTAACCATGCCGTTGCTAGGATGCTGTGGTTGGTGGCAGGAACCTCAGGTTTGGCATCAGAGAGTGGGTTTGTGTCCAGGTGCTGGCATTTGTTAGCTTTGGGATGCCAGGGAAGAAAAAGTCAGTCTAGGTGGGTGTTTCCACAAGTGGGGTGTCACCTTCCAAGGAACAGCAAGAGGCTTCGGGACCACTGTCTGTAAGACCCACGGAGAGACGTAGGTGGGAGGAGGCTGATCTTCGCAGGCGAATCTCGGAGAAGCTCAGAATCTCGGAGAAGGTGACAGAGAATGTGAGATGCGGGGCTGGAAACAGGGGAATGGATTCCAAGTCTGCCTGTGGAACCACTGGGCCTTTCGATCCCACCCCATCCATGAAGTCTCTGTCACCCAGGAAGGCTCCTGTCAGATTCCCTTCCTTAAAGAACAACATTTTTTAATATCTCTGAAGCGGGTAAATCGGCTCCTTCTAGCATTTAAGACACCCAGGCCTTCGGAGCCTTCTAGTCAGCGAGTCCTGATACACAGAACGCCTAGTCAGTTTTCTGGGGTTTGTTTTGGTTTATTTTGTTTTGGCTTTACTTTTAATTAAGAATGCACAATGAGGAATTTCTAGAAACCTCAGGAAAAGACTCCATAATAAAAGAGAGAGGCTAAAATGAAGAGGGGGAAAAACCCAGCCCTGAAGGAAGCAGTCATTTTGAGGAAGAGAGCTCAGATCAAAACAGACTGAACTAAAAAGCTCCAATTAAAATATTCAGAAAGACTCATGAAATGATTTCCTCCGTAAAACAATAGGCTGTCAGGACAAAGGACGAACAAGATGAGCTCTTATGAATGAAAACCGCGACTGTTAAAATTGTAAAAGAGCTGATGGAAAGTTTGAAAGGTAAAATTACAGTAGTCTCTCTAAACATACAGAACCAAAAAAAAAAAAAAAAAAAGAGAGAGAGATTTTAAAAGCTAATAAAAGAGCAAAAAAAGACATAGAAAACAAATACAGGAGGCCTAACATCAAGTTAATAGTAGATTCAGAAAGAAAGAATAAAGAAAATCAAAGGGGAAAATATTATCAAAAAAATGCTGCAAGAGAATTTTCTGGCACTGAAGGCCATACATCTCTAGACAGAAAGAGCCCATTGAGTGGTAAACATAGAGTTTGAAAAAAAAGACTCATCCATTCACACAATCTGATTTTAGAGCATCAAAGATAGAAAGAGCAATAGAAAGAACTCCAATTAAAAAAGTTCCCTATAAAAGAGTGAAAATTAAACAGACGTCTCATTGGCAAGACCGGAGGCTGGAGGCAAGAATGTGAGGCCCTCAGCGTCCTCAGCTGCAGGAAAATGATTTCCAGTGTTACGCTCAGACTGCCGTCCTGGTGTGAGTGCAGGAGAACGATCTTTGGGAGCAAATGGAGCTCAGGGATTGACTTCCCACACACCAGTTCTTAGGAAGGTACTTGAAAGGGCGCAGCAGAAAAACAAAAGTGTAATTTAAGAAGTAGGAAGACATGGATCTTGGAAAGCCAGAAAGAGAAATCCCATCAAGTCGGTTATGCAGCAGGAGGGCAGAGGGCCCCATGGAGGTGGTGCTTACAAACTCAGCGAGATACCTGATGGAATGAAAAAGCTGGGGGGCGGGGCAGGAAATGAACTATGATAAAGGAAAAAAGAAAGGTGGTCTAGATGGGCAAATGTAAAATCCAAGGGGGGAAAAAGTTGTACCATAAAAGGAAAAACAACTTTTACATAAACATGTTGCCTCTTGAGAGAACAATATGTACAGAATCACAACAATGTAAATGCTGTTCAAGTGATTTTTTTTTTCTCAAGCTGAGGTTTTTTTTTTAAATGTAAAAGAAGTGGTTCTTGAAAGTGCTGATGAATAAAGAAAAAGGATACATACAGTGTTCGCTTCCCATTAGTCAGCCAGCCTATCCAAGCACAGGGTCACACGCAGCAGGTAAGTGCTGGTAGCTCTCACTGTGGTTTAGCGGTAGATAATCTGTGTCTAGGTTATGCAGAGATTCTCCGCCTGTGATCTTGGTGCCGGGCTTACACCTTTACTGAACAGGAACAAGGGCTCCTGCTCCTTGGCCATAGCCAGATCCCTGGGGCCCAAAGTTCTTTGCCTAGCATCATTTACAATAGATTTCCCCTCCTTTCTTAGTCAGGGCTGTTGATTCGAGACTCTTCCCACACTTGGCACACAGGAAGCAGTTTCTGTGCCAGGGCTTTCCTGCTCCAGGGATCTTGCAGCATACAGGGAACCCCCACATCTGGAACACTCCTCAGTGCCTCCGTGTTTCTGAGCAGATTTCGAAGTGTTTGGATTTGTTGTAGGCCCGAGAAGTGGAACTCTCTGGCGTGATGCCCAGCCTCTCGCCCGGTCCATGTTGGGTGTGCCAGCACCCATTTAAGTGATTTTCATTTTCTAAGATCAGTCTTTGGAGAAGTAGCTATGATCTAAAAAAGAATGTAAGTTCTTAGCCTTCAAATTGCATATGGCAGAAACTGGGAGGCAGACGGGGAAGAGAAGGTAGAGATGCGGCTGCACTCGTCTTAGAAAGTGAGCGGTCGAGAGATGCTGCTGTGACTGGATGGAACGAACAATTGAAGTGCATCAAAGTAACACAGGCAACCTGCGGAGAAAGAAGTTGTCTAACTATATAAAAAGCAGAGGAAATGCTGCAGAAAATGAGCTTAATCTTCATTTATCACGGAAGGAGAAAGATAAGTAAGGTGTAAAACCAATCAACAGTGATAGAAGTATATTATTTGAAGATAGAGATAACACCGGATCACCTAATATCTGAGAGTTAATGTGATTGTTTCCACAGAATGGGGCTGGGAGAAAGCTGAGGTGGGACGGGGGTATTTTCAGTGCTTGTATCTGCCCCCTGCCACCGTGTTGTTTTCCTGTCCTCCTTCCAGCCCTTTCCCACCCCTCTCCCCTTCCTCTCTAGCTTTCTGGCCCCAACTTGTCTGTTTATTCACCTAAAACCAAGTTTTGACCTTGGCTGGAGGGCTCAGGGGATTGAGCACAGGCCTGCAAACCGAAGTGTCGCTGGTTCGATTCCCAGTTAGGGCACATGCCTAGGTTGCAGGCCATGTCCCCAGTAGGGGGCACTCGAGAGGCAACCCCACATTGATGTTTCTCTTCCTTCCCCTCTCTCTAAAAATAAACAAAATCTTTAAACAAAAAGATTTAAAACAAACAAACAAACAAACAAGTTTTGCTGTGGTTGTGTAAAAAGTCAACTAGCATGACAGGCATAATCTGATTCACAGTCTCCACAAAGGTCTGATCCCAAAGTGAAGTCTTCCAGGCATTACGCGAAATGGCCCCTTTTCTCACAGAGCATGTGCGGCTTCTGCAGATATCCCGAGCTCTGCAGACCCAGAGGGAGTGAGGAATACCACCCGGTGGGGATGGCACGGGGTGCTGATGCCACTGATGGCGATGATTTTGATTCTGCGTGTCTGGCACGGGGAAAGCTGTTTACTGATTATATTAGTTTTCCACTACTACGTACTAAACGACCACAAATTTCACAGCTTGAAAAAACACCCCTTTCTTATTTCCCAGTTCTGGAGGTCAGAATTTGCTAGATCAAATGGCTTCCTTGTTTAAGGTGTCACAGGCTGGAATTAAGGTGTCAGGCAGTCTGGGCAAAAAATCCACTTTCGAGTTCATTCAGGTGGTTGGCAGCGTTCAGATACTTGCAGCCGTAGGGCTGAGGGCCTTGCTTTCCTATTGGTTGTTGGCAAGGGGTTGCTCTTAGCAACTAGAGGCTGCTCTCGGGGCCTCTCCATGTGGCTCCCTCCATGGGAAAGCCAGCGACAGGAGGTCTCCCCTGCATGACTGACTTTTTCTGTTTTGAATCTCTGACTTCCGCCACCAGCTACAGAAAATGCTTATCTTTTAAAGTGCTCATGTGGTTAGGCCCACCCAGATCATCTCCCAATTCAAAAGTCAACTAATTAATAAATTCAATTACATCTGAAAAGTCCTTTTTGTCATGTAACATAACCTAGTCACGGAAGTAGCACCGGGGAACAAAGATTATAAGGGCCGTTTTATTGTTCTACCACATTACTCAGAAAAGTGACTATTGTTTTTATGTATCTGGTTTATGGTCAAAAATAACATAGAAAAGTACACAGAGGAAGTTTTTAAAAACATGCCCCAAACCTCACTTCCCAGAAACAGCTATCAGCGCTTGGAATATAGTGCCTCGTGCATGGAAACAGAGTAGAAAGATCGATAGACAGTGGCATTCTACTCTGCAAATTACTTTTTTTTAAACTCTTTTTTTTTAAAATATTTATTTATTTATTTATCTTTAGAGGGGAAGGGTAGGAGAGAGGGAGAAGGAGAGAAATATCAATGTATGGTTGCCTCTTATGTGTCCCATGCTGGGAACTGGCCTGCAACCCAGGCATGTGCCCTGACTGGGAATCGAACCGCGATCCTTTGGTTCACAGGCCCGCGCTCAATCCACTGAGCTACACCAGCCAGGGCTGCAAATTACTTTTAAGTAAAATGGTTACAATTAATTTTGTAGAAAATGAAACTGAAGTGAAACAGGAGCTACTGAACTTCAGCTAAATGTTTCTCTACCACAAAAATTATCACCTTAAAAAAACTAATATAAAAATTATCAAGAAGTTGGATTTGGGCTTGCTTTAAAAAGCTGCGGTTCGTGCATCTTATTTTTTAGATCTTATTATTTAGATCTTACTTTTTAGAGTGATTATTTCCCTGACATTAAAGATGAGTCAATTTACATACTTACCAGTCCTTGCACCGCCCTTTCCCCTCACTTCCCAATTTTGTTAGCTACATAATTATTCTTACAGGGTATGAGTTTGTGATGTTTATATTTTGTTCTTAAACTGTAAATTCCACAGCCATTTAGTCTTACTTCTGTACTTAAAACAACTCAAAACTCACCATCAGTATTTTTTTGAAAATCCTCAGTTCTTCTTTCGATGTTGATTCATCTGGATTTCAGTAGAAAGAATTTTTTTCGAGAATGTTCGAACCCTGAGTTCTTTTGTGCTTGCCAACGACTGCCCATGGTCTTCACATTCCCAGGACAACGGGGTAGAAGATGAAATTCATGGGTCACGCCTTCATGCTCTTAACTTTTGTGGACTTTGCTTTGTCGTCATTTTTTTATCCAGTATATTATATTGTTGACCACGCCTCGCAAATTTCGCTTCGACACAGGGTGTGCTTTCTGCCTGCTGATTCGAGTCTTCTCTCAGTTCAGTGGCTTCTGTTGCTCCATTTGTTCTGGGCACTTCTGCAGGAATGCTGCTGTTCTCATCTTGCATCTCCACGGCCTATTTTCCATAGCTATGAAATTTTTATAATTTTTAACATTTCTTTGTTCTTTTCAGTGTTGTTCCACCGTGTTTTTACTTGAGTGCATTCTATTTTGGGTTGATTCTGAAGCAGCTTTCCTTTCTTGGGCTCTGCCGTTCTGTTTTACCCTCTTTGGTTCCTTTACAATTCCTGATTTGTTCCCTTGAACCTCCTCTTTAAGATTTCTTTTTTTTTTTTTCCAGGAAGATGATGAAATTTGTCCAATGAGATGAGGGATCTTTGTTAAGTAACAGCATGGGAAGGGGTGGAGGAAGGACGTCGAGGCACTTGGCAGCTTTGCTTTGGTGTTTCCAAATCTGTTAACTTCCCCTCCATGAGAGACAGTCTCTGAGCTTCTCGGGAAGATCCTGAGGCCCCCAGCAAGGCCCTCTCATCTAGTCTCTCGGGGTTGCTGATCATCTAGCTCATTGCTAATCATCTAGCCATTGCTTCTGCATCCCTTTCCCCCTCTCATCTCCAGGAGATGCATTTGGCCTGGAGGCTAGGTCGTAGCCAGGAGAAATAAATAAACATCAGCCTGGTTTCTCCTTGGTACAGACCTTCCCCACTATCATTCTAGTTCTTTGCAAGAACACTACCTGTTTTTCTTGTAGGGTTCCTGGATCTTGTAACTCAAATTTCAGTCATTTGGGTACCACTTCTCCAATTTTGCCTCTTTTGTACATCACCCTTATTACAATCAATATTCTTCTTTGAGTCAATTCCCAATTTTTACTTATTTAAACATGAGGCATATCACTATCCTAAATGAAAAGCCAACATCATTTGCCATAAATAGGAAGTAACTATTAAAACAAATGCAGTGAATAGTTTTACTATGAAAACGATAGTGAGTTCTCGCTAGATACAGTTGTCTGCTGGAAGCTGAGTCTGAGGTCTATATTTTCCTGGTTAGAAAGAGAGCTGAGGGCAAACCAGAGGTAAGTGAAGGACCACTGGCACCAAACCAGGACTTTCTTCTTAACGTAATCACAGATGAAAGCATGAACTCTGAGTGAATCATTTTCATTCTGCTACAATTAAATGACTGTCTGGCCTTGGCTGGTGTGCCTTGGTGGATTGAGTGCTGGCTTGCAAACTTAAGGGTCGCTGGTTCAATTCCTAGTCAGAGCACCTGCTTGGGTTGCGGGCCCTGTCCCCAGTTGGGGGTGTGCGAGCGGCAGCCGATCGATGCGTCTCTCACACATCCTTGTTTCTCTCCTTCTCTTTCTCTCTCTCTTCCCCTCTCCCTAAAAATAAATAAATAAAAGCTTAAGAAAATGAATGTCTGTGCAACACCTAGACTTAATCTCTTGTTGCCCCAGTGATACAAGTGCCTCTTGCCCTTGGGAAAGCCCAGTCCAATCCAAGGATCAATGACTTGGTCCCTGGGGGTGGTGGCATTAACTTCCAGAGAAATATGTTTCCCGCTCAAGGCTGGAGGCAGTATATGCTTACCCTCAGCGTTTCGCCAATTTCAGTAGCGTTTGACAGTAGGCATACTTCATGGTTTGTGGTCTGAGGTTTTGTAAGTTTCCTTGCTTCATTAAAAACAGGACTTTTTCTGTGTTTTTGCCTTGTTTCGTTTTTCGTTGCTTCCGGAAGATTTCGGGGTGGAGGGGTAGGGAGGAAGAGAGTAAAATATCTTTACTCTCTTTATCTGAAGATATTCGTGATGTGCGTGCCTCTAAAGTCTCTCCCAGCTCTGCACTCGTGGGCACAGGTCCCGGTGCCAGATCTCAGACCAGATCTTCTGACTCAGCGGAGGGCTCCGTATCCGCCACTTTCGGGGCGTTTCTGAGTTCTGTAGGTACTCTCTGGGATAATGGAAGGGACAGTGAGAAGCTGTCTAAATGCTACCGCCCTCCCTCCTCGCATTTCCTTCCCGTTTGTGAACTCAAGGTGTATGTGTACCTTCCCGACATTTTTTTTTTTTGGTGAAGGGTGGGAATGTGTCACCTTCGGCAGTGGATGAGTGCCATCCAAGAGCACGAACACTCGCCAACTGTTGGTCTTGGCATTCTGCAGCGTGTCCTTAAGCTGCCTGGTTCTATATCACACAGTGAAGGTCCCAACAAGGTCAAAAACAGAATCAAGATGTGGAGGATGCTGTTTTGGACTTTCTGAAAGAAGCTCTCTCTTGTCCGAGTGTACATCTAAGGGTTCTTGATGGAGCCAGACAAAGCCTGGCGTGATGTGGGGAGCCTCTGGCGTTCCCTAATTCTTGTAAATCCAAAGGTGAGGAGCTTCCTGCTCACGTTGCACGAAAAATGAGTTCATGAAGTCCCAATGGCTCACACCACCGAGGCCTTCTCCCACTTTGCTTCAGCCCTCCTCCCTCCCCCCGCGCTGAGGATTGATGAAGCCACGAAGCATGGCACCCTAGATGCAGGCCTGCAAGATAAAAGGGGTGAGCTGGGGGCCCATTCTGGTACCAGGGACCAGCAGGCCTGGAAAAAAAGCAGTTTCTAAGGGGAACAAACATATTTGCAAGCGTTTTTCTTCATTACTCTTACGGCCTTAGCAGAAATCTGACTTTCTCCATGACACTTTCCCTTTCCAACCCATTTCTTGGACAGATCTGCCCTCCCGACTTGTCTGTCTCTCGGGGAGGTGGGACCCGTGATATTTTTCCTCAATTCCAGCAGCTGCCTCCAGACTATGTCCACTATCTCACGCCCTCAAAACCTTTTCTTCCTTCAACATCAAGCTATCACCATCGGATCAGTTAAGCTCCTGCCCATTTTATTTGGTGTGTTCAGTCCCTGATTTATCCCTTTTCTTCCGACCCTACCTGCTGTCACCACTACCTCTGAAAAGTTGCCGTTGTTTCAAAACTCCAACCTGCTCTTACCAGGCTTTCCTCTATGGGTTGTACATGAGCGTTGTACATCGCCAAGCTGGCTCTACATTATAGTCACATGGGAAACTTTAAAAAAAATCACCAAGTCCAGGCCTCACCCCAGACCAATTAAGTCTCCCTTTTCAGGGGTGGGAGTCTTTGTTTTTGTTTTCGAGTATCCCAGGTGACTCCGGCGTGTAGCCAAGGCTGAGAACTGCTGTTTTACTCGTTCGTGTTAACAAGCTCCTGCTCCTGGACGCCAGCCTGTTCTTGCAGGCCAGATTTTTTTCTTGGCTTCACCGCCTGCTCACTCAGCTTGGGCCCCAGGGTCACTCATTTCGACTCGGTTGTTGCCCAGCCCAGAGGGGGGACGTAAGTTGCTAGAGGAAGACATTAAACTAACCTGATTCAGGCTTTCTAACTCCACCTGGGCCCCCCTGTGGGAGTCGGCAATTGTCCCGGCTTGCTCACTATATTTATTTTCCCACAGCGACTGTCCCAAACTGTTTCCACTGTCCTCAGTTCCCCATCTCCGCCCATCTCCCCCATCCCTCAGCACAGGGCTTGAGCCTTTGAAATAAACTCTCTGCAACAGGTGCGCACATCTGGGTGTTTTTAAACTGTCCACAGGTGAGATTGGCTTATAGGGCTTATTCCTGCTTTACTGAGATTACACCCTAAATTGACTCCTCTTATTATACCTACTCTTTAAATGTAGGTTTCCAACTCTATCATTCATTCGTCCATTCATTCATTCATATATTACATGATTCATTCAACAAACATTTACTGAAAGCCTTCTTCGGTCTAGAGGTTATTCTCGACACCAGGGATACTGAGATGAGATGACCAAGATACCCTAACATCTAGAAGCTGGTCCACGCTTGCCTCCAGCCCCTCCTCTTTCTCTCCTTTCTTGGCGAAGGACTTGGGGTCTCCTCCCATTAAAGGCAAACCTTTCAGCCAGCTCAGGCTCCCAGCCTTGACCACTTTTTTTAGAGAGTCTCTTTATTGGTTCTCCAACCTCTTCACCATCTACCCACCCCATCACCATTCAAACATGTTCCAGTATTTCTCATAAAAAAAAACAACAATCAGATAGGATAGTACCATTAGAATATCACAGTCATAACTGCTGTAGGCAAGATCCACCAATGGATGCTAAGATTACTGGGTGAAAGTTCAAGGACATTTGCATACTAAATGTATCTCACAGGCCACTCAGTATTTATTAATTATAATGGGAAAAATAATAAAGTAGAGAAATATGGCAAAGGCCACCTTAACCAAGTGTTCAAGGTCAACATGATAAGTAGTAAGAATATAGACTTATAACCCTGATATGATGAGTTGATGAAAAGCCCATCGCCTCTGTGGTATTCTTGCCAAAAATGGTCATTTCAACTTAATCATAAGAAAACATCAGACACACCCAGATTGAATGGCGTTCTACAGAATACTTGACCCGGACTTTTCAAAAGAGTGCAGGTCATGAACGCAAGGGAAGACTAAGGAACTCTCACACATTGGAAGAGACAAAGGAGCCACCACATGCTCCTTAGGGGTGCAGTAAATCCGCTCAGTGGTAAACAGGGTGTAGGATCCTGGACTGTATCCCGCACAGAGGGAGAACCTGTGTCCGTTCCCGGAAAGCTTTATGGACATTGAAATTTAAATTTCATGTGCCACGGTATACTCTTCTCCTTTTAATTTTTCAACCATTTAAAATATAAAAACTATTTTTGCAGAAAAAACGGTGAAATCTGTAGAGCCTAAAGTTTATCTAATAACATTGTACTGATGTTAATTTCTCAGTTTTTGATGATTGAACACAATATTAGAGGAAGCTCGGTGGAGGACGTGTGGAAATTCTGTACTGTTTTTGAAACTCTTCTGCAATTTTAAAATTATTTGAGAATGAAAAGCAAATAAAAACTCCCTGGGTCCCTACAGGCCTTCCTTCTCTATTTCCCTTCAGAGAAAAACTCCTTGAAAAGATGTCCACACACACTGTTTCTCTTCCACTTCCCATTCGCTCTACAAAAACCATCTTGGACCTTGTCCCGAGTGGCACCCAAGTTGGAAAATTCGTGGGATCTTTCCAGACCTCACCTCATGTGACCTCTCAGGGCATGTGACATAGTTGACCACTCCCTCCTTCTTGAAACACTTCGGCTTCCAACATATAAAACTCTTCAGGTCTTCCTCCTACATCTTTGGCTCCAGCTCTTCATTCCAACGTCTCAATGCTGAAATTTCTTAGACTTCTGTTCTGGGCTCCTCTGCTCTCCTGCTGCTCATTCTCTTCCCAGGTAATCTTACTCCTATCTCCGGCCTCAAATACCGTCTATAAGCCAATGATTCCTAAAGTTACATCTCTATCCTAGCCCCCGTCTGCTGTTTTGCAGACTCATAAACCCATATAGCTACTTAATGTTGGCATTGGATATTTAGAAATTAAACTCTTGAAACTCTCTGATACATGCTTTCCCTTTAATTCACCCATTTCTTTAAATGGTACCACCATCATTTTCCATCCCCCTAGTTCTTCATGCTAGAAACTTATTATTTCAAGCACCCTTTAACCCCTCACCCACCACATCCTATAGTTCATGAAGTCCAAAATATATTACCTAGAAACATTCTCTTTCTTTCCATATCTACTACATCTTTTGCCTAAACTACAGTGATAACCTCCTCGCTGGTCTCCCTGTGTCCCCTCCTGCTCCCTCCAGCCCAGTCTCTAAACACTAACCACCGTGGCCTTTGGAAAATACTCCCCCAATCATATAATTTCTTTGTTTAAATTCCTTCCATTGCTTTTGACTTCACACAGGAAAAAACCCCCAAACAGAAATCCTACCACGTACTTTGTGAGAGTATCTCCCTCACCTCATCTCTTGTTTTCTGTGCTATGGCCCTCTTGGCCTTCTCTCAATCCCTAAAATACAATAGGCTCTTTGCCTGCCTCAGTACTCTACGTCCGCATGTTCCTAGAATTTTCTCTCCCCGGCAATTCGCTTGCAAAATCATCAAGGTAGGCTAGATTATGCTTTCATGGCAAACAACCCCAACATCGCAGTGGCTGATGCCTAATGAGATTTCTTTATTGCTCACATGACGGTCTGATGTAGGTCAGCGTGGCTCTTCTTCAAGTTGGAGACCCAGGGGTTCAGGGTTCTTCTAAGCTGCGGCACCCCCATATTCAAAATGTGATCTTTGTCGTGCTGTGGAAAGAGAACAGAGTGTGAGGGATTATCCATGGAGTTTTCTCTGCCAGGCCTGGAAATGGCACAGCTCACGTCTGCCCACACCCCATTGCCCAGATCACAGTCATGTGACCCTAGCCTAACCGAAAAGGGGGAAAAAAAAAACAACAACTGTACTTCTCCTGTGTGTCCAGGAAGAGGAAATGAGATTGGTGAGCATCAGGCCAGTCTCTGCCACATCCTGATGAAAAACTACTCATCTTTAAGAATCAGCTTAAATAGTACTTCCTTATCAAGACCCTTAAGGTCCTCTGACCTAAATTAGGCCCCCAATAGATGCTACTTTTGCACCCTATAATTTCCCTTTACAGCACGATCACAATGGAAAGCTTACATTTCCTTATGTAATGACTTAAAATTTATTTCCGTTTCTAGACTTTAGGCTCTATGCATGCAAGGATTGCATATTTTGTTCCCACTATGCCTTTGGCATCTACCGCAGTAGTTGATATATAACTGGTGTAAAAGTGATTGAGTGAATCAGCAAACAATTGCACAGTTATTCCCTGGCTGCAAATAGCACACTACTTGTGGAGGAGAAAGACAAATAAGTAGACACTCATGGTGTAGTGCAGCGATTTTCAACTGGGGCCCCACGGCAGGCACATGTTGTACCTTAAGAGGCATGCTGGTGTGACCCAAGAATTTTTAGAACATGCAATGCCTCACTATTTAGTCACGGGTGCTAATCTCTTTTTCCTTTGATTGTCAAATTTAAAAAAATGACAACAGCCAACACAACAATAGCCATTCAGGGTGAATAAATCAAAATTATACTTATATATTTTTTTTGTCAGCTTGGCAAAAAATGTAGTTTTTGGTGTGCTGCAGAATTTTAGTACTTAGTTTATGTGAGAGGAAAAAGTGGAAAGTTGCTGGTGCAGTAGGATAGATGTTCCAGGTAGGTAAGCCCAGGGAGCTGAGGGCAACCTGAAGGGACTGCGGAGGCTTCTGAGCTTTATCTTCCATGGCGACCTAACCCACAAGTCTGCAAACTATGGCCTGTAGGCCAAATGTGGTCTACTGTCTGTTTTTTTTTTAATGACCCAAGAGCTAAGAATGGTTTTTATATTTTTAAATGGTTGCAAAGGATAAGAATATATTGTGAGGCCCTGGCTGGTGTAGCTCAGTGGATTGAGCGCGGGCCTGCGAACCGAAAGATCGCGGTTCGATTCCCAGTCAGGGCACATGCCTGGGTTGCCAGGCCAGTTCCCGGCAGGGGACATACAAGAGGCAACCGAACATTGATGTTTCTCTCCCTCTCTCCTTCCCTTCCCCTCTAAAGATAAATAAATAAAATCTAAAAGGAAAAAAAAAATCTAAAAAAAAATATATATATAGTGACACGTGAAAATTATGTGAAATGTAATTTCAATGTCCATAAATAGTTTTATTGGAACACAGCCATATCCACTAGCTTATTTGCTGCTTTCAATAGTAGAGTTGAGTAGTTGTGAAAGAGACCACATGGTTAGCAAAGCCCAAAATATTTATTATTTGGTCCTTTGCAGAAAAATTTTGCTGACTTCTGATCTAATCCATACTTAATTTAAAAGTTCGTTTCTGTGTGAATTATGTCCAAGTGTCCATCTTTAATCCTCTTATTTTTCCCATGTTCATGCCCACTGCCAGAAATTAGGCCCCCATAAATTCTATCCTTGCAACAGTATTTTCACCATTTTCTTTCTTCTCTTCCTCCCTTCAGTCCTTTCTTTTTAATAATTTCCAGAACAGCTTTGATGTTTCAACGACTGTTTGAGGCTCCCCTTCCTACACTAAATAAAACCTGCACTGCTTAGCATGGTAGTCAAGGTTCTCCATTGTTCGACCACACCTTACCTTTTCAGCTGTACCTTACATCATACTCTATCTATGATGTATCTATCTATCACTGAGCCCACCCTTGCCTTCTTTACCTCCAGGTTTATGGTCCCAGTTACCATCTTTGTATGAAATAGCTGCTTGTATTTCCATCTTACCCAGCTTTTAAATTGGTTATCTCAAATGCCTCCTTGCCCTAAAAAGCTTTCCCTAGCTCTTCTACTGAGAATAATTGTGCCATCTGTGCGATTTTCTAACAGTTTGTATGACTTTTATTTCAAATTCTGCTTTATAGTTTCCTGATATACACAGAATGTCTGTTTTTCTTCTGTCCTACTGAACGCTGTTTGGGGGCAGAGATTGTATTCCATCTCTGTATCCTTTTGGTGTCTAGGATAAGTCTTACACAAAAGCGGAAATGTCTATCCTTTTCAAGTCCTCATCGAGATTTGGGATTGTGAATTTTTGCTAAGAACCACTGGTATTTAAGCACAAACTTAACTCGTTGAGGGCTCACTAGTGCGAGTAACTCCTTTTTAGCACACATTGCCTTCCAGCTGATCACACAACCGTATCGCTACCTAAGGCCCTCAGGTTTGTCCTGAAAACACGTGCGTGGTAAGTGTTTCCCTCCAGGCCCCTCTTCTGTCCACGGTGATTGGCGGACCAAATGCTCCAATCAGCCCTCCCGCCTCTTTCAGCAATAACCAATCACAGACCCCGAGCGCCTCCCAACTACTAGATACTGTTTACTAACAGATTGAAGCCGGGGGCTAGGGGCGTGACCGTTCTGGGGAGGTCTGGGAGGGAAGGTCCTGACTGCGCTTGCGCACCAGAGGAAATAGGCGGAGCAGAAGCTCGAATCTCGCCAATCCGAGTACTCGCGCTCCTCCCTCTCTTGCCTCCCCGCCAAGCAACAACAATTCGAGGAGAGGGGCGGGGCAGCTCTTGAAGCGTCAGAGCGGATGGCCAAATGGGAGCCGGCACTGATAGATGCGCGCGCCTTGTACCCAATAAGCGATGGCGGCTCAAATGCCTCTGGTACCGTGCTGGCTGTAGGCGGAGCGGCTGGAGGGAGGAGGCGGTGGAGCAAGGGACAGTTTGGTTGCGTGGTACTAGCGGTGCCCGCTGGAGTGGGGGGGTGGGGGGGAGGAAGGCGGAGGAGCGTGCAGTGCGGCCAGAGCGGGAAAGAGACTCTTCTCTGCGTCCGAGTTCTGGCGCTGCCGCACCTCGGCTCCTGGGGCTGCAGCTGGAGCTGTGAGGGGCTGGGCGTCGCCTGCCTCCCGGGTCCCCTCCGGGAACCCCGCAGGATCGGAAAGGGAGAAGATGGAGGAGAAGAGCGGCAGCGGCGGCAGCGGCGGCACCGGCGCCGCGGGGACCAGCGGGGACGGCGGTGCCGCGGAGGAGCAGCTCCTTACTGTCAAGCATGAGCTGCGGACGGGTGAGCGACCCCGCCCTCTGCCGGCCGGGCAGGCACGGGGGCGCGCCCCCGAGGGCACGCGGGTGTCCGTGAGGGCCAGGGGCGCTGGGCCGGACTGTGGGCGCGGGGGGCGGACCTGGGGCGGAGTCTTGCAGGCGGGGCGGGAGCCGGGGGGTCCTGGGAGGTGGGGACGCGCCCCAAGGGACTGGGCCGAAAGTTTTCCAGAGCCAGGGATTGAGCGGCTGGGACCGAGCGTTGGGGCCCGTGGGGCAGCAGACAGCTTCGTGTTAGCACTGGTCTGCAAAGAGGTCTTCGGGCCCCTTTCCCGCACAGGTGACACATCTGTCACTGCATCCTGTTTGGGGTAAAAGGTGCGCCTTTCTCAGTGTGGGGTGAGCGATGCTTTGTTTTGGAGCGTGCCTCGCAACTCCACCCCTCCGCTTCCCTAGAGGTGGTCCTGGTGGGGGTTTGTGGAATCGTCCTCCAAGGTGCTGGGGTCCTGTACGAGATACAAAAGGGTGCTTGTCCCGTGGACTCTTCCTGAGTGCAGTCTCCAGTGAGATAAATAGGGATCGCGGGCTCCCGGGACTGAGTGCTTTTATTTTCAATTACCACGAAATACTATACTTGGCCTTGAATTTCTTTCAAAAGTCCCCTGAAACGAAGGCTGTGTAAATTTAAAGCTCGAGGTAAAAGAGACTCATTCACTAGCCTGCCGAAGCGTTGACGTTCTAATGTTTGAGATCGCTGGAGCTGTCCCAAGTCAAATTACTTTATTCATCGTGTGGGTCTGGGTTGTTCATTTTAGAAAATGCTTGTTTGGACTAATCATTAAGATTAGGTTTATGTTTGTGGAGCCCAGTCTCGTATTAGAGATTCTTTTTCATTTCTGAATAGATGTCACTTTAATGAGTTGTTCGCTATTATTATTAAATGTTCCTGTGAACGTTGATAAAGGTTTTTGATTCAACTTCATCAGCATATTGGGGTATGCTTTTATGGCGTGGACAGAGTTTATATGGCAGGTTTCAGGTGTATGCCTAGTAAACCTTGTTACTGCTTCGAACAGATGTTAAAGTTAGATCTGTCATGGTTCTTTTAGGTTTTGTTATTTCTAATTGGATTGCCAGTTAGCATCCCACTAAGTGCCAGGGTGGTGACTTAATTTAAGAGGGTGTCAAATGCATGCTTACTTACTTCAACATTTTTAAGCATCGGTGGTTTTTTGTTTTTGGTTGTGGATTTATGTATCGTGAGCCAGTTACTCCATTATCTGTTTGAGTTCCTAACATAACCTGTGTAGTCTTGGTTGGTTGGGTGTTTTTTTTTTTTTCCTCTTGATTTAATAGAGAACTGAGGTTTTCAAAGGGCCATTAAATTCTTTATTCAGTAAGCTTTTATTCAGTATTAATATCTCATTTGCACCAGGCTCAGTGTCAGGTGCTTTCTGGTGTGGAGATTCTGAATTTCTTTTTCTTACCTTACATAACAATTTACTGATTTTTGTGTGTAGGATTGTTCTGTACAGCAAAAGCTACTGAAAGTCATATGCTCCTCAGCCATTGACCATGGTCCAACAAGCAGCTTTTTGCTAAATGACCAAAGAGCAACCTACTTGTTATTAGTAGTCAACCAACTGCTCAGTTTCTGGGTTTTGAAACAATGCTAGTTTTGTAGAAAACAGTGAGTACTGCTATATTTTCCTTTCTCTGCTGTGTGAATCATCAGCTTCAAGTTTGCATTTCAGAATTTTTTTCTGATGGATGGTGAGATTATACTGAATTCATTAGTGCTGTTAACTGTCAAAGGAAATGAACAGTCATTTTGATTTATTGCTGAGCACTGGAACTGACCAGATATAGTGGTCAAAAACACTGTTAAAATATAACTTGAAAAATTCACTTATCTCCAGCCAACTGTGCTTCTGTCGGCACATGATGCTGTAATAGACACCAAAGCGATCTGATCTGACAGTGGTCCCTTGCTTCCCAACATTTGGTCTAGCGTATAGCCATATCAAGCCAGCAGTTGGTGATTGCTCCTTTGTGCCCCAACACTGTGCTGTATGCCGCAGGATGAATGAAAAGGCAATGAAAGTCACATGTAAGGACATGGACATTGTTCCCGTTGTGCACGCTGAAGTAGCACGGGGCACCTGGACATGGCGTTGGAAGACTTCGTTCTGAATCTCTACTCTGCCCCTTACTAGCTGCACAGCCTTGTGCAAGTCATTCCATTCTTTGAGACTAACTTCTCTCATCTACGAAATGTGAGAATTTAATAAGTTCCCGCTGGAAAAGAGCTAAGCAGGTTGCTTAGCACGTACTAAGCACTCAGGAGATGTTGACTGAATGTAGACCTGAAAATCACTCCATAACAGTTATGTTTTCTTAAAGCGTGTGAATTACTTCAGCGTAACTTGGGGAACAGATCGTTCATGTGGCACTCAGGCTGTGCCACATTGTCAGGCTGTCATCTTTTTCTGTACGTATCTTCCGAAGTGGAGTGTGAACTCCTCATAACCCCCGCTGCTGTTTAGCAGCCTATGCATATCTCTTTAATACCATTTAACACAAATGCTGTATTAAATGATACTAAATTTACTTGTCTGTGCTATCCTGTAAGGTCCTTGAGTCCTTGCTCTTTGACCATACACTGTGCCCATTTTCAGCCCCTGGCATATCAGTATTCACATATTTGTTGAATGAATTCATTGAATGGGTAAAAATTCAGGACCAAGTTCAATAATTTATTGTATTCCCAGTCCCTTGGATATATTAGGTGGTTGATAAATTGATGACAGTGACTATAAAAGCTCAAGAATGAAGAATAAAGAATTGATTAGACCAGTTAAACATACATTTCTTGAGCACTTTGTTTTCAAGATGATGCTGATAATACCAAAAGTGACTAAGAAAATGCTTTGCTCTCTGATAGCAGGGAACAAGGCCGTGTAAACCAGCAATGTATTAGGATACATTATCATAAGTTTAATAATAAAAGATTATACAGAGTATAAAAGTAGCAAAGAAGAGGTTAGGACTTGTAGGTTTCAAATAGTCAAATCTAACTTTGTTGCACAATAGCAACAAAAAGAAGGGGGTATTATTGGAAGGATGCTGGGTTATCGGACCCATTCCTTTATTCAGTAAGTATTTCATTACCTCTTAGCATTGAGTGCTGTTTTGGATGCTGGGGTTGTAAGACAGATAAGGTCTTGCCACTGGAGGGACAGGGTTCCCACTGGAACCAGAAATTCATATACTCCTTCCATCTTGAATCTTTGTCTCTTTGCGATAACTTTATTCTTCTCCGTTGCTGTCCAAGTTTTTCCACGTGGGAGAAACATGGCTGCTGACAGACCCCAAGTTTTACATCTCACAGCTTCAGATACTGGAGAGACACTGCTTTTTACTTAGCCTCAGATATTAAAAGTCTCGGGGATGGGACCCTATTGGCCTGGCTCTTGTCAGGTGCCCTCTTTTGGATCATTCAGCCAAGGCCAGGGAGTGGGATCATGTTCTCCTAACATGACAGCTATGACAGTAAACGTGGACGGGGGGAGAAACTAAACTCTTAGAAGAGGAGAGGCTGCTGGGAAAACACGTCCTTGGGTGTCTACCATTAGTGGAGAGAGCCTAACACTGAGAAGAGGGCCAAGGAAGGGAGTATTAGTTATCTGTTGTGTAACAACTCACCTGAGAATTCAGTGGCTTAGGCAGCACCATCATTTCTGTGGGTCAGCGCTGTAGGGGTCGCTTCACTTGATAGTTCTGACTCAGGGCCTCTCATGAGGTTGTGGTCCAAATGTTTGCCAGGACTGAAGTCACCCGAAGGCCTGTGAAGGGGCTGGAGGCTCCCCTTCTAAGACAGCTCGCTCACGTGTGGTTGGCAGGGTGCGCTGGTTGCACACTGACCTCCCCATCGGACTCCGTGAACGTCCTCCTGTTGGAGCAGCTGGCTCCCCCAGAGCGAGTGACGGAGAGAGAGCGCGGTGGAAGCCGCCACATCTGTTCTGTTCAGCAGCTTTTTTCCCACATATAATTTGCATAACATAAAATCTACTTGTTTTAAGCACACAATTCAATGAATTTCAGTATATTTAAAGAGTTATACAACCATCACCACAATCTGATTTTAGAACATTTCCATCGCTTTAAAAAGAAATGTCTTACCCATTTATGTCAGTCACTCCACGTTCCCACCACCCATCCTCAGCCCCACACAACCACTAAGTCTACTTTCTCCATGTATTTGCCCAGGGACAGTGTAAGGTGGTGGGACTTTACAACACGTGCTCTTTTACGACCAGCGTCTTTCACTGCGTGTTTTCAAGATCCGTCCACGTAGCAGCATGTACCAGCACTTCCTCTTTTAAACTGACGCCCAGTCTTCCATTGTATGGCTATATCATATTTCGTTTATCCATTCATCAGCTGATTGACATTTGAGTTGTTCTCACCTTCTGCTTTTGTGAATAATGCTGCTGTGTACATCTGTATACAAGTTTTTGTGTGGACGTGTGTGTTTATTTCTCTTGAGTACATACTAAGAGTAACATGTACTGGATTACGTGGTAAGTCTGTGCTTGCAAGTTTTCCGAGTAGCCGAGCCAGCCGCAGTCCCACAGGCAGTGCACAATGGCCCTGGTTTCTCCGCAGCCTCGGCAGCACTCGCACTGTCTGTCTGTCTGTCTGCTTGTACCCATCCTGGTGGGTGTGAAGTGGTGTCTCATGATGGTTTTGATTTGTGTTTCTGTAATGACTAATGACGTTGGGTATCTTTTCATCTGCTTATGAGCATTTGTATATCTTTGGGGAAATGTCCGTAAGATCCTCTGGACATTTTTTGATTGGTTGATTTGTCTTTTAATTATTGAGATGTGAGAGTTCTTTGTGTATTCTAGATGCAAGTCCCTTATCACATAGATAGGGTGGGGCACAGTAGATTTACACCTGTGAGTACGCTTAACACAGACTTTATTCTTGTGTTATTGCTTATTAATTATTGTATTATTTTCCATGTGAACAACTGTAAATCTACTTTTGCCCCACCCTGTACATTTGCAAATACTTTCTCATAAAGTGGGTTGTCTTTGGTTTTTGTTGGTATCCTTTAGAAGCACAAAAGACTTTGCTTTTGAAGAAGTCCAAATTATTGAATTGGCCAAAAGGTCCATTTAGTTTTTTCTGCAAAATAAGACACATTTTTCATTTTCACGAATAACTTTATCGATTTGGATATTTTGAGTATGTCTGCTATCTCCCACATCATATAGCATTGATTGTCCTCAATCAATGCCTTGATTTGATCACTGTCAACCTCGATTGATCTACCTGACCATGGAGCATCGTCCAGCAAAAAATCTCCAGCGCCAAACTTCACAAACCACTTTTCACATTTTGATCAGTCACAGCACCTTCTCCATGCACTGCACAAATCTGTTTTGCTTTTCAGTTGTATTTTTACCTTTCTTGAAATAATAAAGTGTAATATGCTGACAATGTTGCCTATTTTCTTCATCTTTGATATTAAAATGCATACACAAATTCACCAATTTTGATAAGTTCTTTTTAAATGCACGCTTATCTGACAGCTGTCACAATACAGTCTAACAAAATTGTTTTGCATGGAGTTAAAGACAACTAAGCGCTCCTAGAGCCATCTTATGGGGAAAAAACAAACTTTTTGGCCAACCCAATATTTATTTTGTTTCTTATACTTTTGGTGTTGTACCAAAGAAGTCATTGACTAACCCAAGGTCATAAAGATTGATGCCTTTGTTTTCTTTTAGGAGTCAGTGGATTTAGCTTTTCCATTTAGGGTTTGATCCATTTGTCGAGGACCGTTCTCCCCCCATTTTATTGTCTTGGCGCCCTTGTCAAGATGAACGGGCCCAGGGTGTTGGATGTATTTCTGGTCTCCGTGTCAGTCCTTCCTCAGTACCGCACCGCCATGGCTCCTGGAACTTTCTAGTAAGTTTTAAAATCAGAGAGGGTGGGTCCTCCACCCTGGTTCTTCTTTTTCAAGATTCTTGGCTATTCTGGGTCCGTTAAATTTCCACGTACATTTTAGGATCAGCTTCTTAATTTCTGCAAAGAAGTCACCTGGGATTCTGGTAGGGATTACATTGAATCTATAGATCACTTTTGAGAGTGTTGCCAACTTACCATATTAAGTCTTCTGATCCATGAACATGGAACGTTTTTCTGTTTATTAAGATCTTTCATATCTTCCAACAGCATTTTGTAGTTTTCAGAGCGTAAGTTTGCATTTCTTTTGTTAATTTATTCCTAAGTATTTTATTCTGATGCTATTGTAAAAGGAATTATTATTTTTAATTTGATTTTTGGATTATTAATTGCAAATTATATACTGTTTATTTTTGTGCAGTGATTTTGTATTTTGTAATGTTGCTGAACTAGTTTATTAGTTCTGTTAGTTTTTTAGTGTCCATTTTAGGATTTTCTATTTGCAAGATTATGTCATCTGAAAATAGAGATAGTTTTACTTCTTCCTTATCAATCCACATGCCTTTCACTTAATTTTCTTGCTTAACTGCTCCGGCTAGAACCGTCAGCACACTGTTCAACAGGATGGTGACAGGAGGCATCCTCGTCTTGTTTCTGACCTTAGGGGCAAAGCTTTAGTCTTTCACCATTAAACATGAGGTTAGCTACAGGTGTTTTTCACAGAAGCTCCTCATCAGGTTGAGGAAGTTCCCTTCTTTCACTCCTTTGGATGTTTTTATCATGAAAAGACCAAAAGGATTTTGTCATATGCTTTTTCTGCATCTGTAGAATACTGTGTGAGTTTTCTTTTTGTTTCATCGATATGGTGTATTAATTGATTTTTTTGAGTGTTAAGCCAGCCTTGCATTATCGGGATGAGTTTCACTTGGTCACAGTACATAATTCTTTTATACACCATGGTGGATTCAGTTTCCTAGTATTTGTTGAAAATTTTTGTGTTTATATTCATAGGATGCATTTTGTTACCGCTTTGTTTTTTTATGATGTCTCTGTCTGGTTTCCCCAAAATATGCTGGATTGATTTTTGCTGTCAATTAAAAATCTTACCTGTGTGGTTGCTAGCATCCAGACTTAGGGTCTTCCAGGTAAAGACTAGCAGAGGTTGGGGGCGGACTGCATTTCTAACTTTGCCCCCAGTGTGCTGCGCGGCCTGGGTTAGATCATTTCCCCTTTCTGAGCCCTGGGTGTTCTAATCCATGAAGTAAAGGTGTTGGACTTGAGTTGTATCCAAAGTACTTACCAGCATTAAGCTCGTGTTCTGTGGAATTACTATGGAAATCTTGGTATAGACAAAAGTCAGGAATGGGGATTTACTTTAAAAGATAATTCTATTTTACCATAGGATTTATGATCGAATCCCATTGAAAGCAACAGTTCCCTGATGCGTTTTGAATATGATTCCATTTATAACAATTTAATTTAGCATTAGTTCTTTAGGAACATGATACTTTCCTACAGTAAGACACTTGGAAAGATTTCAGTGATAATCTTAGTTACCTGTGAGAACAACACAACTCTGCGTGTTACACATGCATAAATATATGTTTGTGTCCCTGTGCGTATATTTTTATAGTATTTTTCCAGTTGTTCACACTTGCCTTGCCTTGAGAAGAGTAGGCAGAACTTGTGCTCTATCTTTAGTTTTATAGGATACAACAAGAAGGTTAAAACTATAAATAGGTTATTGATAGTATACCAGCTTAATTCCCTAGAGCCTAGACCTAAGGAAAAAAAAGTCCCGTAACTTTTTATTACAAGTTTTAGAGATTAAGAAAACGATGTATTTGGGCAAAGGAGGTGCTATCTCAGCCCTTAAGTCACAGGGGAATCAAGTGTAGTTTGTATTTGTAGGCCAAAGGAGAGAAACCTTCTCAGGTGGCATGTCTCCTGCACATCGGACCCCCCACCTGCCGTTACCTTGCACTCCAAAGCAGAGCAGAACTTGAAACCTCAGCCCCCTGGACACAGGGGCGGGACGGTGGCCAGGATTGAAAAAAGAGCCGACGCTCGGTGAAAACTCCTTCCTCTAGGGACCATCCAGCACAGTAATACCACGTGCGGACTGAAGCCTCACAGTTGAACACATTGCTGAGAGATGGCAGTCCCAAATTAGGGGCAGGGAGGCCTTGTCGCAGTCACCTCCCTGGAGTTCCCGTGACGATTTGCAGATCTCCCTCTGCCAGAGATTTTCCAACCATTTTCATCTCATGGCACATGTAAACTAAGTGCTAAAATCCTGCAGCACACCAAAAATGTATTTTTTTTGCCAATCTGACAAAAAAAATAGGTATCATGTTGATTAGTTCACACCGGACGGCTCTTGTTGTGTTGGCCACCGACATTTTTTCGGTTTGACAGTGCGAGGGGGAAAGAGGTCAGCGCCCCTGACCAGATGGTCAGGTGCAGTGTTACATGTTTGAAAGATTCTTGGGGCGCCGGGGCGCCTGCTGCAGCACGCCGGGCGAGAGCTGCTGCTCCGCGCCCCTCAAAGGCGGGAGCGCCCTGCGAACCTCTCCCAGGTCAGGGGAGATGAGTAGGGTCTGAAACAGAATCTCGCCCTCGGCGTTTTGGTCTCCAGCCGTTCCCCTCTGGGTTCAGGCGGAGCCATTTGTCTGAAAACCACGCAGTGTCTCTGGACTTTTTATAGTTCTAAAGTTGTAACTGAGGTGGCCATCTCACTTAAAAAAAGTCCAGGAGACATCCCCTCCCGTGACCGCAGGGAGAACGAGGGGGCAGACTCCCGATGTTTGGCACAGTACTTGGCGTTGCCGTCGTTCCATCTCACCCAAGCTTTGTGTAGGTGTGCTGCTTTTTATGTAATCAGCGTGTGCCTGGCAAAAAGTTGCGTAAATAATATTTTTGTAGTGTATTACATTACTTGGAGTGTAGAAGGTGAATTTATACTTAAAAGAATTCTGTGATTAGCTCGATTAAAAAAACTTTTTTGATGAAGTTCCCCTTCTGTGGCTTTACTCTTATTATGCAGATTTTGGTCTTATGGTGCTATTTTGCGAGCCCATTCTTGCAGTTTAGGTAGCTGCGAACAGGGCCCTGATGAAGTCGTATGTGGTAAGGCTGAAGAGAGACACCCGCACCACCGCACCGGTGTCTGGGGCCAACCCCGAAACTGTGACTGTGTCCTTACTGGGCGGGGAGACCTCGCAGGTGTGGTTAAGGATTTTAAGATGGGAAGAGGACCCTGGAATATCCAAGTGGGCCCAGCGTGAACACAGGGTGCTTATAAGAGGGAGGCAGGAGGGCCAGGGTCAGAGAAGGTGACGCGAAGAACGAAGCAGAGGGAGGGAAAAATGTGACGAAAACAGAGCTCGGAGTGTTGCCGTTGCTGGAGGGGCCGGGAGCTAAGAACTAGGAGCAGCCTCTAGAGGCTGAGGACAGCGATTCCCTGCGAGCGTCCGAAGGGAACGCAGCTCTGCGGCCCCTTTGGTTTCAGCTCCACAAAACCCAGTTTCGGACTTCTGACCTCCAGAACCCGGAGAAAACCAATTCAAACCGTGAAGTTTGTTACTTTCTCGCAGCAGCAATAGGAAACTAATACATCTTGCTTAAGATTGGGTAAGCCAAGAGATACTTTTACCCCAGGCCTGGGTGACCGAGCATGATAACAATGGAAAGCAGTCAGTTATTTAAACCACTATTTTAGTAAAAAATGGTAACAAGTGTTGTGCTCAGTAGAAGTAGAATGGTGTCCCGTCTAAGGAATCCAAGAAGACATTCCTTTCTGATCTCCGTACCCAGCCTAGCCTAGCTCAGCCGCTTTTGACCAGCTGTTCTGTTTTTCGTAGGGGTCCTCTGACGTGGGTCCCTGAGCAGAACCTTTTTATCAAGTTGGTGGCCAGAAAGCTTCAAATCTCAGGCCTGCACCACATGAAGTTGTGGTCTGGCACGCATCTTGAGCCTCTTCCTGGTACCATTTTTTTTGTCTCTGTACTTTCTGTGTTTCTTTCTTCTTTTATTATGCTGTAGTTAATCCAAGTAATTTGCCTTAAATATTTTCTGGACCAAGGTAGGGATTAGGTAAATATAGAATTAAATAAATACACATATATAAACTCCTATATGCATACCAGAAGTAATAAGGAAAAAATGGGAAGACACTTGATTTCTCTATCCAGTCTTTTGCTTCTTAAATTTCCATCATATATTGTTTGTGCTGTTTTTATATTTCTCCAAAAAAGAAAACAAGTGAGGTCCCTAATTAACAGCACTTTCGATTTTAAAAACTACGTGGTGAGGCATCAGTAAAATAGAGGCATGCTTGTAACGAAGGAGTCGAGTGGCAGAAAGGTCCAGACCGCACACAGGTCTGTCCTTGTATCAGGCAGTTTTCTGTGTTATTGGGGTATCCCATTGCTACCTGGAAAATTTAGTCAGCTAAAGCACTCTGTCCTCTAACCCATCAGTACCTGGAGTGGAGTTACGTATGTTTTTCCTAGAGGAAAAGCTATTTCACATATGTAATAAGGATACTGTTTTGCCTCGTATCTAATTCGGCGCTACATGAAGAGGACGTGAACGCCAGATCTTAGAGGTGGATTCGCCGTAACGCCTGCTCGTGAACTTGCCCCTGCTCTCCCTTCAGGGGTCAAGGCCATTTGCGTGTTAGGAAACACCACAATTAGGGCTGCATTAGGACACATCTCACGGGGCCATGCACATATCAAAATGATAACTTTGAATTTTGCCGTGTGTAAGTTGGGTGGCCACAGGTTTTTAATCCAAAGATTTGTTGAATTCAGGCACTGTGCCACATGCTGGGTTTTAGCAGGGAACAAGTTAGACATGGCTTCCACCCTAATTGAATTATACCTAACAGAAACACCTTAAGTACATAATCATACAGGTAACTATACGAAGGCAGTTATGCTAAGCTCTGTGAAAAGTACAGGGTTCTGTGAGAGAGTCTAACAGGGTGACCCGGCATCATGTGAGGGGCGAGGGAAGGCATCTGTGAAGCGGTGATGTGCAGGTAATGTCCTTGTTATTACGGGGTGATTAGTGGGGCGATGAAGCATTCCTGCTAAAGAAAGCAACACAGATGGTCCTGTGGAGGAGAGATGGCTTGGCACACCGGGGTCACCGGAGCAAAGGCCTCTGCAGCTTGACTGTTGTGTGCAGGCATGAGAATCACTGGAAACGGGACTGAAAAAGAAGCCAGGGCTATTTCGGGCAGGGTTCTTTAGATGACGGTAAGGTGCTCAGGCATTGGCCTGAGTGCGCAGTGTCAAGCCGTTGAAGGATGTTTTAGAGAAGTGTTTTGCATTGTGAAGAATGACTCCCCGTTGCTGTGAGGAGAACAAGAGAAAAGACTGGATTAAGGGAGATTAGTTAGAACTACTGCAGAAGTTCAGGTTTGGATGAAGTAACAATTAGAAATTAAGTTGTGAATATATTTGAGATGTGTTGAGAAGGTAGAAGCAACAGAATTTGGTGTTGTATTGATATGGGATTTTCTGGCTGGAACAAATATGTGTGAAGGTGCTATTTGTTCAGATGGTGTGTTAATTTCCTTTTGCTGCATAACAAATGATCACAAACTTAGTGGCTTATAATAGCACCCATTTATGAGCTAATGGTTCAGTAGGTTAGAAGTTCCTGCGGCGTGGCCAAAATGAAGGTGGCAACCAGATTGAGTTCGCATGTCAGAGGCTCTGGGCAGAAACCCACTCCCAGACCCGTTCTTGTAGCTGGTGCATGCCAGCTCTTGTGGTCCTCAGCCTGTCTGCGGGGTCCTCTACCAGCCCCTCCAGGCCTTTGCATCTCTTCTCATTTGGCTCCTCCATCTTCAGGCCAGCGGTGGGGGGCGGGGGCAGGTGCTTCTCAGATCCTCCCCAGGCTTCGACTCTCTGACTTCTAGATCTCCTTCCCTGACGTCCAGGCCTTAGGTGGTTAGGTCAGGTCAGCCTAGGTAATCTTCTCTCATAAAGGCGACTGATTTGGGATCTTAATGATGTCTGATTACATATGCCAAACCCCTTTATCAGAAGCATGGTCGTATTATATTCACTCACTCAAGGGCAGGAAGTCATGCAAAGGGTCTTTGGGGTCATCTTAGAATTCTGCCTTAGAATTCACGGGTGGCAAACCAGGGGGGATGCATATGGGTGGGTAGAAGAGAAAGGATCCAGTTGTATACAAAGTTCGAGTTGCCTTTGACATATTTTAATGGACATAGATGGCCATAGTAATCATGGATAATGAAAGCTTATTACGTGCTACATAGGAGGTACTTTCATCAACTCATTTAATCCACACAATAAGCTTGTGAAATGAATACTGTTATTTTCATTCCAATTTTACGGCTGAGGAAACTGAGTCTCAGGTCACTGACTTGCTTGGGGTTACCCAGGGAGTAAGTAGAAGAACTAATTTTGACCCCATGCCGTCTGGCCCCAAGGCTCATCTGAACCACTGTGTTTTACATCATCAGTGGGATACGGGACTGGAGCTTGGAAAAGATGTCTGGGCTGCAGATAAATATCTTAGCATCACTGGCACCGAGATGACATTGAAAGCCCAGGTGTGGAAGAGAGCACATTAGCAGAGGTTAGAGAATGGGGTGGTGGGGGGGAGAGCACTCAGAACTGACACCCAAAAACTCCAAAACTTAGAGGATGGATAGAAAAGGAGTTGCTAAGAAAGAGTATGGAGCAGGGACAGCCGGAAGACAAACCAGGAGAAAACCTTGGAACACTGGCGGTGTGGAAGCCAAGGAGAGAAGCACCTTGTGGGGTGTTTGTCAGGGCCGACTGATCAGCTGATGTTCTTGTCAGGAGCAGTTTCGGTGCGGTTTGGTGGGGGAAGCCAGACTGGAATGGGTTGAGGAGTGGATGCAAGCGAAGATGACTTTTGAGAGACTTGGTTCTGGAAGGGATTCGAGACAGACTTAGCCAGAGGCGAATGTGGGGTTTGGAGATGGAGGCGTTATTTGTTACCAAGATGAGTGATACTAGAACATGCTTAAGTACCGCTCATCTGGGTCCACGACAGAGAAAGAGAGATTGCAACTGCACAGACGAGGGGGTGGTGTCAAGGTCCCTGACAAGGGGGCCATGGGGATGGGATGTTTGGGGGGGACTGGCCTCTGATGAGAGAAGGCTCACTGTTTCTGTTATAACAGGAGGGAGGATAGAGAGGATACAGATGCATTTGTAGATTTGGGGCAGGAAGATGTGGGAGTTTTGAGCTTATGGATTTTTTTCCCCTTTTCTATGAATTGTGAAGAAAAGGCACTTCATTATTCAAGAAAAAAATAGCTTTATTGTTCTTTTAAAAAATGGTTGTTCTGGCATTTTAAAAGTCGTAGCTATGGCCCTGACCAGTGTGGTCAGTTAGATGGGCATTGTCCTGTAAAGAGAAGGGCCACTGGTTTGATTCGTGGTCCGAGCACATGCCTAGGTGGTTGTGGGTTCGATTCCTGGTGGGGACACATGCAAGAGGCCACCCCGATCAGTGTTTCTGTCTTGCATTGATGTTTCTCTCTCTCCCTCCCTTCCCCTCTCTCTAACAACAAATAAATAAAATCTCTTTTTTTAAAGTCTTAGCTATAGAAAAACACACAAGTTGACACAAAATTTATGTGCTGCAAGGTGAAACTTTACAGAATGTTGTAGAACACCTTCCAGAAAGGTTTCCAGGCACAGCCACCGAAATGCTTCTGTGCCCCCACCGAGGTCAGTTCCCTACACACGTTCTCTAGAACACGCCAGGATTCTTGGTAAGCACAATGTTCTTTTTCTTCTTCGTGAAGTGTTTTATATTTAGTTCAGTTCTTCTCGGTTAAATTTATTTGGTACACATATTGGAGAAAAAAGGCTGTTTGTTAGTGCTTTAGAAGCATTCGTTTTCTTACTGGCTCAGTGTTCACGTTGGCTCAGTCCTGCAATCCCCAAATCAGCTGGGTAAGTAAACACGCTGTTTCATACACCAGAAGTCCTGTGAGGCTTGAGGGCCAGTGACCCTGGCAGCGAGGAAAGCGGGCAGCGTTGCTTCAGGGCACACAGATAGGAGATTTAACTTTGTTCTGCCTCTAGCAGAGTGCTGTCCGGAGACGTGGTTCGAGGCCCAACCGCAAATCTAAACAGCTTCAGAATGGCTTACCACCTGGCAGTTGAAAGGAACCTAATGTGCTGGCTATTTAGCTTATTTTTCAAGCTTATTTTCCGGAATTGAGCTAATTGGAGTCTGCAGACCGAGGTTCAAGATTTTAGATTTCAGAGTTATATATGTACCGTCCAAACTATTCTGGGTAACCCCTAAATTAGAGCTTCTCTGGTAAATTGTTTGATAAATAATGTGTTTTCCTCCCGACAAAAAGGGAAAAAAGCCGAAATAGCAGAGGGAGGGTTTTTTTTCTCACTGCATAACATTGTCACCTTTTGACTGAAACTAAATCAGTCTAAGAAGCTTATGTTTTTGTAAGGTTGAGTGAGAAAAGACATAGTTTTACAGGTGTAAAGTTTATAGCTTTAGTAGGCTAGTCCCAATAAATTAGATGCTAAATACATACTTCCTAGTTGGTGTATTAAAAACAAATCTACACATATTAAGTGAAGATGATTGAGTCCGGTAGTGCTCTTCCAGCTCTTTGAAATCTTCCACTTCCTCCGAGAACTTTATTTTTTTTCTCCCCTTTCCCTGATTCTCAAACTCTTCTTACCACAAACGCAGTTGAGTTGGTTTTGTTTTTTTTTTTTTTTGTAAAGTCTATGGCCATCTAGTTTTTGCTGTTTTTCCTTTTCGCCAATTTTTGAAAGAGCCGTTTATGCCAGCTGTCTCTGCCCCCTTATCGGCCATTCACTCTGATGAGCTGTGGCATCAGGCTTTCCACTTCAGTCACTGCACGGGAACCGCTCTCTCTGAAAGGAGTCGTGTCTCCCCGTCGTCCTCACCGGGTGGGAGCGCCTCCTGGCGCTAAGTGTAATCTCACTTAGCCTCTTCAGAGCAGCTGGTTCTCAGGCGCTGGTCCTGTCCTCCCTTCACCCAGGGACACCGGTCTTCCTCCTGGCCCCCTGTCACTGACTGCCCCGACTCCCCCTTTCACTGGCCCTCATCCCTCTGCTTGTCTCTTAAATGGTGCTAATCCGTGTCCGCCTTCTTTTCTTGCGAACAGGGGCATCGAAGATTGTCAGGGCTTGAACTACAATCCAAGCCTCTCCCTTCACTTAGTTCTCTTTCTTGAATTTTTATCAGTTATTTCCAACCGTCTACTGAACGTAAAACATTTGGAGAGCCCCCTGGTACCCTACCCTCTCAGGCTGAGTAATGTTTTTTTCCTCCAGCTTTTTGTATTTGATCCAGAGTCGTTGCCAGTCCGCACCGTGCCAGGGCCCTTCCTCTGCCTTACGTTCTCCCTGCCCACCAATTTGCTCTCTCAGTTCTGTCAAGTATAACTCTGAACTGTCTCCTTCGTCTGCTCCTTGTTCACCATTACCACGGCCCAGTCTTAGTTCAGTGTCTGACTTAATGGTAGGCGCTATCATTTATTGCGCTTTATGTGTTAGGTACCCTGCCGAGCATTTTGTGTGTCTCATTTGATTCTTACAACACGCTTACGTGATTGGTAGTGCACGTGACACCCCTGGGGCGCAAGCTCACTGCCCGTCTGCTTCACTCCAGGGTCCAGCTGTGGCAGTGCCAGCTCAGCGTGGGCACCCACTCGCTTCAGATGGATGGTGTCTAATTCCAGGCACGCCTGCTGCACGCTTTTCACTTTCTGCCCCGGGGCTGTGGCTCCAACTCCAAGGCGTGGGCCGCTGGAGTGAGCTGGCTCGGCAAGTACAAGTGCACATCCCAGAGGCAGGGTGTTCGTGTCCTGCTGGGGCAACTCCCAGCTAGTGGAGGACGGGAGTCAGTAATAAATGCTTCTCCGTCTCGATCCGAGAGTAGAAGAGAAAATTCTGACAGGCATTCTGTACGTTCCTCAAAAGGTCCAGATTAAGTGGAGTTGATCATGCATCCTTGTGTTGGCTTTTCCTTCTTTCCAGTTTCAGTCTCCTGAGGTATTCCTCACACCTTCTCTCTGGGGTCACCTTCCAAGTGAATTGCTGGCACACGAGTCCCAGCTAAGGCCGGGCAGCGCCGGAAGTGGCTCTTGAAAGCACAGCTTGGATGGGATGTCAGAGTGGGTCACCGGCTGGTGAGGCTGCAGCAAGGACACCACTGCTGGTGGCAGGGGTGGCGGTAACCCCGGCTTGTGTGACGGAACAATTGCTCAGGCTCCCTCCCCCGTGCAGGGACTGGAGCTGGCACTGCATGGAAGGTGAAGGGTTGGGTTGTGTGCTAGCTCTGGGACTTGAGTGGTATGGGGACAATGGTGATGATAAGGACTCCGAAGGTGACTGACCTCTTTTTCCTTCAGAAGACTTGTACACAAGAGAATAACCGGCTTGGGCCAAGCAGTGTTCAGTGCAGGGCACGCGGGGAGAAAAGGGGCTCCGTGACAGCATCGGAGAAGGTCCGGTCACTTGGAATGATAGGACTGCCGATGCTTAAAAATAGGCCCAGATTTCATCTTTTTCTAAAAATTATTTTTAAAAGATTTTATTTTTTTATTTTTAGAGAGAGGAGAAAGGAGGGAGAGAGGGAGATAAATGTCGATGTGCGAGAGAAACATCAATCAGTTGCCTCTTGCATGCCCCCAACTGGGGACCAGCCTGCAACCCAGGCCTGTGTCCTGACCAGAAATCGAACTGTTGACCCCTCATCCTGCAGGATGACACCCAGCTAACTGAGCCACACTGGTCAGGGCACCCAGATTTCATCTTAAGGGTGGGAGAGCAGTATATCTTATGTGGATTTGTGCCATGTCAACTGAGTTAAACTGGAATTGTGTTCTTCTGGGTTCTGTGTTAGCACTGGCCACAGGAGACATTTGGAGTGAGCTTTAGAAGTCAGAAGCGAAGCAGCAGCCACGGCTGTTTCTCAGGTGAACGCTGGCACTAGGCGCCGTGGCTGGCCGCTCCCACACGCTCGTTGCTGGTCTGCTGCGCCACGGTGCTGGCACGGCGCTTTGGCCAGGCCTGCAGCTCCTCTGGCTCCTGTTGGATCACCCCCATCCGCTTCTTAGAATCCTGGGCCAGTGGGTGCAGCTTTCCTGCGGGTCCCCCACATCACTGAAGTTGGAGGCGTGAAGGTAGTGAGAGACCGACGTGGGTTCTCGTTTGTCTTCGTGGGTTCTGGCTGGTCTTTGGAATTCCAGTTTATTTTTGCTTCTTCCCACTCCACGTTGAGCCCTCCAGCTGCTTGCTTCACTGTCTTCAGGCCCAGGCCTAGGTGCAAAAGCGACAGTCTACACAGACAGTTTCAGCTGACTCCCACCGCTGTGGGAGGTCAAACCTTATTCTGTACCGCTCGTGGTGGTTCTGCCTTTCCTACAGATAGATCTTTGATGGGTGTTAACGGCCAAAGTCGGGGCCCTCATGTGAAATGAGTAGGACCCCGAGATGTCAGATGGGCACATCTGGGTGGTTGAGCCTGAGAATCTGGAGCTCCTGAATTTTCCTGAGTCCTCGGGACAGGCAGAATCAATGCCTTGTTAGGAGAAAACAGCCTTCCCTTGTTTGCAGACCGCGCAGAGATCGCGTTGCGGTGGGTGTCTCACAAGATGGTGCTTGTCTTCCTTCGATCTGCCCCACCACCATACCCCTTTTCCTTCCAGAACAATAGCTAAACACAGTCTCAGCATGTGGGGGGAAGTGCTCAGGCCAATATATTCCAGAACCTGGTCAAATATGTACTGATGGGAATAGGAGGAACTTGTGGGAGAGTGGATTTGAAGGTATGGGACCAGGAGTGGCAGCATAACAAGGCTGGTAGGGGAGTATTTCCTAACATGGGAGTGCTCTTCACATCTCAGGTGTTAACATCCTAGTAACCTGGTCCTAATATACTGCTGAGATGGTTTCTCGAAGCTTGGACATGAATACGACTTACAGTAGATCAGGTGGACGTGTAAGAATTGCTTTGGAACAGTGTCAAGGTAAAACATTTCAGAGAAGAGAGAGTGTGAGAATGGATTTATTATATGAGACTGGAGAACACTGTTTGACCGTGTTGCTTAGGAGGGTTCAGAGAACACACTTCATCCCCTAGGGTTAATACTGAACACATTGGTGAAGGGAAACAGGATGGGGTTGATAGGTGGTACTTCCGTGGAGCTGGGTTCCCTAGGATTCACAGAAATGGCAGGGTTCTGGCGTAACAGAGGCCAAGGTGGTGGTACTTACCAGCAGGAGCAAGGTGGGTCGTATTGCCACAGTGGACCAGAGGGCGCTCAGCGTGCCCTGACCCACAGAGCTCTGCGGCAGTGCTGGGCCCAGAAAGAGGGACAGCCCCCCAGGGTGTTACTTGACTTGTGTGATTGAGACCATCCCTGAGGGATCCGAGTCTTCAGTTACCTTGCTCTTGTTGGACTCTGGGTGCTCTGGATGCCTCTTTAGCATCACTCACCAGGCACAGAAGCAGCAGGAGGCACAGTAATCCCTGGAGTGTGGACAAGCTCCTTCCTGTCACCATTGTGTGATGTCTGTGCTAGCTCCTCCCCCTCGAAGACTGAATGACCAATTTATTTCTTCTCTCGCTCTGTTGAGATATAACTGACATATACCATTGTGTAAGTTTAAGGTGTACAAAGTAATGATTTGATACACATATATCCAATGACAAAGGCAGAAGGAGTTGGAGCTTTATTCCGTCAGTTGCCTCTTAAGTACCACCTTAAATTCTCTTCAAATGTCCGTGCAGCCTTTGGCTCACTTTGCCCCGACAGTGTCTTGTCTCCAGTGTGCTCGCTGTGCATCATTCCCTTTCTGCTCCAAGGCCCCCTCAGCAGGAAATACAGGTAAGAGGGCACAGAGGCGAGTTCAGCCTAGGTGCCCGGTAGTTCATGCTCAACCTAGAGGCCAGGAGCCAAGGGAGAAATGCTTCTTCTTGTCTTTGCACAGGTAATTCTAAGAGTTTTCTAATCAGTCCTTAGGGAGTCTGGGCAGGATTGAGCTCCAGTCGCCCACAGCAGCGAGCATCTGAATAAGGTACCCTTTACTGCTCATGCTCCTTTCCAATTTCATCCTCCTGGGTCCTTTACTCCTCCTGTCAGTGTGCAAGTCATTGTTGATGCTCTGCTTTTGGGATGAGTCCAGGCTCAGGTAAGTACTGTTAGAGTGTGTGTGTGTGTGTGTGTGTGTGTGTGAGAGAGAGAGAGAGAGAGAGAGAGAGAGAGAGAGAGAGAGACTATCTGTCCATGTGTCTACCAAACTACCCGTCCATCTGTGTGTGCATACATTCATCCATTGGTGAACGATCCATTGCACCCATCCATCCGTCTGCCCAGTCAGTCACAGATTACAAGTAAGGGCATCGCGTGATAAAAATAATTGCTTTGCACAGCTTTGGTAAGTGGCGGAGCTTGAGTTCTAAACTGAGTTCATCTGAAGCCCATACATTCTTCTCTTCCTTGCTTATACCTGCCCACCTGTGAGGATGAACTCACTAGGCCTTAGCTAGCTTGTCCTTCAAAGTCCTCAGCGATTTGGCCCTACCTGCCTGTCCACAGGAGTTGTTGCTAGTTCACCTATCTAAGGTCATCCGTTGCATATACTCATCCCTTTGCCAATAAGATTTAAAAGTCCTTGAGTGATATTTACTCTTCTTGTTATTCTGTAACTTAAATACTATGATATAAAGTCAATACATCATATGTTACATGATATGGGGAAAGAAAAGGAAGAGAACAAATATACTCATCACATACACATACAAACTTACCTATAACAAAATAAAATAAGGAAGAAGTACTCATGACAACTGCAGCCTTCATTTCTGAAACTGGTCACATGACTCCCTCGCCACTGTCCTGTAGGGATATCCGAGAAAGGAGCAGCAGGCTCGTGACTGGCTGCTTTTGGGTGGTGCTTTCCTGGTGTATGGAACCGCCTGTAAACCAGGCCTGAGTCCTGTCTTTTCTGTCCTTTGATCTGAGAGAATCCCTCCTGAGGCTGTAGGTGCGAGCCGGGAGCGTGCAGGCAGGGAGAGCGGGAGTGGGGACTGATGGCATTTGGGCCCCTTGTCCGCGTGGCCGACTCGTGCCCTCAGGGTCCACTCTGCCCCGCTTCCATTTGAGGATGGCGGACAGTCTGCAGTGCAGTCCACCAATTTAAATACTAGTCCTGTCCAAAAACACCCTCGTAGAAGCACCCAGAATAGTGTTTGGCCAGATACCTGGGCGCCCTGTGATCCAGCCAAGTTGACACATAAAATTAAACATCACAAAGAACATCAGACAGTTGACAAATCAGAATAGGATTAAAGTATTTTACCAGTGTTAAATTTTTTGAATTTGCTCGTATACTGAGGGTACTTAAGAGAATTTTTAGGACATACACACTGAAATATTAAGGGGTAAAGATGTGTGAGGTGTGCAGATTACACTGAAGTAGATCAGGAAAAATAAGTAATGTGTGTATGCATGAGTATATGAATAAGAAAAAACAAATGTTGCAGAATGTTAAAAATTGATTTTGCATATGGGAGTTTGTTATTTTTGCAACTTTGGATTTTGAAATCATTGTAAAATAAAATAAACAAAAAAGAGTAAATGGCCAGGGAGCGCTATGATTGTATTTAGGAGCACAGAAGATCTGTACTTTTTTTACGGCAACCTAATTGTGCTGGTACCCTTGTCATAGAATTGGAAGCATTAATTGCTTAACTTGGTTTCAGGGGAATGGGTTACACAATTTATGTTTGAAACGAGCAAAGCGGGGACAGCAGGGGAGCAGCACTCGGCTGTAGAGCTCCGGTGCCTGTAATTCCCTCCGGAGCATTCCTTGACCTTTCTCTTCCAACTCCCAGACTTGGTGTCAGAGCCTGGTGGTGGCGGGGGGAGCATAGCTAAAGCTGAAATGGGAGAGAAAGAGTGGGACACGACAGTATGAATTTAGTTTCTTTGGCCCCCAGTGTCTATGGAATGAAATGAGATAGTTCACTATGAGTTAAAATTCCCGGTAACATTTTTTTTTTTAAAAAGTAGGATTATTCTTAAAAATGAGTTGGCAGTAGTCTTATGAAAATTTATAGTTGTAAGCACAAATTATTGAAACTGATATTTGATTCAAAGCTGCTACATTTAAGTGCTAATAGAAACCCAGTTGTCATTATTAGCAGCATGTAGTCTGGAAAATACAAAAAAGAAAGGGTGTTGATAAAGTACTTTCTCACAATAGAATTAAGTGTAGAGGTGACAGTATAATTGCAGTGGAAAAATGAGGCTATGACTTAGGAGGAACAAAATGCCGTATTTTCTTACATCAAATTGAAATCTGATCCTTGGGAATGTTGCTTTGGACTATTAGAAACTATTTTATTGCTCGCATGGAAGATACAATTTAAAATATATCAACAAATACCAAAATAATATTGCCTTGTAATGGTTTAAGTTTTTAGCACTTACGTTACCTAATTTTTTGCTTGCCAAAATACTGGAGCACGGCTTCCGTTGTAAACGAAGTGTGTCTTCACTTCGGAAAAGGAAAGCTGTGCTGAGTGTGGACAGCGCGGTCCTGTTCTTTGTCCAGATTTAGGCTCAAGCACGATTGTCTTTACACTGTCAGGTGATAATTCATAAACCAACACTGAGGGAACTTGCTTTTGAAAATGTCTTATAAAAACTTTTAGGCAATCATTTTAATGTGCTATATTGTTCCTTAAAGTATCTTTTTCTTCACATTTTTGTGTGTATAACTTCAGTCATTTGGCATGGCTTGGAAATGAAGTATTCTAGTTGACTGTTCTTTTAAAGCTCTGTTTTATAATAATTGTGAATTTTCCTATTATTAGGCTCCAGTAAAATTCTTTACTGTCCTTTGGCCATCTTTATTTGGAAATCCCACAGACATTTCACATACTTATTTTTAATTCATAAAGTTTATGTTCACCAAATCTATACATGCACACATACAGCTACACATTAGTAATACGCTGTTAAACCATGTGCTACTATAGCAAGGACAGAAGAACTTGTAACATTTCAGAATAATGCATAAATAAATAAATAATCTGTTTTATAAAATTGAAGAACAATTTACTTAGATAATGTCATGTAAGATGTATGAGAAATGTGTGCATTTTGGAAAAAAGAAAAATAAGTGTTAGAAGTTTTATATTGCTATTTAGAAGTATGTGACTTTTCTGAAAAGTATTAACTTTGATAAGTAAGTAGATTTGTATGCAAAACAATAACCAAATAAACATTAAGAAAATCCTTGTTGAATCTGAGCATTTCTTTATAACATTCATGTTTTAAAAATGTTTTCATGATTCTTCCTAGTCATAATTTTCTGTAGAGGTGTAATTTACATACAGTAAAATTCATTCTTGTTGGCATACAGTTGGAGTTTTGACAAATGAATACAGTTCATGTGAAACTTTTTGAAAATTGATCTTGTCTTTTACTCCAAGTACTTTCTGATATCATGGTCACTGCAGGAGTATCATTTTAAACTTTAAAGATTGAGCAATCACTATTTAGAATTTAATAATGTTAGTAATTTCCAATGCTTTCACTTTGCTCTTAGTATTATTGGTGAGTAACAGACATATCGGGGAACTTCCTTTCTCCTCTCCCCGATCGCAGTCTTGCCCTCCTTGTTTCTGGCCTCCAGTATGGCATCAACCTCGGCATTGGCTTTGCTGTCTCCCATGTAAATTCCTTTCCTCAATAATTCATTCCCACACTGCTGCTGCTGGTGGTCTTTTTCAGGTACAGAATCAATTATCTTAATCCTTTACCTAAAATCTTTCATTGGCTCTCCGTTTCCTTTCGAATAAAATAGATACTTTTTCCAGTGTCGCGCAGTCTTCCATGACTTGGTCCCTGCTTGTTGTTCTGAAATGTGACAAGTTCTTCCGTCAGTCTTGCTGTGCCTTCTTTCCCCTTCCTTGGCCTGCGCTGCCTGCCTGCGCTAATTGCAGATTCCTAGATCAGCTGTGAGCTGTCCTGGTCTTGGTGCTTTTCTGTATGTGTTTCCTTCTGACGTGCAGGGTCTCTTTCTGCCCCCCCCGTCCATCACACCTAGCCCCCCCAAACCTACAGGTGTGGTAAGCTGCTCTCGGGGCGCTCTCCTGGTCTCTGTCCCTCGTAGCTCTCTGAGAGTGCTAGCGCCCTGGGGCTTTTCGCTGGCCTGGGAGTGCCTCCTCTGGACCCCGTGCTGCTTAGAGCCCGCAGCGCCAGCGCGTCTGCCTCAGTCTTGCCAGTGCTTTGCACAGTATCAGATACACGTCAACATTCGGAATGCCCGTTCAACGAGTAGACTATGTGGTGGTGTGGTGGTATGTTGAGTATGATGATTACATAAGACCTGTGAAATAGGTTAGGAGAAGAAGAATGTGTCATCGGAGCGCTGGGCACCAGAGTCCCCAGAGTGGCGGGAGCTTCCCTGGGGGCATTGCCTTAACAGCAGGTTCACGGAGGGATGTGAGTGTGGATGGTAGCAGCAGGGGGTGAGAGGTCAGACGAGAAGGAAGCGGGCTTGACAGGAAACGAGGGCAAAGATTTGTTGGTTTTGTCCCTAAGAGGGAAGGGGGGGAGAAAAGGAGCCAAGTCAGAAAAAACGATGCCAGGCCAGGAGCTCGGTGAGATGATGCCTGGCCCCAAAGGGTGGGAGCTGGAGGGGGATCAAGAATGACCTATTTTGAGCTCTGGCTGGTGTAGCTCAGTGGATTGAGCGCGGCTTGCGAACCACAGGGTCGCTGGTTCGATTCCCAATCAGCGCACATGCTTGGGTTGCAGGCCAGGTCCCCAGTAGGGGGCACATGAGAGGCAACCACACATTGATGTTTCTCTCCCTCTCTCCTTCCCTTCCCCCCTGTCTAAAAATAAATAAATAAAATCTTAAAAAAAAAAAAAGAATGACCTATTTTGAATAGCGGGTGGGAGGGCTTTAAAGACCTGGCAAGCCTCAGCTGCTAACTAGGATGCATGCCCAGGAAGACTGGAAATGAATGCTCAAAATGAGGGTAGCTGGTGTTAGCATGGTGGGGTTACAATCGTCCCCACCCCTGTGACTTTTCAGTTATAGGTCATAATCAAAGTTCTGAAAAGCGAAACATGTCTCCAGTATCCTGACGTGATCTTTCTCACACCATTACTTGGAAATCAGAAGTTAGTGTTGATTTCTTAAATACCGAAGGTACTAGGAAGGGAAGGTGAAACTAAGTACTGAGGAAGAGGGAATTTGGGTCAATACTGAAACTCCTTTCTTTACCCAAAACAGGAACTTTCTGAATCACTTGCTAGGCTTTGTCGTCCCCACCCCTTTTTAAATTGACGAGCTACTGTCTGAAAGAGGAAAAAAAAGTACTTGGAAATTGGATAAGGTTTTGTGTAGACAATATTTAAGCTTCAGAAGTTGACGGTGTTCTGTAGGTCCTAGATTTAGAATAAATTACGGCTTCATTGTTTGAATCTCAGCTGCAGCAGCTTTATGTTCCTCTTCTTCCTGTTACATTCACTACTGAATCTCACGCTACTTTTCATAATTGTTCTCCTTCCGAAATGCAAAGAAGTCAGACAACCACTGACGGGACACCAGCACACTCCTTCCTGCAGTGTCCTGCGTACATGGCGCCGTTAATGTTCCGTGATAGCCAACGAGTAGGATTTGGTGCCGGATCGTTACGCCCTCATTTTTCCTTTTGTGCTCCGATTTCATGCATATAGCTGTAGTTACAATCACAAAAGACAGGTATAAACCCAAGCCACATTTTGCCAGCAAACAGTGGGAATACAGAGAAGTGCAGGAAACATTTGTGTTTGCTTAATTAGTGCGTTTTCCTTTTGGGTGAGAGTATCAAGTTAAAGTTGAGTTGCTTGGTGAGCGCAGGATTAGAAAAAAGGAAGTTAGTTGTGTATCCTAACAGATAAGACATACAGTCTCGGGAGCACTGTACACCTTCTCCTGATAGGCTGTTCCTTCCTAGGGGACCTGGTATTTGAAGCTACTGATTAGGTTGTCCCCTGGAAAGTGCTAGAAACACATTGCCCAATATGGCATTTTGGGCAAATTGGGCGTCTAGTTTTCATTTTGTTCAGTCTGTCTTTTTTATCCATTCTTTAAATATTTTAGTTCTTTTGATTAAGAGAGTTTAAATCCTTCTGCGCCGCTTACAGTGATTTTTTATTTTGGAGACTGTCGTGGACCTCATTTCATATTCATATTCTGGTGTACATTTTAGCCAAGCTGATCTCTGAGGCATTTTCCTCTCGTTTCGGTGCACTGCCTCTTTGGTATTCCCTTCAGAGACCATTTGTGTCCACTGGAAAGGTGACAGTCTTTTTTTCCATCCTTCCACCTTAATATATCTTTAGTCTTCCCTCTGTCCTTCAATCCTCCTCTCTAACCTTTTCTGCCCTGGGTCCCATTATTTATCACTTCGTGAAGGATCTGCTCCCTGAGAAACCATCCCTCCCATCTCCCCTCTTTCCAGCCTTTCCTGTTTTTCCTTTTTTCATTGGTCTTTTCTCTCATCTGCCTTCTAAGGCGGAAAACATTCCATATGATTTCTCTCCCATTTTCCCTCTTTTATGTCTCCATTCCTTGAACAGAATGGTCTGTATTCATTGCTTCTAAGTTCGTTGTTTTGTTTTTCCACCCCCATTCTTATACCCTGGCCTCTGCCTAGACTTGAGGATACAACTACAACTTAGGAACAGCCTAATGGAGGAGCTTCTTAGGGCAAAGGTACTGGTTGGAGAACGGAGGGTGGGATGGAGAACGGGAACGGGGACTTCCACACCCCTTCAGGGGTACCACCGTCTGTGTGCGCACCAGCCTGAAGCTCTCCGAACCATTGTTTAGGGGTTCTGTGGAGGGCTTATTATGTAGGCATAATTGCTCAAATCCTTGGTCATTGTTGATTGACTTAATCTCTACTTCCCCCACCTCCCCTCCCTGCAGGGGGAAGGGTAGAGGGGTAGAGGATGGGGCTGAAAGCCCTAGGTTTTTTTCTGGCAACCAGCACCACTCCTTCCCTCACCGGCCAACCCCAAATCCTGAAGCTCTCTGGGGGCTGGTCTCCCAGCCACCACTCATCTCATTAGCATACAGAAGGCACAATTACGTATCCTGGAGATTCCTAAGCTTTTAGGAGCTGCATGTGAGGACTGAGGACAGAGACCAAATACATATGTCTCATCGTACCACAGTTCGACCTCATCGATAATCATTATTTTATCAGGCGTTCTGTCTTTTCTTGGATTGTGTATACTGTTCATCTTCTAACCAGTTCTCTGGCTCTTTTTCTTCTTGATTCCAACTCCTGATCATTAGTAACACTCACCATTTTGGGGGGTGGTCTCCTTAAGGGCTTTCTCCTGCAAGTTTAAGCCATTGCCCCTCTCTTAATAACCTTGTGCATTTTAGAAGAGGAAAAATATCTTTCTTTCTCTACTTTTCTAAGTTCTCAATTGGGACTCCTGTAACAAAAGACATTAACGAGGAAAGTATGCAAATTTATTTAATACCAGTTTTGCGGGACACTGGAGCCTTCAGAAGGAAATGGCCGGAAGAAACCGTTAAACCTGAGCATTTTCATATTTGCTTTGCTGAGGAGTGGAAAATTGTGGAAAAGGGGTGTGATGGGGCAAAGGGCATGAGGTAAGCGTAGTAAACCGGGACCGCTGTTTGTTCAGACTCCTCTCCCTGTCCCTTGTCGGCAGAGATAAGGGTGCTCTTTTCCTCTGGGAGGAGGGAGGGCACCTCTCACAGGAAGGGTTTGTGGCCTGCTTCAGGGGGAGGTCAGAGCCCTTCCTGCTCACGCTGCTTCTCGGAGTCCTTCAGCTTGAAATCCTCAGTATGCCAAGGTGCTGGATTTGGGGTTAGCGTGTTCCGAACCCCATCAGCATTCTGTCTCTTCTCTGCAGAACTTCGGTTCCTTGTCTAGGTCGGCTTGCATGGCAGCCCTTTTAGGGTGTCCTGCCATCACTTCATAATCCATGTCGAAACCCCACAACTTCCCCTTTCAGGCTCCCCTTTCAACTTCCCCTTTCGATGAAAGTCTGTGAGTTGTTTGTACTCACCCCAGACCCGCTCAGCGCAGGTCTGGTTCAGTGCAGCCACCCCAGCAGCTTCCAGCATTAGTCTTCCTGCTGCTGTCCACAGGGCCCATCACTGCCAGAGTGATTTTTCTAAAACCCTATTTTGCTCTTGTTGGGAACCGGTATTGCTTAGGGATTCAATCACAGCTAATTTAGCCTGGCATTCCAGGTTTTGAATCAGCAAGTTTTCGTGTGCTTATTTGGTGTTATATTTTTACTGTTTTCCCCACATAAACCAGTAATAGCTAATTAGAACAGTCCTCCTATTATTCTTTACTAGGAAAGTACTTATTCCTATTCATGCTTTCACTCCAGCTAGTCTAGCTCAGAATCCCCTAGCCGCTGTCTCATCTTTGCCATTTTAAATCCTGTACTTCTTAGCTAAAGACCGAACACCTATTCAGGTGTGAAATGAGTGGATGAGGGCCTGTATTCTCAATGAGTGTTTCTAACTAGTTCTGCATGTGAATGATACTCCCTTCAATGTCCGCAGACTCCATAATCCTTTCTATTAAATTGCATTTCTCACAGCTTATTGCAATTTTAATAAGTGATTAATTTATTGAATAAAATCTGGTACGTGAGTGCCTTAGTCACATACTAAAAAAAACCTACTTGAATTGGCCTCAAAAGCATTATTTTCTTTATTTCTACTTTAATTATAAAACTGCTTTTAAATTAAGCCTTTTCTTAGTTTTAACACAAGTGAACCATTGGATCTAATCATGAATTTTTACTGATTGTTTTCTTCCATAAGAATGGGAAGTTCCTAATTAAATCTCTCACAATTTAAAGAAACGATCATAGATAATATGCATTATGAATTAATTATGTATGGTAATAGAGTTGCCTAGGAAGTTGAATGAGGAGCCATTTTTCAATTATAGGTTTATGGCTAAGATTCTGGAAGAATGTGCAAAGGATTAACAATAACTATCTTTGAGTGGTAGATTTTCTAGGTCTACCTTAGGCCTATTTATATTGTCTATTTTTTAAAAACCATCAGTCTGGATTAGTTAATAATAATAATAACAGTAATAATACAAATAACAAAGCTGTCTAAATTTGGGAAAAAGACAATTATCCTATTAGTCTACATTTATTATTTAAAAAAATTACATCAGTCGTATTTTCCCACATTGCAGATAACCATATTAATATTTTACAAGGAGCTGAAGGAATCTAGTTATAGTGTAAAGAACCAAATATTTTCTATTCATTGATAGTACAAGATTTTTTCTTTACTGTTAATAATTCATACTCTTACAGGGAATCATTTAAATACTGAAATTTGTTTTGGGGGAGGGTTTAAGATTTTATTTATTTATTTTTAGAGAGATGGGAGGGAGAAAGAGAGGGAAAGAAACATCAGTGTGGGAGAGAAACATTGACTGGTTGCCTCTTGCATGCCCCTGACATGGCCCACAAAACAGGCATGTGTCCTGACTGGGAATCGAACCGGTGACTCTTTGGTTCGCAGGCCAATGCTCAATCCACTGAGCTACATCAGCCAGAGCTGAAATTTGTTTTTGACAAACTTAAAAAAAAAATCCATTGACTTCTTGTACAGTGATTTCCTAACCAGAAAGTATGCATTATAGGATAACACAAATCAAGAAGTGAAGGATTTTGATTTTCAATGGGGATAGTTCCTAATATTTTAATAAGAAAAAAAATGGTTAAAATTGCCTGTGAAAGCATTAAAACAGTTCATGCCTATCTTTTCTAAATGAATAACCTCAGTAATGCATTAATATAAAAATTATAAAAGCTTTTCATGAGAGGAGACAGTATAAGCTGACTAACAATAAGAAATAGGCCTCAAGTAGACCTTGAAAAGTTTAAAAATACTTGTTTTAGTCCAAGTTTGCAAATATTTAAAACTCATATGATGTGGGCTTCAAGATAGATATCAGATATGAACAACCGATAAGGTCATACTGTTATGCACTAATTAAATAGCTCTAGCCTCAATTTTGTAAGTTTGTTGATACTCTTTCTTTTATATATTTGTGAAGAGTTTCCATTAGGCATTGTTTCTGTGGGAAGGAGCTAATCCTTTTCGTTCGGACATAGGGGCTGAGGGTGCGGTTTTGGCTCCGTTAAGCTGTTATGGTCAGAAATCCAAAAATGCCCAAACTCTGCCCAGCTGATTTACTCTTATCCCTCAGGAGTCATGAGGAAACGGCACAGAACAGTGGCCAGTGGGACTCAGTGTCACGTTGACAAAAGCTGTGCCAGCTTCCATCATGCGAGTACTCGTGGAGAACTTCTCAGACACTGAAGCGGCGCTGGTGCGTGCAGTTTGGGTCCAAGCTCTAAGCAAGGACTTCTGCTTCCCTCCCAGCCCCGTCTGGTTATAATCGTGGGGCCAGCACGGTGAGGTGTGTGAGTTAGGTTAGGGAGGAGGGCAAAGTAGTGAGTGAACACCAAGTTCCCACACAGCCTCTGAATTTGCTTAGTTAACTGCTGCATATAGTGCAGCAGTGCAAGAGGGTAGCCATTCGGCCCTCGGGGGTCAGCCCAGGACAGAAGTTTGAGGCAAAAAACGGACCTGGTATGGATCTACCTACTACGGACTATGCGCGGTCAGAATTTGGGACTCTGAGTACTGAGGTTTCTCTTACCTTCGGGGAGGACTAGACCGGGGGAGGGACGGAGGCGTCCCTGGGCCAAGAGAAGGAGCTCTGACAACCGCGGTAAGATCCCCATTCCCTTTTAGGTGAGAGGAGGGGCAGTGGGCGGTTCTCTCTCGACACGGTAGGTGCAGTGCCGGCCTGTTTCCTGGTGCAGCCTGGCCCCAGGCGCGCAGGCGGTTCCCTGCCATGTGCTCAGAGTGCTGTGTTGGACTTCACTGAGGCACGTGATGACTCAGACATAAGGAAGCCTTCTGTATCTGGCTCATGCTCATTTCACCTCCAGTGTGAAATAAAACACGTAAATATTTTAAATCTCGTTCTAATAAATATTAGTATTGTTGCTGGGAAGTTTGAGCTTTTGATCTTAGGTTAACAGTTTAATTAAGAGAGATATAATTTATTTTTAGACCTTCTTGCTTAAAAGTTTCATTACAATGACAAATAGTAGCGTAGAAATGAGAACCATTTGGACACCTAGACTCGCATGCTTGAATTTGTCATTGCTTAGGATTCGATATAGTATCATATTAAACATTTCCTTTTATGTGTTTTGTCTTTAACACAATGAAAAAATCTTTATGATGAATAAATATTCCCTCCATGCCTAAATATGATAGAACTGCCTACTCTGTATGATACTAAATGCTACAGTACAATGGTGGGTACATTTGTCCAAACCCGCAGAATGTCCCACACCAAGACTGAACCCCACTGGGAACTGCGGACTTCGGGTGATGACGACGTGCCAGTGTAGGGTCATCAGTTGTAACGAATGTGCCACCACAGTGGGGGTGTTGATAATGAGGGGGGCTGTTCGTGAATGGGGGCAGAAGGTAAATGGGACATGTACATACCTTTTGTTCATTTTCGTTGTGACCTAAAAGTGCTCTATAGGCTAGTCTGCAAGCAGTTAGATACTTCGTACCTACTAGAATGGTTACTATTAAAAGGTGTAATAGTACCATATCTTTAAGAGAATGTGGAGCAAATGGACCTCTTGCGAATTACTGGTGGGAATGCAAAATAGTGCAGCCACTTTAATAAAATAGTATACTAGTATCTTATAAAGGTAGGTACGGTTGTACGTATATGCAGCAATCTCATTCCTAGGTATTTACCCAAGAGAAGTGAAAACATGTCCACAAAAATACTGTATTGTAACCAAAAACCTCACAATATGAATCTGACCAGTGTAGTCCATCAACTAGTGGATGGATCACTACTCTGTAATAAAAAGAAGTGAAGTAGTAACACACACAGAAATGTGGATGAAACTCAGAAACATACATGGAATTCGAGAAAAGTTAAAACTTTGACGGCTGGAATTAGAGCATCGGTTGCCCGAGCCAGTGGTCTGGGAAGCGATTGGCTTCAGAAGGATATCCTCAACTTTCAGGACAATGGCACTCTTTCATATCATGGTTGTCATGGAGACTTCACAACTGTACGTAATCACCCGAAGTTATCACACTGTTCATTTGAGTGAATTTTATTGTGTGTAAATGATACCTCAGTAAAACTTAAAAATGACATTGGTGGATTTCTGGTGCTCAAATATCTTTAGTTAATTTTCACTTGGAGCAAAATATTGGCCCATGAACTGTTTGTTTTTTCCTCATCACTTCAAAAGCAAAATAATTAAAAAAAAATAAAATAAAACTAGGGTTAATGGTGAATAATAGTATTTTTGTTTCAGTACCAGTGAAATTATAATGATTTTTTTAAATAAAAAAAGTTACTGTTTTCCATACCTTCAGAGCAGAAGTGTGTGAACTGGAGGAATGGTCTGACGATCCCAGCTAATAGCTCTGAGGCCCGTTGTCGGGGTCTTAGTCTCTGTCCTGCCCTATTGCAGTTCCAACAGCTGGGTCCCCCAGGGAGAGTAAGACAGGACGGACTGAGGTAAAGGAGTACATCACGACAAGCTTGATCTTTGGTACCAAACTGAAACCTTGCCTTTGGTGAGCTGCGCTGGACCACGTGGCCCTGCTTAAGATTTATTGGTCACTTTGCCCTAAGCAGATTCTCTCTTTGCTTGTTCACTGGAGTCTCACCATTCTTAAGAAGAGAAGGCCAGGAACAATAAAGTCCAGAAATAAATTGAGGCGAAAAAGAACGTGTTTTTATAAGCCCAGTGTTGCTCTTTGCAAGCCCAGCACTGGGTTTTCTTTCTTAGGTCCTGGGGTTTGGGGTATCAGGAAGGGAAGACCCTCTCCCAAGCTCTGCCTTACCTCACCAGCCAGCTGGGAACAATCTTGACAAAAAGGCAACACGCAGAGTAAATAAACTCTCAGCAGCTAAGCCACAGTGAGGAGAATGCAAAGAGAACATGCCTTGGAGAAAACAGAGCTCACGTCTCAGCCCCTGGAGACCTCCACCACCACCTCCTTCCCCCAAGCACAGAAGGCACCAGTTCCCTGCATCTTGAACCTTGTCCTTCATTTTCCTGGAGGCTGGGAGTTTGAGGAAGCCTTGAGTTACCCTTGCAGGCAAAGTGTGACTTTATGTCAGAAACAGAGTGTTCGAGGTGTAGTAGATGATGAATAAAGCAGCCCTTCATAGATCGTCTGAAAGATCTTTGTGAATGACCAGAGTTCCCTAGGTGGTATACTTTGTGGAACACAGTGGAATTAATCTGATCTCTCTTAATTTCCTTTGAAAGCAGGTCTGTGGCTAGTGCAGAAAGGCTGAACTGGTTGTGTACCAAAAGACAGTTCCTTATCTTCCCAGGCCAGCTGCAAATACAGACACGGGGGATACTAATACAGGGTATGGACAGTAAATAAAAGATGGCTCCTAACCGTGAGAATCAGCAGGAACAATTTTTAACATTTTCAACATATGGCTCTTTAATAATGTCTTCAACTTTTAAATTTTTGCATAATAAAATAACAGAATTCAGTTAGAAGAGAGCCAAATCATTCTTTCAAGAGCGGTGGTTTCTGTGAGCTTGGATTTTAGCTTAATCTGCTTGGCATACTACAGGAGGACATGTGTGTGTGCTTGCAGATACTGTTGTACCTGTGTTTTCGGTGTTCATTTGAGATCTGTGTTGGTGTCAGTGGAATTGAAGCTGGGGCCGTGCACACCGGTTGGTCCCCACTGTGAAGTTACGCATCAGTAGTCAAACTCTTTGAAACAAGGCAGATGGTGGCTCCCGGGGGTTGGGGTGTTCAGCGGACATGGAGTTTGTTTTGCACAGTGAACGTGTTGTGGAGCTCTATTGCAGACAGTGACACGTAATTAACACCACTGTACTGTACACCTAAGAATCGTTAAGATGGTAAATTTTATGTTGTGTTTTCACCACAGTTTAAACAAATGTTTGCACTTAGTGAAACTTGGAAAGACACTGCAATTATCCATCTTTTAATTCTAAAAGTTCTTAGATGGGTCTAATTTTCTGGAAAGTCTAGTCCCAAAGCATTAATTTGTTTATAGACGTTTATAACAACACTTACTGGCACACAGCAAGCACTGACTGAATTTAGCTTATTTAACCTTTACCACAACTCTGTGAGGTAGGTATTGTTTTACTTTCTGCCATTTTACTATAGACATTTCCAAATATATAGACAATTTGAAAGAATTGTGTGTTGAACACTCTTACACTGTCTGGATTCTGTAACATTTTCTTGTTGTGCTTTTATCACATATCTGTCCTGATCTGTGTTCAAACATTATCCATCTTTTTTATGAATTTCAAAGTAAATTGCAGACGTTAATACGCTTTGAGGGTAGGTATTTTAATTATCCCCATCGGATACTAGAGGGACCTGAGACACAAAAAGTTGAGTGATTTGTTCAAGGTCACACAGCTTTTAAGTGGCGGAAGTAGGATTTGGACCAAGCCTGCCTTAACCACATGTACAGATAGCTGGCTCACATAATCCTAACAGGCGTCACCATAAAAAATAGTTTCGTGGTCCAATAAATTTGACAAATGTAGTTATCTCGGTCTTGAAGATTCACATGTGTATTTTCATGATATGGGATCTGTGACGTTTAGCAGTAAAGAAACCTGTTTAACTTTGTTTAAGCAACAATTTTCAAGTTTATTTAACATGAGGGAACCTTCCCCCCCAACCTGACACGGCTTAACCACCCAAGTCAAAAAAAAGAAAACATTGCTGCTCTCTTAGCCCCCATGGGACCCCCTCCTATTGCCAATCCCCTTAATTAATTGCTTCTTTTTCCTCTTTGTTTTTTAGCAAATTTAACAGGACATGCAGAGAAGGTGGGGATTGAAAATTTTGAGCTCTTGAAGGTCTTAGGAACTGGAGGTAAGTATTGAGTTAATTATTTTTGGAAAAAAAAGTACTTGTTATTCCTATGAGAAAGGATTGATATTCCAAGTACAGAAATCAGCTAAAATTTAAAAATCATAAGGAATCCAGCAGGAGAGCTGTCAAAACACATGAACAAATGATTCGTAGAAATACAAAAGGCAGAGTTTGAAAGAATTAGCAAGGATTTAGAAAAATCAGTCTCTTTTACCTTGCTGTTAGGAATGTAAATTAGTTCAGTGTTTACAGAGGAGGCGATATTTTAAAAAAATCACTAACATTTATAGAGAGTTTGTTACTTGCCAAGTACTCTGTTAAGTGCTTTGTGCTGATTGACTCATTCAGTTCTCTCCTCACTCAACTTTATTGATCATCGTTTTGAATGATGAGAACTCAGAACCCTTCAGAAACCTAAAAATACAAGTGGGGTTGAATGGCACATGGATCTCTCTGCCCCGCCATTCATACCATGGGATCGAAATGATCTGTACTTACTAACATTTGTGAAAGCTCTCCATAATGTAATGTTACCCCCCCCAAAAAAAAGCTACAGAAGGAATGTACGATACACCATTTCCATAATATAAAAAAGTTCTACGAATCCGTATCTGCATGTGTATATGTAGGTAGGAACAAGTCTCTGCGATGTACAGCTGGTCGATAGCAGTGGCTGTCCCTGGGTGGTGGGGTGTTCGACCATCTTGATTTTCTGCTTTATACTTGCCTGTGTCTTCCGAAGTTTTGCTGCTGCTCTTCTGGCTGCTTAAGAGTCAGGGCCTCATGGGTGTCCGAGACCCCGCGTTTGGAAGAGCCCCACGTTTGGCTTAAGTGGAAATAATTCATGGGCAGGGCACCCCACTTTTTCATTTAACACTGGGCCCCCCGTAAGGTAGCTTGTCAGGAGCGCACCGAGTGTCCTCAGCTCTGCCCGTGCCGTGTGCAGCCACCCTGCTGTGAGAACTTGCGCTTTATTTACCTTCCTCCCTTCCAGCGGCGGAGGGAAGAGCAGGACTTTCCCTCTTTCCCATCAGGCCTGTGCTCTCTCTGTCCCTGGAAGGGGAGAGAGAATCCCAGAGGATGGACCATTTTTCTTCCCCCCCTAAAGTGTAGCTTCACACTCTCCGGGCCAGTATTCCTCCCTGAGCGGATGGATGGCTGCTGCCCACCTGAGGGTTCTGCCCTTTCCTTCCAAAGTGCCAAGCCTTGTAGCCGGAGAAATGTCCTTTCTTTTAGGGCTTCTCCAGTCAACCCCAGACACTGCCCTAACCTTCTCACGAATCTCATGTTTGAGTCTGCAGCTGTAATTCGTCTTTAGGTCATTCATTCGTTATTGAGCTTTGATGCCTGGGGCCTGGCGCAGAAGGTCTTCCTATTTCCCTGTGTAGTTTAGCATATTGTATAGGGCCACCCTTTACAGCCACCAGGGAGTGACTCTATGGTTTGTTCTCATCACCTAAGCGTTTATTGTCAGCGAGAGTATAGCGCAGTTGTCACCTTGGGGATTTTACTTTGCATTCTCTCCTTCAGATCATTTGTACGGATGTTATCTTTTTAATTGCTCACTCACCCTATCACTGAGAAATTGTGCTTTCGAAACAGCAGAATAATTCTGTTATCTCTACCCTTGTTTCTTATTTCAAAGGCAGTATCTGCTTAAAGGGGAAAGAGGCCCACAGGCCTGTGGCGACTCAGTGCCCTTAGAAATGTGTCTGTGCCATCTTGGCAAAAGCTTTTTGAGGTCAATTTGTGTTCAAGTCACGGAGTCTGTTTTGTCTGAAAGTTTTGTATTTTAAGAGCTTTATTGCAGTAGATCCACGCACTCGACGGTTCACCCGTTTGCAGCGTGCGTATCAGTGGTTTCAGTGCATTCATGGAGCTTGGCAGCCATCCCCACCGTCACCTTTAGAACGTGTTCCTGACCTCAGAAAGAAAGCCTCGGTGACTGCATTTGCGGACACACGAAAGCTAAGTGTATTTTCCACCAGTAGGTCCTCTCTTCAAAAAAAAAAAAAAAAAAATTAGGAGAGTTTCTGAGATGCAGACAGGGTTAGTGAGCAAAGAAAATCTAAACAGTATTGTCTATGTAAAACCATGGTCGTAATGTTGAAATTGTGGGGTTAAAAAAGCAAACTAAAGTATTAGACAAACGTGGCGTGTGATTTTGGGTCCGATAGGAGTGAGTGTTCCGCGGTCATGTTCCTCGAGCTTTATTAGGCACATGGATCTTTTTTTTTTTTAAATATTTTATTTATTTTTCTATTTATTTATCTTTAGAGGAGAAGGGTAGGAAAGAGAGAGAGGGAGAGAAATATCAATGTACGGTTGCCTCTTGTGTGTCCCCTGCTGGGAACTGGCCTGCAACCCAGGCATGTGCCCTGACTGGGAATCGAACCGCAATCCTTTGGTTCGCAGGCCCGCACTCAATCCACTGAGCTACACCAGCCAGGGCAGGCACATGGATCTTGAATGTGTAAATTACCACACGGATTGGAAAAAAGAAGAAAAACCTGAAGGAAATTGGTCAGTAAGTCAGTCTTCCTGCTAGGAAAACACTTGATACAGTTTTAGGAATGAGTCTGCCTGACATGGAAGGCATAGGTCATTTTAATCTACAAACTCAGGGAACAAAGTCGGATTATTTTCTCCAGTTTATTGCATGAGGCTAGTAGTATAACCTTGATTCCAAAAATAGACCCAGAGAGGGTAAGGAAGGAAAATTATAGGCCAGTTTCACACATGAAAATTTTAATATCAGATTTATAAAATCAAACGGTGTATTTTCTTTCAACACATTTAATACTTTGTCTCATTATCTACCTCAACTTTTTGAAAGGTTTGATCACAGATCCTAAAGATAATTCTGCAAAGGTGAGGAAAGAGTTTACCAGCAACGTTGTGTTTTTGTATTTCCATTTTATGCTGCTTTGCTGTTCTGTAGTTGGTCTGTGTTAGCTGCGGGCATTGCTTGTCCCCTCTGTCAGCTGACAGGGTACCTGCCTAACGACAGTGGCACGACCAAGAAATGTCACTGTAGGTATTCCTATATTTAAAATCACAGTTTTGATGACTAATGGAGGAGGTGGAAACTTTTATTATGAACATGATAAAAATCTCAATTTTTATTCCGAAATTTTACCAGTAATTTTTCAGTGTCACTTCCTTTTTAAGGTAATTTTCTCCCAGCACTGTGAACAATAGGAAAGTCTCATCAGATGTCTTTATGTGTCATGTCAGGTTTTCTTTGGAAGTGAAACTGAAAACACTTCTGAAGTTTATTTTTGTATCTTTTGCACTAGAAAAAAATTCTATTCATCCAATATCTTGAAAACTTTGTGGAATATTGGAATAGGGAAGATTTACTTATTGATGTGATACTTAAATGCATGTAATATTCATGGAAAAAATCTGTCACTTAGAGTTGATTTATTTCTGTTTTCAGCTATCTTGTTCCTTTTGGTGTATCTCTAATTGTTTGATTGGTTTCCTCAGCAGGAGACTTGGAAATAATTTCTGATTCTTCTCTGTTTTGACCTTTTTATTTTGTTTCCCACAGAATCCTGTAATTTTCCTTTCCAAATGACCTCTGCAACAACCTTTTGTTTTCTGTTGTAGTTCCATGACTCCTATTGCCTTCAACATGCATTGTTTTTAGCGTTTTCTTAACTGGTCTGCCTTTCTGCTAGTTCTCTCTTTTCTTTTATGCATTTTATACATACTCTGCTATAAAATAATGTGCACCCTCATGAAAGCTCAACATTATTGCTGTCTTCTCTTTTCAGAACAGTGCCCTTTTTTTTTTTCCAGTTAATTATTCAAGTCCAAATTCTTGCCCTGCTTTCAGGCTTAGCTGTGCGCCGTCTGTCCTCCAGCCCCCCTGATATTCACCTACTTTCCGGTCCAGGTGACCTTCCTTTACTTCCCCTGCGATTACGCGCACTTCCCCTTCCTACGATGCCCTGCCTTGTCCGCTGCTCATCTTCCTTCACGCTCCCCCTCTTCTCTGCCCGTCCAGGTCTGGCTCACAAGGCTTCATTCTCTGAATTGTGGTGCCCAAATGCCTTTGCAGAGAATGCAGCCCTGAGCAGTTCTCGGAATTCTCCTTCACTTCTGCTGCTTTTCTCCAGGGTGTCCAGCCTGTGGCCTGTGGGCCGCATGCAGCCCGGGGTAGCTATGAGTGCGGCCTGACACAAAGTCGTAAAGTTACTTAAAACCTTTTTTTTTGCTCTTCAGTTTTCATTAGTGTTTGTGTATTTAATGTGTGGCCCGAGATAATTCTTCTTCCCGGTGTGGCCCAGAGACGCCAAAAGTTCGGCGTCTGTTAATCATCCCTGTATGTTTTTCAACTCTGTTGCTCTACCCCTTCCTCCTACCCATATCAGTATGGATGCGAAGAATAATGGGCTATCAGGTGTATAACTCATGCTCTTGTCTCTAGCACTGGTCTTAAGATTGATACTCCCAAGACCAGGAAATACCTTTGGTTCACCTTTTAGAATTATTTTGTTTCCTGATGAAATTTTGGATTATGGTTGAGAATAATGAATCTGTTTTTATTTCAACTGCCTTCCTTTTGACTATTTTGCTTCCTTTGAGACGTCTGTCTAAGAATAGAAGAATTCTTTACACATCCCATTGCGTGCATTATTATTAATTCTGATACTTAATGAAGTGGAGCATGAAAGTCTCAGCTAAAAGAATTTAGTATTCTCTTTGAATTTTCTTTATTCATCTTACATGATCCCTGCTTTGGAGCTCTTTTGTCATTGTGATGAAAAGATAAAGTTTGCCATGTATCTGCGAAGGGGCAGCTGCGCTGAGTCCCCCTTCCGGCTGTGGTGCACCCACAGTTGTGAAGTACTTGGGTGTGGAGATTGACTTAGGAGTCTCAGGTTGGGATCTTGACGTCATCGTTGCCTACTTGCTTTCCTTGCAGAAATCGAATGACCTTGCTAACCCAAGTCCCTATTGGCATAAGTTAATAATACCCATCTCACAGTATTGGTATAAGATTAATGAAATAATGGACATGTCAGTTGCTGGATAGCTATCAATTGTGGTTATGTATTGTGGTTAGGTGACACTGCCATAAAGTTGTACTCTTAAGTTAGAAAAATAAAAATTATTTAGGACTTATTCATAAGGATAGATTATTAGTTATTTTATATAGTCACTCACTTTGTTAGCATATCTTGGAATAATTTCAACTAAAGTTATATTTCTAATAATAAAAATCTAACAAATGAAAAAATATTTTACAAATGACATGTTGAAATTTTATTATCATTTCTAAGATGTTGATTTGTGGATTACCTTAAAAATAACATGTCAAATGAAAATGTATTTTTTATTAGTCTTCTCTTAACTATTCAGACATTTTAGGTGCCTGACTACCTTTTTGTATTTTAGGTTAACAGCCTTAAGCTAAAATACACATAAAATGAGTAATAAAATACTCAGATTGCCTAACACGTAGTAAATGAGATGTAAACTTCAGCGATTTATATAGCTAAAAGGGAAAGAGCCCAGTTTCTAAAAGTTAAATATAACCCATTACCAAGGTCTCAGATTAGCTTAACACATAGGTGAATGTCATTTCCTAACAAATATTTTGTTAGCCTAAAATGTGTCCAGCAGTAGGGAAATACAACTACCAAAAGATCTTCCAAGTTCCAGGCTGTTCTCTCCTAATCCATTCTCCGTAGGACAGCCAGAGTAATCTTTCCTAAGTGATCTTTGTAATAATGACCCTTCTAAAGTGCTTGTCACTTCTCTATTTAAAACCTTTCGGTCCATTCCTGTCGCTCTTGGAATTCGTTCTTTCACATGTATTATCAAGAGGCAAGTGCTGGGGCTAGAGTAGTGAGCATTTTAAATGTATATACTACAAACTTGCAAGTTGAATAATACACCGTGAACCTGGTATTTGTCTGATGTAGAATTATTTCCGGGCTTGTGAAACCTTGGAGTGCACGCTGGCAGAGCCCGGGCATTCCGACCGCCGGGCCTCTGTACTGGCTGATGGGCGGCAGCCGCGTGCCTGCCTCAGTGCCTGGTGCCCTTGCAGGAAGGTCACTTTTTCCCTACCATGTGGGTTTTTCTTTTCATCTGACCAACAGCGGATCTTACAAGCTGTCCTGTGGAAATACTTAAGTGTCGAGTCGAGACTTTCTGTGGGCTGCTCACCCAACCTGAAGTGCCATCTTCAAACGTGCATTCTGATGGTTCTTTACGCATTGGTCCCAGGCTATGAAAATCATCTCTGATAGGAAGGCCTTTAAATTTTTTCTTTGTTCTTTCCTGAAGACTTTTCAAAAACACATTTTATTTATTAAGATGTAATTTTAATTCCCCTGGGTAATTTGCCACAAGAGGGTGCTAGAAATTGCACTAGGCACCTTAATGACACAGCTACTTTTTGGTGATAAGAGAGAGGGAGAGGGAAAACTAACTTTGGTTGTCATGTAAAAGACTGTTTTAGAAGGTATGATGACTTAGTCATCATTTGTCATTTTATTCTCTTAGGTGTTTGGAAAGTATCCCCATTAAAAATAGTACTTTTAAAAGCATGTATTCATTAAATTGTCAAAATTGTCAATCTGAAAAGTTTGTCATTTCACATCTGTGTATACCCACTGTGCCCTGTGCTTCACTGTAAGCCTACAGTGTTTATGGAAGTCAGAGAGGTTAAATGTTTGTGATGTTTTATGCCATAATCAAAAGATGATTCCATATAATGGTGGTGGTTGACATTGTCTCCCTGGAGTAAATGCGGCTGAGTTTATTACTGGATTGCCCGCTAGAAGCAGAGCCTGGGACAGGGATCGGGGCCCACGTGATTTCTTGCAGGAATGCTTTCAGGAGAGAGGAAGGAAAGCAGCAAGGAGGGGAAGAGGCTAAGCAGCGTGTGGTTTAAGCTGGGGCCTAGATTCAGCCTGAACCCTTGGGAAGTTCAGGAGCCAGAGTGAAGAGGCAAGCCTTTCGTACCCATGGTAGCTGTTGGCTGCAGGCTGCTTGGGTAGGGTGAGGGTAGGGAATGGTGGAATGTGGCCTCTCTGGTGAGGCAGTGGCTCCTGTGCCACCTTAGGCCTTACTCTAGAGAAGAGGACAGCTGTGGGCTGTGAGCCGCAGGTGCACGGGTGCGCCAACCTGTAAAGGTGGGACTTGGCAGGGCGCCATTTGCAGATGGTCATTAACACTGGCCAGTAAGACATAACTGTTTAGCTGGGTGGACAGCTTGTTCATTGAGGTGTAAACAGAGAATGATTTATGAATGTGCTTCTCAGCTATCCTTATGTCCTTCTTTTCTTGTATTTTTCTTTTAGCAAGGTCCTATGGTGATCACATCCATGGGGAGTCATCTCCAAGTCTAGACCTCACAGGACACGGTTTCCTTTGCAGCTTTTTCTTCTTTTCTGCTGGACCCAGCTCTTCAGTTTTCAGATCATTTGGGACCATGGTTCAGAAATGGGTTATTCAAATGGAGATAGTCAGGAACTGGCCACAGCTACATATGTAAACACGTGCGATTTTGAGCTGGGTTAGTGGATGTGGTGTTCGAGTGCTTTCTCTGAAACTTAAAAAATGCTCATCTAGAAGATTATTGTGCAGTCAGTCTTGAATTATTCAAACTAATGCAGTGTGCACAAATGGAATCTACAAACAGTTAACCCAGTGACAGTTTTTTGTTTCCAACCTTCTCACGTGTTTAATCCTTTTTTCGAAGTGGTCACCGTTCATGAGAAAATGGACTGATCTGTGGTCCTGACCCAGCCGCACAGCTGTCTGAGGCCATGAAAGTAGTGTGTGCGGCAAATGAGTCAGATGGCTCTTGGTTAGTTTAAAAACTAAATGAATGGGTTATGTCTAGAACACTGACACTTTACCATCTTTTCTGGATCTTCATTATTATGTATCTTCTAGAGAGGATATGTTTATGTATTAAGCAAATGGCCTACTTTGGTCTCTTTTACAAAAATCACTGTCGATTATTACATCTCTTTTGTTTACTTTTAACATCTTTTTATTTAATCAAACATGTTTTGGGTTCATATCTTTTCCTTATGTATTAGAAGATTAATCTGTTTTAATCAGTCTTACAAATTTTGTTTTTATTATTTTACAAATCCTGGAAAAAAATGGCTAACGCAAATTAGGTATATTAAATGGCTCAAATTCTCCTTTTTTGTTTTAAAATTATGTTGAAATAATTAGCTTAATAGGTTTTTTAATTGGAATTTAGTTTGTAATTAAAATATATGTTGTATAAAGGAATTTAGGAATTAGTGCTTCTATTTAATAAATATGTAAAGTCAAGTGTATTATGTTTTTTCTTTTTTAAATATATTTTATTGATTATGCTATCACAGTTGTCCCATTTCTCCCCCATCATTCTCCTCCACCCTGCACACCCCCTCCCACCCACATTCCCCCCCTTTAGTTCATGTCCATGGGTCGTACATATAAGTTCTTTGGCTTCTACATTTCCCGTACCATTCTTACCCTCCCCCTGTCTATTTTCTACCCACCATCTATGCTACTTATTCTCTGTACCTTTTCCCCCTCTCTCCTCCTCCCACTCCCCTGTTGCTAACCCTCCATATGATCTCCATTTCTGTGGTTCTGTTCCTATTCTAGTTGTTTGCTTTTGTTTAGGTGTGGTTGTTAATAGCTGTGAGTTTGCTATCTTTTCACTGTCCTATTTTTTGATCTTCTTTTTCTTAGATAAGTCCCTTTAACATTTCATATAATAAGGGCTTGGTAATGATGAACTCCTTGAACTTGACCTTATCTGAGAAGCACTTTATCTTCCCTTCCATTCTAAATGACAGCTTTGCTGGATAGAGCAATTTTGGATGTAGGTTGCTGCCTTTCAAGACTTCAAATACTTCTTTCCAGCTCCTTCTTGCCTGTAAGGTCTCTTTTGAGAAATCAGCTGACAGTCTGATGGGAACTCCTTTGTAGGTGACTATCCCCTTATCCCTTGCTGCTTCTAGAATTCTCTCCTTCATTTGAATCTTGGCTAATGTAATCATGATGTGCCTTGGTGTGATCCTCCTTGGGTCCAACTTCTTTGGGACTCTCTGAGCTTCCTGGACTTCCTAGTAGTCTATTTCCTTTGCCAGATTGGGGAAGTCCTCCTTTATTATTTGTTCAAATAAGTTTTCCACTTGTTGCTCTGCTTCTTCCCCTTTTGGTACCCCTATAATTTGGATGTTGGGACGTTTAAAGATGTCCTGGAGGTTCCTAAGCCTCTCCTCATTTTTTTGAATTCTTGTTTCTTCCTTGTTTTCTGTTTGGTTGTTAATTTCTTCCTTCTGGTCCACTCCATTGATTTGAGTCCCAGTTTTCATCCCATCTCTATTGGTTCCCCATGCATCTTCCTTCATTTCACGTATTGTAGCCTGCATTTTTTTCATCTAATTTGTGAGCAAAATCAACCAATTCTGTGAGCATCCTGATCACCAGGGCTTTGAACTGTGCATCTGACAGGTTGGCTATCTCTGTTAGGTCGCTTAGAGGAATTGGCTTTGGGGCTTTGATTTCTTCTCCGGTTTGAGCCATTTTTGGTGTTTGTTTTGTTTTGTTTTGTTTTTGGTCTGGTCGCAGCTGTTACTAGTGAGGGGTGGAGCCTTAGGTGTTCCCCAGTGTGGGGCAGCCCAGTCGCTGAGTTGTGATGCTGTTTGTGGGAGCGGGGTCCGAGAGGGAAGAATGGCGTCTGCTCCACTCTCTCCTGGATTCCAGTCCCTTCCGCCCCTTCCCCTTCACCTGTATTGTCTGCGTGTGCAAGTGTGGGACCACCTGGTCAGCCAGACGCCTTGCGTGGCCTCACTGGGTATGCACAGTTGCCACCCCGTGCCCGGGGTCCGCCAGCCGCTGCCTGCACGCTTCGAAACCTCCAGCCACTGCTGCCTGCATTCCCGGGTCCACACCTCCACTTTTTCCTGCCGCAACTCCACCCCTCTTACCAGTCTGGATGAATGGTTGTTGGACTTCCGTACAGTTCAATTTTCTATCAGTTCTGGTTGTTTTCTTGTATCTAAATACTTGTTGTCCTTAATTTTGGTTGTGAGAGGAGACACAGTGTGTCCACTTATGCCTCCATCTTGGCCAGAAGTCCTCAAGGGTATTATGTTTTAAATGTATTCTGAAATTTACCCATTTTCAAAGAGATTTAAGGGCATTTTCAAAGATAGAAAGAAAAAACTGTAAAAAAAAAAAAAAAAAAAGAAGAAGACAACAAAAGCCACAAGAAGGAAAGTGAAAGAGGTGTTGTAAACCCCTGGAATGAGGCAGTCATTGTAACTGCGTCTTAAATTTAACTCTGAGGTTAAAAAGAGGTGGGAACAAAGAGAAAATTCTTTGACCTACATAATTTTTTTAAGCAAAGGCATATAAGTTCATGTAGAACAGTGGTTTTCATGCTTTCTTGACTATTCCCCATAGGTTGAAATAGGCATATTTTTATATTACAACTTAGTATGTGTATTTAGGTATGCGTATAGACACACAGACACAAACTTTTTTCCGCTAACATTTACATAGTGTTTATTATCTGCCAGTCCTCACTGTAGATGCTTATACTAATTTATTTAATCCCCAAAACATATGATGTAGGAACTGTTACTCTCCTTAGTGAAGAAATTGAGACAGTTAACATTAGTGAACTGTTTTCCCAAGGTCACACTGTTTCCAAATAGCACATCTAGGACTCAGACCCAGGCAGTCAGCTCGGTCTGTGTTTAACCATGATTCTGTGCTGCCCCGTGTGCTCTTTTTTCCCTCCCATGCGCTCAGATTTGTTTACATTCGTATGTACACATACATGTGCATATGTATAAAGAGGCAGCAGAAGTGTCATGAAACACTTTTAGTGTATTCAGTTCTATTTTAGTTTTGTAAAATGTTGGTTATACCCACTAAATACTGTCATCCACCAATGGCTCACAGCTCACAGTTTGAAAAATCCAGTCTACAGAGTTTTTAACAAGCACCAAAATTATCAAATGGCTTCTATATCATAGGCATTAAATAATATGAGAATAGCATTTTTAACAAAATATCCAGAGATGATCTTGAGAAAAACAAATTTTATTTTATGTAGTCTCTTCAAAAAGTGACCCACAGATTAAATTTACTGAAGGCTTTTTCTGAATAAAGTCTTTCTTAGCTAGTACTGTAGTCCAGCGGAGATGCTCCCTGTTGATGAGTCTTAACACAGAGTAGACTGTAGAGAATCACTGGGGTGCACAATGACGTTTCTCAGGTCTGATTAATCCGATGTTTCAGACGAGTCTTTTTTAAAATATATATTTTATTGATTATGCTATTGCAGTTGTCCCATTTTTCTCTCCCCTTTATTCCCCTCTGCCCAGCACGCCCCTCCCACCCGCATTCCCCCACCTTAGTCCATGTCCATGGGTTGTACATATAAGTTCTTTGGCTTCTCCACTTCCCATACTCTTCTTAACCTCACCCTGTCTACCTTGTACCTACCATTTATGCTTCTTATTCTCTGTGCCTTTTCCCCCATTCTCCCCCCACCCCCTCCCCACTGATAACCATCCATGTGATCTCCATTTCTGTGATTTTGTTCCTGTTCTAGTTGTTTGCTTAATCTGTTTTTGTTTTTGTTTTTTTAGGTTCAGTTGTTGATAGTTGTGAATTTGTTGTCAGTTTACTGTTCATATTTTTGATCATCATCTTTTTCTTAGACATGTCCCTTTAACATTTCCTATAATAAGGGCTTGGTGATGATGAACTCCTTTAACTTGACCTTATCTGGAAAGCACTTTATCTGCCCTTCCATTCTAAATGAAAGCTTTGCTGGATAGAATCATCTTGGATGTAGGTCCTTGCCTTTCATGACTTTGAATACTTCTTTCCAGCCCCTTCTTGCCTGCAAGGTTTCTTTTAAGAAATCAACTGATAGTCTAATGGGAACTCCTTTGTAGGTAACTGTCTCCTTTTCTCTTGCTGCTTTTAAGATTCTCTCCTTCTCTTTAATGTTGGGTAATATAATTATGATATGCCTTGATGTGTGCTTCCTTGAGTCTAACTTCTTTGGGACTCTCTGGGCTTCCTGGACTTCCTGGAAGTCTATTTCCTTTGCCAGATTGGGGAAGTTCTCCTTCATTATTTGTTCAAATAAGTTTTCAATTTCTTGCTCTTCCTCTTCTCCTGGCACCCCAGTGATTTCAATGTTAGAATGCTTAAAGTTGTTTGGGAGGTTCCTAAGCCTCTCCTCATTTTTCTGAATTCTTGTTTCTTCATTCTGTTCTGGTTGAATGTTTCTTTCTTTCTTCTGCTCTAAATCATTGATTTGAGTCCTGGTTTCCTTCCCTTCACTGTTGGTTCTCTGTACATTTTCCTTTCTTTCACTTTGCATAGCCTTCATTTTTTCTTCTATTTTGCAACCATATTCAATCAGTTCTGTGGGCATCCTGATTACCAGTGTTTTAAACTCTGCATCTGATAGGTATGAGCCTTAGGTATTCACCAGGGCGGGGCAACCCACTTTGCTGTGTTGTGGCTCTGTCTGTGGGGGAGAGGTCCAAGAGGGAACAGTGCCTCTTTCTTGGCTGGCTATCAATTACTTCCCCCACCACCCACAAGAAAATTGAGCCCTTCTGGTGCTGATTCCTGTGTAGGTGGGTTTGTGTACATTCTAGGACCCCATGGGCCTCTCCTCTGAACTCTCCTATGAGACTGGGAGTTTCTCCTGCCACTGCAACCCATACAGGTTTTGAGGCTTTAGTTCCCTGCACTGGAACCCTGGGTTGTGTGGTCTGTCTTGCTCTCCAGTTGTTCCTCTTGGTTTACCCACATGCAAATGTGGGACCGCTTGGTCCACCAGCTGCCACCTCACCTGCCTCCGTCCTCCAACCACTGCCTTGCCTCACGTCCTCTCCACCCAGCTTCCCATAACCACCCCTCCTACTGGTCTGAATGGATGTTTCTTCTTTAACTCCTTGGTCGTCGGACTTCCATATAGTTTGATTTTTCTGGAAGTTCTAGTTATTTTTTTGTTTTTAAATTTGTTGTTATCTTTCTTTTGCTCGTGTGAGGAGGCACATTGTGCCTACCTACACCTCCATCTTGGCCAGAAGTCACAACACTGATTCTTGAGTTCAGATGAGTCTTTAGAAATTCCAGGTTTTGGTCAGTTTCAGCATTGAACTCTGTGTATCCATTGTGTGCTGGTAATACGTAAATGAAGCTGCTTCTCTAAGAGTCCTTTCGATGATGGAGGTTTTACCAGAGCTTGATGTCTGCTGTCCCCAACATTACTGACCATGTACATTTGGCTGGCCTATTAATAATAATACCAGTTTCCAAGGGCAGGACAGTGAAACCGAGAGTTCCAGGGGTGTATTTCTTGTTTGGTTCCATTTCTGACACTGACAAGACTTAGGGGAAAAGGAAGTTGTACAGGGGAAGAGGGAGAGGAGGACAATGGAATTGTCAGTGACCAGAACATATCACATGTGGAAAGATGGAAATCTTTCCCCCAATTGTATTATGTGTGAGAAAGGAATGTGGCTAGGCATTATAATTAGTTCTCACATAGTTGTGGCAGATGAGAAAGCAGAGGCCATATACAGAGGTCGCTATGTTAAGATATTTTCCTGTCCTAGAATGGGGACAGCTAAGGTTCCTGAGTTCACTTTAGCCAGGGAATATTGCCAGGAATCAGATTTAGTCCACAAATTAAGGGGAGTTACTTTGTGAAAGCTCATTGTTCCTTCCCCGAAGGAAAGAATCAGCCAAAGAATCAGCCGGCAGTAGCTCTGTACTGTGGATCTGCATTGCTGGTTTCTTCAACTTTGTATCAAATTGTCAGCTGAGAAGAGGGTATTTGGCTGTATGCTTACGGAGCTGTTTCTTTGATCTTTTCTTGTTTCCTGGCTTGTTTGTTCATTTTTTCCCATGCATTCAACATTGAGTTTCCATGATGTACCAGCTTCAGAGTTACTTATCAATGATACAAAGTGAGTAAAATCAGACAGACCATTATTTTCTGGAATTTACAGTTCCGTGGAAGTTAGATAATAAGCAACCATGCAAATAAATGAAAATTAATGTTTCTGATCATTTCTGTGACAGAGAATGCCTGGTGTTAGAGGAGAATAAAATCCGAGGGCTTGTACTAGTCTGGGAAATCAGGAAAGGCTGGGTGCCCGAGGAGTCGGCTCAGTGAGATGGTGGGAGGATGGAGGGGGTAGGTAGAAGCAGAGAGTTTAGGTTATGTTAAGGGTTCTCTTGAAGAGCAGCGGGAAATTAAGTGGTTTGAGCAGGAAGGGTTACATTTTTATCAACAATTCGGTTGGCAGCGGAAAAGGTATGTTTACCGGATGCAGGGGAAAGCAGGCTGGCAGGCATAGCTAGTGTGGTTGATGGCCAGCTCACCCTTGAACAAGATTTCAGTTATCCAGAAGGATGAGAGAGGGGTGAATTTCAGCAGCAATGAATGCGGTCCTTTCGTTAGTAGAAACTCCTATGACATGATTGGTACGTTAGGCTAATCAAAATACGTTGGTTAAAATGGAAAATTATTTTAAAAGGATGTACAAAAAAATATGAGGTCTGTCCGGAAAGTACCCAGCCCCACACTATGCCATACAGAGGCACTTACTGAAGAAGGCACAGGAACATCGCATGTAGGACAGCGCTGTCTCAGTCCTCATCAAAGCAGGCCCTTTGGGGCCTAGCACGGCTCTCCCACCTGCAGCAGTTTTCCTTCTGCTCTGGAAGCACAAGCCGCTTGGAAGCATTTGCACCGCACTTTTCATTTGCGCTGCACTCACTGCATCGTCCCAGAAGCCTTCTGAATCATCCGAGTAGTTTCTGCAGAGGATTGTTCGAGCTTAACGCAAAATTCGAGGCCAATTTATTGCTTTACTTGTTCAGTCATTTTGAAAGCAATGACCACACTGTGCACATACTCACTCAGCGGTATCTGCGAACCCACAGACGAGTACTGTGAAGTCATCATTGTTCATGCATGCGTATTCCAGTCCACTGTCCTTGGCTGCCAGGTCACAGCCATGTCGTGTAAATCATTCTTGTTACATTAACACCGGCTGGACTTTTTCTGGAAAGATCATATATTTTGAACATCCTACTTTTCACTTAAAATGTGTAAATATATATTCACTTGCCAGTCTGGATGTAGGCACAAAACTCTTTCTTCGAGAATAGGCTCTTAAATAATGGTTTATCTTGCATAAACCACACTTGTAATGCATCGGCTAGAATTGTTTTGGATTGTTTAAAGTGGAGTGAGAACCAGACACATTTGAATAATTCGAGTATAAAATTCTTTTAGATTTTTATAATTTCCCCTCTAGCCTTTTATAGTTGTTTCACCCACACCTCCTTTTTCAGCAGTTCTTTTGAAGCATCTTGTTTTTGTCTAGTTCTTCCAAAGCGTTCAACCTCATTTTTCTCTCTCACATCCACATTCACATGGTAACGTAAGACTTAGTTAAACTATAGTAAGAACACCACATGGCAGGCGCAAACAGGTAGGGCGTGAGTGCCAGTGACTGGTGTAAGCAGACAGCCGCACTGCACGGGGCACGCGTGCGTGGGGCCAGCCATCAGCGTCAGCATGTGGCCGTGTTGGTTACAGAGGGGTATCAGTCAGGGCTGGGAGCTGTCTAAGCAAAAGTCACTAAGACGGTTTCTGCCTCTTTTTTCTTTTTCAAACAAGGCAGCAATTCAAGTCCCGTAGTTTATGCTACAAGTTCTGTGTCGACCCTGAGTGTGGCATGGCTTGCAGGCAGTGTACAATGTGTACAGTTCGAAGCAGCGTTAATAAGACTTTGAGTGACAGAACGCGGTGACCCCATAGTGGTGAACCGGTCAGCCCCCAGTGAGGGCCGCGTGTTCTAGGTGAGCGCTGTAATGAAGAAAGTAAACCAGAGGCCTGGTAGAACAATGGTTTGTACTTTTCCCTCCAGAATAATGCATGTAAGTGTGCACAGATTTTGCATGCATTTAATTTATGGCATAGTAAATCGATTGCTTTTGCCGACTATAAAAATATCTCTGCAAATTAATCTTACTATTTTAATGCGAAGATTACAAACTACTTCCTAAAATTTATTAGTGAATTCAAATTTGACAAATAAAATAAGGAGATTAGTTTAATTATGCTCAAAATAAATGTCAGCGAGAGGGTTGCTTTTGAATAAGAGTCCGCATTTTGAAAAGCAAACTGACACCTACTCTAAGGAACTAGACACTTTCCCCTGACACTGTTGAGTTCACGTCACGTTATTTCCTTTGTCATCCAGCCATTGAGATCATCACGAACAAGATTTGTCAGCATTGTTCCATGTCAGGTAGAGCAGAGTTATGAATCCACACTTCAGTTTGAACAGGAATAGCCTTCATAAGGTAGTGTTTCCCTCCAGCCTGTGCCTGTCTTTCTTCAGCTTTGGGGAAGTGTGTACATAGTTGTCTCGTCCCAGTTCCCTCTTCCGAACGGCTGCGGGGCACACGGGTTTCCAGCAGCATGCAGATGACATCTGCAGGGCCGAGAGCTGGAAGATTAACGTCTTCCATAGGGGCACAGAGGTGTGTCAGGCCAAGTCAGGAAATAGTCCTTCCTGTCATTTATTTGTAGAATTTACTTTTACCTCCATCTTAAAATAAGTAGCACCTCTACCTCAAGTTCAGTCAGGTGCTTCAAGGGCAGTCCTCTGGAAAACCAGTGAACTCCATCCCCTCTTCTGCTCACATTTCTTGAGTGAGTGTCTCGTAAGGCCCTGGCTCTGGTGAAATTAATAAGATGCACAAGCCTTCTATGAGGACTGCTAATAAGAGTATTGGAAGCCACTGCATGTTGATACAGAGATTAGAGTCATGTTAAAGTATGAAGCTTAGTCTCTTTACCTAAGCAGCAAACACACATGTGTTGCCTAAATTCCATTTTAGGGGCAGGAAGTACTGGTTTTGATCTTTTTTGGCCAAAAGAATTTTCACCATTGGTAGCCTTTGCAATTCCCAAATGATGCTTTCAGAACAGGAATTTTTCAACGACATCAATCAGCACACGCATAATAAAAGATGCTTTCAAAACAGGAAGTCTTCAGCATCAGCACACACATAACAAATGAAAGTCAGGAGTTGGCTGCACTAGAAGGCAGTCCATCAATTCACCTAGTTGCAACTAAAAGGAAATAATATTGCCACCAATCCCAGTTTCAGTGGCTTAAAATATTGGAAAACGTGTAGGCAACTGTGGAGTGGATGGCACCATTCCACAGGAGGTCTACTTCCTTTTGCCCTCTGTGCTAATCTGCAAACCAGCTGAACCAGGCAGGCCGGGGAGCGCGGCGCCTTGGCGCCTTCAAGGTCTGTCCAGGAGGGAAAGTGTTTTCTTCCCCCTCGGCAGTGTGGTAAACAGCCCACGGTGCTTCGGAAACAGGCTGTTTGGAGGCAGCAGTGTTTTAGTTAGGCAGCCTGCTCATAATTAAGGTCCTGTTTGTCTGAAATATTTGGGGTTGGGAACATTGTAAGGCACTCCTTGAATTTTGTTGACATAAGCCTCTATTGGCACTTGGCATGTGTAGCTTTAGTTAATTATGGCAATTATAAAAGTAAAAACAAAAGATTTCTGAGTTTCATCATTGTTTTTCCCTGCGACTTTCCCAGTAGATGGAAATAACTGCATTGGCAGGAGATGTACTCTTTAGCTCATATCATCGGAAAACTTCCGAGTATCATCGCACAGCAAGGAGGACGGCAGTTTATTATTTGACCAAACAGCATGTGATGTGCAGTAAGGATGACTTATTAGATGACCATGTACAGTAGCATTCTATGGTGCCTCACTTATTTGGAGTTAAATACAACCTTTTTGAAAGTAATAGGAAAGAAATCAAAAGAAAATACTTACGAATTCACAGAGCACATCAGTGGAACCTCGCAGTGGTGAGCAGTCTCTGAGTCATTTACTTTAAGAGAGGATTAAGGAATAAGGACATTTTGTGTAGATGAAATGACATAATCATGCTTTAAAATCTTTAAAGTATTACCGTATAGAGGCTAATACTCTTTTTTTTTTTTTGTAAGTCTAGAGGGTGTAGAAGGACCAACAGATGAATATTATAAAAAGCCCTTTTCCACTCGATGTAGGGAACATTTTCTAATATTTGGATCCCCCCATCGATAAAATGGGCCACTTTACAAAACTTTCTCCTCTTGGAAGCAGTAGCACTGGGCCCATTCCACCCTGATGACAGCCAGCCTGTGTGGTGACCTCTGTGTAGCTCCCTATTCATTTGCCTCTGAGCTCATGCACTTCAGGGAGGCAGTGGGAGCCCAGCTTAGAGTGTGGGCTCCGGAGTCGGGCTGAATGGACACGTGTGACCTTGGGCAAGTGACCTACCTTCATTCCACCTCAGTTTCTTCATCTGTAAAAGGGAGGCCACAGGAGTGCAATGGGTCAGTATAGCTCTGAAGTGCTGGGCAAGTGCTAGGTGCTGCGTGCTAACACCTGGTGGCGCCGTGGTCAACACCTGAGCTGAAGGGCAGACAGGAATGCTGGGCAGAAGCTGAGCAGCATCTTCCAGTGATGCTGGAGAAAGATGTTTTTTTATTAGAGAGGATAGATTGACAACAGGATTTCCAAGGACCTCCGCACTCTGGAGATTGGAATTAGGCTGGGTGCCGTGTGTGTAGGGAACACAGAAGCCTCCTACTTGTTGAGGACTTCACTTTCTCCTGAGTTTGTAAGTGGCTACTCTGTGGAAGCGAAGCACTTCATTAGGACATTTTTTAACCTTCATTTCAATTTTCAGTGTTTCTGGATAGATGAACTTTTAAAATTTTTATACCTCAAGTTAATTTGCTAGGATTGCGTGTTGTTTTTTGGTTCCCCTGCCTTACTAAAATCTCAATCTCTATTTTATTTACAATGAGATAAGACGTACACATTTTGTGAACTTTTTCTGTATTCTGGAATGTGTTCATGGTGCTGATTTTATTAAAATCCAGAATGTCTGATCTCTAGTATTTGTGAAGGACCATTTTGTATTCATTATGGCGACCGTGGCCTCTGCGTCACACTATTGCATTTGAATCGATCCTGCCACTTCTTCTCCAAGTTCTCGGGACAGTTCCTTCCGAACCCATTTCCTCATCTGTGAAGTGGAATTACTGAGAGGACGACACTGGCCGCTCTGAGGATTAAGTGAATCCACTCGTGGAGGACGTTCAGCCCAGGGCCTGTGTAGACAAGTCCACAATAGTGTTGGCAGCACAGAGCCTGTGTAGACAAGTCCGCAATAATGTTGGCGTTCCTCCTCCTCAGTCGTCCGGTCACTCACCGATCCATGTAGGTCTCGTGTCTGTACCAGTCTCTTCCCCAAGCTCTGAACTGCACAACACACAGGGCACCAGGGCCCTTCCTCTAAGGTCTTTCATACTAGTGGTGGGTCAGACGGAAATACGGGCTGAATACTGGAGAGGTGCGGGCCGAGCGTGGAAGCGCTGGTCTGGGTCAGAACTCTGACTCCAGAATGGTCTGATTAAAGGGTTGACGTCAGAGGGGGCCTGGGCTTAACCATCCCAGGAGGTGTTTGCATTTTTTAAAAGGGATAAGAATTTATCATACCTAGTGAGGATGACATGGGGACCTCCGTGTGCCTGCTCTCCCCGCTCCCTCCTCCTTCCTCTTCCTGCCCTGGAGGCACAGTGCCCACAGGGCCCCAGCAAGCACCGCCCACAGAATTTGCCCAGCAGGCCCCTGCTTAGGGAAAAGGTGGCAAGGTTGACCTGGTAAGCTGTGAGTTACTGGCCAGAGATATACAGGGGTTTCTGTCAGTATTGTAAATCTGAAGATCTCTTTTTTATATAATGTCAGCTTAGATTGCTTTAGACTTTTAAAATAAGTTTAGAGGGCTACTTGAGGTACATGCTTATTAATAAGTGTATACAGGATTAAGAATTGTTTTTATTCATTTATATCAATAGCAAACCCTAGAGGTTTTATCTGATGTCCAAAATGTCATAGCTGTTCCGGAATTGGAGTGTGGTTAATCGACCATAACAGCTACTTTCCTACAGCTGAAAATATTGAAAGAATAACGGTAAGAATGAAAGCGTAACTTTTTCAGCAGTGGTTAGATATGTAAATACTGAGGGTTAGACTCAGAAACCTGTTTGGAATAAAGTTGAAGAAGTCTGTCAAAGAACTGTTTGAAACAGCACTAAGGGCACTTTTCCATTCAAAGAGTGTTTGCTTGTGTGTGCGCATTGTAGCGCGCAACTTCTGATAAATTACCTTTCTGCTTGTGTAGCATTTTAAATCTTTTTCTCTTTTTCAGCCTATGGAAAAGTATTTCTAGTCCGTAAAATAAGTGGCCATGATACTGGGAAGCTGTACGCCATGAAAGTATTGAAAAAGGCAACAATAGTGCAAAAGGCCAAAACCACGGAGCACACCAGGACAGAGCGGCAGGTCCTGGAGCACATCAGGCAGTCGCCGTTTTTGGTGACGCTGCACTACGCCTTCCAGACAGAAACCAAACTGCATCTCATCTTAGGTAAGTGTCAGCTGTCATCAGACTTCTTACAGAAACACTTGGGGGCGGGGAGTTTGAGTTGTAATGCAGTCAGGGGTAACATATTTTAAATTTAGAAGAAAGGAGTATTTTAAGTTTCATGTTGCTCTTTGTGGTGGTATTTCCTAAACATCATGAATTGCTCTGGATTTGGGCCCATCCAGCCTGGAGAAATTTCTACTTGTATTTCACACTCCTTTATTAATCTTAAGAAACACTTGAGTCATCTGCTTCCATTCAGATGTGGGGAGCTGAATAGTGAAGTGGGCCACAGTGTCTCCTTTCGGAGTTCTCCAGAATGTACTGGTTTGGACTGACAAAGGAACATTGTGGAAATCGTCGGTTGGCAAAAATAAAAATAGAAAGAAAAGACTTCTTAGAGGTGTTTTGCTTTTCGAGTGAAAAACCTGTAGGCAATGGAGATACTCAGTCACCCCTTCGATCGCTCCCATTTCTGCCCGCAGACGCTTTCTGACCCCTGTCCTTTCCCAGATGGACCTGGACCGCTGTGTAGGAACTTAGGAAGTGGCCTCCACGCATACTGCTAGATGGCTTTGCAGAAAAGTTGCACCCTTTTCCGTTCCTACCAGAAGTGGCAGTACTTCTAGTACTGCCCCCTGCCATCCTTGAATGTTTCATCTGTTACAACTTTAGTCCCATTCTTGTGATGATTTGCATGTATGTTTTATGATCCTCTGTTTTCGAACTGACAATTAGAAGCGATAGAATTCAGGCAGTGCTCTAAGCATTAGCTATTCCTGAGTGCCCGCAGTGTGCCAGCGCGACACTAGGTGTCATCCATAGTTTCACTAACGCTGCCAGATCTCATTAGTGCTGTCGAAGGTTCTGGAAGCTCCATTTCTTGATGTTACAATGTTACAGCTTGAGAAGGAGGATTGGAACTCAGGTCGGACTCATATCAAAGTGCGCCAAACAGTGCTCCCTGTATTCTTTGATTATTGGTGGTACAAACAAGTTTTTAAATACATGTTTGGCTATTTTATTGAATGCTCTCATTTTGGAAATTATACTTTTACTGATGATGCCTAAAGTTGCATTCACTTTTGGAGCCATGAAGTTACACTTACGGTTTCATTTTGCAATGCTTACCAGCAACCAGCCATCCTGAATCCCTGCTACATACGGACCGTCGTCCCTCCTGTCCTACTGAGTCCCCACTGATGTTGTCTCTGCCTGTTGTTCCAGCAAGTACGCATCGTGTGGCCTTTCGCTCTGCGTCCTGTGTGCCTCTGCTTGGCTGTGTTATTGACTCATTTTAAAATAGGTATTCCTTAGGACTTTTAAGCTGTGGGGACAGAACATTTTGATACAATGATTTCAAGCATTTATAGCAGCAGAATCCTTCCCTTAAGTGAAAATAAAAGCATTCAGATGGAAAGCAAATAGAACGGAGCAGCTCGAATCTGAGCTCAAGGGCACCAAGCCCTACCCGTTTATTTCTATTCCTCACCCTGCCAGAGGTTCCAAGGAAGCCCCAGGGAGGCCCTGAAGGCTGGCGGAGAAACGCTTGTCTTGTTCTCCCTCTACAGTAAACCAGCTCCTGGAAGTTGGTGGGGAGCCTTCGAGCGTGCAGGGGCACGAGCCGGGAGCAGTGAGAACCCAGACTCCTTCCTGCACCCCGCGCCGCCGCTGCTCCCCCCTTCCGTTCTCTTACCGTCACTGCTCTCTATCTTTTTCTATTGTTTACTGAAAAGAGTGTACTTGTTGTAAATAGTGTTTTTAATTTAAAGGGGGATAAGTGAAATGTTTTGTATCGGACTTTTAAAAAGTAGTCCTTTTTAGCTGTTGGTCCTCCGTTACTTGTGTTCTTTGTCAGGGACCCGTACATAAACAAATAGAAGACAAAGTGAGAAAAACCCAGGTCTTGTGCCAGCCCAAGACCAGAATGCGGACCGGATATACTGGTTCCACCGTAAACGAGGCAGTGCGTCTGGAAAGCAGGCCCTCCTCTCCGCGGATTTAACTTCCTTTCTTTTTTACTGAATTTAGTGGAGTGCCATTGGTTAATAAGTGTAATACAGTTTCTCTTTGTGCATGTTTATCGTTGTTATTCGACCTGAAAGACCAAAATTTTCAGAAATCTAGAGCAGGACTTGAGGATACGCTGTTTTTGTGGTTCGGTCTTTTGTTTGCCATGCTTAGAGGATACACTAGGTCAGTTTCCCAAACATTGTGCTGTGCACCCGGTCTTACGTAGTTTGCTGGGGCTGCCGTGACAAATCGCCACAGACGGGGGTGGTTTAGCACCATAGGTTTAGTTCCTCACAGTCCTGGCGGCTGGAGTCCAAGCGTGAGGTGCCGTGGGGTGGGTTTCTTTTGAGGACACGGGAAAGGGTCTGTTCCAGGCTTTTCTCCTCCACTTGCAGATGGCCACCCTCTGGCTGCCTTTTCCCTGTGGTGGTTTTTGGTGCATGGACACCCCTGGGGTTCCTTTTGTTTTCCAAGTCCCTGCTCTTGTTTAGGAGGATACCAGTCAGACTGGATCAGGGCCCACCCTGAGGGCCTCATGTTAATGACTTAATCACCTCTTCAAAGGCCTTGTCTGTAAATAGAGTCACCGTGGGAGGTACCAGAGGTACCTGCTGTTAGGGCTTCTCTGTGTAAATTTGGAGTGGGGTACACAGTTCAGTCCATAACCGTCTCTGCAGGTCTGTCAATTACCTGACTTTATTCAGTTTTTGTGTACTGTTAGAAGTTAATAGCAAGAATTTGTATAGTGAGCTCTTCAGGGACCCTTTTTATTTGATGAGTAAGTGAACTCTATAGGACTTTTAGAAATATGGTATTTCTAAAAACTATTTTATGTTTATAAAAGCATCTATATGCAGATAGAAGACATAAAAAAATGCCAGAATAAAGAAAGGAAAACCTGTTTTAACTACCTAGAGTTTGCCTCGTTATATTTCCGTTGTTAATTAGTACATGTCCATCTAGATCTTTTTGTGTATGTGTCTGCGTGAATGAATGTCGTATGAAAATGAGGCTGTCCTGTCTGTATAATTGGTAACCAGATTTTTGACTTTGGTCAGTCAATGGTCAGTCTACCTTTTCCAGTTAACAAATTTTCATTTCGAAATACCCAATGGTATGAGTTATTTTTTTGCTGGATAACAGACCACTCTAAAATGTAGTTGCCTAAATAGTGAGTTATTTTCTCATGATTCTGTGGGTTTGCCGGACAGAGCTCTGCTGGTTTTACCTGGACTCGCGCACATGATGGTCGGCCGGGGAGCTGGCTGGGCTGGGAGGGCCGAGACGGTTTCACGCTCGTGTCTGACAGCCGGTGCTGGCTGTTGGTTGGGGCGCCTCTCTTCCCCTGCTCGTGGCCTCTCACCCTCCAGTGTAGTGGTCAGCTTCTCCTTAGCATGGCAGTCTCAGGGCAGCTCGTTGTGGGGACGGCAACCAGGGAGAAGGCAGAGGCTGCAGGTCTTCCTGAGGAACTCCGGAACTCCTACAGCCTTGCTCCTAACACAACACCAACCCAGACTGAATGGGCAGGGAAATAGACTTCATTTCTTTGTACTTTTTTATTAAACAGATTTTAAAAAATCGAGGTATAATTCACATACATTTTGTTATAGTGTCAGGTATACAACACGATGATTCAGTATTCGACTGTATTGAAGTCTGGTTAGCATCCGTCCCCACACACAGCTGCAGAATTCTGTTGTTGGCGTTGTGATGAGAACGCGAGGATTTACTCTCCCCGCAGCTTTCCAATACGCCCTGCGGCAAGGTCAGCCATCGTCCCCGTGTCCATTACAGTTGTAAAAAACTGGAAATGTGCACCTTTTGACCCCCCCCCCACCTGTAGCAACCCCTAGACTGTTCCCTGTCTCTCTGAGCTTGTAGGGTTTTTTTTTTTGTTTTTGGATTTCACACATAAGTGAGTCATGTGCCATTGTCTTTTCTCTGATGTATTTCACTTAGCATAGTGCCCTGAAGGCACATCCCGGTTGTCACGAAGGTGAGACTGCATTCTTCGTTCTACCAAGCATCATTCCCTCGGGGGTACGTACTGCATTTTCTTCATCTGCGCATTCAGCAGCGGACACCTAGGTGGTTTCTCAGCCGATCCACAGCGTGCTATTTGGTGTGTATGGGTTTTATTGGTCTCTGCATTTTGCTGAAAGTGTAGATCGTGGAGGTGTGCAGGCATTCTTGCTGTTTTCTGAGCTATTTCGGGAGAAGGTGTGGGGACTCGGTTCCAGGTTGCTGTCGTGCTTCTACGCGGGTCCCGGACTCACTAGACGTTTGCCCAGGCTCGTGCCTTTAGGATAAAATTTGCCCGATCGGCGCAGGCCTCTCAAAATGATAAGATTATTACAGCGTCGGTATTATCTTGACTGATGCTTACCTTTGACATGTGCCAGACACGCAAGATAGCATTTCTATCAGAACCGAGTGCGCGTGGATTTTTCCTACAGTACGCCTCCTTTCGTTGGGGTTGCCTTCCATCCATTTCCATGGTTTCTGCGCTCCTTCAAGTCAGGGGTCAGCAGCAGGGGACTGGGTTTGGCCTTCGGGCTGTAATTTGTTGACCCTCCTGCAACCCCATCTTGTAAGTCACATTTTTAAAAGAATTCTACATTACTAGTATCTTTTTAATTATTAACTTGAATAATTTATGTCTATTTTATGCATTATTTTAATTTATGTCCAGTGGCATCATGAGACTTTCATGGGTTTCTCCTTTGTATATTTTTAGCCTTCCCAAATCTTTTGACATGGAAACCAGACCTCCTTTTATAACTTTTCTGGACCTCTGCAAGGTTACACAAGACATATAAAAATGTTTTCAATTCTTCTATTTTCTTTAAAATTGTCTTCATTTCAACTAACAGTGGGAAGGAATTCTGTGTGGGAAAAAGTCTGTAAAAAACAATTTTTTTGGATGTTCTCTGATCTCTGTTAGTGGTAATTTTGTCAAAACACCAGCTGATCTATGACTGTTCAAACTGTCAGATTAATCAGGAGAACCTACACAATACCAAAGAAGCAAATTTCAAAAGTTGTTTATAAAGGTGACTCTGAGCCCCACTCTTAGGAATGAGTGCCACCCGGTCTCATTGACAATTCTCCCGTCACGAGTCATGCTCTCAGGGAGTTAAAGGTGCTTAGAATACTGAAGTTTCGCTTGTGAGTGTTAATTCATCTCGGAACTCGCAGGGCTGATGATGGTGCTTGCTGAGACAGCAACAGAACGGTTCGCGATGCGTCCCCGTCCGCTGTGTAGAGAGAGCGAGCCGGCGGCGACCGAGAAGCCCCTGTGCTTTGAAGTAAATGTGACTAATTCACAACACGGATCAGTTGATGCCTTAGTCAGAACTTCGTAATGGTTTTGATCAGCTGGAGGGCTTTCAACGGGAGCTGCTGTTAGAGTGCTGAGCTAAAACCAAAAGGAAAAGCGAGATGACTTTGGCATGATGTTACAAAGAAATTATTTTCAGTTGTATATGGTACATCATGTTAAGACTGTACTTTAGATGCAAGACAAGAAAAAGGAGCAATCAGGAGGGATTTAGGCAGCCTGGAGGAAGAGTAGGTGGAAATAAGAACCAGAAAGTGGGGAAATTGATGGATGTGAGACATGTCCGAAGGAAGAGAAAAATATGTAGGAAAGAAAAATAAAAGACCACCAAGGAACTGTTTGTGGCAGGGGGTGGAAGTGGGGCCTGAATCCAGGGAAATTAGAGGACTAATAGTAGCTCTTGCGGAGCCACCACGGAAGAAATGTGAGAGAAAGAAGTTCTGTGTACGAAAACTTGAGCTGCAAAGGTTAGATGACCAGAGGTCAGTCAGAGTGCTGCTAGAAAGGAGCGGGTGTTGAGAGAGTGAAAGCAGAATGGAGACTCTCTTCTCGAAAGCAGGCGCTGTGGGACTCAGCCCTTCCCTCTGTCGGTTCCCGTGGCTGCCCCCTCCCGGAAGCTGATGTCCGTGAGATCACACGGACAAGAATGCTGACCAGCTCTCTCCGGGGTTACCCTTTTCCATCCTCGGTGGGCAGTAGTGCTGTTGAGGTCGTTTCGGTAGTTTTCGGTAATCCTCGAAGGTATATCGAACTCACCATCTCCAGCGGATTTCAGCTTCTTCATCTGTTAATAGAAGCACGTGAACTGTGAACAACAGAGAGGTTTCTGGTTCAGCGTTAGGTCCAGCCAGACGTGCAGAGGTCTTCAGCAGATGAAACTGTCCTCTGTCAACTAACAACGCAGGTTCTTTCTCAACAAAGCGGGTTTGTTCCACACTTTAGTGTGCCAATATCATGGCTTTTCAACAGCGGTGTTAGTGAGAATAGAAGAAATCATTGGAAATACAGGTGATTTTTGAACAACTAATGTTTTTTTTTATTTTGAGGTATAACTTATTAAATAATAGTACATAGTATTTTGATTAAGAGCGTATGCTGTTTACCCTAATGTTAATCCCAAAAGATACAGTTTTTACAGTTTTACTGAGACATAATTGACATATAACACTGTATTAATTCAAGGTATTTGGCATAATGACTTGCTATATGTACCTATTGTGAAATATTATCACGATAAGTTTAGTTAACATCCACCACCTCACATCGTTAGTTTTTTTCTTCTGATGAGAACTTTTAAGATGTCTCTTAGCAACTTTCAAATATACAAGACAATATAGTTAATGATAGCCCCATAAGCTATTCTCAGAACTATAGGAGTAATTTTGTCTCTTAGGGGGTTGCTAGAATCCTGGAAATTTTTTGAAGATCTTTGGATTCTCAAGATTAATTTACTATTAAAAAAAATTTAGCAGGGGAATGAAGGGCAAGGGCCATCAAGGAACATGTATGATGGACTCATGGGCAAAGCCAAAGGGGGGTAGGATAGAGGGTGGGGGGTGTTGTGGTGGTGGGAAAATGGAGACAACTGTACATGAACAACGGTGAAAAGTGAATAAAAGGACACGCAACCCCCCAAAAAAAGTTTACTAGTTAAAGCCTAATTCTCTATAAAGCCTCTATTAGGCTTTAACTAGTAAATTTCTTTTTTTTTTAAATATATTTTATTGATTATGCTATTACAGTTGTCCCGTTTCTCCCCCATCATTCCCCCAACCCTGCACACCCTCTCCCACCCACATTCCCCCCTTTAGTTCATGTCCTTGTGTCATAAGTTCTTTAGCTTCTACATTTCCCATACTATTCTTACCCTGCCCCTGTCTATTTTCTACCCACTATCTATGCTACTCATTCTCTGTACCTTCCCCCGCCTCCTCCTCCCACGCCCCTGTTGCTAACCCTCCATATGATCTCCATTTCTGTGGTTCTGTTCCTGTTCTAGCTCTTTGCTTAGTTTGCTTTTGTTTTAGGTGTGGTTCTTAATAGCTGTGAGTTTGCTGTCTTTTCATTGTCCTATTTTTGATCTTCTTTTTCTTAGATAAGTCCCTTTAATATTTCATATAATAAGAGCTTGGTGATGATGAACTCCTTGAACCTGACCTTATCTGAGAAGCGCTTTATCTGTCCTTCCATTCTAAATGACAGCTTTGCTGGAAAGAGCAATTTTGGATGTAGGTCCCTGCTTTTCAAGATTTCAAATATTTCTTTCCAGCCCCTTCTTGCCTGTAAGGTCTCTTTTGAGAAATCAGCTGACAGTCTGATGGGAACTGCTTTGTAGGTGACTGTCCCCTTATCCCTTGCTGCTTCTAGAATTCTCTCCTTCATTTCAATCTTGGCTAATGTAATTATGATGTGCCTTGATGTGTTCCTCCTTGGGCCCAACTTCTTTGGGACTCTCTCAGCTTCCTGGACGTCCCGGTAGTCTATTTCCTTTGCCATATTAGGGAAGTTCTCCTTTACTATTTGTTCCAATAAGTTTTCCACTTGCTGCTCTTCTTCCCCTTCTGGGACCCCTATAATTTGGATGTTGGGACGTTTAACGATGTCCCGGAGGTTCCTAAGCCTCTCCTCATTTTTCTGAATTCTTGTTTCTTCCTTGTTTTCTGTTTGGTTGTTAATTTCTTCCTTCTGGTCCACTCCATTGATTTGAGTCCCAGTTTTCCTTCCATCTCTATCGGTTCCCCATGCATCTTCCTTCATTTCACGTATTGTAGCCTGCATTTTCTCATCTAATTTATGAGCAAAATCAACCAATTCTGTGAGCATTTTGATGACCAGTGCTTTGAACTGTGCATCTGATAGGTTGGCTATCTCTTCGTTGCTTAGAGGAATTGACTCTGGGGTTTTCATTTTTTCTCCGGTTTGAGCCATTTTTGGTGGGGTTTTTTGTTTTGTTTTGTTTTGGTTTTAGTCTGGTCGCAGTTATTACGTAGGGAGGGGTGGAGCCTTAGGTGTTCCTCAGGGCGGGGCAGCCCAGTCGCTGGGTTGTGATGCTGTATGTGGGGGCGGGGTCCGAGAGGGAAGAATGGCGCCTGTTCTGCTCTCTCCTGGACTCCGGTCCCTTCTGCTGCTTCCCCTTCACCTGGATTATCTGCGCACGTGCTCGTGCTGTTACATAGTGAGGGGTGGAGCCTCAGGCGCTCGCCAGTGCGGGGCAGCCCAGTCGCTGGGTTGTGACGCTGTATGTGGGGGCGGGGTCTGAGAGGGAGCAATGGCGCCCGCTCCGCTCTCTCCTGGATTCAGTCCCTTCCGCCACTTCCCCTCTGCCTGGACCATCTGCGTGCTCGAATGTGGGACCCTCTGGTCAGCCAGCCGCCTTGTGCGTCCTCGCTGGGTCTGCACAGTTGCCCCCCTGTGCCCGGGGTCCGCCAGCTGCCGCCTGTGGGCCCGAGGACCGCCAGCCACCGCCCGTGTACCTGGGAACTGCGAGCCGCTGCCACCTGCGCTCCTGGGTCCGCACCTCCACTCTTTCCTACTGCAACGCCACCCCTCCTACCGTTCTGGATGAATGGTTGCTGGACTTCCGTACAGCTCAATTTTCCATAAGTTCTGGTTGTTTTCTTATTTCTAAATATTTGTTGTCCTTAATTTTGGTTGTGAGAGGAGCCTATGCCTCCATCTTGGCCGGAAGTCGCTTTAACTAGTAAATTTCTATCCATCACCCTATACTCAGTACAGAGACAGACAGACAGACACACACACACACACACACACACACTTTGCTGTTCTGAATCCAAAATGCAGTGTGACTGGGGGTAGGCAGCCCGATAACAACAAAACAAAATCTACTTGCTGTTACGTATCCGTGTGAGGTTAAGTGTCATTGAGCGAAATAAATGTATCTCACATCCCTAACGTGAAAAAAGTTTCACCTAAGTTAAAGGTACATAATTCTAGTAAAATAGAGAAAAGTAATCTCTTTTGTTTTTAATCTTCAATAGGGGACATTTCCATTGCTTTTAGAGAGAGAGAAAGTGGTAAGGGGGAGAGAGACATTGATGGGAGGGTTGCCTTCCTCCATGAGCCCTGACCGGAGATTAAACCCACGACCTAGGTATGTGCCCTGACAGGGAATCGAACCCATGATCTTTCAGTCTGTGGGACAACCCTCCAAGCAACTTAGCCACACTGAGCAGGGCTCTTTTTTTTTTTTTTTTTCTTTTTTCCCCTCATGGCATTGCAACATTGCAATTTTAAATTATCTTTTTAAGGGCATGTCGTGTCACATCACTAGAATTATTAGGCATTGGTGGAAATCTTCAGCATTCTGACTTGTTACTTCCGTAGAAATAAACTTCACCCGGACCTTTGGGTGAAGCATTTTTGTCACAGACCAGGGGCCTCACTGAGCCAGTTGAGAAGTATAGGAGCCTTGCAGGACTTGAAAGTGAAAGAATAAATGATGCTCAGCAGAGAGTTGATATGTGTCTTCAAATTCTTCAAATTTGTCATACGGATTTCCTGGAGGACTCTTCGGGATATCGGCCCCTTTGATACCTACAATAGGTGAAGTGCATCAAAATATAGTCAGTTCTAAAACTCCTCATTCCCATAGCAAATATTTGCCTGTTTTCTAAGTGTCTGGTTCTTGGATATAATAGCAAACAACCTGGACAAGATTCTTGTCCTTGGGGCCTTATAATCCAAAAGTGGGACAGAGGTTAAATAAATTAGGACACAATTAAGTAATTACCCTTGATATAAGTAGTTGGAAGAAAATGCAGAATGTACTAATGGGAACTTGTAATGAAAAGACTCCAATCCATTCAGGGTTATCAGGGAAGACCTCAGAGAAGTGACATTTAAAGTGTAACTTAAGCAGCAGCAGGGGGTGATAGGGAAGGACAGTGCAGACACAGAGCTCCCCCCCAGCATCTGTGATGGCAAAGACAGGAAAGTGTGTGGAGCCTGAGAAGACTGCAAAAAGGTAACGGTGAATACCGTGCAGTCTCCTGGGGCAGCGTGGCAGTAAGGTCAGATGGCGCAGAGCCTTTGGATTCTGGAGTCAGACGGGCTTGGATTTCAGTGCCAGCTTCGTCACCTATTAAGTGGGTGATCTTGAGCAAGTCCCTTGGTTACAAACATGGTCTACAAGTTACCAATGCGTCTTTTAGCCTCTTCCGCATGATAAACTGCCCCCAAATTAAGGGGTTTTGTTACAATCATTACGAGGAACTCAGTTTGAGCTGGACGCACAGTGGTGGTTCTTGTGCCCGTCTCTCTTGGCTGCGTTTGAAGGGTTCTTCCCCTTGGTTTGCAGCGTGCAGCGGAAAAGTCCAGTAATACAGGGACTGGAAAGTGTCCATTGGCTGTAGTAACACGAGATTGCTTTAAAGCTGAGACTCCGGTGGTTCTGGGGAAGTGGAAGTTGTACTCTAGTGTGTTGGGAAGTAAATAGAGGCTGTGGTAGGCAGAATAACTGAACGCCAAAGATGCCCACATCCTGTTTCTTAGAATCTGTACGTATGTTGTGTCACATGACAAGGGAGGATTAAGGTTGCAGGTGGAACTAAAATCGCTGGTCAGCTGACCTTAAAATGGGGAGGTAACCCTGGGTTATCTGGGTGAGCACGACGTAACCGCAGTGGTCCTTAAAAGTGGAAGAAGAGGAAGGCAGAGGAAGGGAGTCGGATGGAGATGTGACTACAGAAGAGGTCAAAGGGATGCCGCGGGAGAAGCGACTTAGTGGCCATTGCTGACTTGGAAGGTGGAGGGAGGGCCATGAGCCAAGGCACGCAGGCTGCCTCTTGAAAATGGAAAAGGCGAAAGGTCGACTTTCTCTTAGAGCTTCCAGAATAAATGCAGCCCCGCTGCGTCCTGCTTTTAGCCCAAAGACATGCATGTCCCACCTCTGAACTACAACATAAAATAATACTTTTGTGTTGTTTTACACCACCAGGTCTGCGGTCGTTTGTCACAGCAGCAACAGGCAGTGCACAGAGGGAAGGTGCGGAGGGTCAGATCAGACATGCAAACCCCTCCGAAGAAGCTTTGCCGGGGAAGGAAGAGGAGAGGAAGGATGGGGCATGCTAGACTCAGGAAGGACGGATTAGTGTTTTGAAATTGGAGAGATTATTTGTGTGATTCCTGTGTTATTTTTGTGCTTCTGAGAGACACGGCATCCGAATGCTTCATCTGGCGCTACCGTCACATCGAAACCTTTAAAAGCGTCAATCATGCTTGAATAAAAACCAGATAGCTCTTGAATATTGCTCTGAAATATCAATTAGGTAAGAAAATTTCTTTAGCTGAATACTAAAACTAATTAGACCCAAATCGTACTTTATAGAAATATATGTCGAGCATTTCTAAACCTTGCAATTATGCTTACATTGAGGGAATAGCTTAATTCAGGATATCATAAATTTGAATTGTATTTTTGAATCATTACAGTTAAACTTGGCCGTATTTTTCAATTCTCTAATTGTAACTGATGTCTACAAATAATAACGGTAGCTAACAGTCACCATGTAATAAGTTCTTAATGCAGATCAGGCCCACGGTTATCCCTTAATGGCTCATTTAATCCTCATAACAAACTTACGTGTAAGTTGAAGTTATTTCTAGTCATATTTTATAGATCGAGAATATGCGCCAGTCTGTGTCTAAAGAAGATCATTTAGCAAAACACAAAAGAATTGAGATACACTCATTTTCATATAACAAAAATGTTTCTTTTAATCTAATCAAGAAACAAGTAGTCTGTACAAGCATCGTAGTAAGGAATTAGGTTGTATGGACTGTAAGTAAATCTCGGTATAATTATACATTGATAAATTTGGAGGGGAGACTCCTGTTGATGAGATGTGCCTCACAGCTGCTGAGAACATACCAGATTTATTTACTTGTTTATTTGTAATTGTCGTCATGAAGGTGGACCCTCGATGGTCCCATTCTGTTCTTCAGTTATGAAGAGAATAAGTCTTTACTTCCACTGAAAATATATGAAGTCCAACTGCTGCAAACTCAGATTTTTTCCTTTCTTCTTTCTTTTGTACCTTCAAGACTTCTGTGTCTTGGAAATGCCTATTAGAGTAGAAAAATCAAAGATAATGATAACAAGGCAAAAACATTTTTTAAAAAGGCATACATTCACTGTTGATGGTGTAAATAAATGGCTGTAGCTTGTTAGAAGAAAATATTTATTTTAAAAACTGCAGCAATTATCAAGATTTTATATGTAAGTATGTCCCAACTCAGCAATCCAGTTTTAGGAACCTGTCCTCCTAATCTGTACCTCCCCGGGTGGAAAAATGTACATAGAAAGGTGTTCCTTATGGCATTATTTTCTTGCTGTTTTTATCACCGTTCTAGTTATTATAAGAATGAGAATGTCGATATAAAGTAAGACTGTCTGTGGACCAGAAAATCCTAGGCTCCTGTGTCCAGAGTCCGAGTGGAGTTTGAGATGAAAGTAGCAAATATTTTTTATTGTAACATTTAGTTTTTGTAGTGCTTCTTTGTTATCAGGCATCACTCCTGGCATTTTCTGTATGTTATCTTTTAGCCTTTGCACACGAGGTACAGATTGTCATCTTTGTTTTGCAAATGAGGCGTCCTGGGCTCAGGGTGTCAGGGGACGTACCAGGACCGCAAAGCTGGTATTGGGAGGAACCGCGTGACTTCATTTCTCCACACAGCTCAGCCCATGCACATTGACCTCTTTGGTGTGTCAGGAACAGCATCATTATTTTTAATAGCAGAAAATTAGATGGTTGTGATGTTCCGTTTTTTACCTCTCTTGATCCTTTCCAATTCTGCATTAGAATTTAATTAGTTTCCTTAGCACATAGCCAAGGTTGGCTCACCACGCTGCTTAAAGTCTCCCGGTAACTCCACTTTGCTTGAAGAGGGTATGATTTAAACCCCAGTGCCAGGCTTTTGAAGCAGTCGGACTCCAGCCTCAGCCCCTTTCACCCAGTCTCACTGCCGTGCTCCGAGGCCTGTGCTCCAGCCACCTGAGCAATCCGCTCGCTCCTCTGGGAGCATGCATTTTTCTTTCCCTGCTCTGTACTTAAACATTAGCTTGAGTTCAGCATTTCCTTATAGACAAGTCGCTTAATCTCTCCCGTCTGCTTTCCCGTCCGCCTGGAGTTGTTTGGCCTATGTGGGATGATGCCTATGTTGACTGGAAACAGAAAGTCCACTAGGCGTTCTCTCAGCAGAAGGGATTTACTGGAGACAAGGGATTGCAAGGCGGTGTGTGCAGCCGTGGCAAGCCAAGTGCAAGACTGGAGAGCAAGGAGGAGGACGTTCTTCTCAGAGGGGAAGAGGCAGTTAAGAGAAGGGGCTGTTAAACCACCCGGCTCTGTTGTAACCACAGGGTTCCTCCAGGAGGGCTTTTGCAACCCGCTGAAGGCGCGAGAGCTCCTCCCCAAGGCCCTCCCGTTCCTGTCTTGGTTAAGGTCTCGGAGCAAAAAGTTGACTCATGTAGAGTGTTTAGTAGCACCTCGGGCAGATAGTGATGCATAGTGGTGGCTGGTTAAAATGAAGCCTGGAGAGGTACAAGATGAAACAGAAACGACTTGTGACAGGGACTAAGGAAGCACAATAAATGAGGTGAAGTTAGAAAGCCCTTCTAATGGGAGACTGCCAAGCAAACACAGAGAAGGGATGGCGGGGTTGGAAAGTCATCACCGGATTCTAAAATGGATGGATGCTAGTTTGATGAGGAACTGGTATTTTCACATGGTCTCACCTCATCTCCCCATAACTTACCAGTTAATTACAACGGCAAACGTAACTTTATAAAAGTGGCGAAACCCTGGCAAGCACTGCCTTCATGATTCTACATCAATGACGTGATCAAAATTAATACCAGTATTGGGAAAATTAACCTCACGTGCTTCCTGATATATTCTAAGACAGAGACCATAATTTCATTGATATCCCCTCCAAGAATGCATAACCTGCCACTAATCATGAGAACACATTAGATAAAACCCAGGTTGGAGCTTGGTCCTCAAAATAACTGGCCTCGCCTCTCCAAAGATGTCAACATCAAGAAAGACAGAGGGCTCCTGACTAAAGAGCTCGGCTAGCCAGGGTGACCATGAACTAGGGCTGGGCTGGGGAGAAAGTGGCTATGAAGAGCATCAATTGGGGCAGTGACAAAATCTGCGTAGGGGGTAGAAATGAGATACTATTGTTACTATTCCATTATTTAGGGAACGGTATTTTTACCATAGTTATGGGTGTTGACATTGGAGGTTGTGTTCTGGTTCTGTGAGAGAACGCTCTCTTTCTGGGGGGGGGGGGGGGAACGCACGCTGAAGGGTTTAGGGATAGGCACGTGCTGTCGCACACACTCAGCCCAGCCGTCGCGGGGAAGTGTGCGCGTGTGTAAGAGAGAACGCGAAAGCAAGGGAAGCGGAATGTGAACAGTTGGGGAATTTTCCTAATGGGAGTGCGGAGATTTCTTGTACGGTTTTTGCAGATATTTTTTGTGAGTTTGAAACTGTATCAAGATACATTTTTTGAAAACCTAGGCGTAAGGCTTGTGACCTAGGACAGACTTCTTCCGTGGGGCCGGATGAAATGGACGGTTCTCACCGGTCCTCCTAGAGTAATGCCAGGCCTCACGCCGCCGTCCCTTGGAGTGTCAGCCTGTGAAGCGAGACTGGAGTGTAACGTCTCCAAAACGGTGTTACTCGCGTTCGTAGCTTTCTCCCGCTCTGCCTTCGTTCAAGCCGCTCCAGCACCTGCAGAAAGATGTGTAGACCCCATATGTTGTCCTTTGCATGTGCAATTTCTCACACCTGAGCATTTGATGAGGTTTGGACTGTAGACAATTTGAGGCTCTAATCTGGGGCAAGAATTCAGAATGTAGCTCTTCTGTGTTGTCAAATTCGGACGCTTGTGCTTGAACAGGCAGGTGGGTTGAGGCGAGAGCCTCTTTGTAGATGTTCCTGTCGGCGAGGCCAGAGACTTTAATGAGGGAACAGCCTGGGCGCGGTCCTCCAAGACATAAGTTCGCTCCTAAATCCTGTGCCATAAATATGTCAGTGATCATTTTAGCCTGGCACATTCTCAAGAAAAAGATTGAAACGTTGTTTATTGTGGCCGTCAAAAAAATACCTCCATGTAAGCTATCCCCATCCCGGCCCTGAATGTCTACTTTTGAATATGGTGACATTCTGACAAGAGCTCTGAAACTTAATTGTGAAAAGTGTGAAAGATGACGAAATTCAGTGGGCCAATATATATAGAATTATTGACTCTGAGCCATTTAAACATTTGAGAGATAGAATAGTGGATCTTAAGACAGTTTTTCTGACAGTAATTAGCAGGACCACCTACGTAATGAGGCTGCTCCTAGTGACAGTAACGCCTACTACAGGGGAAGGGTAGTCTAGCGTGTCAGGGAAAACCTCCGTCTTTGTAGTCAGGCTGCCCCATTCACACCCCTGTCACCTCACTTACCGGATGTGGGACCCCGGGTGACTTATTCAACCTCTCTGAGTCGTTCCGCTGTTCTCTAGAGCTTGTCCTCCTTTCTCTGGGGGTAGTACTATTATATCAGGGCCCGCCGCAGAGCACTGTGTGTGGGGGTCAAATTCATAATTGTATCTCAGTGGAACAGGCACACAGGAAGTACCCAGTATCTCTAGATGTTAGCACTTCTTCGTCTAGTCTCAAAAGCAGTGAGCTGTGTTTAAGGAGGCCCAGACCCTGTTTTACATCACTTAATTTTTACCTGGCAGGGGCCCTTTCCCACTTCCATGCAAGCAGTGGTGGCCAGGAGTGTACTTCATTCTTTCTCCCTGTGTTGTCCACAGAGGCAAAAAAGCCTCAAGAATAGCAATAAAAACTGGACATTCTCATGCTGTTTCTGACAACTTTCCTACCCTAAAGAGAATAAAAGCAGTCAGCATTGGCTTTAAAAACAAGAGCAAACAACTTCACACATTGCAGTTACTTATTGAAGGAATTGGCAAAGACTTGAGGAAGGTAACTTCTAGAAACCCACTGAATCCGTAATTTTGGTGGGGAAGTTATTCAGGGTAGAAAAGTTGGCGTGGATCACGAGCCCACCAGGCAGAGTGGACCTTAAATAGTTCTAGTATCATTTTCCACTCAGGTGCTCTGTTCAACGTATACTTTTCAGTAAGTCTTTCATATGAAAAAATGCAGGTTGTGCCCTATTGCAGAAGGAGGGGGGAGAAATCTTGAGTTATAAAGCTGAGAAGAATCTTATCTTACTCTCAGGTGTCCGTAAGCACCTGGGTTTTCAGGATGCCCCTCACTGTGGTGACGCTGCTGCCGACTCTTTCCTGGAGCTGCGTTCATTCCTGATTCCTGTGTTCTCTTTCAGGGGAACAAAAATTTTATAATTCAATTCAAATGCAATTATATCCCTATAGTCCTTTCTAAATTCTGTTGTTTTGTTTGCTGCTTCACTGCCTGGCTAAGTCATTTCTAGTTTCTAGGACAAGCCCCAGCCTTCCCCGAACAGTTGCTGGATGTCTAGACAAGTACAGAGGTGTAAAGGCCCCAGAAAGCAGTTCCAGCCCATCCTCCGTGTTCACAGGTCTTGTTGAGAAGGAGACCCCTTCCTCCATTTCACTTTTTAAGCTTCTGAACATCACCAGTGCAATCTGAAATACAAATAAGCTCCAGGACAGTTATGCCAAGCCAGGGCCGGCACCTGGGAACGGTGAGCTGAGTGCCCCGTAGAAGCTGGTGCTGGGTCTGTGTGCTGTGCCGGTCAAGTTCATGGTGCTGGTGAGCTGTGGTAGGAACCTACTCTCAGATGTTCCCCCCACAGGCACCTCGTGCTGGCGGTCAGTACTCTGTTGTTTGTTTGTAAGTAAATTCGAGAGGAACTTTTCCATTCAGATGTATAATGCCGTGCTTAGGGTGGTGTTCCTTAAACAATTTTGGCTTACAACTCCTTGGGGAATCCGAAAAAAGCTGTGGACCCTTTTGTCTCAGAAGAAGGCACATTTGCTTACACAAACTCAAAAAAATGCAGTAATTTCAAAGAATGGAGCACTTTCAAAATGGTTCATGAAGCCTTGTAAATGCTCTAAAACTGGCCGTTAAAAAATCTATCTTCCTCTTCCTTTGAAAAGGTTCTGGGGGGGGCTCTCTTGAACCTCTTAACCATCTCAGAATATGCAGTTCAAGGCAATGACAATAACTGCCACTTCGGAGCTTTCCCTCCTGGCCAGACGACGGACCCCTCGTAGCCGCCAGTGAACTCAGGATCACCCCTTCCAGGCCCGCCCTTCTGCAGCCTCCCCACCGCAGGTAGCCCGGCCCCCGTCTCTTCAGGAGCAGACAGGCGCTGGGTCCTGCCCTGCCCTGCTGACAACGTCCTCCGGGCCACCATCGTCTCTCACCTTGTGCGTTGCACGGGGGCTCCTGACTTCCACGCTCACTGTTCTCAACACAGCGGTCAGAGGCATTGGTCCTGCTGAAATGCAAGCCTTGTACTGCCATTCAACTCAGAATCCTCCAGAGGTTTCCCATTTCACTCAGAGGAGAAGATGTAACCCTTGTAATGGCGGAAGCTCTGTGCTGCCCAGCTCCTGGGCGGGGGCGGCCTGTTCACTTGGATCACAGTATGGTGTGCGGTGCAAGACATACAGGGCGGCCGCCGCAGTGGCTGCGAGGACCCACCCAGGCTGCCCCAGTGTCCTTACCCACTCGCTTCTGTGACCTGGGCTCCCCCACTCCTTTTCCCTCATCATTGTTCTGGCCACGCCAGCCTCCTTTCTGAGTCTCAAGTCTGCCAGGCCCTCCCCTGCCTCAGGGTCTTTGCACTTGCTTTTACTTCTGCCAGGAAGGGCCTTCCCTCAAATAGCTTAGTGTATGTCTTTACGTTCCTAAAGTCTTTGCTCAGAAGTCACCTTGGTGGGGCATTAACTGACCACCCTTATTAAAATGCCGTCCTCACTTCTACCCTAGCACTTCTTATCTGCCTTTATCTGTGCTGGAGTTTTTTGTTTTTGGGGAGGGTAGTAATCATCATCTTCCCACATATTAATAATAGCTCATTTATGTATGTTTCTCTCTTCCCACTGGAATGCAGGTTATACTAGGATAACCTGTTGTTTTGTTCAGTGCTGTGTGTATAGGACCTAGAAGAGAGACTGATAGATAATAAAGACTCATATCTGTTGAGTGAAATGAGCAAACACTAGGAAAATATATATTTTTTGTAAATATGGTTTTAGATTTAATGAGATTAAGCAACTTGCTCAAAGTCACACAACTGATAGGTAGCGTACCTAGAATTTTTGCACGTTCTGATGTCAAAGACTGTGTTCTTAACTACTGAAAATATTTCTTTCTGAGGAAATGCAAAATAGCAGGTCAAAATATAGTCCAGAAATGATAGTCTTAAAAGGCCAAGGAGTCAAGTTCGAGTTGCTAGCAGTGGCTGCAGATTTGGGGGAAGGGGGCTCTAGAAAGAGGGGACCCACCGGTGAGGTAGTTCCGAAATCCGTGTACGCTGACTGACTCCTGAACGGAGAATGCGTGGGGCCAGGACCTAAGCAGCCAGCTGGAGGAGCCACATACAGATCTCACCAGCTCCTGCCTTGGCGGAGACTGAGGCTAGAGTTCGCTTCCTCCCAAAGTACAGGGGCTGAGTAAGTAAACACCGCAAGATGTTCATTAAAATTCTAGAAAACTCTTGTCTTAGGAGTAAGAACCATATTCCCAGAATCCAAAATAAATACTAGTATTTATGCATAAATATCATATTAGATTTAAGTAAATACTTAAAGGTAGGAAAAAACCCGTGTTAGTTTGCAGGAATGGTATTTTCTTTTATGCCTTTTTAACAATTAGCTTTGTGTTAAGATACAATTAAAACCCTTGGCAAAGTGCAGAAGCCTCAGTCGGGCAGTGCTTGGTGCTGGCATGTGCCTTGTGAAGCGCACTGCAAGACAACGGGCCATTACTGCTGTGTCGGCTTTTTAGAGTTTAAAGTTGCATGGGGACTTTAAAGTCAAAACGATAAAAATTTGTGAGCTCGTGAAGATTCCGCTTTGTTCTTTTATCAAATTGTGGTAAACACAACAGGTGGAAATACTTGTGATACGTGCTTTTCAATTTTTTTAGGAGAAAAGCTTTACACTGTATCTGTGACTATTTTCTAGGTATACATTGTCGTGTGTTAAGGTGGTGATGGTTAGTTTCTGATGAAGTTACTATCGGTTTACTGATAAATGTCTTACTAGAGCTGGTTATGAACATAATGGTGTTGTGGTTTTATTATCACTCAGTTTTCTTTATTTGTTTCTCACTGTAGCTTTTTGTCTCTTACGTCCTTCTTCCTCCTGAGATAAGTAGGGCCGGCTGACAGGGAGGCGGAAGCCCTGTAGGTTCAGGTGTTTTGATTTGGCTGTGCTGCGCCCCTTTTTCTGTTGGGCTCTGAGGGGCCATAGGATGGCTACCTGCTACCTGTCATGCATTTTTGGAAGGGTACGTAGAAAATTCTGGAAAATAGGGCATCTGCGTAGAAACGGTGACTGTTAGAAAGGAAAGATGGGATTTTCCTCTGTGTCTGGTTTTGTTCTGTTCATCTTTCATCTCGGTCACTGAGTGGCAGATGTCTCCGCACTGCACAGCAAGTCAAATATCGGGTGGCGGCGGCAGAGGGTTCTGATGGGCTGCATTTTGGAAGCTGTATTTAAAGATATGCAGGATTCATGTAATAGTTTTAGTGGCAATACTCTATGCAAATTCACTTGATTGCAGTTAGGGTAGTTATTACTATATGAATTTAGTAATATATTCCATATGAAACTGTATACTAAGAATTGTGCCCAGAGAACATATTAAAATCAATGCCTTATGGTTAATCCAAAATGATTAGAAGGAAATTCTTCCTGTAGTTTTTGAGCACAAGTGAAAGAAAGAAAAATGTATTTCATTTTTAGATTATATAAATGGTGGAGAACTTTTTACCCATCTTTCTCAAAGAGAGCGCTTCACGGAGCCCGAGGTGCAGGTCTACGCCGGAGAGATCGTGCTCGCCCTGGAGCATCTCCACAAGGTAAGGCGCTCCACCTCTGCGATTTCTTTCTCCGGAAAAGCTGCTAACTGAAGTCACGCTTCGCCGAAAGAGCGAATGTCTTTGCCTGTCACTGTCTTCGCAGAGACTGCGAAAGCGCACATGTAGACCGTGAATCGAGTTTTGCAGCTTCACAGTTCTCCTTTTTAAAAATCGACTTTTCTGTATCAGCTCCCGTGATGCAGATTTAAAATGTAGAACCCGAGCAATTTTTAATTTATGTTTCATAAAAAACCCTAATGCTTATTGCAAAGTATCATCAGAAGAAAATCTGTCATTCTTCAATATTATCTTATATTTGTTTCAGTAGTGTGGCGTAGTGATTAGACAGCCGTGCACTTTACAAAGTGTTCACCCTGGTATTTCCAGTACCCAGCTGGCACCAAACATAGTTATCACCATGAATTTTTCATTTTACAGTAACCTTTAAGAGGAAACCAGAGGATATAACGTGTATTTCCTTAACTGTGACTTACTCTCTTGCAGAGTGCTTTACGTTTTCAGAGGTATGTTTTCTGAGTAGGTCGGAGAATATTAATTATTTGAAAGAAGCCTCCACCTGTGCTGCCCAGCTGTCCCCCGCTCCTACTCTGGCCCGTTTATTTTGTGCCCGAGACCCTTTCTGACGCCCTCCCCTCCTCTGCGCCTCCATGGAGTGTGAACTCAGTTGCTAAAAACTTTCTATGAAGTTCATGTCTGTGAGGCTGTTTGAACTCTGTAAGAATCAGTTTAAACCTCAAAAAATACTGTTTCAGCTGCTCTTAATCTTGATCCAAGCAACTTTGACTAAAAGAACTTTTTTTTTAACTTAATGAGGAAGCATTAGTGTAGAAGCAAATAGTCACTATGTAGACAAGGCTTGTGCCTCAGAAATAGAAAGCACCAGAGTCACTTTTACCAAAGCTGCGAGGCTCTAAGGAGACCTCCATGGCTTGAGTCACGACGTTGGGATGATGCAGGCACATCATGAAGCCACGACACTTCTTTGTCAAGTGTCAGGTCCTGCACTGGATTACTGATAAACAGATTAAAGTGCAAATTGTGGAGCGTAGAAAAAGACGGAGAGAAATGAGGGGAAAGGGCCGGAAGGAGCCAGGAAGTCAGAATGACAACATGGAGACAATGGGCAGAAGAGGAACAATGATGAGAAGATACAGGAAAAGATACAGGGGATCAAGAAGAGGGCAGATCCAGCCCAGAACATGACTGAGACCTGGCAGGTGGAGGGAGAGCGGTTCAGAATAGGAACCTCCAGGGGAGTGAAGAAAGGATTTGTAAGAGCAGGAGGGAAAGAGGAAAGGCCCTGGGGGTGGGACTGCAGTGCCCTGCAGGGAAAGAGAATGTGGAGCAAGGGAGAGGGAGCTGAACCGAGGTGATGGTAATGGACGTCGGTGCTCCTTTCGATAGAATTGTCGGTGTGGTGACAAGTTTCACGCTTACGATTATGTCGTGGGATGGAAAGTAGTTAGGACGTCTTTTTGTGCATGAGCCAAGTGGGGCCCAAGAATAGGCTGAAAAGGTCTTTGCATTCTATGGTTAGAGGTGTTGGAAGTAGTTTTTTATGGCATAAAAATTGTGGTGGGAATCCCCATAAATCCCAGAGTCAAGACTAACAAATTGCAAAGCTCTGACAGGAAAGCTGAGTAAATTCAGTTTTTCATTTGTGTGAAGGCTTTAATTCTGGTTATTGAAGGAAAACCCATGCACATTCATTCTTACGGAAACCGGGTCGTCGGAAGTAGAAGTGGAGAAGGTGGTGACTACTGGGAGCAGATGTAATTGACAGGGAGGGAAAGTAGCGGAGCAAGTCAGACCTCAGCTGAGTTCCCCTTCATCTTCGTGTCCTGGAAAGAGAAATGCAGAGAAGGACCACACAGAGCCAGTTTTATGAACACCGGACTTCCCAGGAAAAGGCAAAAACGGGAGTTTGTTTGGAACTGCTGTAGGAGTAAAAACAGACGCGGATGCTGTGGGACCTGGTTAGTCTGGAAACCACGCTGAAGCCGTTTGGGAGGTGGTGGTCAGGGACTGGCCAAGGGCACCTGAAGGTCGTCTGGAGCGAGGATGGAGTCTGTGAAGGAGGACAGAGACAGGAAGAGAAGCAGCAGTTGTCCGGGAGACCCCAGAGAAGCAGGCCCAACAGCAGTGGACCCTCCTTGCGCAGAGAAGGAAGACCTGGTTGGAGGGGTGCGGGGAACCCAGTGGATGCACCCGGAGACGGAGGACTCAGCATTTGCCCTGTTCAGTGCCTAGGACCCACCGTAGCCGGCTGAGCAGCACACTGCCTCTTTTGGGTTTGTTTTTGAGGTAGATATGAAAGACTTACGGAAATTGTTATGTTTAAACGCATATTTATTTGTTTTTGCAGTTGGGAATTATATACCGTGACATTAAGCTTGAGAATATTCTGCTTGATTCTAACGGCCATGTGGTGCTGACAGATTTTGGTCTGAGTAAGGAGTTTGTGGCTGATGAGGTGAGTATTATGATTTTAATTTAAAGTTAGTAGTAACAGAATATAAACAATGATGAAAAATTAGCTGTAGAATAAGCTTTTAATGGGGGTAATACCATATGGATTATGGATTTTCGTGCAGATTTACCTAGAGGAACATTTGGCATGAGTGACTGTGGAGATTTTTAGTTTAAAATTACCATGGAACCATTCTGTTAGAACTGCAGGAAACCTTTGATAAACATTTCAGTATTCCCCAGGTTAAAACAAAACAAAACTATGCATTTAACTTTCCCCATAAAATGTAACGGAAAAATTTAAATAACCCATGGGGGGGCTTTAGAACTATGGCTTAGGTGGTAGCCAATAGAAAATTAGAAACCCAAGCATATATGGTTTACATTGTGGTTGCAAAGTAGGACATGTCATGTTGTGATGGTCCTTTGAGTTCACTTGACAAGAACAATAAGAATCTACTAGACTTAATTCTTGAATAATCTTACTGTTTTGTTTTGCTTATATGAACTAAAATCTGCTAACATGCAGATTTTCAGTATGGAGTGCTTTGCATTTTAATATTGATTGAACTAGTTTAATATTACAAAAGCATTTAATGACATTTAAAATTGTACATCTGCTCATTGTAATTAGTACTATTTATGTAGCAGTTGTAATAAAATTATATTTGTACACTTACCAGTTATTCAACATAACTAAGTAAATATGAATGCCAGTTCATTTCTATCTGAGAAATGATTGATACAGAATACAAAACCTCAGTAAAATTTTTGAAGTAGAGGACTTTGGGGTTCCAAATCAGGTGTCCCTGTTTCTGATTATTAGCTTTTTTCGTCATATGCCAAAGCAGCCCTAGGTGAATTAGTGCTGAAACTATAAAAACTAAATATCTCAATTTTTTAATCTTACCTGTATTCATTCAATTTACTTCTTTAATGAATATCGGTTGACCACTTGTTACACTAGGTACTAGGTGATATGATGATGAATAAAATAGAAAGTGTCTGCCTTTGTGAAGCTGTGGGTATAATATATTATCTTTGGCAGGAAACCATAGTTGTAAAATCGATTAGATGAATTTTGAGAAATTTACTTCGAAGTTTGATTTTAATACTTTTTCTCCTTTGCGAAAGTTAGTGGCAACTTCAGTAAACTGTGGCTGATTAAATGTTAGCAGTTGCTCCATCACCAAACCCACTACAAGTAACAAAGAGTAGGACAGGCATGCACTCGAAAGGGAGGGAGGAAAACACCAACCAGATTTGGGACATAGATGGCAGACGCACTCATTGTAACTGACAGTCGCTTGCATTAAAATACCATCTTTCTTGGAATGAGTTTCTTGCTTGCCCATTCCTGTTCTCCCTCCTTGGTTTTCAGCTTCAGTGAGCCTCCTTGATCACAGTTAAACCCTAAACCAGTAGTGTGAGAAGCCCCAAAGCAGGCTACTTTGCACCTCTGACCCCCACAGACGCTCAGGCATCGGGAGTCTCACCCCTCAGAGGGGCAGGTGGTGTGGGGCATAGGAGGTCTAATTGGAAGGATGTACAAAGAACATGTCCCAGGGATGTGTAAGATAAGCTCACCTACGGCTTGTGATGATGTCATAGTTTCTTTTTATATTTTGATTTTTATATAATTCATTTCCTTTGTCTATACTCTAATAGACTTAGTTTCTTCAGTCATACTGTGTTTTTTTAAAAACACTATTCTGAGTAGGGGTCTGTCAGCCTCAGCAGACTGCGAAGGGTCCCTGGCACATACGTACAGGACCCCTGCATAGACAGATGCGGTGCGCACCTTCCTCTCTCCATGGAACCATTCGTACATCTGCCTGGGCGCTCCGTCAGTATTGGGCGAGGGCCTCCTCCGAGCTGGACATTAGGCTAGGTTCTGGCAATAATGCAACAGTGAAAAGAATCACCCAGCAAACCCCGTGCTCATGGGCGTGTGTGTCTGATCACTTGGCAGATGTTGGCGAGCAGCAAAATGTTAGGAACCAAAACAAAAATAAACAAACAAAAAATCAAACATGGATTGGAGTTGTTGGGTTTCCGTACTGATTAGTCAGATACACTGCGTGACTAAACCAGCCAGGCTGCCCCTCACAGGAGAGATGGTGTTTTCTGCTCGTCTTGTCAACAGCTACTCCTCAAGGGAAGGAAGGGCGTTCTCACCAGAGGCCATCGTTTTTGAGCACTTAGTTGTTTGGGTGCAAAAATGAAATACAGGGATTTGATCTGAAGTGGAGAAGCAATTTACAGATTCCCTTACTATTCACCAAATACAGTCCAACTGCATTTCGTAGTAGAGGTGTGACCTGTCATGTGTTAGTAAGCTTTGCAGTTCATCTCTCTTTGCCCCACAAGACGACCAACCAGCTCTTATCCTGGAGAGCACACTGTCACTCAAGGATTCCGGCAGAACTCCCAGAGCTGGGGAAGCTTTTCTGAGTCCCTGAAAACTTTGTCTGATGGTCTGTTGCCCCCAATCCCACCCATTTCCTGCTTAGCCAGTTTTCATGCCTAGACCCTTTCTACCTTGAAGATATTCCCACCGAACATTTTGTGTTGTGATTAGCTCTCATTTCTTTTTGCTTTCACTTCTCAGCCCAACTCACATGGAAACATCATCCCTCTTGGATGAGTTTCTTGTTTATTCATTCCTATCCTACCTCCTCAGTTTTCAGCTTAAACGGCACTTGAAGGACTTTCTTCCTTGGTTTCCAGTGTGTAGAGAGATCATATTTCTCTGTCTCTTTCTCTAACTCACCTCTCTCCTTTCCAGCCTCTTCCTCTTGGACCCTTTCTGTCACCATTTTAGCATGCCTAGTCTCTCCCGTCCTAAAAATTTTTTAATGCAGAGACAAATTGGATGGATGGACTGACCAGCAACCAGATAGATAAAAACAAGAACCACCTCAGACTTCCCGCGTTCCCTCCCAGCTAATGCCCCGTGGTTCTCCTTTGTCACTGTCGGTTTCCCCGCTCTCCTTGCTGACCCACATGTCTCCTCTGACTTCCGTGTCGGCCGCGGTTGGCTTGTACCCCTGCCAGCTAACCAAACCAGTTCTGGTGCTTTTCGGTCCTCGTCTTCCTTGGCCAGCTGGCAGCGTTGGACTGGAAACTGCCTCTCGGCTCGGCCCCTGTGACACCACACTCCTTGATGTTCCTTCTCTCTCTCTCTCTGTTTTCACAGGCTTTTCCTCTTCCACCTGACCGCTCAGTCCTGCGCTGCTCACAGTTCAGTGCTAGGGACTCCTCTCGTTTTAGGTGCGTTCTGTCCGTGTGTGCTGGTAATTCCCCAATATATGGCCGACGCTGACTTTCCTTCTGGGATCCAGACCCAAATATGCCCATGGTGTATTTCCACCTGACTTTCTCGTAGGCTTCTCCAGTTCAACATTTGAAAACTGAACTAGTCCCACCCTCCTTCTTTCAGTATATCTCAGTTTTATGTATTACAGATTCTGTCCTCATTTGCTTGGGGAAATATATTTTATTTAATTTTCAGGAAGTTATTTTTATGTGTGCTTGAAGTTCCTGCTCATGGCGTAATACTCATCTCTGTATATTTGTTAATTTAATAATTCAACAACTATTTATTGAGTACCTACTGTGTACCAAGTATTGTAGTAGGCCCTAGAAATATAGTGGTGAACATAGCAAATTCCTTGCCCTAATGGGCCTGTATTCTAGAGATGGTCATCAAATAGTTATATAATTATGTAATGTGCATTATTTACTTAATTATGAATTATTTCTAATATTTATTTTTGAGTTATTTAATTATGAATTATTTTAGGTTACATTTTACTAAACTAGATTGTACATAGAATAAAATTGATTTATTTTAGAAACCCTAAAAATCTTTTATATGATAAGGAACACTACGGATTTGATACTTTTACAAATGTGTTCTTTTCTGAAGCACAGAATTTGAAAAATCCCTTGAGATTCTGAGAATGAAAGAAGATATTTCTAACTATCTGCAGGCTAGTATATGTCCTTCATAGGATTTTTTGAGAGTACAGTTCAGCAAACATTTGTTGAGTTCTTGCTGTGAGTCAGAGAATCTGCTAGGTATTGGATGTGTGAGTCTGACTGAAGACTTTAAAAACATCAAGGGCATCTGCTCCTACCTGTATATAAAGAGAATGTCAAAATGATACATTTATGTGCTATTAGTTACCATGTGCTTAAATACGTTCTCTGTTTTCGTAATTTAACACTGAGCACTTGAAAATTTTCCCAGCGTTATTAAAATGAGCCTGCACATAGATAAATAAAACTAGAAGAAAAATAGCATCTTTGACATTTAAAACACAGGTAGCTAAGTCAATTATAACTCACCGCCATGGTAGATGTACTTAAAAAGAAAAGGTCTATGGACTATTTTCTCTTTCCAGAAAGTAGAAAAATGCAACCTATGCTCAGTTTAGATAATGTGATTCACTAGCTAATTTTTTAACATGTAAGAGGCTTTTAATGAGTGCAAAGACTACAAAATAAAGTTGGGAGATTTTTTTGGTTCTACACTTCCTGGCTGTGTGACGTTGGGCAAGTCACCTGGTCATTAATCCCTCTCAGTCTTAGTTTCTTCATCAGTAAAACAGTATCTGTCATATCTAGTTTAGAAGATCGTCACATGGACACAATAAGCTAATGCTTATGAAAGTGCAGAGCTCTATATAAACACCAGTTTCTGCTTGTAGGAGGCACTGTTCAGATTACTATGAGCAAAATTAAAATGTATGAATGAGAATCTTAAATTATTCTCCCTTAATATTCTTATTTGTAGGAAAGTTGTAAATTATAGTTTCCTCTGATAAATGCCTAGTTACTAGTATATGCAAGATTCTGCTATTACAACGCATGTTTCTCAAGATGCCTAAGGGAGCTTCAGGATCCAGAAAGAGCATGTTTCTGTTAGGAATCAGATAATTCTCTAAGGCAGCGTTTGTAGTACCTCTGTCTCCATTCCTGATTCTTAGTGACCATATATTCACGATTCTTTTCATTTACATGCATCACCGAAGAACCCCTTAGGTCTCTGTAAGTCAGTCCTATCAATCATTTGCCAAAGCCTTTGTGGTAAAATAGGTATAACGTAAAAATTACCATCTCAACCATTTCTAAGTGTACAGTTCAGTAGTGTTAAGTATACTCACCTTAACATGCAACAGTTCTCTAGAATTTTTCCTCTTCCAAAACTAAACTCTATACCCAGTGAACAACAACTCACCATTTTTTCTACCTCCTAGCCTCCGGCAACTATCATTCTACTTTCTGTTTCAATGAGTTGGACAATTTTAAATATTTTATTTCATTTCTTATTTTACAGGGAAGGGAGGGGAGAGAGAAGGAGAGGGTGGGAAATGTCAGCGTGAGAGAGAAACACCGATTGGTTGCCTTTGGCGTGCACCCCGGGGGACTGAACCTGCAGCCCAGGCATGTGCCCTGCCCAGGAGTAAAGCCAGCCATCTGACAGTTCATGGGGTGACACCCAAGCAGCTGAGCCACCCCAGTCGGGGCCTGATTTGGATGCTTCTTATTTCTTTGTCTTGCCTAACTGCTTTGGCGAGGACTCCCAGTGCTGTGCTGAGTAGAAGTGGTGGGAGGTGGCATCCTTACCTTGTTCCTGGTCTCCTTGTTACTGGTCTTAGAGGAAAAGCTTTCAGTTTTTCCATCATTAAATACGATGTTTGCTGTGGGCTTTTCATATATGCCTTTATTTTTTAAAATATTTTATTCATTTATTTTAGAGAGGTGAAGGGTGGGAGAAAGAAAGGGAGCGAAACATCAGTGTGTGGTTGCCTCCCACTCGCCCCCCTACCAGGGACTTGGCCTGCAACTCAGGCGTTTGCCCTGACTGGGAATCGAACCGTCAACCCTTTGCTTCCCAGTCCAGCGTTCAAGCCACTGAGCCACACCAGCCAGGGCTCATATATGCCTTTATTATGTAGTTTCCTTCTGTTCCTAGTTTGTTGTTGACTGTTTTTTATCAGAACAGGTATTGAATTTTGTCAAATACTTTTTCTGGATTGATTAAATGATCATGCAGTGATCGTTCTTCATTCTGTTAATGTAATTGTATTACATTGACTGACTTTTGAGTCTTGAACTATCCTTGCATTCCAGTATTAAACTTCACTTGTTTGCAGTATCTAATTCTTTTAAAGTACTGTTGAACTGGGTTTGCCTAGTATTTTGTTGAGGATTTTTATATGTAAGTTTTATCGGGAATATTGGCCCGTAATTTTATTTTCTTGTAGTATCTTTCCCCTGGCTTTTGTATCAGGGTAAGCTGGCCTCAAAAAATGAGTTTTAAGGTGTTCTTTCCTCTGAATTTTTTGAAAAGTTTAAAGATGATTGGTCCTACTACTTCTTTAAATGTTTTTTAAAGTTTTCCAGCAATCCATCTGATCCGGGACTTTCCTTTGTGGGGAGGATTTTGATAACTGGTTTAATCTCCTTACTGATTGTGGGTCTGTTCAGATTTTTAAATTCTTAATGATTCAGCCTGATAGATTGTGTGTTTCTATATGTTTCTAGGAATTGAACCACATGAAGTTTTCCAGTTTGTTGGTGTGTAATTATTCATAGTCGTGCCTTGTAATGTCTTCTCTTTTTTTCCTGATTTTAGTTATTTAGTCTTCTCTGAATTTGTCAGTTTTGTTGATCTTTTTAAAAAAACTCATAGTTTTGTTAATTTTTCTCATGTTTTTTATTTGTTTCTGCTGTAATCTATTATTTCTTTCCTTCTGTTAACTTTTGATTTTTTCTAGTTCTTTTTTTAAACATTTTATTCATTTATTGTTAAAGAGAGGGGAAAGGAGGGAGAAAATGAGGGAGAGAAACATCGATGTGTAAGAGGAACATCAGTCAGTTGCCTGTCATACACCCCCATCCAGGGACCTGGCCCACAACCAGGCCATCTGCCCTGACTGGGAATCAAACCTGTGACCTTGCGGTTTACGGGATGATGCCCAACCCACTGAGGCACACCAGTCAGGGCTGTTTTTCTTGTTCTTGAGGAGTAAAATATTTTAAAATGAAACCTCTTCCTATCTCAGTATATTAAGATATTCTCTTTATTTTCTTTTTTAAAATTAACACTTTAAAATCCTTAATTTACTAGGAATTAATTTTTGTGTGTAAAATGAAAAGGGGATCTTATTTTATTTTTTGTAGAGATAACCCCATTGACTGAACTATTCATTGAATAGTCAGTTACTCATTTTCCTACTGATTTGAAATGCAGTCTGTCATGTACCAAATTCCTATGCACGCTTGTGAGTTTGTTTCTAGGCTTTTCACTCGGTTCCTTTTGTCTGTTTGCATCTCCCTAAGTCAAAACCAAAAACCTTAAAGGCCGTGCTTTCACAGTGAGTCTTAAATCTGGAAAGGTGAGATCTTTCTTCTCTTCACTCTTTATCCTACTATTCCTTTCTCCCTTCCCCTTACCTTCCCCCTCCGTGTTCACTGTCTTATCTGTTTTCAGTCTTTGGCTGCTCCACATTAATGTGGAATGGAAGTTATAAATTAATTTGAAGAGAACTGCAATCTTTGGATATTGAATCCTCCAATTAAGAATTTGCATAAATGAGTATTTATATATTCCCATTTATTTTGTTGCTATTTTATGTTCTCTAATAATATTTTAGAATTTTCTTTGGAATGCCTCATATATTATATTACTAGGTTTATTTCTATAACTTTATAATTTTTTTCTATTTACAAAAATTAGAATATCTATGTTTTTCTTGCCAGAGTATAGGAATGTTATTTCATATTAGTTCCACTAATTCACAGATTCACTTCAAATTTTTACTTCCTAGATGACTGTGGTTGACTTTTTGCAAATACCAGTTTAATATTTTAAAAATATTTTTAGTTATATTTAGGTGTTCAATTTCTTCTTGAGTCAATTTTGGTAAGTTAATGTTTACAGAAAATGTTTTTTTTTCCTTCATTTTTTGGCATCATGTTCATAAAATTTCCTTATTTTTTAATCTCTATTTTAATTGTAGTAATATTTTCTTTTAAATTACTATTGTTGATTTTTAACTCTTTTCCTTGATCAATTTGCTAGAGATTTGTTCATTTTATTATTCTCTTCCAATAAATAACTTTTGTCAAGCTCTGATTTTTTCTATTTCTTTCATGCTGTTCCTTTATTTCTTCATTCCTTTTACTTTCTGTGGGTTTTTCATATTTTCTAAACTTTTGAATGGGACACCCAGCTCATTAACATTTAGTCTTTTTAAATAAAACTCAGTTTCTACGAGCGGCTTCAGATGTATCCCACAAGTTCTGATCCATAGCGTTTGTACTCTTGTTCCAATAATCTAATGTTCAGTATGGGTTTTTTCCATTGGGACATGAATTACTTAGAAATGGGTTTTTCATTTTTCAAAAACATGAGTTTTTGGTTATCTTTGGGTAAATGAGCTCTAATTTTGCTTTCTATTTGGAGAACAAAATATATATGATTTTATTTTTGTGGTATTTGAGATTTGCTTTGTGATCTATTACATGATTAATTTCTGTAAATGCCTTACGTTTACCTGAAAAGACCGTGAATTCTCTAATTGTTGGATATAAAGTTTTATATATTTTTTAACATCAGGCAAATCTTCCATAGCTTCACTGATCATTGTCCTGCTTGATCAGTCAGCTACAGAAGAGATACGTTAAAATACCCACAGGGATTGTGGATTTGTCCATTTCCTGAAGATCTCTCCATTTTTGCTTATACAGTGTAAAGCTCATCAACAATTTGTGAGGGTGTTCAGGTTTGGAATAGTGTTATTTCCCTTGTGAAATGTTCCTTTTATGATTATGCAATGACTCTACCTTATTATAATAATCCTTTTTACCTTAAAGTTCATTTTCTTGCTATTAATAAGATACTCCAGCCTTCTGTTGGTTTGTGCTGGTCTGATGTATCTTTTTCCATCTCTTTACTTTCAATATTTCTTTGTCATTATGTTTTAGGTGTGCCTTTTATAAATAACATATAGCTGGATTTTGTTTTTGATCCAGAGAGTTTCTGTCTTTTAACTGGTGAGTTAAATCTGTATATTATGATTACTGATATACTTTTATTTTTCTCTTCTTACTGTGTTTTTCTTTTTATCATATTTTCTCTTTGCTTTTTCCCTTCCTTTCCTGACTTCTATTCAAATGATTAAGATTATTTCATTTCTCCCTAATGGCCTAGAAGTTGTGTATTCTATTTCTATTATTTTAGTAGTTATCTCCTGAAATTTTTATATAATGACTTAGTAGAGTCCAAAATTAACCATTATGTCCATGGTTGCCATGACCACTTCAAGACATTAGAATGTTTGAACTTCAATTATCCATCCAATTTTATATGTTATTGTTACTTACTATTTTAGTCCCACCTTATATTTCCTCAAATTAATTATTGTTATGTAATTATTATTTTATAAATGCAATACTTGTTTAGATTTTTTCACATTTACCTGTTTTCTCAGTTCTTTGTTGCTTCTTACATCTTACTCTATTCTTGTGAGTTCAGCTTATTTTTGAAGTGCACCTTTAGATTTTTTTTTCAGCAAGGATCAGTGAATAATAAATAGTAAGTCTATCTCTGTCTTAATATACCTTTATTTTGCCCTGTATATCCAGTAATTATTTATATGTATGTATGTATACATATGTGTGTAAATGTATATATGTGTATCCACACATGTATATATACACACATACACATATCTAGGAATAGACTAGTTTTTTTAAAATATCTTTTTATTGTAAAATAAAACAAAACAAAAGTATGGTTTAGTGAATTATTGTAAGATAAACACTCTTATAACCACTACTCAAGAAATAGAAATGCATCAGCTATGAATATATTTTTATTGTTTACTTGGGGCTCTTGAAACATTTAGGATAATTTTCTCAAATATATCTTCTGTTTTACAAATTCCTTCTTTAGTTGTATCTATTTACTCTGCCTATTTTTGGTTACTATATTTTTTCATTTATGTAGTTCTCCTTGATTCTTTTTTATATTGTTCTTATCTTTCCTGTGCTGCTGTATTGTTTCATGGATATTTTCCTTCCTTTATATCTTTCATCTTTTACAACAAACTGGTCTTTTATAGGTTATTTGTCTACCATTTAAAGTCATCCTTTTTGTTGCATTGATGGAGTCTAGTTTATTTGTTTAGTAATTTTATGCCTCCAGGGTTTCATCAGTGTGAATCCTGGGCCAGCTGAGTTGTGGGAATTTCTCGGGTTCTGCTCTGTTCCAGAGCATCACCAGGTTGGACCAGATTTTCTCCCTTTCCCAATACCATGGGGGGAGAGTCAATCCATGCCCCAAACCTACAAGAGATGCAAGCCTAGCAATGTGATTATTGGTTCGTTTTTAAAGCTAGGACCCAAACTGAAACAAACCTGCGCAAGTGGGTGGAGTTTATTTTTCTAGACTTCACATTTACTTAGGGTTCAGCTTTCTTCGGTTCCAAGGTTTGCGCAGGAGTGTTCATTCCAGTCCACCCCATGTCAGTGGAGGGCTTCATCTTTTGTCCTCATAAAAGTATCAGGAGTCATGCTACTGGATTGCTGAGACCTGAAACAAATTACCCGCCTTCTTTTTGGGCAGCCATGGCACAGGTCATATGCCCCCTCTTACCGGTTTTCAGTACCCTCCTCAGGGCTGGCACCTTTGGGGTTACCCTTTCCAGGGGTTGGAGCACAGTCTTGGATGATTAGCAATCCAATATTTACTTAAAATCAAACACTTCCAGGTAATTGTCGTGAGATTTTTTCAAAATTAGGGTGGGGAAAAATGACACAATGTGGAAAAACTTGTGTCATTGGTAATTTAACTTACAAATTTATCTATAACGAGCAGGTAATAATGGAATAAAACATTGGCAAATGAAAACTAGGAATTATTTAGTATAGTATTGAGAAATACTTGAGAGTTTGGCCGTTGAGCTCCTACTTGGATTCTTCTCAGGAAGGAAACCAGTTTTGTAGGGTTTGGGTTTCTTTACGCAGTGTTGTCTGACGGTGCGAATGAACAATGAAGCCTTTTTGGTCAGCTGGTCACATGAGCACAATAGTCCGCATCATCGGCCAGAATGGTGTGCGCACACCGCTTTTACTGTTTTCATGTTTGAGTGAATCCTCATTCACTGTATTTTAACTTTGCGTTAGCTTTACTAAGTGATATTCCTTGTAAAATAGTGTTAAATTAAATTCTAAATAGGTGGATTGACTGTCCCCCTGAGAAAAAGATTACTGTAACTGCATTTTGAACAAACGGTAAACAGTAGCCACAGTAGAACGTGGCTGTGCCCTCCCGGCCTCTTCCTGTCGTAGTTCACGAAATACGGCCTGCAGCCTCTCCTGCCTCCCACCCGAAACCTTCCCCGGTCAGGCCTCAGTGTGTTGTCTAGGGAGAACGACTGCAATTATCTTGAAATTAGAACCCAGAGGAGGATGAGGAAGCAGGTACAGAACTACAAGGGGATCCAATGGCAGTGGTTTCTTTTTTAAATGACTTGAGAAATGCTTCATCTTTGTTTACTATTATCATTCCTCAGAGACTGGGACTTCCCAACACTTAAGCTTTAATTTTACCACCTCCTAGAATTCCTGTCAAATAGATAATTATGTATTAATTATTTGTTAAGTAGACACTACCTATTCCCTCCATTAAAAAAACAAAACAAAACAAAAAAAAAAAAACAACCAGAAAAGCTGAAGTGTCTAACAAGAGAGCATGAAAGTGGGGGGAATATATTCCAGCTCTTCCTGTGGTTCTCAACTCCATCTGTGTCAAGACTATAAGGAACTGATAGCTAGCGATACTGAGCATCTTTGCATGTGTCTGTGGATCCTCGGAATGTCCTCCTTGGAGAAGTGTCTGTTCAAGTCCTTTGCCCATTTTTTAATTGGGTTGCCAGGTGATGAAAGACAAATACCATATGATCTCACCTTTAACAGGAGCCTAATCAACAAAACAAACAAACAAGCAAAATATAACCAAAGACACTGAAATTGAGAACAGGCTGACAGTCACCAGAGGGAAGAGGGGAGGGAATTTCAGGGGAAAAGGGGAGGGGTTTAGAGCAAGTATAAAGGACACATGGACAAAAACAAGGACGGGGTGGAAATGGGAGGGAGGTGGGGAGGGCTGGAGTGGTGGGCTGGGATGGACATAAAAGACAGAAAACTGTACAGGAACAACAATTAAAATAAAATTTAAAAATAAATAAATAAGAAAGACTATAAGGAACTGAGCTACATGGTTCTCACTGACAGATAAGTAAGACACCAGAAGTTTTTCTGGCAGTAATCTATAAAATCTGTATGTTTCATACCCTTTCACACTAAACGTACGGATGTTGAGAGTTTTGAAGAAGAGAGTGCAGATTTTCATGACTGGTAAAATTTAATCATTGTCTCATGTTTACAAGGAAATGCACGTGATTTTAGAATGGTTTGTGACATGGGGTTGCCTATAAATGAAAATGTATATTTGCTAAAAAGACTAGTTTTCTAAATAAAAATCTGGAAAGTCAATAAATTGAAACCCATTATCTTTTTACTCATAAGCCAGTTCGGAGAATTATTTTTATTTTTTCAGTGTACCTAAACTTGATTCAGCACGTAATGTTTTCAAGGTGTCTTGTCAGATGCGGTCAAACACTAAAACATGACTTAGTAATTTCTGTGTATTTCTCCATGTCAGCTGTACAGTAATAGTGATGTTTGCATAATGTCCAAAGAAAGGGTCACTGGGTGATAAATAGTGTATTCACTAAAAGCATGCTTTAGTTTTAAGAAGTTTGGATTTTTTTTTAAAGTAACTGTAGCATTTCTTCTTAAATAATTCAGTGAACAGATTAATGCTTTCTAACGCACACATTTTTTTCTGTCTAAGCACGTCTAACAAAATGTTAAAAATTATTCATTACTTTTTATACACAAATTTCTACTAAATAAATTTTATTTAGCTTTAATTTTCCACAAAATTAGCATTTGGTACTGAAATGATGGAGCAGAGAGATAAAGGCATTCGATGTGTAATTTATATTAGCTATTCAGTAGCATTCTGCCAGGTAACAAAGACTTTTTTTACAAATCTACATGTAATTGAATTACTTCTTCTGGTTTCTAGGTGGATAGTAATTTTTCAGTATATGTAGTACATAAAAAGAAGTAAATGAATTATAGACCATATCTTATTTTTATTTATATATGTTTTATAATTAAGTAGTTTTAATACGTTTATTATCACAGTGTTTAAATAAATGTATTACATTCGTTGTTTCTGGGCTTAACTTTCAGCCAACAGAGTAGGGGACTCCTACCACTTCTGTAACATTGCTAGAATAGTGTTCTTTATGTTAAAAATTGGTAAATAAGAGGAATACTTATTTTTCTTAAACCTTACTAGTGGAAGAAGAGTCAAATATAAATTGAAAAGTTTCCTCTAGAATCATTTTGTAAAAGTATTTTAATGGCACCAAAGTGCCTTTGAAAGTTTCAGTTATAGCCATATGAATGTATATTATTAAAGAGGAATTCTTATCCCTATTTTATATATCTGCATTACAGTTTAGCTCTTTGTTACATTGGGATGAGTCACGACACAGTTGGTTAATTTAAAAATTGCTTTAGTTTTTAAAATTAATTTTTAGGCTGATACGTGAAATTAGCTCTTTTTAAAATTCTACAAAGGAGGAAAAAAAACTACTGTATTTTTTGGATTATAAGACGCACCCCACCCCCAATTTGAGAGGAATAATGGTTGTTAATGCTGCTGTTGAGTTCTGTTTACATTTACATTGGTGAAATATTATGTTACTTTTGTTATTACATATTTTACCACATTTTTTGTTTCAAATTTTTTTTTCCTATTTTCCCCGTCTAAAACTTAGGTGCATCTTATGATCCCCAAAATACAGTAACTTGAAGAGAAAATCTTTTTTTAAAAGACAGTTTGCTTATCATCACTGAACACTCTATTAGACAGTGGCAAACCTAGACAAGATGGTATGGTGGGAAAATTTTCTTCCTTTTTTTATTATTTTTTTTTAATCTTTGGGTTCCCTACTCCCCTTCTTAGCAATTGGCCTTCCTTCCCCCTCCAAGTTTTCTAGTGTTTTCCCAGTCTTGCCTATCTGGAAATAAAGCTATCCAGAGTAAAGTGTTAGACAGTTTATGTTATCCTACCAGGACTGTCTGCATTCTTTCAGAAAAGAAAGGTTACAAAGAAAACTGATTGAAATCTGCACCTAAACAGAAAAGAAGAAGAGAATGAATGGATGCACGAGTGGGTGGGGGGATGCAGGGGGGCGGGGAATGAATGGTGGTGGGTTTCGCACGGGAAGTCTGTACTTACCAGGGCTCATCCTCGGCAAGCGATGGTCCGTGCCAGGGAGCAGAGGGTCTGTCAGGCGGGGCCTGCCACTGCGGGTGCTTTGCTCTGTGTCGTGATAACCTCAACCACTGACAAGTAGTGTGCACTTTCTCTTTGTGTCATTTGTCCTACCAGCTTGAGTAAAATCTCTTTTTGTTTGTTTGTTTGTTTAAGGCCGAAAGAGCATATTCCTTTTGTGGAACTATTGAATACATGGCACCGGATATTGTCAGAGGGGGCGATTCGGGACATGACAAGGTATGTGCTGTTGTTTATATATCTCTATACAACGTGTAGTAAGAATCTCAGTTAATAAGTTAGGTGCAATCTCTTCAGCAGAGTCCTCTTTCTGGTGTTGTCTTACCTTTATTCTTTTATCCCCTTTGCTATATACATGACACATTATGATATCTAGAGCTTGCAAGGAAAAAGATAATAGAAAAGTTAGGAATTCTAGATTTCCCATTTTTCAGGTTTTATTGCTGAGGATAATTTCTTGTTTTATAGAGTAACACTCAATTCTTCAAATAATTTTTACGTTATTTCCATTAAAAGTCTTGAGCGAAGCAGCAGTTGTAACTCTATTTAAAACAGGAGTCGTTCATTTTCTCTGCACAGGACCTCTGCCCTTAGTCCACAGCTGAGCCACAGTGCAGTACAGAGGTGTTACCGAACGCAGAAACTACATCTTTCCTATGTCGTGCCGAATGATTTTGGACAGTGCTTATTGGCATGATTGATTTTTGTTAGAAAAACATACAGAATGTGTAGTTAACTCACCTTTAGTTGGTATTTACTTTCTAAGAGATCATTGAAAAGGGAATCTTTCCTATTTTCTTATTCCCAATTTCTTCTTCTAAGTTTGTAGAGATACTGAAGGCTTCCTTGATTCTCTCCCCAACAGAAATAATTGTTGTAACTGTCTCTGGAGAAAGACAATAATCCTTTTTAAGCATTCAAGATAGGCTGAGTTTGTTTTCCTGTGCCCTCGAAAGAGCTCAGTTTTTTTTCCTACTCACTTTCCTTTGTTATGTGCAAAATGCCATGTGTAAAATAACTACTTAGAAGGCTGTGAAGAGGCCTTCTAAGTAGTTATAAAATCCAGGTAACGTATTTATTCTTCCTGTATTAAAGGGTACAGACTTGTTCAGCTCTTTCTTAAAACTTTTGCTTTATTATAAATAACTTTCTCCAAATAATAGATTTTGACTAAGTTTTGCTCCTCACGTTCCCTTCTCCCTCATTCCTTTTCAAAACCCCGTATGTACAGACCAGATATCTGAGTGTGGAGAATGTTTGCTGATGACTTATCATTTACCTAAAGCCCGTTCTTTACATTTTCATGACTAGGAATTTGATTGTAGAGCTGTATCAATTTTAAGAGCATGGTTTCAAACCCAACAGCAGAATGCTCTCAGGCTCCTATCTCAGATGGAGCAAAGCGGCCTGTATAAATAAAAGAATTGAATTGCTGGTTTAGTTTGCTTCAAGGTATTCTTTGAAACTATTGGGAAATTTCGTAGGAATTTATACCTATTAAAATTTGAAAATTACCACCTCTGACCTAATGGAATCAATTTTTAGGAAAGAAAACCTTATATTGCTCCTAGAATTTCTGCATACCCGAGACCCACAATACAGCTGGGGCAGTGGGAGTGCATGGAACACCTTGACAGCTTTGACTCGGCTCAGTGAGATGCAACACATGCACAAAGTGCTCGCTGTGTGCCTGGCCCGCGCTCAGTCCTCTGTGATTTCAGCCGGCCCGATCCTGTTTTATATGCCACCGTCATGTGTTTTCTCTAAAGTAGCTCTAGGCTCATAAATTTTGCATCATTGTTCCCTGAAACCTTGGCTCTGAAATTTGGAAGCAGAGTTTAAAATTTTAGTATCCGATTAATATCTCATTGGCATAAGCTCCTCCATTCAACTGTTACTGAAATCTTGATTCATGTAATTATAAAAGAAGCAATTTCCAATACCAGCAGTATTCTTAAGATTATTGTAATTTGCTGTGTTCTCAGTTCAGGTAACTACATTTACAGATTGGTTTTCCATTTAGATCACATTTTGTTTTACATTATTTTAAATCTCATTATGCATCCCACAAATTAAGACTATTAGGTGTATGGGATAGGTTCTATATGCAGAATTGGTTTAGGTGGTTATGAGAAAAATACCTCTAGATGGGATTTTTCTTCATTTTTGTTCTTTAATTTTATATTATTTTTTGGAGCTATATAATTATTAAAACTGCTCATCGGTACTCCCCCCTCTCTATCATAAGTCCAAAGGTTTCACTTACTTAAAATTTTTTAAATTTATTTTAAATTTAAAGAAAATCTTTTTTAATTAACCAAAATAAAACCATTACTAGTTTAGAAAATTATTAGAACACTTTTAGGTTATTGATTGATGGCCTATTTAAATTTTGTTCTGAGGGTACCTGAATATTTGTTCTCTAAATGTCATTCTTGCATGTGCTAATTTAATGCCCCTTACACAAAAAGCTGTTTACAAAATCTTTTTGTTAAAATATTTTCCAAATATGTAGCTTTATTTTGTTCATTTTTCTTTCTTATAAATTATACATTAGTTCATATTCCATCAAGTGAAATCACTGTTGTTTTGTAGGCAGTTGACTGGTGGAGTTTAGGTGTTCTGATGTATGAGTTACTAACCGGAGCGTCTCCTTTCACTGTTGATGGGGAGAAGAATTCCCAGGCTGAGATATCTAGGTAAGACCTGACAAAATAAAATGAATGTATTGTTACTGCAAAGGCAATGATCAAATTTCTGTAATTTGGGGGATGGAAAAAAATAATTTTTTGAATGGGGATAGACAAAGTTATATTTCAGTGGCTAATTTCCATTTATAATCATATGGATGTAGATAGATAACCTTTATACTTCTTGATATTTCATTTGCTCGGATAGATCTTACATTTTTCAAAAGGATAGGATCATAATTTTTGTGTGTTTCAAGGCATTTGGCATATTGTCTTGACCTAGTAAGTGCATGATGTATTGATGTTTATTTGATGGACATTTTCTTCCCACTGTAAACATATTATAATTTCTTTGTGACTTTAACATAAGTAAACAGTAGTGCTATTTTTCAACTCATGTATATAGGCTTAATTGAAACAAATACCGTAAAGTCACCCTCTTACAGGTTATCTTAACATTATTCCATTACTTCCCTTCATAGTAGTTATGAAATTGTATCGCTGTATTTTTACTTAGAATTACTTGGTTAACGTCGGTCTGTCCCACTAGCTTGTGAGCTCTGGGAGAGCAAGGAGCGTGGGTGGCTTTGGGGCTCAACACTGTGCGCTCGGGCGCCACTCAGCACGGTTCCTGTGCAGAGCTCAGTAAATACGTTGGGAATGGAATGAGTTAATGAACAAGTAAACAACAGTGATAAAACATTACACTAATTACTAGTTATGTTTTTGACCTGTTTTTACTTGAATTTTATAACGCTGAGAACAGATTTGACATTAAAAATTAGAAATTGGGACTTCCACTTCTTACCAAGATGGAATAACAAGAACCGGATTTACTTTCCTGCCTGAAACCGTTTTTAAAATGGGCAGAATATCTGAAAGAACAATACTGAAGACATTGAACATCTAGCAGTGAAGGGTAGTGAGCACTGAGAGATGAAGGTACCCGAGGTGAGACCTCAGAGTGCCCAGCTCACTGCCTTCGGGCTGTCCAGGCTGCGGCGCAGGGAGGGGAGCCGAGCAGAGCTGAGACAGCTGAGACAGCTGAGCGTCCAGGAAGACCCAGGCAGGTAGGGTTCGAAGGCAGAGTGTTGGAGAGGAGAGGGCTGCAGAGAGAAAAGTTGGGAGATTTGCAGAAGGTGTCCCTCAAGTATTCCTTCAGTGAGGTATTGATAAGCATGTGTGAGTGGGAACTACTCAGATGTTATTTATCTCCAAATTGATCTATAGATTAACCACAATCTCAGTCCCAGCAGACTTCTTCTTTTTTTTTTATTGCTAGAAATTGACTACCTGGGTCTTAGAGAAATGTGGAAAACCTAGAATAGCCAAATCATCTTTGAAAAAGTCGTCCTAAGTTTATTTCAAGATTTAGAAGCTACGGTAATTAGACACTGTGATGTTGGTATCAAGATAGACAAATATTCAGTGAAATAGAGAAGCCAGAAATAGAACTACACAGATATTGACAACTGATTTTTTAAATAAAGGTGCGAAGGTAATGTGGTAGAGAAAAGATAGTCTTTTCATTAAACGATGGCTATGATAAGGAGAAAAAATGAACTTCTATAAATACTTTGCACCATATAGAAAAGTTAACTAAAAACGATCATTGACCTAAATGTAAATCTACACCTATAGAATTTCTGAAAGAAAACATAAAGAAAAATCTTTGTGACCTGGGATTAGGTAAAGATTAGGTATTCTTAAATACAACACAAAAAGTGTAATCCATAAAAGTGAGCATTGATAAACTGGACTCCATCAGAATTCTGCTCTTCAAAAGCAACCGCTGGGAGGTGGCAAAGACAAGCTGCAGACTGGGATACAGTCATAAATCATATCTGGAAAGGACTGGTATCCAGAAAACGAAGAATTCTCAAAACTCAAGGGGAAAAATACTCTTCTTTTTTTTTAAATGGGGGGAAAAATTAAACAGTTAACCAGAGAAGATCTATGCATGGCAAATAAGCACATGAGAAGATGGCCAAAATCATTAGACTCTAGGGAAATGCAAATTAAAACTCAATGAGATACCACTATATACTCCCTGGAATGGGTAAAAATAAAGGGCCTATCAGGCTTCTCCAGAGAAAGAGAAACAATAGGACGCATAAAAGGAGATTTATTATAAGGAATCAGCTCACAAAGTATGAAGGCGGAGAAGTCCCATGACCTGCCGTCTGCAAGCTGGAGGCCCAGGAAAGCCGGTGGTTCCCAGAGCAGAAGATGGGTATCCCGGGTTCAGTGGGAAGGGACTGAATCCGCCCTTCCTCTGCTTTTTTTTTTTTTTTTTTTCCTATTTAGGCCCTAAATGGATTGGATGATGCCCACCCACATTAAGGAGGGGATTCAAATGCTAAACTCAGGAAGGAACACTCTCACAGACACATTCAGAAATGTTTAAACAGGGCAACCTGTGCCCCAGTCATGAGACATTTAAAAATTAATCATCACAAGTTCACCCTTTGTCAACTTGGTAGCCATTTGCATCTCCTTATACCATATTTAATCTCCAAACAAAGACAAGTAACAAGGTCGTAATTCCAGCTGGTGCGGAACAGGGTAAGGCCAGTGAATTTCAGAAGCAGTGCTGTGTGGAATGTGTCTATTCTTTTTTTAAAAATATTTTATTTATTTATTTTTAGAGAGAGGAGGGAAGGAGAAAGAGAGGGAGAGAAACATCAATGTGTGGTTGCTCTTGCGTGCCCCCCACTGGGGGTGTGGCCTGCAACCCAGGCATGTGCCCTGACTGGGAATCAAACTGGCGACCCTTTGGTTTGCAGGCCTGTGCTCAATCCACCGAGTTACACCAGCCAGGGCTGAGCATCTGTTCTGATTAGAGTGAAGTGCTGTCCCTTCCATAATGGAAGCAGTCCATGGTAGTTGATTTGCCTCCAGGGACTGGCCAGGTACCGGGGATTGATGCCGTATTGGCACTCAGTGTCGGTTTCTGCTGCTAGCAGTTTGAGCACTCAGCGTAGCCACAGCCAAGTCAGCCTTGGTGAGTAGAAGCCCACCTGTAGCCTCCATCCCCACCACCAGGGTCATTTTGTTCAGGAGCCCACTGGGTGACCATAGGGTTGACTGGATGACGAGGCCCACTGGCACCCACAGAACCGGTCATTCTGTCCACTTGATTATTAAAATCCTCCTCTGCCAAGGTCACCCTTTGGTACGAATTTGCTTGGGTCACAGATATCTTGGTGTTTGTTCCCCATTGAGAGAGGTCTATCCACATACCTCTTCCCTAAATACTTTGTCAACCAGACTTTCTCTTCACCAGTTTCTCAGTTATGTTCCTTCCAAACCCCTGACTATCCAGACAAACCATTGGCCACAGCCCAGTTAGTGGTGTAAGTCACACCTCTGGTCTTCTCTCCTTCTAAGCAAAACGAACAGCCAGGTGCCCTGCTCAGAGTTCTGCCCGTTGGGAAGGTTTCCCCTCACTGCTGTCCTTCAGAGATGTCCCAGGAAGGCGGTGTAGTGCTATAGCTGTCCGCTCCCCAGTGGCACCTGCATTATCATGCAGAACCATCTGCAGACGTGGCCTGCGTCTCCTCACCCTCTGACAGCCACCGTAGGGAGCTCCCCGTGAGGCTGGCGGAGAGGAGGCAGTGTAGCAGGAGTGGGGACCGTGGGCATTTGGGCTCCTTCTCCATGTAACTGCCTTGCGCCTTCAGGGCCTGCTCTGGCCCAGTCTCGTGTGGCATCCACTTCCGTGTGATGAGGGAGTGTTGCTGTGCGTGCCCAACTCTGTGGCTTCGTCCATCAGATGACTCTCAATTTACGATGGGCATCCCAGGTCGAATGTGACTGGGGGGCCCATAGTTAATCATTTAGTCTCGATCGGGCCCAGTAGCAGACCAGTAGCTGTTTCCCCAAAGGGGTGTAGTTATCTGCAGACGATGACAGGGTTTTGCTCCAAAATTCTAGGGGCCTATGTTGCAGTTCATCTGCCGGGGCTGCCAGAGTCTAAACAGCATCCCTATCTGCACTGACACCTCAAGCTCCACTGGACCTGTTGGATCACGTGGCCCCTGTAGCAGAGCAGCTCGGCCAGCAGCCTGGACCTCTTGCAGGGCCACGTCTCATTCTAGGCCCCACTCAACAGCAGCTTTTCAGATCACTTTGTAGATGGGCCAGCGTAACACGCCCAGATGAGGAATATGTTGCCTCCGAAATCCGAAGAGGCCCACTAGGCCCTGTGCTTCCTTTTGTGTCAGATGCAACAGCTTATCCTTCACCTTAGAAGGCATATCTTGACTTTGCGGCACACCAGCGCCCTCGTAGGAATCACTGAGGGTGGAAGGCCCCTGAATGGTAGGCAAATTTATTTTCCACCCTCTGACACTCAAACGGTGCTTCTTGCTCACTGGGGCCAAGCAGCATAAAGTCACCAACATAATGGATCGGCGTGGTATCCAATGGAAGGGAAAGGTAATCGAGACCTTCGCAAACCAGATGATGCCATCGGGCCGGGGCGTGGTAGGCCCCTGTGGCAGGACAGTGAAGGCACACTGCTGGCCTTGCCAGCTGAAAGCAACTCCATTGGCCACGGATGCAAAGGGCGGTCTTAGCCTGACGACGTGAAGTAGTGGCTCCTCTGACTCACTCCCCTCTTTTTAGTTCTGCGACACCGCAGTCTTCTTCGCAATGCTTCCCGCCACCACAGGTGTGCCTGTAGAGAGGGCATTGCTGCTTCAGATGGCAGGGACATCCCGAACCAAGCGACGTTCGAATTTGAGTGGCCTTCACTGCCTGTTGCTCCGTCGGCTGGCATTCCGGTTTGAGAGAGAGGGGAGCCCGAGTCGGGTTCCTGAAATCTTAAAACCAGAGCGGAGTTCCCAGACCTTAAGTAGCGTTTTCCCCTCTAGTCAATGAATTATTCTCTGCCGTGCTAATATTTTGTTGGAAACTTGATGTTAACTCACGATCCCATGGTTTTTGTGGCGTTTATTGTTTTGTTCCTGAAGTTTATAAACAGCGTAACGACCGAGTCGCCTTCCACGGCCTTTCCCTGTCAAGACAGCCATTCTGACGCTGTTTCCTGGTGTCGCATCTTTCAGTCCGTGCTTCTGAAACTGCGCCCCGTTGAGATAAATGTGCCATCATCCTGCCCCCAAAGTCTTAATTAACCGGGGCCGTTTCTCATCACGGAATTCTTCCACTCCTTAATTAGTATAGTCTTCCCTGAACTCTGAATATTTTTTACAGTTTTTACTTGAGGTGCTTTAAAATACTGTATTTTCCAGGTCGTCTGTGTGCCTGTCGTTGTCTACAGGCAGCCTGAAGTCAGAGCCGAGTGTTTTTCTCTACATCATATTTCAGAGTAAAGGGATTTAGAATGGCAGTACAACTTTCTCAGCGACGTAGGAACCCTTTCATCGTGTCCCTGAGAGTCATCGTTCTTTCTGAGTGCCATCGGTGAACGGAAGCCACGGTTGTCCAAGGTGTTTTCAAGGAATCCCCTTCCTTGGAACAACTTTAGTTGTACAGGAATTTTTCCCACTTAAAATAAGCTGAAATGAGCTTCCTCTGATCTGCGTGTCAGTCCTGGTTCTGTCCTCTGAAGAACACAGGGAAGTTCTGTCGTCTGTGCTTTAGGTAATTGACACTAATTTTATCTGCGGCAGGCCTTTCTAGTTCCCTTACTGTTTATGTGAAATCATTTCCCGATTCCTCCTAGCTTGGTACCAGTTGGGAGGAATACTAAACTGTCAGCATTATAGATTTGAATGATTGCTCTTCAGCTTTTCTGTGAGTCTGTTTCTTATTTTTATTTCGTGTTTGTAACATGTGCTCTTCTTGCTAACGTGTCTCCGCCTCGCTTTTGTTGCCTTTCCATGTAGAACTTCTTTTAGGGGGCCCGTCACTGCTGCACAGGAAGGTGCCCACGCGGACCCAAGCATCTCCTTCAGTCTTTCTACCTGTCCCCCCGCCCCCGCCCAGGAGCCCTTAACTGTGCTGGGACTTTGTAAACCGTGGTAATTGACTGTACCCTGCCCTAGGAGTCAGGACCCCAGGTTCCATTCCCAGAGGTCCCACCATCGCTGACAGGGTCGTCTGCCTCACTTTCTCCGCCTCTGTAGAAAATGTTTGCCAAGAGATGTTTGTTTGGTTCTTCATTTTCCATCAGTAAAATGCGCTTTCTTAATACGTTCATTGTACTATCATAACCTTATTAGAGTCGGGTCTTAGTAGTATCCAAACGATGCTGAACAGTCCTAACTGTACTATTTCAGTCAGGGGTTGGCAAACCACTGCCCTCGGGCCAAATCCATCCTGCGGCCTATGTTCGTGTGTGTGGCCTCTGAGCTAAGAATGGATCTTGGCGCTCTTTCCCTCCCCCTCTCCTTCCCCGCAGGCAGATGGCCTTCGCCTTTCTCTCGCCTAAGCCTCCCTCAAGGGCCCGTCTTTCGCCTCTGTAACTTTCTAAATAAACTTTCTCTTATAGTTTGAAAAACATGGATTTTATGTTGTTAAGTGGTTTAAAAACTCAAAAGATGAGCAGTAGTTTGTGACACATGAAGATTACGTGAAGCTGGCATTTCAGTGCCCATCAGGACATGCTGTCGGTACGCGGCCGTGCTGGGTCCTGTGCGGATCCTCTCTGGCTGCGTTCCAGCTACTGCGGCAGAGTTGAGTAGGTGCCCCAGAGACCAGACAGCTTTCCACGTCTGAAGTGTCTATTGTGTGGCCTTGCGTTAGTTATCCGTTATCCATTGCTAAGAAACAAATGACCTGAAATGTGTGAAAACAACATTTATTATGTCAGGAGTTTCTGTGTGTCAGGAATCAGGGCAAAGCTTAGCCAAGTCCTGTACTTCCAGGTCACTTGTATGGTGCCAAGTGTTGGCTGGGTTGTATTCCTCTTAGAGTTCAACTGGGAAAGGATCTGCTTCCAAGCATGCGTGGTGGTTGGCAGGATTCAGTTCCTCGGGGTTGCTGGAGTAATAAAGCATCAGTTCCTCGCTGGCTGCTGGCTGAAGACCATCTTGCCACGTGGGCCCGTCCAACGTGGTGGCCTGCTTCTTCAGAGCGTGCATGCTGGAAAGGCAGTAGAGCGAGTCCACTAGGAAGATGGAATGTTCTGTAACCTAATCGTGAATGACAACCCGTCATGTCTGTTGTTACTGTTGGGTGTAAGGAAGTCTGTGGGCGCAGCCCCTGCTAAGGGCAGGGGGTCACACAAGGTCCCGGACACAAGAGGTCGTTGGGGACCACCTTAGAAGTCTGACCACCTAGGGACCTTTACACAAGGTTTAGGCAGTTAATTTCTTTGTCCTCCCAAGATGTGTTTTCTCTTCAGGTGATACATGGATTTTTGTGGGATGTAGTATAGTATGCTAAAGCGGAATCAAGCAGTAATTTGTTGAATTTTTTTGTATTTCATCCATGTTAATTACTCAGTATCATCTTCAGTTAGCTCATTTGTAATTAAAATTTCTGTTTATGGATGTGTTGCTTTCAGAGTTGTGTATGGAAAAATTACGAGTATCAGTATTTCTTACCGTGTTTTAAGAAGAGACTATGTTTATTTTTTCCTTGGCTTTCTTATTCTTCTCATGTCTTCATGATAAAATCCTTTACTGGTATATTTTATAAAGCCTTCTTAATGCCCGATAAGCTTTTTGATTTTTTTCTTTTTTTCCTCATTTCAGGTATTTTTGTACCTGAGAGCAGCATCTGTTTTCCCAGGTTGTTTTTTTAACTGGTTAACCCTGGTCCGTTCGTGTCTGTCACGGTAGCTGCTCATCTGCACGTTCGTCCACGTGAGCACGGCAGCTGCTTCAGGCTGGAGTGCAGGCCATCCCCCCCTGGCACTCGTCTGCCTCAGCTTTCTCGTTCATCTTCGTTCATTGTCCCTTAGATCCGTTTGCACCTGCTTCGCTCGCATGATGTCGGGTGCAGGCAGATCACATCGTACTGTGTTATTAATTTGACCTCTGCGGTGCCTGCTAGGAAGGTAGAGGGTTTAGAGCCCTGGAAAACCAGGGCACCAGTTTACTTAGCTTTCTGGAAAAATACAGGTCAGGAAGCAAAGTGAATTGGCATGAGTGACATCAAATGGGTCATCGGGGCTCCTTCCAACCACCTAGCCTGGTTTTCTAGCCCAGAACGGACACACTCAGCCCATAGGGATGAGATCAGGGGGTGGGTATGGGCCATGCCAGCATGGGGTAGCTCAGTACAGGCACTGGATCTTCTAACTCCCACGAGCATAGCTTCCCCGCCGCACGAGGTCGCCCTTAGGGATAAGGGGTAACACAGGAGCTCCAGTTTTCTGAAACCGTTTTGATAGTCCTGGACCAGAAAACCCTCAGGATTCACGTGCCCGCGCACACCTCTCAGGGTGGCTTCACAGTAACGGGGCATGGCTGGCATCCCACGTTTCCCCTGGCCCATGCCTTGCAAGGAAGCTGTGTAGGAAGGTAAATCCGAGATCAGCCTCCTTTGGAGAAAGGGTGGAGGCCTGCTGTGAGCCCTTCCTCTCTACCACCACACCCCCATCTCTGGTTCTCTTTCTGGCGTGTGGTGCCCTACCAGGAACAGGCTTCCGCACTCTGCACCTGCTAAGGGAACCCTGGGCCGCCCCATTCACCCAGTCGTCAGGGAGGAGTCTCTGGTGTGGCTCCTGCTTTCACTTCTCCAAGCCGGGCGGCGGTTCCTCCCCACCTGCAAGGGCCTGCGGCTGGGTCTGGCCTTATGATTGTCACTCAGGAAGGGCGAGGGCTGGGGGCCATCCTGCTTGCTCTCCACGTTCCCTCATCAGCGCTGCTTTCAACAGGAATTCTTTCCGATTTCCACCCAGCGTCTTCATGATCTGATCCCGGCCTCATCCGAATCTAGAACTCTAGTTCCCCACACGGGGCACCTGCCACACAGGCTGGCCTCACACCGATGCTGTAGCTTGTGGGCCCCGCGGTGACACAGGTCTCCTTCTGCTTCCGTCTCCAGTTTTGGCATCTCGGTGGGGCCATCCCTGTTTTCGGGTGCTCACTGCTCTCTCGATGCCCGTCCTTTTGTGGCTGAACTCACATGGTCAGTGTGACTGCCTGCTCCTTTCCCCGGTGCCTGGCACGGAGTAGATTTTCAGCAAATGGCAGATGGCTCCGGGTGAGAGTAGCAGACAGCATGGGGTCGGAACTCAGAGGATGCCAGCCAGTGCTGTGTCCGCACCCTGGTGCAGGAAAGTGGATGTCCGCAGCGATGTAGCCATAGTCTGATCCTCTTGTACAACAAATTCCCACCCGCAAAGGCACCTTAAAGGTGGAGAAAATAGAAAAGGCTGTGCTTGTTTTTCCCCGAGGGGCAGGGCTCCCAGTTTCTCCGTCACACCTGTGGGCGCCTGATCCGAGGAGAGGCCTCGTCTCTAATGCTGCAAATGCTAAAAATGCTGACGAGCAGCGAGCAGTGGGAGAACGCGAAAGAAGCAAAACCAGCAGAGGGTACTGCTCATCTTTTCGCTTGTTCCACAGTCATTTTCTTAGGTTCTCAGGATGGGGTGCTGGAAATCGAACTAGCTTTGAAATGAACAGCGCTGCTGGAGTGTTTAGCAAAAAATTGCAGCTCCACTGTCATCTCACAGATCCTCGGGGGCTGCTTGCTACAGTCTGTTTTGTGAGTTGCCTTAGAAGGAGGGAGTCTTTACCGCAGCTCATTTTGTCAGGCTTTTGCTGTGCTTGGCACCGCACATCATATCTTAACTCATTTAAACGTCGTAATGCCCATTTTAGGTAGGCCAGTAACCCCATTTTACAGTTGAGAAAACTGAGGTACAAAGAGACTAATTATCTCCAGGTCTCTTGGCCAATAAGCAGCAGAGCTTGTTGAACCTGAGTTCATACTCAGTCTGCTTCCAAAGTCCATGTTCTTACCACACTATACTGTCTTATAAACTTACCTGTCTTGTTCCATGACAGTTATTCATTATTAATGCACAACAGGGAACCTTTTTGCAAACCCAAATAGTGGAGTAACTGTTTATCTCTGTGTAGATGCTGTTAAGCTTATTAATTTCATTCAGTCCTTTCCATTGTTTCTTTCTCATTAAATTGCCGATCTGACTTTGCAGAGAGGGCAGGAGTGGGGCAGCAAATTTCCATTTGGGTTGGACTGATTTCTACTATGACCTTAGACTAAATTCAAATATTGTATCAAGGAGCTTAATTCTCTTAATGTTTTACCTGCCGTAATAAAGAGCAGACTTGCCTCCATCTTTGAGTGGCACTTGCCGCCTTCCAGGGCTTGGCCTGTCTGTTTTCTGCGGCAGGTAAGGAAGCAGAGGCTTTCTTCTCTCATGAAGGGCCCCCAGCCCTGGCACTGATTTTCCGACACCAAAAGCTGAGCCGTGTCCACGCGGTCCTGACCGCCCTGCCTCGGCCTGCCTTCTCTCCGCCGCCCCTCCTGTTCGCCCGCGCGCTGAGAGGGGAGTGAGGCAGCTGTAGCTGGGGTTCTCTTTTGTCCTCTCAAGTCTCAATCCTGAACTTGCTTCCCTGAATTTTACCAGGAGCAGTTTCCATTGTGAAGTCTCTGATCACAGAGTTTGCGCCGGGGCTGGTTAGGAGGTCTAACCTAGCCACGAGCCGGCCTTTTAGTTTCTTTCCAATAAAATACTTGGGGTGGCGGCTTCTTGTGAAGATTGATTTATATTGAAAAACGATCCAATACTTTTTGTTTCTGCATATTCACATTTCAGAAATTTGATTTCATGTTTTAAATATCTTTGCCTCTGGTTTTCATATTTGTTCAGTTTCAACGTGTATTGTACTATTCTTGTTTTTGCTAAGAATATCATCACTGTAACTTCATCCTCTGATTGTTTTAACAGCAAGTTTTATCTGCCTACAGGAGAATATTAAAAAGTGAGCCTCCATATCCCCAAGATATGAGTGCTTTAGCTAAAGACCTAATTCAGCGTCTTTTGATGAAAGATCCTAAGAAAAGATTGGGATGCGGTCCACGTGATGCAGATGAAATCAAAGAACATCTCTTTTTTCAGGTGAAATTTATTGAACAGATCTGTGCTCTGCTGATTTCAGAATGCTCAGCGTTCTTAGTGAGAGGAATGAACCTGGTCTCTCTTGAGTTAATTGTTTTCTCCATATTTTCAGATATATTGCACTTTTTTATTTATTTATTTATTTTTTAATGACAGAGACCCTTTAGAAAGGATCGGAATTCCACTATAGAAACCTAAGTGGTCTCTTTCTCCCTAAATGAAGCAGGAATAGGGAGGATCATTATAACATTGGGTTCTTTACCTACTAATTGGTTAGAGTTTCTGAATATTAGTTTCCGTTTATGATCTCAAGATTTAGACATGTGGACTAAGGAGACTTTTATTCTATTTTTACTTCCCTCTCAGTTCATGATCACTGTGTTACATCTTTTAGATAGTGGTTTTATCTCTTTTCCCAGGAGCGGCATAGTAAATTTTAAAATCCTCCTATTTCTTAGTTACATGTCTATAATACATAAGGAATTATTTATTTTCTTTGCACTTGAGACGGTGCTTTTCTTATTCTGAAAAAGCCTAATGAGACCATTGTACAAAATGCCAACACATCGACTCAACTTAGTTCACTCAATTTTGTCCAGGAAAAGCCACCAAAATTTTAGATAACTGGAAAAAAGTTAAATTGACTCAGTTGGCTATTTCATTTACTTCAGTCTAAACGGTCAACCCGGAAGTCCGTGACCTTGATTTCCAAAACCCTGAGCTTGAGGACTTTTAAGTAATTTCCTCATGTCATCACACATGACTTAAATATTTATGGTCTAAAGGGACTGTCCAAGTTTTATTCTTATTCTGCAAACTGAGCTTTTACATTATTAGCACCAAAACAAAATAAAATAGCTACCAAAGCCAAGAAAAAACTCTCCTGTAGAGTAAGCTTTTATGTTGTTATTTATTGTTTCTTGAATATAGAAGAACAAATGGTGATTGAGAATAAGAATTATCTGTATCTATACTTCTATGCTCAGAAAAGCCCATTTATTTCAGTCCTTCAGTGTAACCATTTTTAAAAATATTACCGTACATCTTACAGAAGTTCAGTAACATAGTGAGAAATATACTTAGAATAAAATTAATTTCTCAGTATGTGCATTTCACAGATTCATATGACATAGAAAGGTTAATGTTTAAACAAACAATTTCAAATATCTTGTTCAGAAGATTGACTCAAAAGATAAAGTTCAAGAAAGCATTCAAGCAAAATACCCCCAATTATGCTTTCCTAGTATTTTTTCTCTGTGGTTCTCTGTATTTGTCACTATTTCAATATGTCTTTCACATTAGAGAAACTGCTTTATAGCTCAAAATAGTAATTTTAGTTATTTAATTGCCTTGACTTTTTGAATGACAAGGACACTTTAGGAGAAAGCCAGAATTCTACTCGTAAAGACCCAGGTGGAGTGGAGGTGAAGATCGTAACAGCATTCAACTAAGCGTTCTGCCCACAACATAGTTCTTAACTGCCTCCTTATTCTCAAATCATGCAATGGAAAACATTGGAGCCACATAGAGGAAAGGACACTAACTAGAAAGTCAAGAGACTGTGTTCGAATCCTGACCCAGCTGACATTTTAGTGAAATGGTTAGTTATTTCCAGGTTGCAGTTCCTATGTGAATCGAATAAAAGAGACAAACTGAATGATCTCTAAAACTCATTCTGGCTGAAAAAAATTGAAGGTCTGTAACTTAGTGATTTTATCTCCATTGCCTCCACGAGAGGGCGGAATAAACATTTTCTGTTAGTTGATTGAACACAATGTTGCCAGCCTGGAAATTCAGGTATCACATTTTACCATCTCTGAAATCAGTATGCGTCTTACCGTGGACAGCATCCTACTATTCTCATTGGTAATGCTTTTCCTTTCTTAATGGTCCATAAAATGATGGTATATCTTACTATCAGTGATGAGAGTTCAGATTCGAAGAAATATGTAAATAGGATATCTGAATATACTATTTGGTAAGTATCATCTGAGGTTGTTTTAAGTGAGGGAGGGAGCATAAAAAACTGGCAGAGGGTTGAGTTTGAATAATACAAACCGGTGTCTGATGTGGGTGGAAAGGGGCTGGGATTATTCCGTGAGGAAGAGAAGAGGCCTGTTCACGGTGCTGGAACGCAGTAAATGAGGACAGAGCAGTTCCTCAGTATGGTAGCACCATTTAAACAAATGTACAACTTACAGTGAGTTTATTTTCTAATCTGTCCAGATGACCAGCAGGAAAGCTTATTAACACTGCCTCTAGAAAATAGGACTATGCCTTTAGACTTAATAGTCATATCCACAGAGCATTTTAATGCCCTTTATTACAGTTTGTTTAGTTGAGTTTTGTTTTGACTTAACACTTTTCTCAGGAGTCTCAGAACAAAAGTAATTTTTTCTTTTGTCCCTGCTGGCAGACCAAGGTGTCCTGGTGCCCCCTAGAGGACATGGTGAGACTCCACACCAGGCCCAGCCTTGGCTGGAGCCGTAAGCTGCAGTCAGGAAAGGTGCTCATACTTAGAAAATGTTTATGTTTAATCATTAGTTTGAAATACATGTCTCTCTGTCTGCAGATCAGTTAAAATTCTAATCTGGCTTTGTTATTCTTAGAAGACATATTTCAGCTTTGCTGATTTCTCCTTTGTATTTTCTTTTGTTTTAGAAAATAAATTGGGATGATTTAGCTGCCAAAAAAGTGCCCGCACCATTTAAACCAGTCATCCGAGATGAATTAGATGTTAGCAACTTTGCAGAAGAGTTCACAGAAATGGACCCCACCTACTCCCCTGCAGCGCTGCCCCAGAGCTCCGAGAGGCTGTTCCAGGTAATCCCCAGGACCGCGCCTGCCCAGCGGCTGCGCTTGCCCGTAGGCCACGCGTGTGCGTTGGCCGCGCGAGCTTTGAAAGGAGAGGTTAACTTCTCATGTGAAAGGTTATCTTGGCATTTTCAAAACAGAATTCTCTAACCTCTTCAAATTTACTAAATACGGAGATTTGCAAACTGTTAACTGAAGCTTGTGGTTTGTTAAATAGAAGACATTGTTTTCGTGTTTTTGATACAAAAAAAGTTAATTTTTATTCTGAAATTTTTTTTCTGTTCAGGCTCTTTCATAGAAAATACAATACTAGTTTATTTCATCTCTATTCATGTAAAATATTCTTTAGTTCACAAACAGTGTTATCTGAGTCTATGTCTTCAGTGAATAATCTTAACTGTGATCTTACGAAGTTTTTAGAAAGGGTTTTATGTTTAGAAAGGGATCTTTCTCAGAGTTAAGGTGAAATATCCTGGCTCCTCAGGGCATCATGGCGTCAGTCCTTTGGTGCCCACGAGTGCACCGTTATCACGGCTGCGCCTGGCCGTGCAGACCCTGCCTCTGAGCATCCGTGCCACTAAGTCCAGCACGAGGTGGGCACGCAGTAGACGTTTTAAAAAATGTCCATTGAACTAGTGAATGTTCTAGCTTGAAAAGGTCAATCATCCATCAGTATTTCAATTCTGGTTCAGGACATCATTCTGCCACTTGATTATATTACTTTTCCAAAGCTCAATTTTACATTTAATTAGTCTAAGGAAATATAATGAGTCAAATAATTGTTGAATTAGAAACCAACGGCAATGAAACTTGCATTTTTTTCTAGTTTGGAGAACAGTAGCGCTTGAACCACTTTGCTTAATACCTTAACTCTGCCTTTTTTGAGAAGTTAGTTGTGTTTACAAACAAACTTTCATCAGCAATGCAAAAGAATTACAGCTATGAGTTAGACTTTGGGGTGGAATAGAGACGAGGTATTGTTCTGCCTTTAATTTTGAATTGGTTTAATTCTACCAGAAGATGGCATTATCTCCTTCTGAAAAGCATTTTTTCTATTTGAAATAACCTTACACTTTAGATTACCAATAATATAAAATTAGAATCATCTTAACAAATATTTGAGTGCTTCTTATTGTTTTTTTCTTCACTTAAGAAAGAAATTATTGCAGTCTAGTCCATGCTGAGCTGGAAAATTTCAAATCTTTGTTCCTCACCCTCGCTTTTGGTTTTTAGGGCTATTCCTTTGTCGCCCCGTCCATTCTCTTCAAGCGCAACGCGGCCGTTGCGGACCCGCTACAGTTCCAGGTGGCGGTGGAACGGCCTGGCATGACCAGTGTCGCCCGGAGTGCGATGATGAAGGTGCGTGGGCGTGGTTCATGAACCGGCGTGTGCAGAAGGGTTTCAGCACAAATGCTGATTCACATTCTCACGTCTAGGAAATGTAACGGACTTGCTATTTGACCAAGATGCGATCTTCAGAAATGAATGAATGGAAATAGTAATGTTTGCCCTAGAGAATTATTAACATTAGTATAAATGAGCTCTTTTTACAATAGTAAAAAATTATGTATCCTCAAAACATTATATAGACAAGCATAGGCATGAGCTAAAGATAAATTTTAGAAGATTATAAATGAATTCCATTCATTTTGATTAACGTTAATAATGTTCTATTCCTTTACAGTTTTATTTATCCCACGTGTATTAATATTTTCCTAAGTTAAACGATGTTGGTTTCTCATCAGGACTCTCCATTCTATCAACACTATGACCTAGATCTGAAGGACAAACCATTGGGAGAAGGAAGTTTTTCAATTTGTCGAAAGTGCGTACACAGAAAAAGTAACCAGGCATTTGCAGTCAAAATAATCAGCAAAAGGTATGACCATTTCTGGCAGTCTGTCTTATGTATTCATCCTAGTCAGTGGATTCTGTAAACGAAGATTTTTATTTAAAAGGAAATCAGTAGTATTTTGTACCCACAGATTTAGCCATTCATCTCATCGGTTGATCTGTTATACTTCTAGCTCTAATAGATATTTTCTGATAAACAAATTCATTTTTGACATCAATCGTAGTATGATATGCTTTTGACTTTATTATGAGACAACATAATTAAGTGATACTTAATCAGACTTGCTTAGTGAGTTCAGCAGCTGTTGTCATTCCTATCATTGTATATTTGAAATACTTCTAAAAAATTATTTAGCAATGTACTGTTAGCTTTGAGAGATACTAGTTGTTTTGGTAACTGATTATTATCTCCATAATTATATATTCTTATTACCAAATTGTCAGGCAAGTAGGGCATCCATTTCTTTGTGTTACCAGCTCTTTTCTGACTCAGAAACAGTCTTTCCTCAAGAATAAAGCGTCACTTGTGCTGGTGGGTAGTGGGACTCATTACTTTCATGGCAGTTTCATGCTGCCACTTTGACACTTCCGTTCTGAACACACTAAATACAAACGAAACCGGGGTCGGCGCAGTACTGATGAAGCCTTGGTGAAGAGGTCTGTAGATAGAGACGAACTGTTTCATCTTGCAGGATGGAAGCCAATACGCAGAAAGAAATAACAGCCCTGAAACTCTGTGAAGGACACCCCAACATCGTGAAACTGCAGGAGGTTTTTCATGATCAGGTATTCCACATTTTTTTCGGTGCATATTCACATTGAAGTCTCTACTTTTTACCAGTGCGGTCGGTGCTGCGGGGCCAGAGTTAGGAATGTGGGCCGACGGCCAGACACTGCAGAGGGCAGAGCAGCCGCTGCACACACTCTTGTGCACCCTGTAGGCAACACACCCTCTCACTTCGGCGTTTCTCCTGAGTGGCGGTCCTGGATGACACGGGAGGAGGGCAGCGGGCCAGGAGCCCAGGGCCACTGCCACCAGCCCCATCATGCTTATTAGCGGTTCAGCTGCTATCACCGTAGTTTAACTGCTTGTACCTCTCAGGACTCGGGAATTTTTAGCCTTCAACTTTCCTTGCACTTACAGAAGAGAACCTAGAGAGCCGTAAGCCTACTCAGAGCAAGCTAAAGAGTAAATAGGAAGCAGAAAGGCAAAGATACGTCCCTTTCATGTTCTCCGTGCATGTGGCAGTTTCCGCTCAGACCACAGGCCATGTCCTGCTTCCCCCTCCTCTTCTGCTCCCAGTCCTGACTTTCCACAGAAGCCTAACGCAGATGCACGTAACTTTGGGTACAAGGGCAGCACCACTGCGTCAGCCCGCGTCCTCCCCAGGCCCGCCCCCCACCCCCCCGCCCTGGCCGTCTTCCGCGACAGCAGCTGCTGCACTGCAGCTGCCTTTCCCTCTGGGGCCCGGTGGGATGGCACAGCCCTACTCAGGACACCGTGCTGGGCACAGAGCTGAAACGGTCACGGTCTTCCCGAAGAGGAGCGGAGATGCAGGAGGGTTACAGGGCTAGTCTCAGGTCGCACAGCAATTCAGCGAAAATCTCGTGGGGAAAACCTGGTCTCCGGTCCTGGGCTCTGTCCTTGAGCTGCTGCGACATCCATGTGCTAGGGGAGCTGTGGCCCACTTCTCTGCCGCACCGAAACTTCCCCGTGTGCCGCACCCTCAGTGGTACGTCCTGGTGGGACCTGGTGGCGGCAGCGTGACTGTGACAGTCAGAACTGCCGCTCCGGACTGCCGTGCCTCCCGTGGCCCAGGCGCTGCACCAGACGCTCTGCACGGGTTACCTTAGTCACTCCTTGCGCAGCTCTGGGAGGGAAGAGAGCTGCCGCTCAGGGGAGGTAAGCAACAGGGTCTCACCGTTTGTGTGTACGAACGCTGGGATCCGAACCCAAGCAGCCCGACTTCAGAGCAAGCTTTTGATTACTTTGCTCCACGGCCTAGTTTTCACATCAGGTGGGTGAGCAAAACTATTGTCCTCTTGCTCTTTGGTTCTCGTAACCAGAAAAAGAACGTCTCCGTGGCAAGAACTCAGTAGGAAATGCTCTTCCCACTCCTCGGGGCCGCCACGTGATGGGTCCGCCACGTGATGGGGCCCACCAGCTGCGGTGGAGGCGGTGCGTCCCCCGTCCACGGCGGGTGCTTAGGAAGAGCCCGGACAATCTCCTGAGGAAAATGGTTCGCGTTTCAGTCCGGGGCCTGGCCCAAGAGTCTCTGACTCTCAGGCTAGTGTCAGATTTGAACTGCGTCCCTAATACTTTATGTCACAAGTTACGTGTATTATTTGCTCTTCTTCTATTCAAGAGTTACTAGGGTATAAATTACCTCATGGTGTAACCTTACAGGTACTAGTACACATATGCTTTCATTCGAACATGCAGTTGGTATCCTGGGTCGTTTCGTCCACGACGGTGACAGAAGATGTTGTCTAGACTGTCCCCAACCCGTACAGCCTTGATTCCAACTCACAGGGCACTCGCATGTGGGCAGGACCCCGGCCTCCGACCATGCTGCGGTGTTCCTTTCGTGCGCCGTGATTTGTGCTTTGCTACTGTATGCGCTTCCTGTCAGCAGCGAGTCACCACAAACCTGAAACAACACGGGTGTGTCATCTGACAGTCTCACTGGTGGAAAGTCAGGGTGTCAGCAGGGCTGGCTCCTTCCGGAGGCCCTAAGGGACAGCCTTTCCGATGCCTCTTTCAGCTTCTAGAGACTGCCCCGCACTCCTTGGCTGGTCACCCCTCCCTGCATCCCCCCCTCGGTTGTTTCCGTAATCCCATCTCACGCTCTTGACTCGAATGGGTAATTGAGAGATTCTCCCCATGTCCAGATCCTTAATCACAACTGCAGAGTCCCTCTACTAGGTAAGGGGACACCCACAGGTTCTGGAGAGTAGAATATGGGCATCTTTGGAGGGCCATTATTCAAGCTACCTCATACACCTTTTGTCATTGTTACCTGTATTTTATTTGTATGGGGTTCTAAGGTTAGTTTGTAGAGGTACACTAATGTCCCCAATGTCCTAAGCAGAACTGGCCTTCAGATCCGGGTTTGACTCTCATACCTGTCTTTTGAGCCACTAGAGGGTAGGTGTTGCCCTCCATTTTTTTAAAGCTCACAGGCATGTGCTTGTAATACACCTTCAACTTTGACCTTACTTATCTGATGTAGAAACCCAAATGGGCTTGATCGCTGGTAGCCTGGGAACCGTTCTGTTACTGAAAGAGTTCTTCACCCTTTACAATTTGCTCAATAGGTGCAGGATGATGTATTTATGCTTACCTTTTTTATGAAGCAAGTTTTCTGGGTTTTGCTAATTCAAAGGGAAACATTTCTGTTTTGTTTTTTGAGTGATGTTGGTGCTGTAATAATGCATAGCACCTGAATCTGAATATTGGGTTGATATATTTTAAAAATCATTTGCATTCCTTTGAGAGCTAATGTAATTCCTTCACTTTCAATAGCTATGTTATTTTCTTTGTGGGAAACATAGTAAGTATTCAATATATTATATAACTGATTAAACTAATAAAGATAATGCCATTGGGATCAAAAGCAGTTATTAAAAATAAACCTACAGTGAGTGGAGGGTCTTTGCCATGGGTAATTACGAGAAAGGCATCTGTTAAGCCCTAGCAGGAGGTTTAAAGTGACATCACCAAACAGTGCCTTTCAAAAAGTAACTATCAGTAATCTTGTATATTATTTAAAGCAGCCAATTTCACATTATCAGTGCTAGATCACACTTTAACATGAAAGCTATGTAAACTTGGTAGAGGAGGTTGGAATGGAATGCAAATGAAAGAATTAGTCAAGAAAAGAATATATAAAGACTTCACTGCAGTACTTGAAATTTTCCATCACCAAAATAGAATTCTAAAAAAAGCCACATTATCCTTCAGCTCTTTCTTCTAAAATACAAGGATTGCTGTTGATCATTTTAACAAAGAATTATGTAAATGTATTGGTGATCGTTAATAGTCAATAAATGTTTTATACGCTAATACACTTTTCTTCATGAAGGCCCTCCACATTCTTCTTCTTTCTTTCCCAGCTTCATACTTTCCTGGTGATGGAACTCCTGAATGGGGGCGAGCTGTTTGAGCGCATTAAGAAGAAGAAGCACTTCAGCGAGACGGAAGCCAGCTACATCATGCGGAGGCTCGTGTCCGCCGTGAGCCACATGCACGACGTCGGAGTGGTGCACAGGGACCTGAAGCCCGAGGTACGACGGGGCGCGCTCTCCCGTCGCGTTGCGTCTGCGTCGTTACTAAATATTCCCCAGACACGTGTGCGCTTTTTTCCTCAGGGCTTTCTGCTAAACAGATATTTGGAAATATCATGTTTCTGGGATTATTTTTTCTATTTCAGTCTAAAATAAATTTGTCTTTTTTTTTGCCAGCTGATCATCCCGAGATTATATTTGTAAGTGTGAGAGCCTTTTACGGAAGAAATACTTTATGCAACAGTTGTGGACTAAAAATAGCAGGGGAAATTTTTGTAGCAGAAAATAATGTCCCTTCTATATGTATATTATTTTAGAGGGTTTTTTTAATGGTGTATTTTGAAAGCTTTTTTTTTCACGTTTGTAATCAAATCAATTAGCTAATGAGTAGGAATGTATGTAATTCTGTTCTAAGTATTAAAACACAAAGAATTGTCTTGGTTTAGTTATTTATGCCATCCTTCTATGTGCTTGCCTTTGCTCACATACTATAAGATTTACAGAACTGTGTGGCAGTGCAGGAGTAACAGCTTCTTATGTTTCTTCTTTGAAAAGGTTAATAAAGGAGGTTCTAATGCTAGATTGATCCTTTTTTAGTATCGAAAATAAGAAAGTTCCTTCCTTTTAGAAAATCATCAAAATAATAATGAAAATTTAAAAGCAAAACCCTCTAATTTATGAAAGAATAACAATGAATCATCCTCTACCGTCTGCAAAATTATAGTATTTCCTCCTTAAAATAGACCATTATTTTTAATTACCCATGTGATTATAATGCATTTTCAAGTATATTTAAAATAATTTACGTGGTGCTAGACCACAAAAGAATATTTCTCAAAAAGCACTGTTTTTGGCTTTTATTTAAGTATCTTGGATATTTGGTAGGAAGAGGATGCTTTTTAAAATGGAATTATGTGCATTCAGCCCTGGCTGGTGTAGCTCAGTGGATTGAGCGCGGGCCTGCGAAGCAAAGGATCGCGGTTCGATTCCCAGTCAGGGCACATGCCTGGGTTGCAGGCCAATTCCCAGCATGGGACACACAAGAGGCAACCATACATTGATATTTCTCTCCCTCTCTCCTACCCTTCCCCTCTAAAAAGATAAATAAATTAAAAAAAAAAAAAAAAAACTTGTAAAAATAAATAAATAAATAAATAAAATGGAATTATGTGCATTCAAATACAGTTGACTGATTCCCACAGCATTTAAACTTCAGTCTGTGTATGTTCTATTACTGTTATTCACATTACTAGCGGTTAGTCAAAAATGAATTTGGTTTATGAACTTGCAACTATGATAGCTACCCCTCCGCTTCCCTCATCACAGTTCTCACTCTCCTACGTACGCCCACTAAAAGTATGGCGCCCTGTGCGTGGAGATCAGTTGGCTATTTTTAAACGTGAAAGCACACCACTTAAATGTTTTCTCAGTAGATAAGGAACAAGCATGCAATTTTTAATTGAAAAGATCTGTTCCGTGGTTATAGAATTCATTTTCACATGTTTTATTCTTTGATAACTGGCCATCTGTCATCTCATGGGTCCCAAATGATGCACCTGTCCTCACAGCAGAACGCAGTTTGCCTTCCGGTTGTGCTGACAATTCTCCTTATTTGTTATAAGACTTTCCTTTTGCATAGTCATTTGATGCGAAGGCTTGTTAGGGTTTTTAGCGCATTCTACAATTATAACCCTAAATCAAAATTTTTTTTTGAGAAATGAAAATGTACCTTTGTACTAAGATTTTCATAAAGAGCTTTCGCTTTGACTTTTAAATGGCAGAGTATATTATTTCCAAACTAAAAATGTAATACTTTTCCCAATGATGTAGCATTTTAAGATCTGATCATGAATCTTTGGGTAGATGTTTATGTGGCGTTCATTTTCTTCGTAGGCAAAATCCTGAATTCTAGGTGAGCATCAGATACATTTAGAAGCTGGCTGATATTCTTAATAAGCTGCTTTGTGTTTTTGAGATTGGTTCCCATACTCTTGAAAGATTAAGAAAAATTACATGAAGTTAATTTCAGGCAGAACTTGAGGGGAGAAAACAAGGAGCTAAAAGGGCTGCTTCCTCCCATTCCCGGGTGTGGGCACCCCCCCTCCAGCCCTCTCCTCCAAGGACTAAGATCAGGGAAGCCCACCGCCATTCTTTTTTTTTTTTTTAACAGCATCGTTGTTATTATTTTTTAATTTTATTTTAACTGTTGTTCTTATACAGTGCTCTGTCTTTTACTCCCAACCCAGCCATTCTTAAAAAGGACTAAACTGAAGTCGTTTTCAAAGATCTAGTGGGCTCAGTGATGGACGACAGGGCCCGGGGGTGCCTGAGTCATGGCTCTGCGTGCAGCTCGGCGCCTGCCCTGCGGAGGAGCGCAGGGGTCGCTGCTCCCAGGGTCGCGTCTCCCAAGTGCACATTCGTGAACCCCAGCTGGGACTTCGGTTGTGGTGAAGCCTCAAAAACTTCCCAGTTTGGTTTTCTGTCCCTCTCACTTTCCTTATTTTGAGCTTCTGAATAAAAGGCTTAGAAGATTTTTGTTCTTTGTATCAATAAGCCTTCTTAAGATGCAGGGTTTTTTTTAATTCCGGTTAGAACAATGTTAGCAAAGCAAGTGATATTGCAGCGCTGGGGAATAATTTAGTGAACATTAAAGGTATAACAGGTTTTGTTGGGATGTCTGAAGACAATACAGTCAGATTCACTTACTGTGGGACTAGCTCGATATGCTGATAAAAATGAAGATTGCACATCAGTGCAGTTGGAATTCATTAGGGTGTGAAGATTACAGAAAGTTGTGCAGTAAAACCTTGGCGATCAAGAAGCCTTAGTGGACGGGTGATTCAGAGTAATGATGGGTTCTGAATGATTGAGGTATAATGTCCGTAAGCATCAAAAATGTGTAAGTATTAACTGTTTTGGAGAAAAGCATTCTGAAATGTATGTCTCCAACATGCCTTCTTTACTAGGCTCTCCTAAATCTTATATAACTATTTATCTATGACTTCGTTCAGTAGACACATTTAGAAAGGCACCTACTGTACGACTGTGCCAGACCCTCAGATGCAGTCATAAATGAGGTGGAATTATGCTCTAATGGGGATGGAGGCATTGAACTGATAATGCAGAGGCGATACGTGCCCGGAAGGAGGTGTACACAGTGCTCGGAGACATACATAAAGTCTCAACGTCAGTTTGGTGGCGTGGTGGCGCGGTGGCTCCGAATGGAGAGCAGGCTCTCATGTGCCCTCTGGGAAGGGAGGTTGGTGGAGGGAGTAGAACACAAACACCGAGTTCCAGAAAAGCGTAGACAAAGGCCCTGACATCAGACGAGACGGGGTGCGGCGGAACGTGTTTCCCGTGATGCTGTGCAGCTGCCCTGGTGAGAAACATTACAAAGCAGAGAACAGCGGTCCGCGCTGACGTCCAGCCCAGCCCTCTTCCGCCTCCTCCTCCTCCGCCGCCTCCTCCGAGCCTCGCTCTGCCTGAATCTGGTGTCAGTACCTAATTCACAGAAGTGGCATCACCCGGTCCCATGACATTTTAACGAGAGGCTGATGTCAGTGTTTGTGCCTTGCAGAATTTGCTGTTCACTGATGAAAATGACAATTTGGAAATTAAAGTCATTGATTTCGGGTTTGCCCGCTTAAAGCCGCCGGATAACCAGCCTCTGAAGACCCCCTGCTTCACCCTGCACTACGCCGCGCCGGAGCTCTTGGACCACAACGGCTACGACGAATCCTGCGACCTCTGGAGCCTGGGCGTCATTCTGGTGAGCGCGCCTCCGCAGAGCCGCTCGGCCCGGTCTGCGCTTCCGGGCCCCCTGTACCCACCTCTCTCTCTGCTGTCTTTCCTAAATTCCCGAGAAAAGGGGCCACACTGGTTCCTTTTCACTTAGAGGCCTGACAGAAGACTGTTTCCCTTTCTTGAAATTTACATGGGAGAAAATGTAGGAATTTAGATTTCCGTTTACTTAGAACTATTCAAGGCAGCTGTGTTTTATGTAAATAAGAGTTATATATTGTTTTTTAAAAAGAAGAGTGTATTTTCAAAAGCCGTGCATACTATAGTGTGAAAATAGCCAATGACTAAATAGAAAGACATTACCAATCTTTCAAGTTTTGAGACCAAAATTGTAACTAAAGAATATCATTTAGGATAAATTAACAGACTAATAGATAAAATTAGAAATGTTTAAAGTAACTCATAATAATCGTGGTAAGCATGCTTTTCACAAAACATCCTTGGCTGCAGTGATCAGAAACAGAACATTAAGCCGGCAAAATCTCAGCATGCTTTTTCTCAAAATAGCTTTACTTTTCATGCATGTAATTTGTAATGCATCATCTTAGATATTTTCAGACAATATAGAAAGGAGAAAATAATAGCATCACTCGTAATCTCATCACCCACAGGTGATGCTGTGTAAGCTCTCCCTCTCCCTCCCCCACCATATTGTGGATTCCTTATACGTTTTTCCTACATAACATGCATATGTACTTGGGTTTTTTAAAAAATGAAATTATAGCCCTGGCTGATGTGGCTCGGTGAATTGAGTGCTGGCCTGCAAACCAAAGGGTTGCCGGTTCAATTCCCAGTCGGGGCACATGCCTGGCCTGCAACCCAGGCCCCCGACTGGGGGCGTGTGAGACCAGGCGATCTCTCTCTCACACACCGATGTTTCTCTCCCTCTCTTTCTCCATCCCTTCCCAGCTCTCTAAAAATAAACAAAATCTTTTTAAGAAATGAGATTATAGTATGCTCATAAACATGGTTTGAGTCCCAGAAGTTCACTTAACCATTTACTGATGAGAAGTTAGCATTTTCCAGTTTTTCACTGATTTTCAACTATACAAATTAATACTTTTATATATGTGCTTATATTTGTCTCATTATTTAGAATAATTTCTAGGAGAAGGGTACATACATCTTTATTTTGAAATCTATGCCTTAGATTTCCTTCTAGGGGTGGTTTCGTATTATGTTCTCGTGAACTGTATGCAAACACAGGGAAGACCACCATTTAGTCTTAAATATTTCCTGCCGTGGTCCCTTGCGTGCATTTCTGTGCTGAGTGTTATCAGAGCACGTTCTCAGGCACGTGGGCCTTTGTGTTTTTCTTTTTCAAATGGCTGTCTATGAGCTTTGCCCAAGTTCCTATGGGAACTTTTTCTTATCAAATTTTAAAGCTCGGTTAAGGATTGTAATCCTTTGCCTGCCATTAATATTGGAAATGTTTTTTTCTGGCTTGTCATTTCTTTGAAACTTTGTTTATAGTAATATGGGATTTTAATTTTGTTTTTAGAGGGATTTAAATAGACAAGTTTTCTTTATATACGTAGTAAGATATGTTAGTCTGTGCCCAGCTTTGATGTCAGATTGTCAGTCTATCCCAAGATGATGAAAATATTCTCCTAAATGCGCTTCTAGAATTATATTTTATTTTTGCACTTAAATCTGCACTCCATCTGGGATTTATTTTGGTGTCAGCTTGCTTTTTCTTATGGGCTAGCCAGGTGTTCTTGCAGGACAGTTCCTCTTTCATTTTAAGCTTTATTTGGTTTCCATCTTAGTAATTTTAAGTCATCGTTTATAATTTCCAAACTAAAGTTACATATTTATGAATCACATTTTTAAAATGAAAATAAACAACTAACTTCTGTAGATTTGAGAGTTTTATTTAAGGACTTTAAAACATTAGTAGCACTCTCCTGAAAAAAATAGGTCTAAATAAAAAAGAGCCTTTTGTTTCTTTAAATAGTACAAGATTACCCCTTGTAAAAGAACCCTTACTTTAAATATAAGCCAGTTATAACCATTGTCCTTTTCAAGGTTTCAGAAGAGCGCCTTCGACGTGCAGGCAGGTGTGGCTGCGCGCCCAGCGCCGTGTCTATGGAAGTCGCTGCAGGGGGCGGGGGGGGGGGGGGCAGGAGCTGTGCTCTGTACGCATCTGATTGTCACGTTTTCAAGAGAAACGGGGGACAAAGAACCGGTGAAATGATACCACAGGAGCACAGTCACAGTAGCCCAACTCTGTGAAGTTCTTCAGGGCAAACAACCCAGTTCCCAGCAAATAAATGATAAGAACAAATACCGTGGGAACCTATAGATTAAAAGACACTTAAGAAACTGTGTTTGCATGTAACTTGAATTCTAATTCAAGCAAATTCTAATTTCAATTCTATTTGTTAAATTCAAACTAAATCTAAGTCACACAGATGTAATTATAATACACAACACATACAACACAATTGGGGAAATTCAAATATTGATTGGATATTAAATTATACAAAGGTACTGCTAATATTTTTTAGGTAGATAATGGTGTTGTGGTTGTGGTTTTTAAAAATCCTTGCCTTTTAGAAATACATAATGAAATGCAGACAAAAAATAAAGTGAACCGTTAAACTGTCAAGAAAAAAGAGTTCTTTGCAAATATTTCCAGATAAATGAATGATTATTACCAGAGGATCGAGATACAAAGCCTGAATTACCCCATAGCAATCACAAAAGTTATCTGGGGTCTCCTGATTTTGCCTTAGAAATCTGCGGTCTTAGAAATCTTTTGCATGTTGCATCTGATACACACTAATGTGGATATTTTAATATGAAATTAGTGATACTACCCTCACTGAATAAAACAAATACATCAGGAAGATGCATTGTATGGTATCATGTGGCTTTGATCACACTCAGTCCACCTCGTGGATGTGGGGTCCCCACCGGGACACCCAGGACTTCAACTGGAGTGGAGCTCACGCACCGCCCGAGTCTGCCCGGGGCTGCCTGATGCCGTGCTGCGTGGCCGAGCAAGACTTTCGTCTTCTTACAGTTCTGGCGGCTGGAAACCCACTGCGAAGTGGCCGGCAGGGTGGTGTTCTTACATACCCTTTCCTCTCCTACTTGGAGAGAGAGTGAGCCGCCGCTCCCGGGGTGTCTTTTGGCAAGGACACTAACCCTGTTGGACCAGGCCCCGCCCTCTTGAGTTGCTGGAGCCCCTACGGCACTCTCATCTCGCACAGATCGTTCTAGCGCGGTCAGGTCTGCCGGCTCCTGCGGCCTCAGTAGCAGGACAGTTTCTGTTACGGCTTGAACTTACACCGAAACCCTCCTTACTCTGGGCCTCGCTTGAAGCCGACAGTCTGCCGAGTCACTGGACCGGAAGGACTGGAGCAGTGTTCTCAGCTGCAGTGTACGCCTCTGCCTGAATCCAGGGAAGCCCACTAAGCCCTGCGTTTCTTTCCTAGTGGGACGAGGTGCAGCGGTCTGTCTTTCAGAGAGGGGGGCATCTCCATGCCCCAGCCATTGGTGCTCTAAACTCTTCACCAAGGTGACAGTCCCCTGAATGTTTGTAGTTTACCTCCCTGCCTCTGGCATGCACGTGTCTTACAGGGACTTAGGATACCTGCTGGTTTCCGCTCACCTGGTCTCATCTGGTGAAAACATCACTGTGGAGAACGAGCGGGGGTTTCTAGAGCATGTCAAGATGATCAGGGCCCCGCAGCCTAGGATAACAGCGCGGGGAAGTCAGCATAGCTCTCGGGTAGGACGGTGAGTGCTGCCCTTGCCCTGCGAAGACCTGCTGCTTTGACCTTGCCCGCTGACGGGGACCGAGAAGAATGCAGTGACCGGATGGGCAGGTGCTCTTCAGTGAGCCACTTGTACCACACTCAGCATGGCAGCTGCCCCCTGCTGGCCCATCGTAGCCGTGGGCTGCAATTCCTTTGGTGTGTGTGCTCTCCCCGTTTTCAGTTCCTCCTCCTCCTCACAGACTGTGCTCCTTAGTGACGTAATTGTGTATAAGCTTTTGCTGCAGACTCTGCTTTCTGAGGAACCCGAGACAGTTGGTGCCAGCGGTGTCTGAGAAAGCAGACCTTAGGAGGGGCTTCGAAGTTGCCTGTCTCCACCCCACTTTCCATAGGGAATGGGGGTCCCTACTGCCATCCAGCCAGAGGAAGAGGAGGAAGGGATAAACAGGACGAGGCTGGGACAGGGGGGTGGTGTGAGAGTGAGCTGGCTACTGCTTGTTACCAAGCACAGCGGGTTGCTTGATCTAGTGAATGCTATTTTATAGGTCTAAGAAAGGTGAACTGATTTGCCCAAGCTAGTAAATAAAAAAGCACTCGTTTGAAGCTCGGATTGTCTGACTGTCTAGCTCATTTCTCCCCTTCTGTACCACATGTCTTCCCTCCGCTGTAATGACGACAGAGGACAGAGGCCCTAGTTAGATGGGTGGGACTGGGCCAGCTAAAGAAAGCAAATGGCATCCTAAGGAGACGCAGTAGCTTGTGCAAAGTCAGGGAGGCAGAAGAACCATCTCAGCAGGGAGAGTGGGGCTGGAGCCCAGGGACTATGGGAGCCGAGGCCCTGGGGGCAGCTATGGGGGAGCCAGGGAAGGAGTTTGCACAGGAGCGTGTTGGATGAGAGTCCGGAGCATGAATGCGACTCCGTGTCCGCCTGGAGGACAGCGGAGAGGAGGCGCGTAGCAGGGGCAGGGAGAGGCAGGGCCGGTTAGGAGAGTGCCGAGAGGAAGGCCGGGCAGTTTCTCCCGCCCCTCGGACTCGTGCGGTCCCATCCGGTTGTAGCCTGCCTTCCTCCGTACCAAGGGTGTGGGAGGTTTGGGGCGCTTTAAAGTTGGCTTTGTTCTCCAGATGTTCTAGCATTTCCCTCTTTAGAACAAATATTTTTCTCATTCTATGGCTTGAAATTCGAAACAGGTTTCTTCTCCTTGTCTTCTATTTTCAGACTCTCCAATTTCATGAGTACAGTTTTGATTCTTCTCAGGTACAACTTTGTTTTTCAGAAAGTCCAGATTTGCCCAAAGCTGCCTAGTCTCAGGTGACCTCAGAGGGTCAAGTTTCTCGTCTCTGTGTCTCAGTCCTGCATCTCCCGTCCTTCTTACTTGGGTTTTGTAGGCTGCCTACCAGATTGTAGCTCTTGGTTTTCCTTTTTTATGTTATTTTTATTATCCTGCCTGGGAATTCCCATCTTTTCTGAGAGCCAGTGTGTAAGAGCTGCTTCACCACCTCTGCCGTCATGAGGGTGCGCCTGCCTGTCAGACAGGCAGCCCGAAGAGAACAGTGGCGTATTCCTCCTGGGTCCCTGGGATGTCTGCGCAGCTCTGTGGGTCCCCCTCAGGGCTGGGGTTGAAATGGAGACACCGCCCTTTGCGACCCTTCCTAACTAACCGACACCTCCACCCTCCTCTCCCCACGCGGTTCTCTCCAGTCTGGGCGCTGACACTCCTTCCTGCCCACCAGCCCGTGGCTCCCTCCACCGGACCAGACAAGCCCCTCGGGCGAGCAGGGAGCAGGGAGCGCAGCCTCCGCCCAGTGAAAGGGTCACTTCCAAAGATCTAGCCCCTGCAACAAAGAGAAGCCTCGGCTTTTGGTTTCTCTGTTGACTTTTTAAAGGATAAAACCTCCCACGTAAAATTCCCAAACCCATGGCTACAGTGAAATAAGGTGGCGGTAGAGAAGTCATTGCATTTGACGCAACAATGAAAAAAATAAAGTGGGCATAATAACGAGCAAGATAAAGAAGGAAGGCCCACATAAAAAATTTTTTGAAGTTCTTATCCACAGTTAGTATCCTAAGGAAATGATGTGTGGAATCGGATGGAAAAAATAGTTATTCAGGGATTCTTTTGTCTTTACGTTTTTTTTTTTACCTTAATGCCATCTTTTGAGACAGCTGCATTTCCCCCTTTTTTAAAATTCTTGTTCTAAATAGTTATAAAAATGGTTTTAAATCTTGATACCAGAATAAGCCATTCCTTTTTATTTACCCCTCTTTGAAATGTGTTGGTTGTTTCAGCGATGGAAGCCACGCAGTCTTTTAAACCTAGTAATGCTAATCATCGTAAACGGTTGAACAAAACATTGTTTTGTTCCTTTTTTTTTTCTCGGTAGTATACAATGTTGTCTGGACAAGTTCCATTCCAATCTCATGACAAAAGTTTGACGTGTACCAGTGCAGTGGAAATCATGAAGAAAATTAAAAAGGGAGATTTCTCCTTTGAAGGAGAAGCCTGGAAGAACGTATCCCAAGAAGCTAAAGATTTGATCCAAGGTAAGATTCTAAGAAAAGTGAACATTCTGTGTGACGTGCAGTGACCGAGGCGGGTCCGTGCCATTGCACGCGTTTGTTTGTTACTTGAGGAATCCCTGTGTTCTGAAAGGTTGTCGAGCCTTTTCTTCTTCCAGAACATTCTCCCTCCGCCTTCCTGCCCCCAGTCACCACGTGAACTAGCACTTGGAGCCGCCTGCACCCCAGTCGGACACCTCCGAGTTGAACCCGGACCTCTTCTCCCTCCTTTCCTCCTCAAACACGTGCCCCTCCCACCTCCCTCTTTCACCTTCCAGCCGCCATCCTGGCTCCCTGCCTTCCTGGCCTCTTCCACAGCCAGTGCCTCGGCCCTGCAGGTTCAGCGTTCCTCCTCGCCGTCCCCCCGCCCCATCCACATGGCCGCCACCTTAGCCCTCGCCACCCCTTCCCTACCAAGATCCTGCAACATCCTTTCAGCTTGTCTCACTTCCTCTGACTTGAGCTGTCCGTCATCGATCGGCAGAGTGAACTTCCAAACATGCTCGTGCCTCTCTTCTGTTAAAATCCTTCCGAGAATCCATTAAGTTGGGTCAGACTCCCGAGCGTTCGAAGTTCAAGGCCCTTCACGAGCTGACCCTGCCTGCCTCTGCGTGGCGTCACTCTCTCCCTGCCATTGCGGGTCTCTTGAATCCCTCAGCTGTGCCGCGCTTCCGTCTCCCTGCGTGCCTGTGCGCGTGCTCTTTTGAATCCCTGGGCACCCCCGTCACGAGTCCACTTCACTCAGCCCCCAGGACTCCTGTTCCGGATGCTTTCCAGGGTGCTGCCCGCACTCCCTCGATGGGGCCCCTCCCCTGAGCCACCAGCACATGGTGCCTGTGGATTTTGCTGTTGCCCTTGTCCCCTGGTGGTGGAACAGCTGGGGTTTAGTCTCTGTCTCCATCCCCGTTTCTCTGGGCCTTACTCCACTCCCCGACGGAGAGAAACTGTTCGTACGGGAATGCACGAGGTCTAGGCGCTCCTGCATTTGGAGTTCACCCAGTCACCACTGGGAGTCTCGAGTGGGGTGGTTCCTTTCTCCTGACTGAGAAGTCAGTCAGCCTACTGCCTCCTAGAGATGGGCTATTGTGGGCTTTTTCATTAGCATCCAGTGTTCACCAGGGGATTTAAATGCGTATGAAAAGGTAATTATTTTTGTTGGAGATCGAAGCCTTAGAGAAAGGCTTCATGTCATGAAGCATAATTGAGATTTATGTCTGAGGTTGATTTTAAACTATGTTTGAAATGGCAGATTATAAAATAAAATTTCTTGTTTATTCCCATAGGACTTCTCACAGTCGATCCAAATAAAAGGCTTAAAATGTCTGGCTTGAGATACAACGAATGGCTTCAGGATGGCAGTCAGCTGTCCTCCAATCCTCTGATGACACCCGACATCCTGGGCTCCTCCGGGGCTGCCGTGCACACCTGCGTGAAAGCGACCTTCCACGTAAGTGCCGCCCTCCGCACATGCAGGGGGTTCGAAGAGGACAGTCAGAGGCTCCGTAACCTCAGGGACGCACTCTCCCTAATACATTTAAAACAATGTGTTCTTGTCGTTTTAGGTGTGTTTTTATAAATCCCACCATGATACAGTCACATTTAATAAACAGAAGGTGCATGGGGGCCCAGAGTCACTGCCGACCCCCAATATTTGTACTTGACATTCAGAATGAGTTTGTGAGATAAGGCAGCATCCGGTACTCGAATAGTTGAAGATTTTCTGTAGGTCATGCACACAAGGTGCACAAAAACATTAGAACATTTTTCTCTTAAATAAGCTAAATCGTTTTCTTTAAAAACTGTAAGTAAACATTGGGAACTGAGGCACATGTGGAAGTTCGTTCGTTCAACAACCATCTTGTGCCTTGTCCATTCCGGAGACCGTGAGGGACAGGCAGTGGCTTCTTCGGCAGCCGGCGCTGGTGGTGGGTGGGAAGGCCGAGATGCGTCGGGCGGCTGCACGCCGTGCGTGCGGATGCAGGTACGTGAACACGGTCGTCGGAGGAGCAGATGAGGGAAGGAGAAGTGAAACTGCCTCCGGAGGGATGTACCTTGAGAAAGGCGGGAGCGCGTCGCCTCTCGCTGCAGAAATTGATTAAAAAGTTAATGAAGTAGGACGTGGCGAGGTGTAAAGGGATTAACTGCAAGAATTTGTAGCAGATGATCCAAATCTTCTCTGTGACATATGATGCAAGGTTGCCAGGGGCAACCGCAGTGATGCCTAAGCCCGAGTCTAAGAAAAGGAAAGACAGGCTGCTGTGAGCTGACAGCCAGCCTGAGGTTTGCAGACCTAATCTTCTCTGTGTGCGCCGAGTGGCCACGATACATCCAATTGCATTGACTTGGAAGTGGAGAGCAGGGGCCCGTGATGAGTTGAGTCTGCCCTGTGTTAGGACTTTGTGGTCAGAATTTTAAATCTCAGACACAGAACTAGTACGAGTAATGGGGGTGAGGGTGGACTGCTGACGGTCTGTAGGAATTCCAGGGAGCCAGTGTTTTTTATTGAGAGGCAGCACCAACTTTGAGTGATGTATTCGAGTCCTGGCTCCCGAACGGCCTAGTTGGTTCAGTTAAGCCGCATCCTCAGAAATCTTCCCGCGAACCGCTGTACCCCTCAGGAAGTGTGGCTCCAATGGTGTTTGGGACTGCGTTCCCCAAACCACTGGGAGCTGTGGTTGCCAGCCCAAAGTTGTCTTCTGCAGGTCATAATTGCCAAGACATCTTTAATCCTTTCACCCTCATCCCCGTTCCCTCTCTTCTCCCCCAGGCCTTTAACAAGTACAAGAGGGAGGGGTTTTGCCTTCAGAATGTGGATAAGGCCCCTCTGGCGAAGAGAAGGAAGATGAAGAAGACCAGCACCAGCACGGAGACGCGCAGCAGCTCCAGCGAGAGCTCCCACTCTTCCTCCTCCCATTCTCACGGGAAGACCACCCCCACAAAGACGCTGCCGCCCGGCAACCCTGCCGACGGCAATAACCCCGAGACCCTCTTCCAGTGCTCGGACTGAAGAGCACAGGAGGGGCAGGAACGTGACCGCTGCCCCACGGCAGCGCCGGTCCCTCGGCCGGTGCCTGTGGTCATGGGTTGTGCTTTTACAAACGAGGCCCCCGGTCTCGTTGGAATCTGCCTCTTGGAGAATGTTTTCAGGAGAACCCAGCTGGTTTTCCTTGTCCCAAAGCACTGGACAGAGAACGTTACTGTGAATCAAGCACATGTCACGTTGTGGAGTGGCCTAGCACGATGCCAGCGGGACGATTCCGGAAGGAGCAGAGGCCCCTGCAAATTTAAGGAGGACTGGGTAGATCTAACCACTTACAAAGCCGGTCCTGGGCTTCTCAGACGTCTGCCGATGAGAGTTACTCCCACTGCGCTGGCGGCGCCTTTTGCTCTGCCTTGTGGATAATGTGGGTTTTGAAGGGATTTGTGCCCTCTGAACAGTGACTTAGCAGAGAAAAATGTCTGTGTTCAAAAAGATTCTGTGATGGGTTTTATGTGTGGCGTACACTTATTTCATGAGCGAGGATTTTAACTTATTGCTGTTTTATGGTTACATATGATGATAACCTGCTCTCATTAATCTTTTTCTAAAAAGTAAAAGAAGAGCTATAAGGACTTAGGGCCCCAGGCTCAATATTTGGGACCCATCTGAGATGCATGCTAAGCTACATATGTTTTTAATTTTGCACTGCTCTTTCCTGGCAATTTGTTTTAATGGTTATTGCAGAACATTAAGGTACAATGTCTCTGTTTTAAGTTATATTGCACTTTATAAAAGAATATGAATAAAGCAAACTATTTTATAAAGTGCACTGTTTAAAGCATATGTACTGTATTTTTGCCATTTTTTCCTATTATATACTTTAAATTTGTCCTCGCGTCCCCCTTCTACTTTGTTTGCAACGAGTAGGAGGATGGTCCGTGTGGCGTGACATCATCATCAGCCACCTGGGCGCCGACGCGAGGAAGCCCTGAAGGGAAGCCCTGGTGAACACTGTGCCGCACCTGTGTGCGCTGCGCTGCAGCGAGGCGGTCCCTCCTGGAGCCGGATGTTACGTACATGGTGTCTTAGAGTCGTAACTGCGACCCGTTTGGAAATTTTCCTGTTGAATTTTAAATCCAGTAAGCATATTTTATAGACTTATGCAGAGCACTTTTATTGCTCAAAAGTTCTGAATTCGTACAGAAAACAAGTGCTATGTGATGAAAACATTTCACTGAAAGATAGCTGCATTTAAAAATATGATCAATTCATTTTCTATGCAAAAAGATGTGGTAGAATTTGTATGTTCTATCTTCTTTTAAAGCCATCACACAAAATGTTAGGGCTGAGAAAGGTGATCTTTGCTATGTTTACAGGAATCATGCTTAAAGAGAAAATGCCCGATTTGTGTATCTTATCATTTTTGTTCATGGTAATGTCTGGAGCATTAGTTTGGAATTTTGGGCATGATATTTATTTATTCATTTCTTGAGCTGATGCAGCATTAATTTCAACCAGCTATGAATACTAAAAATAATTGCACTCAATGTAATAGTAGTATATTTATTGCTAAATCCATGTATATATTAATAGCACAGGCAACAAAAATGGCAGATATTAAAATATTTTCAAAATATTGTTTTATCTTGTTCACACTTTTGTCCACAGTGGCGATTGGAACTCACTTTGCACATTGTCCAGTGGCCCAAAGGGCTGCGTGACTCCCGTTCAGTGGATTGCACTCCCAGCTTTCGGTCCCTCCCGGTAGTGATGGGAAAGCTTCCGTGATTTGCCGAGCCATAGCCCACTCACATCGCGTGGCTCTGTCAGGCACAGGTTTATAACGACGAAGGAAGTGTCCCTTTATGTCTGCAGTTATATTGGGTATTTTTGGAAATGTGTAAGTTAGCTCTTCAAGTCGTGGTTTTAAAACTGCATTCAGGTAGAAAATACGAGTTATGAAGTATAAATTGAAAGGATTTTATTGCTAATAAAAAATGATCCAGAAAAGTGGTCCGTATACCATAATGATTGATGGTATAATTGACTCATCGTGAGTACTGAAAGTTAATGGGTTTTATCTTTATTTTCCTTACCGTCTCTTCTGGAGGACTTGACAGAAAATGAAATGAGTAAGACGTCAGGCAGAGTAAGAAGAGGAAGGAAGGAAAGAGAAGGGTAATTCATCAACTGATGAGCCTCCCTGAAGAACCCAGAATGAATGGGCTTCTGAGAAGAGCTCAAAACACACTCAGAGTAGAGGCCTCCCGTCAAGTACGTCATCCTCACCCTAACTAAACACCAGGACAGCTGCATCCGACGCCAAGTTTGCGGCAGTTAAGTGGGACGCAGGCAGTAAGTGTACAGTGGAATGCACTTTAAAATTCACAGAAGTTCTTACTTAGTCACATCAAGATTAAAAAGGACTTCATATGACAGTGTTAAATGGGAGGGCTTTGTTGGTATTAGGAGTAAAGCAGAAGTAGATACAAGAACAACAAATACATACGTTAAATTCTCTTTATCACAGCTTTGGAGACAGAGTGAAACCATCCCTTCTCTTCTTACTGACTATATTGTACAGAGTCTTCATGCCATCATAAACCCTGGCTCGCAGCATGCCTTTTGTGACTATATATGGCTGAGAGGCCAGATTAAGGAAAGGGAAGTGATGGAGGGAAAAAATTTTGAAAGACCAGTTTCTTCTAATTGCTGCACCAGATTCTATGGCTGACTAAGTTAAATTAGCTGTTTTGAATTCATTAATTCTTCCAAACCTCTATAAAATAATAAATCACTGAACCACTGGAACAGAAAATCAAACTCCTTGAGTTAATTTCAACATGCTTGCTTGTCTTAGAGTTGCTGATTCATTACCCCTGAAAACTGCTCGTTAGTATTTTTTATACTGCTGATTTCTTCAACAACTTTGTAAATGGCTACATTTTAAATATAAGGTAAGTTATTTTATTTTAAAGAAGCTTATTAGGGTGGCAGTGATTTTAAATAAGGGAGTTCCTTTTGTACCTCATATTTTAAAAATATGTTCTCAAATACTTTATAAAAGTGTACAATCTATTGTCTACTCGTTCACCTTGCCCCCATTTCAAATACCTGTTATTGTCTTACTTACTAAGATGCGTGTTCCTCACGATGGTGGGAATTTCTGAATTACTGGCACTGTACATGCGTGAGACTACTCGATTATGTGGGGCCTTATGTTGTGACACTTCTAATATTCTTTAAGATCTGAGTGGAAAAGTTAAATTCTGATATACACCTTCCACCATATCAAAGTAATTGTCTTATAGACGAATTAGTATAACATAATTAAACATCCTACAATATATGACTTGACCTTTAATTAATACCCCCCACATGAATGTCCATCTTCATTTGATGCCTTTATTTTATCCTAAAATGAATGTTCCAGGCTATAATGAAATTCAGAATTTAAATGTGAGTGATTACAAAACTGAAAGAAAAGTAATCATAGAAATTTAAATGTGAGTGATTACAAAACTGAATAGAAAAGTAATCATAAGGTAGCAGGAAGTATTCATTAGGTAAACATTTTAAGTATTTTAAGTATAATCTACCCAAAAAATATAGCTGCTACAGCAACATAAAGGTTTTATTCTGTCTTGTTAAGTGACTTCACTCCAAATTGTGATCTTCCTTAGAGAGAATGTGTTCCTTAAGAGTAGTTATTTCAATTCTGTTTATATGGGGGGCCGTATTTTCAAGGGGCAGTGATTTTCATCTTGAGGACATTGGTTCACCTCATTTTAGTCCTCCTCGTCAGCATTTCCTACCTTTGGGCTTTCAAGGCATTTTTTTCTGTGCCCCTTTCTGTGTGTGCCCCTTTCTGTGTGTGCCCAGCTCCTGGTTATGTGATTAAGTCATTGCAGCTTCCCTTCCCCAAGGCCATTGTCCACCTTTCAGTTTATGAACGTGTGGTTGAAGTGAGTGCCAGTATTGCACATTCTGCAACTGCTGGACTGAAAAGGGGCGAGAAAAGTGACTCCCAAGCGCGTACCTGTCTTGGCTTCTTCACATGAGTGCAAATGGGCACTGCTGATTGCCAGTCACTTCCTTTCAGTTGCTACTTACGACCATATGGTGAAAGGCTTGTATTGAGAGGGAGACTCGGATTGAAAAGGCAGGACTCTCGGTGGTTACTCATCAGGCTTCATGTTCCTGCCGTATTTCTGTGGGGATCGGTGGGAGGACATGTACTCGCTCTGTCGTTAGAGTGCTGCTTGGATTACCGTAAGGAGTCATACACCAGATCGGTTGAGTCACTATTTGCCTCAACAGCTTTTCTCCAGACACAGGAAACTGGGATGAGCTCACCAGTACCTTGTTGCCGTGGTCCTCTTCCATTGCATCCCACTTCTAATTTGTTCAGTTTTATACAGTTTATCTCTTCTCTCAAAGAACAGCCCATTTTCATTCTTGTTCCTTCCCTTACTGAGCCCTTTTTAATCTTTCCACTTATGTTTTTGAAGCCCCCTGTTTAAAAAGAAGACGACAACGAAAAGGTGTCGTGACTTAGGAAAGGAAATACCAGCTGTATGAACAGAATACTATACATTCGTTGTCTGGCACTTCTGCTCGTAGAGGGACTTGGAAATCATTATTTTTGTTATTGTTTTGTTTTGTTTTAAAATCCAGTAAGATTAAGGAACTTGACACCCTTAGCTGCAGTTTTATTTTTGACTTTTGACGAAGCCGGTCTGCCAGATGCGCACCATTCTGTTGGCAACGGACATGCGATTATTCTCACTAAAGGCCTGTTGGTTGTTTATACCAGTGTATTTGGGATACTATCGTGCTATCCTATGTGCTCAAATTATAAGTACTGGTAAAAGGAGAGATTAAATGTACAATAATTATCATTCTTTTGATGAATATAAAGAGAAATAGAAAGGTGCTACATTCCATATAAAGTTAATGCTTTCGTAGTATAATTTTGGAAAATATCCCTAAAAACTTTACTGGCATATATATATATATATATATATTTTTTTTTTTTTTTTAAAAAGAGGAAACCACACATGCACATATGTGGGGGGATTGTTAGAGGCCTGGCATTTCAAGGCATAGCAGGTAGAGTCTGTCTACAGTGGTCAGCATCCTCAGGTGTGGGACTGAAAACTCAGGGGCGTGATCTGGGCAACTAACTACGTTCCTCCACGGCTTCTCATGAAGGTGAGGTCGTCCATGGGACATTAACAGATGAAAAACATTGTTTCCTTCTCTCCTATGGGGGCCATTGAAAGTGTCGTGGAGCCAGTTCAAATGAATGCTGTTCCTGTGACCCGGTTGTGTGACCACGTGCAATAATGCACTCCACACTGAGCCTTCACTCACCACTTCTTTTTAGTTTTTACTTATTGATTTTGGGGAGAGAGTGAGAGAGAGAGAGAGAGAGAGAGAGAAATGTTGATTCTACTTACTGATGCATTCATTGGTCGATTCTTTTTTTTCCAATTTGAAAGTCATTTTATTGTCATTATTAGCAGCAGCAGCATCATTATCATTAGCATAAAACTAAATCCACTAATGAAACAAAACTATACCCCAAAGGCATGTGTCTTCCTGACAGTGAGTCGTTAACATTATCTTCATGTGCAAGGGACAGCGCCCTGAAGATAACGACCATATCTCAGCTTGATAATTAATTCAACTAACATTATTGGGCACCTGGGCACAATAGGAGATTTAAAAATGTGTGCAAGAATCCCTGCTTTTCGGGAGTTTTACAGTCTAGTAGGAGGTGTTGAAGAACACCGAGAACACAGGGCCACATGAGATCCGTGACATAATGGAACCAGCACCGTGTGCGAAATGTTATCACAAGAGACTGTGGTCACATTTGGTTGTGGGGAATCAGGAGAGGATCCGCAGTGAAGGTGGCATCTAAGCCAGGCTCTGAGGTTCTAGAAAGATTTTCGCAGAGTGGCATATGGAGAAGAGGCACTTGGAGGCGAAGAGAATTAAGTATGGGCAAAAACATGGCCACAGGAGTGTTTGTGGCATTTTAGGGGAAAACACAAACAGTTTGGCTGGTATGTGAAACCTGTCTAAGTGGGAGTGGTGTGATAAAATGCTGCAAGTTAAATGTGCACCATATTTTGAATGGCTCTGAACTACAGGCTAAGCTTTCTGATCTTTTGTCTACATCACAGCAACTGTATCTGCAGCAATAAAATACGCAGTGGCCTGTGGAAGGGTATGGTCGTCTCACTTCCAGATTTCTTAGGGAGACTAAAGTGGTTTCTAGGCAGTGCCGTTGCTTTGCTGTAAAAAATGGCAGACAACCCCAAGCAATCTATAGCAATTTTTTTTCTATTTGACGTGCAACTGCATCTCTTCCCTCCAAGCTTTTTCTTTCTGGCCACCCTGGGGCCACAGCTGTACTCACTCCCACCCCCGGCCCGCCCGTTCTTGCAGCCCCCAATCAGCTGAAGCAAGTCCGCTTCAGGGTTCCCAGCTGTAACGGCTGCCCCAACGCTAGGCCCCACAGCTGGGAGAAGTGCGGGTAGTGGCGGTGGGCGTGTGGACAATGTCATGAAAATGTAGCCATCTGAGAATTCCCACGTAATCCCTATCCTGAGAGTCACGCTCATTTCTTTGAAATTAGAGTTTCTGGTCCTCCACTCAGTTCGGTGCAGAGGACAACTGGAAGGGTCCCAAAACTCACAGTGCCTCGTTCAATTTCCGCTTATTGTCAAAGAGGAAACTTGTTTTAACGATTGCCCTTATTGTCAAAGGATTCCTTAAGGCATGACATTGCATCTGGGTCACAAGTTAGTTAAAGGCCTGCCGGCCGTGAGGCTGCCGAAGCTGTGGATACACAGGAGTGGCCAAGGAAGCCGGCTGGGCTTTGTCCGAGCCCTGCACGCTGGCGGTTGGGAACCTCTCTAGTGCACTGACAGTTCAAAGATGCTAAAGGATGGCTGTATTCGGTAACCAAGCCAAAGAAGTAAGCTATTTAAACCGACCCAAGAAAACTTAGAATAACAAAGTTGCCACGGCCATGCTTCTTGCAGCTAGTCGGTCTTTCAGCTCTTCCCTGGAACGAGACTTCCTCTGAAGGAAGTCATGGACAGCAGTAGTGAGGTCCCCTGTAACACTGGACCTGAGGATGACGAGGGAGCCTCCACGATGAATCAGGAACACCTTTCGGCCCCGAGTGTCCCGCATGTCCTGGGCAGAGGCCCCCAGGCTGGGCCTGCTCCACCAGCCAATACGGGGCTGCATGTTGGCAACCAGCACAACCGGAGGATAGAGAACTAGGCAGGTGACTGTTCCGTTGACACTCCCAGACACCGAGGCAGGAACCCAGTGGGGCAGGCCTGGCCTTGCCAGCCATCCTGGATAGGGCCCTTGAGGGGGGCACTCCCCAGGCTGTTCCTGAGAAGAACGGGCCAGAAACCACGAGAGTGGTCTCGTGACAGCCGCCCCCGCAGCCCATACCAGGTGAATTCCTTCAGAATGCTAAAGGTGGTAGGGACTGGAGCTTGCTTGCCACCATCCTGGAGCACATTTTGTGCTCTTTCAAAGGGCTGAACACTGCAGCCCAGCGGTGTCCCAGGGAGTGTGGACCATCGGCGGGAGAGGCCACAGCAGCTACCGGAAGTCCCAAACAGTAGAGTCCCTTCCAACATCTTGGAGGGAAGAGGTGGGTGGATTCCCCGGTAGAAGTACTGGGGGCCTTCATGCCACAGCTGTTGCAGAGCCTCCGACACTGCCGCAGCATGGGTCTGTTGCCGGAACACAACCTTGTAAATGGGGAAGGTCAGAAACGTAGACATAAAATTGGAAATGGCCCCAAGGGCGTAGGCCTGGGAGTGCCAGACTTTATTTCCAGGAGTGTCTGACTGCGTCCAGTGCTGAAGCTCATTCCCCGGAGAGTGGCTGTGTTCCTCCATGCTGGAGACAGCTGCGTGCAGATGGAAGGAAGGGTAACATACAGATTCCATGCATCCGAGCCGCACTTGACACTGTGCTGGCTCCCGCACCTGGGTGCCGAACCCCCGCCAGGTGGCTCCCCCCATGGCTTGATTCTTGTGTGTGCCTTGATTGGGGATCAAACCCACAACCTTGGCACATTGGCACAACACTCTAGCCAATTGAGCTACCTGGCCAGGGCTCACCATTTCTTAATGTAGCCATGTTTTTTACTAATGTTTTTAGGTTGTAATTAAGATCAGAGAAATAAGGAGTTGATGGAGACAGAGAAAGGAAAGTTTGAGGATGAACATTACGTAGGAACAAAGAAATAATGATGCTGTGTGAGAAGGTGAGCAATCTTTCAGCTCTGAGACATCTGATAGGAACATAGTGCTGCTTAACAAAAATACTATTTCAGTGGCCATACAGATAAACCTGTTCTTTTAATTTTGTCTACTGTGTGGATAACAAACTGTTTCAGCACATCCATCTGTACAGGCTTTGTAAGGTGGATATTTTGTTCTGGGAGGCTCATGTGATTATCGCCTCTTCTCTGGGCCCTCACCCACTCACTCCTCAACTTTTCCACTGTCTTCTGCCCAGAACACTCCTGTCCTATGGCCAAAGAGACCAGTCCAAGTGGAGCACTAAGACCCTATCTAGGTAGGGGTCGTGTTTTTTAATGCTACTTCTGTGTGGCCTGTAAAGTGGACAGCTCAGTGAATGTTTACACGTGTGTGCCCACACAACCATCATCTAGAGCAGGGGTGACAAACTCATTTTCACCAGGGTCACATCAGCCTCGCGGTTGCCTTCAAAGGGCCCAATGTAATTTCAACTCCTTAACAGTTAGGGCGCAGTTACATTTACACAGTCCTAAAATTATTTCGGCCCTTCGAAAGCAACCACGAAGCTGATGTCGCCCCCGGTGAAAATGAGTTTGCCGCCCCTGCTCTGGATGAAGATGAGGCTCCCAGCGCGTCCTCGGATGTCACCGTTCTGGCTTCTGTGCCGTAGGTTGGTGCTGCCAGTGCTTAACCGCTCTGCAAATGGAGTTCCACAGTCTGTCGTCTCCGCATCCGGTTCTGTTTGATCATCATCCTGTCTGTAAAATTCATCATCCTCATCGTTGTGTGTAGATGGAACAATAGTTTGCTCTTTCTCCTAACTGGGTAAGATTCTGTGAGATCCGTTCTTATCCATTCTATTGTTGATGAACACTGGAAACATTTGTAATTCTGAGTTTTTGTGTCTAAAGCTGCCATAAGTATTCATAGGTACAGGGTGGGGCAAAAGTAGGTTTACCGTTATTCGTATGGAAAAGAATACAACAATTAATTAATCCCAATGCAAGAATAGCTGTGTTTCGCATACTCACAACTGTGAGTCTACTCTTGCCCCCCCATATGTCTTTCAGTAGGTGTGCACACTCATTTCTCTTGGGTGTGCACATAACAGTGAAACTACTGTCCCGGGCGTGTAGTTAGCTGTGGAAGATACTGCCGAATAGTTTTTGATAGTGTTTATACCAGTTTACGCTCCCACCAACAGTTGTGAGATTTTCAGTTGCTCTACAGCCTCATCAATACTTGGTACCATCAGCCTTATAAGTTTTAACCATTCTGGGAAGTGTATATTTATTTCATTGTGGCTTTAGCCATTCTGGCAAGTGTGTACGTTATTGTGCTTTTAATTTGCATTTCTCTGAGCAGTAATGACGTGTGGAACACCTTTTTATATCTTTATTAGCTGTTTGAATATTCTCATTTGGTAAGTGCCAGTTTAAGTCACTTTTTCATATTTACTGAGCTGTCTGTCTTTTGATATACAAGTGTCCTTTTTACATATTACTGATTTTTTTGTCTGCTATAGTTACATTTCTTCTCTTGGGTGAAGTCTTCACATCTGGTGACGTAAGGCCTCTTCGATCTCCCACGAACGGTGGCCGTGCTGCCCCCTCTGTGCGGCGTCCGTACACGTTTGAGAGACAGCCTGCCGATATCCTGGCGGGAGGGGGGGGGTGCTATCTATTCAGGTTCCATTGGTATTGCACTGAATATGTAGATATATCTCAGGAGAATTTATATCTTTCTTTTGAATTTTTCAGTCCATTGACATGGCACATCCCTCTGTTTACTTAGTCTTTTATTTGCCTCAGCAGTGTTTTAAGATTTACATGTAGAAATTACATTTATTTCTAGGTGTTTGATATTTGTATTGCATTATCTAGTTCTTTTTTTGTCAGTATATAGAAATATAATCGATGTTTTTGCCTTTTGATGGAGCAACTTTCTAAATTAACTTTAATGAGGGTAATTCCGTAGGTTCTTTTGTATTTATTCAGGTACACAACTACATCTTTTTAAATAATGATAGCTTCGTTTCTCCCTTTTCATTTTTTTCTTTCTTGCCCAATCGAGCTGCTGGTAACTTCTAGCACCATCAATTAGCAAATGTCGACTAGAATTGGTGACAGTGGACCCCTTTGACTTGTCCCTGAACTCAATAAGAATTCACTATTTCACCATTCGGTGTGATATTTGCTATAAATTTTTAATAGATGCCCTTTACCAAATTAAGTGATTATTTACTCTTGCTTTTTGAGTGTTTTTATTAAGTGCTTTTCTACCTCTATTGAGATGATCATGTGGTTTTCTCCTTTATTCTCTTCTAGTGATAAATTACACTAATTGATTTTCAAATGTTGCATTCCTGGGACAAACCTTATTTGGTCGTGATGCATTATTCTTTCATATATCGGTGGAATTCAGAGTGCTAATATTTAGCCTACAATTTTTGAATTGTCTTTTAATTGGAATGTCTAGTTCATTCACAGTTAATGTAATTATTGATTACTGATTTTATTTATTTATTTTTGAGAGAGGGGAAGGAAGAAAGGAAGAGAGGGAGAGGAACATCTGTGAGAGTGAAACATTGATCAGTTGCCTCTCGTATACTCCCCGATCGTGGACTGAACCCACAATCTAGGCATATGCCCTGAGTGGGAGTCGAACCGGTGACCTTTCAATTTGTAGAACGATACCCTACCGAGTGAGTCACACCGGTGGGCTGATATTACTGGTTTGACATCTATTATCTCACACTTTGTTTCCAGTTTGTCCCATTCCCTCTTCGTTCCTCTGTTTCTCCTTTTCCTGCCTTCTTTTGAGGAAACCAAGTATTCTCTAGTAGCTGTTTTTTTCCTACTATGTTAGTGTGCTGGAGATTTTTAAATTCATTTAGCAGTAACCTTAGGAATTATAACATGCATCTTTGATTTACCACAGTCTACCTTAAATTGCTACATTGCCACTTGCCAACTTTGTCAGTTTAAATCTGTTTGCTCCCTCCTTCCTTTTGTGTTTCTGTTGCCATGTTTTGTTGCGCTGTGTTTGATACACATATTGTAAACTCAAGGGCACGTTATTTATTATTATTATTACTCCTACTATCTGTTTTAAAGAGTCAGTGCTCAGTTTCGTTTACTCTTTCGGATGTTTTTCAGTCCCACCTGCCTTTCCTTTCTTCTGTCTGGGATCAGCTTCCTTCTGCCCGGGGAACTCTCTTTAGTATTTATTTTACGGCCAGGCCCGCCGTCCAAATTTTCCTAGTTCTTGCTTTTTAAAGCTTTTTGCCTTTATTTCCTTTTGTAACATCTGTATTGAGGTAAAATTCACATATACCATTCACTGAAAGTGTACAATGCAATGTTGCCTTTATTGTTGAAGGATGTTTTTGCTGAGTATGAAATTCTAGGTTCAGCACTTTCGAAGTATTCCTCCATTTATTCATTTCTGTGGAAAAGTCGGCCATCGGTCTCACTGTTGCTCCTTCGCAGGCAACGTCTTTTTTCCTCTGTCACTTTTAAGATTTTTATCTTTGTCTTTGGTTTGTAACAACTTGACTATGATGTATGTTTGTTTATCTTTCCTAAAGATTGTAAATTTGTTGAAGCTATTGAGGTTGGTTGAGGTTATTTCTTAATTTTAGAAATTCTTAACCAGTCATTCAAATTTTTTGCAACCCATTTTCTCTCTTCTCTTTTCTAGGATTTTTCCAAACCTTTCACCATGTTCCAGATGTATTTTACAGTCTTTTCTGTTTTCCATATTCATTTCTTTTGTGTGATTTTCACCAGCCTGTCTTCTAATTCTTACATCCTCTGTTCTGCTGGGTCTAATGAATCTTAATTTTTACATATTATATTTTCAATCTAAGATATTCATCGACTCTTTCTTATAGATTCTAAGTCTCTGCTGAAATTCTCAGTCTTTTACTCTATAATGTCCTTGAACCTATCAGTCAAAGTAATTTTAAAGTTCTCGTCTGCTAAATCCAAGACCTAAATTTCTCCCCGTTGGTTTCTTCTTTTGTCCATGTCCGTGTATTTGGTTTTCATTCATTGGGTTCTGTGTTTCTAGGATGCCTCACGACCTTGGCTGAATGCTGCACCTTGTGTATTAAAGATCACAGAGGCTCCGCACGTTCCCTTCCTCCGAAGGTGGTTACCTTTTCTGCTGCAGGTGGGGGGAGTGCAGGCAGATCATCGAAACCCTATTGAAGGCTGATGTCAGACGTGGTTAGGGCTGGTTTCAGTTCTTGCCCTTATTCCTGGCACACAACCTCTCTGGGCTCTCTGCTGAAAGCCCAGGGTGTTTATCAGGGCCACTTCTCCTTGCTGGCTGTGACCTCTGAACTTCGGCTCCTCAGCGCGGCAGCTGCTTTCAGCGGCACTCTGTTCTCCTGCACGTGGTTTAGCACCGGCAAACACGTCCAAGAGGTCTCGCAGCAGCATTTCGGGCGCACTTACCTGAGGTTTTCTTCTCTCTGGGATCTGTTTTTCTTCTCTCTGGGATCTGTGCCCCTCAAGGCCTAGCTACTTTGTCAGCCCAAATCCCAACCTCTCTCTCTTCAGCCAAGTGGCGTCGCTGCCTTCTGCTAGGAATTTACTTCTCTGGGCCACGAATTGGCAGTGCCCTCGGGATGCACGTGGAGCTCACCCCAGTGGGCTTGCTTTCCTTAAGGGGTTAGTTCTGCCTGCGCTGGTTTGCTCCCCAAGGCTGGTAACAGATGAGATGTGTTCTTTAGCTTTCAAGATCAACTTCAGTGCAAGAGTTCCTTCTGAGCACAGGCTACACTGGTGTCACCCACAATAAAGATAAAGATTTGTTTATAATTAGTATTTTACTGAATGATTCTGATACATCTTTTAGATATTTGAGTCAAATCAAAGTATTGGTGGGGGAGTTATTTGTGTCTTTGCTTTTTTTTATGATTTTTTTTTTTTATTTTTAGAGAGAGGAGAAGGGAGAGAGAAAGAGAGAGAAATATTGACCAGTTGCCTCTCACATGCCCCCAACTGGGGGCCTAGCCTTCAACTGGGGACCCGGCCTGCAACCCAGGCATGTGCCCTGACTGGGACGTGAGCCAGCGACCTTTGGGGTCGCAGACCGGCGCTCAGTCCGCTGAGCCACACCAGCCAGGGCTGGGCCACACCAGCCAGTCATGCCCCAATTTTTGAGCCGAGTGTTGGCTCTTTAATATCAGAATATTCAAACTCTACTCACCTAAACTCCCCCCTAAAATTCTAAGGATGAATACATTTAGCGGAAAACTTGAGTCTTGAAAATTTTTCATTGGAATTGAAGATGACTTACTTGGGCCTATGTGTGATAAAACCTAGAAAGATAACTACTTGTGACTATTATACTTAATGTGTAGTCTTCATTATATAGGCTTTAAAAAATTAGTTTTTGCACTGGTTTGATGTTAAATTTTACAAATGTTACCAGATTATAGTAAAGGGTTTCATTTAAAATCTGCTAGCATATTTGGGAATTATTAAATTATAAATTTCAATGTCAAATCATCATTCTTGCATTACAATTACTTAAAATTAGGTTGTGTTAATAGTCTGCCTAAGTATATGCTTTAGTTTGGAGGAACATGTACTATCCTATTTTCTACTTACTTAACAATTAACTTAATTGTTATTAGTTACTTAATAGTTCACGGTTGCAAAATATCCCTGTGTGTGTGCCTACGGATGTGTATACACATGTATATACACACAGATGTTTATACACACAGGACCTGATGAATAGGACCCGTTCCTTAACTTGCGTGCCTGTCCTGCTGTGACCCACCTGTGCTGAGGTCCTCTCAGGCATGGATGATTAATTGACCAAGAGGTGTGAGGTATCTGCTCCTTTCTTTTTTAATGAAAGATGGATACAGATGGTTCAAACTAGTAACGCCAGATTGGTTTCCTAAAGAACTAATACAATTGTAACAGGCGATAACATTCCAGAGTTCCAGGATTATTTTAATGTAGCTTTGAAGTTAGTTAGGATTTTAATTTAATACAAAAGCTTCAGAGTGCTAAAATTTGGATATTTAAAATATCCATAGCTAGTAGTTATTTTTTTAAAGATTAAGTAAAGAGTGCAATTTATTTACTTGATTGATTTTATCTAGACATAAATGTGATGCTTTTTTTTTTAGCAGCCTTATTGTTGGTGTCTTATAAGGAAGTTTCAGTTTGATCAACTCTTTCTGCTGGGTTTGGGGGCTTCAAATTGTTTGGTCGGTTTGGGCATTTTGGGGGGCAGCTGAGATAACCTAAAAAGGCTTTGCAATAAAAAATATCACGGAACGATCCATATCTGTCCCTTATATGGTTGCGGCATTTAGAGGAATTTTTCCAAGGCTATGTTGGGAGATAGGCAAATTAAGCAAAACTTCATAGTGAATTCCTCAGGGTAAACTCATCTTTCTTTTTTCTTTTAATCCTCACCGGGGATATGTTTATTGATTTTAGAGAGAGAGGGAGAAAGGGAAACATGGGTGTGAGAGAGAAGCCTTGATTAGTGGCCTCCCATGCACCCCGACCTGGGATCCCACCCGCGAGCTTCCTGTGCAGCAGACAACACCCCGGCCCATGAGCCATCTGGCCGGGGCCGTAGTGAGTTCATCTTGCGGGTAGAACGACGGTGTATTTAGCATTGTTTGCCATCTTCTGGGCTGCTTTTCACTGTGACTGCTTCACAAACTTGATAACGTTCCTCTCGGATAAGAGGCTCACTGGAATTTATTTTTGGTTAAATATAAACATTTTTAACACGGAGAGAATGAGAGCCGCACATGCCTCTCAGGGCAGACCCTGAATGAGCCCCTCCCCATTGCACATCAGCCCCCCTCCACCCCCGCTGACAGCACATACCCTGTGCTGACAGGAATTAGTCAGTTTTTCTCTAAATTTAACACTCCGCCCCGGAAGTGGTTTCCAAATAGATCTTCTGTCGGGGGTGTTTCACTTGATTGGACTAATACATAAATATTTGCTCCTCGGAAGGTGTTTAGAATGGTTGGAAATGAATGGTTTGCTTATGATCCATAGTTTCGAGGAACAATTGTAAATGAAATTTCCACTTTTTTCCTAGATGAATTGCTTGGGCATCATGCTGCGTTTCTATATTCTGGGACTATTACTGAATAATACTATGTATTTCTTTAGATCGACCAATGTACTATTAAATTAGCTCTTTTCTGTCCAAAAGGGTGCCGAGATGGAGGGGAACACTGTGTGGGGGGGTTGGGTGCAGCGCTGACCACGTGCAGTGAGGCCCCTGTGAGTGCCGAGGTCTCCGGAAGCCGGGAGTCCTGAAACGCACGGCCCGTTGATCAGGTCCGGCTCAGCCAGGGCCCCAGCTTTGTGCCTCAGCATTCGGATTTGATCAGTATCAGTGTTGTAAGAAAATTACCTTTGTCCTTTAAAAGAAAACATGATTAACCCCCGGAAAAGGTTCACTTTATTCCTTCTCTCTGCTCTGAACCCCTGGCTTTTATTGAAGAATAAAGTGTGTTCTGCATGGCACTGTGAATATCACTTATGATTTAACAGGAGGGAGCTGGGAAGGTGTTTTGGTGCCGTATTTCTAGACCGGTCACAGACTTGCTGACCCTGGGCGGGTTGTTCAGCATCTCTGTAAACGGGAACAAACACACCTGTCCTTGTACTCATCTGTAAACCTGGGAATAAGCATACCTGTCTTTCCCCACCTTACCAGCATGCTGACAGATCAGTTGAAGAATAGGAAAAGAAATTTATAAGATGCATTGATCCCAAGGATGGGCAGAATATAGGCGTAACTGTTATTAAACAATGAGAACTTGGTTGTATAGCAACTCACTTTTAAAAGCGTCTTTGTTATTTATGGTCACAAATAGTAAGACTGTGTGGTGTACGAGCGTGGATTTAAAATATGTCTCATTGCACTCACCACATCTGCAGAATGCCTTATCGTTGGGGCTGGTGTCGCCCGTTTCAGAGGGTGACGTAGGGACCCGATCAGAGCATAGTCATGGCAGCATTCTTGGCCTGTCCTGGCCTCTTCGAGTTTGGGAGGCTTAGACATCTTCCAGTGCAGTGTTCGTCCGGAAGCCCGTTCCCTCCTGCTGGCGTCCCTGACAGGTGCTTGCGTGGCCTCTTCCTGAGCACCTTGGACCCGGGGCTGTGCTGCCTCCTCGCTGCTTGGATGTGTACCTTTGTTCAAGAGTTCCATAAACCTTGGAACCAGTCACGTGTTGTGTTAGAAGATGAACCCCCATTCTTATTTAGAGGACAGAGTTGTAATATTCCCTGGGTTTGTTTCTAGCATGGTTTCCCCCATTAGTTGGGTTATCTTCTTAATGATTTGAAAATATTTTCTTCCCCTGTTATTTGCATCTTCTTCCACTTAGTATTTATGGCAGCAAGGAGGGAAGGGAAGTCTATTTTTAAAAAGGCCTGAAACCACGGGCTTCTGTTCCTACCGCACAATAGCAACTGCGCTGAGGACTGTTTGCTGTGTAAAGTCTCTTCAGAACCAGAAGCCAGTCCTTCCAGTCCAAGCGCGGCGAGCAATGTTAGGTGCTCGGGGAGGGGGAGGCGGAGGGCCCCCCCCAGGTAGAGAACAGTGCCTGAACGCCCTCCTTGGGCGCCTTCTTTGGGGACGAGGTATTCTTTGCAGTGCCAGGCAAGAGGCTGTGCAACAATGTGAGGGTTTCCTTTCGCTCATCGGGTTTGGGGTTCTCCCTCTCCCCACCCCCACGGTATTCCCTCTGCCTTCTCCCACCTTTCTAAAAGGAGCCATACCTGATCTTGCTCGAGTCCAGGTTACCACGTCAGCATGAAGCAGCCTTGGACTCCGAGCCCTGCAGCAGCTGCGACCTGTGTGTAGCCACCGAATCGACCGTGTTCGTTTCCGACAGCCGCTCGCTGCCCAGTCCCCTCAGCTGTCAGCTGTCCAGGGCGGCCTTTCGGGCAGGAGAATCAGCAGCTGGAGGGCACGTGTTCCTAAAATGCAAGAGCTGTACTCAGTGCCCCTTTCAAAACCTCTCTCTTCACACACATGGGTCCGTGTTCATCTTCGGCCAAAACTTTGTTTCCAGTTTCAGAAGGGCTGGTTCTTTTTTTTTTTTTTTTAATATATTTTATTAATTGTTATTACAGTTGTCCCGTTTCTCCCCCATCATTCCCCCCACCCTGCACACCCTCTCCCACCCACATTCCCCCTTTTAGTTCATGTCCTTGTGTCATAAGTTCTTTAGCTTCTACATTTCCCATACTATTCTTACCCTGCCCCTGTCTATTTTCTACCCACCGTCTATGCTACTTATTCTCTGTACCTTTTCCCCTCCTCTCCTCCTCCCATGCCCCTGTTGCTAACCCTCCATATGATCTCCATTTCTGTGGTTCTGTTCCTGTTCTAGCTGTTTGCTTAGTTTGCTTTTGTTTTAGGTGTGGTTCTTAATAGCTCTGAGTTTGCTGTCTTTTCATTGGTTCTGAGGGTGTCTTTGCAACCATTTTATGGCTGGCTCTGTCCGTTGCCTGATAAGCTGTTGCTAATTCGTCATTCCCTAAACGGGAGAGGAGCGTCTATGATACCAGACCCCAGGCTGCGTCCCCAGACAGCTGGGACCGAGTCCTCATTTGTCATCAATGGAGGAAACTTGTGTGTGCAGAAACTGGCTTGCGTTTTTTCCTTTGGCTGGTCTTTGCCATATTCTGCCTGGCTTGATGAGGTTTTTCTTCTTTTCACTTGCATATCTATCTCTTTGTCTCATCCATTCAACTTATCCCGAATTTTTCAATATGAAAAATTAAACCAAAAAAAAAAAAAAAAAAAAGAAAGAAGCAAAAGGTACTCTTAACTGAAGTCTGTGCACAAGCTTGCTTTGGGAGGAGATGATTTCTTCTTATTTTGCTTGGAAATTGCAATTTGGATGGCAATTAGAACAGATTTTCAACCTCTTTGAAAAAGCCCTTTTGGGGCGAAGCTTTGAGACGGTGGCTTAACCTGGCCTGTGACCCGAATTTTACTTGCGTGGCTTTTCTCCGAGTCTCCCTGGAAGAGTATAAGACATCCCTAAGGGGCAAGAAATAACATTATTCGCACATCAAGGATCAATGTTATATCTTCCTTTAATGCCGCCTTCCTTTATGAGTATCATTCTAGTGTTAATTCTCCCCAAAGGGAGTGACTTCTTTTTCTTGATATCCTACACAAATGTAAGTAGTAGCTTCTCTGTACCTGTTTTCCTGGAACCTGTATTTGTACTACTTTAGAAAGATTTTTAAAATGGATTCATTCTAGCTGGGCTAGAATCTTCAAGTATTAATTTATACTGAATTCTCCCTCCTCTGGGATTATTCAGAAGAGCTAAACATTACATGTTTCTTTTGTTGCTGTAACTATGCACAGATGTTTGACTGTCCTGTGAATGCTTTATTAGGGTGATCATTGGTACTGCTATTGATTAAAGGTAAACTAGATGGAGGTAAGAATTTTTGTACTATTAACTACTTATTGAGAGTTTTTAGAATTCCGTAGCTACTTGTCTTTAACACTTACAAGAAGCATGTATTTTTTTTCCCTTCATAGTCTTAAAGTTGGTCTTCCCTTTGGCCAGGCAGGTCTGAGTGAGGTACAGCGGCTGGAAAACACGCATGTGCCAAAGCGAGGGTGTATTGTAGAGACGTGATGTTTTCTTGCTTCAGGAATTTGGCCAGAAAGTTGTAGGGCTGAGTTTTATTTTTAACAAAGCAGTAAGGGCTTACTTTTGACCAACTTCTCTGTGTGTAAAGATGTATCTGTTGAAGCTTTGCGAAAAGAATAAACCTGTCAATGCTCAAATACTTGAGACCTGATTTGGATTTGTGGGGGCGGGAGGGGAGCGTTATTGGAGGGAAGGGTTTACAGTATGTTTTTGGAATTAAGATTATTAAAAAAAAACACAACAGTACGTATTGGTAATTTTATGGCTTAGAAGAATGGCTCGAATCAACTCGCTCGAGCTAAAATGCAGGTTTAACTGAACGCAGTTTTCTATTGATCTCTCATCTGCCCGTGCCTACTCTCTGCTGAGACTTGAAAGGAGAGGAAACCACCTCTGTATGGACTTCTCTGAAGGCCTTGTCTTCTAACTGCCCATCCCTCATGCTTTTTCCGGTCCGGAGACCTGACGGCTCCGGAAGCAACCAGCCCCTGAGCGGGTCAGAAGGAGCGGGTGCCTGGGTCTGTCCTGCCTCAGCTCTCGGCCAGCCACCCAACCTTCTGGGACGCACACCTCCCTTAGAAATGACTCAACCCCCGAGGACCTTAGCAATCATCCCCCACCTTTATCCTCTGGAACTCACCCGCCTTCCTTCCATCCAAGGCCAGCCTCTCTCAGTCTTCCAACGAAATGGTCACCAAATCTCCTTATTAGGGAGGTAGCCGCAGTTGTTGGGATGGGCACAGGCCTGTATCAGTTACCTAACGTTGTGCAGCAAGTGCCGCATTTTGCCGTGCATCGCGTGCACCCACGTTTCTGTGCGCATTATACACAGATTGTTATGCTCACGATTGTAACTGTGGTGTGCTGTCATGGTACCCCTGTGTCATGCACGTCCTTATTCTTCCCTCAAAAATTTGGGCAAAATGTGCACATTATACCATGCAGAATGTGGCAATCCCAAAAGTTAATGGTTTAAAACAATAGCCATTTATTGTTTCACAGTGCCCAGGGGTCAAGAACTTGGGAGCAGCTAAGCTGGGTGGGTTCCGGCTCAGAGGAGTCTCACGTGGGCTGCGGTGAAGGTGCGGATGCGGGCCCAGGGCATCCCTCCCTGAAGGCCCGACTGGCGCTGGCAGGTCGGCTCCCCGGGTGGCTCGTGCGGCGTGGAGTGTGCACCGGGCCTCTCCGTGGGGCCGCCTGAGTGTCTTTACAGTACAACAACGGGTCTCTGCTAATGACCTAAGAGAAGGCGAAAAGGAAGCCACAGTTCCTTTGCTGTCCTAATCTCAGATGTCACAGGGCTTACATTCTCTAGAAGCCGGCAACCAAGAGCAGCCACACTTCAGGGGGACAGAATAAGGTCCCACCTTTTGAAGGGAAGCATACCAAAGTATTTGTGGACATATTTGAAAATCTCTGCAGGTGCAAATTCTTACTGCTCCATTCTGCTAACCATGTGGGCAAGTCACACACCTAAGACTTAGTTTCATCTCTAACACGAGCGTAACACAGTCTCCTCCAAGGGTGGTTATGCACACTCCAGATGTTCAAAAGCAGTGGGAACCGCCAAGCATGGTGCACAGTAGGTGTTCAGTACGTGACAGTTACCATAACCTGGGCTCTGGAAGAAGACCAGGCTGAGGTCCGCCAACAGCACGGATGGAGCTGGCCCCCTGGCACGCTGGGGAGGGAGCCTTTGGGGACACACTCCCCAGACAGTCTCGGGTCATAGGGAGCTTGCCCTGCAGTGTCTCCTGCGTGTGCTTCTCCTTGGCTGGGTCAGTGAACAAGCCAAGATGGGAGTTGGTGCAGAAGCACCGGCCTCTGATCTAGAAGCCAAAAAAAATAAATAAAAACATAAAAATGAAAAAATGGCCACAATAGTGCCATGTCCCAGTGCCTTTAGCCGAGCAAATCTCTCCCCTTCTTTCCTTCTTCCGGGAGTGGCCTCGCTTGGGTCTGACACCCGAGAGCTTTTCTCAGGACAGTGTGATCTTGAACTCAACTAGCTGAAACAAAAATTGGGGAATGGAATAAATGTGTCCTTAACTGAGAAGCTTAGGTGGTTACTTGGCCCAAGAGTGAAGCTTCATTTGTTTATGGTTGACTTTGGACTCCTGCATCTGGGCTGCACCCAGCGCGCTATTTGTTTATAATTTGCATCGAGTTTGCAAGGCAGGATATCTCAACTGCTTCACTTCAAACTGGATGCATAAAAAAGAGCAGTGGAGTTTTATTTGCTGAGGAGGAAGCCTGTTTGTCAGTTGTTCACAATTTGGGGGCACAGCTCTTCTTGCAATCTTCGTCCTTTCTTATTTCTTAGAAACAATAGCCCACCCGCCCGTTTCTGGAGCCCTGTTCTCAGTCCCTGTCCCCTTCCCCTCCCTCTCCCTGGGCCCGGAAACCTCCTAACCAAATGGAAGATGCTTACCACCAAGAATCACCAGGGAATGATGGCGTCTTCCCCTGCATGAGGACCCGTGGCTGGAGGGGGCGACTCAGAGCAGGACTGCTTTGAGGACCGCCCTCAGCCTATTCCATTCTTGGATCAACCCTCACATCCAGGTGCAGACTAACCCCTGGGCTTGGCTTTGAGTTTTGTTTCTTTAAGTTTGTTCGGCTGTGCAGTGTCTGCTATCAGCTTGGATGGAGGTGGACGCAATTCTGAAATCCCAAAGCCAGGCCCTGTGGACTAACGGCTAACCCAGGCAGGTGTTTGGCTATGTATGAGACAAAGAAGAAATAATCCCCAGTGTAAAACCAGGAGCTACCAAAGGCCGGGGACTAAGCTGCCACGTAGAGGTGTGAGGTGACGGGGACAGCCTCGGACCTCCCGATGTCTCAGACAGGTGGCTCCGGCTGGCCGCTGCCCCATCTGCCTCTTGACTGTGCAGAACGTTCGGCTGCACAGGATACTGAGATGGGGTCAAGAGTCATAATATGTGTCAATAAGATAACAGGGTATGGCACGCATCCATCGATGTTTCTAGTATTAGGTTTATTCTCTTGGACCTTCATGAGTCACAGATGACACAGCTGAGCAAAATCCCAAGTCAGTACTTTCCAAACTGCGCCTCGTGCTAGCCCGGGGCTGCGGCTGGCATGGATGTGGAACTCAGGAAACACCCTGGGTTCCCTCTGATTAAGGCCACCCTGGGTCCCTTCACCCCACATTGCAGCACGCCCACGAGCAGCTAGGAAACAACCAGAACAACGGACGGACCAGCCTGGCCAGACCTTACCATCAGCCTTTGGAGGAAGGTCTGGGGAAGACTCTGCCTCCAAATCCCATCTTCTCAGCAGGTCCAACGCCACCCCTTGGTACTGCCCGGGTTCCCGCCTCGGAGGGTCGGACTTCTCGGGGCCCCAGTGTCCTCGCCCACAAAATAGGGATTATGTTATTGTTATCCTTCGGCCACTCTTTGGCAGTAACAGGTTGTCAGGCTGCAGAAGACTAGAATATTCTCTGGGGTATTCTTTATGCTATAAAGTGTCTGGTACTTTCAGAGTGCTCAAACATTATAATAGACATCGATGGATGACAACCAGTGAGGGGACATCTAAGGCCAGTAAATACATTGTGCAGCTTGACGGGGGAGCCCAGCGTGGGAAGAACCAGCATGACCCGAAGGAGCTGGGAGGCCTGGGCAGAGGGCAAGGTCTGGGGCATTCGGGCTCGACCAGTACCCCCCACCTTGGCTGTGTGGGTGTTAGGATGAGACGTGGCACAGTGGGCTGAGGTCAAAGTTTCCGCTCCACACCTGGGCCTGCCTGTGTTGGCCCATGTTAGATGCAGAAAAATACAGGCATAGGGATAATAATGTCAGCAATTTTCTCCAGCCAGTCAGACCCAGAAGCTCTGTTTAATCACAGCCCGCCTTGAGTTGCTGTTCACCCCACGTGCACGAGCAAGTGTACACACAGCACGGGGTTAGAGCCGGGCTCTGTACGCAGGCATGTAGCCAGGCAACCTGATCGTGATGTCTTCTTGCTCGGGCTTCGTGGTAGCACACAGGCAGTCAGCGTGGTATTCCTTAGACCTTTTTGCACACTGGAAGTATGTCATAATGACGTTTAAAAGGACGACGAGGCCTCGTCCCACCAGCAGAGAGCAGCCAGTGCTCGATCACACGGCCTGGAGGAGAGGAACAGGGATTCCACGAGAGAGGGGGCTGCCGGCACCAGGTCAGCGCTTCAGTTGCTTTTCCTAAGTCTTAAAGCAGTCTCCGAACAACGGAGAAGGGAGACAGTCTGCCCGGAGCACGTTGAATGGGGAAAGGAGGCCCCTCAAGGATTAAGTTTAACCCAGATGATCCCCAGGGCGAGAGAGTGGATGGCACAAGGTTCAGTCTGAGGACCCGTGTTGTGCTCTCACACTGGCCACAAGGCCCCTGGGGCCCGTGGGCCTGGCCCAGCAAGGGACCTACAGAACTGGCTCCGCCCACAGGCCCCCTGGGCAGTGACCCCCATGTGTGGGGAGTCCCATACGGACCATGCTGGGGCGGGGTGAAGAGCACTCAGGAGGGGTTGAGAGCTCTGGCCGTCTGACCACACGGGAGGGTCCCATGCTGTCCGTAGTCAGGGTGGTCCTGTTCTCACCTCTCTGCTTGGGTTATGCTCGGGACGGTTCTACCAGTGCTGCGTGCTGGCCACATTCTCGGACCCTTTCCCACTCTGGTGGGCTTGAAAATAGTGATGTCCCACTTGGGTTCTTTGTTTGAAAGAACAAAAACTACCTTTGAATAACTTAAGCAAAAAGGGGAATGGGCTGCAGGAAACGGGACAACCAAAGGGAAGAAGACCCGGGCGTGGCAAGGGCAGGAAGCTGGGCTGGCCCTCCCTCAGGGTCTGGGGAGTGAAAGGTGGAGGCATATTGGTTCACCCGCACCACATGTAATGCTGAGTGAACGTATGCGTTCCTTTTTTCCTTCATCCTGTGTGCCTCCAAGCAAGACTCCGCTCCTGTCAGGAGGGTCCAGGCTGCCTGGCGTGCCGGCTCTGGCTGGAGGAGGGCCGGGCATCTTCCTGACCGGCACAGAACACGCCAGTCTGAGGTCATTCCTCAGAAGGCAAGTGGGCGCACAACAGGAGATGGGTGCTGGGCAGAGACCCGTCAGGAGCCGCGCCCCCCGGGCATCCGCTCTGCCTTGTTTTCACGTCTGGCCGTTTCCACAACCCAGCTGTCTCCCCAGCAGATCCCAGACCCGGGAGGACAGGGACATTTTCCTCCTCTTCTGTCCCCTTAGGAGGGACAGGCGGGGAGGGGACTCAGCACCGTCCTGAACACCTAGGAGCTGCTTAATGACTCCGCAGGGGACTGAATTCAATGGAATCAAAGAAAAACGGAAATGCAGAACTTGGTGAAGTAGGTTCTGGCTGTTAAAACAGTTTGTACTCAAGGTAAAGTGGCAAGGATTAAATGCAGGGGTGGGCAAATTCGCCCTGGAAGCTCCTTTTCGCTCACCATGACCTTTGCCCCCTCTGGGTCAGGCGGGGGCAGGGGGGCCTTCCCTCGGGCACTGCAGAGTAATGGAATAATCCTGCCATGTACTGCCAAGACTCTGCACCCGACAATGAGGGTTTTATTCTGAGATAAAGTTTGGAAAGAGGCCCCACAGATGCCCGATGTTAACTTCCATGGTCGAGGAAGGAAGAAACACAGATCGCAGCAGAGCTGTGTCACGCCCAGCCTCCCTCCCGACCCTGGGGCCCTGCGTCTCTCCCTCCAGGACTGGAAGACCCAAGGCCGCGAGCGCACTTCCTTCCCTCGACGTGGTGCAGGAGCCCCTGTAACAAGGGCCATGCATTCTCCCCAAGAAAGCTCCCCCAGGGGCGGCCCTGTGGCCAGCCTCCGTGAGAGCTTCGTTCCCAACAGCCAAGACGTGGGAACAGCCCTTGCCCTCCACTGAGGAGCGAGTGAATGAGACGTCACGTCCTCACGAGGGAACATCGCCCAGCCGTGAAACTGCGTGAAGTGCAGACGCGTGCTACTGTGTGGAGGAACTTTGAAAACATCCTGCTAAGTCAAAGGAGCCAGCTCTAAAGAGCCCGTCGTGTGGGATTCCCTTTGTATGAAATGGTGGGAATAGGCGGATCCGCGGGGCCAGACAGTCAGTCAGGGTTTGCCAGGGGCTGGAGGGGCGCAGCTAGGAGTGACTGCTAATGGGTCGGAGGTTTCTTGGGGAGGGACAGAAAGTCCTCAAGCTGATGGTGCTGTTGGTTGCACAACTCTGTGACTATGTTAACAGCTACTGAGTTGTATACTCTAAGATTCTGTGCAACGGGATTTATTACATCGCAAACTTGTTTTAAAAGTTACACATTCTAACACGCTACACAGATGTTGTGGGTGACTTCTGGCATGACTATTCCATTCAGTGAATGATTCTTAAATTCAAAAAACAATGGCACCAACCCAGATGAGGCAGGCCCGGCCTTTCTGAGACTCAGTCTCCTCAGAGCAGCAAGTACCCAAATGCCTGGAACAGGAGAGGGATGGTGGGTGCCTGGTTCAGGAAAAGCACAAAGTGCGGGACAAAATGACAAAGGACAGAGTTGCAAATCCCACCTGCTCCTTGCTCCACTGAAGGACATGAGCAGAACAAGGGACAGGCACGGAGTCCCGGCCACTGGCAGCGTCCACAGGTAGAGAGACGGGCGTCGGTCTCCAGCCAGGCCACTGCGGTGGCGGCTCAGGTCCGGTGGAGCGGAGGTCCAGCAGGGCTCCACGCGCGACCTGTGGTGCAGCCCAGCTCCAGTGCTGGGCGGTCAGAGCTCTGAGTTCTTATAGCCCATGAGGAGTGGGGGTCCCATTCATATCAGTGTCCAGACTTGTGGTTTGGGGTGTCCCCAGCCTCTCCTAGGGGCGTTCCCATTACCCCTCATCACCTCAGTCTTGACAGAGCATTTGACCTGTCATGGCTGCCAGTGACTCCACATTGGATTGTCAAAGGTCTCCCAAAAGTCCGCTCTGTTCTTGCTGTGTACAGCCGGACCCCTGCTGAGCAGTCAGTGACAGAGGCTGGAAGTCCCTCTCGAGGATGTTCTGGCAAGGAGAGTGAGCACCGCCGCCACCACTGGGCGTGGACATCCATGGGCACCTGCGCCAACTTCATCCACAGCTGCCGGAACAACCTTGACCGAAAGAGGATGCAGCTGTCCCTGGGCTCCAAGCGGCCTCTGCCCCTCAGGGCTGAGGTTATTATCACCCTCGTTGTAGCCACAGGGCGTCTGGCACCACGAGCGCCTGGCATTTTCAGTTTCTCCAGTGGGAGGAGCATTCTGCCTTATCAGGTGGAGGATTCACCAAATACGGGAAAGGAGATGAAGATCCACATGCACCCTGACCGGTGTGGCTCAGTTGGTTGGGCATCGTCCCGCAGACTGAGAGGTTGCAGGTTCGATTCCCGGTCAGGGCACATGCCTGAGTTGTGGTCCAGGTCCCCAGTTGGGTGCATGCTAGAGGCAGCCGATCAGTGTTTCTCTTGCATGTTGATGTTTCTCTCCCTCTCCTTCTCCCTCCCTTCCCACTCTCTCTAAAAATAAATAATTAAAGTCTGTTAAAAAAAAAAAAAAAAAAAAGAACCCAGGTGATCACAAAACTGGGCAAATGGACATTCTGCCTCCGGTGAGGCAGAATGGGTTCATTGTTTTTCCTGCTCCTTGCCTTCCCTGATCAGTGCTCTCCGTGAGTTTGGTAGTCGTCACCCAGGTGGCTGTGGCTGAGCCAGCCACTCATCACAGTTGCCGAGGTCCCTGGGCCAGTGCAAGGGCCCCATTTCCGTGGGAAAGCTCCTCAGCGGCGTGTTCTGCAGCCGTGTGGACTGCTTTCTTCTGGGAAAAAGGGTTAGCTTGCCCGACTGGAGCAGAACAGGGGCTGTAACACAAGGACATCTTTAAAAAGATGTCCTTTTACATCTTAAAAAAGAAATCTGCGTGGGGTGACCAGGGTAATAATATCTGTCCTGCTCCTCCAGCAACAGACGCATTCAAACCGCCCGGTCCGTGGTAGTTCATCAAAAAATAAAATAGCTTCCTGGAATAGACGTTGCTGTCAGCCTCTTTCTGCTGACCACAGACTATTCTGGGCTGCATTTTGAAAGCAAAACTCGTTTATTAAAAGCTTGCAACAGGAGGCAGGACGGCTGACTTGACCGCCTTGCTGTGGGGAGAGCCCCAGGCTGTGACCCCAGGTCATGAGGGCGAGTCACCCTGGGGATGCAGCAGTGGCCTGAAAGCTTAGTTCTCTTGTCCCCACTGTCCCACTGTGTCCCTCTTTGCCACATGACCCTGGGCAAGACACTTGGTCTTAGTTTTCTTGTTTGTGAAGCAAAGCTGAACCCCTCAGGAGTCCTTGGATGGGTGGAAAATAATACAAACTGCAGCCACTTCAAGATGGAGCCAGAGCTGCCATCCCCGAGGCGCTGCCCTGGGCATCTCACTCCTCAGACCTTCGGAAGGTTCGAACTGGGCAAAGGAGCCTTTGGACTGGCCACGAGTAACTCCGAATTCCAAACAGCTGTGCCAAGTTAACAGGAAAGCAGACACTCTCGACTACCAGCCTGAAAATCACAGGCCTTCTTTAGAATTAGCAGGACCATGTCAGCTAAAGAACCACTTCACTGGCCTACACCTGTAGAAACGCCCTCCTTGGCTCATTAACACCAATGGAAATGCTTCCTTCTATTCAGGTAATGATTTCCTTTCCCTTCTTGTAAAAACTCCTCACCTTCCCCCTCCAATTGGAACACTATTTGGAGTTCTGCCCGAATCACTGCTTCCCAAATGGCAATTCATTCGAACCTCAAATAAATGCTTATTGCCTCTTACTCTGGCCTTTTTAGGTTAACATTGGTAAATAACAGGAATCTGAGGAAGGGTGTTTGTTATCAGAGAACATGGCAGGGGAGCCTCCTGTAACCTGAGGGCAGAAGGCAGGTGAGGAGAGTGATGTTTCTTCAACTCATGTTTCCTGATTTACCACTACAGGTGTCAGGCCCTGTTCAAGGCCCACGGGATCCAGTGGTGAGCAAACCCACGGGATCTCTGCTCTCGAGTTCACGGTGAACCAGTAAGCAAATACGTGTGACAGCCTTGAAGATGACACATGCAATGAACACACTAAGGCAGGCTCATGTGCTGGGGAGTGTCTGGAGATGGAGCTGCTTTAGAGCATCACTCAGAGGAAATGACATTTACGGACATTCCTGAGGGTAGGGAATGACAGGGGGCAAGAGTTCCAGGCGGAGAGAACAGCCTGTGAAAGCCTCAGGTGGGACTGAGCATGCTTGCTGGAAGACCAGTGTGCCGGAAGTCCCGGGAGCCAGAGCCTGTGACCTGGGAAAGTGTGGGAAGGAGGCTGGGGCCTGAAGGGCATCCTTGAATGGATTGTCTCTGTCTCCCATCTCTAGGCCTCGGGTCTGCCTCAGTCTTCTTCCTTCCGCAGACTGGCTTCCTCTGCTCCTCAGACCACATGGCAGAACAGGGCTGCCCTGGAGTGCCAAGTTCACCGCTAGGGTCTCGCTGCCCAACGGGACCACCTCATTCAATTTCCAGGAAAAGAGTGGCCGCAAGCACCTCTCTGGTCCAAGTGCCTATAGCCAAAACCATGGCAGCTGCTGGGAATCCTGGCAATTCCCAGGACTTCATGGCAATAACAGGGCAGCCACCCCTAAGTTATCTACCCCAGAAGCAGTCTCAAAGGTCATAAGTTGACTTAAATCAGTCCTCAAACTTGATTGCTCATCAGAATCAACCCGAGAGCTTGTTAAAACACACGGGGCTGGCCCCCTGCCAGAGTTTTCCATTCGGTAGGTCTAAGCTGGCACAGCCTATACATTTGCATTTGTAAAGAGTTCTGATAATGCTTTAAATGCGTCGTTTCCCATCGTGGGGGGTCCACACCCCAGCTCTGCTAGTTTCTTTTACCTGCAGGTTCCAGAGTCAGGCGTGGAGAACGGGGCTTGGAGCCTGGCGTGCAACTCCAGCCTTCTGGGCCCCTCTGCATCCTCAGGGTTTGAGAATCACGGGTTTTAAATCCGTCAGAAATGTCTTTGTTCCAAACCCGACTGGGGGAAATAACAGATGATCAGCCAATAGACTTTGCTCAGCGTTTTGCTAAATGTTTGGTTAACGAGGCTGTTTTACTGAATTAAACAAACCAACCCTCCACTTTCATCAAAGAAAATGAGGTTTTCCCCAGAATAAGTAAATCCAGCCTCTGGGATGAGTAAGAGGCCTTTCTTCTGGGCATTTTCATCTCTTCCTGCAGGAGACCGGGCCCGAGGCTGCTTTCTCAGGGTAGATAACGCCCGGATAAAGTTTGGGGACTCTGCTTCCCAGGTCCGACTCGGGTCCCCGACAGCGACCCACCACCCTGCCCAGCGGCCGGCCGAAGCCTAACGGATTCGCCAATGAAAGGCCGAGGAACTCCATGACCTCATTGGTCCGCTCTCTCATTGGCTGCCGCCGCCCGTGCCGAGCCTGCCGGGTTCTTTAGCGCTCCGGAAAGCTGTGCCGGCCCCGCCCGCTAGGCTGCCCCGGAGACAAGAGTTCCTAACCCGGTCTGCTGGCCTTGCCGGCTTCTCAGCAGGAAACTGCTCGCTGACACAGAACTGAGTGTTCCTTTCAACCAGCCGAAGTTCGGTACTGGTTTGCTGCGCGGATGTGTTGGGGGTGGGGGGCGGTTAGCTGGTGCCTTCACCTTCCCGGTGCCTTCCTAAGTACCTGACAGACCATACTTACTTCCCACTTATTCTAACCATGTATTTAAGCGAGTTTTGTCTTGCTTCTCAAAGGATGAATTTCCCAAGCCCGACCTTAGTGTGGAATGTTAGAGATCATCTCCCCCGCAACTAATTAACGTGGGAATTAACTGACACCCAGACAGGGGAGATGACTTTCACAAGGTCACACCGCAGGCGACAGAGATGAAAATCAGATCCAGCCTCTTCACTCCAACTTCAGTGTCTCATTCATCCCTCCACACCCCCAGCCCCCAATCAGCTGCCCGAGAGTGAAAAAGGGGGACTGCAGTCCAGAAACCGTGGCTTGTGGGAGAACCCACATACCAATGAGGAATAACCGGGGTTTCCTCACATTCTAGCAGCTGCCCAAGTCTCACTTTGATCGGACAGAACCACTGGTGGGAGCCCGGCAGCCTCCTGCAGCAGTGATCTCATTTTACAAATGAGAAAATTGTGGGGTGTCTGGTCACAAGGCAGTTGGTGACGCAGAGGCAGGTCTTGACTCAGGCCTCCTGCTCTTCTCACCCAGCAGTGACCTCCAGATGCCGAAGGAACGGAATGCCCAAGAGTCCCCAGGGAGAGGTCCTGCACAAGTGATTGTACTGCAAGCATCTGATTTGAGAGCAAGAAAACAATCAGAAGTGTTTGCATGCTTCTGTGGCTCCCTAGCCGGTCAGATGGTTTTTACTTTGTTCTTATTCAAACATATAAGTGGCTTATATCATAAGCCACTTTTTGCTTCTCTGGAGGAAAGTAGGACAGATGATATATAAGGTAACAGGAAAGTGTCCCCAGAACTCTGAGTGTGAAAAAACACTCAAGGTAAGGGATTCCTATCACACAGGCTTAAACCAAAGTCCAATTTGACCGTGGTATGGGGTCCGACTGCCAGGAAAGGCAGCCATGCATGCAGATGAGAAGTGAAAATTCACGGAGCTGGTCCAGCCGCATCCTGGGCAGGGGAGTGCAAACATGTGGGTATTCTCATCAGACATGTGGGTGGTCTCAGGAATGGGACCAAGACAGCCCACAGAGCTTTTCCAGGTGACGACCTTCTTGGGACTTTCCCCTCTCTTGTTCCAAGTCCATGTTCACCAAACAACCTCCTAGCAACCACTTCCGCTTTGTACGAGTCCTGACGCTGGGATCCGGGTCTCTGGGTATGGGGTCCCAGGGGCACAGCTTCCATCATACATGAAAGTTGGCATGGAGTGTAAACGATGGTGTCTGATGAGCTTCATTAGTGGGAGTAGGGGAAGCACCCTGCAGCACCCACATGCTTCTGGACTTGCAAAGCTGAAGGCTACCCTAGGAACAGACTCTCCTCGCGGGGCCAGCCAGCGTCCTACACAGGGCTATTCCTCTCAAATGGCAACAGATGGTAGATTAAAACACCAGCTTTGTGCCTGCACCAAAGCAGCTCAGCAAGGTTCCTGCTGGTTTGTCCCTGGAGTGGGGACCATGGCTCCAGGCAGCAGCAGGTGACCCTTGGGAAGAAAGTCAGGAGATCTTCAAGGGGGAAGGGCACAAAGCCATCTTAAGTCCCCCTCCGAAACCCTGCTCAGAACAACAGCCCTGATGTAGCTTTTACAGACAGCAGCCTTGTCTATAAAGGCATAACCCCGGGCACGGGGGATACAGACCTGGAGGATGGATGATTCAAGTGTGGTCGAGTCACACAGAGAGGAGCACACACCGGAGAAAATGAACGAACCGCAGCTATGGGCCACGGAAACAAATCTAGGAACGTAGTGAGCAAAAGAGTAAGTTAAAGAACACGGTGCCATCTTTAGAAAGTGCGAAACCAAATAATAGCATGTGCAGGGGGATGTATTACACTCACATTACAAAGGGTGGCAGAAAGTGAGGGTGGTGGGTGATAAAACTCCTGTTTTAAAAAGCAAGGGTATCATAAACACAAAAATCAAGATAGTGGTTAACTCTGGGATAGCCAGTCAGTTCTCTGGTGTTCATTTTATTATTTTATTACAGGGGCACCTCTCGATTATATGTGTTTTTATAGGTATCGAATATTTCCTCATTAAAAACCATCCGAAGGCACTGCCGCTGTCGGTACTGAAGGCCCAGGCCTGCAAGCTGTGGTGTGGTTTCCAGGAGCCCCCCGACACTGCTGGGGCCCCCATCCACAGGGCCAGCTGCTCATGGCTCACATGTGCCAGACTCCGTGGCTCAGGCAGCCAGATGACAGGGCTGCAGCTCGGCATGGGGGGGGGGGGCGCTGGTCAAAGGTTAGAAGTGACTGTCCTGTCAGTACATGGAGGACCCTGCCCTTTCCTGCTTCAGGATTTCTGTCCGCCCCTGAGGCCTGACCCATCTGATTCAGCAAGCTGACCCCCAATTCTCCGTGGGCCTGTCCACTGGGACGCTCAGGCCTGGAGTCCACCTACCCCACCCAGCCCCCCTGCTAGACTCCCCTACCACTCCCCTATCTGCTATTCACCCATTCGACAAATATTTACTGAGCACCTACTATATGCCAGGTGCCATTCTCAGGGCTGGGATGCAGCAGTGAACAAAACCACTCAAAAATCCCTGCCCGCGTGGAGCGTACATTCTAGTGAGGGGAGAGAGGAAAGAAATACCAAGGTGATAAACAGAAGTCAGGGGTGACAAGAAGAAAACCACAGCGTAAGAGGTTAGGGAGTGAAGGGTTTGTATAGCTGTCGAGGGAAGACCTTCCTGGGGAGGTGACCTTGGGGCAGAGACCTGACGGAAGTGGGGGAGGGTCAGGTGGCTGTCTGGGGGAGAGCCTTCCAGGCTGAGGGAGACACAGGGCGAAGGCCTGGGCCCTTGCTCTCACGTGTGTCTGCTTCCCCTGAGCCCCTCACCCCCCACGCCCGTGGTCTCTCTCAAGCCCTCTCCCTCTCTGCTCACCGATTCCACTATTCTAGTTGTACAGGGAGCCCGGGCTTTCGGGAAAGAGGGCTGGGAGGTCTCCAGATCCCAGGGACGCCCCCATTTGCACTGACCTTCACTCTGAGGCTGGAGTCTGGTTCTTGGGTCCCCAGCAAGCCAGCCTTTCTCAAGGAATAACCTGGGAACATCTTTCACTTAGCTTGTTTCCTGCGGGGTCTCAAGGTTAGATTCTACTATAGGCTGTGACTTTTCACATCCTTGTCGAACCTGTAATATCCATGCCTGGAAAAAAAGATGTTGGCTTAATTACTATTATTAGCATAAATGACTTTCTGCTCCCTGAGTACCACCTGCAGTGCCACCTGCAGGTAAGCTCACCTGGAAAACAATTGGGGGACCCGCTCCTCATGCGATCACGTGATTGTGTCTCTAGGTGGTTTGGCAGCTGCCAGAGCACCCTGGGCAGTGGGTGGAGATCAAAGCCTTGCTGGTGTGGGGAGAACCCAGAGGCTGAGAGGCCCGGCTCCCTGGCTCCACACAGCGAGGGCTCAGAAAGTCCCCTCCCTCTACTAGGTCAGGCTGACACTGTTTGTGTGCCTTCGCCCTCAACCGCTATCCTCCAGCGACCTCAGCGCTCAAGCATATGGTGTAAAAGTACTCGGGTGGGTGTCGGTCACTTCCGTGGTGGCCTGAAGCGAAGGTGGAAGCCTCAAACATAGTCGTATTTGTATATTTATTACGGTGTTAAACCTTAAAGGGAAATATTTGAAGGCTGATTCTAGATCCTAGAGGTCTCCATCTTCACCCGTTCACCCATTCATTCACTCTCTCATTCACGCTCCTGCGCTGCGCCAGGCCCTGCACTGAGTGGAAGGGGTCCAGAAACACAGAATGACAGCTCACATTTCTTGCACTCGTAAGGCATACCAACCCCATTTCAGAGCGTTCCCTGTGCTTCCTCATTTAATCCTCCGCCAGCTCCGTGGGGTGGGCATTGCAGCGGGGAGCTGTTCGTGTGGACGGCACTCGGAGGTTCGATGCCACTGCCCCGGCGGCACAAGCTGAGTCCAAGCTCCATGCTGCCCTCGTGAAAGCACAGGCCTTGTTCTAGAACAATTCAGCTAGCTGGGCAGAGGGATGGCCACCAATCACTTACATGGCAGTGCGGCAACCGAGGCAGCATAAACAGGAGTCGCTATGCGGCGGGGTTTGCTGTGCGAAGTCCTATCACAGGAATCGCCGCTGCTGTGGGATCGCACAGGCTCTGCCAGACGTTGAGCAAGGCTTCCTGGTGACCTTTGGGCTGAGTCTCAGAGAATGAGCAGGCATTTCCCTCCTGGACCAGAGGGGAGAGAACATTCCAGGCAAACATCTGGAGGGACAGGCCTCTGTGCTAGAATGCACAGGACAGTATAGGGGTCTGCAACATTTCTCCAGTGGAGGTTCCTTCTCCTCGCCTCCCTGTTCCCTTTCAGTGGAACCAAAGGGTCCCCTGCTGCAACTTTAACATTCCACGGCGTTGGAGGTCCATCAGATCAATCGCCATCACCTCATTGGCCTTGGGGGTGCCTTTGGAGGTTATGCTGGTCACGTCAGGAGGCATCTCCTGGGTGTCCCTCCTCACATCTCTCAATGTCTGAATGTCAGTGTCCTCATTGGTAAACCTGGGTCCACAAGATCTGTGCTTTCCAAGAAGCCCCCTGCAGAGGGGGTAAGAAATCACCCTGCTTGTGAGGACTCCTCGGGGCTGAGGGAAGGTACCTAGAGGGGGTGATGCTGACGGGACCCGGTGCTTCCTCATACCTGGTGTTCTAGGCTGTCAGCTCCATCCTCAAACGGAGCAAAGCTCCACCATGGCAGGGGTTTTGTCTGCTTAGTTCTCCCGTATATCCCTGGCCCCTAAAACAGTGCCTGGCATGTAGTAGGTGACGACAACATAGTTACCGAGTAGCCAAGAAAATGCACAGCTGGGACACCTGCCCCCAGCGCTCAGTCCGCAGGCCCGAGACAAGGAAACCCCACCGGTGACTTTGCATTCTTTTCAGAGGGCAAGAGCGCTGGCCTCTGAGCCAGAGCAGGCTTTGCCTGGCTCAGTTCAACTCAACAGACACTTACGGAGCCCCTCCCTGGCAGCTGCTGCGTCTGCCTGAGATGCATGACTCTCAGAGCACCTGGAGCTGTGTGGCGGTCAACGCTGCCAGGGGCAGAGCAGGGGCCCACTAAGGGGCACCAGCCAACCCAGGCCCAGAGGGAGCTACTGGAAACCTGAGATGTCAGGACAAGCTCAGGCAGGCCTGCCCCTCACACCCGCCTCATACCAGGCCCCAAGCCACTACTAGCTCGCCCTGTGCAGTGACCTTCCCCCAGGTCGCTGCATATTCCAGGCCCAGGGGTCTGCCCCACTCCCACTTCCAGTCTCTCCCTTCCTCTGACCCAGTTCTCTCCCTCTGTCGCCTGGCCCCATCCTACCCTAATCCCCTAGCCCACTACCCCGACCTTTCCTCCCTCCCTCCACCACCCCCGAACCCCACCACTTCCACCTTGGGGTCGACCCCAGCCCCCTCCAAGCCCCGCTAACGGGCCTCTCTCACCCTCTCTGATCTCCCTCGCAACTCGCCGCTCCTCAAGCCCCCGGCTGGGGCCCCGCCTCCAGCCCCGACCCCCGCCCGCGCTGCGGCTCCGGCCCTGGCCGGCAGGGGCCGCTCCTCGTGCCGCCTGGGGCCCCGCCGCCGCCCGCCGCCGCCCGCCTCCCCGCCCCTTCCCAGCCGGCGCTCCCGTTACGCCGCGGAGCCGGGAGCCGGAGCCCGAGCCCGCGGCGGCGGCGGGCGGCGGCGAGGGGGCGCCCGGGCGACGGCGGCGCGGCTGCGGGGCCTGCGGGCGGGCGGGCCGGGCCGGGCCAGGCCGCGATGGCGACCAAGAAGGCGGGCTCGCGGCTGGAGACGGAGATCGAGCGCTGCCGCTCCGAGTGCCAGTGGGAGCGGATCCCCGAGCTCGTCAAGCAGCTGTCCGCCAAGCTCATCGCCAACGGTACGCGCGGGGCGCGCCGGCCGGGGCTGCGGGGGGCGCCGCGGCCTCCGCGGGTGGGCCGGGACCCCGAGGCGCGGCGCGGGGCGCGGGCAGGGGCGCAGCTGGGCCGCGAGGGCGACGGGACGCGGATGTACGCGGGGCCAAGGGCCTCGGGAGCCCGGGGTCCCTGGGAATCGCGTGGAGAGGCGTCAGGCGGGTGAGGGCTTGTACCTGGTGCCCCGGAGTCGGGCTTCTGTGGAGTCTGGTGCAGGGGGTCTCGAGGAGTCGCCTGCTGTGCCTGGGTCCCAGGGCGTCAGGGGCCGGCCTTGGGATTCTAAGAAGTTGGAGGTGCTGGGGAAGGCTCCCTGAGGACATGGGTGTGAGTGTGTGTGGGATTCCAGGGTATGTGTATGGTGTACCCCGAGAGTCAGGATATATTTATAGGGATGTCGAACAGAGACCCCTGGGAAGTAGGGTTTGTAAACATATGGCGTTCAAGGGGCTCCAGGTGGAAGCGCAGGCTTGGCGTGTGTGTGTGTGGGGGGGCGGGGTAGTGGAAGGCGGGTGGAGATGTGTGTCCTGGGGTCCAGGGAGTAGGGTGTCCAAGCGGTGGACCTAGGGAGGTCAGGTTTAGTATTATAGGGGAAGCAGACTCAGGGGAGTCCAGATGGAGACTATTGTAGAGAAAGGCGGGAATGTAGCTGAAGAATGGTGGGAAGTGGGGTTGGATGGTGGTCTCAGGGAGGCACTGAGTGAGAACCTGGGCCTGGAGTTAGCCCATGACCCCATTGGCTGAATTGGTTCTTGTACCCACTCAAATTGCATCCAAAACTCCCGTTTCGGAGTTCAGCTCCACGTGGCCCTATTTGTTTTGGAAGCGAGTATTGTTGATATTTGCTCGTCCTTTAGTGCCCGCCAAAACCGCGGGCACCAGTGGGCTGGGGAGAAGACAGAGGTTTTGTCTTGGTTCATCTCAGGCTTCCTGAGGCTGGGTGAGCACATGGCTGAACAAATGAATGAAAGAACGAATGAATGCATGACATTGCTCTAAGGAAGGACATCCACGCACTGCTTTCAACCTTCTCACCTCAAACTACCCAGAAATAGAGAGGGATGTCACATGTCCTCTTCAAGACTGGTTTATATTTGGGCCTTTTATGTTAATTGTGCCTTGAAATAAGGACTTGGTTTTGCATGCTCACAACTGTGCTACCTATCACGCTTGTGGCAGACTCGTCCTGGGCAAATGCAGGTGCCATGGTCGTGCCAGGGGCGTGGAGGAAGCACAGATCTGCCTGGGCTCAGCGCGGTGGAAGTGCATTTGAGGCAAAGGCATCTGGGCCCAGGGCGGCTTGACCTTGCCCTCCCTGGAAGGTTCACTAGCTTGTCCTCCTGCCTGTCCTCTCCTTAACCTGCAGCACTGTCTCGTTCCGTCTTGGCGTTGGGTTTACATTGTCGTTGCCCAGCTATGCAGGCATCTAATACCTCCGGGGCAGGCTGAAGTTAGGATTAAATGGGTTCGTGTGTGAAGCCCCTGGTTTTTCCTTCAGAGCCACTTGTTCCTGCTTTATTTACTCACTTGTCCAGCGTCGGCATGCCCACCTGTGCCAGGCATGGACCAGCTCTCACCCTGCTTCCCCACCTCTGAGGAGACTGACAGTAAGCAAACATGGACATCAGTAAACAGGGCAGCATCAGGTAGTGAGTGTTTAAAGAGAACAGGTGGGTTCGTACAATTGAGAAGGATGGGTAGCCCAGGGCACAGTGGGATTCGTGGCAGCTGGGCTTTCGGTGGCACAGGTGCCTCTTGCCTTCACGGCCCCCTTAGATTTGGCTCCCTTTCCAGGGTCTTGTCCCTGTGGCCTAAGCCACAGTCATTGATGGGCCTTGGGGGGTAGCAAGTGTATGGGGCACTGTGGCCCCTGGGTCTGCGTGTAAGGCTGGTTTTGGGAAACTCATGAGAGAGATTCCTGCCCCAGAACCCACATGGTGAGCAGCAGCCAATAGTGGCGAACAGTTACCCAGGCTTCAAAAGGTTGAAGAGATTGCTCAGGAAGACTAAGAAAAAAAAAGAGGAAAGGAAGAATTGAAACAAAACCGGAATTATTGTGGCTCTCTTTTGGGGTTCAGAGAAGTGAGTGAAGGAGGGTCCTTCCCCTCCAGCTGATAGGGGCTCCCTTGAACCAGCGGTCGGTGGTGGGACTTCCTCCTGGCTTTGGGGGCATGAGCTTCCCCGTAGACCTTCTTGGATGCACTAGACCTCAAGTTCTGGGAAAATTTGGAAAAATTCTTTTTAAGATTGTATGTATTTATTTAGAGAGGGAAGAGAGGGAGAGAAACGTCCATCGGTTGCCTCTGGTATGCTCCCCAACTGGGGACCAGGCCCGCAACCCAGATGTGTGCCCTGACTGGGAATCGGACCCTTGACCTTGTGCTTTGTGGGATAGCACCCAACACACTGAACCCTGCTGGCCAGGGGAAGATTTGGCAAAATTCTTAAGCGAAAGCGTTTGCTGCTCACAATAAGGGAAGCGAGCTAACGTTGTGTTTGTCATACCAAGACAGCTGTTGCCTCGGAGGCAGGCACAGGCAGAAAAGAACATTCTCTGAAACCAGCCAGACCGGTGCCTGAGTCCCAGACCAGCCCCTTCGTCACTCTGTGGCCTTGGCCAAGTCCCTTAACCACCCTGAGCCTCAGTTTCCTCGTCTTAGAATGGGGATTAAAAGGCTAACTTTGCAGGGTTTGCTGCGAAGTTCAAAGGAGCTAATGACTCCCAGGGCTAGTCCCAGAGCCTGACGCCGTGGTAGGCAGGCCGTTCATCCATTTCACAACATTGAGCACTTGCTACGTGCTACCCTCTGTTTTAGGCACGGGGGATGTGTCAGTGAACAAAATAGACAAAAATAATAAACATCCCTGCCCTTATGAAGCCCACGTTCCAATGGAGAAGGGGCAGGGAGACAGAAGTGAACTCATCAACTAAGATGGACAGGCTGGCAGACGGGGGAAGGGCCATCGGAAGGATGAAGGGGGTGGCGGGAGAGGGCTCTGGAGTGGGGCGATGGGGGCCCAGGGACAGCTAGTCTCACAGGGGTGGCTGAGGACGGCTCCACTGGGAAGGCCGCACCTGAGATGACACCAAAGGTCGAGGAGAAGCCTGTTCCAGGGAGGGGACTTCAAGGGCAGAGGGGTGGCGGGGCCAGACCACGTGGGGCCTCGTGGGTCACGGTTAATTAAGGCTTTGGCTTTTCTCCGAGTGAGGTGGGAGCCACCGAGGGCTCTGAGCGGAGGACTCCCGCATTCTCAGGGCCCCTGCTTGCAGCCCACGCCCCCCTCCCAGCAGCATCAGTTTTGTATAGGAAGGGAGCATGGTGGTCCTCCGCTGTGAAGGGCGCTCAGTAGTGGCACCTCCAGCGCACGCTGCTCTGGCCTGACTCCTATGAGGCAAATGGGTGCAGACAGTTTAGCCAAGAGGTGGGTGAGGAAGAACAGAGCAAATGCCCACCTGAAAAGAAAATCCAGATATTTGTTTTCTGCCTCATGCATAGTCCCCGTTTTAATCTCTTCATCTCAAAAAAACTAACATGTATGGGAACAATATGTCAGGGCCCCGTGAGTCCCAGCGAAAAAGTGATCACACAAGTTAAGGGTGGCAGAAAATGCCACTCAAATCTAGGCTGTTGCTGCCCGAGACGTGGTCTGGGCGTTGCCCCCGTGGGCATCACCCAAGAGCATGTGACGAAGG